>OZ025249.1:29339758-30593881 GCA_964019135.1 Arenicola marina | reverse complement strand
GAGGGGCAGCAAAGGGGGGGAGGGGTGGGGGCAGGCAGGGAGGAGGGGTAGACCAGCAGGGGAGGGGTGGAGGCAGGAAGGGAGGAGGGGTAGACCAGCAGGGGAGGGGTGGAGGCAGGAAGGGAGGAGGGGTGGACCAGCAGGGGAGGGGAGGGGAGAGGAGGGGATGGAGAGGTACAAAGTCGGCGAAGAGAGAGAAAGAAGGGGTGGGGGTGGGATGTGGGCAGCGAGGGGGGTGGGAAAGGGGGTCCCGCGGTAAATCCAGCGGTAGGGGTAGAGACTTGAGATCAGTGGCAGCAGAAGAGAGGGCGGGGGCGGGGGGGGGGGTGGCTGCATGGAAGGGAGAGACGATAGGCGAAGAGGACGGGGCACCAGAGTGGGGAGGCCGGGCGGGGGATGGAGGGCAGGGGGCGGGGGAGAGGCCAGGTGGATGATGGAGACGGGGAGGGGGGGGGGGCGTGGCTGATCGGTCAGGGGAGCGGGGAGAGAGGCGGGGGGCGTGGGGGTAGTAGAGGTGGGTAGTACGTCGGCGCAGATAGAGGCTACGAGGGCAAGGCAAACACATAAACAGCGCGCATGCAGACACTCGACAAAGCCTCCCCCCCCGCCCCCTCCCCCCAACTCCCATCCCATCCCACGCTCCCTCTCCCCCTCCTCCACCCAACCACCACGCCTCCGTCCCCTCCCCTCCCCTCCCCTCACACAACACACACGCGCTCTCTCAGTGCGACACGCGCCCAGTGCGCAACCCGCCACCGTCCTCTTTCATGAATGAAACAGCTGATTGCGGCGGTTTCTCTCTCCGCGCGGCTCCGCTCCGACCGCTGGGCCAACCACAGCGTCCCGCGGAGGGGCGCATTCCAGCAAGCGTAACAGCGCTGCATATTGATTTTGTCAGCATGCCGGGTAGGCCTCTTCGGGGATGGTATTCATAAATAACTTGCCCAGTTACACTCGTAAAATTCTCCACGATCGTCCACTTTCCTATCAGCGTCATCGTTACCAAGCCATCGAACGTCCACCCAGGCCACCCGACCAGCACCCCAGTAACTCGTAGTAGCTCGTAGTCCCCATCAACGTGCTCTAAAAAGTCGAAATCTCGCGAGACCATAGTCACATATCTCGCACGTGTACTGGCGTGCCACGTGCGGCCTGGCCGCGTTGTGACTGATCGATAACGGACTCCGAAACCCAAGAAAAACTAAACATTATCACAGAGAGAAAAAAGGGGAAAAAGGCACTAAGATCATTCCGACATAGCTTCCCTACTCCCCAAGAACTTTTTGATAAACTTAAGTGGTTATAAAAAACATTTCAAATAGTGAAATAAAATGTACATTAATTAAAAGGGAAACTTTAACCATACACACAACAGGTTACCACTTCGGGATGCAATATTCCGCTCTCCTCTATTTCCTTTTGCATCCGACTTACTCGGTAATATCCTATCCACCCAACCCACGCACAAGGCCTCCACCACCTTCTCCCTGGGGGAAGTGGGGGGGGGGGTGGAGGAGTTGGTATAGCGACCGAAAGGGGTCAAAGGGTACCGGGCCAGAATAACTCCACCGCGAGGGTGCGTAAATGTTCGATGTTCGCGTCGGGGTAGGGTCGGGATGGGGGTCGGGGTAGGGTCGGGATGGGGGTTGGATGGGGTGGTTCATTGCATTTAACGCGGGAAGGGTCGGGTATAAGGGTGGGAGGTGGGGGCTGAAAGTCTACAGCTCCGCCTTTTCACTGTTCTCGTCCATTCCCCGCATTCTCCCCCTAACCCTCCTACCCACACAGAGGCCATCATTCGTAACACAACAATGCCCCCAGCAGCACCTCCCCCCTCCTCTGCTCCTCCACTCTCACCCCCCTCCTCCGCCCGTCCGCTCTCACCCCCCTCCGCATCCCCCGCCCCCAACCTCCTCTCGCCCCTCCTCTCTGACCTCCCCGCAGCCCCATCCCCCGCCCCTCCTCATCCGTTGCCCCCACCCTCCTCCCGCCCCTTCTCTCTCACCCCCCTGCTCTCCTCCTTCCTCCTCATCCCCGCCCACCCCCCCCTCCTCACAATCAGCTTCTAAACCCCTCTCCCCTCCTCATCACAACACCCAGCCGCCTGGGCCCTCTACCCAACTCCTCCTCCCTTCATGGACTCCGCCCCTCCACCTAGGCACCACACCCAGCCGTCTGGCCCCTCGACCATCCCAACGCATTACTTACAACGCTGCGGTCGCCGCCAACCGAACGCTGCCGACGAGTTCATTGCAGACCAGGAGGGGCACAGGTTGTGGCCAGCCAGCCAGCCATCGCGGAAGTACAACCCTGCCTCCCCACTCACCCGATCCAACCACGCCTAACCGCTGCCTCCCCCCCCCCCTCTCCCCTCTCCCCCTTAGCCCCTACTTCCAACATCCCCCCGCCTGCCCACTCTCTCTACCCCCCACCACACACTGCACACTCTACAACTCCCATCCCCCGCCACTCCCCCCCCCAACCGCAACACTCCATCACTCCTCGCCCCACCACCCCTCTCTCGCCTGCACCACCCTCAAATACACCCCAATCTCCACCGCCTGCACCACCCTCATATACACCCCCATCCCCACTGCCTGCATGTCGCGCCCACCCCCCCCCCCTCACCTCCCCGACGACCCCCACCCCCACCCAGAGCCCCCAGTACAGCCAGTGAACGGTTTTCGAGTGAGCTCCGTTACGAGGGAGTACGCCACAGTGTGGTGCGAGCGTTCACGTGAACCCGCAGCGACTTCTCTCTCGGTCGGTGTCAAAATGCGGAATGGTTAAAACAAAAAATAGTGACACCACGTAGCCGCTCAAGTTCGAAAAGGCGAGCCGGTGTCGCATTTTGTTGAGACATACTACTTGCCTGGCACCAGAAATCATACGGGCGGGGGGGTGCGCCACCATGTGACACACGGCGACAACAGAAGACAAGTGGCGCCGCCATGTGACAAGAAGCGTCACCATGTGACAAGAGGCGCCACCGATGCGCACAGTGTTACCACTCCAAGCCCCACACCCCCATCCACTCGATGAAAAATGAAATATGACTACCAGGGACATACTTCCTGCCTAGAGAGGTCATGACCTCTGTCACTCAACTCGGGGCTAACAAGCCCGTCTTCTGCTGTGTGTCTCGGCACACACAGCTTCGCCTGGTGGCTAGGTAGTGACGCCCCCGACGCCCCCCCCCCCCCGCACCCCACCCACCCCATACCTCCCTACATCCTCCATCCAGCCTCCTAGGCTATACGCTTCGCCTAATACCTCGTTTACCGGCTGCACAACTGGGCCGCCAAACGGTTGCACGGCGGTCATTGGCTCGGTATATAACTAACAAAAAAGGACAGTACATATATATAAATCTATACGGGCGCCGTCGAAGCGATCACCAATGACCGTACGACGAAAGTGGCATTTTTGTCTCAGGCATTTCGGCATGTCACTCAGCCCTCAGCCTTTTACCAGTTTGTCTACCCCCCCCCCCCCCCGCCGCCTACGAGGTGACTGTCTCCAGGGTTCCCATTATGTATCAACATTCCCCTCAAGTTGTACGTGCTAATCAATAAATAGTAGATCGTTTGACATTGACGTGATGTGAACAATCCCCTTTCCACGACCACAATACCCGTGACGTGGACAATCCCCTTTCCCCGGAAACAGTAGAAGTGACGTCAACAATTCCCCTTCCATGGAAACAATACCTGTGACATGAACAATCCCCTTTTCATGGCAAAAATACCCGCGACGTGAACAATCCCCTTTCCATAGAAACATTACCCGCGACTTGAACAATCCCCTTTCCATGGCAACAATACCCGCGACGTGAACAATCCCCTTTCCATAGAAACATTACCCGCGACTTGAACAATCCCCTTTCCATGCAAACAATACCCGAGACGTGAACAATCCCCTTTCCATATAAACATTACCCGCGACTTGAACAATCCCCGTTCTGTAATATCCTATCCATCCATGCACACAATACCCGTGACGTGAACAATCCCTTTTTTTAGTCCCCTTTCCATGGAAACTCACCCTTCAACCCACGCACAACTCTGCTGCACTGCTACACTTTTATCAAGGCATTTACGACTTCCGTTGTTCTAATTAGGACGGATTCTTAGGGCATTCATGTAGATGACAATAGACTGGTTACATGTAATAAACTACAAGGCAATCAGCAAGAACGTCTTACGGTACACATGGAAGTGCATTGTGATCCAGGACTCGTGGTAGCTAGGGTAAGCCATGCAACACAGGAATCAGCGTGAAACACGGGTATCACGGTGAAACAGGGATCAGGGTGAAACACAGAGATCAGGGTGAAACACAGAGATCAGGGTGAAACGCAGATATCAGGGTGAAACGCAGACATCAGGGTGACACACAGAGATCAGGGTGAAATACAGTGGTCAGAGTAAAAGACAGTGATCAGAGTGAAACACATTGATCAGGGTGAAACACAGAGATCAGGGTGAAACACAGGTATCGCGGTGAAACAGGGATCAGGGTGAAACACAGGAATCAGATGGAAACACAGGGATCAGGGTGAAACGAATTACGACGAAACACAAGGATCAGGGTTAAATACAGATACCAGATGGAACAGGGATCAGGGTAAAACACGTGGATCAAGGTGAAACATACGGATCAAGGTGTAACGTACGGATCATGCAATATATGCAATATAGGGATCATGGTGAAACACAAGACTTATGGAATCAGGGTGAAACAGGGATTATGAGGAAATACAGGGTTCACAGTGAAACAACGTGATATGCAGGTATCACGGTGGAGAAAAAGGTGAAATATCGAGATCAGGGTGAAACACCAAAATCACGGAATCAGGGTGAAATATGGCCATCAGGGTGAAACACCACAATCAAGGAATCAGGGTGAAATATGGAGATCAGGGTGAAAAATGGAGATCAGGGTGAAATATGGGGATCAGGGTGAAACACCACAATCAAGGAATCAGGGTGAAATATGGAGATCAGGGTGAAACACAACACTCATGGAATCAGGGTGAAGCACTGGAATTACGGTGAAACACTAGGATCACCGAGAAACACATGGATGAGAGTGAACGGGGGTCAGGGTGAAACGTACAGATCAGATTGACATATGGGGATCATGGTGAAACACAACAATCAGGGAATCAGGATGCTGGTTGGTTGGTTGTATATTCAGGACGCTTTAACCAATTTCGGTAATATCGCGTCGATGGGAGAAGGAAGGGAGAGTGGAGCCATGTCTCCGGGGTAACCTCCTACTCTTTGCGAAGACGGACCTGGCATCTTTATCCTGCGACCACACAGACATGGCCACAGCGGGGCGCGAACCATCGATCCACGTGCCGTTAGGCTCTCAGGTGGCCAGAGCGCTCAATGCGACCGCTCTAACCCGGGAATCAGGATGAAACACAGTGAATCAGGGGAAACCACTGGGATCACGGTGAAACAAGGATCACGGTGAAACATAGGGATCAGGGTGAAATACAGAGATCATGGTGAAACACAAGAATCAGAGAATCAGGATGAAACACAAGAACCAGGCAATCGGGTTAAAAAACAGGGATCACTAAGAAACACATGAATCAGAGTGAAACAGGGATCACTAAGAAACACATGAATCAGAGTGAAACAGGGATCACTAAGAAACACATGAATCAGAGTGAAACAGGGATCACTATGAAACACATGAATCAGAGTGAAACAGGGATCACTAAGAAACACATGAATCAGAGTAAAACAGGGATCACTAAGAAACACATGAATCAGAGTGAAACAGGGATCACTAAGATACACATGAATCAGAGTGAAACAGGGATCACGGCGAAACATAGATCAGGTTAAAATATAGAGATTATGGTGAAACAGGCATCACGGTGAAACACATGAATCAAAGTGAAACAGGGAACAAAGGAATCAGGGTGAACACAAGGATCATGGTGAAAATCAGGATGACACACAGGAACCGAAGAATCAGGATGAAACACGGGGATCACGATGAAGCACAGGGATTAGGGCGAAACAGGGATCACGGTAAAACACAGGGATTAGGGTGCAAAGGGATCACGATGAAACACAGTAGGGTGAAACACAAGGATCACGGTGAAGCACAGGGATCACAATGGAAGACGGGTATTCCGGTGCATGGCATGGATCACGGCGAAAACAGCGACAAAAAGCTCAAGTAACTGACAACATCGCGACGTTCCTGTATCAGCTAATAACGCAGGAGGCGTATACAACCCTGACAACATCGACATGTCTATAAACGCCGTGACGCGCTCACATCGGGCCGGGCCAACAACATCGGGATTTCTGACGACATCGCGACGCAATAACAACATCATGACGCACTGACAACACCGTAACGCAATCACAACATCCTTTATAGCTATGTCAGAAATAGAAACTATACACAGCGAGAGGAATATTGTCAAAGAGCAGTATAAAGGAAGCGCAAGGTACTTACATGTGCTATCCCATTAACCCCATACCCTGAATTAACAAAACCCTGAAAGAAAGAGAGAGAAAAAAAGTTCGCTATTATTTATGACACGACTTTTGACTTTGGTATATTTTTCACTATACTAGGTTGTCTATAGACGTTTTACACCACATTTAGCATACTGTCATTCACAACGAATGCAAGGAATGCACAACGGGATATTCAAGGAGCGAGACTTACAAGGCACCACTGTATGAGAGTCCGTCCAATAAACCATGATATAAGAGGGGTGTCACTACAGACACGCAATTTATGTACGCTTAAAAAAATATATACCGGTTTTTTTTCGCTCTGATGCCTTTCCTGCTATTGATCAGTCCAATCGCAATTGTTTGTAACGGGCAGACAGCACACGTACAACATACTCCTCGAAGCCCAAAGAAGTAACTTCTCTGACCACAGGTGGGCATCAGAGACCAAAGAGCTAACATCTGACAACATGTGAGCAATACCCCCTCGAAGCTCAAAGAACAGATCAGCAACACGTCTCGAAGCCCAAAGAATGAATGAATGATTTCTTGCTGTAGGCCAAAGAACTTCACGGGATAACGAGATGCTCCATCATGCGAAACAATCCTCAGTCCTAAATGTCGAGCATGATGAGGAGTTCAAGAGGTTGTTGCGTCCATTTAATACAGAGATTTATATTGGCAGATTCCAATAACATCGGCCTTGGAAATATCGGTCGAAAGTATGTAAGAGCTGTTGGTCGATAGTAGAGCTGTGTCAGTTTATAATGAGCTATAACGAGGGCGTCATTCCGGACATCCGCAATCATCCCCCACTCCCCTCCATCCCTAGACCTGACAGGGACATAGCCTCGACACACCCAGGTCCGTCGACACGTCCAGAGGGTACGGATGAATTGGTATTCTAAGCCACTTCAGCGTCTACATTGGCTACACCGGACTAGGATGCCTCCCTGGTGTAGTGGTTAGCTCACTAGATCGCAGACCAAGAGGTCCTGGATTCGAATCCTGCCCCGGGCACACCTAATCCGGGGCATGTTTCATCGGTTCATCCCGAGAGGTTCCTTGGCCCAGTCTAGCCATTGTGCGCACAACAGCGGTCTAATGCCACAAATTCATTCATTTCATTTACACCGGATTGAGACACATCAAGGGCTAGACGAGGCTAATAACGACTAATAGTGACTAACGGCTAATAATCATACAGTCCGGGCAATGAAACATTAGGTGCCGAGCTAAAGAATCGAACCCATGTCTGTCCCAGTCGGGTCGGTTTCGCAAAGCGTGGTGAGAAACGGCATCGAATGTATAAGGCGTGTCTATCGCTGTCCTCTGCACACGTATATGACCACAGATCACTGTAAAATCACCAACGCGTGATGCGAGAACAGACTAACTAACCACTGCTGACGACCTGCACGCAGCAGGTATTGGTGCAGGTTGCTGAATCGTGTTGTCGATCTAAATTGCTTCACCTCGCATCAGCCTTACCTGATAAGGGTCACCACGAACCGTTCACCACAGCGACACTAATGAACCCTCGTTTCTTTCCGTTCCTATGGTGGGAATAAGTGTCAACTGTCAGACCTAATGCATCCGTCCAACACCTCACTTGGGATAGCCTGGTTAATCAGCCCCAGGGGACGGGGTCCATCTGCCTGATCAGTGAGGACCCCTTATATTTCAACACCATGACACTTCCACCAACAGCTTATCGTCCACATGGCTTTGTTTCACTTGACAACCTTACCATACCAGAGCTTTGACTGCATCTGCAACAATCTGCAACAACTATCGGAGGAGTGGGGAGGAGAAGAAGACTGTGGAGGGGGAAGGGGTGGTTTAACTGTCCCAACAGCCACTCTCTAGGCAAAAAACCGGTAATATTTCCATCGAAAACCCGAACAAATCCTGATGACGAAAGATTCCAGGTAATGTTTCCATTGGCCGCCATGATAAAAGAAGGTGGTGACAACTGACAACACAGTCAGATCCAGAATGCGCCGAGGACGTGGGCTGCGGCATACATAACCAGAACCAGCCCCTCGAGCGTGGATTGAACCTCAGTTCGGACAGTGGCTTGCCCAGTTTCTGGGCATACTGAGATATCTTCCCTTTTTCGAAGAAACACAGGCATTGGAAAGGCACAACATGTAAAGTCATATCCCGGCAATAGACATTATGAAGGGAAGTCAATCAAACTACGACGAAGTAAACTACAAATCCTGTCGTCCCAATCACGTGACTAATTCCCGTCCAAATCCCGGTCATGACCCATACATCCCGTCCAGATCACACGCACCCCTATACATCCCTTCTAAATTCAGTACTATTGAACATGAAACGCCTGAGCGGTAGTCCCTATGCGGTGCGCCTGTGTGGTGCGCCTGTGTGGTACGCCTGTCTGGTGCGCCTGTGTGGTACGCCTGTGTGGTACGCCTGTGTGGTACGCCTGTTTGGTACGCCTGTGTGGTACGCCTGTGTAATACGTCTGTGCGGGACGCCTGTGTGGTACGCCTGTGCGGGAGGCCTCTGGAAAACCCCCTTTTGTGGTACGCCTCTGTGAAACCCCCTTGTGTGGTACGCCTGTGCGGTACGCCTGTGCGATACCCCCTGTGCGGTACCCCCTGTGTGGTACACATGTGTGGTACGACTGTGGAACGCCTGTGTGGTACGCCTGTGTGGTACACCTGTGCGGTACGCCTGTGCGGTACACCTGTGCGGTACGCATGTGCGGTACGCCTGTGCGGTACGCTTGTGTGGTATGTCTCTGTGAAACAGCTGTGCGGTGCATCTGGGATATGGGCGACCGGCCGGTTTGATCAGCCACACACGCCATACTCCCCAAGACTGAGCGGCGATAATGTGACCGTTATCTAAGCCTAACCCCAGGTGTTGTCGGCAGCGATGGCGTCACGGCCCGCCAGGGGAGTCGAAGTTGGGGGCGGGGTATGGGTTCTGTTCACCCAAAGCATGACGTAGCGTGGTAGGGTCGGGGGTGGCGCCGTGGGGTCCGATCGGGTGGCGTGGTGAGGTGGCGTCAGCTGGGGTGACGTGTTGCGTTCGCGTGGTGCCGTCGCGTGGGGTGGCGTTGTGAGGTGGCGGAAACGGCGTCGGGTGGGATGGTGTGGTGGCGTCGGGTGGCGCGGCGTGACTCGGAGGGCGTCGGGTGGCGTCGGATAACGTGGCGTGGAGTCGGCGGCGTAGGGTGGTGGAGTGGTGGCGTCGGGTGTGGTGGCGCCGGGGGTGGCGTCGGGGGTGGCGTCGGGGGTGTGGCGTCAGGTGGGGAAGTGTTGTGGCGTGGCGAAGTGGCGTCGGGTGGGGTGGCGCCGGGGGTGGCGTCGGGGGTGACGTCGTAGGGTAGTGGCGTCGGCTGGGGTGGCGCCGGGGGTGGCGTCGGGGGCGGCGTCGTAGGGTAGTGGCGTCGGGTGGGGTGGCGTAGTGGCGTAGTGCCGTCGTGGCGTCTGTTGGCGCGGCGTCGTAGCGTCTGTTGGCGTGGCGTCGTGGCGTCGGGTGAGGTGGCGTCGTGGCGTCGGGTGGCGTCGAGGCGCCGGGGGTGGCGTCGGGGGTGTGGCGTCGGTTGGGGAGGTGTTGTGGCGTGGCGTCGTGGCGTAGTGGCGTCGGGTGGGGGGCGCCGGATGGGGGGGGGCGCCGGGGGTGGCCTCGGGTGGGGTGGGGTGGCGTCGGGTGGGGTGGCGTAGCGGCGTGGCCTGGCGGGGCGTCGGTTGGGGTTGCCTTGTGAGCGTCGTGGCGTCGAGTCGGGTGGCGTCAGCGTCGTGGCGTCGGGTGGCGTCGTGGCGCCGGGGGTGGCGTCAGCGTCGTGGCGTCGGGTGGGGAGGTGTTGTGGCGTGGCGGCGTCGTGGCGTCGTGGCCTAGCGGCGTCCAATGGTGTCGTGGTGTCGGTTGGCGCGGCGTCGTGGCGTCGTGGGGTGGGGTGGAGTCGGGTGGGGGTGGCGTGGAGTCGTAGGGTGGTGGCGTCGCGTGGGCTGGCGTTGTAAGGTGGCGTGGTGGTGTCGTGCAGGGTAACGGCGTCGGGTGGGGTGGCATCGTGGCGTCGGGGGGGGGGGGCGTGGTGTGGTGGGTGGTATAGTGACGTCAAGTGGGGTGGCGTGGTGGGTGGCATAGTGACGTCGACTGGGGTGGCATGGTGGGTGGCGTAGTCACGTCGAGTGAGGTGATGTGGTGGGTGGCGTAGTGACGTCGTGGCGTAGCGGCGTCGAATAGTGTCGTGGCGTCGGCTGGCGCGGCGTCGTGGCGTCGTGGGGTGGGGTGGGGTCGGGTGGGGTGGCGCCGGGGGTGGCGTCGGGGGTGTGGCGTCGGGTGGAGAGGTGTTGTGGCGTGGCGTAGTGGCGTCGGGTGGGGTGGCGCCGGGGGTGGCGTCGGGGGTGGCGTCGTAGGGTAGTAGCGTCGTGGCGTAGTGGCGTCGTGGCGTCTGTTGGCGCGGCGTCGTGTGAGGTGGCGTCGTGGCGTCGGGTGAGGTGGCGTCGTGGCGTCGGGTGGCGTCGTGGCGCCGGGAGTGGCGTCGGGGGTGTGGCGTCGGTTGGGGAGGTGTTGCGGCGTGGCGTCGTGGCGTAGTGGCGTCTGGTGGGGGGCGCCGGGGGGGGGCGCCGGGGGTGGCCTCGGGTGGGGTGGGGTGGCGTCGGGTGGGGTGGCGTAGCGGCGTGGCGTGGCGGGGCGTCGGTTGGGGTTGCCTTGTGAGCGTCGTGGCGTGGAGTCGGGTGGCGTCGTTGCGTCGGGTGGCGTCGTGGCGCCGGGGGTGGCGTCAGCGTCGTGGCGTCGGGTGGGGAGGTGTTGTGGCGTGGCGGCGTCGTGGCGTAGTGGCGTCGAATGGCGTCGTGGCGTCGGCTGGCGCGGCGTCGTGGCGTCGTGGGGTAGGGTGGAGTCGTAGGGTGGTGGCGTCGCGTGGGCTGGCGTTGTAAGGTGGCGTGGTGGTGTCGTGCAGGGTAACGGCGTCGGGTGGGGTGGCGTCGTGGCGTCGGGGGTGGGAAGGGGGCGCGTGGTGTGGTGGGTAGCATAGTGACGTCAAGTGGGGTGGTGTGGTGGGTGGAATAGTGACGTCGACTGGGGTGGTGTGGTGGGTGGCGTAGTGACGTCGAGTGGGGTGGTGTGGTGGGTTGCGTAGTGACGTCGAGTGGGGTGGTGTGGTGGGTTGCGTAGTGACGTCGATTGGGGTGGCGTGGTAGATGGCATAGTGACGTCGAGTGGGGTAGCGTGGTGGGTGGCGTAGTGACGTCGATTGGGGTGGCATGGTGGGTGGCGTAGTGACGTCGAGCGGGGTGGTGTGGTGGGTGGCGTAGTGACGTCGAGTGGGGTGGTGTGGTGGGTTGCGTAGTGACGTCAAGTGGGGTGGCGTGGTGAATGGCATAGTGACGTCGAGTGGGGTGGCGTGGTGGGCGGCATAGTGACGTCTAGTGGGGTGGCGTGGTGGGCGGCATAGTGACGTCGAGTGGGGTGGCGTGATGGGCGGCATAGTGACGTCGAGTGGGGTGGCGTGGTGGGCGGCATAGTGACGTCGAGTGGGGTGGCGTGGTGGGTTGCGTAGTGACGTCGAGTGGGGTGGTGTGGTGGGTGGCGTAGTGACGTCGACTGGGGTGGCGTGGTGAATGGCATAGTGACGTCGAGTGGGGTGGCGTGGTGGGCGGCATAGTGACGTCGAGTGGGGTGGCGTGGTGGGCGGCATAGTGACGTCGAGTGGGGTGGCGTGGTGGGTGGCATAGTGACGTCGAGTGGGGTGGCGTGGTGGGTGGCGTAGTGACGTCGAGTGGGGTGGCGTGGTGGGCGGCATAGTGACGTCGAGTGGGGTGGCGTGGTGGGTGGCATAGTGACGTCGAGTGGGGTGGCATGGTGGGCGGCATAGTGACGTCGAGTGGGGTGGCGTGGTGGGTGGCGTAGTGACGTCGAGTGGGGTGGCGTGGTGAATGGCATAGTGACGTCTAGTGGGGTGGCATGGTGGATGGCATAGTGACGTCGAGTAGGGTGGCGTGGTGGGCGGCATAGTGACGTCTAGTGGGGTTGCATGGTGGATGGCATAGTGACGTCAAGTGGGGTGGCGTGGTGGGCGGCATAGTGACGTCGAGTGGGGTGGCGTGGTGGGTTGCGTAGTGACGTCGTGGCCTAGCGGCGTCGAATGGTGTCGTGGCGTCGGTTGGCGCGGCGTCGTGGCGTGGGGTGGTGGATGGCATAGTGACGTCGAGTGGGGTGGCGTGGTGGATGGCATAGTGACGTCGAGTGGGGTGGCATGGTGGATGGCATAGTGACGTCGAGTGGGGTGGCGTGGTGGGCGGCATAGTGACGTCGAGTGGGGTGGCGTGGTGGGTGGCGTAGTGACGTCGTGGCCTAGCGGCGTCCAATGGTGTCGTGGCGTCGGTAGGCGCGGTGTCGTGGCGTCGGTAGGCGCGGCGTCGTGGCGTCGTGGGGTGGGGTGGAGTCGGATGGGGGTGGCGTGGAGTCGTAGGGTGGTGGCGTCGCGTGGGCTGGCGTTGTAAGGTGGCGTGGTGGTGTCGTGCAGGGTAACGGCGTCGGGTGGGGTGGCGTCGTGGCGTCGGGGGGTGGGGTGGGGTCGGGTGGGGTGGCGCCGGGGGTGGCGTCGGGGGTGTGGCGTCGGGTGGAGAGGTGTTGTGGCGTGGCGTAGTGGCGTCGGGTGGGGTGGCGCCGGGGGTGGCGTCGGGGGTGGCGTCGTAGGGTAGTAGCGTCGTGGCGTAGTGGCGTCGTGGCGTCTGTTGGCGCGGCGTCGTGTGAGGTGGCGTCGTAGCGTCGGGTGAGGTGGCGTCGTGGCGTCGGGTGGCGTCGTGGCGCCGGGAGTGGCGTCGGGGGTGTGGCGTCGGTTGGGGAGGTGTTGCGGCGTGGCGTCGTGGCGTAGTGGCGTCTGGTGGGGGGCGCCGGGGGGGGGCGCCGGGGGTGGCCTCGGGTGGGGTGGGGTGGCGTCAGGTGGGGTGGCGTAGCGGCGTGGCGTGGCGGGGCGTCGGTTGGGGTTGCCTTGTGAGCGTCGTGGCGTGGAGTCGGGTGGCGTCGTTGCGTCGGGTGGCGTCGTGGCGCCGGGGGTGGCGTCAGCGTCGTGGCGTCGGGTGGGGAGGTGTTGTGGCGTGGCGGCGTCGTGGCGTAGTGGCGTCGAATGGCGTCGTGGCGTCGGCTGGCGCGGCGTCGTGGCGTCGTGGGGTAGGGTGGAGTCGTAGGGTGGTGGCGTCGCGTGGGCTGGCGTTGTAAGGTGGCGTGGTGGTGTCGTGCAGGGTAACGGCGTCGGGTGGGGTGGCGTCGTGGCGTCGGGGGTGGGAAGGGGGCGCGTGGTGTGGTGGGTAGCATAGTGACGTCAAGTGGGGTGGTGTGGTGGGTGGAATAGTGACGTCGACTGGGGTGGCGTGGTGGGTGGCGTAGTGACGTCGAGTGGGGTGGTGTGGTGGGTTGCGTAGTGACGTCGAGTGGGGTGGTGTGGTGGGTTGCGTAGTGACGTCGATTGGGGTGGCGTGGTAGATGGCATAGTGACGTCGAGTGGGGTAGCGTGGTGGGTGGCGTAGTGACGTCGATTGGGGTGGCATGGTGGGTGGCGTAGTGACGTCGAGCGGGGTGGTGTGGTGGGTGGCGTAGTGACGTCGAGTGGGGTGGTGTGGTGGGTTGCGTAGTGACGTCAAGTGGGGTGGCGTGGTGAATGGCATAGTGACGTCGAGTGGGGTGGCGTGGTGGGCGGCATAGTGACGTCTAGTGGGGTGGCGTGGTGGGCGGCATAGTGACGTCGAGTGGGGTGGCGTGATGGGCGGCATAGTGACGTCGAGTGGGGTGGCGTGGTGGGCGGCATAGTGACGTCGAGTGGGGTGGCGTGGTGGGTTGCGTAGTGACGTCGAGTGGGGTGGTGTGGTGGGTGGCGTAGTGACGTCGACTGGGGTGGCGTGGTGAATGGCATAGTGACGTCGAGTGGGGTGGCGTGGTGGGCGGCATAGTGACGTCGAGTGGGGTGGCGTGGTGGGCGGCATAGTGACGTCGAGTGGGGTGGCGTGGTGGGTGGCATAGTGACGTCGAGTGGGGTGGCGTGGTGGGTGGCGTAGTGACGTCGAGTGGGGTGGCGTGGTGGGCGGCATAGTGACGTCGAGTGGGGTGGCGTGGTGGGTGGCATAGTGACGTCGAGTGGGGTGGCATGGTGGGCGGCATAGTGACGTCGAGTGGGGTGGCGTGGTGGGTGGCGTAGTGACGTCGATTGGGGTGGCGTGGTGAATGGCATAGTGACGTCTAGTGGGGTGGCATGGTGGATGGCATAGTGACGTCGAGTGGGGTGGCGTGGTGGGCGGCATAGTGACGTCTAGTGGGGTGGCATGGTGGATGGCATAGTGACGTCGAGTGGGGTGGCGTGGTGGGCGGCATAGTGACGTCGAGTGGGGTGGCGTGGTGGGTTGCGTAGTGACGTCGTGGCCTAGCGGCGTCGAATGGTGTCGTGGCGTCGGTTGGCGCGGCGTCGTGGCGTGGGGTGGTGGATGGCATAGTGACGTCGAGTGGGGTGGCGTGGTGGATGGCATAGTGACGTCGAGTGGGGTGGCATGGTGGATGGCATAGTGACGTCGAGTGGGGTGGCGTGGTGGGCGGCATAGTGACGTCGAGTGGGGTGGCGTGGTGGGTGGCGTAGTGACGTCGTGGCCTAGCGGCGTCCAATGGTGTCGTGGCGTCGGTAGGCGCGGTGTCGTGGCGTCGGTAGGCGCGGCGTCGTGGCGTCGTGGGGTGGGGTGGAGTCGGATGGGGGTGGCGTGGAGTCGTAGGGTGGTGGCGTCGCGTGGGCTGGCGTTGTAAGGTGGCGTGGTGGTGTCGTGCAGGGTAACGGCGTCGGGTGGGGTGGCGTCGTGGCGTCGGGGGGGGGGGGGCGTGGTGTGGTGGGTAGTATAGTGACGTCAAGTGGGGTGGTGTGGTGGGTGGAATAGTGACGTCGACTGGGGTGGTGTGGTGGGTGGCGTAGTGACGTCGACTGGGGTGGCGTGGTGAATGGCATAGTGACGTCGAGTGGGGTGGTGTGGTGGGTGGCGTAGTGACGTCGCCGGGGTGAATGGCATAGTGACGTCGAGTGGGGTGGCGTGGTGGGCGACATAGTGACGTCGAGTGGGGTGGCGTGGTGGGTGGCATAGTGACGTGGAGTGGGGTGGCGTGGTGGGCGGCATAGTGAGGTCGAGTGGGGTGGCGTGGTGGGTGGCATAGTGACGTCGAGTGGGGTGGCGTGGTGGGCGGCATAGTGACGTCGAGTGGGGTGGCGTGGTGGGTGGCATAGTGACGTCGAGTGGGGTGGCGTGGTGGGCGGCATAGTGACGTCGAGTGGGGTGGCGTGGTGGGTGGCATAGTGACGTCGAGTGGGGTGGCGTGGTGGGCGGCATAGTGACGTCGAGTGGGGTGGCGTGGTGGGTGGCGTAGTGACGTCGAGTCGGGTGGTGTGGTGGGCGCATAGTGACGTCGAGTGGGGTGGCGTGGTGGGCGGCATAGTGACGTCGAGTGTGGTGGCATGGTGGGCGGCATAGTGACGTCTAGTGGGGTGGCGTGGTGGGTGGCGTAGTGACGTCGACTGGGGTGGCGTGGTGAATGGCATAGTGACGTCGAGTGGGGTGGCGTGGTGGGCGGCATAGTGACGTCGAGTGGGGTGGCGTGGTGGGTGGCAGTGACGTCGAGTGGGGTGGCGTGGTGGGCGGCATAGTGACGTCGAGTGGGGTGGCGTGGTGGGCGGCATAGTGACGTCGAGTGGGGTGGCGTGGTGGGTGGCATAGTGACGTCGAGTGGGGTGGCGTGGTGGGCGGCATAGTGACGTCGAGTGGGGTGGCGTGGTGGGTGGCATAGTGACGTCGAGTGGGGTGGCGTGGTGGGCGGCATAGTGACGTCGAGTGGGGTGGCGTGGTGGGTGGCGTAGTGACGTCGAGTGGGGTGGCGTGGTGGGCGGCATAGTGACGTCGAGTGGGGTGGCGTGGTGGGCGGCATAGTGACGTCTAGTGGGGTGGCGTGGTGGGTGGCGTAGTGACGTCGACTGGGGTGGCGTGGTGAATGGCATAGTGACGTCGAGTGGGGTGGCGTGGTGGGCGGCATAGTGACGTCTAGTGGGGTGGCATGGTGGATGGCAGTGACGTCGAGTGGGGTGGCGTGGTGGGTGGCATAGTGACGTCGAGTGGGGTGGCGTGGTGGGCGGCATAGTGACGTCGAGTGGGGTGGCGTGGTGGGTGGCGTAGTGACGTCGAGTGGGGTGGCGTGGTGGGCGGCATAGTGACGTCGAGTGGGGTGGCGTGGTGGGCGGCATAGTGACGTCTAGTGGGGTGGCGTGGTGGGTGGCGTAGTGACGTCGACTGGGGTGGCGTGGTGAATGGCATAGTGACGTCGAGTGGGGTGGCGTGGTGGGCGGCATAGTGACGTCTAGTGGGGTGGCATGGTGGATGGCAGTGACGTCGAGTGGGGTGGCGTGGTGGGTGGCGTAGTGACGTCGAGTGGGGTGGTGTGGTGGGTTGCGTAGTGACGTCGAGTGGGGTGGTGTGGTGGGCGGCATAGTGACGTCGAGTGGGGTGGCGTGGTGGGCGGCATAGTGACGTCGAGTGGGGTGGTGTGGTGGGTTGCGTAGTGACGTCGAGTGGGGTGGCGTGGTGGATGGCATAGTGACGTCGAGTGGGGTGGGGTGGTGGGTGGCATAGTGACGTCGAGTGGGGTGGCGTGGTGGGTGGCGTGGTGACGTCGTGGCCTAGCGGCGTCGAATGGTGTCGTGGCGTCGGTTGGCGCGGCGTCGTGGCGTCGTGGCGTCGTGGGGTGGGGTGGAGTCGGGTGGGGGTGGCGTGGAGTCGTAGGGTGGTGGCGTCGCGTGGGCTGGCGTTGTAAGGTGGCGTGGTGGTGTCGTGCAGGGTAACGGCGTCGGGTGGGGTGGCGTCGTGGCGTCGGGGGGGGGGGCGTGGCATGGTGGGTGGCCTAGTGATGTCGAGTGGGGTGGCGTGGTGGGTGGCGTAGTGATGTCGAGTGGGGTGGCGTGGTGTGGCGTGGTGGGCGGGGTGCAATGTTGGCGGTATGGAAGGTTGGCGGGGTGGAAGGTTGGCTGGGTGGAAGTTTGGCGGGGTGGAGGGTTGGCGGGGGTGGAATGTTGGCGGGGTGGAATGTTGGCGGGGTGGAATGTTGGCGGGGTGGAATGTTGGCGGGGTGGAAGGTTGGCGGGGTGGAAGTTGGCGGGATGAAAGGTTGGCGGGCTTGAAGGTTGGCGGGGTGGAAGGTTGGCGGGGTGGAAGGTTGGAGGGGTGGAATGTTGGCGGGGTGGAAGTTGGCGGGATGAAAGGTTGGCGGGCTGGAAGGTTGGCGGGGTGGAAGGTTGGCGGGGTGGACGGTTGGCGGGGTGGAAGGTTGGCTGGGTGGAAGTTTGGCGGGGTGGAGGGTTGGCGGGGGTGGAATGTTGGCGGGGTGGAATGTTGGCGGGGTGGAATGTTGGCGGGGTGGAAGTTGGCGGGATGAAAGGTTGGCGGGCTTGAAGGTTGGCGGGGTGGAAGGTTGGCGGGGTGGAAGGTTGGAGGGGTGGAATGTTGGCGGGGTGGAAGTTGGCGGGATGAAAGGTTGGCGGGCTGGAAGGTTGGCGGGGTGGAAGGTTGGCGGGGTGGAAGGTTGGCGGGGTGGAAGGTTGGCTGGGTGGAAGTTTGGCGGGGTGGAGGGTTGGCGGGGGTGGAATGTTGGCGGGGTGGAATGTTGGCGGGCTGGAAGTTTGGCGGGCTGGAAGTTTGGCGGGGTGGCAGGTTGGTGGGGTGGAAGGTTGGCGACGTGGAAGGTTGGCGGGGTGAAAGGTTGGCTGGGTGGAAGTTTGGCAGGGTGGAGGGTTGGCGGGGTGGAATGTTGGCGGGGCGGAACGTTGGCGGGGTGGAATGTTAGCGGGGTGGAATGTTAGCGGGGTCTCCCGGACACGATATAACCTCACAGGCGGAAGACACCGTTCATCTCCACTCTAATCAATTGTTGCAGATACATTGAATTACGATTAACATGTCGTTATTGTATTGTTTAATATGACGGATTAATAATTAATGGTTAAAGAAAATAATAAGAGTCATTTTGAAGTAGGTCTATTAGAATTACACCACATAATCTTGGTTTTCGTGAAAGGCAAAGACCACCCTGGCTGTTGATAGGAAACAGCCCTTATATTATATTTAATAGGCCTGCTACCTTGGTTACAGCGAATGTTTGCACGTAGGAAGCCATTGTTAGTCAGGCACTTTTATTCATCGCTTTGATACCGAAATATTAAATAATAATTCTGTCTGTACAACGACTTATTTTTTTGCAATTGTACGTACTATATGAAGTATGTATGACATATGTATCTATATACAACATTCACGTCGAGACATTCAGTGTAGTTCAGAACTGGCAGACTGCAGTTTTTTTGGTTAAAGGAAAGCGGGGAATTGCATACTGTTTACTGCATTGGCAGAGCGACTATACACGACTATATGTACGCCTGTTTTCTTTTTCCATTTTTTTATCACCCGCAATTTGTTCACTTACAGCCCCTCCCCGCCCCATGCCTTGTCTCTCTCTATCTCCAAGCATAGCCAACGCAGTGAAACCGGTGAGGAACAACCTGGCCACCCTTATGGCCACAGTATAATGGACCGGTCCAGAGAAAAGTCCAGCACAGTCAACAAAGCCTACGACGCGCCACCAGTCAGCCGCCACAACACTGCGCCCGTCACAGGGGCCGAGCAGTGCCGTAGACACTTCGGCGGCCGCCAAGTGTACCCATCACACAACCAGACACAAGAAACGCGTCCATTTCAGAAGGCCTCACGGGCAACAAATGGTGTAACGTCAAGCAAATCCCATTTTCGCACATTTAGAGAGAATAATATTGTAAGACGCAGCCATTCTTGATAATACTAACGGTTTAAAATCAAATATGGGGGTAAATGGAGTTAAATACTCCGGGATAAATAATCATGCCAATTATACTGAACTACCACGTTAAAATGTGTAAACTATAGTAACCGTTTAATCGAAAATAAAGGCTTATACGAGAGAACATGTTCAGTTGCCCTTGTTTTAGAGACATATTACACATTAGGATAATAAACACAAACACTGCCTATGTAATTAAGAATACAAAAGATTGCTCTCTTTTGTGTGCGTATTAGATATCTAATGTTTTACGTTTGGCGCACGATGAAGACCAAATCGCATCTCTCCGCGCCCCATATCTCACCGAGACACATCCTCCCCGCTGGTGCAGCGCGAAGAGGCGGGTTCCGACTTGGCATGCCGACCGAGGTGAGTACAGTGAACCGGCGATAGGGAGGAGACAATGCGATGTCATCTCCCAACCGTAACCACCTCACAATGTCGTATCTTACATCACCGCAAATGATCTCGAATACATAGAGGGACACGGCGCTAAAGCTGTCGTTATTTTCGAGATTTTATTTTTCTGCCGGTAAAATAATTTCAGCGGTGCCTGAAGACAATGAAATTTGCACTGTATCGTTACCGTATCTCTCCTTCGTTCCGTCCTTCATTCTCTCTATGGTAGTTCTATAACTACCTGCGTCGGTGATCACCCTCCAGTCCACCTTACCTCACCCCCCTTACCATCGCCATCGCTATCGCCGCAACCCGACGTCCCCCGCCCCCACCCATGCCCTGCCCCAACCACCAACCTCCGTCCCACCGCCCCTTCCCCTCACCATCACCACCAACCCACGCTTGTCTTTACCTCTAGTGGCTTAGCTTCGTAGAACCTCCGACTGCAAGGCACACCATACCCCCCTCTCCTCCACCTCCCACACTCATCCGCCCACCCCCACCCCCATCTAACCCCCCCCCCAATCCGTACACGCCTCTACTCCCCCCCCCCCACCACTCTAACCCCTTGCCTGCCTCATACCTTATCACCACCATGCCGAACCCATGCAGTGCTATCCCATAGCCGAGCTCAGCGGCTGCTGACATAAATACATGTACATTTATGGAGACCCGCCCCACCCCACCCCCCAACCAACCCCCACCACCCGCTTCTTCAACGTGACCCAGCCACCCACCCACCCACCCACTCTACCCCCGGTTGCAATATTGTCTGCAGCCTTCCAAGCAGACGCTCGTGTTAAAACCCGCACCAAACCTGGAAGCCGGTCGCCGTGTCCCTACCTACGCGCGGAGACAATATTACCGCATAACATTCAAAAAGAGAGATATTTCTAACAATAAATAATTCCTCGCTTCAAAAAACGAAGGACAATGTTTTTCTCAAACCCCTATATATATATATATATATATATATGTATATAACCAGGGATATTATTGCGATTCTTTTATAATCTATCTTAATTTGTCAAGAGAAAAACAACAACCAACTGTAGAGAAAGACACTTGCCATTGGTCGGTATAGTGAACTGTTTGTCAGCCGTATTCGACTCGTACAAACTTCAGTGCGACCGCGACCAAGCACTCCAACCCACGGCGACAAACGAATAAAGAACTCTTACACACAATCCCTGTCACAACAATGCGAGTATCGGATTGGTGGGTGTCTTAGCCTATCATGTGAAACACATGGGGTACTTCCAGGGCCACAATGGAAAACACATGGGGTACTTCCAGGGCCAAAATGTGAAACACATGGGGTACTTCCAGGGCCACAATGTGGAACACATGGGGTACTTCCAGGGCCACAATGTGAAACACATGGGGTACTTCCAGGGCCACCATGTAAAACACATGGGGTACTTCCAGGGCCACAATGTGAAACACATGGGGTACTTCCAGGGCCACAATGTGAAACACATGGGGTACTTCCAGGGCCACAATGTGAAACACGTGGGGTACTTCCAGGGCCACAATGTGAAACACATGGGGTACTTCCAGGGCCACAATGTGAAACACATGGGGTACTTCCAGGGCCACCGTGCGAGTCTGTATAGAGCAATAAAGCGGAATTCTCACGTTCCGCAGCGTCCGTCCTCTCTTCCGGCTAAACAGAAAAGTAACCAGTTGTGTTCAAACTGGGGCAATAATCATGGACAAGTCAAGGGTTAGTTTTTATCAAAACGTCAATAAATGTAAGGTGGAAATCCGATGGTAAATCATAATGTAAGCAACTGTCAGAAAGAAAGAAATCTTCAGATTACCTACGTGGACAACGGGTAGGCGATATATCGGACCAACTGGACATCAGACAAAAGATATATCGGACCAACCGGACAGTAGGTAGACGATATATTGGATCGACTGGACATCAGGTAGACGATATATCGGACCAACTAGACAGCAGGTAGACGACATATCGGACCAACTGGACAGCAGGTAGACGATATATCGGACCAACTGGACAGCAGGTAGACGACATATCGGACCAACTGGACAGCAGGTAGACGATATATCGGACCAACTGGACAGCAGGTAGACGACATATCGGACCAACTGGACAGCAGGTAGACGACATATCGGACCAACTGGACAACAGGTAGACGATATATCGGACCAACTGGACAGCAGGTAGACGACATATCGGACCAACTGGACAGCAGGTAGACGACATATCGGACCAACTGGACAACAGGTAGACGATATATCGGACCAACTGGACAGCAGGTAGACGACATATCGGACCAACTGCACAACAGGTAGACGACATATCGGACCAACTGGACAGCAGGTAGACGATATATCGGACCAACTGGACAGCAGGTAGACGACATATCGGACCAACTGGACAGCAGGTAGACGACATATCGGACCAACTGGACAACAGGTAGACGATATATCGGACCAACTGGACAGCAGGTAGACGACATATCGGACCAACTGCACAACAGGTAGACGACATATCGGACCAACTGGACAACAGGTAGACGATATATCGGACCAACTGGACAGCAGGTAGACGACATATCGGACCAACTGGACAACAGGTAGACGATATATCGGACCAACTGGACAGCAGGTAGACGACATATCGGACCAACTGCACAACAGGTAGACGACATATCGGACCAACTGCACAACAGGTAGACGACATATCGGACCAACAGGACATCAGGTAGACGACATATCGGACCAACATGGACATCAGGTAGACGATATATCGGACCAACTGGACAGCAGGTAGACGACATATCGGACCAACTGCACAACAGGTAGACGACATATCGGACCAACTGGACAACAGGTAGACGACATATCGGACCAACAGGACATCAGGTAGACGACATATCGGACCAACATGGACATCAGGTAGACGATATATCGGACCAACTGGACAGCAGGTAGACGACATATCGGACCAACTGGACAGCAGGTAGACGACATATCGGACCAACTGGACAACAGGTAGACGATATATCGGACCAACTGGACAGCAGGTAGACGACATATCGGACCAACTGGACAGCAGGTAGACGACATATCGGACCAACTGGACAACAGGTAGACGATATATCGGACCAACTGGACAGCAGGTAGACGACATATCGGACCAACTGCACAACAGGTAGACGACATATCGGACCAACTGGACAGCAGGTAGACGATATATCGGACCAACTGGACAGCAGGTAGACGACATATCGGACCAACTGGACAGCAGGTAGACGACATATCGGACCAACTGGACAACAGGTAGACGATATATCGGACCAACTGGACAGCAGGTAGACGACATATCGGACCAACTGCACAACAGGTAGACGACATATCGGACCAACTGGACAACAGGTAGACGATATATCGGACCAACTGGACAGCAGGTTAACGACATATCAGACCAACTGAACAACAGGTAGACGACATATCGGACCAACAGGACATCAGGTAGACGACATATCGGACCAACATGGACATCAGGTAGACGACATATCGGACCAACATGGACATCAGGTAGACGATATATCGGACCAACTGGACAGCAGGTAGACGACATATCGGACCAACTGCACAACAGGTAGACGACATATCGGACCAACTGCACAACAGGTAGACGACAAATCGGACCAACAGGACATCAGGTAGACGACATATCGGACCAACATGGACATCAGGTAGACGATATATCGGACCAACTGGACAGCAGGTAGACGACATATCGGACCAACTGGACAGCAGGTAGACGACATATCGGACCAACAGGACATCAGGTAGACGATATATCGGACCAACATGGACATCAGGTAGACGATATATCATGCCAACTAGACAGCAGGTAGACGACATATCGGACCAACATGGACATCAGGTAGACGATATATCAGGCCAACTGGACAGCAGGTAGACGATATGTCGGACCAACTGGACAACAGGTAGACGACATATCGGACCAACTGGACAACAGGTAGACGACATATCGGACCAACTGGACAGCAGGTAGACGACATATCGGACCAACTGGACAGCAGGTAGACGACATATCGGACCAACTGGACAGCAGGTAGACGATATATCGGACCAACATGGACATCAGGTAGACGATATATCGGACCAACAGGACATCAGGTAGACGATATATCGGACCAACATGGACATCAGGTAGACGATATATCAGGCCAACTGGACAGCAGGTAGACGATATGTCGGACCAACTGGACAACAGGTAGACGAGTTATCGGACCAACTGGACAGCAGGTAGACGATATATCGGACCAACATGGACATCAGGTAGACGATATATCGGACCAACAGGACATCAGGTAGACGATATATCGGACCAACATGGACATCAGGTAGACGATATATCAGGCCAACTGGACAGCAGGTAGACGATATGTCGGACCAACTGGACAACAGGTAGACGAGTTATCGGACCAACTGGACAGCAGGTAGACGATATATCGGACCAACATGGACATCAGGTAGACGATATATCGGACCAACAGGACATCAGGTGGACGATATATCGGACCAACATGGACATCAGGTAGACGATATATCAGGCCAACTGGACAGCAGGTAGACGATATATCGGACCAACTGGACATCAGGTAGACAATATATCGGACCAACTGGACAGCAGGTAGACGATATATCGGACCAACAGGACAACAGGTAGACGACATATCGGACCAACTGGACAACAGGTAGACGATATATCGGACCAACTGGACAACAGGTAGACGAAATATCGGACCAACTGGACCAGAGGTAGACGAGATATCGGACCAACTGGACAACAGGTAAACGATATATCGGACCAACTGGACAGCAGGTAGACCATATATCGGACCAACTGGACAGCAGGTAGACGACATATCGGACCAACTGGACACCAGGTAGACGTTATATCGGACCAACTGGACAACAGGTAGACGAAATATCGGACCAACTGGACAACGGGTAGACGATATATCGGACCAACTGGACAACGGGTAGACGATATATCGGACCAACTGGACAACAGGTAGACGAGTTATCGGACCAACTGGACAGCAGGTAGACGATATATCGGACCAACTGGACAACAGATAGACGATATATTGGACCGACTGGACATGAGGTAGACGATGTATCGGACCAACTGGACATCAGGTAGACGATATATCGGACCAACTGGACAACAGGTAGACGAGTTATCGAACCAACTGGACAGCAGGTAGACGATCTATATATCCTTATCACCAACTGAAGTACAGTTGTCTCCAAACAGTCCCATTACCACCCAACTAAAGTACAATTGTGTCCAAACAGTCCCCATTACCACCCAACTAAAGTACAATTGTCCAAACAATCCTCGTTACCACCCAACTGAAGTACAATTGTGTCCAAACAGTCCCCATTACCACCCAATTGAAGTACAATTGTGTCCAAACAGTCCCCATTACCACCCAACTGAAGTACAATTGTGTCCAAACAGTCCCCATTACCACCCAACTGAAGTACAATTGTGTCCAAACAGTCCCCATTACCATCCAACTGAAGTACAATTGTGTCCAAACAGTCCTCATTACCACCCAACTAAAGTACAATTGTCCAAACAATCCTCGTTACCACCCAACTGAAGTACAATTGTGTCCAAACATTCCCCATTACCACCCAACTAAAGTACAATTCTCCAAACAATCCCCATTACCACCCAACTAAAGTACAATTGTGTCCAAACAGTCCCCATTACCATCCAACTGAAGTACAATTATCCAAACAGTCCCCATTACCACCCAACTGAAGTACAATTATCCAAACAGTCCCCATTACCACCCAACTGAAGTACAATTGTGTCCAAACAGTCCCCATTACCATCCAACTGAAGTACAATCTCCAAACAATCCCCATTACCACCCAACTAAAGTACAATTGTGT
Organism: Arenicola marina; assembly: GCA_964019135.1. Classification (NCBI taxonomy): domain Eukaryota; kingdom Metazoa; phylum Annelida; class Polychaeta; family Arenicolidae; genus Arenicola; species Arenicola marina. Next base: position 30,568,145 of record OZ025249.1, on the reverse strand, counting down.
CCAAACAGTCCCCATTACCATCCAACTGAAGTACAATTATCCAAACAATCCCCATTACCACCCAACTGAAGTACAATTATCCGAACGGTCCCCATTACCACCCAACTAAAGTACAATTGTGTCCAAACAGTCCCCATTACCACTCAACTGAAGTACAATTGTGTCCAAACAGTCCCCCTTACCACTCAACTGAAGTACAATTATCTAAACAGTCCCCATTACCATCCAACTGAAGTACAATTATCCAAACAGTCCCCATTACCACCCAACTGAAGTACAATTATCCAAACAGTCCCCATTACCACCCAACTAAAGTACAATTATCCAAACAGTCCCCATTACCATCCAACTGAAGTACAATTGTCCAAACTGTCCCCATTACCACCCAACTGAAGTACAATTGTCCAAACAGTCCCCATCACCACCCAACTGAAATACAATTGTGTCTAGCAATCCTCATTACTGGAATACTTGTATCCAACAGGTCCCACCCAGTAAAACCCAATTAAGTGCATTTGTAACCAGCAGTCCCCAATAAACCGCAATTTAAGTACCTATGTCACCAAACAACCGCTTGATGGTCAAAATAAAAGGCGAAGAAAGATATCTACCATGTCTTGCAAGCAATCCAATTTCTGACACCCTACGCGACACCCACGGCGCCATAACCGCAATGATGCAACATTTATACGTATGTGCATCGGACTAAGCCATACCTCATTGCGAGGAACCATTGGGAGGAAGTAGGCCGGTCGCGCTGTGATGCACAACCTCATATCGCTCGCATAGTTTCGTAACCGTGCACTAACTGACTTACCCATTCAGTGCAGTTCATAAAATAGACGACGATTTTTGGATCCAGACCAGTAGTAACAAAAATAAACAATTTTCTCACATAACTGTAGAGATAAAACGCTCATATATAGCACTAAGCATGACTTGGTTTAGCGCCAAACATTATGATGGAATTATATAAGGATTGGTTCTATTATCTATTGTGGTTAACTGAACGTACATGAGACTACCATGCTCCTCCTCGTGCCAACCAGTTACTAACGTCCACCTTTTACGGCTGAGAGTCAAGATATTTCTTGTCCTTCCATGCCCATTTCTTAACATATTTGTGTTAATACTCTTTCGTTTTTGTTTTCAATATACTACTGGAGACTATGTGTTAATGGTTGGTTACGTCACTTTTTTTAACACGAGAAACGTTTAGAAATATATTGCAAGGAAGTCAATCATTCAGTTTTTCATTGCATAACCCCAGCATATAATATGCCATAAACGCAATTGTCTTGCTTACTACGTCTTGCAAATTTCTAAAAATGGGGCTAGTGTCGCCCTTTAACAAAATTTGACGATGACCACGCATATATTTCTAAAGAATTCACATTAACAATCAATGTGTTCAGTCGAGTAACTCGTAAAGAAAAAAACATATGGAAAAGGTGGACACACGTTGTATGCGGAGCCTTCATGTTCATTCGAGTGGTAAAACGCAAAAATCGATTGCCATCGGCTCATCCAATTTGACACAATAGAACCGATGATACTAACGAAATCCATATGGTCAGGCCAAACTCTTCATGAACAGCAGCAGTATCAAAGCCAGACTTCAAAGAGAGGGTCAAACACTTTCATGCTGAACACTCGTACTTGAATAGATCCATTCTAAAACGGCAAGATGTCATCTATATATGCCGCTTAATGACATCTATTCAAGCTTCCCCCCTTATGTAAATTCCAAAGTCACATGTTCAGCAATGACCATGCTATTGCGATCGGCTTGATGCTCGTCTCAGCTGTCCATAGATACCCGGAGAACATTGAGTGGCCAGCCAGTAGATACTGTCTGACCACATCATGTGAATGTCACCGAAGGTCGTCGCGTGATTATTATTTCTCTCCAGTGGCTGACCAAGAGCGACTAAGTATATAACGATTCAAGATCATGGTGTGAACGTTGTCAACCACGTCATCCAAATGTCGTACGTCAAGAGGGCATTGCTAAAACATATGAAAGTCATGACGGTCACAGGGCGAATATCAAGTCAACCTGGATTGACTACACATTATGAAGATCCTTGGACGAAGATGACGTTCAAGTAGATTGACCAAAACATACGCAGGTCACTGGGTAAGAAGTCAATAGTGATTGGACGAAGATCAAGTAAACACGGACCGACTATACATATGAAGGTCAATGGGTGAAGATCAGGCCGACGTGCATTGACTAAACATATGAAGGTCATTTGGTGAAGGTCAAGTCAACGTGGATTGACCAAACATACTGGTCATTGGTCGAAGATCAAGACGGCGTGGACTGACTAAAACCTACGAAGGTCATTGGATGAAAATCAAGTCTAGATGGGCTGACAAGACATACGAAGATCACTGGATGAACACTCTCAACAATTCAACATGGATTGACTAAAAAAGACGATAAGACTTCATCAAGTCCACACGTAGTGCCTAAACCATTTAACATTTGAAGGCCATCGAGCAAACAACATGTTAACAAACACAGACAATAATCTTTGAGCAAAACCTCCAGGCTCGAGAAAACATCAAATCAACATGGACAAAGTATTACTGTTGGCGTCCTTTGAACAAAACAGGTTAAATGAGATAGGCACTATCAATACGCGAACAAGAATGAAATGTTGTTTTTTTCGACCGGTTTTGTGCACATGAATGCTAAACTGGACCCTTTGATATTTGAATGTCGTCGAGCGAATATGTCCACAAAACCGAATTTATCGGGCCAAGTCTTATATCTTCAATATTTGAAGATCGTCGACCAAATCAACAATGCCCGACAACAATTTGAACAGACATCCCAGCAGACATTAAGTCAAAGCTAACAAACGTTTTAAGGCGGTCGAGTCCAGATTAAGTCACCAAAGACCGATAACAATGAGTATTCGGCAACCAACATCAGGTCAGAGGAAAATGATATCAATGCTTGAAATCTGCCGAGGGAAAATTATGTCCACAAAGACCGACACTTTATTGTGTAAAGGTCGTCAAAGAAACAAAACGACATTAGGTATATTACTACGCTGTAGGTCGTTGAGCTAAACCTTGAATAGCCACCACATTGAATTGAGGGTTACCGGGCAAAGATTAAGTCAACACCGATCGATTTAATATTGATGAATGACGGACGAAGCAAACAATTGAGTCAACAATGGTTAACCACAACGGAGTTTATCCACCCAACAACCGATCATCCAACAAATACTGACCACAATATTTAATCGTCATTGAGCGAACCTCGAGTTCACAAAACAATACAGCACATGAGCCAGTTTTCCTCTCCTCGCAGACGATGATTTCAACGAAGAAATGGCAGATTGAAAACCATATATCTGTGGAAATATGTAGCAACCCCCCGAGAGTCATGGCTCCAAGCTTGAGTTCATGACCCGGGACGACACAGACACCATTACAGTAACAATTCATCATTCTACATATGTGGTTGAACCCGAATGAATGCAACATATAATATCTACATAACTACATGTACGTCCCCTGATCGCCAACAGAGAAGAGTTATGAAAGAGACACACAAGAGAAGTTGTGCTAAGAAAGAAGGTGTACTCACGTAGTCGTGAAAGGCTTTGGCCTCGCTAGAATGTTCACATGTGTCTCTTCGCTCCGGAGCGGCGCAGTACAAGTCCCAAAACACGCTGAAACCAGAGGAAAAGCGACGTCAAGACACACATACATGCATGTAACACGATACATAATATACGATGGTTTTTAGTTCCATATTCAGGGCGCTATATCCAATTACGGTCATATCGTGTCAATGGTAGAAGGAAGCGAAGAGATAACCCCCTACTCTTTGCGAAAACATAGGATCTCTATCATGCAACCACCCACACATGACTACAGCGAGGCTCGAACCCCCGATCCACGTGCCGTTAGGCTCTCGGGATGCCAGTTTTCTAACTCACTGAGCTATCGGGCGGCTTCTATAATATGCGAAAATAATGACGCGTTACAAAATATTGTTTCCATAATCTGACATGATCTGAAGAGGTTTTTTGTGTTTTTTTTGCTCCAACCAACGTGCAGGATGCGTTAACGTGTGATGTGGTATGAGAAAGAGCCATGTCTGCGGACGAACCCCTCCTCTTCGTGACAAAAGTCACAGCGAAGCCATTGCTGTTTGTGACATGGAACAGGTCAAAGGGTAGGAGTAAAGCCACATCGCCGGACCAAAACTCTACACTTGGTGACAATGGAGCAGGTCAAAGGGTAGGAGTAAAGCCATATCGCCGGACCAAAACTCTACACTTGGTGACAATGGAGCAGGTCAAAGGGTAGGAGTAAAGCCATATCGCCGGACCAACACCCTACTGGTACCCATTAACACTCAACAGTGAATTCAGGAGTACTACCCATTAAGAGCGAAGACAATTTAGAAAATGTTCGAAGTTTTCGAACCACGAGAGCGGTCATAATTGTTATATGGTAGTCTGCCATGTGAAGCAGGCGACACGATGTCTTTACTATACCCCGCTAGGTGGCGGCACGGATAGGCTTACTGCCCTATACCGAAGCGACGTCTGTCGAGTGTGTCTCACAACACACGTCAAAGTAAACTTCTTCCCGTGTCCCAAAAAGCGCCCACCGATTCAAATACATAATTTGGAAATATAATCATTGACGCTGCATCATATATGATTCGAAAATTGAATCATGTACACTGTAACATACATAATTCGAAGTCGGTTTTACATATATATTCCACACACGTGACACTTTCTATTATCTGACAATTGTCAATATCAAAGGGACCCTTAAATATCACCGGCAATATTTTAGTTTTTAGAATAGAGAAACCTTATATGAAGAATACTGGCGTTTTCAAGAGGTGGCCACGAACAGGGGGAGTGTAGGCATTGATTGGAAGCGCCGATACTGCCACCACCTCGACCCTCCCTCACCCGATCTAGTCTCCTACCTCCGTACCCCCCCCCCCCCACCCCATCCCCCACTCGCCCCAGCACCCGTCTTCCCCTCTTCCTCCCCTCGCTGTGGGCTCAAGGGCTGCTGCCTCCGGGCAGGTCAGAGACAGGGAGAGACGAGGCGTGGGGGTGGGGGGCTGGTGGGGATGGGGGCGGAGAGGGCGGAGGTGGCGATGGGGATGGGGATGGGGACGGGGACGGAGAGGGTGAGGTGGTGGTAGGGATGGGGGTGGAGAGGGGTGAGGTGGCGGTGGCGGTTAGAATAGGGACGGAGAGGGTGAGGTGGCGGTGGGGATGGGAAGGGAGATGGGGGAGGTGGCGGTGGGGATGGGAAGGGAGATGGGGGAGGTAGCATTAAGGCGTGAAGAGCGAGTCCTTCGGGAGGGTGAGGGAGAGGCGAGGACCGCGGAGGGGCTGTGGGTGGAGGGACCGGGAAAGGATGGAGCCCCGATGTCAGCGACATACAGCGGCGAGGCAAGCAGGAGGCGCGTTAGGGTGAAAGACGGAGAGAAACAGATAGGATGAGAAATAATTGGGACCAATGAAAAAACAAACCGAGGGGAAGGATATGAACAGAAATAAAAGAAAGACAAACCCCAAAACCGATCAAATGAACTGAAGAGAAATGAGAGGAAGTGACGGAGAAACAGACGGCGGGGACGAGTATAATAGAAAGGAGGGATAAAAGAAAAAAAACGACCGAAGGAGAAGACAGGAACAGAAAAAAAGGGAGGAATAGAAGTAGAAAATGGACAGAGGGAGAAATAGGAAGATAACAAAAAAAGATGGGTCGAGGGGAACACAGAAAATAAGAGGGAGAACGAGAACGTGTGGACAGAGGGGGGAAAAGCCGAGAATAAAATTAGAAAGGGAAAGACAGATGGGACACGGACCGAGGGTAAAGAAAGGATGAGAAATAAGAACATTTATCTGAGAAGTGGAAGAGCAAAACGGGAACGAGACATGACAATGGACCAGATACATAGAAAATACAGGAACAGACATAAGGGGAGGGACCGGTAGACAACGGATCGAGTCAGGTACGAAGCAATCTCGTCGCCAGAGGGCGCCCTCGCATCCAATGTCGTCTCTTAATTAATGCGCTTCCGTATACAGAAGGGCGCCACGAGACTGGAAATTTGGCCGAGCGCATGGGACCTGCACCAGCAGATGTTGGTGTAGGTAGAGTCGCCGACGCTGTAGGGCCTGGGAGGAGCAGGAGGGGTGAAAAAAAGAGGGCCGGGTGTAGAAGAGGGCGCCGGGGAGAAGGGGTGAAAGTAGCGGTCGAACAGGAGGACCGTGGTGAGGCAGGGTGGGGGTGAGTTGGGGGGTGGGGGTAGCTGGGGGGTGTGTGGGGTAGGGTGGGGTGGAGGGGGGGGGGGGGTGGAGGTCGCAATGGCCTGGAGGAGTCGACCGCGACGGAGGGATTGAGAGACGGAGGGATGAGTTGAATCTCTATCACAACACAAAGTCAATATTCCCCTGTGTACAGTGGTGGCCTAATCATTGGGGACAGGCCGACGACAGAACGGGCGGGGCTCTGTGGGACGACGGGGTGAGGGGTAGGTAGCAGCGGGAAGGGAGAGCTGGGGGTGGGGTGGGTGGGTGGAGGGCTAGTGTATAGAGCCCTGAAGAATGCGGGTGGGGAGAGGGGAAGGGTGGGATGGTCGTCCAGCAATGGGCAGAGACTTGGCGCCGCGGACTCAGGAAAACGATGGCCGGAAAGGTGGGGTAGAGGGTGGAGGCGGGAGGTGACAAGGGCGAGGGTGTGAGGGGGAGAGGGGGGCATCGTCAGAGAGAGAGAGAGAGGGGGAGAGGGGAGAGGGGGAACGAGGTAAGATAAGAAGGACTAGCAGACTGTCCACAGCAACAACTCTTTGTTTCTCCAGCACGGCCCGCTATGGAATCCAGAAGGGCGCAGAGAAGCGGAGAGGAGGGAGGGAATGGAAAGGGGTGGAGCCAGGGGAGAGGCGGTGTGTCAAATATTGATTAACTCCTCTGCCACTGCTCGAGATCTGTCGATCTGTCCGCACTCGTCCGCCGACCCTGATTGCGCACCGTCCATCCCTCCATCCCTCTATTTCTTAGCCATGGTATTAAAGTTAAAAGTGAACCCAAAATTTAACCCCTTTCAAAAAAGAAACTAATTAAGCATTTTAACAGGTGTAGTAGGATCATGGTGTAAACGTTTTTTTTTCCTGAAAAGATGACAAAATATATCGTTTGCATTATTCATCAGTTGTGTTATTTTAATGAAGCGAATATAAAAATCCATCCCGAAATGAAATTAGGTCTTCTTCCAATAAAGATCTCGATGAAAAAGTTGTAACCCATATGTTAATCGTTACATTAACAGTTAACAAGACCAATTCGTCAAGTTATTATAATGGGAAAGATATAGGAATGGAAGTATAGGTGTATAACTGTATAGCGGAAGGTTAACGCAAACAGCTGATGGTAAGTTGCATGAACAGATCTTCTGAGAGGGGAGCCAGGGACTGACTGCTCATCCCCGCCGGGTGGCTTATGGGTGAGGGGGAGTAGGGGATCGAGAAGGGGAGAGTGATGGAGGGAGAGGCGGAGAGAGAGGGAGGGAGACGGGTAAGGAGATCGGGAGTGAGGGGGTGAGGTGGGAAATGATTCAGGGAGGTAGAGGGGGGAGGAGAGGGGAAGGGAAGGGTGAGGGAGGGAGGGGGCTGGGGCTTGGCGGCCTCCTCCCGCCTGTCGCCCGAGCTGGGCTCCGCGCTGTATTGAGTGGCAGCGAGGTAAGTATGGTAGCATACAGCCCGGCAGTGGTCCCGCTGAGGACGAAGCTCACCCTCCCGGGAGAGCTAGGAAGGGGGGGGGGGTGGATAGTGGAGGCAGGAGGGAAAGAGGGAGGGGGCGTAAAAGGAGGGGGTGGATGAGGGAGGGTGGGTATAAAGGGAGAGGGGGCAGAGGTGAGACTGAGGTAAACAGGGTGGTGGTAGTCAGTCATCCACTTCGAGAATAGCACCCTAGTGTGGACACATACCCCTTCTCCGCCCCTCTCCCCTACACACATACTACCCCGATTCGTACTTACCATCCTTTACCCCCTCGCCGCTGCCGCCTGTGCCCCTCCCTCTCCTCCGCCTTGGACCCTCCCCCCAACTCCAACCCTCCTCCGGCTGCTCCTCTCCTCCTCCCCGGCTCCCCTCCCAGCCGCAGTGCCGTCCCTCGCTTTCCCTTTTCCGCGCGCCCTCGGCCGTCAAACCACTGCTCCCAATACCCACTGTGCTACCCCTCGCCCGCCTCCCCGCCTCTCACCCCCACCCCCCGACAAACACCCCACCTTACCTTAATAACCCCTCCCTTCTGCTGGCCCGGACGCGCCTCACACACACCGCCACCCGCACCCAACCCCATCCACCTCTATTAAGCGCCGCGGCAGCCCCCTCCCACTCCACTCCCCTGCCCTTGTGCCGTGGCCGACCCCGTGGTGAGCCCGCGTGGATATAGCACCACAGTCTGCTGGCCATACCAGCTTCCCCACCCCTCCCTCCCTTCCTCCCTCCCTCAGCCTTCCCACGCGCCCGACCAACCACCCCTTCCCGATAACCCCGACCGCCTTCCCCTCCCAGCCTGCCCTGCCCAAGCACCTCATCGCGTCTCTGATCAAGGCAGGTTGGCGTGGAGGAGTGGAGGGTGGGGCGACTCGGAGGGTGGGATGGGGGAGGGGGGGGGGCGAGGAAGGCGGAGGAGGGAGGGGGTTGGAGGGAGCGCGGTATTGGCCGGAGGGACGAACGGACGGTGGGGTACGGGGAGGAAAGGGAGCAAGGGAGGGAGGGGAGGTGGGGTGTGGGGGAGGGAGGGAGGGAGGGAAGGTGGGGTATGGAGGAGGGAGGGAGGGATGGAATGTTGGGTTTAAGGGAGAGAGGGAGGGAGGGAGGGGAAGGTGGCGGCGATGCAAGAGTATGGCGGAAGGCCGCGGTTCCACCAAGAGAAATCCCTCGTTCTTCGGTCGAGCGGCTTCACTTTGCGCACGTCGCCCCTGGGTGCTGGCTCCTCGTCCTCACCGTCGCCATAGCTACCAAGGACGCCGCCGCGTCACCATGAGGCAATCGGGGCGTTCGTGACGCCGCTAGTTACAGTCGTGACACAGCTAAGCGCCGTAGTCACGGGGGCGGACCGTCGTGATCGGGGAGACAGAACAACAGATCCATTGCCATGGCCTAATTTGCCTTAGCTTCAATGTCTCGTTTCTTCATAATCATTCTTCCTCCCTCCCTCCCTCCCGTCTTCCCTCATTTCTCTCTTCTTGGCGAACACTCCGTGGTGTTTCAGCCTACATATTTCAGACACCCCCCCCCCCTCCCATACGCTCCACCAACGTTTCACCTCCCTATTCTTTTTTTTCCAGATTCCCAGTGCTGTCTCTGGCTCGCCTCTAACTCCCTCTGCCCCTTAGTTACACCTTCCTTACCCTCGAGCCGCGTTTCCACATTCTTGGACGAAAACAAAAAGTGCAACCTGTCTCAATCCCGCTCACTAGAAATATTTGAAAACCATGTCGATCCCAGTCCTTACTCCCGCCCCCCCCCCCATCCCCCGACGCTTCCACCCCCACCCCCGGGTATCCTGTTCGATCATACAGTGAGTGAGTTATTGTATGCCGTCAAAGTGGAATCACAAGAACCCGAAACTCTTCACACTTATAATTTTCTTTAAAGAATATTTCCACACAATATTCGGCAGCTAATTAAAGCGGGCGTTATACAGGCAGCGCACGTCACGACCTTGTCTTAAAGCCAAATGAGCGACGGGCGTATTTATGTCTTCTACACAAACAATCGATAAATTTGGATCTTCGGCTACAACTAACTGACACCGCAGTTTTGTAGAGATGCACAGCCAGGTTTAAACAACCATATCCATAGCGCTACCCCTGACCACAAACAAAGACAAATCAGCAATACCCTAGTATGGAACTACCGTAGTCTTCGGTTAGTTTCCATATTTGTCCATATGGAAACAGCGCGACTGAGACTGGTGACGTCACCACTGTGGCTGGGATATAGCTGTGTGTATTGGAAGCAGCAATCCCCACATCACTAACGTTGGATTACATATAACCTTGAGAGCTTAGCGACTTCCACATAAACTATTTCACTATATTTAGTTTACAGATGAGCTGTCGGCTCACAGTGATCATTGTTTTCGCGGATTATATGTATTTCACGGTTGTGTCGTTCACAACTGTATAAGGTGCAAATTTTCACTTGGTCTCAACGTTGAAAAGGGATGTGTTGAACGTGACTTAGGTATCTGAGAACACACATGTCCCCGGCCCTGACATCGGAGGGGGTGGGGGGCGGGGGTGATCGATCTAGAACGGAATAGCCTAAAGGGTTGACGATGGGGGCAGATGGGGGAGGGGAGTAGGGATGATGGTGAAGGGGTGAAGGGAGGGGATGGGGGAGAGATGCAGGTGGGGAATAGGGAGTGGGTGATGGTGAAGGGGTGAAGGGAGAGGATGGGGGAGAGACGCAGGTGGGGAATAGGGAGTGGGGGATGTGGGAGTGGGTGATGCGGGAGGAGTGAAGGAGGAGGATGGGGGAGAGATGTAGGTGGGGAATGGGGGAGTGGGGGGTGGTGAAGGGGTGAAGGGAGAGGGTGGGGGAAAGATGTAGGTGGGGGATGGGGGAGTGGGGGATGTGGGAGATGGGGGAGTGGGTGATGGGGGACGATGGGGGAGATATGGGGGAGTGGGGGATGTGGGAGTGGGTAATGGGGAAAGGGTGAAGGGAGACAGATGGGGAGAGATGGGGGAGTGGGGGATGTGGTAGTGGGAGATGGGGGAGTGGGTGATGGGGGAGGATGGGGAGAGATGGGGGAGAGATTGGGGAGTGGGTGATGGGGGAGGATGGGGGAGGGGTGAAGGGACAGGACGGGGGAGGGGCGAGAAGGGGTCGACGTAACGTTCTCCATGCCACACGCGCGGAAGGCACGATGATATGGCAGTAGAGAGGGTAATGCGAGAAGAGCGCTGCAGGATCGAACCCCCGACCCTCCCTCCTATGTCGCAGTCACAATGTCGGTGCAGCATGCGCGTTTGCGGGACATGCGATGGGATGAGGGCGACATATCTATATATGTGGAGAGAGAACGAGACAGACAGGGAGAGAGAGCGGGAAAGAGATGCGGCGAGATGCAGAGGTGGAGAGGAGAGAGAGAGAGAGACAGACAGACAGACAGAGAGCCGGCCAATGACGTCGACTGGCCGGGCATACATCAACGGCCGTGTAAGTTGAATTGTCTTACACCAGAGCGATGCTCTGCGGAAAATCAATAGTCCATATATCAGAGGCCGAGGTTGGAAGGGGAGCCGCCGCGTGGTCCACCACCCTATCGAGATTCGCCACACTCACACTGCCCTCACCCCCCCCACCCTTCGTTCCCATCGTCACCCCCCCCCCCCTCCCCCTCCCCTCCCCAGCAACTTCACATCAACTAGGACTATCAGTCCTACCCTTTTCCATCGGCGCCAGAAACCCGTGGGCGTGGTGGTGTTGGGGACGGGAGGTTCGGGAAGGTGGGGGTGGTGGTGTGGGGGGGGGGGGGCTGAAAGGAGGGAGGGGGGCAGGTGGCGATGAACACTGTGTCGGAGCGCGTTGTGCAGGGTGGGGAGTAAGGTGGGGCAGTTGGTGGTGGAGGAGGGGGGTGGGGTGAGGGGAATGCATTGGGGGTAGGGGTTATCGGGAAGGATAGACGAGGGGTGGGCGTGGGTGAGGAGTGGGAGGGGTCACAGACTGGGAGACTGGCAACAACGACCGATGGACACCGGAATAATCGGAGGCCCCGGAGAGGGAAGGAGGGAGGGTGGGGAGTAGTGGCGGGCATAGCGGGGAGGGGAGGAGGAGGGAGGGGAGGGGAGGAGAGGAGGAGGAGGAGGAGGGGAGTCATGCGTACCGACAGCGACCAGCAGGGTGAAGGCGCACTGGCGGGTGAATGCGGTGGCGGGGGGAGAGGGAGGGAGAAAGGAAGGGGGGGTTATGGTAGGGCAGCAGCGTGGTGGACAGTAGCGGGTGGCGGGGGCGGGCTGGGGAGACAGGGAGCAAGGTGGAGGGGGAGGGGCAGTTGGAGAAGGCTATCGCCGGGTCGGAGGGGGAAGCAGAACGCACCGGCAGAGAACGGAGACTGGAACAGAGAACGCCAACCACCGTCACAGCCGAAGGCAATGGGAAAGGAGGGGGTGGAACGTTCTCTGCAACTCCGTCACCCTAGATCTCCCTTCCTCCCGCTCTCCTCCGCCCCTCTCTCCACTCCCCCATCCTGCACAACACTCGCACAACCCTGACTCACTCCCCACAGACATCCACCCAGCCCAGACTCACCCAGCCCACCCCCACATCAACTCCGCCTCTACCCCGTACCACCCTACCGCTCGCCACCTTTACCATACATAGCTCTTCATCGGTCTCTTTCCTGTTCTTTTCCCTACGCTGACTCTGCTCTTTTGCCGCGGCGAGCAGCCAGCGAACGCCAGGAAGAGGGTGGGGCGAGTGGTGACGGAAGCCGGGGGGTGGAGGAGCGAGGGAGGGAGGGAGGGACGGACGGGGCGTCGAGCCCTGTACGCCTCAACCAAGTACTACCTTCTTTTTCTTTTCCGCGACCACCATATTATACACATTTCGCGCTCCCGACCAACTTCAGTTGCCGAGAGCAAAACGAAGACATTTTATTCCTTTTCCCGCGCGGCTGTCTGCGAACGGCGTCTGTGACGTATGCAGCGTCTGTGACGTGGGGAGCGTGAAGCCGGCCATCGAACAGGGCTGCGATACACATGGTGTGGTAAGACCACGTGACCACAGAGAGACAAACAAGTCTGTCTGCGAGGAACATCGAACGCAGCCACGTGGTCATTGAGAAATAGAGACGTCTGCTGTCCTTGTGGGGAGCGATACCACGTGACCAGCGACACACACGTCATAGCTAAGAGCAAAGAGGAGGACCACGTGACCACAGCGAGGCAGAGACCCCGTGGTTAGGTGAATATCACTGTACGTTGCTAGAAGCATCACGACGCGCGATAGCATAGCGGTGAAGATGTTGGATGGCACTTCGATGAGCAGCACACAAAGCAAGGCCACTGCCACATGTAAAGACGTATGACGGTATTGCGAGAGGCTAAGACCCTAACAGCGCGACCGCACAGCGACAACGACGGCCAACCTAGACGAACAAGACCACGTGGCCCCAGAGAGGCAAAGACGCCTGACGGCATAGCGAGAAGCAAGACCACGTGGCCACAGGGAGACAAAGGCGCGTGATGGCGGGGTGAGGAACAAGACCACGTGGCCACAGGGAGAGAAAGACGCCTGATTTCGTAGCGAGGAACAAGACCACGCGGCCACAGGGAGAGAAAGACGCCTGATTTCGTAGCGCGGAACAAGACCGCGTGGCCACAGGGAGAGAAAGACGCCTGATTTCGTAGCGAGAAACAAGACCACGTGGTCACAGGGAGAGAGAGACGCCTGATTTCGTAGCGAGGAACAAGACTACGTGGTCACAGGAAAAGAAGACGCCTGATTTCGTAGCGAGGAACAAGACCACGTGGCCACAGGGAGAGAAAGACGCCGGGTGGCGCAACGAGGAACAAGACCACGTGGCCACAGGGAGAGAAAGACGCCTGATTTCGTAGCGAGGAACAAGACCACGTCGTCACAGGAAGAGAGAGACGCCTGATTTCGTAGCGAGGAACAAGACCACGTGGTCACAGAGAGAGAAAGACGCCTGATTTCGTAGCGAGGAACAAGACCACGTGGCCACAGGGAAACAAAGACGCCTGATTTCGTAGCGAGGAACAAGACCACGTGGCCACAAGCAGACAAAGACGCCTGATTTCGTAGCGAGGAACAAGACGACGTGGCGACAGGGAGAGAAAGACGCCTGATTTCGTAGCGCGGATCAAGACCACGTGGCCACAAGCAGACAAAGACGACGCCTGATTTCGTAGCGAGGAACAAGACCACGTGGTCACAGGGAGAGAAACACGCCTGATTTCGTAGCGAGGAACAAGACCACGTGGCCACAGGGAGAGAGAGACGCCTGATTTCGTAGCGAGGAACAAGACCACGTGGTCACAGGGAGAGAAAGACGCCTGATTTCGTAGCGAGGAACAAGACCACGTGGTCACACGGAGACAAACACGCCTGATTTCGTAGCGAGGAACAAGACCACGCGGCCACAAGCAGACACAGACGACGCCTGATTTCGTAGCGAGGAACAAGACCGCGTGGCCACAGGGAGAGAAAGACGCCTGATTTCGTAGCGCGGAACAAGACCGCGTGGCCACAGGGAGAGAAAGACGCCTGATTTCGTAGCGAGAAACAAGACCACGTGGTCACAGGGAGAGAGAGACGCCTGATTTCGTAGCGTGGAACAAGACTACGTGGTCACAGGAAAAGAAGACGCCTGATTTCGTAGCGAGGAACAAGACCACGTGGCCACAGGGAGAGAAAGACGCCGGGTGGCGCAACGAGGAACAAGACCACGTGGCCACAGGGAGAGAAAGACGCCTGATTTCGTAGCGAGGAACAAGACCACGTCGTCACAGGAAGAGAGAGACGCCTGATTTCGTAGCGAGGAACAAGACCACGTGGTCACAGAGAGAGAAAGACGCCTGATTTCGTAGCGAGGAACAAGACCACGTGGCCACAGGGAAACAAAGACGCCTGATTTCGTAGCGAGGAACAAGACCACGTGGCCACAAGCAGACAAAGACGCCTGATTTCGTAGCGAGGAACAAGACGACGTGGCGACAGGGAGAGAAAGACGCCTGATTTCGTAGCGCGGATCAAGACCACGTGGCCACAAGCAGACAAAGACGACGCCTGATTTCGTAGCGAGGAACAAGACCACGTGGTCACAGGGAGAGAAACACGCCTGATTTCGTAGCGAGGAACAAGACCACGTGGCCACAGGGAGAGAGAGACGCCTGATTTCGTAGCGAGGAACAAGACCACGTGGTCACAGGGAGAGAAAGACGCCTGATTTCGTAGCGAGGAACAAGACCACGTGGTCACACGGAGACAAACACGCCTGATTTCGTAGCGAGGAACAAGACCACGCGGCCACAAGCAGACACAGACGACGCCTGATTTCGTAGCGAGGAACAAGACCACGTGGTCACAGGGAGACAAAGACGCCTGATTTCGTAGCGAGGAACAAGACCACGTGGCCCCAGAGAGGCAAAGACGCCTGACGGGGGAGTGAGGAACAAGACCACGTGGCCACAGGGAGAGCAAGACGCTTGATTTCGTAGCGAGGAACAAGACCACGTGGCCACAGGAAAAGAAAGACGCCTGATTTCGTAGCGAGGAACAAGACCACGTGGTCACAGGGAGAGAGAGACGCCTGATTTCGTAGCGAGGAACAAGACCACGTCGTCACAGGGAGAGAGAGACGCCTGATTAAGTAGCGAGGAACAAGACCACGTGGTCACAGGGAGAGAAAGACGCCTGATTTCGTAGCGAGGAACAAGACCACGTGGCCACAGGGAGACAAAGACGCCTCATTTCGTAGCGAGGAACAAGACCACGTGGCCACAAGCAGACAAAGACGCCTGATTTCGTAGCGAGGAACAAGACCACGTGGCCACAGGGAGACAAAGACGCCTGATTTCGTAGCGCGGATCAAGACCACGTGGCCACAAGCAGACAAAGACGACGCCTGATTTCGTAGCGAGGAACAAGACCACGTGGTCACAGGGAGAGAAAGACGCCTGATGGCGGAGTGAAGAACAAGACCACGTGGCCACAGGGAGAGAAAGACGCCTGATTTCGTAGCGAGGAACAAGACCACGTGGCCACAGGGAGAGAAAGACGCCTCATTTCGTAGTGAGGAACACGAACACGTGGCCACAGGAAGAGAAAGACGCCTGATTTCGTAGCGAGGAACAAGACCACGTGGCCACAGGAAGAGAAAGACGCCTCATTTCGTAGCGAGGAACAAGACCACGTGGCCACAGGGAGACAAAGACGCCTGATTTCGTAGCGCGGATCAAGACCACGTGGCCACAAGCAGACAAAGACGACGCCTGATTTCGTAGCGAGGAACAAGACCACGTGGTCACAGGGAGAGAAAGACGCCTGATTTCGTAGCGAGGAACAAGACTACGTGGCCACAGGGAGAGAGAGACGCCTGATTTCGTAGCGAGGAACAAGACCACGTGGTCACAGGGAGAGAAAGACGCCTGATTTCGTAGCGAGGAACAAGACCACGTGGCCACACGGAGACAAACACGCCTGATTTCGTAGCGAGGAACAAGACCACGCGGCCACAAGCAGACACAGACGACGCCTGATTTCGTAGCGAGGAACAAGACCACGTGGTCACAGGGAGACAAAAACGCCTGATTTCGTAGCGAGGAACAAGACCACGTGGCCCCAGAGAGGCAAAGAGGCCTGACGGGGGAGTGAGGAACAAGACCACGTGGCCACAGGGAGAGCAAGACGCTTGATTTCGCAGCGAGGAACAAGACCACGTGGCCACAGGAGGAGAAAGACGCCTGATTTCGTAGCGAGGAACAAGACCACGTGGCCACAGGGAGACAAAGACGCCTCCTTTCGTAGCGAGGAACAAGACCACGTGGCCACAGGGAGAGAAAGACGCCTGATTTCGTAGCGAGGAACAAGACCACGTGGCCACAGGGAGAGAAAGACGCCTGATTTCGTAGCGCGGAACAAGACCGCGTGGCCACAGGGAGAGAAAGACGTCTGAT
Organism: Arenicola marina; assembly: GCA_964019135.1. Lineage (NCBI taxonomy): Eukaryota > Metazoa > Annelida > Polychaeta > Arenicolidae > Arenicola > Arenicola marina. The sequence goes on along the minus strand of OZ025249.1, from coordinate 30,551,420 downwards.
TTCGTAGCGAGAAACAAGACCACGTGGTCACAGGGAGAGAGAGACGCCTGATTTCGTAGCGAGGAACAAGACTACGTGGTCACAGGGAGAGAGAGACGCCTGATTTCGTAGCGAGGAACAAGACCACGTGGCCACAGGGAGAGAAAGACGCCGGGTGGCGCAGCGAGGAACAAGACCACGTGGCCACAGGGAGAGAAAGACGCCTGATTTCGTAGCGAGGAACAAGACCACGTCGTCACAGGGAGAGAGAGACGCCTGATTTCGTAGCGAGGAACAAGACCACGTGGTCACAGGGAGAAAAAGACGCCTGATTTCGTAGCGAGGAACAAGACCACGTGGCCCCAGAGAGGCAAAGACGCCTGACGGGGGAGTGAGGAACAAGACCACGTGGCCACAGGGAGACAAAGACGCCTGATTTCGTAGCGAGGAACAAGACCACGTGGCCACAGGGAGAGAAAGACGCCTGATTTCGTAGCGCGGAACAAGACCGCGTGGCCACAGGGAGACAGAGACGCCTGATTTCGTAGCGAGGAACAAGACCACGTGGCCACAGGGAGAGAAAGACGCCTGATTTCGTAGCGCGGAACAAGACCGCGTGGCCACAGGGAGAGAAAGACGCCTGATTTCGTAGCGAGAAACAAGACCACGTGGTCACAGGGAGAGAAAGACGCCTGATTTCGTAGCGAGAAACAAGACCACGTGGTCACAGGGAGAGAGAGACGCCTGATTTCGTAGCGAGGAACAAGACCACGTCGTCACAGGGAGAGAGAGACGCCTGATTAAGTAGCGAGGAACAAGACCACGTGGCCACAGGGAGACAAAGACGCCTCATTTCGTAGAGAGGAACAAGACCACGTGGCCACAAGCAGACAAAGACGCCTGATTTCGTAGCGAGGAACAAGACCACGTGGCCACAGGGAGACAAAGACGCCTGATTTCGTAGCGCGGATCAAGACCACGTGGCCACAAGCAGACAAAGACGACGCCTGATTTCGTAGCGAGGAACAAGACCACGTGGTCACAGGGAGAGAAAGACGCCTGATGGCGGAGTGAAGAACAAGACCACGTGGCCACAGGGAGAGAAAGACGCCTGATTTCGTAGCGAGGAACAAGACCACGTGGCCACAGGGAGAGAAAGACGCCTCATTTCGTAGTGAGGAACACGAACACGTGGCCACAGGAAGAGAAAGACGCCTGATTTCGTAGCGAGGAACAAGACCACGTGGCCACAGGAAGAGAAAGACGCCTGATTTCGTAGCGAGGAACAAGACCACGTGGCCACAGGGAGACAAAGACGCCTGATTTCGTAGCGCGGATCAAGACCACGTGGCCACAAGCAGACAAAGACGACGCCTGATTTCGTAGCGAGGAACAAGACCACGTGGCCACAGGGAGACAAAGATGCCTGATTTCGTAGCGCGGATCAAGACCACGTGGCCACAAGCAGACAAAGACGACGCCTGATTTCGTAGCGAGGAACAAGACCACGTGGTCACAGGGAGGCAAAGACGCCTGACGGGGGAGTGAGGAACAAGACCACGTGGTCACAGGGAGAGAAAGACGCCTGATGGCGGAGTGAGGAACAAGACCACGTGGCCACAGGGAGAGAAAGACGCCTGATTTCGTAGCGAGGAACAAGACCACGTGGCCACAGGGAGAGAAAGACGCCTCATTTCGTAGTGAGGAACACGAACACGTGGCCACAGGAAGAGAAAGACGCCTAATTCCGTAGCGAGAAACAAGACCACGTGGCCACAGGGAGAGAAAGACGCCTGATGGCGGAGTGAGGAACAAGACCACGTGGCCACAGGGAGAGAAAGACGCCTGATTTCGTAGCGAGGAACAAGACCACGTGGCCACAGGAAGAGAAAGACGCCTGATTTCGTAGCGAGGAACAAGGCCACGTGGCCACAGGGAGAAAAAGACGCTTGATTTCGTAGCGAGGAACAAGACCACGTGGCCACAGGGAGAGAAAGACGCCTCATTTCGTAGCGAGGAACAAGACCACGTGGCCATAGGGAGAGAAAGACGCCTGATTTCGTAGCGAGAAACAAGACCACGTGGCCACAGGGAGAGAAAGATGCCTGATTTCGTAGCGAAGAACAAGACCACGTGGCCACAGGGAGAGAAAGACGCCTGATTTCGTAGCGAAAAACAAAACCCCGTGGCCACAGGGAGAGAAAGACGCCTGATTTCGTAGCGAGGAACAAGACCACGTGGCCACTAGGAGAGAAAGACGCCTGATTTCGTAGCGAAAAACAAGACCCCGTGGCCACAGGGAGAGAAAGACGCCTGATTTCGTAGCGAGGTACAAGACCACGTGGCCACAGGGAGAGAGAGACGCCTCATTTCGTAGCGAGGAACAAGACCACGCGGCCACAGGGAGAGAAAGACGCCGCGTGGCGTAGTAAGGAACAAGACCACGTGGCCACAGGGAGAGAAAGGCGCATGATGGTGGGGTGAGGAACAAGATCACGTGACCACAGAGAGAGGAAGACGCCTGATTTTGTAGCGAGGAACAAGACCACGTGGCCACAGGGAGAGAAAGCCGCATGATGGCGGAGTGAGGAACAAGACCACGTGACCACAGGGAGACAAAGGCGCCTGATTTCTCAGAAAGAAACAAGACCACGTGGCCGCAGGGAGAGAAAGACGCCTGATTTCGTAGCGAGAAACAAGACCACGTGACAACAGGGAGAGAAAGCCGCATGACGGCGAATCGAGCAACAAGACCAGGTGGCCACAGGGAGACAAAGCCGCATGATGGCGGAGTGGTGAACAAGACCACGTAACCACAGGGAGACAACGACAGCTGATGGCATCGCCTTTAACAAGACCACGTGGTCACAGGGAGAGAGAGACGCCGCGTGGCGTAGTGAGGAACAAGAACACGTGGCCACAGGGAGAGAAAGACGCCTGATTTCGTAGCGAGGAACAAGACCATGTGGCCACAGGGAGAGAAAGACGCCAGGTGGCGTAGTGAGGAACAAGACCACGTGGCCACAGGGAGAGAAAGGCGCATGATGGTGGGGTGAGGAACAAGACCACGTGACCACAGAGAGGAAGACGCCTGATTTCGTAGCGAGGAGCAACACCACGTGGCCACAGGAAGACAAAGCCGCATGATGACGGAGTGAGGAACAAGACCATGTGACCACAGGGAGACAATGGCGCCTGATTTCTCAGCAAGAAACAAGACCACGTGGCCGCAGGGAGAGAAAGACGCCTGATTTCGTAGCAAGAAACAAGACAACGTGACAACAGGGAGAGAAAGCCGCATGACGGCGAATCGAGAAACAAGACCACGTGGCCACAGGGAGACAAAGCCGCATGATGGCGGAGTGAGGAACAAGACCACGTGACCACAGGGAGACGATGGCGCCTGATTTCTCAGCAAGAAACAAGACCACGTGGCCGCAGGGACAGAAAGACGCCTGATTTCGTAGCGAGGAACAAGACCACGTGGTCACAGGGAGAGAAAGACCCCTGAATTCGTAGCAAGGAACAAGACAACGTGACAACAGGGAGAGAAAGCCGCATGACGGCGAATCGAGAAACAAGACCACGTGGCCGCAGGGAGAAAAAGACGCCTGATGGCGGAGTGATGAACAAGACCACGTGACCACAGGGAGACAAAGACAGCTGATGGCATCGCCTTTAACAAGATCACGCATCGCCTAGAACTTAACTGAAACACTACAGACAGAAATGAGACATAAGTAGGAATAAATATATCCCAATGAACCAATCAAAGCCTTCTATTGATGCCTGTTACTCATCTTACCTATCGGGTAACCAGGAAACAAAAAGCAAACCAGATAAGTTCATTCTCCTTCTTATCGCCCACCGAGACACGCTCTCGTCACCCTGACATATAATTGCAAGGATGTTGCTTCAGCATTAAAATGTCTATGACGTCACGCTTCTGTCTTTAATGTTCATTATTTATACAAATGCCTCCAAAAAAATGCTTTCGTGGTATGAATAGTTCTTTACTTAGCCAGTCGTTCATCGTGAACATTAGAGCGCGTTGTTGAAATACTGAACGACACGATGCTAAAATCCCAATCAAATTATAACTAATTTTATTTTATTCCAACGATTTAACTCGTTCTTTAACTAGTACTTAAAAGACGATATTCATTTCAAGCATGACCAGATTGCGATCATAATTTGCGTCATATCACTCCTGACCATAGTGGTGGATGGATGAAGGGACTGGTAACATGCTACCTCCCGCCCACCAAATTCCCATGACCGCTGTGTGGGACAGATACGACATACTTTATATGCCAAAGTATAACCTGGGCAAGATCAGACCGTACGCCATGGTATGAACTGGAAGAGGCGCATGCGGAATAGACCCTCATACCACAATGCAGGCTACGGCAAGCCGCCGAATTGATGTTGTTCCACCACTTCACTAAGCCTTCTTTAAAATTCGGCCTCATTCCACAACACTACAGGGGCCGCATTCATAAGACACATAGGCCACGCCAATACACTTGGCGTTAAGTGAAACATTTGTCGAGCGATGTATTGGTTCAAAATAGAACAGGATTCATCCAAGAAGTTTCGGAAATAAGAAAGTGCTAAAAACGATATTGCATATGATATCTTGATCATGAGCACCACCACAACGAGGCTACGACGAAAATGCGCGATTCGTGCGTAAGGTATGTGTTGTGTATGAATACGACTCCTGAAGCTTAGGCTGCAATACCAGTTCAATTACCGTTCACTCTTAGGTTATCATATCGGCTATACTCAACACACCTAGTTTACACTGGTTTCATAACCCGTGCAGTGTATCCTCGTTATCGCCGCTAGTTTCGCTGTTAGTTATTCAAACGCGCAACGTGACCTGGGCATGCGTACATTCCTGTAGGAAACATCCGCGTACAGTAGAAAAGTTAAACCGTTGTCTCCACTGATTTTCAGGACACAGAGAGACGAGTGGTGACAAACATCCACAGGAGCGTCTCCTAACCCAGGCCGCACACCGGATCCCCTGAATTGACGCTCAGTTTTGTCCATGGTCTATCTCAGCACACATTGAAATTATGCGCAAATTATACTCATCCAAAACGCATATCGCATCTGTCCTCCTATGGTGCCGACATAGTGATGTGTGACATATACTCGATGTGTCTGCTACTTCTATGTATTATACGTAGCCGTCAACTACTGGTCTTAATAGAAGTCGAAAATATTAATATTCGAAATGCTTGCAATCCACAACTGCATATTAACAATGTAGCATTACGATATATATCAAAAGATCCACTAACCGGTGCAGGGGGCGGAGTGAGAGGGAGAGAGGAATGAAGGGGAGGTATCAAAGTGGTGCGTTTCCTGACGCCTATAGTTTATTTCATACATAAGTTAGGACAATGTGGCTAGATGTTGGCCGGTTCCATTGAAGCATACGGGAAACACATGGTGTAGTGAACACCGGTTCATCCAACCCAGTATGACAGGAGACATCTGTCTTCGTCAACCCCTGGTGTGGCGCGTGGCTGTGCCACATCGCAGACTGTAGCTGCAATTAGACTGGCAAGAATTCTGGCGGCGCAAGAGAGGCAACTATAGCTCGAACAAGTCTCCGCTGCTGTCACCATTGTGAATGGCGGTGCAGGAGCGGTAAATATAGCTGGAATCAGTCTCCTCCGCTGTCACCAATGTGAATGGCGGTGCAGGAGCGGCAACTATAGCTGGAGCCAGTCTCCTCCGCTGTCACCGTGACGAGTGGCGGTGCAGGAGCGGCAATTATAGCTGGAACCAGTCTTCTCCGCTGTCACAGTGACGAGTGGCGGTGCACGAGCGGCAACTATAGCTGAACCCAGTCTCCTCCGCTATCACCGTGACGAGTGGCGGTGCAGGAGCGGCAATTATAGCTGGAACCAGTCTCCTCCGCTGTCACCGTGACGAGTGGCGGTGCAGGAGCGGCAACTATAGCTGGAGCCAATCTCCTCCGCTGTCACCGTGACGAGTGGCGGTGCAGGAGCGGCAACTAAAGCTGGAGCCAGTCTCCTCCGCTGTCACCGTGATGAATGGCGGTGCAGGAGCGGCAACTATAGCTGGAGCCAGTCTCCTCCGCTGTCACCGTGACGAGTGGCGGTGCAGGAGCGGCAATTATAGCTGGAACCAGTCTCCTCCGCTGTCACCGTGATGACTGGCGGTGCAGGAGCGGCAACTTTAGCTGGAGCCAGTCTCCTCCGCTGTCACCGTGACGAGTGGCGGTGCAGGAGCGGCAACTATAGCTGGAGCCAGTCTCCTCCGCTGTCACCGTGATGAATGGCGGTACAGGAGCGGCAACTATAGCTGGAGCCAATCTCCTCCGCTGTCACCGTGACGAGTGGCGGTGCAGGAGCGGCAACTATAGCTGGAGCCAGTCTCCTCCGCTGTCACCGTGACGAGTGGCGGTGCAGGAGCGGCAATTATAGCTGGAACCAGTCTTCTCCGCTGTCACAGTGACGAGTGGCGGTGCACGAGCGGCAACTATAGCTGAACCCAGTCTCCTCCGCTATCACCGTGACGAGTGGCGGTGCAGGAGCGGCAATTATAGCTGGAACCAGTCTCCTCCGCTGTCACCGTGACGAGTGGCGGTGCAGGAGCGGCAACTATAGCTGGAGCCAGTCTCCTCCGCTGTCACCGTGATGAATGGCGGTGCAGGAGCGGCAACTATAGCTGGAGCCAGTCTCCTCCGCTGTCACCGTGACGAGTGGCGGTGCAGGAGCGGCAATTATAGCTGGAACCAGTCTCCTCCGCTGTCACCGTGATGACTGGCGGTGCAGGAGCGGCAACTTTAGCTGGAGCCAGTCTCCTCCGCTGTCACCGTGACGAGTGGCGGTGCAGGAGCGGCAACTATAGCTGGAGCCAGTCTCCTCCGCTGTCACCGTGATGAATGGCGGTACAGGAGCGGCAACTATAGCTGGAGCCAATCTCCTCCGCTGTCACCGTGACGAGTGGCGGTGCAGGAGCGGCAACTATAGCTGGAGCCAGTCTCCTCCGCTGTCACCGTGACGAGTGGCGGTGCAGGAGCGGCAATTATAGCTGGAACCAGTCTCCTCCGCTGTCACCGTGATGACTGGCGGTGCAGGAGCGGCAACTTTAGCTGGAGCCAGTCTCCTCCGCTGTCACCGTGACGAGTGGCGGTGCAGGAGCGGCAACTATAGCTGGAGCCAGTCTCCTCCGCTGTCACCGTGATGAATGGCGGTGCAGGAGCGGCAACTATAGCTGGAGCCAGTCTCCTCCGCTGTCACCGTGACGAGTGGCGGTGCAGGAACGGCAACTACAGCTGGAGCCAATCTCCTCCGCTGCCTCCGTGATGAATGGCGGTACAGGAGCGGCAACTATAGCTGGAGCCAATCTCCTCCGCTGTCACCGTGACGAGTGGCGGTGCAGGAGCGGCAACTATAGCTGGAGCCAGTCTCCTCCGCTGTCACCGTGACGAGTGGCGGTGCAGGAGCGGCAATTATAGCTGGAACCAGTCTCCTCCGCTGTCACCGTGATGACTGGCGGTGCAGGAGCGGCAACTTTAGCTGGAGCCAGTCTCCTCCGCTGTCACCGTGACGAGTGGCGGTGCAGGAGCGGCAACTATAGCTGGAGCCAGTCTCCTCCGCTGTCACCGTGATGAATGGCGGCGCAGGAGCGGCAACTATAGCTGGAGCCAGTCTCCTCCGCTGTCACCGTGACGAGTGGCGGTGCAGGAACGGCAACTACAGCTGGAGCCAATCTCCTCCGCTGCCTCCGTGATGAATGGCGGTGCAGGAGCGGCAACTATAGCTGGAGCCAGTATCCTCCGCTATCACCGTGACGAGAGGCGGTGCAGGAGCGGCAACCATAGCTGGGGCCAATCATCTCTGCTGTCATCGTGATAAATGGCGATGCAGAAGCTGCAACTATAGCTGGAGCCAATCTCCTCCGCCGCCACCGTGATGAATGGCGGTGCAGGAGCGACATCTATAGCTGGAGCCAGTCTCCTCCGCTGCCACCGTGACGCGAGGCGGTGCAGGAGCGGCAACCATAGCTGGAGCCAATCATCTCCGTTGTCACCGTGATGAATGGCGGTGCAGGAGCGGCAACTATAGCTGGTTGGTTGGTTGGCTATTCAGGACGCTTTAACTACTTTTGGTCATATCGCGTCAATGGGAGAAAGAAGGGAGAGTGGAGCCATGTCACGGGAGTAACCCCCTACTCTTTACGAAGAAAAACATGGGATCTTTATCCTGCGACCATACAAAAAGGCCACAGCAGGGCTCGAACCACCGATCCACGTGCCATTAGGCTCTCAGTTGGTCAGAGCACGCAATGCGAGTGCTCTAGCCTACTGAGCTATCGCGCCGACCCCGCAACTATAGCTGGAGCCAATCTCCTTCGCTGTCACCGTGGTGAATGGCGGTGCAGGAGCGGCAACTATAACTGAAGCCAGTCTCCTCCGCTGCCACCGTGATGAATGTTAGTGCAGGAGCGGCAACTACATTTACGTTTCCTTTCTCATTACCTTTAAGATAAGAAGTGAAGCACGCCTTCGAGTATACCCCCACATATTGTGTTACGAAAGCAATGCTACCTGCAGCCTACATAAACGTAAGACATTTGCACCGATGGGGCTCGCACCTACACCCCTGCTGTTGGGCTGACCTGCTGAGCGGCGCACGATCTTAATCGACCAGACACGAACGCGCCTACTGGACGTGATGCCCCCTGGGAATGGCTGGAGACAACCTCCATCGGGACTTTAATACGACCACAACCTACGCTACAACCTCGAACAATGTCTAAACAATAGGTCTGGACAGTTCTTGTTGGATTGGGACATTTTGACGTGTATGGCTATATGGGTTAGCGAAGATATGACCGGAAGAGATTCACCGGAAGAGATTACATGGCAAGCAGGCTGAGCTGCAGATCAACAGGTCGTGGGTTCGCGCCCTCACATCTTCATCTCGGGGCACGATTCACCATTTTTCGTTTCATTGTTGCAGTTTTATTGACATAGTTTAACCATCATATGCACAAGTGGCCTCTTTTTTTTTATAAAAAGACGCGCAATTATTTTAACAAAACAGGGACTCACGGCATCCTAGCAAAAACAAATACATTCGCACGGTAGGGCGCGAACCCTCAACCGGCGTCACGATGACTGGTCTGACCAATCCAAGTCGACCACGCTGAAAGCGCCAACCACCGAGCCATCGTCAGCATCTTGTTCTTAGAGAAAATTACACTGGCGAAGTACGGTGGTCACACGATCACAGCCATCAACGAAACATTTCTTCATCGCTTCAATACAGTTTTCATCGCATGGTTCATCAATTCCTGTCGTCCGGTGTTATCCAACATGTATAAACCTCCCGAATGACTTGCGTGTTTTACGTCCCCCTCTGTGCGCCCATGGGCCAGGTCCACCGGACCTCGGAGCCTCCTGGGACAATGCGGCGAACCAACCGTGATGCCACCCACCAGATGCTTCCGAGCGTCACCGCGGATGGCACCCGGCTGATCCGTTAGTCTCAAGCTCACCACCCGATGGCCATGCAGCCGTGGACTGGATGATACATAGTAACTATAATTTCCCAGATTATAGTTCAATCTGCGCAATATATGGTAACCCCATATGTATACCGAGGAATAGGTAAAGTTATGCTCGTTATAGATAACATACTGTGTGCTTAGAAGTAAAAAATTATAGTGTCATACGACAAGGCATACGGTAACCAAGGAAAGACACCCCGGGGTAAACAAATAGACAGGTGGTTAAGATATATCAGTGGTCAAAACCAAAGACGGCCGAGCCATGCACATATGCATAAACCCGACCAATTCCCAAACGTTTGTGGGCGTTCATCACATAACGCATATATATATATATATAAATATATCTGGACAGAAATGTGGAAATGTGGAAGCAAGCCTACCAATACTGTCATGCATGTTACATTTCTGTAAGCTAATAAATAAGACATTCGACGATTTCTCAGCCACATACCAAGAACCCTATATAAACAATCCAACGAGGTAGCAATTCGCGCTGCCTTCCAGCTACCTGTCTCCGAAAGGTAGCATTGTCAGCAAAATCCGAAGTGACCTTGTTAGCAATCAAATATGTTACGGTATGTTTATGGCATATTTAATGGCGCTAGACTCTGACAACGCATGTCCCTACTGAAGACACACACACACACATTGAGCTCTGACAGGACAAAGCAGTAACGCCTACGAGGCTTCCATGGCTACGAGGTTATCCCGATGACCACAATATTTACGGGTATCGACCTTATTTAGGCCACATGGCTGACGAGAGCTTTGGCGCGCATGCAGGTGTTGTACCTGTAGAGCAGGAATCTCATTTTAATAAGGGTTCAGACTTTACTCGGAAGAGCTGCTCGGCGCTAAGACGACCACCTCAATAATCGTCCCCCTCGATGACCAAACAAATTCCACATCAATGTAGATGAACTATTTGCAATAATTGACATCGTTGTAGAAGCATCATTTGCAGAATTATTTACACAGCTCTGCATGTGCTACAACAATGTCACTCTGAGCAACTTAAACCAGGCGTGTCAATTCACTATAAGCATTGTTTGAGAATAAGGGATAATGAAACCAGTTGTTCCAATGAAGATATGTCAAGGGTACAGTAGCTTCATTCTCCTCTTTTTGTAACAGGACATTGACACTTCCCCTCGGCACAACCATTCGCACACTAGATTTCATGATGGTTTGTCTGGAAGAGCAATATCTCACTAGACCTATCTCACAGGGAGGCCAGAAACACCTGGTATGATGGTCAGTCTGGAGGAGCTCAAAGAATTTCATCATAGTTTCTCCCAGTGTTAGTTAATTTTGACTGTTTTCCCTCACTGAAGAAAACAATCCATCTATTAGTAGCAAGCAAATAAATGACTTCCCTTTGAACAAAACTGCTTTCACAGGTTTTATCGGACCATAATGTTTCCTACAGATATTTTGGAACATACTTCGGATGCAATATAACAGGCTTATACCAGACTTAAATCACCAGTTGTTCCCAATAGCGACTCACCCGTTTGGTTTTTAATACCTGTCAAAAACGGGGCCGGCCCGATAGCTCAGTGGGCTAGAGCGCTTGCATTGAATGTTCTGGTCACCTGAGAGCCTAATGGCACGTGGATCGGTGGTTCGCGCCCCGCTGTGGCCATGTCTGTGCCGTTGCAGGATAAAGATACCATGGCCTTCTTCGTAAAGAGTAGGGTGTTACCCCAGGAACATGGCTCCACTCTCCCTTCCTTGTCCCATTGACGCGATATGACCCAAAGTGGTTAAAGCGTCCTGAATAGACAACCAACCAACAACCAACCTGTCAAAAACCTCAAGCCCAAGATGAATGCATTAGATGACTTAGCCAGTGCATTGAGGTCACACACTGAAGTCACCAAAGAAACCCTGACTTGACTGACCATCCAAGATGGATGACATACATCAAAACATATGTAATATGTACAGACAAAGACCGATAAGTCTACTCACCACCACCAGGAGTGAAGGAACCCAGGAGGCTCTCCTAATGTTATGTTTTTTTCCCATCGTATCTGAAAGTTGAAAAACAAGACATATTTACTACAAATATATATGCAACAGTGGAGTAATTCAACTACAAATATAAATTATTCAGATTGAGAAATCTACATAATGTACTTGAACTTATCAAAGGAAGACTTCAACTCTTATATACTGGTACTCTACTTTCTCTAAAAAGTCTAAAATGTTGCACAGTTACTAGATTTTGTTCTTGATGTATATGCCATATAAATGATAAGTAAGATTCTACAAACAAGATTCTACTGTACTTCTGTGATTGGTATAAGCATGACAAATATAAATTTCTACGATGTGATTTCACAGCGTACACATAGGCCCAGCTATGAATATTGAGCTACATTATCAGCTTACCAAGGATAAGCCTTTAGTAAGCTCTACAAATAAAGCAAACAGTTCTTACTTAATGACTATAACCTTGCCATATCATCTAAGCAAATATGACAGCATCCCACTTCCCATTAATGCAATCATATCCCTTGCAGTCAAACCAGGATTCTTACTGTAAGTTTCAAATATATTGCAGAGGTTACTACAAATTTTCTATGCACTATATGTAACCATGTAATTAACTTTAAGAAGTAGATGTGATGATATAGATTTCTTTTTGTGAAGAAATTGTATCAAATGTACAATAACCCCATTTTATATACAGGTATATGGTGTGAAACTATCTAGCAAGCACCATGTATTCTGACTAGAGTGCTGAAGGATAATATTGATATTTAGGTTTTGATATAAGCTCATATTCAAAATAAGGGAATGGCAGGTTAGTAACTAAACTTAGATGGACTGATAACTTCTAGACTACTTGAACTGCGATGTATACAATGTTTTTAACATTGTGGTGAGGGATGTTGAGCAGGACAAAGACATAACAGGCCAACCATATGAAGGATATGTTTCTGCATGTATAGTCAGGGCTCATTATTAATGCTGACCTGCTAGTCCGGGACAAGTGATTTTGTCTGATAAGTAAACACATCTCTGTATTTGTACAACAGAACAAGTGCTTGCCCAGAAAAAAATGCAACATTTTCCAAATAAATGGGAGGGTGGTGCTTTTTGAACAGGTCATTCTCCATGAATTTTAGTGCTAAAAATTACTTGATTGTAAGATATTTACCTTACATATGTATTGGTCAATTAGATATTATTTCTGCTATGGCATAAATACTTTGATGTGACAATGTTTTCTTGAGGGGAACAAGTAAATATTAGGTATGTGGGACAAGTCAAATTGAAAGTCCTTGTCCTGGAGGACAAGTAGATGTTAGGAGTTTGTGTAGAACCATAGTAGTTTGTGCAGATCCATAGTAAATCTCATTGGTACAACTATAAATTGTTATAAATAAAACCCTGAAACTGGACAATCCAGAAAAATGACAGATGTCAAATAGCAAATTTATATGTATTGCAAGTGACACTGCATTAAAAACTTACCTCCGATAGAAATGTCTGTGCACTTTTTTGAGCCCCACAATGTAATAAATATTCGTAGACGTACAAGGCTAATCTGAAAACAAAAGCATCAGCGTTTTATACTATAGTAAACAAATAGTAACAACACACATCTGCAGTTGGTCAGACCGGTGTCGTTCAACATGGGCACATATGGCAGACTATGCCAAATATGTTTTTTTTATGGCAAACAACTTGTATTGCAGGACGCAGCAATGGCATATTAACTCAAGCAACGTTAGTTACTTTATTCTGCATTCAATTGTACCCTAAACACGCAGCAAAATCAGTTTGTTAATCCTCAGAATAGACTTCATAGTAGGGGGTTTCCCCACGTGGGTGTGTTCTATAACCGGAACAGCCACTATAAAGCATGCAGGAAGATGGGCATCCACAGCACAGGTGGAGATTTTGTAGGAGCAAATCGAAACAGGCACAAATTCTAGCGGCATTTGTAAATTTGTGACCATCATTTTACAAGAGATTATACCATGAATATTTTGCAAAGATCTTATACTTACTTTTCCCTTGCTTGAGCGTCTGAAGGTACCGTAGATCCTTTACCCTTGGCGTACATGCTTGAAGCTGAAACTGTCTGTCACGCACCTGTCAAGCCATCAAGGACGACACTGACCCCCGTCACCATGACGACATCAAAAGAGAGCTGTCAATCCAGGCTCTTCCATTGGCTAGTTAAATATAGTGTTCAGCGGGGATGTAGAAACCGTCAGACCCAAACTGTGTCACATGGCCCGGCCCGAGACTGCGATTAAGACTGCCTGGCTTTCTGCCAGTACGAGGTGGTGTACCGCCTGTATGAAGAAATCGTTATTCAAGTACATTGATTTTTTTAAAAGATAGTCGCGGTAAATAATTTCCCCGTATCGCTGCAATTGCCTGAACAATACGAAATTTAGCATTATTTCATACTGTTCATGAAATTGACGCGTTTTTTTTTCAAATTAAATTCGAGATAAGCTCAAGACAAATAAGCTTAATTTAAAATTGCAATTGTCGACAAAACCATCAAATCGCGAACCAGAAATGTCGCCGTGCTTCATTTTAGTTACAACTGGATTATAATGCAAGAACTTTTATTTCGATAAGTCAGATGCATATCAAGTACCATGAATATATATATATATATTTTTTTAATAAAGCCTTAATTGTTAATTAGTTTTCACGAATATAACAACAAACGTTATAAATACATTGAACTGATTAACATTCGCGCCAGTAATAAGTCTTGTTTCGTCATATCTGGAACCCACGTCGCCGGTACATCCGCCAACGATCTTTTCGCGTATACACCCTTCCCCGTAGTGTAGTTTTCTTAGTGGTGTGCTTCGGATGCTATTTTCGCTTTTCTGTTCAATGCTTGACTCCGATAGTCCGCATGAAGATTTGGCCCACCGCGCTGATTCGGAAACGCGTATATTCGTTACACGTCGCATCTCTACTCTATTAGTAAACAGTTTCTTGCCGAGCGATCTAGCTAATATAATAACGGAAATTACCCGATGCGGTATTTTAGGGGGATAGGCCTATCAAAGAGGAATTAATCAGAGCTGATATTTACTAAATTTGCCATAGACTATTTTATACAGTGTCCGATGCCACCATACAAGTCTCAGATCACATACCTGATCGCATGGGACGGTCTATACAGGCCTGAACATGCGATAAATCTTCCGGCTTAGGTATATAGGTGTCTTTCAGCAAGTCTCATAATATATTTACAATTAAAACGTTTGCTTGGAACATTAATTATGCGTCGGTAATTAGATCTAACGTACGGTTATATTATGTTTATTATATTAAGGTAGTTTATATAATATATATCGGCATACATTTGTTACACTGTTTAATAAAAAAGAAAACACTTAATATTCCTACCAATTATAATATAGGCCTAGTGTACTTTACGTTGGTTCAGTTATAATAGAGTGCAGTCTTCAGTTAAGGTATAGCTAGGGTTGTATTTTTTTACTATTTAAAAGTTCATCATACATATAGTTACAGCTTAATCAACGTTAGGCTTATATGTTTATCAATCTATAAAACATTTACAGTATCTCGTTTTACATACCATAACTAATATCTTATTGTTTAATTCTATTATTATTAAACCGTGAAACAAAAGGAAACATACGAAAGTTTACGTCATATAGATCTCTATATATATATACTGTATATCAAATAATGGTATGAGCTGATTTGTTCCTGCTACGGTTTTTGTGAGTTGTTGAACTCAAGCTCGATACATAGAGAGAGTACCTCTTCCTTCAGGACAAGTCGCACAGGGCAGTTGGTATGTGTACGTACATCGGTACACATTTGCATGATAAAGCGCGCTATCTGACCTAATTCGCCGGCTCGGCAACAATACTGGGGCAGTAGAAACCGCGCAATATTGATGAATGTACGGCATCGTGGTTTTCGCAGACTCTGTTGTTGCCGGATGTTTTGATCGTGAATTTACGCAAGAGCGTGACCTGTTCTAAGCTTTACACGTCTTCACGGGATAGGTGCTGTCGTTGGCATTACATTGAACCTATATAGACGTACTTGGATCTTTGCTTTACTTTATATTTACAAAGTTCACATTCTGTTTCTCGTCCGGTGTTGACATCGGCCGGCTTTACCCACGTGGAAATGGACTCAACCGGCGTACATCCGCTGTTACCGTGACTTCCCTCTGAAAGTCCTATGGCGGCAGGTTCAATTACTGAAAAACTGTTTTTACGAGAAGCCACACGGTTAGTGCAGAAATCACGCACAATCGGTGACACATGGCAGCTTATAGAACCAGGCGATGGTGTAAGTATTAAACAGTGCCAAAGTATTTAAATAAGTTCATCATTTTAATTTCATTGAGTTGATGCTCCATATGCTAAGCCCCTTTTGCGGTGAAGGGCTAGGCCAGGGAGGGAGAGAGAGAGAGTGGGGCGGGGTGGTGGGGAGCATATTCGTCGTAAAAACTAACAAGGTTTTAAGTGTTTATTCGTAATTTTGGGGGAGTATTCCCAAATTCGTGGTATAGGCCAATAGTCTGGTGTCTTTTTTCGTTTTGTTTAAGCAGTTTTTTTTTCAGAAATCGTTTAGATAGCTATAAGCTCAGCTCAGGGCTTCTTTTCCAAAAACAATCGTGCTATGTCATAATGTTAAATTTGATTCTATAGTTTGTCGCACACATGACTACCCGGTCTTGAAATTGGTTTAAAATGGGATATAAACCACAGGCACAGTAAATCAGTGGAGGGAAGGGGGCGGATGGGAGGGGGGGGGGTGGGGGTAGGTCACCTCCCCGCCCTCCCCCCTCCCCCCTCCCTCCACTGATATACGGTGCCTGTGATATACACTGAAAACTGCACTGTTAGTCATGATACAATGTTTCTCCTACTAAGGATACGTGGTTGCCGTATTTGGTGAAGAAGAGCGTGGTTCGCTTACGTACCACCCAGAGCAAGACCCCAGTCGACCTCTCATCCACACTCAAGGAAACAGAATACTATCATGATGTATTACACCGGCTGAGTACCAAATATTAGTATATAATTGTACATTAAGTGTAATATATCTACTATAGTTGTTTTATATTTCATTGATACCTACTCTATGTGAAAAGTTTCTGTGGTTTAATGGTCTAGCTGATCCTGGACCCCCCTCATTACTGACACTTCATTACTATTTCAACAAAATATAAGTACGTGAACCGGCGGGGCCGCCTGAACTAATTTTTCGATTAGTCTGAGAATTACACACTACGATCGAAAACGGATCTTCAGAAAGTGACGACCGTGAGGCGAACAACGTGTTCCAGAGAGGTTGTTGCCATCGGTAAATGCCCCGGTAAATGCCCCCGCCCCCCCCCCCCCCGCCCCTCCCCCCCCCCCCCTAGTGGGCTTTAAATCGACGGGTGGCGTTTGAATGCGCCTACTTCGAAACTCAGGAAACCCGTGAATATCCATAAAATAAATAGGTATAACTATGAATGCTACGGGTTGCGTTGGAATGCGCCTACTTCGAAACTCACGAAACCCGTTAATATCCATAAAATAAGTAGGTATAACTATGAATGCTACGGAGACATCCATTAATCGACGCATCCATTTCTTTGTGTCATTGCTGACGTCAAGGCTGAAGATGATGATCATTACGAGGCCACTGAATCTCCGGCAGACGGCGTTGTATGTTCCATAGAGCATCATATATTGTACAGCACCAGCTTCGGTGTTCCCGTCCTCTACTTCAATGCTTATAAACCAGGTATATCAGCTTCACCTCCCCCTAACCACCATAGTTATATTTATACTATGTGTCAAAAGCTACAACAAAATTCTTTTATTTGTAAAGGAAAAGCTAATGGCATAGACAGTGATTAGCGTATGACATGGTCAGCCTGCTTGTTATACGACGATAAAACTTGTAGGCAATTAATTAAAGTACTCTTTGATATCGTGTTGTAATACTGCCTACAAAGTACAGCTTTTGTGTCCAGATGGAGGGTTAGTGGAGCTGGAAATGCTATGGGATACGCTACCGGAGTGGTATCAGCATCGCCTTCGAGAGGACCGATGGACGTTTCTCACGCAACAAGTAAACCGAAGTTACTTCGCTCTCGAAATTATTTTTACAAATTATACGTGTCACTGTTCTTCAGATCTGATAATTGAAATGAATTAAAAGGTATCCTTAATAAAAGGTGTTATATAACACACGCGTCATCTATTACAATGATTTTACAGGAACATCCCGTTCTGATGCGGCCTTTCTTCCAATTACATCCCTGCCATACGCAAGATTTCATGGAGAAGATACAGTTTGGTACACCGTCAACAGAATGGTAACTGTATAGAATACACATCAATACTTGACGCTCACAACCTACGCTTTGTTTTGTTACGGTAATATCCGTCGTCATTTCCTGTCATCGAAAGACAGATTGGTCGATCGAATCGCAGACGTATAACGGCCATTAATTATATAGGCGTTTGACATATCATAGCCAAATACGATTATATACATGTCTTTTCTGTTCCAGTCTCTCCAACCCCGGCTACCTGATTACCTGGCTGAGTACGGTGGGGCCTGTAGTACACCTACATATCCCCATGAAATATGCACTGGACTCGTTGTGAGATCATGGTTATTTACTGATGGGATTCTACTATAGTTAGGGCCTATATGTATTATTGTTGTGATTCCAGTCACTGTGACAACATATTTGTTAAATATAATAATAAACTCACCCATTACGATTTGTTAAGTTATTGTTTTATTATGGTAAAGCTAGTTGTTGTGTTATAGTAAATACACTCCTCGTCGACGATTTATATAGTTCCTTGACATCTACATGTTTATATAACACCTTAATTTAACACGTTCTGCATCGGATAACGTGTTCAACTTATGTTCGATGTATCCCAGTACGCGAAATTACTTTCCGAACAATTTAGGGGTGCAAGGAGGATGGCCCCGCCCGTGTTTTGCGTTTTTGTTTAATTAAACAGGCATTTTATAAGCGAACAAAAGTGCACCCCGGGGGTGGGGGAACCACGCCTCAGATGGCCTGAGCTTTGTATTGGAAAACGGCATGCTTCCGCAAAAAAAAAAGGTATTGGAGTGGGGATCGGATACCACCCCCCCCCCCCCCCCCCGGATGCGCCCCTGGAAACATGCAGTCACACCCTCTCTCCCCTTTTGCAAAATCCTGGATCAGTTCAGACCAGTCGAATAATATGAGGCGCGTATTCTATAGCTGAGAGGATCCGTTGTTTATATCCGGTACAACACGGCATCACCTGATTCAGTGGTCGTGCAGCAACATGTATCACCAAGGCAACGCATGCGACCTGACTCGTTTGACTGTACTCAAATAAACGCACGCCACTTAGGCCAATTAGAGATACCGGGTTGTACGAGGCCCCATCTAGACATTCGACATGGAAAAAGAAGATTTCATCATGCCGCCCTCAGAAGCGGAAGGCCGCCGAACACCAGTACTCTGCTTCAGACCAGTGTTACCGTCGACTCCATCGGATGACTTGAACGACAGTTTCTATACTTCATGTTCTCGACTGTCTGACATTACGGTGGACGAAGAGGCATCCACAGATTGCGATTTGGACAGCGAAATAGAACTCAGCCTTGGCGTTGATGATGACGCCTCAAGTTCCGAAGATGACCATGGCGAAAATGTGATCCGGAATTATTTTCGGGAAAGCGCCGTCAGGTCAAACAATGGAAAGTCTCTTGGTCGTTCCAAGTCTGCCCCGCTGAAACATCGGCCGATTTCTGGATCTAATAGCGATAATACCAATCTAGGATTCAATCAATCGTCACACACGGTGAAATATGAGGCACAGAAGGAGTCATATATCGAAAATGATGTTGAAGTCGAAAGTGATGAGGAAACAAGGAACGTATCAAAACGCGATTTGAACCGGGATATACTCAGTCTCCATCGCCGACTCAACAGGAAATTGTCGTTTCTCAAAGAAGATATGTGCCACCTACGAACAGAGACGGCTGCGCTGTTCGAAGATTCTCGCGCTCTGGAACAGCGCGTAGATGATTGTCAACACTCTCTTGTCAGGACCTCAGAAGAAACCATGGAGTTGATCCACGGGCGAGAGACGGACCAGTACCTGGACAATGTTATACAGGATCTGATAAGGACGGGGGACAACATTCGTCTCGGCATGTACTACTATAGACTTGCCGAGTCGGGTGGGTGTTCTTCAAGTCCTGCGAAGGGTAAGCTCGGACCTGGGATCGTGTCTCTGGCGAGGTCATCTATGGAGAACCTGTGGTTGATGACCAACCCCGCGTCGCACTTTACCAACCGCCGCCATCCGACAGAACACAGTTAAATAACACTAAAACCTTGAAACTATGCTTTACGTTTTGGCAGCATGTCTTTGGTCGGTTTAACTTCTTTCGATTGTCTGTTTAACGTTTACCAGTCTCATCAAATTTGCTTCCAAGATTTCATTACAACGGTCGAAAAACTATATACACGTAATCTATGCCACATTTCACATGTAAATGTGCATGTGAATCGGTCTTACAATATCCATAGTGAATATGCCTTGATAGATTTACATCTACATTACATATACTGATGCATGAATGTGTGATAGTGAATTCAATGAAAAGGTCTTCATACATATCTAAATACATACATTGGCATAAGAAGTATTCACTTATCCATCAGAAAAAGAAATATTCTCAAATTTTCGCGAGGGTTTTTTAATTTGCCCATTTTATCCACTGTACCATTATTTCAGTTGAAATTGCCACAATTCAACCCTACAAAAGTTGTCATTACAAATCGATTCGCGTCACACGCGTATACATCAGATAAACGAAACGACGAATTCCGGTCATACATTGGTCAAGTCTAATTGAAAATAAAATTAATTATTTTCACATGTCAATCAAGAAAATTTGAATTATTTTACCAGGGTTGAGTTCTGGAGCACGATCGACCGCCGCGTACAATTTGTTGCGGGCATATCCACTAAATAAGTAACCCTAATTTGGAAATAGTAGTAAACTCTAAATAGTGTAAAATATTGATGAATAAATTATTATTATTATCCATCGATATTGATGGGTCATCCTCACGTATTTCAGAAGAATCGTCGTCCAGATTTTACTTTTTGAGGCGGGACTGATCTCGGTGACGCGATCGACCGCGGTCGATCGTACTCCGGTACCCAACCAGGTGTCAAAGCTCGACGTCGACATCAATTCGGCATGAATGTTTACATTATGATTATATAGCGTTTTACATGTCAGCTCGTTGGACGTATGATGAAAGATATTATTGATATCTGTGGTGTGATGAAGCAGTCCCGAATGTAGCTGGCAGAACACAGATATATTGTCAGAGCATTTTTCTACTGAACCACCTTGAATACTTGAGTCACTTGCTATGTTGCTTCCGACTTACATATGCGCGCACTTGGAACCAAGTTCCATGGACGATCCATGCAGTCGCGCCTGTTAGCATTGTATACTAATTTTTCAGTGAAAGGTGTTTGGTAACGAGTCCAAAACTACTGTCGCGGGGTAAAAATCCATCCTGGCGCATACATGCTGAGATGTCACGCCATTCAACTATGTGATACCAAATAGATGGCATGCAGTGTTGCCGAAAATGTTGTTTATATTTCAGATTTCAGATCAAGATATATATGACAATATAACGTCGCTGCAAGTTTGTGGAAATTTGTTTTCTTCCAAAGCAAATTGTACTCCAATTTAGCCAACCGTCAACCACCTATTGTTGTAGACCCGCATCCCACCTCCAACTCCTTCCAGTCTCGCCCTACCCCCCCCCCCCCCGCCCCAATCGTCAGTTTTACGGAGACCACGCCCCAATACAACGAGAAACATCTAACAATATCTCACGTTTGACTTGTCATGGAATTAAATAATGGCATCAAGCGCGCCCGCACACACACACACACACCTGAGAGAAGGGAAGAAATTATATATTTCATTATAACTACCTAGTTAAAATATGAAACTAAACAGATATGAGGCACGAGATATGCTCTCTTATGGGATGTGCCGGATAAACCTAGTGGTGGTGGTGGGGGGGGGGGGGGGGGGGGGGGGCAAGGGCTATTTGCGTTTCTCGGGATTGGGCTTTTCGCTTCGCCGTGAACTGGGAATGAGGAAAATAATTCTTCGTGAACTGAGAATGGGGTTTGTGGTATTAGCCGACCGTCGTGATCAAGGATTTTCATTAATCGTGAACTGAGAATTTTAATATTAAATAACCGTGAATTGGGAAATCGTCAATTTAGTATCGTGTATTCGCCCTTCCATTGCATGCATAGAGGTTTGCTTTTAATTCATCGTGACATGGGATTAAAGAAATTTATTCTTCGTGATTTGGCAACACGAGGGAAGGGTCCATAATTGGGTCTATCACGCTGCCTTACCACCCAATTCATAGAGCGCCAGAGAATGGCAAATCTATAGTAACAGGTAAATAGACATAAAATGACGATCACGTACGCTGTTACCGCGGGCTAACGAAAAGTCACACTACATGCCTGGTCAACACTTAATTAGCACTCTATATAGCCAAAGGCAAAGGTATTTTCCTATCAAACAAAAGCCGAGACCGTTTACCGCCGTTCACATGTCAGTGGTGTACGTTATTCTGCGGGTCGCATACACATGCCAGCATGCCACCCGACCCCGCTATCACCAAGCTCCTGTCTGCAGCAGCAGCCAACACCAGCCCAGCACCTCCAGTGACAGCACTTGGACTGATGCAGAATGGGGGAGGGAGGGGAGTCAGTCTGTGTCTGTTTCTCCAGCCAACCGTGGCAGAGGGTGCGCGCGCAGCACGGAAAAGCCCGGCGAATGCAAACTTCTAACAGCCGAGATTGTTTACAGGCAAACTTTGTGAAATATTTCGGCAGAGTACCGTATATTTAGGGCGAAATCGTACGGAAATGGTGGTGCCAAGGATTAATCGCACTGATATCTGACTTCTAAGGAGAAAACTCAACCGATTGTTGCTGAGTTGTCGAGAAATCCGTTGATGGAAGTTACCTGATGGCAACTCCTGGGCCTAGCATTGGGTCGGGTTGGCCCCCGCCTGCCAGCGGGCGAGCCAAGCCTGCTGGCCCGGCCAGTGCTCAGCCCGCGGCCTGCCCCACAGGCCCCGCGCCTGCCCCTTCCGGGGCGCGTGATACGAACTCCACGGGGCGAGTGCCGACACCGCCCACAACAAACTCCCAGGCTGCGAGGGGGAGAGACTTGTTCAAAGGTCAGAAATTTTATTTAGACGTCAAGACACAGAGAACGCGAAATACGCGAGTATTGGAAGAACAACTGGTGGCGCTGGGGGGACAAGTTGAACGCTTTCTCTCTAAGGATATAACCTGTGTGGTGACAAACAAGCAGTTGGCGAGGAAAGATGGAGGGGAGACAACAGACACCACTAGTCCGTCTGGGCAGTCATCTAACCGTTCACTGGGCACCAGCGCCTCGTCCAACCTCACAACGAAGCCCCCGGCCTCCACCCTTCACCTCTCCCGGGGCCGTGCCCTCTTGCTCAAGTCAGGGGTCAAGGGCGGGTCAGTTGGAGGGGACACATCGCCGTCGTGTGACCCCGTAGGCTTCGCCAAGCAGTGGAATATTCGTCTTGTCCCTTACCGGGATATATTGAAAATATTAAAACGCGAGCAACTTCACTCAACCCCGTCCAGTTTACCACAGGAAGTGACTCCAAAGGCAAAGAAACTCCAAGGTACTTTCTTGAAGCTCCATGATCTTGAAAGACAATTCAAGCCGTTGTGGACAAATTTAAAAGTATTTCCATTGCTGTATTTGGACAACGAGGGAGTGGATAGTCCATTCGATAAGCCTGTCCCGGCTAAAAATAGCACGACAGCCCTCCGGAGGAATATTTCGGATGTCAAGCTTACAACACCTTCGGTAACGAAATCTGGAGCCAAATCAAAACCTGTCAAAGGTGAAGTCAAAAAGAAAACGTATTCCGGCTACTGTGAATGTTGTGACATTTTCTACCGCAGTCTGAGTGAACATTTGAATAGCGACGCGCACAAACAGTTTGCGTCAGAAAAAGAAAATTTCGCGTCTTTAGACGACTTGATATGCCATTTGCCATCGCTGACTGACTTTACCAGCGCCATGATGCAGTCCCACGAAACGGATCCGAATCAAAATGCCATATGTCCTTCGATTTGTGACATCGATCCACAAAGTCGCGATATAATAGACACCGGAAATGGACTCACACTCGTTGACCAGTCAGTCGCTGATCATGTAAAACTGGAATGTAAGATGGATGTTGCCATGGAAACCTGTGATTCAACCGTTGACACGCCGCGCCATGAAATTACTCTTGTGCCGCCACCTGGCGAGAAAAATGCATGTTCTAAAACCGAACTGGAGCCGCAGCCTGAAGAACTTGGTGACCTCTCTGTCCCAATTCTCCATAGCAGCCCTAGGCCAGCCAAAGAACATGGCGATGCGGCCAAGAACTCTGAATTTGAAGTGGTTGAAATGACGTCAGATCAGGCAAATCGTGAATCAGTGTCAGCAGCAGGGGTGCATGATGACAATAATGTCGCCATACGTGTCAACGCTCAAGTATCATGCGGAACTATTCCTGTAGATAACGAGAGCAACGATATCCCCGTTAATAAACGTAAAGCTGATGAACTTTTCGTGGAGAAGCTTGAGGGTGGAGCGTCAGCCGGAACCGCGGCAGCCTGCGCCGATACCCACAGCCTGGACCTGACAACCGCTCTGCCCAAGATGGCTACCCACGAATCTCCCATTGATATAATAAAGCTAAAAGATGTCACATCGTTTAGCCATGAACAAGATACAAAGCCGGATAACTGTCAATCCTGGGTTGATGAATACATGAATGAAGGGGACATCGGCCAACAATCTGTGGGGAATACTGCCTTCTCCTGGGACCAGCTTGAAGGCATCATCTCTGGAATGCCGGATGAATCCAATATGGATAGCCAGGATTCGACCCCATGGAGTCCAGGCTTGACCGTGGAGTCCATGGATGATACTTCACTGCACGGTCCCAACCACTCTGCAACGAACGACAACGCGAGTTCGCTGCTCACGTGGTCTGAGCAGACGACATTTGGTGCGTGGAATCAAGGAATCGAGAACTCCACGATGAATACAACGCAAAGTACATTCAGCGAGGTTTCGGCTTCGCGTGAGGGTCCGCTATCCTTTCGTGAAACTGTCACACCCGTTCCTTCCCTCTCGTTTTTTGACACTGAGGACGTTTACAGCAAACCCCAGCCGTCACCATGGCGACTGACGTTGGATACGGGCATCGGTTTCGGGGCTCTCGGGGAATCTGCCGTGACGCCTACCGCGTGGTCCCATCACGACAACAGTGACAACGCCGTCGATATGTCAATCACGACGTTTGCCGATTCGATAGGCGCGTGCCGTAACACAGACATGCCTCTCCTCATCCATGGACAGCACGGCGTTTCCACTTCATCTCCCAGCAACGGGCCAACCCGTGGGGATATCCAGGGGCCTCCGTGTCTGACCCCTTACTGGCAAGAACCAACAAATAGTAATTCCCACTCTCACTTCGTAAGCCATCGAAATGAGAATACAGGTGATACGAAGGAAACTGCCACAGACAGCATGGTTGGTAGAGATTCGTGTGTGTCTGACAGTGCCGATAACCCGTATGATACCTTAACAGCGTTAAATGAACTTACGGAAAGGGTTATTAACGGGCGAAGTGAATCCATCGCGTCGGAGGAAAGGAGATCATTCCCAAGTTTTCCATCATCGGCAAAAGGTGCTTCTCTCGGGCACCTGGAGTCCTTGGTTCCAGAACAAAACTCTGCGGCATTTAGCGATGACGATGAGGAAGGTGGGTCTCGTTGGGGAATGGACCTCAACGTAACATGTGCCCGGGTTCTGGATATGCTTCAATCGGACAGCAGTCTGTCTATTCCAGTTGTCGCAACGGGCCCTTGCTCAGTGGCTCCACTGGGCGGCCAACACGTAAAGGAACATGACCGAGGAGAGCACACTGACCGTAATGCCGCTGCCGTGCCCCACCCTTCGCAATTATCAGCAGTCCCCAACTCATTTGTTTCAGCTGGGTCTTGCTCAGTGGCTCCATCAAGCGGCCAGTATGCCAACGAACGTGATCAGCGAGAGCAAGCCGATGGTTTTGTCGCCGCCGTACCCCACCCTCACCCGCAATTATCAGCAATCTCCCCTGATCGGGCGACTGCGCTAAGTGTAGACAGGGGATGTGCGTTGGGGACACCCAAAGATAGCACACAGAGTATCTCCAACCCTGGATTACTATCGGGAGTATGTGCCCAACCGGAACACGACCGAACCCTAGTCGACGGTGACACATCGTCATCGCCAAATCCGTCATCGCGTGGTTCCATCTCTGGCGATCCCACCGTCATCGAGGAGCCACCGGAACCCCTGGCGTGCTCCGTCCTCAGCGGAACGAAGATCCGGATCCGGAAAAGGCACGACGATTCCGCGGGTGGGGACTCTGATCAGGATGATATTAATCTAGAAGGTCAGGTATGTTCGTGCCAAAATTCGTCCAATCAAGATGACGAGCTGAGAAAGGACTGTGGGAGGCTCGACCTGGGTTCCGCTGGGAATAGTCCGCAATCGGTATTTTCGGATGAGTCGACCGTTGGGAGTAATACAGCGGGCGACGTTCGACGAGACTGCGCTGATTCTGACATTGAGAACTTTGGTGAAAACCTCGAATGGGAGACACTGTCCAGCAGTTCCAATGTTGAAAACGTCCAGGCCTCTCTCTCGCGTAACATCTCCGACGCAGATTGTCACTCGATGGGGCCGCAACTGCAGTCCGCCTTACAGTCGGCGGACTTGCAAGTTATAACGCGCCCGTTGACTCCTCGTCGCCCGCTGACCCCACGCCGCGCGTTGACCCCACGCCGGGCAGCATGGACACTCATACCATCAAGCGACTTGAAAATGAAACTGTTCAAAGTGATCCGAACGCCTTCTCAAATTGCAGGCGGAGCGGGCCGCGCTGTGGCACCCGCTGATGCCGGGTCTCCTTGGAAAGTTCAACTCTCCGGTGATTGCAAACTCAGGTTTAGTTCCGGAAAAAAGAGGAAAAGTGACCAATCGAGCGCTTATTGTGATACTTTGGGGGATAACAGTGGGTCGGAACAGGGTTCAAAACGACGCAAACTCTTCCAGTAATAAGTTGTGCGTATTTTTTGCACGCCATCTACGAGCCAGTGAAGAAGCTGGTCCTTGCGAAGTATATCATCTATTCGAGAAACTTTTTTTCAACGACTGTGATATTGCAACGGAAGCGTCATGGGTGGGTTCGCACAAATAAGTGAATAAACGCATGATGTCTGTGATTAAGTACAATACAGTATTGTCAGCCATAATTAAGTTGTCAGTACTTTTGATTTGTACAGTGCTCTGTATGCCATCCGTTTTGTGCTGCACCACGGTATTCTCAATAAAGTTATTCACACATTTTGAGTCTCCTTTTCTAAATAGTTAGCCGTTGAAGTCCACAGAAAAGTAGACGCCGAATTTGATCGATCCATATATACGACCTGCACGTAAAACAATATATGGCCGCATGTTAGGTATCTGCCGGGGCACCCTCGCAAGGGTTCCCACAAGCTGCTAAAGAATGAGAAAAATAAAAGTTTGCCCGGGTTCGAACCAAACCGTTCGAATCAAACTGTTCGAACCAAACTGTTCTAAATTGTGGATCCGCACAAAGAAATATTAACTGGTGAAAATGAGAAGTAAGATATATATAAATATGCGCATAGATAGGGACTATATGGTCGACACGGAAATATTTGCGGCCTCGTTTTCTAATTTGACACGAAATATATAATTTACAAAGCATAAAAACAGTTTATAGACAGTTTATTTCTTTGATCTGCTGTTAGCTCCGTCACAGAGCCTTGTTACAGTCAGATAACGATATTAAAAAGTCGTGTTGTACCAATTTGTCAAGTTAAACGTCGTGAGAATCACTTCTCTCCACTTTTTGTCATGTTACCGACACCCTCCATCAATTTTATTTTACCGGAATTGAAAAGTACATGTGAACTTAATTGTGGCGTTTTTCCCTCGAACAACGCCACAACTTGCAAGGTTGGGGCTATGATCCGCTGCGCGTTGTTCACCTCAGTCACGGTCTTCAAGCTGATTTATGTTGTGTTCTTTGAAATAGAACAAAGTGATAAATAGGAATGCGGGTTGGTGTGGCACCAGAGGCACCAATATCCATCCTTTACACAATCTTCATCATCGTTGCCATGATCCAACCCGTGATAGCTCAGTTGGTAGAGCGGAGGACTGTAGTGTGAAATATGTGCTGGTATCCTTAGGTCGGCGGTTCGACTCCGTCTCGCGGGAACAGTTTTTTTATAGATCTATTTTCTAAGTTGTTTTTCATCAATTCGAATGGCTCCTCTTATCGGCCAAGAAGACTTAAACGCTACACAAGGTCTATAATTTTATATAGGTTTGCGTTAAAAACCGGCTTCCCAAGGATCTGAACACGTGCATCTCTATTTACGATGTAAACAAAAGCACGTGTTGCGCATGACCCTTCAGTCGCCCAAACTGGTGATTTCCTCTTCCGGTACGTAACAGTGATGGCTGCCTTCAGTAAACTGTACGCGTTAGCCACACCAAGAAACTCCGCCCTCTTCGCTACATCTGCGGCAATATTATGGATAGTAGCGAGGCAGAGAAGTGCGGCGAAGAAGCGCAGGTTTGTTGTCATTTTGTCTTAGAATGTCGGTCTGTTCCTTTCTAATTATCGACCCCAAAGCGTGTCGCGCTGCTGTGC
The DNA here is from genome assembly GCA_964019135.1 of Arenicola marina. Taxonomy (NCBI): domain Eukaryota; kingdom Metazoa; phylum Annelida; class Polychaeta; family Arenicolidae; genus Arenicola; species Arenicola marina. The sequence goes on along the minus strand of OZ025249.1, from coordinate 30,522,976 downwards.
AGATATGCGGGTAGGCGAGATGGCCTGTTGCCGTGATGGGGGTACATTTTGTACCCAGTCAGCGGTCGGATTCAAAGTTCACATAATTGTTATTTTCACGAAAGAATCATATATATAATTGATTTTGTGTTTGTGCCGTTGTCATATAAGTCTGTCATTTTGTATAGCATGTAGATCTACTGCATTTTTCCTTCTAAATGATAAGACTTAGATCTAGTCCACATTTCACTTTTCAGATTGTAGAAAAAAACCTAGAACTTAGTCCTAGATGCATAGTTTATTGTTTCACTTCAGTGTTAGGCCTAAGTGTAGATAATATATTGAAGTACTTATTGCAAAAATATACGTCTATATTAATAAGTCAAGTTATTATTATGATCTTAAAACTATTTCCGTAATAACTACCATAACTACCTATAGATACAGCTAGCATAATATATTTACTGATAACTATCTAAGTTTATTTCAGAGAATAGACATGTTAACTTGGGGCAAGGACCACTGACTGTACCCCCAGTATAAATAGAATAACCTGAAAGCATGCAAGGGCTTGTCACATTTGGTGGAATCAGTATTGACATATTGTATTTATTGGCAACTTCAGATAGCACCATAGCCTGAACAAGATGTTACTGTTATTGTTAGACAGTTGGTAATGGATGATCTATCCATTACCAACTGTCTAATGACAGTAACATCTTGTTTTCAGGCTAGTAGTACCAGTAACCTAAAATGTAATTAGCCTTGTAAGATGATTATACAGTAGTTTAATAATTTAATACAAATAATAAATGATTAATGCTCTCTAAATACAGATCTGTCCAATAAGCTAAATCATCCTACCAATTAGAATATTACAAATCTTCTTTATTCTATTACTTTCATATTTCTTAGATTTTATCCTTTGTGTGCCATCTTTACCAACTAATTGTGTTCCTAACCACTAAAACACCTTTCACAATTTTTTATACACCCCTGCTCAAAACCTAGCCCAGTTTGTGGCCTTCAGGCTTGTCAGCTCCTGAGGATATGGGCTGGAGGCCTGTCAGATTTTGCTACATAAACAGCCATGGACAGGGCTACTCAAAACCCTGCTTACAGAATCAGCCACCTACTCTACAGTCTGTCATGTGAGGGCACTAGAGTCCTACAAGTATTAGACCTCATCTAAGATTTAATCTGATAATGAACTGGCCAGCAGGGCCAGTCAATCAAAAACTTTCTGTATAGACTCCTATATTCCTTTGTTCGAATTATGTTGACGAGAGATGAAGATCTGTCAACTGGCTGCTTTTTTGTATAATATGTTTAAATTCAGGGAAGCTAACTGAATTGTATTTATATTATATTTGTCCTACGCACAATGAGCACGCACAACAGAATATCACCATGTATGCACTTTGGCTGGTGGTCGTTTTCTGCAATAAATTCATTCATTCATTCAATCTTGCAATAACCAAACCAAACTAACTGAAATACAATGAAACAGAATATATTCCAAAATGTGGCTTACCAGTAATTTAGCAGTACTGGTAATGCCAAAAACAAATGAGCTTTGCAATGAGCATGATGATCGCATCAACACTGCTTACCCTTTGAGTCAGACTCTATAGATAAGCACAGCTGGCATTGGTTAGGTACTGCTATGTTGTCAGCATTGTCAAAAGTTTGTATGCATCCTGGTCATATATCTGATGCATCAGGTATGGACTGAATGATCCTATTACTAAGCATGCATGGTGTTTACACCAAACGCAAAAGACACCTGGGCTTCATCTAAGCCTGACGTGAGGTTTAATGTGACCTAAAAACATAAGAAAGGATAAATAAATGACATGGAAAAGTACCTTTCCTGCATTCCCATCTTTTTTTACCCCTACATATGTTGTGTAACAGCACAATAATGTTTTCAACTTTGTGGCATGTTGTTGAGAGCTGTTTGTAGTTATATGGTGTTAGTGTTATACCTAAATGCTATATGTATTGACCTTTTGATCTCAGTAATGACAGTCAATTTCTTAGACTCACTGAAAGTCTAGAGATCAAGATCAATATATATATGCATGATAGAATCTACACATGAGTAAATTCTGATCACTATATAACACTGTAACACTATATTAAGCAATATCTAAATTATGTTGTTGTGTTGTAGTAGACTAGAGAACCTGATCTGCCTTTCAGTTTAAATAAAATATTTTACATATTTATAATGACAATTACTTAACTTAAACCATATTTATTAACAAATTTTATTTTATATAAAAAAAAAATTATCTCTCTAAACTAAATATTTCACAATGTGTGTTATATACAAAATAACTTCTAAAACTAGTAAAAGGAAATTACTATCAATGTTTACATATTATATCAAATGATTGATTTTAAATAGTTTGGTATATATTTTACTATTACATACCCATCAGCATCAAGTTCAAAGTACCCGGTAGCAATTTCTTAATGTGTTAACTTTTTCCATAGAGCACTGAATCGACAAAAGAAAAAGTATGTTAAATAAATTACTTTTGTTGTTGCATGCCAAAAGATATATCTTTGCAATAAATAATTGCCCGTAACTTTATTTATGAATTACATTGTTAATGAAGAAAACACCAGGAGAAATGAATGCTTATACAACTAAGCAGCTTTACATATAGCTTGACCTCTTTACCATGTTTACTGCAGTGAATCATGTTTTATCCACATCTGAGGTAATGTTGATTTAGGTTCCTATAGAAATAAAATCCCGCTGTAAACCAGTTACATATTAAATATCAAGTCATTATTTACAAACAATGTCGCAGTTTAAAATATTAATGTGAAGATTTATATATATATACCAATATATATAAACTAATATATACACATGATTTATTAATATGATATTATTCCAGAGAGGACAAGGTTGACTTTGTCGTAGGAGAGGTCAGTATATATTTCTGTTTTAACTGTGTCCTTGTAGTGATATAATTATTCTACAGATCTGTGTATAACATATAATGTTTTTGTAATGCTAACTTCATGTTTTGGGTGCTTTTGGTTACCTGGTAATCATTCTATTAATTGTAGGCATAATTTTTAGCAGAAGCCATATGCCAGTATATAAACTGGCTAATGTTTAGTGGTAATTGTCAAAGGCTCAAATATGCACCTCATCAGTATAAGTTTAAATTGTTTAGGTTAATGTTATGCTGCTCTTTTTTACTATTGTTATGTTTATCTCTTACCAGAACTCCACGAGGAAAGATCGTGCTGCTGTGGATTTAGTTTTCTTTCGGTTTGTGTACTTTGGTTATCAATACTTCATTAAACTAATGATCATTATTTTGTGATATTTTCACCATCATTTTTATACCATGATTCATCTCTCACCATGCAGTACCGGTAGTGTCATCTATTAACATATACCGGTACTGAAATGAAACGTGATGTAATAAAAATTAACTAATGTATCGTTCAAACTTAGTTATATTAATTATAACGTAAGTAATTATCATTTATTTATTTTGCTGTATTTTCATCATGATTTTTTACCATGACTCATTGCGCACCAGTTGTGTCATCTATTAACTTATACTGACATGAAAACTGGTATTACAGATTTAAAAACGTTTGTTATTTGTAGGCGTCTGCTCAAAATCCTGAAGATCCTTGTACCAGGATGGTTTACTCAAGAGGTATGGGACTGTCTACTCCCCAAATATACCAGATTTTCATTCTTGCGTTATTTATAAGTTATGTTATGAGTCATAACATCTAATGGTAATCCAGTTGTCTGCTGTTTGTCCCAATCTATGACCGAACAGTATCTTTACTAATTGGTTTGCCAACACCAAAGTGTTGTCGCACACTGGGCCTTCTGACCCAATTATAATATATTACCAATTATAGAAACAATGGGAAATTAAAGTCCAGCTCCTAGGTCCAAAGGCACACTCAAGATATTAATCCCAATATACTACGCCATCAAAACATAATACCCGGTAATTTTAAACGGGAGCACTATTAGACATCTTGGCCATTATCCCATATGATGCGTTAAAACATCAAAACATAGTGAGAGGGTATCATTCGACGTTTCGTGACGTAAATGTAGGTTCCCCTTTGTACACATAGAACAGATACTGGTTACCGCTTTTCTCAAAAACACTCTGAATATTTGCATCTGCATCTACGTCACTTGGCGCGAAAATTACGGCTTTGGTCGTCCAGAGCTGATGCCTGTGTCTGTACGAGTTTCTAAAAGAGAGACTAAAACGTGCCACAGTTACCAAATTATGAGCCACATAATTTGTACAACCTCCCAGATTGCTTCAATATTTACTCTTCTGTGGGTATATTATGTTAATTTTAAGAATTCATTTACCCGAATGCTGGCCTTTAAAGTAGCATAGAAGTTGAAATAATTCGTGGTTTATTCGTTGTAGGGATGGTATGTGCTTATGGTGGCTTTAGCCCTAACAGCCCGAACATATTGTGACGTATGGATGATCCAAAATGGCACTGCAATCGAAAGGTGAGATATATGACGGAACAAACTGCACACTATGTTTGTTAACATTTGAAATGACCATGATGACATGATGAAATATGTTTCATTTAAGTTTACGACACATCCCAAGGTGAAATCTCTGTCATAAGTAGCCAGTATTAATGTTCCGACATTTATGCATTTATATAAATATTAATTTGTTATATAATATCAATAATGGTATTAGACATACACTGTCTTAATAGATTATCCATTTTCCTTTTCTTAAATCTAGTGCCATCATCGGAAGGAATATGGGTCTCTTTAGGAGTCACCTGTTCAAATTCATCTATGCCATGCCGGCTGTAAGTGTGCCAGACTTTAGCAATTTACTAAGGTACCTGTGTCCAGAAATAACGGTTAACATTTTATTGATTCCCAGATATTACCTTTGATATATGTACAACCGCGAAAAGGTGCGATGTTTTTCAAACATAGACAGACCGATATTAATTGACATTTAGGCCTGTGGCCTATTTCACATGCATGGTTTAGTCGGCTACGGGGCCTAGTCGACTAAAATCGCCCATCGTTCGTGATTTGTATTTGCTAAGGAAATATTTCTGAATGAATAACACTAAGAAAACAATGTGACATTTCTTTATATATTTGTGTTTTCTTTATTTCGATATGGACCATTTAGATCTCATTGATCAACAACCTGTTGAAGGTAAGTGAGATGACCTATCGTTTTGCTAAGTTATGGAGATTTGCAAGATGAGAAAATATCTGTTTGGGGTGTGTTGGGGGCAGATGTTTAAAGACATTTGTAACTGGTCCTCTTCGCTTGTAAATGTAAAATTGTTCCTCTTCAGTCAGGTTTGAATCAGCTGTAAATGTAACATCGTTCCTCTTTTAGTATGGTTTGAATCAGTTGTTAATGTAACATTGTTCCTCTTTTAGTAATGGTTTGAATCAGTTGTTAATGTAACATTGTTCCTCTCTTAGTATGGTTTGAATCAGCTGTAAATGTAACATTGTTTCTCTTTTAGTATGGTTTGAATCAGTTGCTAATGTAACATCGTTCCTCTTTTAGTATGGTTTGAATCAGTTGTTAATGTAACATTGTTCCTCTTTTAGTATGGTTTGAATCAGTTGTTAATGTAACATCGTTCTTCTTTTAGTATGGTTTGAATAAGTTGTTAATGTAAGATCGTTCCTCTTTTAGTGTGGTTTGAATCAAATGTAAATGTAACATTGTTCCTGTTTTAGTGTGGTTTGAATCAAATGTAAATGTAACATTGTTCCTCTTTCAGTATGGTTTAAATCAGCTGAAGCTTCGATTCCGAACGCGTCTCAGTGTTCATCTGTACAAGCAGTACTTACAGTGAGTCTGAGAGGCCATATGTCCAACTTATGAAACACATCAAGCACACACACGTATTAACAACTGTTAGTCGAGATACTAGAAAAAATTTTTACTTTGGTTTTATGTTGTATATGAAGTATATAGGTAACGCCTTGTACTCATTTTCAAACCTGCGTTGTTATTGGAACTCAAAAATCTAACGAATGGAGACTTGTGTTTCTTTTGTCTGCCATTGCACTTTCACAGCTAGCATCGTTCTGTATATTCTCCATTTCCAGGAGCTTTACTTACTACAAAATGAGTAACCTCGACAACAGGATTTCCAACGCGGACCAACTGCTTACTCAGGACGTGGAGAAGTTCTCCGAAAGTGTGGGAGAACTGTACTCAAACCTCAGCAAGGTGGGTATTCTTGAGGGTTGTTTTCTGGGTATTATTGTATTTAAAATCGGGAAATGAATGTTGTGTGTTGTGTACAAAACTGTATGAAACACGTCCATTACAATACACACCTTTTAATTTCTTATTTCTTTCTGATGGTCTCCTTTTACCGGTTTTTCAGCCAACGTTAGATATTGTTATCTATGCCACCAAGCTGACAAGTGCAATAGGAGCTCAGGTTGGTGAACGCCGATACCTGTCTACAAGGATTAAATGGAAAGTTTGCCGACTTCGTAAGTTATTTTCTCACAATAACATGTCCGCTTGACCGGATTACCTCCTTTACATCGCAACTAAAGATCTTAAACTGTCAGCCATATGTATGAGAAATATAAATATACTCGTGCTTCTTTCAAATTTGTTGCACAAAGGCATGCATACTAATGAGACGTGTTATTTGTTATTTCAGGGACCCGGCTGTATGTTGGGCTATCTGGTTTTCTCAGGCCTCATACTGACAAGGTAATAGGTGTTCTAACCTGTTTAGTTAGTCACAAAACGTGGGACGAAATAATGTTGCGTGAGGTCGTCCCTTAAATGTGTCTGTGTTGAATGTGTTAAGTACTGGAAAAGAAGTGTAATTTGTCAAGTAGAAGACTTTTTTTATTGACCAAAAAATGCTGTGTTAAATAGGTTAATTCCGTATTGTTATTGTGCTTGTACCATCTATGTAGATGCTTATATTAGAGATAATTAATACGGTTTACCCGCTGTCGTTTCATCATTTAGAAATTGACACTTGTATAATTGTATTGTTAGTGTCGCCATTTCTCTTCTGACGTAACGTTCTGTTTATAGACTGCGCCGACCAATCGGCAAGATGACTGTGATTGAACAGAGGCGAGAGGGAGAGCTTCGTTATGTCCACTCGCGACTCATCACGAACAGGTGACTACCACTTCCTTGTAGTAATGATGATGTATATAGCCTAATATCACATGCCAGGGAGTGATCACGCAACAGCGGCACATCGATCCACATGAAACTTCCACTTTGGTTTTTATGCTAAAGAATTTTAATATGTGTTGCGGTAGATGCACGAAAAATGTTGCATTAACACGGGTAATATTACTGCAGGCCGTAAACGTGACCCCTGTGTGATTTGCGCCAGATCGCTTGGAGTCTGTTTCTTCAGTTTTTAAGCAATTCATTTTGTGTTGCTTTCAGCGAGGAAATTGCCTTCTACCAAGGCAATCGAAAGGAACAAGGCATAGTCATGTCAACTTTCCAGAAACTGGTAAGGATGTGTAGCAAAATAGGAACATGTTTACTATTTAATTTAATATATTTTTGTGCTATTTTCAGATTGATCCCTGGCTCACATGGTGAATTATGTTCATTTCCATTTCATTAAGGTCTTTTTGCCAACAACGTAACATAACCTAACGCTGCTTTGTCATTCAAACTACCGCTTTATTATGGGAATATGGAATGATACGGGTAATGCTCCCATAAAGTCAATCGACCAAATTGTACTTTTTTTGAGTTTCTTGATCTAAAGAAATTGGAAAAGCAATAATTGTTGATATTTCGTTATATTTCATTAATTAACGTTATAATTCATTGCTATTCAAGGTGGACCACTTGCAGAGCTTCATCTTTTTCCGGTTTTCCATGGGTATGGTAGACAACATCATTGCCAAATGTAAGTTCATCGTGAACCTTTTCTTAGGAAGCAACACTTTGTGTATGACCTATGTGTATGGCAGACCATGGTACACATTCATATGTCAATAACATACAGCTGTGAACTTGGACTTAACTTTGCTTTACAATGTTGTAAGTTGCAATTTCCATTCGTAATATTGATCGTTCGCCATAACCAGATAAAAAGGTCCTGAGTGAAGTTTCGGAAACAGTAGTCAGTGGTCACGCCTGTAGATAGTGGTCAGCTATATATTGTTTGTTCTGTAGCTTCAATGCGACCTACTCTGGAGAGATTCTGTCAATGATAAAACGATAATGCCGCTGAAGTTGAGCATTTTTATTTGGTTCTCGCGCGATAATGATAAGTGTTTGTCGCCACAGACTTGGCTCTTGTGGTGGGCTTCTTTGTGGTCAGTCGGCCCTTCTTGAACTTGACAGAAGCGCGTTACATCAACAGTACATCGTCACAGAGACTCGAGGTAAACAATGTAACGTAAATGTGTGATGCCGATCACATATATAAACCCCGCCCCCGCCCTCCTCTAGCCCTAGCCCTCGTCCTCGCTTATGCTTTTTAATAAGTGCCTCTTGCTCGGTCTATATCTTTGACTTTCAGTGTGCGTATTGTCGTCACAATTATGCATGGACCACATAATTAACAACATGAACTATTACAGATTTCTGCTCACGACTTGGCCAAACTATTATGACGAGGATTCGAAGGCGCTTTCGTTGTTTCAGAGCCCTTAATGTGGCATGCGAGTGATGGACCTGGCCGGATTTGACTTTTGACGCAGCAGTTGTCTCAGACTGATGCAGAAACGGTTTACTGATATTTTTCAAACCATCTTATTATCAGTAATGTTTATTTTTTTCTTTTCTCCTCAGATATCGCCACCGTCGTAGGGTACCTTGTCGTTAGCCGCCCATTCCTAAACTTGGCCGATCCACGTCATCTGACCAGTAGCCACAGCGCACTCCTGGAGGTACCACCAGCACGTGGCTCGCCGCCCGTGTCACTGTCGCTTGTTGTCACTTGTGTTCCTTTTGAAGTAGCCGCCATGGCCATATTGAATCCCCCCCCCCTTCCCCACACACGCCTTTCTGCTTTTGCCGCTTCTCCCGCTCGTGCATGATGCAGCCATTGAATGTTGCTCACTACAGTTATCCGGGTCTTGTTAACTCGTCTGCAGATAACACTTCGCTTGCTGGCCCGAAACTTTGGCTCATGTGGATGAACATTACAAAGCAGTGCATGTGCAAAGTTTGCACTGCGAACTACAGTCACCTATTTCATAAGTAAATCGTGAAAAATACAGTGAAACTAGTCTGTGCGTCAACGGCATGGTCACAGAAGATATGATGAGATTTACGATCTTTTGGTTTCATATGTTGTGGTGTTGCGTGCTTTGGTGGGGATTGCATTTGAAGGAAAATATAATAGGGAAATGTAATAACAGGATGAAAATTGTTATATTGAAATTTTATAATTACTGTGGAAATTGTATAAATAATATCTATTAACGCCAGTTGCCCGACATGACAAATTTTGCTGTATCACGTGCTCCTTACTTTTGTTCTGCATGATAAACGTTTTTTTGTGTGTTTTTTTCTCGCCTGGCACATGGTTCTGTAGGATAAAGATCTTAATTTTTTCAATATGTAACTATTTTTTAATGGTGGGCGTGAATACAGCATGTTGGTGGAATAATTTACCTTATTTTGATGCATCACTCATTTCTTTTCTTCTTTAGCATGTGTTCTTCCCATTAACGCTTTATGCATAGCAATGTTTTTTTTCTTCTGCCGCATTATGCCTTGGCCTGGTTTAACTCTTAACATCGCTTTAGACACCCTAATCATCTATATAATGTGTCTCTTGAATTATTTGAGAACTAAGCCAATGCAAACATCACTGCATGTGTATTATATGTTTGCGATTCTAATACTGGTAGTGCGCAGCATGAATTAATGTCTTTACTTTGGTTTATTGATCAAGTCCGAAGCATGTTTGAACTGTCAATATAAACGTCAGATTGGTTTAACAAGTTAGACGTGTGTGTACCATGATCTTATTTTTCAACTTATAATTAACCCATTTTGAAAAATATATAATAATTATGATTATAATTAAAAGGTTTTTTTATGAGATCCACATTAACCTGCATTGTATACGGCGTTGATAGCTATATAGGTAGTCTGTGTTCGTCAGGATTACTACCAGAGTGGCCGGATGTTGGTGAAGATGGCGGAGGCCATTGGTCGCATCGTGTTGGCGGGCAGAGAGATGACTCGCCTGGCAGGGTAAGTCGCACGCATGGATCAAAGTAACAGGGGTCAATCACTACTAATGGCATACAGTTATCGTGGATGCGAGTGCACGAATGTAGCCAAAAGACACTCTCTGTATCATTCGTTGTAAAGGCATATATATGTGAGAAATGTAATTTTATATTTAATTTTTAATTTTATGGTTAAGGACACTAGCGGAATATTGAAGCGGAATAGAATCAAAAAGGTCGCACGCAGGAAATAAATGTCAGTTTATGGTTGTGTTTCCATATTAGGGCGAATTATTGTTCAGCATAGCTCACGTATTACATGGGCTCTATAACATGAACGATTGATCCAGTTTATCTGCTGTAACCTACGAAGGTGCGCTTTACGCCCTTTCTCTGTTTGCTGCTGGTCCACCCTTCCCCATCATGTGTGTAATCTGGCCATCGTCACGTGTCATTGGTCGCCAGGTTCACGGCCCGCATCACGGAGTTCATGAAGGTACTGGATGATCTCAACGCAGGTCGCTACGTCCGCACCATGGTGACGGCGGAGGAAGACAAGAGTGAGTAGGCTGATATGGCTAATCAATGCGCCTATGGTCACCCAGGTGACTCGCCACGTGGTAGGGTCGAACTCAACCCCAATAACCTAATTTCTAAGTTTGTGTTATTCTGTGTTTGTGCTTGATAAGGATCGCGTGTGTTCTTTCGCAAAGAGTAGGGGGTTACTTCAGGAGACATCTCTACCTCGACCCTTCCCATTGTCACGATATGACTAGCGTTAGAAGCGCCCTACTTAATCCAAACAACCAAGGGCGCCATTGATTGAATAATATGAATGGTTTATGGCAGGGTTTTCTGCCCAAGTCGATTTGGTTAGTTCTGAATGGGTGATGAACGCGCAGACGTTTGCCTTGTTTCATAGAAAACCCGAAGAAGAGCAATCTGAAGCCAGGAAGCGGAAAACTCATCAAGAAGGACCACATAATCAAGTGAGTATTTCTCTTCAAGGTTTGTTTGGGGGCCGGCGCGATAGCTCAGTTGGCTAGAGTGCTCTCATTGAGTGTTCTGGCCACCTGCGAGCCTAACGGCACGTGGATCGGTAGTTCTAGCCCTGCTGTGGCCATGTCTGTGTGGTCGAAGGATAAAGATCCCATGTCTTTCTTCGTAAAGAGTAGGGGGTTACCCCCGGGGACATGGCTCCACTCTCCCTTCTTTCTCCCATTGACGCGATATGACCCAAAGTGGTTAAAGCGTCCTGAATATCCAATCAACCAACTCTTTAAGGTTTCGTTTGTTTCTTTAACGTTTAGCCTGTTAGAGATACAGACCGGTCCGATGGCCCAGTTTCCTGCTCATAAATATGTATGAACCTGCGCATTGATAGTGGCCATACAGCCGACACAGCGCGCACTTCTATCATATATTTATAACGTACTAAATATGGCCCAACCAATCCCCAACCGTTAATATGATGTTGCAAATGTTACTGTACCCTGTATCTGCTGGTTATTTAGTGCTAACTATGGCCATTTAATGCTTCTAAAGCTGTGACTCCGAACTTTTAAGCTTATATATTTATTGGATCGGAAGATAAAGAAGTATGTATCTGATAACCTCAGAAATCGTATTAAAATATCCAAAGGATATCCTGTGTTTCAACGAATATTCTGTTCCAGATTTGAACACGTGCCTCTGGTAACGCCTAACGGCGACGTCTTGGTGGAGGAACTCAACTTCGAGGTACGTCCCTGTACACTGCGTAATAGTAAACACTTTTCGAGGTAAAATAATGCTGTTGATGCACTACAAATGCGATTGTTTCGTGTAACACTGATTGAAAGATAACGGTAATTCGATTGCATTTGTGGCGTGTGAAGTCATCGAGATACTTGTACAGTTTTCGTGATTTAGCTATCCACACACGTGATGGTAAGCAGACAGTGATATGACTATGGCATTGAGCTTCCGCGCGCTATTGTTTTTCGCCTTACCAACGACCGCCTTGCGTTCCTTCAGGTCAACTCAGGTCATAATGTCTTGGTTTGTGGACCCAACGGCTGCGGCAAGAGTTCACTCTTCAGGATTCTAGGCGAGGTTAGTAGGCCATATAGTAATGTAATGTAGTACCAGCCCCTCTAAGTCTGCCCCGTGCAGATAATGTACACTACATGCGTCATTTTCTATTTTGCTTATGACTATTAATGTGCATTGTATACTGTATAATGTACATTGTCTATTGTTTAAATAGGTTATACTGTGCGACATATATTGTACAAATGGCTTCGAAAACGGTTTTAAAGCGCGAGCGTATTGTCATGATTTGTCTAAAGTATTGATGCTGACGAAAATTTAAGGATAAATTATATACTTGGCTTGTTGGTGTTTAGCTGTGGCCCTTGTTCGGAGGCACAATGACGAAACCGGACAGCAAAGAACTCTTCTACGTTCCACAGGTTAGTGGTAGCCGCGTTGTTTGATATAAACATGACACGATATAAAGCCTCAAGGAAATAAATCCCAGTGCAGAGAAGCATTCGCGCTACTGGCTGGACGCTACTGGAGCACGTGTACTCGGAAATAACCTATCATGGTGGAACGTCTGTTTCCCGTCACTGCTATCAATGCGCACTATCTATACTAATAAAATGAAGCTGTCTGTCCCACTATGCCGCGGCATGCAAGAGCCCATTGGCATCAGCAGCCGCCTTGAACCTATTAATATCCAGCCGCCGCTCTTAGATGTGTCAAAGCTATCGCATGTGTCAACACAATCGCTGGGTGCTTATCACCTTATCCCGCGGCATACTATCGCCTGCGGCGGGCTACCTGGCTTGGTGTCAACAGTAATAATATTTCTCCCAACGCCTTATCGCCCGAACCGTCATCAAAACAAACAAATCCCGTGCTGTCTCGCGTCCACAACTTCTCATTAGTAGCAAGAGAACGAACTCTGCCCGGGAAACTCTGCTCGGGAAACCTATAATACGCTTCTCTTAACGTCAGTCACGGCAGTATCCAATTCCACCCACACCAACCAGCGTTAATTGACTCCTCTCTGCTCATCCCCCACACCCATCCACCCGACTCCTGCAGCCCCGCGCCCCGTCGACATTCATCAGACTCCGGCTTTACTGGCCCGCCCCCCCGCCCACCGGCACCCACTAGACTTAAGCTTTATGCACTCCTGTTTTTGTTCGTACCCTCTACTGACCTAACGACAACAGCTATCGTTCGCCAACTTTTATGGACATGTGGCATGTCCGAGCCTCTACAATTTTCAAGTATTATTGTATCCAGTACAGAATACGCAAATTGCAGCTAAAGCACGCTGACAAGAATGTGTATATGGCGTATATGTATCTCAGTTGGAGTAACAACAACATGTCTAGATGCAATCTGTACCAATATAGTACCGGAAGCGTGACGTTAAAGACCGATGTATATAAACAATTCTAATTATTGTATATGTTGAAATTATAACATTCATTTGTAATCAACAAACATGCGCAAAATAACTGAGCGGACGCGTGTCGTTAAAGACCGACGTACAGAAACAATTCTAATCATCATATATGTTGAAATTATCTTTAACATTTATGTCCCGTTATTCAGTAGCTCCCGGTCAATATTATTATCGATATTATTTCTGCCCAATGTCTACCTTCTGCCTGCTACTATTTGACGTATAAACCTAAATACTGTCATAGTGTTATTTCTTTCGTTTATTACTACGAACGCTAGACCGCTCGCGGGACGGCTAGTCTATTATTTATGATTCTCCAAATTGTGTTGATGTGTGCGTAATATTTGATATCCCATATCACGTGGCCAAAGAAATCGTGTAACACGATATATTAAATCACATGACGTCGGAGAGCCGCGTCATCCATGATCTGGTCTGTCGCCCAACCCGCTGTTTTTGGTCTATTGAGTATTGAATGTTGTAATGAAGCGGGCACTAAACAAAGTACGGGTCATCCGTGGTCTAGTGGGTTACTTGGTCCGCCTCAAACGCGCGACGTAACGCTCGGATAAAAATCCTCTCTAAATTGACCCTTCGCCTTATCGCGATATTACCTTAGATCTTAAAGCGTCTTGCTGAAGTCAGCACCAACAACTAACAAAGTTTAATTGACTGTCACCCCTGCGGACCTGTGAGGAGCTATGCGTTCCAGACACGTTAACGTGGCGTGTATCGCTAACATTGTCGGACTGTTTGTGTACAGCGCCCGTACATGACACTGGGCTCCTTGAGAGATCAAGTCATCTACCCGGACAGCAAGGACGACCAGCTCAAGAGGGGTTTCCGTGACCAGGACCTGGAGGAAATCCTAGATAAGGTACGTTGGCAGGGTCGTCAACAGGGACTCGCATGGGTTGCCTTCTTTAAACTTCTTGCTTACATTCCGTCCACCTATTTTATTGTTGCGGTACTTGTATTGTTGGCAGTAATAGTTGCCGCATTCTAAAATTTAGTCCATTTATCTAGTAGGGAGGGAGTCAGTATGGTTGTGAGGTAGCCTGCTCGAGTACAGATCATTTTTTTTTTTCGTTTAAACCCCGCCTATGTTTGGAACGATTTCCTGCTTTCACCTCCTCTGCTTTTCAAATAGAATATTTGGAATACAGCCACATATTTCGCTAAATATGTGTTCTATGTATTCGTACATTTGTTGGACATATCAAAAATGTTAAATTGTTATCATACAATGAAGTTTTCAAGGCATAAACCGCTCTAACGTGCGCAAATAATGCTTAGCTGAGTTCGCTTACATTTTCGTAGCGGAGATGTAATCAGAATCTCTTGTGTCAATAGAATAAGACCTGCCTGTCCTACATGTTCCATTGTTTTTCTTAGCCATTAGAATATGATGATTGGTAAAATCCGGCATTCACTGCAACATTTCTTGTTATAAACACATCAGGCGATGTGTCCGGTATATTATTGAAACTACATTGAAAGATGTTGGTAAACCAATGTTGTATGACTAGGTTTAATGACTGACTTGTGTTACGACCTTCTTTTTCAGGTCCAGTTGGCCTACATCCTGGAGCGTGAGGGAGGCTGGGATTCCGTGCAGGTGGGTTATCGCGTGTCACGTGATAGTTATTTCAGTCTTTAGAGTAAGTAGGGTGACGGGTACGATATACGAACAACTATTCTCGTGTACAAAGCTCCTCTCCATACTTATGTGTATCTAGTGGGTACACTGTTGCGTATATACTGTACACTATGAGCTGGAAGAATTTATGAATTGACAGCCTGATATTTTGTTACAGGACTGGATGGACGTGTTGAGCGGTGGAGAGAAACAGCGAGTGGCGGTGAGTGAGTCGTGGTTGGGGGAGGGGAGGGGTGGGGGGGGGGGCGTTGTGGGAACTCTAACGTGATGGAGTTGTTGGTCAGAGGGAGGGTGGGGGCAGGACACAAGCTCTCGGCGATGGTAATCGCGGCTGTTCAATGTTGCCGCCATACCCGATGCTGAAGATTCCCTGTTGCCTCTCTTACTCCCACGCTTCGCCAGTAAAAGCATGCACCTTGCCGGTGGCGGCCAGCAAAGCGCTATAGCCCGTATGACACGTCAACCTCCAGCTAGAGGTATGTTCGATGGGCGTAATACACACCTGGCAGGATATCGGGAAGCGTTTGTTATGAAAATATTTCCTAATGATATATTTATCATTGCGGCTTTTGCCATGCAAAAGTTCCTATGAATTAGGAAAGCCTTTTAACCATAAAAATTATTAATGAGTAACCTGTTCTGAAAATTGTTTGTATACTAATGTTTAATAATGTAACATAAATTTAAATTATGTCCTGTCGACCGGCAGATGGCGCGTCTCTTCTACCACCGGCCGCAGTTCGCCATCTTGGATGAGTGTACAAGCGCCGTCAGTATGGATGTGGAGGGCTTCATGTACCAGCACTGCAGGGAGGTACGTTGTTAGTACTGGGGTATAGGCCACCGCGGTGACACAACTCTGAATGTCTAATAGCACTTGCTATTCTATAATCGTCCCCCATAAGTGTTAATTCAATCGTGGGAAGTTGATAGCATTAATATGCAAGATACTAATTAATTCAAACAAACAAGGTTTGTTCACTAAACGTAATAAACACTGAAAATCATCTTCCAATAATCATTATCCATCTTCAAATAATCATTATCTATGTGCAAGTAATACAATTATTGATCAATATCCATGTACTATTATTAATCAATATTCATGTACAATTATTGATCAATATCCGTGTACAATAATATTGATCAATATCCATGTACAATTATTGATCAATATCCATGTACAATTATTGATCAATATCCATGTACAATTGATTACGATCCCTGTTGGTGTTAATGTACCGTGCCACGTGTCTCCAGGTCGGGATCACGCTGTTCACAGTCTCTCACCGGAAGTCCCTGTGGAAGCACCACGAGGTGAGGTCATGTGACCCTTAGGTCCCAAAGTGATCCGTCACGGTCACAATCGAAAGAAAGCCCTTGGTCCTTATAATGTTACGTCGGCGTTTACTTATCTCTTTAGTTATTATACCAGTAATAAAACTAAAGCCTGTGGAGTATTGTTTTTACTGAATTAGCCTTACTCGGAGCCAATCTCCATGGTAGGCCCTACTAACGTTATCAGTATATTACTTTGAGTTTGATGAACAAGGTTTGCGTGACCAGAACGATAGAAATGATTGGCTTGAAAACCGAAGTCGAATATTGCAAGCCGGAAATTTTATATCACCTGGTTTAAACAAAATATGTCAGGAGGAGTCCCCAAATTTATTTCAGTTTAAATACACGTAGAAAGAAGAAAGGAAAAAGAAATAAAACATATTAACCGTACTTACAAGTAATAAACATAACGTTGAATCTTTTATTTCAGTTCTACTTAAGCATGGACGGTAGAGGATCCTTTGAGTTCAAGCGAATCACCCAAGAAACTGTCGAATTTGGTTCGTAAGAACCAATCGGAAAGAGCTTCGTAGGCACTACATTCGCAACTTAGAGGAATAATGTTCCTTATGACATTTATGACATGACATTTGACTATGACATTTGATCGAACGTATTCGATGTAAATTCCGCAGGCAAGGTGTAAAGTATGGTCCATTACATGATTAATTTAATAAATTTACACGTTAGGATCTCCATCCGTACGTCTTGTTTACATTATAAGTAACCTGCAAAATAGATTATGCTTATTTATTTCCCATAATATATTAATACTTGTACACTATTGCCTCGCTTGGAGTACAATGGTTTTATAATATAATCCGGAAGAAGCCGCCGCGATGTCAGTGAAGTGATGGAAGTGTTTAAGCCACTAAGCTGGACGGGTCCATTTTGAAAGTCTAGCAAAGGTGCATGTATCACTGTTACCTACCTGGCATGGTGCGCTGCTCGGCTGCCTAGGCTCGGGTACAACAGTCTGGCTCTCTAGTAGAACTTCGTCAAACCGGGCTCGGTCCTCACAATATCCAGCTGAGTTCGATTCCAAAGTCGTTGTTGAATAGAGGCAAGTTTTCTGTATCGGTCAGCGTAACACATGTATTTCTGTTAGGTTTGGGAGTCCTGTATCACCATAATGGTGTTATGGAGTGCGCAGGTTTTGAATGAGTCGGCGTTTCTGCTTAAAGCCTTGTTAAAGATGTACTTTCGTTTCAAATACTCCTACGAAGGTTTTTTCTCGTTGGCTGCTACTGCCTCGTTACGTCACCAGAGGTGACGCCCCCTGTTTGTTTCACAGCTGTTCTATCGTATCGCTGGGCTTTGCTGGTGTGTATGTTAAGAAAACCTTCAGGTATCTTGCACGGATCTAACTATATCCGCTTATTTGCGCAGAAACAGGCCTGCCAAAGTCAGTGTTTGCATTGTATACAACATGAAATTCCTTGCTGGGATACGCTCCCCGATGTACATTATGGTTTTCGCTTGTTTATCATGTCCTGGATAACTTGTGTTGTGTGCGAATATGCTGTTGCCCAGCCGTTTTACTCTGTAGAATAAAAGAAAACGCTTGCACATATTTTTCCTGCTGTGATAACCGACATCAAAGGCTATAAGGAGAGCTCTGATAACTTGTGTTCCGTGTTTCTTATTGGTATAATGTAGTTGGTATGTTTTGAGACCTCCTAATTTTTATACCATGTCTACGTCTCTTGTGTTCTTGTGGTACTACTCCAACTATGGTGTATTTTACAATGTAAATTGTTCATTTTGTAGATGAAAGTTGCCACTATTCGTTTTTAGTTTGGGAATTAATATATGTAATGCCTTACCGTCATCGAAGGCCGATAAACTTCTTATTCCTGACATTCTTTGACGGATTAATTACTGAACTTATGGGTCCGACTGGTTCTCTCTCCGCACGAACAAACACTAACGACTGGAAACGGAATGTGACTTGACCACCGTCACCATAGTACCCGCCGGGCGAGTGTATTCCCAGCGCTGCACGCTTGCTATAGGAGCTTCTCTGCGCTTCGTTCTGAGCCAGACAAACAACACTTTAATACGCCATGCCATGTTTAGCTGTTCATGAAATAATGTACATTTCTGACATGATTCTTATTGTACGTTATTGTTGTTGATAATTTCAAGGTCGATTATATTTGCGATCAAGTTTTATATTATTTGTACCGCGTAATAATTATGCTGTAGTGTGATTGGGATAAGATATCATGGTCGAACGAAGAGCAGGCATCAGTGCCCCCAGCCACCGCACACACATACAAACCCAAAACCTTTTGTTTGGTAAATAAGAACGTCAAGCCATGTATGGGGCTGTCTAACATTTTCTATCATTTTATATTTGTATATGATTAATTAATACGACTAACGATAACCGCCGATTTTCTGAATGCAGATCGTAATAATTATGAAATGGCGTTTCGTAGAAACCCGGTTGTACATTGACATGACCTTGCTCTGTGACCATGGTCTGTACATATGATAGTGGTTAGCAGAATGATTAATACAATTATTTATGAATAATGATATCGTTGGAAAATAAAAACAACATAATAATGAAAATGCTATTTTGTTGATCTTATATATATATAAAGACTTATGTATTAATACACGCCAAATCTATCAACAATAAAAGTAAATAATAATAAATATAACATGCAAATCCATCCCTCAGTAGAGTTTGGGATGAAGACTTGGAACATCGATGGGCTCAACCCATGCTTCATCCCATGGATGTGATCTAACACCAGCAACGAAAATTATAATTATATTTCACAACGCTAATGACTGCTATTTGTCATTGGGCCCAATAAGGTGACACGCTGTGTAATTCTGTAATAATAATCCATCAATATACGACATACACCAGTCAGAATCCTCCCCCGTGCTCCCACCCCCAACTAGCCCCTTTTCACTGGTTCATCCATAAATATAGCATATTAATAACTATCCTTAGTTATATGGCTGCAGGACGGGCAAATGTAGATGGGGGCCCTGTCCGATATCTTGCCTGTCATGCAGCCATAGAACTGGGGTTAAATTATACGCTTTCAAGCGTGCTACTAAACGCAATAAAATGAACGATGAATAGCAATTTAGCACGTGGCTTCTATACTACCCCCCCTCCCTCCAGTCCCTTACTCTCCCCGCCAGCAGGCAGAACATATTGCCTGTTTATATTGACACGCAGTGCCGGAGATCTGAATGTAATTGGATCCCAATTCATATCGCGGATCGACGCCATCTTCAGTCGACCGAGACGGCTACAAACAACTGGGGATCTCAGTAACCACAACAAATTGACGGGTGGGCTGCGTTTATGACATGGTGCTGCCGCGGCCGATTAGCTAAGGCATTCAACTGTGACCGCCTTGTCGTGTCGAGGCAGAAATAGTGAAACGTACGACACACCAACATCACTGCCAACTGAAGAACTGCCAACTGAAGAACGTTTGACAGTCGATCAGCCCAAGGGCAATACGACGCCAAGATGAGTGTTTTAGCAGCAGACACTCCAACCTACACTGGCCCATGGAACACGTAAAGTGAGGCCCTTTTGTACTTACAAAAAACGGGTTCCCTTTGACACCCATTGTGTCGTCGTCTTCAATGTACTTACCAATAACTGAGAAGACGCATGGGCTAAACTTAAATAGTCGCCCGATGCACGACCACTATACTGAATATCATCAGTGAGGAGGACCAGCTAGCTGCAGGAAGTCAGTGGATACAACTATTTAAACATTTGGCATAGGGTGAGTCAAGGATGGATATCCATTAATACATATCTGGAAGGGGTAAATGGCGACAAATGGCATATTTGCTCCGACACTGAGGATCTGAAAAGCGATATCGACACAGCATTTTACAAAAAAAAAACGACACTGAACTTAGCCAAAAAGCGACACGGAGCATCGTGAAAAATCGAGAAAATTTATATTCTTTATCGTTAATAATTAAGACCTGTTTTACATGGTATAGCTCACGAAATGGATTAGTGTAGTAAGTGGTAGCTAGGCGCCAGTCATACGTGAGCTATGTTGAAGCACTGGTTCGCCCTAACGTGGAAGAACAACCATGGAGGAACCTGTGAACCATTGTTAGACGCTGTAGTGACGTTATATAATACCTGTATCACGCTATTTGTGATCATCCGTGATACGAACGATCTGAATGAGTTTCTTCTCCTGGGAGGTCCGTATGTGAATTCAACGGCGACAGGCGCGCTGACACTGACCGGTGCTTGACCCTGGTCACTCGATCGAGCATACAATCATAAAGATCGATCACCCTAACCTTGGTCGTCATTTGAGATTGTTATTAAGCATTAGATCTAGTGGCAAAAGTTATATAGGGGGAAGGTTATAATATGTGTATAAGATAAGATAGCATTTTATTTAACATCGGTACAAAGGGTTAGAAAAAATGGGGGATATTTAATGCAATGCAGGGTTTGGGAGGGTTCCGCGGTAAAGCCCCCCTCCCCCTATTTTCCCGTCCTTTTTTCCTTTGAACCGCTCTATGTTGCCTCTCCATGCAGAGCCGCTTGGGTTGCCTTCCTGGCAAACCAGTTTTATTGATGCAAATTGTCGCCCCCCCACCCCGTCGCAAGTTTTTAAATATCAGTTGTACCATTTTTTATCACAAATGTCCGCTCTCCCAGGGATCACGAGACACCCAAGGTATTAACCTCCCTCTCCACCTGAATTGTATAATAGTGCCCCCTCACCCCCCCACCCCCACCAGAACTGTGTAATGGTGCCCCCACCCCCCTGGGGGAAGGCATATGTACATGGATGATTATGATCAACATCTTGTCGCATAGACATAAACTAGGTACTATATAACAACATGAAGTTGTTAGTTCTGTAACAGACATGCTACAGAACGTATCGCACATTGTGGGCAACTGAAAGGAAAGCCAATAATATATTCCCGCAGGTACGCACATTTCGAAGTCTTTATCTAATTAAAATACTAGGCACACGTTATAGCGCGCAATACCCACAGATGCAGATAATGTTCTTTGCACCTTGGTACATAAAGCCCAATTAAGCACATTTCTTGAATATGCGTGGTACCATCGTATACTGACATAATATACATAATATTACTGTGCGCACTGTATGGTTCCAGGCGGAGCAATAACATGTCTGAACTCACCAACATCGAGGAGGGGGAGGAGGTCGCGTCCCAGACGTCATCGGACCAGACTACCATCGGGCCCTCCACGGCGTCGTATCCTAGCGACCCCTTGGTCAGGGAAACGTCAAACTCGAAGACAAGACAAATCGCATCGGCGCCGAGATCTGGCGTCATCACAGTGGCGCCAGCTAGGGAGACGTCGGGAACGCGGCGGTCGCAGCCGCTAGATTGGAGCACCTCGCCATACACGCAACACCTCCTCCACCCACACGGGTCGCGGGCCACTGGGGGTTCCCCCGCACCGGGCTCCAGCAACAGCGGCAGCGGCACTGACACCAGCGGCAGACCATCGGCCACGTTAGCCGTGCTCTTCGAGCCCGAACAGGTGATTCGCGCTAGTCCCGACGGTGGCACCGAGTCATCTTTGGGAAGCATCAACCTCAATTCGGGCCACGTGGTCGTACAAACGCCCCCTGTCGGCCATCACAGCGACTTCCGGTGGACGGTTCCGAAGCGGGTGCGACTGGGCAGTCTGTGGGGAACGGGAGAGTCTGACGCGGAGGAAGCTTTCGAGTTTGAAGAAGAAAGTCTCGGGTTGGGGGATAACGCCACCTTGTTGGGACAATTAAACTCCGCTTTGGGATTTAACAAATCTGACACCCTGCGGAATAAAGAGAACCGGGTTCAAGCCAAGAACGCCATCCGACTAGCCGACAACATCATCAAAGTGCCTTTGTCCAAAGTGTGGCACACTTTTACCGAGGTGTTCGTCAACCTAGTCTTCCTCGTCAACGTTGCCGTAGCGATCTCAGACAACGTCATCGGCCCAGAATTTTTCTACTATAAAGCAACCGCCTTGGTGTTCGGCATCCTCGAAATTTGTGTCACTGGGATCGTGTGGCTGGTCAGGAGGAGTAAGAAGTTCAAACAGGCCAAAGACTACGAGAAGCGGTTGAAAAAAATGCAGTATTTCGAAAACCTATTAAGCGAGGTGTTGGTATACCCTTTGCTGATCCTAACGGTGGTCGGGTTTGCGACGGAGAAGATGTACGAAACCCCCAGCGAGCCATTCGGCTGGGTGCAACTTATCCTTCTCATCTTAGACATCGCTCAGCTGATATACACCCAAGTGGTGCGGATGTACATGCTGTACCGGCTGATGAAGGATCTGCGCAAGGTGTTTCTGCCTGAGGAGACTCTGGAGCAGCGAGCGATGGCCGGATACTGTGGCCGCTGGTCCCTTGCCGACCACATCCTTCCGCGCGCCTATCACACCATTGTCGGCAACCTGGTCACCATGCTGCTGCTCCTGGCACTGTTCGGGCTGCAGGTCAACAGGGACAACGATACATCGGGGGACTACCACATGACCGTGCGATCCGGCTGCCTGATGATCTGCTTCATCCTCTTGCCGAACCTGAACGTGCTACTCTTCGTCGGCGCCAACATCTACTCCATCTTCGAGCTCCTCATCACTATCAACCTCAACATCGGCGGCAACCGCCAGTTTCAGAAGGACCTGGCGGATAACTACGGCGAATTCGTCGCCGACTCTCTGGAGTACACCCGCGAGAAAATCCCAACGTGTGAGAAACGCCTGGCCACCATAACGGAAGCGTCTCGGGTTAAGAAGATGCTGTACGGCGTCACAGAAGTGGCCATTGTCGCTTCGTTGTTTGTCTGGCAGGTTTTACTCGTTTCCACCGTTTTCTTCTTCGACGGTTTCACTGAGCCGGATACTAACTTCGCCATGAAGGTGGCTTTCCTTGTCGTCTTTGTGGTCGCCAACCCGCACGTGGCTGCCCTCATGTTGCTTAGCAACTTCCTCGTGATCGGCCTACTCTTGGGTCTTTTAATTTACCCGATATTCCTACCCTTCTGTCTACGCCGGAAGAAGATTGTTACGAAACAAAAATAATAGGCCACACAGTTAAATGCGGGGAGAATTTAACGCAGTCTGTACATACAGAACACAGTAGGATTGGCCAACATAACATGATGTACACGAGTGTCCTGAATAATAAACCACTCCAGAAATCAAAAACTGCAGGTGGTAATGTCTATTTAATTCATTTTGTACATTTTCAGGTTGTTGTGGTCGATTCAGACTTCTTATTCCATTCTGACTCGAAGGCAGAGAAAAATACCTCTTCTCCATTTTCATCTAGACTGCTTTTAGAATCAGTCGAGTTTAGCAAGGCGAAGGACATACAGCGATCGCAGACATTACAAATTTGCTACACATATATTGTTGCCAACATAGTTAAACTGACGTAATGACGTAATTACTGTGTCTTTACCCCTATCTACTTAATTTAGAGTATTTCATAAACTACATTTGATTAAGAGCGAACTATAAATTAATACGCTAGCAGGAGTGTTGGCGAAAAAAGAAATTGGCACCGTGTGACCAGAAAAAATGTTCTTATGTACACACGATGTATATCGTCTGAGGTAGTTCACACTATTTAACCTTCTGTAGATATAATTCATATCCTAAACGTTGTCATTGATGCGGGGGACAAGTGATTGCATTAACTGAATTTATAACCGGGAAACCGCCCAGGACAGGAATACTGTGAAAGGAAACAAGACAAGAATCCCTAGTCTTCCGCTCTCTTTAACAAAACAGGTATTGCGGAGATTTGATAACATTGGACTGGGTATGGATCATTTCATACTGGTTACATTATTACGGCATAATAAAAAACACTTAAATTTCACGATACGGAACAAATACTCCAGGTAACTGAGGTAATGAGTTGCTTTCCGCGTTAATGTGACAACAGAGGTCACAATAAGTTTAAAGATGCGGTAATAACAAATAGTAATCAAGTTGTCATCATGGGACTGTAGTTGTTGCTGCTTGCCCTCCAGTCTAGGGGGGAAGCTGGACTACCAGGTGATGTCCCGTTGCTTTCCATTTTTAAACAACACTGACGTCTCAGGGCAGACGATTTCCGTCAAATAAAGACATTCATCATGGTACGTACTGAACATGTTGAAATAAAACTCTAACGCATCATTATTCGGAAGTTGTACATTTTAATAAACTGTCGCTATGATAAAATTGAAAACAAGTCATTCACTAACGCAGAGTGTGCATCATGTAACATGTACACCTTGAGTTCCTCGATCAGCCAAGCTTCAGCCAGAACCAGCCACAAGATCACCCTCCAAGCAGCAACCACAACACACCGCGAAAAACAAAGTTGAAATCAGTGGGATCGGGGTAGTGAGGTGATTGATCTATAGATGGTATGGGTAAACAGGTAAACAAGAGTGTTGTGCGGTCAGAATATCGGCAAAATAACTGCACTATCCTCCATCACCTGATAATTGAGATACCAACGGCCTTGAAGTCTGATTCAAAAATGTTTGGTGTGTCCCTGTTGCAACGAAAGGGTTTCAATGTTATGGTTAACTAATATAAGATGCCCATATATTGCGAATGAGGATATCGTTGTTGTCAGGAAATCATTCTTATCCACGTGTAAGTGAAAAAGAAATTCATAATCAACATCACCTCGCCACAGGCTGTCATATGTGCGAGAAAAAGGTGTTCCATTGTTCGCATACCGTATGTTCATGTAATACTTCTCGGCAAAATCAATGCACCCTATAACCGGACACGTAGTGACGTTTATCATACTACACACCACACTCAATTTTTGTGTTTATAGGCGTGTCATTAAATATTTATATTACACTACACAATATTATGATACCTAGGTTATCAGCTTACTTGAAAGACCAAAATCAATGTCTTAACCTAAAAGGTGATATTAATGACAAATGCTATATATCGACGACCGAATACAAATAACACGTCACTTATATACATATATAAACTTATATATATATATATACGTATTACCTTCTTAAAGTGGAGCTTTAAACTTTAATGAAGGGAACCTTTAACTCGACGCAACACTCGACGCCGTAGCACTAAGGTCATTGTAACAATGCAGATTCATAATGTCTTCAAGTGGGAAGATTAACTAAGTATAAATCAGTCAGCGGCCGAGGTCAAGGCGCCACGCGAAGAGGTCACGTGCCATCCCGACACTGGACGACCATCCGCCGGAACCTCTGCGCCGACGATGGTCGCGTCGCTAGTTCCGGTTTGGCCGACGAGGGTGGACTGGGCACGTGCGTCGCCATGGCATCGGCACCGGCGACAGGGATACTGCCCACTTTAACGATGCGGGCGTTAGGGGGCAGCACGCCCATCTCAGTCCTGATCGTGATGTGACTGTGGCCTGAGGAAGCATCCTTGCCTGAACAAGCGTTACGTAAGCGTGACGTAGCGTGAAGGTTGTCGGTTCTCGACAGAGTCTTCGGAGACGGTTTGGGAGGTGCGGAGGATTTCTGGCGGAGGGACTTAGAATGCGATTGATCATGGTGATGACCTGGACCTTGAAAGGTCAGCACCTGTGTTGAGGGGTTGAGTGTGTGGTCTGCTTTCAAAGGTGTGATCCTGCTACCGAAAGTGGAGGGAGGGGTGCGCATGCGTCCGGAACCGGGCCTATCCAATGGTCTGAAAGAAAAAATGGTACACTACAATATATAACATGGTTTACGTGTTTGAAAGACACGAAACTACTTAAGTGTATATATCAATATAAAGGTCAATATCAGAAAGTAATGTTACTGTTAAAGTAAGATGTGTCAGAGATCCATCGAAGTAACTTACCTAATGGTAGCAGAGCTTTTCGGGGTCTGCGACTTCATCAGAGAGTGAATCGAAGGGTCGGGGGTCAATAGATCCTTTTCCAAAAGACTTCTCTCTTGGCGAAGTTCTGCGGGGGAACACATGACAAGGTCAGAGACTCAGATATCTCCAAGATTACATAATTACGCAGTGCATAAAGCTTAGGTTTACAAACTTTAGTTACAAATCTAATTCATTACCACACTAATTAAAAATATTTTCTTCCAAAAATATGCCGTATGAAGATAGGCAGCTTGCTTAGTTATTTTCATTCGCTACTAACCCCCATACAAATCCCTTGCATCGTCACGCCAAGTCATGATTTGATTAGGTGTCAAAAATAATAGCAGAGAGAGCATGCGTAAATAATAAGTAGAAACAATAACGAGAAAGCATACATACTGTAACCCATGATTTCCCTAGACTCACCAGTGAGAGAAGGTTCGTCGAAAAGCCGTGACTGACAGCGAAAATCGGCTTCCTCGTCGAGACATTTCTGGGGTAAGTGAGATACGAATATTAGAACAGTTATAATGTAACAGTGTTCAGGGCATCAGCCGATTGCATTGGCTCGACAGCAATAGATAGCAGTCCGCTATTTTCATTATCGAATAAGGCAAATGCAGGATCTAACGTCAAGCAAATGTTATTACTTTTATTCAGAGCTGAAACTGTGCAATTGGCCGGAAAGCCTTGGGCGGTCACCATTCTCTTAACATCTTACATGATCCATTAGCAAACAATCTAATATTAATTGCCATAGATATCTTTGCGATAAGACAAATATGCAGAAATAGACAAAGTACCTGCAGGAATTCGATATCACCCATCAGAAGCGCAACTTCCTCTTTAAGAGTAATTCTGAAATTAGATATGAAAACTAGGCATATCATATTTTATATCACTATTACAATTGAATTTATGCCTTTAAATGGCATCAACAGTTCATGTCAGAAAATACAATAATAACTTTTGAAATTAAACGGTAAACCCACAATCAACTATTACCATCTCCACAACGTTAGGTTACGTCGTCCAAAGACAGTTTTCGCGCATTTTGTTCACAATGAACAATACAAAAAAGCCTTAACGCTTCGTACACAGACAGTTTTCGCGCGCATTTTGTTCACCATGAACAATACGAAAACTCATTAACGCGTAACCGCAGCAAAATGATCACCTGAGGTGGTCGACGACCTCGTCCAGGCGGAGCAGGTTGAGCTTGTCGTTGAGGGACTCGACATCCTCCACAGACGAGGCGTGAGAGGACAGTCTGTGGCGAAAGAACGGACATCATTAACATCATCTTATTTAGATATATCCGGGTCACAGGATCTCGCCACGCGTTAAGGTCCGAAAATGACGTCATTATTTACGACGTCCTACCCAATTGAAGAAATAAGAAAAGGAGAGTAACTCCCACTGAATAATCCGCCGGATCTGCCTGTCGCTTGCATGTTATGCTCATAAAAGTATACACATAGCATTTAGATGTAAGTTTGCATCCATTTATATGTTTAACAAATTAAAGATAACACCATTGGACTATGTTTAGTGTCAAAACGTGACTTTCAAGCGGCGGTCGTGAGGTACCGAGTCGGAAGTGCGTGAAAACGGTCCGCAGAATAGCGCGGCAATTTTTTTTGCTGCAAAAACACACCTTTTTTGGGGGGTCACTCGTACATTGACAAATCTCAGTAATTATTTACTAGATCTAACGAGGCTGCATAGTAATAACAAATATATGAGAAATAGCCTATTATCCTTGTAACGCTTTGTTTATGTATCATCTCCCAGGTCTGCTGTCAAGTTAGCCTCGGGAGACCCACTCTGTTCCGCCGTTGGGTCTCGGTTCCAGCCTGGGTTTCGCACGGGGACTTTTAAACAGAATAGGCGCATTTGGAAATTCTGAATCATCTGGAGGCACACTGGGGTTAAATATCACATTTTTGTATAGATCAATCTTGTAGCTATCGAATTCTTCCAAACAATCAAAAAGATTGATCACATGTATGTGTGTTTGCAAGACGTTTTACGGACGACCAACATCCGAACAGGGCGCCATATCTGTTTTGGCGCATGCTGGTACTTGGTGAATGCAACTTGGTTCCCAGCCTACGACTATTCGCTAGATAGCGCTGTCAGACGGGCACTTTGCGGTTAAGGACGATAGCAGCGCCCTCTCTCACAGAGAATTCAAAGTTTGGAACCAGGCTGCATTCACAGGCACCAGCACGCGCCAAAAACAAGAATGGCGCCCGGTTCGGACGTTGGTGCTTCGTAAATCATCTTGCAGACACAGATATAGATGATCAATCTTTTTGATTGTTTGGAAGAATTTGATAGGTAAAAGATTAATCTATACAAAAATATGATATTTAGCCCCAGTGTGCCTCCAGATGATTCAGAATTTCCAAATGCGCCTATTCTGTTTAAAAGTCCCCGTGCGAAACCCAGGCTGGAACCGAGACCCAACGGCGGAACAGAGTGGGTCTCCCGAGGCTACTGTCAAGTCTGCTATCTGACAGAAACAAACACGCACTGCGACATTTGACATAGATCTGGAAGAACAAAAAAATCCATGACCTGGTTTGTTGGCCACCACGTATACATGTGTAAGTGATCAGGCTGGAACGGGGAAGACTGTTTTAGCGCGAAGAAGATTTGTACGGACACAGCCGTGACAAATCTGTTTTGTGCTCTACGGGCCTTGTGTGCTTGCATAGTTGCTAACAAGCCTTTATTTTGGTTTATATTTATGAATAGGAATACGTAAGACGGATTATACAATATCTATATTTAAATATGTTGATTAATCAAGACAAACCGAAATAGCCGGTTGTCTTATTGAAAGAAAAAAAAATGATGGTTTTCAGGTGGTTTCGAACACTCGATCTAAGTCACGCAATTTCATCGTTACGCCTCGTTACCACTGCACCACGGCGCATGCAGTTATTTCGTTTCCTTTACTTTCCTACTTTTATACCCGCAAAACCGTCATACCATGCCTATGATCGTACACGCAGGGAGGGGGGCACATTACTGCAGTAGTGGTGCGCCGTAGTAAACTGATAACGACAAAATCGCTTTGTCTACGCACACTTCTTTCCTGTTGTTTATTGACATTTTTCCGTGCGAATAAAAAAACCAGGGTTTTGCCGTTTCTGCGGGCTGATTTAAATATCCAATTCACTTCCGACTCGGTACCTCACGACTTCGCTTGAAAGTCGTTTTGGATACTAAACTACGGGAATTCAACTATCCTGAACCAAATAAGAGTAGGGATTATAGTTTTTAATGAAGTAGATACTTGTTAAGCATGTTTGAGAACGTGACTGGCGTTTGAAAGATATTTTGATCGGTTCAGTGAAAATCAAGTTACTCTCCTTTCTTTGTTTATCATAACGCGCTCCCAAAATGACGTCATTTTGGTTACGTCATAGCAACCAGTGGCGTAAATAACGACGTCAATTTCGGAACGTAACAAGTGGCGAGATCCTGTGATCCGGGCGAACATATAATTGACACATAGATTCGACCACATGTGT
Source organism: Arenicola marina (assembly GCA_964019135.1). NCBI lineage: Eukaryota > Metazoa > Annelida > Polychaeta > Arenicolidae > Arenicola > Arenicola marina. The sequence continues at coordinate 30,492,877 of OZ025249.1, read as the reverse complement.
CCGATGACGAGATTCAAATTGGTTCCATGTTTATGCGTCTTGATATATATACATATATATTTGTATATATGGTTGGCATCCCGTCCGTCTGCGTAAGAAGACTTGCAGCTGTTGTTGTTATTTAAGTAATCACCCACCTGTCTGAACCTCCTCGTTGCATGGGCGTTTCACGGCCATCTCGGTTGCTTCGGGCCGTGCCGGGACGAGAAGTGCCCTCGCCACCAGCTGCCGATAAGAGTTAACCATACATTACTTCACATGTAGATTGATTGTACTTTCCCCTGGTTGATCCCTTTGCGATATATATTGACGGAAAGGAAGGTTGGGGTGGGAGGGGGGGGGGGGGGGTAGTTGGACACACAGTGTCATGTATTGGATCAAGTACATTAACATAGTGTGTAACACATAACACATTTAAAAAAACAGTTTAGTGACAAGATATAATAATATTACCCACCTTTGTCTTCTCGAACGTAGTTTATTATTTCTGTTTTATGTTTACTTAAGACCTCGCCAACATTTCTGCAAATAAATAAGACGTTGCTATACATCATGCATAAAATTAATGTTCTTTTGAAAGGTCCTTGCCATTTATAATACCACTGCCATTTATAAATGAAAACATGCATGCATATTAATGTCTAGTATCTGCGATCGATTTGATTTATATGCCTCATCAGTAATAGTAGAACACTCTATCTGAACCCTTTATCACCTTCCTTCGTCTTTGGCCTTCTCATGTAGGCTGTCCACGAGGAACTTTATTTCCTGCTTAAGTCTATCTCTAGCTGCAGGTGGCTCAGGCAAGCGAGAATGCATCAAACTCTGTTGAGTTTCGTCTCTGTACTCGCGCCATATCTCTAGCAGTGTCTGCACCTACAGACAATAACCACGATGAGGAATTAAGAGTAATACATGAGCTCTAAAGAATACAACCCGATATATAAAACATTATTATCAGCATCTTTAGCGGCAAAAACACATGACATGCATTCACGACAACGAATCGCCTTTTCCAAGATAATCTTTAAGTTTACAAGCATGTTACCCCTACACCCGTGTCTATAGACTGTCTTGCCACAAGATTATATATGGACTCACCTCAACATGAAGTTCGAGACTTTGGTCCACGAGGTATTCGCCAAGAACGTTTTTAATCTCCTCAGTCTCATGACTAGGAATGTGCTGTATTACTAGATCCCAAAGTGATAAAGGAGGTTCATAGGCATAGAGGTCATGCGTTGTTGGCGAGTCATTCATCTTTTCTCTTTATCCTTTGACATCATTTCTGAAAGAATATTTGCGTTAATTGATTATCAAGAATATTTGTCTGCCCGGCTAAGTGCCTAATTTGTAGAAGAAGATATCCATATAAAAATAATTCTATATAAAACTATATAATGTTGCCGGGTAGGCAATGTGTTTTCGGTGTTGGGAAATAATAACTTAGTTTGAGCGCTGAATCACATGAGCCTTTGCGCGGGAATTAGCGGACTCGCTCGCGCCCGCGCGTTTAAAGGAACCAAAGGGACTGGACGCACATTTGAACATTGGAATTGCTAACGTTATATCCCCGGCTACGACAATCCCGGGTTGGCTACTGCGATTTTATAATAAAGGGACGAACAACGACACCGTGTCAGTGGGTTCATTAGTCATCACAGTCTAGATCGACCCACAACATTTTGGCGCAGTCGGCAGGATTCGGTGCTAGTAACGCAGTGATCCTGGAGATTGAATAAGGGAGGATGTCTCATGACGAGGTAGCCTCTTCCACAGCCCCCCGCTGCGTGGCCAACGAGGCCGTCAACGTGCATGAGCTGCTGGGGCGTGTCAATTGGCTGCAGCAGGCAGACCAAGCGAGGAGTGCATGCCGCCGCCCTTCGTGTACCTAAAGCCGACAAGCCTCCGCCGCAGATAATCCACGTCTCTCGCGAGCGGAAGCTATCGAAATTCAGTGGATATGACGACCCCGTTTTCGGGGTGACGCGCTCTGTTGCGCATCTGATAAAAGCGCTATACGAGAGCCGTCAACGAGAGGGAGAGTCTCTGCCGGCCGATTCGTACGCTTTGTCCTCTTTTAGTGACCAAGGTGTATCCGAGCGTTCTTTCCAAGCCGGATGTAGTGCTGCGTGACCAGTTTGCGGACGGCGTGGGCGACCGGCACCTATACGGCGCCACCTAAAGAGCGTCATCCGGGGGTGTCCGGAGAACACATTCCTTGACATTCGCGAAGAAGCCATCGCTTACAGCGAAGAGGGTGAGAGAGTTTCGGCCATGCATCATGCGGTCGAGTGCAACACCACTCGACCTTTGACGAGAACGCCACCCCCGATGACCTCCCCAATTTCGGCGGAGGAGACGTCAGAGACTTCGGCATTAATTTGTGATGGCTATGCGGGGTCAGGAGAAGGCGTTGGTTGGCCTGACGGAGATTATACCTGGCCACCCAGGTAGTCGCGTTGGCACACCTGGCGTCAGGCAACTGTACTGTGCTGGTCGACAAGGCCGGAAGACCAGAATGGCGGACAGAGGTTCATCAGCCTGACCGGGTAGTCGATATCCTAGCCAGACAGGACAAGCAAAAGGACGGCAACATGGACAGGGAATTCAGAGACCCTGCAGCAAGAAGATGACTACAGACAGGATGCTGCAGATGCAGATGGGGAGCCTCGGGTTGGTGCATGACCACAGGAAGCGGCACTGCCAGCTCGCCGCTCACAGCGATGCACAGCGGGGCAGCACCAAAAGCCGTCCAACGTTCCTTGGACTGCCGCGATCAACCGACGTTACCGGTAAAACCGGGGAATTTGCCACTTCCACCCTGTAGCGCCATCTGTTGATATATTTGCCGCTTATCACTTCGAATGGCTGCGCGCATTTTACGAATGAAATGCGGAATATCGCCGGTATTGTGGACATCAACAGTTCTTCACAGAAACAAACTATACGTAAATAGATAGTTTAAGGTATGTAGAATTCAAATATAATAAGGATTGGACGTGGTATTCACCCACAAAGTGACACTAGTCAGATTAAAGTGGATGGGTTTCAAATCGCTGAGGATTTGCAGGCTGCACTTCAGGACCCTGGCCGAGCGGTAGCGAGGCCTGGGTTCTTCAGGGCTATGGGTTCATTAGTCATCTCAGTCTAGACCTACAACATATATCTGCATATAACAGATTATTATCATAATACATCATTTTAAGGACCATCATTTTTCAATGGTCGATGACACTTGGTTTGTAAACACTTATAAATGGATCAAATCATAGTCTAATAGAGTCTATTTAAAGTTTTATTTAGCATAAGGCCAGTTTTCAGTTCAAAATCACTGCTAATAAATGCATAACGTATCACCAAAATTAATGGTCACCGATCAAATACTTCAAATAAAATTTAGACCCGTTCTCACTGTTTCTGACATTGACGATTAGGCCTAAACATGAGCTAATTCAAAGCCACGGCTATGTATGGTTTGATTTGTTGTCATAGTTGTCATGGACGCATGGACGCTCAGAAGCAGTCAGTCGGTGGAGTATTTTCTTCGATGCGATTTAAATTATTTCCTAGTTAGAGTCTATTCGTGTCGGTTGAGGAACAACAGTGCAACGTTCGAACTTGGCACTTACAAATAATAAAGGTGTCAGACAAAAGCCCGCACTTAGCAGAATGTAGTTCTAATCTTGAACGAAAACGTCAATCCGTCATCCAGTCTGTATTCAACGACGTTGTCTGTTTCAATCGCTAGGGGGGCAGTTAAAATAAATAGATTGAAGTGGATCCTTAAGGGAGTGCGAAGCCCGGGTGAGAGTAGGGAATAGTTTGACGAGATATATTAATGATCATATATTTAAAAGTAAACTAAAGTAGCCCAATTTTATTTTCAATGTGCTTAATTATGATTTTAAAAGGAAATACGACAGCGTCAGATAATGGAGCCCTAGCGGAGTGAGTCGAAGGCAGAGAGTGCGTCAGTTAGTTAGTTTCACTCGCTAGAGGTCTCTGCCACGTTCTCTTTCGTTACGCTCCGCTAGGGGGCCAGGGCTGCGTTCCGTATCATGATCGATCGCCGCGAACATTTTTGGTCACTCCGAACTTGCTACGGAACGACATTGGTCACGGCCGATTTTTAGTTTTCCCAGAATTCCCGCGCGAGGGTTTGTTTCAAGATGGCGGACAAGGAGCAAGATGTGTTGCTGGCCGCCGTCTTGGATGAACTTTGTGCGATTGGTGATGAGGCTAGCTGTGGCAGTTATGTGTCGGTACCTCTATTGGCGTCCGACGAACATTTTGTGTCTGTGGGACAGTAATCAGTATTGCGTCTTCAACACACTGCTCTAAATCCTTTATTGAATTTCTAAATGCATGAAAACAATGTTGCACTCAGTGACACTGTCTTTAGTGTCACTGACGCTTGAGTCTTCACGGTCAGATAGGGTCGTGAAGATTCATATCTGCATAGCCACAGCAAATCAACGTGCAGAGAAAGGCCAGAGGGGTGTGGGGGGCATTCTTCCATGTAAGCTAGGGCATGCCATTGTTTCAGCATAGGTCATGTATTACAGGGGCGGATCTATTGTGGGGAGTCAACCGGCCATGCATGCAGCCCTACCCCCCACTTTTAGGGCAGAAGTTTATAACCTATGAAAACCCAAACTGACCCCCCTATCCGGATATCTGGATCTGAACCCCCCCTCCCCCTAACCAAATTTTTGGGATCCGTGTAGTATGCATGTTTAACATTTCACTGCAATAATGCAGTTTATGGGCTCTATCATGGAATATGGACTGGAGGGTCCACATTGCCTACTGCTTGTTTTATTAATAGGCAGTGTGCAACTGGTCGTTTCCCCCCCTCACCGTATTTTTGTATCAGTTAATTTATTGTGCCTGTGGAAATATGTAAGCGTTAAATTCATATTTGAATGTCATTATTATTTTATTACCATATAGTATTGTTTTCTCCTTTGATATCTATACTTAAGGCTCTAAAGTCTACTATATTAATATTTTATTTTACTCCTGCAAAGAGAACTATTGTTCACACTAAATCAAACCTCCTTATTTAAAGTTTAATGTAACAATGCTCAGTTTAGTGTTGATGACCATTTATCTAACTCATGTATGTATCACTCTCTTACACTCTTTACATGAAAGGGCACCACACTGGAGCACCTGGCCACAGATGAGCCCCATGCCAATGCTATGGTAAGAATTACTATTTTGATTGAGCCTGCTTGCTGTGTACTGCACAATAGAGGACTGGTGTAATTTTCCATTGAACTAACGTTATAGATATTTGAATACAGTTAAACTTTCACAGGCTTCATACTTTGGCAGCATTTATTTAACAACATACTGGTAATACTTTGGTCTTCATTATCACTATTTGACAGGAAATAATTGTATGCTCTGTTAGCGGTACATTATTGGTAATAATGTGTTCTTCATTATCACTGTTTGACAGGAAATTATTGTATCCTCTGTTAGCGGTACAGCATAAATAAAATATAAATTGGATATTTTTGTTCCTGCAGGTACTATGTACAGTTGCATTGAAAAAACTAAATTATAGGACACCCATTTTACATTTCAGAATCCTGTGTCACACATTGGCTCTATCCCTAACTGCCAAACTGTGAAGAAGGAAGTGTTAAGTTTGCTGTAGCTGCTTAGCAATCAAGAGTCCTTTCGCGGGGTGGCCTACCGGTTTGACTTGAGCAAGGGGTCTCTGCACTGTCTTGTAATGGAGGGGCGTAGTGTGTTGAACGGACCTTGCGACACTTCATCAAGTGGCCAGATGTACAGTATAGATTGCCTGGAGTGAGCAGTGTGAATGGCACCCATATTGCCATGGCGGGACCATCCAACATCCAGGATTTCCTCATTAATAAGGGAGATTTGTCCGTCATTGAAAAGACATTCAACAAGACATGCCTGTAATCAGGCTGATGTGGAGAGGACAATTGGACTTTAAACTTGTGTATATGAGGCATATGAAATTATTTTGCATGTGCAACATGAAAGATATCCCGGTGGTGATCATGGCGGCATGCATGGTGCAAGTCATTTGGAGCACAAAAGTGGCGAATTCATCGACATCTTTGAAGAACGCCAGCGTTTTTCACATTGTTACCTTATCTTAATAAGTGGATTTTGTGTACTGCTCTTTAATTCCCTTGTCAGTTCAGAGTGCCATATCGAAAGATGGTAAATGTTAGTGGGTTTCTTCGCTTGTCGCAATAATTGATACATCATTTAGCAGGGAAATCAATACATACTTTTGGCCAACCCAGTAAAACCATTGGGCACCGACCATTGTATGCATCTTCCGGATAGGCAACTTAAAACTGTTTGTCAACGTGTAGGCGTATTCGTCTATTCATTTTCTCTTACTTGATTTTATGTATTCGTTTAACTGTCCATGGATGTCTTTCGATCACGCTTTGTATTAGTCTCCATTCTACAATAAGCTGGAACACAATGCTGTTGTTTGATAGTTTCTTTTCATTACGCACGGAAATACGATTCGAGTTGTACTATAGCGACTTTACCAACAAAGTGGTGAAGACAATCGGCCACCATTCATTACACAAGCAGATTGTTTGAAATGAAAACACGAGGCAAGGCGCCTGTCCACAGTGCATATTTATTTTATTTCTTAATTTCGAACATAATGCGAGCGCGACAGGAGTTTCTGCATCCGTTGCTGACTGTCTGCGCTCTTCCAAGAAAGTGTGGAACCACACTGGGGCTCGCCGGTCACGTTGGCGTCTGGCGGCGAAGTTTCTATGACACTGGTGTGGAGCTGTAGTCGCCAGGCTCCTTTACCCATCGGCCATTATGTCACCTGCAACATGAATCACATCACACCATTATGGGCTCCATCAAAGTTGTACAGTAAATATCACTTACCACCAACTTAGTTATTTCCGGGTTGCTTATTGGCAGTATATGTCGTCATGGCCACTATACTTCCTGTCGGTCAGGAACACATACTAACTGTCATATGTGCTGTTACAAGCCAGGGTTGCCCTTGCTAGGGTTTCATTTGTTACTGGCCTCATAGGACAGAGAAATTCCCCTACACAACCGCGCCACGTTTACACATTTACCTTTGTATTCTTTCATCAGCGCAGAACTCTCAATGGTATGACAGGAAAACAATGCCATCTCTAGTCTATTGCGTTAATTAAGAACACACAATAATTTTGTACCTAAAATTACCGATACGGTTTTGATGCTATGCTGTGACTGCAATCTTAAACAGCAAACAACAATGCAGTAATGTAATTTTCAACGTTACTAATGACCATTTTGGCATTTGAGCATATACATTAATCCAAATGACAATAGGGATATGGCTATTGCAATGAAATACATACCCACTGCTTAAGCTACATACAATTGGTATGCACATGCACCAAACCTGTGCAAATTAAGTGTTAGGGGGTAAACAGGCCACCAAACAAATGCCCCATTAAATCAGTAGAGGGAGGCCCATAGAAGGAGGGGGTAGGGGAAGGGATCGAGCCTAAGGGTACCACACACACATATTATATATTCAATGTGGTCCCCCCCCCCCCCATCCCTCAACTGATTTACTGTGCCTGGGCCCATGGCATGGGGCCAGGCCGGTATGAAATATGCCTATAAACCTCAGACTCAGGCTCTGTGACAGGCGCCTGTGGCTGTGCATTGTCCCATTGACTAAGCTGGGCAGTTTCGGTTTTCACGTTTTTATGGTAAATTTGAGTCCTATGCCACAGGTGGCACAACTTTTCATACATACAATGTACTTATCGGATAGAAACTTGTTTGGTCACACATTGCTACTACAGGGATGGCCTAGTAATAACGAGAAATCGGTGAATATAATCTTGTAAGTCGCACACTCGTCGCTTCTGGCGGCCATGCTTGTTATCCTCTGCTCTTGTAGCGCCACCGTGCGGGGGCTTGCTTTTGATCGCGGCGTACCATACCCCACTTCCGGTTCAAAACCGCACGCGTCCTTGACCAATCCGCCAAGTTCAATTCCTTATTTGTCGTTCCGCAGAGAGTGCGATCGCGATCTATCGCGCTACGGAACGCACCCCAGGCCGCGAGGTTGATCTAAGCTGGTACCGCCGCTCAAACTCCTTTGCTAAGGTTGATCCTGCGGCAGAGGTGCGCCACCGTGCGAACTAGTACTAAAATGCAAAGGGAGAACCAGCCAGGGAATCCTCCTCGTTCTGAACCGACCAATGAACAGTTGACATTTATCCAGCTTGTCATTCACCTTAGGATTCCCCGGTAACTGCTTCAAACGTGTGACGATGGAGATCGCGTTGCTTCTGCTTGAGTTTTGTCTCTTTATTGCCTTTGGTGGAGGGGAAGTAAAGCGGCCACAAGGTGTAGCTATATCAAGTAAGTAGAGAACCTTTGTAGGGTCATCATGACGGAGCTCCTACGCTTGTTTGCACAGATACAGGGCCTTTTGACCCTATCAACATTGTCATTGGCCGCGCTTCATAGTTCATTTTCATGTTGGCCGCGGATGGGGGTGGTGGAAGGGTTTCGGTGGAAGAGGGGGTCCGGGACTGCGGGATGGACGAGCAGTTTTAATTTGGGCGGGCAGATTTTTTGGCAGGCCAGCACTTAGGTCCTTTTACACACAAAGTCTAATATCTGCCGCCTCGCTTTCATCAATATTTTCATCCATGCACCATTTGCAGCCACGATTTATGTATTTATTTGCTCTATTACATGAGACCCTTGTGATTTTAACTTCCTTGAAAGTGTATCTTGTTTAATAACAAAACAACATGATACTTGATAGTCTCTAGCCTCATGTGACGTTGTTGGGAACAACGCCACATGTCTAGTCTATCAAATCCTGTACGGTATTTTACAAACACGCATGGCGAGAAGCGGTGCTGATGGCGAGAACTTTTTGAGGTATGGCAATAGTTTCTAAAAGTATACATCTTACAACTTATCTTGTTATTTTGGTTGAAGTCTCCGTGATTACGACGATATCGTCTGTTGATTTTTCGAAGCAGTGGATAACGCAGTTCTGTCCGCCACTTGCCCACCCAGTGGAGAAACTGCGCATGCTTGCATGTCGTTAAAACCGCACCATTCGCTTGGTGACGCTTCCCACACCCAGCCATTGACACGTAATAAGCGAAACGCCACCTGGCGAAAGCCGCTGGTGAAGAATGACCAAATACGAAATGGCGCGATAAATAACAAGAAAGTCTCATTTCAACCAATTTGATAGTAATGCGATACTTTGTTAGTTTATATGCATGTGGGTTTTGTAGTAAATATGAAGTTAAGGTATCAGAGTACAAAATGACAAGGGTTTGATGGATCGTGCGATTAACAACACTTAGTCGCCCACAAAAACAAATCTTACATCCTCATTTTCTACATGCAGACATGGGACTGTTGTGTGAAGCAACAACTGTCTCATATGGGACTAGATAGTCTCTAGCCTAAGGTATAGCAGACAAAAGTGTATTGACAGCCACCTGTTTATGACGTTGTAAGGTGAAGGTCATTTTACTGCATTTTCATTGGTTAAAAGAAGTAAGCCCACAAAAGAGTCCTGATATCAGGCACTAGAAAAGGGGACAAAGCATTATGTGCCCATGCAAAGTTTCTATACTAACAGTAATTTTAGCATCTCAAAGCAAAAGCAATGAATGAGTTTATAGCTTCAATGTTCATATATACATATTCATATATATATACTAAATGCTTGTAAGCTTAATTCAAATTACGGCTTGACATTGATACAACGTAACCCCCCCTACCCAAAATACCGGCAATATTATCGCCCACAGACATGACAGATGACAAGGTAAACAGAGCGATGGCCATAGCGAAACATGTCTGCTTGGTTTGCGTGAAAAACTTATAATGTTGGCATCATGTGAGTTCTTTTTGACGACAGGACTGTGAGTACGCCAAATTCTGTTAGGTCTTTGGTTTAAGTTGACAAATATAAACTGATTTTAGGCTTGTCAATGAAACATTTTGTGTCAAATAAGAAAACTAGGCAGCAAATAGTTTCCATGCCGACTATAGCCAAAAAATTATAGAATTCACAATTTTATATGGCAACGAAAACTGCTTCATTTATTCTGGTAAACTGCAAGCTCAAAATGGGACAACTAATTTTATATTTATGGATCGAGTTTGCTGTGAAAAAAAAAGAATAAATTAAGCAAGTCTGTCAGTGGTGACCAGACATGTGGTAATCATAATCAGTAATCGTAATCGATTGTAATCAATTACTTTTTGCAAGTAATCTTTATCATAATCGATTACATTAGTTTTTAAGGCAATGTAATCGTAATCATGATTACTTTTGATGATTACTTGATGTTCACTCGGGCTGTTTGATCTCCAGTTGATCATCATACTTTCCATGTCGCCTGTATCATATATGGAAACTCGCCACTGCAGCCTTACTGTAGAGATCCGACCCCCCTCGAAACCACCCTGGCTCTTCCTGCCCCACCCGATGTCAATAGAAAAAAAATAACTTATTTTAGAAACTCATTGTATTGTATTAAGCATTGTACGCCCTCCCCACCTAGCATTAATGCCACTTCAAAGTGTCTCATAATGGTGCCTACCAAATAATGATTGTGTTGAGTTATATGTAGTGTAGTGATACAAAGGTTGGAAACCTCTTGCTTTGCCCATCCCCCACCTTAAAGAAGTAGTTGTCTAGTAGGATATGCCAAGGACTGTACATTACAGTAGCAGCCCACCAGTCATAAAATTTTTTAACATACTAACAGTCAACCTTCCTCTTTTAAATCTGACTTTTTACCTGAATCTTGGATCCTTTAGATAATTCTATTACATTTCAGTCTTGCCTCAAGCTCGGTCGGAGACTGGTGACACTGAGAAGGGGTAGGCTCATGGCTGGGGAGCAGTAATATGGAGTTTTTAGCTGCAAGGCCACATCTCTCTCCAACCACATCATACACATATAGATACTTACTACATTGCCACCACCCAGACACCTACATTAGACATGTATTATAATATGCCCACTGCCCCCTCTCTGGTTGGTTGGTTGTATATTCAGGAGGCTTTAACCACTTTTGGTCATATCGCATCAATGGGAGAAGGAAGGGAGACTGGAGCCATGTCTCCAGGGGTAACCCCTACTCTTTACGACGAAAGACATTGGATCTTTATACTACGACTGCACAGACATGGCTACAGCAGGACTCGAACCATCGATACACTTGCTGTTAGGCTTTCAGGTGGCCAGAGCTAACCCTAATATAAGAATGACAATGTGTATATGCACACATCAGCATTTTGACACTAAATATTGGTCAACAATACAGGAACATATACCTAATTACGCCAGCTAGTTTGCCTTTGCCCTCAACAAAGTCATTGATCTTGAACAATATGCCAGCAGCCCCCAAGCCACAAGGGGCAATATAGCACTATCTTTGTTTATCCCTGTACACCTGTGCACCTGTAGTTGAGAATACTAATGACTGTAGGGATGGCATGACAACTAAAAAGGGGTGCAGAACTAGAAATTATATGATGTTTCACAGCACCTTTCCAGTGTAATCAATTATAAAATAATTGTAGTTGGTATTATAAATGCCCCAACCCTTGTGTTATAGATCCAAGCAATAATATAGATCAGGCTACTTCCGGCACATTTATAGCAGTTTGAGTGTTCCACATTCACCAGCAATAAAGTTATATAAAAGCAGCTGTATAATCGAGGTAGTTTAAAAGCCTTCTCATGCGATTGTGTTGCAACAAGATGCATACAGGTATATAACATTTGTTTTATTGACACTTCTTATTTGGGAAATTGTTAAATCTTAGAGGAGCAGCCACATGAAAATGGTCATCATTATCGTAAAACTACAAGTGTGGTTTATTCATGCTTATTTCTCATAGAGGAAATAGCACCCCAGATTGAAAGGTTGGTAAGACTACAGAAATACACACAAGCTTACAAGTCATATACAGGCTGGTGTGAATTCCCTGCAGTCTTACCAGCCTTGCAAGTTTAATGACCTCTGCAGTATTCTACTAGGCCTAACATTGTGATTAGCAAGTGTTTGTGGACCAGAGTTGTATAAATAACCTTTCAGCCAGCATTGCTGGTGGGAAAGTACTCAAAATAGCATTTGGACTTAGGTATATATGACATATGGTAGCTTATAAACTATAAATAAAGTATTGTATCTGAAAGCACATTCATGATATAATTTTTTTTTTTTTTTCGTTCATTTATTAATGCAATCATTTACATAGGCAGAAATTGTGTTTTACTTTTAGAAGCCTCATTGTATGACCCAAGTGCTCACAAAGACTTTACTTGCCTTGATGGCAATGGATTCATCTCCTTTGATCGAGTGAATGATGACTACTGTGATTGTGCTGATGGATCGGATGAGCCAGGTATGTACCATTTAATTTACAGTGCAAGCCACAAGTTTTTGTCATGTAATGACTGTCAGAAGATGGAGTGCTAAAAGTCATGTGTCCAGTTATGTAAATCACTTGCAGATGGTATACTGTTGCTGCATTAAATAAGCAATGTTCGTTATTGTTATCTTTTTGCTCTTTAAATTATTATTTTGGAAGAAGTTATAACTGATTTCAGCGAAACTTGAAATTTGCCATAGCAACAGCAGCCCCTGCAGTCGAATGGAGCGAAAGTGGGAGCTTGCCATTGGCAATCCAACACATACTGCATGGTCTGTTTTACAGATGCCTGGTGTGGGGGAACTATTTGTGGGAAGGAAATGGCCAATGTTTATTAGTGTTCTATGTCTACTGTTGTCCATCAATACAATTGTTAAAACTCAGCTAAACCCTACTAAAAACCTTAATGCACGTCATACCCAATCAGCTTCTTACAGTGTATTAGAATACTGGTAAACTGTTTTTTGTTACATTTAGAATAAATCTGTCTCGTCTCTATAGCTCATGTACCAGGCAGGTGTGATTTGAGGGTCTCCATCGGTTTCTAAATGACTTCACCGATGTACTCTATCGGAAGCTTTGTGCATTTTTCCCTTGTTCTAGGAGGCGTATGAATGAATCCCCCGTGAAACTTTATTGAGAAAGGGGACGGGGGTCGTTGCAAGATTCTATAACGAGCATTTTGACCACCTATGGGCTGGTAGTGTGCAGCGAGGTAATAAATTGATGATCATAGAAAAGGATGTAAAACAATTATGGTTGTACGACATCGTATAAGATGCGCAAGTACGGATCAAAGGGCTATGTGCCACACGATGTGAACTTCGTTATTTAACGAGGTTATCAACACGGCATACACATCTTAATGACAACCTTGAGCATATCAATGATGATGGTTGTGACCTTGCTCAAATGGTCATCTTGATTGTTTACGAAAATTTTTATTTGGATGATTGTGTTGGTCCGGGAAGTTAATTACCGACAAGTCGTTATCGACATCATGTACATGTATCTTAAAATATAACAGCCACTTAAACATATTTGAGACTCTTTTGTCAAACGTTGGATATGTATTTCAATCTATCCCGTGTGTCCCTTTCAACGGTACATACAAAAAAATGTGGACGCTCTGACAAGTAATTGGCTTGTGGCGATGTTCGCACCTGTTTCAATCATAGCGGGATTTGTACCTGTGCCAACCCGTAAGTTTCCATGGTAACGTAAATTGAGCCGGCTACAGAGAGGCGGTATTCATGCCGGCCACGTGGCAGAGACTGCGTGAAATCGGATCCTCTCCTTGGTGTGGCAATCATATACGCCTCGCGGAGAATAATGTAATAGCCATAATACCCCACACTGTGTATACGTATATGGCCTAGGTTACCATTGAAACCGTCGGGTTTGTGTTACCTAGTTTTGTATTATGACAATTCATACTGGTGGTAAACAGTGGTAAATTTGACCGCTTCTCTCGATTGTCTTCGATTGTGGCGTCTGCTCCCGCAGATGACACACGCAAATGACAATTCCAGCTCACACGTCGGAAAATAGACTGAATATTCTACCCGGTCGATGTATTCCATGGTTTTGAAGATCTTATGAAATGGCCACCGTATCTCCATTTAGGCTGCTTTGTATGCAACATAGTGCTCTCCTTGTTCTACCACGAAAGTGTCGGGGAGGGGGGGGGGGCCTCTGATGTAGTGGTTACCGCCTCAGGCCCCAACTAAATAGGACTTGGGTTTAAATCCGGGCACATCATCTGGGTCCCGTTTCATCCATTCATCTTTCATCTGCCCGGGAAGTTCTTGGCCCATGCCGACCCGTGAGTGCAGAAAAGCGACCTAAATCACCCAATTCGTTCATTCCATAGCCCTGCCTTAGAGATCAGACTAAGGAAATAGACAACATGTTAAAACCAATACTTTGGCAGTTATATAGATTTATGAACCTCGTTTAATGTGTTTATACTGTGACCTCGTCACAATTGAAAACCTACGTTGTTGTTGATGAAGATCCCACGCGAGACACCTGCGACTTACTTTGGTGTTAAACTACTTGTCATAGATAACTGGTTTTCATGTTTATAATATATATATATATAGTCATGGCGTTACCTGTTTTCCCCAGGGACCTCTGCATGCCCCAACGGCCACTTCCACTGCACCAATGCCGGCTACAAGCCCAAGTATATTCCGTCCTCGCGAGTCAATGATGGTGTCTGTGGTGAGTACAACTCGTTACCATCCTCCATATTACACACCTAAATTCTGCCAATGTCCGGCAAAATGCAAGAAATGTAACGCTTTCTTGCGGCGCTCGATAATAAGCTGTTAATAATCAAGTCAAGTGTAGATATAGTGGCAAGCGTGAAAGTGATCTTGACGACCATTTACATGTGCATTATATTCGATCTAGAGTATATCTTGTGTTCTTTCGGCTATTACCGATGTGAAAGCGGAGTTTTTTGTTCTCTTAGATTGCTGTGATGGCACCGATGAATACAATGGGAAGTTGACGTGCGCAAATTACTGCAGGTGAGTCGCGCAGGTTTTGTCTTCATTAGAGCTATTAATATGGTAAATAGTGAGAAAGTAAATAAGAGTTACGTCGCTGGGTGTTATCGATACGGAAGCTGGCCGTTACGGACAGTAGATATTCATTTTTATGAACGCGCTATGTGCAATTTAATTGAGAATTTATGATACTAATTACATATTTGTCGCCAGGGAGCTCGGCAAGCAATTCCGCGAGGAGCTGGATAAGCAGCGGATAATGGAGCTGGAGGGCCACGAACTGTTTAAGGAGTACTCGCACAAGGGTCGGGAAGCCCGCAAGGAGAAACAGGCAAGGACACTAACCACACTACACAATAATGTGTATTGTCAATTGCTTTGTTAAAGAAGGAGGGATGAAGGGATATTTGTGGGGAGTAGTATACTTACGTCGTCCATTACTACTGGCCGTGATGTATGTATGCATTAGGACCAGACCACGCTCTTTACGAGCACTTGTCTCTTGATGTAGGTCGAGGAGGGGGGGCGGGCTAGACACCTACACACTTATTGCCTTTTCTGGGTCCCGCTAAATTCGAACTCTACCTTTTTTTCCCCGAAAACAATATTTTGACATATAGCGCACCACATATTGATACACCCTCGAATTGTGTCATTCATGCATTTGCAAAAAAGGCTCTGCACAACGAGTTAATTTAATACGACTTGCTTCTACTATACAATTGACGCTCAAAGTCTGATTTGTTATATTATATTTTTATTTGTCATCAATCAGCCTTTTGTTAATTTGCAATTATTAATACCAATAAGCCTTTGCTATATGAGCTACTTTCGGGATTGATACTGCTGGAGCTCGGGGATGTGACGTTGACATCTTGGTCCATCGATCTATTGTCGTCAGCCGCTTCTATTGCGCTCGAGTGATGCAAGGTAGTTTGTGATCTCTCTTTATCCTGCTGGCGATGATTTCAGGTCTCATTTGGACGGTTAACAAAGTTATCCAACCGACAATGTTGCGACAGTGGCCAATAGAAATAGATTTGCATTCGCATGGGGAACATTGTTAATACCGCGACGAAGCTCTGTCCGAAGAAATAACTGATCATGTGGCAGGCAAAGACTCCCCAACAGTTGACGCCAAAGACTAATGATCTGGTGTGTTCTACCCGATCAACCACCAAGCAGACGAGCCCGGGAACTTGACCCGAACAGCAGCATGAAGACGCACCGATATTAGTCTGGTCTGAGTTGACAGAAGATGTCTCAGAAGACGAAGCACCTGGTCATGAACTGCTACTGGATGAACGGAAGGCGGAGTTGTCAGTCGGCTAGTAAATAGCGTTAGAGATTATCCGATGAGCTTGTACTCGCAGGCGAAGTGGTACTTGAGGCCACAGTAGATGTCGTTCCACTCGTAGTTGTGCAAGTGGAAGAGGTGGACGCAGTGCTCAATGTCCTGGTGGTTGTCCGGCATCTGCACAGTGCCATCGACCTCGTGCGGGTACGTCAGCCACTTGGTGAAGTTAAAGGGCACGTTGATGCCCGCCCAGATCCAGTTCCCCTCCTTTGCGATGTCGTTACCCCCCGTCCACATGTGGTTGCCAGGTAACACTGCATAGGAAGAGACAGAAACACTCCGAGACATGACAATCTTGAAGTTGGAATACTGGGAAATGTTTCATCACTGAAAGTCGTTAATTTTAGATACATACTTGCTTTTCACATGCTTGGACTATTTCGCGCCACGTTGTCTTGGGCCCAGA
This sequence comes from Arenicola marina, assembly GCA_964019135.1. Lineage (NCBI taxonomy): Eukaryota > Metazoa > Annelida > Polychaeta > Arenicolidae > Arenicola > Arenicola marina. The sequence continues at coordinate 30,476,124 of OZ025249.1, read as the reverse complement.
AGCCTCTGGTAAAAATAAAATGGGGTTGGATGATGCTCATGATGGTTCAAGCTGCCGGCGCCAGGGCGCGAACCCTGGACCCGTTGATCTACAGCTCAGCCCGCTTACCAACAGAGGTCGGGGGATTCCCGTTACGAACGAACACAATGTTCGTAACATGGTATGTGGTCAACTGTGGACGATCTAACTGTTATCGCCCTGTAGCGTCTTTCTATATTGTTTTCCCGATGTTTTCCTGGTCTTTGCCGAATATCTTTGACAATGCTTGGAAAACAATGAGTGCATACTTACGCGCAAAATCATATTGGTACGCAGTCAAATTTAAAAAAAGTCACTAGTTTTGTTGTGACTTGTAATCGTCATGGCGGGAACCATTGCCCATTGGCAGAGGCCAGAGATCACTTACCCCTGGTGGAGCGTATGTAGTTGACGACGAAGGTCTGTTCCTCCTCGGTCTCCAGGGCGACCAGGTGGCCGCCCGTGCTCATGCAGAACGCTTCAGCCTCATACCACGAGAGGTCGCGACCCACGAACATGTAGCAGGACCGCGCCTCGTCGTTCCGGACGTCGTACAGGGGTGGGCAGTCCGTAGCCGCTGCACGGGATGGGGGTGAGGGGTTGGGTGAGGATGGGGTGGGGGTAAGATAAGATAACGTTTAAGGCAAAGATAAGGTAAGGATGATTCGGTGCGAGAAAAGGATAAAATACAGAATTTGTAGTTACTGTTACATGCAATAATTGGGAGATATAAAATGCAATGATCAGACACTGAGCTCTTCAAGCACGGAGAAAAGATATTGCAACATAAAGGGGTGTACCACTACATTTATATATACGACCAATGCAGTAATTGGGAGATATAAATGTAGATCTAACATTGAGCACTCGAAATCTGCAAGTATATAAAGTAGACTGAATGTCAGGGCTAGTTTAGTTTGTAATTTACAGCGACCCGCTTTAGCACATGCGAATTGACAAATCGCATTGTACTCTATTGATTATTTCCAAAGCCAACTATACGACGACTTAACACTAAGTGGCAGACCCCTGCATGGCGCCAAGCCTCGGTCAGTCTTCCCCGACTTATCATACCTGCCTGGGACATACGCAGAGCCTCCTTCGTGGCTCTAAGCTCGGCCTCGAGCTGGGCGAGGCGCTGGGTGACCGTCCCGTTGACCTCCAGCACCCTCAGCATGAGGCCCTGCAGGTGGCTGACCTCATAGGTCAGCTCCTGGACCCGGCGGTCGCTGTCCTTGAACTGGTTGTTGAGGGTCTCTATCGGGCACGGCTTCTGGATCACCTCTCGGCTGAACCCGATGTTGTAGATGATGCCGTCGTAACCTTGGAAACTGCAGCCCGCCTCCCTCAGTATATCCTGGCCGAGTGTCGGTGGCAGCAGCAGCAGTGGCGGCGCCAGAACCAACACCAGCACGTGGCTCATCATGGTGTGTGTGGAGGTGGTGGGGGTGGGGAGGGGAGGTATAGTGTCGTTCGGTATATACGACTATATTCGGGAGGGCTGCGCTATCAGTCTGGCACACACCTTACCTCTCTGTGTGTCAACACGGATTCTGGAGAGTATTTGTCTATGCGATTCTTGGTGACGGTCTCTCCGCACAGCCAACCAGTGAGTGCGACAAAGTCACACTGACGACGTCTCTCCGCTACCTCTGGAGTTTGTCAGGTGGCCAGAAGCTGTATCTCCGTGACACCACAACTCACATTATGCCCCTTGACAAAAAAACCTCCGTAGGCGATGACAACAATATTAAGCAACTCATCGCCGAGTCGTCTTCGCGAGCAGTGAGCTATAAATCCCGTCCGTCTGTTTGGCAACTGTTCCTTCCCCAGAGAAGATCTCGGTCAGCACATACTTCATTGAATGCTGTCCCAGCTGATACGGCCTGGTGGAGCTGGACTCCTATGTGCCTGGGCCCCGGCTGGCGAAGCGGCCCACATGGCCGTTTGTCCGGGGCGCCGAGCTGTATTCCGGGTGGCGTCAGTGAACCACGGTAAACAGGGCCAGTGTGGCAGGCCGACCAAGCGTAACGACCACATCAAACACACACACCACGGGCTGTCTGAACGCGACTCCAGGGGGCAGCACTTTTCGTCTCCAGCGCACGAAATAAATTACGCAGACTGACCGGCAAACGCACAATCTAGTTGAGACGCGTTTGTTGGTGTTGAGCGATTACATTATTGTATAAAATGGAAAAACAATTGGCTTTTTTGTTAGCTGTGAACCGCCACAATTTCCCCTGTGAAAGGGGAGTAACATATATTGAGACCATCTACACTGACAATCCAGAGAGAATGTGGTGGATATGTTATCCCATGTCACAAGAGAGTTGGATACCTCGCGGATGGGCTGAATGCCTGTGGTCGAATGAGTCAATATTGTTTTGTCTCGTGACGAGTTGGCGTTGACAGAAAAACCTCCGAGTTGGCGTTGAGTCGAATCTAAACAAGACGTGTGACATGAGCTTTGTTTGAGTGAAATATCAGAGCTGTTCATACAGCATTTGACAACATACAAACATTTTAAATATGTTTCTCCCCTCTACCACCATGCGTAACCTCCACAAACAACGCACCCGCCTCAGTGCGCGGATTATGACGTCACCGGCGATGAAGCGACTAGTAGGGTTAGACGACTACTACCACCGGAAGCTATAATATCAAAGCGGTTTCATTACCTAATTACATCGCGTTGGAGTTTACGCCTATGGTCATCGTTGGCAAGGTGCCCAATTTTGACTTGACTCGTAGAGTGACGGGCCATTGTTCGTGAAGGTAAATGGCGTAACTTGATACAGCCCCTGTCTTAGAAACTCACTGTCACTGAAGGGTGTAAGGACAGAACAGCCGTACTACCAGAACGGCACTGTCTGCCTTCAACTCACTCCGCTGGGGCTCCATTATATCTATTTTGTCGCCTTCTTTCTCAATGCATTTCCACACTCGCTGGCCAGGGCGGCGCTGCGCAGATTGTTAGGAAAAATGAGCCGCATTTCTACAAATTAGTGCCGGGGACCCAGCCTAAGCCTAATAACACACGGTATCAGGTGATGCAAAGAAAGAGTTCAGTCTCAATTATAAGTTTTTCGAAAGGGTACAAGAGATTTTTTGCTGTATTAAATACGCACAGCTCGTTATTTTTATGTTTTATTTTGGACAATTATAATTTCGCAAGAAATTACAGATGATTTGACCTTTTGTCAAGAATTTTGAAATTTGCCTCCGACCGACAGCAGCGGTAAAAGCGGAGCTTGCGTAGCGTCACCGTGCTGGGAGCTTGCCAGAACGGCCGTGTGGGTTAGGGTGGGTGGGGTGGCGGTCTATAGGGGTGGAGGGAGGAGACTTGCGTGAAGCTAGCAGCCGGGTCGATTGGCGGGCCATGTGCGTACTGTGCAGCAGGGGGTGGAGGCAGGGGATGGCGATGGGAAAATATGGCTAAAACAGCTTCAGGCTTCAGCCTCAGCTTTATAGGTTCATTTGGTCCTCTGCCTACGTACTTACCATGCAGATCTTTCTCAATGCAATTTTTCTTAAAGTGGTCAAAACTTACTCTTGAATGTTTGGTGGGTTTAAAATTCACACTTGTGTAGCCATTGCCGCAAAAGCTGCCGGTCGCCTAGTGCATAGCGGTTGCTGTTTGTTGTCCTTTTTTGTACTTGAATTGTTACAGCTAACAGCTGAACCGTACACCATTTTGTTCTAAATGCATCGATGCTTCCAATTTATAAGTCAAATTTGCTTGTCATTATTCATGAGAGGTGTTAAACTGACAGCTTGTTTCAAAGACGCACCGCTTCTCGCATGCAAATGTGTTTGCAGTGCAAACATGTTTTTGGTTCAGCGGAGGTTCGTCGTCGATGACGTCAATGCCTTGCGTGTGATTGGCTAACTCTGGTCACGTGTTCAGCACATATCGACACCCGCCTGACAATCAGTATTCTATACTGTTGATGTGCGATTTTCTCGATGATTGTTTCTTTTTAAACAAAACGATTAACGACAAATAGATTTTATACGAACAGAGTTTTACCTTTATATCGCAATGCAGCCGCCCGGTATTTTCTTTTAAATGAAATATTACGTAGTCTGCTTACTATATACTTACAATGCATCACCATGTCCCCTCACAGCCCAATGGAATGCGTCATTTGAAACCTCGTAATCACCAGACCAGCCACGCCTTGTGCGCATGAAACATCAGACGATGGATATTGATTCGGGACACGATGGTTCAAAGGTTGTTCATCTTCTTGACATCAGCTGACCTGTTTTTATGCTGGCCTAAAGTGACATACGTTTCATATCGCAACCTATCGCAAAGATTCGCGACCTGCACGGTGTGATCCTGGCTAATTGTTGAAAGTCGCCAATTTTGTGAACGGGAAATGCAACTTTGTTGATTGATCATTAAGATCAGGTGAGCGTCTCTAGATCAATTGGTAAGCAGGCTGGGCGGTAGAACAACATGTCGTGCGTACAAATCCATGGTATCTGCATCTGCGGCAAGTTTTATCCGGCCCCTAGTCTCACGCTCAGCTCCGGGTTCCAGCTTAACTGCAAATAACTTGACGGAAGAAGAAGATCCCAGTGTCATCTTCGAACTCTTAGGGGATTACCCATGGGACGCATGGCGATACGACTGCGCAGGGCAATATATCCTTCTAAAACCTTCTAAACCCAAAACATTGTCATCTTTACTTACTGCCGACCAGCGAGACTGGCGTGGAATCGGGATTTTTAGTGGTGTGTCTTACGCGTTAGATGGGGGAATCGATGTCGTTAACTTGTTCAATTAGCATTTTTATTTTAACCACTTTACTTGCTGTTTCCTGCAGGAGCGGCTGCAAGTCGTCATGGATGAGAAGACGGAGTGGGAGGTGACCAAGAGCGAGCGAGAAGGTACGCACACGGCAAAGCGACCGATAGCTTCGCAATTCGAGTGATTTTCACGGTTTATTGAATTTTTCTCAACTCAGTCACTCTTCATTGTATCAGCCATTGTCGTGTTTCTTTAACAACATTTTACTCATGAATTGTTTTGTTTGCAATCCACAGAATTTAAGAACCTTGCTGAAATACCAGAAAAGGAAGCCAAGGACAAACACAAGAAGGCATGGGAAGGTGAGACAGCAGCATCGCTTTATATGATATGCAAGTTTTCACGTCATTATACGTCTTTCTAGTGTAGGTTTAATGTCACAATGGCACTTTGCGAATTTGGAAATGGTATAATACTGCCCTTTGTTACTATACACAAATACGTTAGTTTCCCTATTGACAATTATGTATGTGCGGTCATTAAGTTTTTATGCGCCATGTGTAGTAAATTAAAATGAATTTGTGAACCGGATGGCTATGAGGTCAGGAGGAGGCCACCTAGCGGAAATGAGAATGCATTTCTGACCGTATCTGACTTATCATTATGGTGTATAATCCATGTTATAGACTAAGAGAATCCTAATGGAAAAGCATGAATCTATCATGGAAAAACCGTGGAATAGTCATCATATATTTTGGTTTGGGAGATTGGAGTGGGAACCCTAGTATCCATAAGAAACATATTTACCGATATTACAAATGTATCTTACATATCTTCATACATTTGCAGAACAAAAGGAACTGCAGAAAATTGAAAAAAACGCGGAGGACTGCAAAAAAGCCTTCGACGATATTGACGCCAATGATGATAACGTGTAAGTGAGAGGTTCCGACACGCAATCAGTTGGAGAAGTATGTGTTGTCAGAATTGTATCAAGGAGTTCTTATGAATAACGTGTAATTCAATATAAAAATTAGGCAATTTTGGAGGCTCTATGTTGACTAAAGCACGTGATTTATATTTGTTGTTAGGATTACCTTGTACGAGATGCAGCTACACAAGGAGTTTGACATTGATTCCAATGGGCAGGTGTCGCTGGAGGAAGCTAAGGTACATAGCTAAACAATATGGGTAATACATGCTCGTACTATATGCTTCACCTAAATAGAATGGGAAGTCTTCGGTGTAAAACATCCAGCACCATATAGTTTCATTTGTTCATGATGGCGACAATAACAGTGACGTATGCTACTGTTAAAATAAAGCAACCACATATGTTTCATATTTTCCCCTTTGATAAGCACGTCTATAAAAATAAATATAACTTATTTCCATAATTGTAGACTGTAATCCGAACGCAAATCTAGAATGAAAAACACTTAATCGGAGTGCGTTGTCGATGCATAAAATGGAATTTCATGAACACTAAAATACGGAATGTTGTTACAACTCGCCAGGAATATCTGGAAGAACGAGATGAAGTTGTCTACGAGCAGTTCTTCAGCACCATTTGGGACCAAATTAAGGACATTTACAAGCATTCCTCTGAGCAACCCAAGGAGGAGGTGGAGGAGGAGAAGAAGGAGTGGATTGAAGGCGAAGAACAGCTGGACGCAGAGGTCGGTCTCTGGTTTCTACTAGCTTCTGTTTAACATTAACTCGCATTAATTGCCTCATTAGCGTTATGTCCCATCGCCGGCCAATAATGTCCTTAACTCGGGCTCTCGTTAAGGCACTGTGAGCCCTTGTTAAGGCGCTGTGAGGGCCCTTGATAAGGCACATTGAGGCTCCCTTTTTTTTAAAGGCGCCATGAGCGTCCTTGTTAAGGCACTGTCATTCACAAGGCCACAATGTCACAAGCTATGCTGATCACGTTTGATTTCGTTGCACCCTTTTTATTGAGACATTACATTTTTTAAGCAATTGCTTGTTTAATCATTTATTATTAAATTTTATACAATGATGATATAGTATAACTTGCTAAAAATGATTTGGAGGATGTTGGCTGGGACCTTGGTATAATGACGATTATTCTTTTGTTTATCTTTTGTTAATTTTGCTTCAAACTTACTTTGTTAACAAGATTTATTTTGTCACTAAGGTGAAAAACTCGGGGGATTTCTTTAAATGTTCAAATGGAAGTCTGAATGCGTTATTCGGATATGGCATTTGAACCGTTTCCAGACGATTATTTTTTTGCATATTTAAGAGGCCTCTTGTTCTGTTCACATGTGTAGTGTTTTGTCGGGGTCTCCCGTGTCGCCGAGAGGTAGTTTACTTAGTATGGTCTAGACTTTGAGTCTCGTTCGTACAACTGATCCGCATAGGACCGGTTATTCTTTGTTGCCCAAACATCATAGTGTCATGTCCAGGGAAGGACAACTGTCATGTCAGTCAATTCACGCTCATTTCAATTCGTGACCTTACAAACTTTTGCGTTGTAAGACGTTGACTGCATAATTACGCGTCCCTTTGCTTGTAGTTTAGGTGTAGATTTAATTGGTTGCCAGGCCGGTGTAGGCCGTCCATGGATACATTGGCGCGAGCTGTAGCGGGTAACTGGCAGCACCCGTATGTCTGTGGAACGGGATAGCGCGAGTGTTGGGTTGTGTCTTACATACTCGAGTGGCTGAAGAAAGGGAATGTTCGGTGCTCTCGAGATGTTTCCATGACGTGCGTGACTGTGCTTAGGGCAGGAAGCGGAAACTGCATAAAGTAAAGAAGAGGAGCGCCAGGGAATTCGGCAACATCCACGACCTCCCTTCCGACGATCCCTCCGGATTCGCTGACGGCCACTCGCGCGTTCCACGGCCGGACGCCTTCAGGGAGCCGAGGGTGCCTCAGGGGGGTCAACCGGGGGTGCCTCGCGGAGGTCAGCAGGGGGTGCCTCGAGGAGGTCAGCAGGGGGTGCCTCGAGGAGGCTTCAGCAAGACCTTCAGCGGCGCGAGCGCCCCGCAGACGTACCAGTTCGACAGCGGCCTGGGCGACGATATCCACTTTGATGACGAGGATGATGTTGAGGACTTCGACTACAGTGGCCCTCCCCAGCAGACGAAGGAGTGGCACGGTCAGCGCATGAAGCACAAAAAGAAATTGCTGAAGGAGCAAATGAAGAAGCGTTATCAATCCGGGGCCGAAGACTTTCATCCGGGCTTCTTCGAGGTGATGTTTGGCGTGGCGTATGTCGTGTCTGTGTGTCGTGTGTCATCGCTTGTGTGTCCCACGGGGATCCGTCAGCATCGGTCTACTTTGGTGTCAGTGTCATTGAAATCCGTAAGCATTTGTGTCAGCGTTGATGTCACTGGATGATGTGAGCGTCAATATCACTGAATGATGTCAGCGTCAGTGTCACTGGATGATGTCAGCGTCAGTGTCAATGAATGATGTCAGCGTCAGTGTCACGGCATTATACAAATATAAGTCGGGTTCTTTGGAATGTTTGAACGTTGTGTCACTGTTACTCGGTGTCTGATTGTACGACTCGGTTGTGACGTCCCTCATGACGTCATTCTATCGTGCCTTATGACGTCATTCGTAACATGCCTTATGATGTCCCTTGTGACATCTGATGACCTTTCGTGAAGTCTCTCGTGACGTCTCTTGTGGCTTCGTTTTGAGCCTCTCTTATGACGTCTCTTGTGACGTGCCTTTTCATGTATCTTATGACGTCTCTTGTGACGTGCGTTTTCATGTCTCTTATGACGTCCCTTGTATTGTATTTCATTGGGTCTCTTATGACGTTTTGTAACGTCAATTCGGACGTCCCAGGTAAGGTCCCTTTTTATCATCGAGTATGAAGCATCTTGTGATATCCCTTGTATCTCGTACCACTTGTCGGCTCTCTTGAAGTGGACCGTCCAACGCATTTGGCGTACGGCACACTGCTCGCTCGGTGAATTATGCGGCCACTCTGACTATGGGTTCGTCGTGCCGTCTCGGCTATCTTTAACTGAATTCAACCGCTTCTCTTAAACACAACTGGTAACAAGAGCCAGTTTGGCAGAATGAATGTTGTACCGGTGTCTGCTATTATTATCAGAATTTATCCAAAACTGGCATGTGCCCTCTGCAATTTCAAATTAATTAGTGTCAGCTTAGTTGAAGTCAACCCGTTTCTTTCCCGATAGGTCATTCAGGGTTTAGCAGGGTTAAAGCAATAGATTCCACAGATTGCGGATGTTTTACTTGTTTTCTACGCCATCTATCATTCCTCTAGTCCCTCTACGACTAACGCTCCGCCTCATTCTCGGTGTGTAGACTGCTTAGACCCGACTCCGCATGTGAAGCAGCCTTCCTCCATACGCAGTGTGACCTTGCTTGTCTGTCTCCCTTACTGCCTCTCTGTCTTTCTGTCTCTATGTCGGTCTCTTTGTCTGTCTGCCTATCTTGTCTCCTGCTGGTCTTCTCTGTGGTCATCTCTTTCTCTTCGTCTCTCTTTCCCCCCTTCGCCGGCAGTCTGATGAGCCGGGCCGCTCACGTGGCGATCAAGGTGACCAGCAGCCTTTCGGTGAACTCAACGAAGATCTGCGGCAATACGCTGACGCCGAGCAAGTTGAGGATCGAGATGATGAAGATCGTGATGATGATGAAGATGATGACGAGGATGAGGAGCCGGAAGAGGAGGAAGATTATTACGATGATGACTTAGAACTAGACCACGAGGTGGGGCTCTCCTAGAAGCCGTGGCGGTGGGCAGCAGACTGAGCCTTTTATGAAATGAACTTTATGTTAACCCGGTGTCGGAAAGATAAACTTTTCTTCCTTTATTTATGGTTAACGGTTTCGGGTTTTCCGCTTCTCGACTCGATGCAATTAGTTTGTGATACATTTTTCTTCCGCCTGTTGAATTTGTGGTGCAGCGGTATGATGAATGTTATCCTATGTTCTTGACTGTTCGGGTATGTTTGACTGCGCCGAACAGCCTGCATCTGCGGCGACCAGTGGTTATATTAAAAGAGCAATGATTCCGGGGACGTTTGGGGAAATATCTAAAAGGTATATTCAAGAAAATATGATAACCATAGTTCGAGTTTACCGGCCGATATGTCGTGATATTAACCCGACACCGGTCTACAGCAGCTCACAGTGTTCTTGGTTGGCCTGAGACTGGCCGAGGCACTGAAAGCAGCTAGCAGCATGGTGATCGAGGGTCAATAATTTCGACATGTAAACAAACGCCAGAGTCCCTGGCGCCTTCGCTGTATTTGTGTGGCTATTGGTCTGCTCCTGCTGTTGCGCGTGCTTGACCTGTCGCTAACCTGTCGTGTCACATAATAGGCTCATATCAAATTGTACAGCGCCCAAACTCAAACAGCTCAGAACACAAAGTGTCTGTTCGTTCCAGTGGCTCATTGATTGAAAGCTATCAGCATAGATTTATTTGGGCAACTAGCGACTAGCACTTCCCGGTGTTCATATATTGTACATGTATTGTTACATTACATAGTTATTTCGCATTTGCTGGAAATAGATTTATTGATTGAATCTCTTATATAACCTTTACTTAACTTTGCCCAATGCTTCTACGCACGCTTCATCTTAATTGATAATATATATATATGTTTGTCTTCGCTGACGCATAGAGCGGATTCCTCTGATAGAAACTTTATAATTAAGTATACCTTCTGAAGTAGACCAGTCTTGTCTTCTGGTATGCCTCTGAAGAAATTCTTTCTGTATGTTGTTCATTTACGCCTTCGTCGGCCTATCGTCCTGTCCCTACTCCTAGGAATTCACCAAGAAGCGTATGAGGCGAGGTGACACGGGCCACGGTGTCGAGGTCTCCACTATTTCTTTGTCTCGCTTTATAGCAGCATTTAGGCCGTAGTCCATTAGTTATAAGTTAATCTGTCTTGTCATAGACACTAACATGGTAAATTACCTTCTGACATGGTACATGGTAAATAACGACTGACTTGAAGTATTTAATGAGGACCGAAAGGAAAACTGCCCCCTAGTCTGTTTGCCGGCACTGAACTTGTGTATTTTCGAGGTCAGTGCTATGGGTGTTATTGATGGTTCTAGTCTGTTTGTGGTGGCTTTGTTGTTTTGCAATACAACCTCACGCTTTGGTTGATTGCGTATTTGTGTGCTAATCAATATCGTTTTGCCATCCTTTGCTCTTTCGAGAAGGGGATGGAAAAATAGTGAGGCTCCGACAATTTCTTGACCGCTTGGCATTACGGGTTATGTGACAAAGAAAGCTGCTCGGGATTATAGATATAACGTGATTACGTAATAGGCAGGCTCAGCTAACGACGACGAGGATACGCAGCCCACTTGTTCGTTTGGAAATAGATAACCCACACTGATTTACTGACACGGGTCGCTAGGGGGCACCATGGTGTTATCATAACTCACTAGTTGTAGTACTCACGTCTACTGTTTACTAACAATAAAACACTTCGTGTGTTCTAACATGGAAGGCGGACCCTGACACGTGACAGTAGTAGTGCGTGTGTGTTCTGAGTAGGCCAGTTACTGTGAAGTCTCTAGTATAGTATGCATTATGTGAAAACGTTATCACATATGACGTAAAAAACAGTAATATTAACAAACTTGTAGTGTGTTAGTTAAGAGTTATTTCCCATCTGATACTCGTCTATTCTTTCATATGCTCTATTCCTTCGTCTTACGCATGCCTCGTTTGAATGGGGTTTTTTCACAGTATTTTTTTTTCGCTTTCATATTTACATGGTAGATTCGCATCTTTAGTTCAAACTAATCTCTGTCGTATAATCGTGTTGAGATCTAAGTAATTAACTGACTTAATAATCTTTATAATATCGATTCCTAACCTCATCAGAAAAACCATAGATCATTTCTTTGGGATCTACTTCGAGACAGATATCGTTACGTTTGTATCATGGCATAATCTTTATGTCAAGTGCTGAGTTAGCTAACGATTTAGGAACGCTAACTCAACTGATATATGTAACATTTTCAAACAGGATGATGACTTCAAGGACATCAAAGAGGACGAGTCGATGCCGGAATACGACGCGGAAGCGAAACGACTGATAGAATGTAGGTCCTCATATGGACGCTAAAGCAATACAACATCGAGAGATTCACATCATATGTGTGATTTTTCTCGCTGAAACAGGACTCAATTACATTAACAAATACACGCTATGAGGAATGACGATCATGGTCGGAATCTGAACCTGTGGATTGTATCTCATACCATTTATCTGTTTGTCCCAGGAGGTGCCGTCGCCTAGTTTATGCTGTGTATTCCCTTATTGCAAGCTGAAGGGTGTGTGTTATGTTTGGCATACAAGTAGCGGTAAATGTGTAAATATGACTAACCCAGGTAGTTTAATTTGATGCAGTCAGCCATACATATAAGCGTGTCCATTTGGCCCTCATTTGGACAGCCTGAATTGGCCAAGGCCTAGTTAATGGGGTCACGAACGGACCAAATTGGAAAATAATAGTTGATATTGATCTTGATTGAATGCAGTGACGTTGCTTTTAGAAACAAAGTAATCTCTTTCAAATACACGAGAAGGTTTCGATTACTCATTACGATTACTCGGTGTCTGATATATATGTACATATCATTAATAAAATACGCTGTTATATATGTACTTATCATTGATAACTTACGCTGTTATATATGTACATATCATCATTAACTTACGCGTTTCAGCCGCCGATTCGGCCAGAGAATTATTTAGGGAGGCTGAACAGAAGGTCAAGGAGCTGGAGAGGGAGCTGAAGTAAGGGGAAGCGTCTGATGTACATATTCAGTCACACGAGTATTAAGTATATGTTGAGCGAAACCCTTTTTCTGGTGGTATATTACCCACAACCTTATGCCATATAATAACAGCTATATCATTGTGTCCACGCCAGCATGTTGCACAAACTACTGGCTAGAGTCACCGAATGAACATTGTTGTCTATTCCTACATTTATTCCTACTTTCTCTTGCCTACGGCAGTGCAAATACTTTTGCGCCGCTAAACTGGTGTTAGAGAGCCTCCCTAACTTTATTGGCAGGCGTCCTAGCACCTGTATCTTGGAGATTTCTTGGCACAATTTTAGCTTTCATGGGCTCGAACGCGGTCTAAAACGCCAACATGTTCATTTTCAAATTAGTGCTAATTAATGTGCATCGTGTGAATCTGCCTGAGACGCCCCCTGGCAATGGTATGACTTGTCTGTCTACAGGGACCTGGAGACGCTGTTGGCCCTGGACCTGGGCAAGCACCTCCAGTTCTACCCACTGCGCGGGGAATGCTATGAATACACCGACTTGGAGTACACCTACAAGCTGTGCCCCTTTGATAAGTGCTCGCAGAGGAATAAACATGGGGGCATAGAAACCAGTCTCGGGTAAGAAATAAAAAAAACTGACGGAAGATGTTTTGAAATACATAAATGCGCCTTTGGTGCTGTCCGGTACGGACAAATCAAAAATTACTTTCAAATTCAAGGTAAACAAAAAGAAAGAAACCACCCTTTTGCAGCCGAGAGAGGAACAGTGTAAGCAATGTATTTGAGAGACGAAACGTACCCAGATATATATGATAACGAGCCCGTGCATGTGTACTTAATCTTGACCTGGTCTTCCACAGTGTGTGGGGTCACTGGGCTGGTGAAGAGGGAGTCATATATTCTGCTATGAAATACGAGAAAGGGCAAAACTGCTGGCATGGTCCGGACAGGTCGTGCAAGGTGAGTGCTGCTCGCTTTATGGCGGGTCTCTTGTCCGTACTTTCATTGTAATACATCAGCTCGATAATGTAAATGCGGAACGATTTATTGACCAAATTAAATTGCTTATGTAAATTAATATTTCTTATGTAAATTAATATTTCGTCATGTTTTTCGATATTCGACAATTTTGTTAGTCTGTTATGGTGATGTATTTGCTAATATCAGTTTAGCTCTACTACTCATATTTTTGACAGAATTGATGTGTTTGTTTATGTGTGCACAAGAGGCCGTAGTGGATGGTCCTTATATTTAGATAACTTGTTTGATCAAGCGCCCTCTGGTCTTTGACGACTTAATTAAGTTACCGTACATTAATGGCTGATAAACACGCCGTCTGTATAACTCACTTCAACATCACGCAATGTATCGACCTTCAGGTCGTCATCGAGTGTGGCATCCACAATGAAGTCCTAAAGGCTTCGGAACCCAACAGATGCGAATACGAGTTCAAGTTCACCTCTCCGGCTGCGTGCAGTTCTCCGCCGACCGAGGAAGAAAAGGACCCCTTCCACGATGAGCTATGATGGCCGCCATTAGTCCTCTCATCGTATCCCAGCTTTCTACCAGATGTTGTCAAACGGCAAGATTAAAACCTCAGTGTTTCAAGACAAAAAAGAGCGCGGTATATTTTTGCGGGATCTGTATGGTTTTCGTTTTGTTCGTACTTACACTTCTACAGAGACTTGAATATCACGTTTAGATATTGTACCACTGGAATGTGAACAGTGTCATATAAACGGCATTTCATCACTGAGATTTATGCGCTGACCGGAACTTCCTAACACTGTGTATTACACGGTATTGGTTCTTCATAGACACAGTTTTGGAGCAAACTGACAATTCTGAAATTATCCGTTTTTGGATTATTCAATCGTACCTTCTATTCGTAATTGAATATATTTATGACATTTGCGGGGAAAGGTATAATTGAACAGTCTATAGTGACAGTGATAACGTTCAATGTATAATATACAGGTTGTGGCCAACTAAAGTTGCCTTCAATCAGGTGATTTCTGCAACAATAGATTCGTCCAAGCACCATGAAATCTAGAGAAAATGATTCCAATAATGCTTACACATTTTGTGCTATGAATCTTTTATTGGCTGCTCGCGTTTCACATGTTGTCAATCTTAATTTGTCAATGTGAGTTGGTGATGCGATGCTAGCATTAGACCACAAGTATGCTTAATGTTAAGTAAATCGTGTTTGTCGTATTGTGTCTATTCTTGAGGTAGCAAAAAACTTGTCAGAAATAATCAGCTCAATATGATCATAAGCGTAATTTTTATATCTGATGAATTCAGTGAACTAAGAATGAATTATGTGGTTGCATCGGTTTGGGACTGATTTGTGTCTATAAGGTTTCGCATAACTTTTACTGAGGCCGAAATTGATAATGAACACGTCGTAATTGCTAGCACCATTGGTGACGTGATAGGGAAAGAACGACCGCTCTAAGCTTCTGGTGACATGCTTCTTGGATCTATTTTGCTCTCTGTGCCATCTATAGCAATGTTTAAGTGTGGCCGTTCCGTAACAGAAGGATGTACGAGAGATTGTTTGTGTTGTGAAACTGCTTAATATATTAAACAGAAGCTTGGCCAGCTCTTGTGTTCGTGCCATCTACGGCAGTGCGTTAATGTATGCGTGTGATAAAAATAAAGTTAAACGGATTGCTTGTCGAAATGTAAAACTGGCTTGGATATTAAACAACTGCCTTTTTTCGAGTGACGTACAGTTCTAGTCTCTCGTGAAGAATATCTTGACACGGTATGGCAGTTCGATTTGTTTTTGATGGGTATCATACTTGAGGCTAGGTCACTTGTTCGGATTCGGCAATGTATCGTCTTCATATCCTGTTGATTGTGAAATGTCTAGCGTTTTCTATCAGTCTGAAATTGGGAATTTAATAAACCGTGAAGATATTGTTGTAAACTGTTTACCTTCTGTTTTAAATTCGGTATCAAATGTCTTCTTAGAAAATGCAGGCAATGAGGAAGCTCTGAGAGTCAAATTAACCATCGTCTATCTTTCCACGGTTCGCACAGTGGCTATTGTCGACATAACTTGAGCAGCCCAAACGGCCAGTGGGTGGTTCGAGCTTCATCTGTGCCAGTTTCATCTTTATGCATGTGTGGTAAAGATCCCAAGTCTTTCTTCGCAAAGAGAAGGGGGGTTACTCCCGTACACATTTTGCGAGCTTCCCGACAGTGTCTAATTCACGAATTTGTTGGATGGCTCCATTATTATTTGACACCCTTGACATCTTGAAAATGGTGTTCTCAACACCTTAGCTTTTCCTTCACTTCTGTGTAAATATCGCGCCGGAGAAATTAACGTTTGGTTCGGAAGTACACCATTCCCCCCAATGCACCGATCAGGGAGTCGTCTGTTGATTACAGCTAGACTGTGTGGGAACTGTGAATGCCTAATTAAAGAATGCATTTTTACTTATATAATGACATTATATAATTCCATTTACACGTCTTAAAACAAAGTTAATGTTTATAAAAGCCAAACTTCTACACACTACAAGATAAAGATTCTATTCTCTTTGTCAATATCATAATGCAATACTTTTAGTATCTGGTTTTAGCAACAACAAAATCATTACCTTTTACGCCCCCCTTTATCGTGTAAGACAGATTCAGCCTTCCATCGAAAAGAAATCTGCCAACGCACCTCTTGGCGGGGCTCGTCGAATAGCGTTTTACAATGTACAACCGTCCCTGCGCTCGTTCCATGTGCAAGCGGAGTGAGCGCGCCACGTAGCGGTGGGATGTGGGGGCATGGAGAGTGCATACCTGCGGGGAACCAGCTCACCAGAACATTTCCGGAAGCTTTCTCGCATTAACACCAGACGGAGCCACGTTAAGGGGCTTGTTCTCGTCATCTCAATATACCGAGCAGCGCCAACGTATGTAAATAAGCCTGATAATCATGAAAATACTGAGGTAAAAGGGGCCGATCTATTGGGGGGCTGGGGAGGGGGGGGGGGATTAGGGGGGTTGCAACGCCCCTATTGGGAACATACGCATACACTGTAAAAGTTGGGCTTTCCGACGAAATACATCGGCAAAATTTTGTAGATACAACCCGGGCTAGAGGCGCGGAGGGGGAGGGGGGGGGGGGGGGGTGTTTAAGGGGTTGCCGCTACGAACTGTTAATTTTTTTCTACACCCGTAAAAATGTTCACCCCCCCACGGTCGCATTTTTTTTAGATAGCCCCCACCCTCACCGGTCGCATCAACCTCCCTTTCCAAATTCCTAGATCCGCCCTGGCTAATTAAGCTATTATATTCATTTTATATTTCCAACAACAAAAGGCAAAAGTGATGAATCAGAGCCGTACAATTTTGCTCACACTGAACTCGCTGTCTGAACGACATTGCATGGTCACAGCCAACTATTTTCATTTGTTGCGGGCATATCCACTAATTAATAAGTAACCCTCATTTGGACAATTGTTAAAGAAAGCTGGATAATTATTGCGCATTGACACATATATATATATACTGGTTATCCCCACTTATTTCATAAAGAATCTTCATCCTGGGGTGCGTACCGGAGCACAATCGACCGCGATCGAGCGCCACACGACACGTACGACATGTAAGGACGTAAACTTGGCAGATTGGTCAAGGACGCAAACAATTTAAAACCGGTTTACCATTTCATTTTTAATTCAATTTTACAGTTTTCTGAAATTTACCATGCAGATTTTTGTTATTAGCGGCAAACAACTGCGAACAGCTTTAAACTTCGACTGAACTTTGGCTTTCTTTTCAACATGTTCAAGGCAACGTACTATTGTAGCCTACAGCCCCATCCACAGCGGCCGTCAACTAGATCCACGCCTGATTATAGTTGGACCAGTGATTGCGCAGCTAATTGCGCAGATTGCGTAGAAAAATAATATACAAATAGCTTCGAATCATACAAAATCAACATCACAGTAGCTGTCACACATCATGCTTCTGCCTGATAAAATTTAGACCCAAATTTACGGAAATAACAAAAGAGCGTATTTCTGCAAGTGCGCAATCACTGGTCCACTAATAAGTGTACGTATCAAGACGTTAAAGTATTTATAAGACGGCTGGGGTACGAGACCGTGACTAAGGGTTCACCTTATACGAGACCTTGACTACGGAATCACCCTTTACGAGTCCGCATCTACCGAATCACCCTTTTTCGAGACCGTGACTACGGAATCACCCTATACTAGACCGTGACTACGGGATCACCCTCCATTTTAGCGCTGTCGCGAGAACCAGCGAATTATTGAGTAAATGTAGTTGGAGAGTGCGCTGGGTCACCAATCCAACCCTTGGCCGATCAAAATATACTTCAGCTGTTTGAGCCTCGTTGTTTAGCTTCTGATTTAGTTATTAACAGAGCAGAATGTCAGCTCCTTTGAAGCCATGGGAAAGGCCTGGAGTAAACAGCCAAAGTGCTAATACACCGCTAACCAGCAGTATGTCGAGGTAACGACTAGCGCTCAGTAAACAAGCCAGGGAAACTCAAATTGCCTGTACTGGCATGTGACGACATACACTGTCAGTCTGACAGTCACACTGATACATCATTACATTACATGTGCTCAGCACTGCTCAGGCCCTAGCTAGCCCCATGTGACATTGTTGGTTTCATGCATGAATGTCACATGTCCTAGCCATTAGATTATGTACTTTACCGCTAAAACATGGGTGTTGAGAAGTGGTTTTGATGGTGAGAAATTTTGTTAGTGTAGCAATAGTTTCTGGAACTAGGCCTAGATCTATGTTAGTATGTATCTTATAATTTACTTTTGTTATTTTGTTCTTTATCGAAAGAGCAGATAGCTGCAATCTATTACCAATCAAGTGGAGAAATTGCATACATGCACATTCATCAAAAAATACTATTTGCTTTATAGCTTATTGTACATCTGTTAAAACCTAAAACGTTGAGAGATTTATGTCCTGGTAAAAAAATATCAGACCTTACATGGTAGAATGAAATATAGGTGCTAAGTGTGACTTCAACCATCCTGGTTATCGCTCACATAACTCTGTATGACATTTCTAAAAGAGATAGGCCTGCGCCACTTGGGGCTAAAGAAAGGATTGATTGATGATTAATGACCTATTGAAGGCTGAAAATTTTAGAATTAAAGTGTAGGAAAATAAGAAAATCTAAGGTTTCTAGGAGTTGAAGGTTCCAATTAAGAGATAAACATGCATGGAGGCATGCAGTAGGGGAGGTGATATCATTTATTCATTTATCATTTATAAAAGCACTTATATATATCTGAAACTAAAGAGTTACTGACATATATTTATTTCACCCATCAATAGCCAATGCACAGTGTGAAACTGTATATTTACTCCTAGATGACGTAGCTGTGTGGTACAATATTTTTCATCATGGACGTTTTGGGTCGTAACATATACCTACGTACATGCAGCCATTGACATCTGATTGAAATGCAACCCTACCTGGCAAAAGCTACTAGTGAAGAATGACCAAATACAAAATGACACAACACCTGCATATGGCGCAGAGCAATGACTGCCTCATATGTGACTAGCCCTAGCCTGAAAACAAGATGCTTTAACTGTCATAAGACAGTTGGAAAAGGGATAACATGTAAACTCAGAACTCCTGATACATCTGGACTCAACATGTATTATGAAATAACATTTTCTTCTTTGAAATAAATCAAAGCTTGGGGAGACAATATCCACTCATGCAACAGTGGCCGAACCAACTAACAGGATATTAGCTAGAGACCTGCATGAATATTCAGGTCTAAATTCTACTTACCCATAGTTTTAATAATTAAGATATCTCATATTTAAAATTTTTGGGATTTGGGTCAGTCTATGCTTTAAATACAAACATGCTCAGTAATTTTCTTTCCTGTTATCAGGTTCTCGCTGATTTACATATATATATGTCAATTAATAGGCTAAATTGGGCTTAGACACCTCCTTGACAATGCAATGGGGATGGATGAAACCAGATGCAAGTGCCAGGGTTGGAATCTATGGCCTGTTGATCTGCAGCTCTCCCTGCTTAACAACTGAGCTAAGGAGGTTCACATGATATATATTGAGGTAGCAGGGAGGACAAGCTGTTATATTTCAGTCCACACAGATACTGAAGTATTTCTCAGAAATCAAGGTTTTTGCAGTGGCTCTAACTATCATTTTGACAGCCTATATTATATAATGTCATTAGTTATATTGCTTTGATCAAAAGAACATTTTTTGCTTAGGATAATATTTTCATATAGACTATTAATTTGTGATACAAAATAATATATAATGCAAAATGCTTCTAAAATAACAGAGCACTGCTCTTGTTGTGTTTCGAATGGCTGTCCACAGAGATATGGGGGGCCCTTCCTATAAGAGACATTTTTTCCTAATTGGTAGTGGATAAGAACTGCTGTGTAACTGCCTATCTGTTATGTATATATATGTGTAAATTTTGGCACCTCATTTTTTGTGGATACTAGCAGTTAAAGTTAGTTAAAAAAACAATTCTGGGTAATCTGATTCTGCTATGCCTCTGCTCACCTGTCACCACTCGTCCCTCACTGTGTCATATTTATTTACTCCTTGATTAATGTTAGACTAAATGTGTCACGTGTGTAATATGATCCTAGGGGCCCTGTATAGTATAACTATATGTAATATCAATATTGATTATTGTTGAAAGAATGTTTATGCATATACATGTACATAAAATGTATTGAGCGATCACCTGATCACCTCTTTTTATTGTATTTTGCAGTCCCAGTCTTCCCGATATGTCCACCTTGCCTTCCGGCGGGGTTGTAGGCGGGGCCGCGACCCGGAGCCCACCCGCCGTCCCCAGCCGCCCCACCCAGCAAGGCATCACCGGCTATGGAGGGGGAGGGTTGGCAGGCTACGGCGGGGGTGGACTGGGTAGTTACGGCGGGTCTGGACTGGGTAGTTACGGCGGGTCTGGACTGGGTAGTTACGGCGGGTCTGGACTGGGTAGTTACGGCGGGGGTTACAGCGGCTACGGCGGTTACGGTAGCGGCATGGGCGGGGGTATGTACGGAAGCAGTATGTACGGGGGCGGCGGTATGTACGGAGGCGGCGGTATGTACGGAGGCGGCGGCATGTACGGAGGCGGGGGTATGTACGGCGGCAGGGCCGGCGCGGAGGGGTACAACCCAAACAGCTTCGTTCAGCAGGCGGAGGACAGTTCTCGCCAGGCCTTCAGCTCGATCGAAAGCGTCGTGCAGGCGGTGGGCTCCGTGGCCATGATGCTCGAGTCGACCTTCTACGCCGTTTACAACTCGTTCCGGGCCGTCATCGGGGTGGCCGACCACTTCACGCGCATGAAGACCCACATGGCGCAGATCTTCTCGGCGCTGGCGGTGATCCGTACGCTGCGCTGGCTCTACCGCCGCCTGCTCGAGCTGCTGCGGCTGCGGGCGCCGGGCCACGCCGAGGAGGTGTGGCAGGACGCCGTGCAGGAGGGACTCAGTGCGCTGGCCGAGGGTGGCGGCGCGGACGGACGCGGCCCCGGCAGGTCCAGCTGGCCCGTCATCCTCTTCTTCGGGATGGTCGTTGGCGGACCCTGGCTCATCTGGAAGCTGCTCTCCTCCCTCAGCGGCAAGAAAACTGGTAAGGAACCACAGCCCCGTAGCTCTTAGTCAACCTCACAAGGTGGCTCTTATATGCAATACGAGGCCTCATCGTTTTTAACAGCTATTGCTGTGTTGTCCATATGCTACCTCAAGTCTCAAGTCTCGCTGATATGGAGACATATATGTATGTGGATATATATAAAGGACTGTCTGCTCAGCATATGGATGGGTTATGGGGTTTGTTCCTTACTTAGGATCCGTGTGGCGTTTTCTTGATTCCCGGAGAGAAGGCCCCTGAAGGGTTGGCATTCCGTTTTTGTTTACCCCACACCTGACCAGTTACTGTCGTGTTTTGATCCTGGTGTATACCCCAGATCTAACCACTTACTCTGATGTTTTGACCCTTGTCTGTGCTCCAGAGCTAACCTTTTACTCTCGTATTTTGATCCTGGTTTGTACCCCAGACCTAACCACTTACTCTGGTGTTTTGACCCTGCTGTATACCCCAGACATAACCACTAACTGTGGTGTTTTTACCCTAGTTTGTACCCCTGACCTAACCACTTACTGTGGTGTTTTGACCCCGGTTTGTACCCCAGACCTAACCACTTACTGTTGTGTTTTGACTCTGGTTTGTACACCAGACCTGACCAGTTACTGTGGTGTTTTGACCCTGGTTTGTACACCAGACCTAACCACTTACTGTGGTGTTTTGACCCTGGTTTGTACACCAGACCTAACCACTTACTGTGGTGTTTTGACCCTAGTTTGTACCCCAGACCTAACCACTTACTGCCGTGTTTTGACCCTAGTTTGTACCCCATACCTAACCACTTACTGTGGTGTTTTGACCCTGGTTTGTACCCCAGACATAACCACTTACTTTGGTGTTTAACCCTGGTTTGTACCCCAGACCTGACCAGTTACTGCCGTGTTTTGACCCTGGTTTGTACCCCCGACCTGACCAGTTACTGCCGTGTTTTGACTCTGGTTTGTACCCCAGACATAACTAGTTACTGTGGTGTTTTGACCCTGTTTTGTACCCCAGACCTGACCAGTTACTGTGGTGTTTTGACCCTGGTTTGTACACCAGACCTAACCACTTACTGTGGTGTTTTGACCCTGGTTTGTACACCAGACCTAACCACTTACTGTGGTGTTTTGACCCTAGTTTGTACCCCAGACCTAACCACTTACTGCCGTGTTTTGACCCTAGTTTGTACCCCATACCTAACCACTTACTGTGGTGTTTTGATCCTAGTTTGTACCCCAGACATAACCACTTACTGTGGTGTTTGACCCTGGTTTGTACCCCAGACATAACCACTTACTGTGGTGTTTAACCCTGGTTTGTACCCCAGACCTGACCAGTTACTGCCGTGTTTTGACCCTGGTTTGTACCCCAGACCTGACCAGTTACTGCCGTGTTTTTACCCTGGTTTGTACCCCAGACATAACTAGTTACTGTGGTGTTTTGACCCTGGTTTGTACCCCAGACCTGACCAGTTACTGCCGTGTTTTGACCCTGGTTTGTACCCCAGACATAACCAGTTACTGTGGTGTTTTGACCCTGGTTTGTATCCCAGACTTAACCACGTACTGTGGTGTTTTGACCCTGGTTTGTACCTCAGACCTAACCACTCACTGTGGTGTCTTGATCCTGTTTTTTGTATCCCAGACCTAACCACTTACTGACGGGTTTTGACCCTGGATGGAACCCCAAACTTAACCACCTAATAAGGTGTTTTGACCCTAGTTTGTACCCAAGAGCTAACCACTTACTGTGGTGTTTTGACCCTGACCAGTTACTGCCGTGTTTTGACCCTGGTTTGTACCCCAGACCTAGCCACTTACTGTCGTGTTTTGACCCTGGTTTGTACCCCAGACCTGACCAGTTACTGCCGTGTTTTGACCCTGGTTTGTACCCAGACCTAACCACTTACTGCCGTGTTTTGACCCTGGTTTGTACCCCAGACCTGACCAGTTACTGCCGTGTTTTGACCCTGGTTTGTACCCCACACCTGACCAGTTACTGTGGTGTTTTGACCCTGGTTTGTACCCCAGACCTGACCACTTACTGTCGTGTTTTGACCCTGGTTTGTATCCCAGACCTAACCACTTACTATCGTGTTTGGCCCTGGATGGAACCCCAAACTTAACCACTTAATAAGGTGTTTTGACCCTAGTTTGTACCCAAGAGCTAACCTCTTACTGTCGTGTTTTGACCCTGGTTTGTACCCCAGACCTGACCAGTTACTGTGGTGTTTAACCCTGGTTTGCACCCCAGACCTGACCAGTTACTGTGGTGTTTTGACCCTGGTTTGTACCCCAGACCTGACCAGTTACTGTGGTGTTTTGACCCTGGTTTGTACCCCAGACCTGACCAGTTACTGTGGTGTTGTGCCATAGCGCCATGTACCATTGTCGCGTTCTACGTAGTACGAAAACAAATAACATAAAACTAGTCAGTGTTTTTATTTATATATCATACATTTTTACAATCACACACCTCAAAATTCACCGGGTTGGGGCGTGCTAAGATGCCCTTATGTTTGTGCCATCCATGCCGCTCGATGCATATTTATCTTCGATGTGGACTATGTCAAGAGTTACCCTTGTTGTGAGAGCATCCAGTTGAAGATGTGACAGAAGTCACAGCACAGACACAATGTTCGACCTAGTCTATAGCTACGTGAACATGTCTCATTGGTTGAATCCCTTCCCGTCTGGACAAATCAACTACTTTTCCTTCTAGATTTATCTAAACTATCTTCAGCTAATACTTTTGCAGTCTTTCTCACATCTGTCAGCAAGAATATTCACCAAATCACCGGTACATTCCGAATATGTAATGAATGGAACAATTGTATGCCACGAGGTCCTATGCGTCTTCTAATTACTAAAGGCAAATAATTCATGCTAAATATTTTTGTGCATATTGAATTTCTTTACCTGAGTATTTCATTTCGCGCGCATGAGTACCGATTTCAATTAAGTAACGTTCACATGGGCGAATATCTACTATTAATCGCTATGCGTCGTTGAACCTTTATATTTTATTATACTAATAATCCAATAAATGTTGAACGCTTGAATGACTTACAGGGGTAGGACGCGGCGGGGGGAGGGGGCATTCTCATTCTGTGGAAAGGAGAAGTGATATATTATGACTGCACAGGTACATTATGATTCTGTGAACGGGGGGGGGGTGGGTATAATATGAATGCACGGGTGCATTATGATTGTTTGGGCAAGTATTGGAAGCTGAGGTCCGGCAGATCGCCGAACCAGTCCTCACAGAGCTGGTCGAACTCCTCGGACTGGGCGCGGGTGAAGTAGTTCTGCCAGTCGCCGACCTGGCCGCGACGGAGGAAGGGCGACACTTCCTGGTCGATGTTGGGCGCGTTGCTGAAGTTGGTCATCGGGTTGACTTTCATCGCCTCGAACGACGTGTGGTGAACGATGGACTGGAGGACGTCGGGCGCCAGCGGGCGGCCAAGGGCGGTGGCCATGGCGGCGATGGTGGCGGCCGGGTCCTCCTTCAGGTCCTCGTACCGCACGAAGTGGACGTTATCCCGACCCTTGGCGTGCACCCACCAGTGGCGGATGTGCTCGAACCAGCTGCCGCTGACGACGAAGCCCGCTTTGAACATGGCCAGGAACTCGGGCCAGTCCCCCTTGTAGTTACCCAGTTCGGAGAGACAGCGGTAGAAGTTGAAGTAGGATACGGCTACGTCCTTGGGGTTGCGGAGGATGTGGACGACGTGTGGGCGGGCGCTCTCCGCGGCGGTGGGCAGGTTGTGGAAGCGCTCGTGCGACTTGTACAGTCGGGGCGAGGTGGTGCCCAGCAGCGGGTAGGTGCGGGTGTCCTCTATGAGGGGCACGCGCCGGTAGATGGGTTCCGTGCTCACCGCCGAGCGGTCCCCGCCACTGTAGATCAGACAGACGATCTCCTCTAGCCACGTGGTTCCTGTATGGGGAAGCAATACAAAAGTGTTTTAACGTGGATCAGTTGGAGATACGCCATCCCTAAGTGGGTAGTTACTTGTTATGGCTTACATCATTAGAGCTGGCTGGATGGCTGGAGGGCGCTAGCAACCGTTTGTGTCACCAAACGACCACGTGGTGATCAATAGTAAACAATGACCACGTGGTGACCAATAGTAAACAATGACCACGTGGTGACCATTAGAAAACAATGACCATGAGGTGACCTATGTAGCAGACAATGACCATGTGGTGCCATACGGTAAACAATGACCATGTGCAAACAAGGCCATTTGTTGCTCAATAGTAAACAATGCCATGTGGTGACCTGTATTAAACAATGATAACGGGTGACATGTATTAAACATTGATAACGGGTGACCTGTATTAAACAATGATAACGGGTGACCTGTATTAAACAATGATAACGGGGTGACCTGTATTAAACAATGATAACGGGGTGACCTGTATTAAACAATGATAACGGGGTGACCTGTATTAAACAATGATAACGGGGTGACCTGTATTAAACAATGATAACGGGTGACCTGTATTAAACAATGATAACGGGGTGACCTGTATTAAACAATGATAACGGGTGACCTGTATTAAACAATGATCACGGGTGACCTGTATTAAACAATGATAACGGGTGACCTTTATTAAACAATGATAATGGGGTGACCTGTATTAAACAATGATAACGGATGACCTGTATTAAACAATAATAACGGATGACCTGTATTAAACAATAATAACGGGGTGACCTGTATTAAACAATGATAACGGGGTGACCTGTATGAAACAATGATAACGGGGTGACCTGTATTAAACAATGATAACGGGGTGACCTGTATTAAACAATGATAACAGGGTGACCTTTATTAAACAATGATAACGGGGTGACCTGTAGTAAACAATGATAACGGGGTGACCTGTATTAAACGATGATAACGGGGTGACCTGTATTAAACAATGATAACGGGGTGACCTGTATTAAACAATGATAACGGGGTGACCTGTATTAAACAATGATAACGGGGCGACCTGTAGTAAACAATGATAACGAGTTGACCTGTATTAAACAATGATAACGGGGTGACCTGTATTAAACAAATGATAACGGGGTGACCTGTAGTAAACAATGATAACGGGGTGACCTTTATTAAACAATGCTAACGGGGTGCCCTGTAGTAAACAATGATCACTTAGTAACCTGTATTAAACAATGATCACTTAGTAACCTGTATTAAACAATGATCACTTAGTAACCTGTAGTAAACAATGATCACATAGTAACCTGTATTAAACAGTGACCACGTGGTATTAAACAATGATCACGTGGTGACATGTACATGTATAGCCAATACAAGTCTGCCAGGGGGGACGGGGCAGGAAATTGACTATCGTTTGAAAGATGGAGGGTGTTTGGTCAGTATGAGGCCCTGAGATGGAAAGGCCCAGGCCCTGACCTCCTCAAATCCTCAATGTTTTTTGGGGCTTGAATTGTTCTAGGCACCCGCGGCTGCATCAAAAGTTATTGGTGGCTTTATGGGCCTTTTCCTATATGTGGGAGTTAAAAGCATAGGGCTTAAAATCAAGTGCGTGAGTCAAACTTATGCCCAGCATGCAATCTGTACTTTGCATAACACGCGGCTTTTTGACCAAGTACACCAGCCTCAAGTAGACGCTTTGAAGTAACCACGACGGTTTTTTCCCCTTAAATAGAAGAGGTAGAGGCCGTGTATATATGGCGTTGATACTTGATGCAGGTTTGTATCATGCCGTTAGTCTAAAATGGGTTCACCATGGTGTTGGAAATGGTTTTGGGTATGCAAAATCATTGACAAAAAACTACGACCATGGTCAATGAAAAGTACACTTTGTCGTGGCCTCGCCAGCTCGTTGTTGTGGTGCTCATCATCAATAAATCGCACTAAATATAATTTTAGAACTAAATTCAGCAAATCTACATGTTGGGTGAATACTTTTATAGATATATACATGTCCTTTGAATCCGATAATCGGCACGGGACCGCCACACACGGGGCCACGGGGCCGCCACACACGGGGCCGCCACACTTTTGCGAAAGCTATTTGTAGATTATGAATACCGCCCGGGATGCCTTTCGCCGACGTATACACGGACATAAACATTACTACAAAACATACAGGGGTAACGTTTACTGATTTGAGGAGCCAATGTTGGTATTATAGGATGTTCCCTACCCTGTCTGCGCCAGTCTTGCACAACAGATAAGTGTGAAGGCACGGCATCAATGTTGGTATTATAGGATTCTCCATACCCGGTCTGCGCCACTGTCTTGCACGACAAATAAGTGTGAAGGCACGGCATCAATATTGGTATTATAGGACTCTCCATACCCTGTTGCGCCAGTCTTGCACGACAGACAAGTGTGAAGGCACGGTCACTGGTATGGTTTTCTTCAAATGTCTTCCTTAATTACATTTCAAAAGTATCACGTAAATTATGGTTGAATAATTACGTAGAAAATAAAAAACAAACATTGTGGGCATGTTTTTCTCTTACTGGTTCACTGTGCGGAACATGGGCGCTTATCTCCAAAATTTCGGAGCATTTTGATAAAAAAAAAGAGGAGATATTAGGCTCTTAAGTCAGTGGAAGCGTCCAGGACCAAATACAGCTTGGTAATTGTGTTTCCAGCGCCATGCACTACCAAGCCTCAGCGGGCCCGTAACGGACATGAAAGACATGAATATCACTGGTAGCTATTGAAGAATTAATTCAGTCCCACACATCTGTCGAAAGGCGGCCATATGTGACTTTTTCTGCTAAAGAAAAAAACGAAACAAAAAGGGAACTCCTACCCCCTGCAGCTGTTGACCTTGACCCATTATTACGTGACCTCTCACGTGCGTCATCTCCATGTTTGTTCCCCCTGCTGAAAGAGGGTTAGTGTGACAAGCCGACGCTCAGAGGTAACATCACCACGTGTCTACCATTACAACAAAGTAGAAACAGAGTTTGCTGGCCCACATATGTGTGCGCAGCGCGAGCCAATTTGTACTTTAGTCTATTTTGGGGGGCGGCTTAGGGGGGAGAGGAGGAATTTTTTTAGCCCCCTTTTTTGTTCCAAAAAAATTTACACGCTCTATACGCGTCTATCATTACATCTTCATTGTGGACCCAAGCAAATCGTGCATGTGGCAGGGTGAACAAGTACGTGTTTATAGAGGATGCAAAAAAAAAAGAAAAGAAGAGTGGTGGCTTGCGAGAAATTGCAATACTAATAGGTGAGGAAGGTGAGAGTGGGAAGGCCAGGGTGAAGGGGTGGGCTGACTGTCGTGCCAGATGGCGGCGCCATTTCAAGGGCAGAGAGCGTTCTCTGACAGATGTTACCAAAGACAGTAGTGGTGCTATATTGCCAATGTACATCACCATATCTATTCTGATATTGCGCGGGACCGTCGAAATTATCGACTCATCGGAGAAGTGGGTGACGCTTACAAATGACGAGCGAGGCAATTATTATATTTAATAGAATTTAATTAAAGGAAAGGTCACGTGGAAGCAAACATTAGTCATGCAACACGCAGTGGTGTTTATTAAGTTTATCTGTTTATATATGCCTAGACCGTCTTCGATAGCAACAATAGTTTTCATACGCAATGCGTCTAACTGAAAATGATATACAGGGCTTATTTTTTTTCCATTTATTTTAATTTTCCTGCGACATTCCTGTTATTCACCTGGAGGCTATTATTTTTCCAATAGTTATTGTTTCACCTTGGAGTCGAACTCCTACTCCCCTCGAGCTGGTTTGACACCTATGTTGCCAAAGATGCTTAACATATTGTTTAGTAACGTCGGATTATTTCTAGTATTAACGGGAACTTTACATATCAACCCCGCTGCCACTGTGGGCACAGCTATTAAAATCTCCATTGCCCAGACCTTGAGACCCGATCACAACTGGGCCTCTTGCCCAGACTTCCGGCCTCGCCTCTCACTTCCAGCGTCGCTAACAAGCCATGGAAAGGAAACCCGATTCACCGTGCTTCTATTCATATTGAAAACTCTCGCCCTCCACTATAATAAGCGTCCTGCCTATTTCATGGACATAGTTTAGCCATCTACGGGGCTTAGTCGGCTAAAATGGCCCATCATTTACATGGTAACTTTAGTCGACTAAGCTCCGCATTCTCGAAATCCGCCTGTCCACCTGGCTGTACAGCACGCGGCGAAACTCACTTCCCCAATCCTCCTATTTCTACTCCTGTATAAATAATAATAATTGGTTTGTTGAAAATATTGATCCACGCTCCCGGTCGATGTTATTAAGTATTCTTTTTATTTGAGGAAAGGTAATGTTAAACGAAGAGTCACTCCAAGTCAATTTGAGATCAATATGTGTATGTCAAATCACCAGAGACCTATATTCGCTTTTCAGAGATGGAACTAATTTTTGGGTTTAAAATAAGCATAACTGGATAAAGTGGCTGGATACTGCCGCACGTGGTCTATCTGTCCCCAGCCGTCAGTGGCTGGATACTGCCGCACGTGGTCTGTCCCCATCCGTCAGTGGCTGGATGCTTCCGCACGTGGTCTATCTGTCCCCATCCGTCAGTGGCTGGATACTACCGCACGTGGTCTGTCCCCATCCGTCAGTGGCTGGATATTGTCACACGCGGGGCCGCCACACGGGGCCACGGGGCCGCCACACATTGGGCCGCCACACACAGGGCCGCCACACATTGGGCCGCCACACACGGGGCCCCACACACGGGGCCGCCACACACGGGGCCACAGGGCCGCCACACACGGGGCCACGGGGCCGCCACACACGGGGCCACGGGGCCGCCACACATGGGGCCGCCACACACGGGGCCGTCACACACGGGGCAACGGGGCGGCCACACACGGGGCCACGGGACCGCCACACACGGGGGCCACGGGACCGCCACACACGGGGCCGCGGGGCGGCCACACACGGGGCCGCCACACACGGGGCTGCCACACACGGTGCCGCCACACACGGGGCCGCCACACACGGTGCCGCCACACACGGGGCCGCCACACACGGGGCCGCCACACACGGGGCCGCCACACACGGGGCCGCCACACACGGGGCCGCCACACACGGGGCCGCCACACACGGGGCCACGGGGCCGCCACACCCGGGGCCGCCACACACGGGACCGCCACACACGGGACCGCCACACACGGGGCCGCCACACACGGGGCCACGAGGCCGCCACACACGGGGCCGCCACACACGGGACCGCCACACACGGGGCCACGGGGCCGCCACACACGGGGCCGCCACACACGGGGCCGCCACACACGGGACCGCCACACACGGGGCCGCCACACACGGGGCCGCCACACACGGGACCGCCACACACGGGGCCGCCACACACGGGGCCACGGGGCCGCCACACACGGGGCCGCCACACACGGGGCCGCCACACACGGGGCCGCCACACACGGGGCCGCTACACACGGGGCCACGGGGCCGCCACACACGGGGCCGCCACACACGGGGCCGCCGCACGCAGATTCTGCGAATTGTTAATTGGTCGCGACTAACAGCCGCATATCGATTTTTATTTGACGAACCTGGATCTATAAACATCTCCTCGTGCCTCGCGGCAAGTAGTATGTGCTTCAGTCTATCAGCACTCACTTCGGCGCGTGCTGTCGCGTAGATTGTTTTGTCATGAGTAATACGTGAATGGGGTCATTATCCATGCTATTTGTTCATGCTGGCGGCTATAATGCAGGTCACCTGATCATAATAGTTATTGATTTCTCGGCGCCTTAGAAGTTGACGCTGTATTTAACTACCTGCACATTCAACAGGTTGAATGGCGTCGCCGGCATGGCGTTGTATTGTCATTGTGGTATAGATGATTGGTTGGTTGGTTGATTGTATATATTCAGGGCGCTTTAACCACTTTTGGTAATTTGGCGTCAATGGGAGCAAGCAGGGAGAGTCGAGCCATGTCCCCAGGGGTAACCCCCTACTCTTTGACTAGAAAGACATGGGATCTGTAGCCTGCGACCACAAAGACATGGCCACCACCGCGGGGGGAGGGGGGGGGGGGGGCGAACCACCAATCCACGTGCCGGGAGACCTTCAGGTGGCTAGAGCGCTGAATGCCAGCGCTCTAAGCGACTGAGCTATCGAGGCGGCCCCTTGGTATAGATGATAGCGTTATCAATGGTGCGTCCATTGTGTGTCAGTGGAGGTGAATGTATTGGTGTGTCGTCAAGGAAGAAACAAAGGACATTTAGGCTACCCTCTTTCCACAATTATGCGAAGGTGACGGTGACTATCATGGTTGTTTTCGTGTAATAACATTATTATAACTCCTTCGAGTCGTGAACATGCTTTGTTGCACACCGATTGACCGACATATAAATGCTACTTAACCAATAGGGTATAAATCACATTAAGAAACTCACGTCATTCATTGTGGATGTAGATCGACATTGTGACTCGTCATTTGTTGTCGAAAATTACTGCTGAGCAGCTGACGATAATGCTACGACCCCGAATGTAATTTACCTGACTTGGGGTATCCAGTGACGATACAGTCAGTGGCGTAGACTTCCATGGACATGACGAACTCCAGGTGGTCGGCGGGCATGCTCTCTTTGAGCAAGGCGCAGCGGTGGTAGTGCTGCCCGGGTACACGGTGCGTGAACACCTGCTCCAGGTTGGGGTAGTCGGGGGGTTCGGCCCGCTCCCCGGGACCCCCCGAGGGAACGTACCGCCGGGCCGGGGGACCTCGGCTCCTCGGGGAAGCCAGCTGCCGGTCGTCTTCAGGGGGGCGACAGTCCGTGTCACCTTCGGAGCGACACTCCTTGTCACCTTGGGAACGACAGTCCTTGTCGCCTTGGGAACGACAGTCCTTGTCGCCTTGGAAACGACAGTCCGTGTCATCTTCGGACATCGTCGCCGGGTAGCTCTTGGAGCGTGCTGATTGGCTGTTTGTAGGCGATTCGGGCTTCGGAATGGTGGAATCCTGACCTTCATGCGCGTCCTGATCTTCCCCTTTCCGGGAATAGCTCGATCTGGACGTGGAGCCTCGTGTATCCGGAAGGCGCGGGCCGTCGCCAGGGGGCACTACCGCTCGCGGCGCATGTCTCGACGTTAATTGCCGGTCGGGTTTAACCGCGATCTTGAGCCCGGATCCGTCATCAGTGCGACTGTTTTCCTTGGCGTGGCCCTTGGTAAAAGCGGTGTTCCTCGCATCGTCGCTAGGATGAGGACACGGCTGCATGAGAGGGTCTCCCCTTCTTCCGCCGCCGCCGCCGCCGCCGCCGCCACACTCTCTCGCGCTAGGTGTCGCTGACCGCAGTGCGCTATTCATAGCGGCGGCGCCCCTCGCTATTGAAGTCATCTTGCCGGTAGTCCTCAACGCCAGGATCCCTCCGTCCGCCTGGAGTACGTGTCGATCCTGGTCTCTGGGTCACCTTCAGGTCGATATATGATATCAGCTGGCAAGTTCTCGATCCTCGCAGCTCAGTGTTTCGCCGTCCTTTCCGAGTGGTGTGTCACACACGAGGCGGCGATGTGTTACTTATGTACGTGTGAGAGACAAGTGACAGGCGGCTTGTCTGTCTGTGTGCCCCCCGCCCCTCTTCTCGGGCGACGATGACGTGATGCCAAGCGGTAGGCAGGTAGGCAGTCAGGTAATCTCGCCGCTGTCGCTGCCGCCTCCGCTGCCGCTGCCGCCGCCGCTGCCGCCAATCCCGTTGACGGCTGTAGGTGAGCTCTAGGGTAACTGTGGGGAGTGGAGGCGTGGCGGCGGGTCTGCCTGCTCTCACCAGACGTGCGCCACCCTCCACCAGCGGACCGCCCTCCCTCCCTCCCTCCCTCTAGCTACTGCGCCCGCTTGGTCTCTTTTTACTCTCTCCTGGCCTCTCTGCAACTCGCGCTACTGTCGCTCACTTTCGTTCTCTCGCGTAGCCACTACTGTTTCGCTCCGTGGCTTGCCATCACTGCCTCACTCTCTGCTCTCGGTCTCACCCTTTGACTCCCTGTCCATCTCTCGCTTTCTGTCTTCCGACTGCCGCGGGGCTGACTGACCGCTGTCGTTGTCTACCACTTACTGGGTCCGACTGATCGCTGGTCTCCCCCACACACTGGACCTGACTGACCGCTGGTCTCCCCCACACACTGGACCTGACTGACCGCTGGTCTCCCCCACACACTGGGGCTGACTGACCGCTGGCGTCCCCCACACACTGGGGCTGACTGACCGCTGGACTCCCCCACACACTGGGGCTGACTGACCGCTGGTCTCCCCCACACACTGGGGCTGACTGGCCGCTGGTCTCCCCCACACACTGGGGCTGACTGACCGCTGGTCTCCCCCCACACAGTGGGTCTGGCCGCTGGTCTCCCCCACACACTGGGGCTGACTGACCGCCGGTCTCCCCCACACACTGGGGCTGACTGACCGCTGGTGTCCCCCACACACTGGGCCTGACTGACCGCTGGTCTCCCCCACACACTGGGGCTGACTGGCCGCTGGTCTCCCCCACACACTGTGGCTGACTGACCGCTGGTCTCCCCCGCACACTGGGTCTGGCTGCTGGTCTCTCCCCGGTCGTTGTGTGTGTGTGTGCCCGGCCCTTAGGGTCACTCACCGGATGCGACCGGAGCCAGAGGCCGCGACTGCCTGTCGATTTCCCCCCTCAGCCCCTCTTCTCGCTGCCCCGGCGTATTCTTGCGGGACCCTGATCGCTGGTTGCGGCCAGAGGTCCAATGACTCAAGCCGCTTGGAGGCAAATGTAGCTTGGCTCCCACCACCGGGTTGCCTGGCAGCAGTTCTCTCGCGCAGAATGTTACGCGCAGGACGTGCAGAGCACACTGCGTGGTTCGCGCTGAGGTGCCCTGGCGTCCCGACGCATCTCGGGAGGTCGCAAGGTCACGCAGGGGTAGGACGCGCAGGGTTGGTGCGAGCGCATGGGGGCACACTTCCAGCCCCTTGTTTCTCCTTATGATAGCGAAGCAGATCCCCAGAACAGTCTTCGGTGGCCTTGAGACAAAAAGAAAATGCCAGCGAAAGGCGTTGCTTCGGCGTGGCAGGCCGGGGCGAGAGGGGGAAAAGGGGAAGGGCATGGGGAGATTGGTGGGGGAAGGGGGGGGGGGGAGGAGGTGGGGGGGGGGGGGTGGGAGGGGCGGAAGCAGAGAGGGCCGGGGCTGGGCTGCTTGCCCAGGGAGGAGACGGCGGCGGCGGTGTGGCCACAGCGTGGTTGGTGGTCCCCCCCGCTAGCGCCTCGTGATTTGTCAGGCCGGGCTTGGCAAGGCCACCCGCTATCCACTCGGCGCTCAGCCACCGCTCTCCCCGCACCCCCCTCCCCTCCCCCCCCCACCCCCCCCTCCTGCCCCCTCCGCTCAGCCGCGCAACCCGCACCACCCTCGCTCACCTGGCGGCGATAGCAGCGGACATCGACCTGAGCGGCGCATGACCCCGTTGTACCTCTCTGAAGTAGCGGCTTGGCTGCCGAAACAATCCTTGGTGTCAGTCATAGGAAAATAAGGGTCTGAAGACGGTCGGTAGAAAAATAAAACGTGCCGGCTAAAAAAGTGCCGTTGCGCTCCATGGGCTACTTTTCTCTGGGCTTTTTTTTTCTCCATGCAGCGCTGCCTAGATTAGCTCCTTCATTAAATGTATGCCTTGTTTTGCGACCTTTCGTTCTATATAAAACAGTTGCTTCACGTCGTTGCTCTGCTCAGCTTGACACCGGCTGAGCTATAGAGATGCCCACTCTCTGCCTTCGACTCCCTCTTTGGCTTGCCGTAATCTATCGTATACCATGCACGTGCTGGTGGCATATCATTCGGTTGCTTAGCAACACCTATTGTGACGACATTTTTATAACATTTTGACGTCACAACTACTCATAGCCGTGACAAAGTCTCGAATTCCGTTTTAAAACGTTTCATTATTTTGGTTAATAAAACGAGAGGTACATTTTGTTGAAATCGGCACGTTTCATTGATATATACATATATGTCTTACAGTAATCAATCTTAAAGTTGCATGTCGAGCTCTTTCCCGCCAAAACTAAAGAGGTCAAAATACTAATAAGAATCAGTCCTAGAATCATTCAAGACTTCTTTTGTCTATACTCCACCCATGCCAGACTGCCAAATAGTATCTCTTTGCCTTGCCCGTGATATCAATTTACCACAAGTTTTCATTTTAGTGGTAAACGTCATCAGTTTGTGTGCTTCGCGATGCTTTGGTATAAGTAGCAGTACAGCGACCGAGTTCTATGGTGTCCCGGGATAGACACGTTTGCCACCCCATAGGTTTATCAGGTTTTTGAATTCAGAGAATGACACAATCGAGTTTTCTGCAAGTTTTGATATAAATTTCGCCTAGGCTTAGTTTTGGCGGGAAAGAACTCGACATGCAACTTTAACGGGGAAAAGGAACACGCATACGTGCATAACATGCGATCTCTTCCGCTTTCCCCAGTGGAGGTCGACTTCCGTTGGATTTCACCAGCTCATAACAGTATAGGATTCAGATATAGATTATGTCATTTTTTATACGTGTGTGTTATCTAAAGAGCTCTCTACGCTCGCTATAATGTTGCGAGAAATTACAGCTGATTGACCGTTTTTCAAGAATCTTGAAATATGTCCCCCGGCCGACAGCAGCGGCAAAAGCTAGCTTGCGTAGCGCCACCGTGCGGGGAGCTTGAGTGATACCGAGTAAAGTTTTTTTTTTTTTTTCTCTCTTGTTTGTGAGGAATGAATCAACCCCGGTCGAAACGAGGCGCGCACACGTCGTCTTCTTTTTCCTCTTCTGAGATTTTTTTGGACAGTACCATATTCAACCAGTTTAATTGATAGGACTGAGAATGCGGGCAAGAACGTGTTTACCGTTCACGGCGAATGCCCTTGTCACTGAACAAATAAGGTTGTCGTGGCGATTGTAATGTAAATGTAGAGACCATGTGATATAAAAAGTTGCTTATCACAGTAATATACAGGTTATACCGAGGCCAACGTTCGTGGGGCCATTAGACTTTTAATTGTGCACACGTGAACCAGTTGAAAAATGTTCTCGTGACTCCAGTTTGCTTGCCATTCACCTTGAAACTATTGATTAGTATTTTGTAGCCTAAGGGAGCATCGCCCTTCGTTACGTCTGTAGCGAGTTATCATGTCCGAGAACTGACGTCACGTGGATGATAAAATGACCTACAGTTAGTGAATTATCATGTCCGGGAAATGACGCCACGTGGATGACAAGGTGATCTACAGGGAGTGATTATGTTCTAGAAATGACGTCACGTGGATGACAAGGTGACCTACAGAGAACGATTTTGTCCGAGAAATGACGTCAAGTGGATGACCAGGTGACCTACAGAGAGTGATTATGTCCGAGAAATGACCTCAAGTCAATAACAAGTGACCTACAGAGTGTGATTATGTCCGAGAAATGACATCACGTCAATAACAAGGTGACCTACAGGGAGTGATTATGTCCGAGAAATGACGTCATGTGGAGGACCAGGTGACCTACAGAGAGCGATTATGTCCGAGAAATGACGTCAAGTCGATAACAAGGTGACCTCCAGAGAGTGATTACGTCCGAGACATGACGTCACGTGGGTCACAAGGTGACCTACAGGGAGTGATTATGTCCGAGACATGACGTCACGTGGATGACAAGGTGATCTACAGAGTGGTTCTGTCCGAGAAATGACCTAAAGTCGATAACAAGGTGACCTACAGGGAGTGATTATGTCCGAGAATGACGTCACGTGGATGACAAGGTGACCTACAGGGAGTGATTATGTCCGAGAAATGACGTCAAGTGGATGACAAGGTGATCTACAGAGTGGTTCTGTCCGAGAAATGACCTAAAGTCGATAACAAGGTGACCTACAGGGAGTGATTATGTCCGAGAATGACGTCACGTGGATGACAAGGTGACCTACAGGGAGTGATTATGTCCGAGAATGACGTCACGTGGATGACCAGGTGACCGACAGGGAGTGATTATGTCCGAGAAATGACGTCAAGTGGATGACAAGGTGACCTACAGGGAGTGATTATGTCCGAGAAATGACGTCAAGTGGATGACAAGGTGACCTACAGAGAATGATTTTGTCCGAGAAATGACGTCAAGTGGATGACCAGGTGACCTACAGAGAGTGATTATGTCCGAGAAATGACGTCACGTGGATGACCAGGTGACCTACAGGGAGTGATTATGTCCGAGAAATGACGTCAAGTGGATGACAAGGGGATCTACAGGGAGTGATTATGTCCGAGAAATGACGTCAAGTGGATGACCAGGTGACCTACAGAGAGTGATTATGTCCGAGAAATGACGTCACGTGGATGACCAGGTGACCTACAGGGAGTGATTATGTCCGAGAAATGACGTCAAGTGGATGACCAGGTGACCTACAGGGAGTGATTATGTCCGAGAAATGACGACACGTGGATGACAAGGTGACCTACAGGAATGATTATGTTCGAAAACGTCAAGTCGATAACAAGGTGACCTACAGGGAGGGACTGTCCGAGAAGTGACGCTCAAGGCGAGCGCTCTAACCAGAGATCCAGCGATTGAAAAGCCCTGGTGATCACCTAATTAATTTAATTTCATTTATTTGAAACTTAACTTGAAGATCGACGCTATATTAATTAACATAACTACCATTCGGTGTCGGGGTATCTGCTTCGGCCCCGCTTCCTTCGACGCCATGAATGACACGTGAAATGGAGGTATCACGGCCTGACTGTTCTTCGTACATTTCTCTGGCAACAGCTGTTCTCTTCGTACGTTGATGTTGACATAGTTACAGTGCGATTAGCACTCATTCTTTCTATCTTAGCCTCTCTAGATAGACATGTATCTGTCTATCTATATAAATAGACAGACTCGCATCAGCTCCACCCACCCGTCCCCTCCGCCACGCTCGCCAGTCTATATCGCTCATTGTGTTATCATGTGACTGTCGTTGCACCGATTAACCTTTGCTCATGGTCTTTATATAAAGACCTAAAAGGGCTAGTAATATATTCGATGGAGCGGGGGGGGGGGGGGAGGGGTGGTGGCTGTGAAACTTAGTCTGAAGGAGGCAGCTTTGGTGTCGGTATGAGGGTAGGGAGGAGGTAGTGGTAGAGTGGCGAGCAAGCATGGACTGCGCACCACCCTGCTCTCTGCCCACTACCACCCACTCCCCGCTCACGGCGGGGTCACTCTAACCGGCGGTCATTCACCCCGGCGACGCTCACATCAGATAGGGGTGAGGATGGAGGTCAGCCTCGTAGCCGATGGCGCCGCCATTGGCTGCCCGAGATCCTTGGGCCCAATACACCGCGAAGAGACTTCGTAGGGGTGGAAATCTGCGTGCTGCCGGCTGAAGGGACGTGGAGCGAGGTGGAGGTGGGGCTGGTTAACAACTGCATACGGCGGTGTTGTCTTTGTTGGTCCTGAGCATGTTTTTTTGGTATGCTCGTTGGGGATGGCAGTTGTGGCCCTGACTTGGTGGCAAAGTAGCGGAGACCCGGGGATAACTCGGTGGCGGCGCACGGGGGGTGCGGGATCGGGGGAGAGGAGGGGCCTTGGGTGGGGTGGGGGAGGGGGTGGGGGCTGGGGGGGGGGGGGGTCAGGCATATAGACGTGCCTTGGCGGGTGGATGGCAGATGGGGGTGGGATGTAGGGTGGGTGGGGGCGGGTCTGGCATATAAACGTGCCTTGGCGGGTGGATAGGGTGGATGGAAGAGGGGGATGGGTGGGAAGGGGGGAGGGGGGTTGTTAGCCAGGGTCGGGTTCAACGATCCTTTCCTTCCTGTGAGCTACGAGACATTGAGATAATGCATTCGCTCCGCATTCGTACTTCCTGGGGTAGGACTGATGTTCTGTGGAGGCTGCGAGGTCCGGGAGGTAATATTGCTGCCGGGATACCAGCCGGGAGGTATGCGGGAAATGGGTGTATGCCGGATATTGGAGGTAGGGTGGGGTGGGGAATGGGAGCGGTGGCGGTGGCGGTGGCGGTGGCGAGAAGGGGCGTGATGGGGAGGTGTGCGTCGGGGACAACCGCTGTTACCATTCATGTCAGTTGCAGTGTAAGTTTTACTGTACTTGTCTGATTGATTATAACACCGTAGTCGTTTCTGCGCATTGGGTGTTGAAGGTGACACGAGGATGCGCGTGTATGCATCTGCTTTACTGGTTATATGAATGACCTCTCATATGATGCCCTGAGCATATATGCCTCTAATATATTAATATATTTTTATGGGTACAATTTGCCCCTCCTCCTGTCCGTGCCGTTACCACTGCAGCCGTCGTACATGGCGGCTTATCGGTTTGTGTACCCCGCTCAACAAGCGAGTAGGAGTAACCCCCCTGATCGACGCAATACACTCCGCCCCTCCCCCTCCCCCTCCCCCTCGCGGGTCCTGTAGGGTGAGGGTGACGCCACCCACTCCCCCGTCGTCACCGCCGTCAGCCCTCACCGAGCCCCGTATTTATCCCTGGCAGCCGGGACGCCGCGGAAGGTCGTTGGCCTGCCGAGTTCAAGGTCGGGCGTTTGCCCCTGGCGTGGTAGTGGTGTGGTGGGCTGCGGGAGGGCGGGACTCGTAGACTCTGTGGACGACGCCCTAGCGGGCTGGGCCGGGGTGGGGGGGGGGGGGGGGACGCGGTGCGGCGCGGATGGGTGGGTGGACGGGACGAACCAGCGAGCGAGTGATGGAGTGTGGGGCGCGGACTCAGGGGTTGGTTGGGTACGAGTCACACGGCACCAATGAATCATTGCGTGGCGGGCGGGAAGGGAGGGAGCAGGGGCGGGAAGGCAGGGAGGTATGGAAGGGAGGAGGGGCGGTGGAGAACGTGTTGTTGTGAATGGTGTTATGATTCGAATGGACAGTTTTTTTAACTTACCGCCACCCAGAGGAATAGGTTTATTCAGGTTGATATATAGGTTGAAACAAAAAGGACCCATGGCGAACCAGCGGGCTTGTTGGGGAGAGAGGCTGGGTGTGGTGTGGTAAGTCTAAGTAGGTTGACTGATATGTTGGCATAGCCTCGGGTTACGTTGCCTACGCAATGAGCGCAAGTCGTTCCTCGCCATCAGGCCGGAAAGCGGCTCAAACAGCAACACGGTTTAACTTAACTTATTATCGCCGCCGTCATGGTGAGCTTGTCTGGAGCATGAGGAACACCATGCTATTTACCTCGTGTCAGGTGACGGGCGGTGGATGAGAGGGGGAGAGGGGTGGGGCGGGGTCTGGCATATAGGGGTGGGGGGGGGGGGGGCTAGGCGGAAATGGCTGATGAGGGACATTGCGGAAACATGGAAGAAATCGAAGTCCCTCCAACCGGTGGTTAAGATCAGAATAGAACGGCGTCTAAATGCTCTGGTCTGGAGAGATGTGATGTTGTCTCGGGTGTCGGTTTATGCCATGGCGAACGACAGGGCTCTGCGCCCTGGTCCGCGCCGAGACACTGACATTGACGTCACTGAGGGGCGTTGGAGAACGTGGGGTTGTTGTGAATGGTGTTATGATTCGAATGGCCAGTTTTTTTAAAGCGGGTGGCCAACCTAATTTAATCGCGATCTGCACCGAAAGTTTACATCTTAAAATTAAATTGGCGAGTGTTAACGCTTCGTTTCGGCCGACTGGTAACGAGAAAAAAATTAAGGAAACCCGCCCCCATCAATGTCGAGCAGCGCGCCATTTTGCCGGAGCAAGTGACGCATATTGTGACTATTCATATGGCGCCGCCTTACGTTACAGCTCACGGAGAGAGAGATCAGGGCCGCAATTTATAGATGAACAGCGGCAGTTCCAAGCCGTGCAGTAGCGCAAGATCTTAGCCTTTCATGGAAAAGTACCGTTCAAACAAACTGATATACGTCTTGCGACGATTGAATCCGCAACAATGCCATGATTGGAGTTAGAATCGCAGCTATTTATACTAGCGATTATCATGCGCTCTTGTTTTGCTCACACAATAGGCGCAATTTCCGGTTTGAATAAATTAGAGTATCGCCTCCTGATTGGTCAATCGCGGACACGTCTCCAAAAAGGGCTGCCGCCTGGGTAGGCGGCCAAATCGTGCCTGGCGGTCACTTCTAAATGCTATGGTGAGCTACAGATAGAACGAAAAATTCTGTAATTTGGAGGATAGGCAATTGAGTATTATATGAATCGGTAAAGCAGAGCTAGAGGCCAGGCTGGCGGTTTGATTAAGAGACCCCGATGCCAAGCTGGTGGAGCACGCTTCTAATCCGTTAATATAATCTCATAATTATCTTGTTTGCATTTTATAGTTAGGAATAATCCAGAGCAACCTGTATGTTGAGAGTGGGTGGGTGGGGGCTGTGGTGGGATGTGAGTAGATACGCTTGCGTTGTTGAAAGAGATTAACTGGAAGAGTTGTTGTTGTAAGACGAATTCGACTGGGTTCAGAAGTGGGGTGCGGCAACGTATGGTATGGATATCCCTGTGTTATATAGCATTGTGGCTTGCTTTTTTACCTGCAATTTAACGTAGAGGCCATACGTTTCTCCTATACACCACACCTCCTTCTCTGACAAAATGGTAAGAATTAATGCGGCTATTAATTAATGCATGATGGTAATCATGATTACACTCCATGTAATCGTAATAGATTAATTTCATATTTCTTGTAATCGTGATCAAGACAAAGAATTGGTAATCGTAATCGATTCCATTTACAATATAATCTCCACATGCTGGTGAAGAGGGCCTACGTGCTGCGAGCTGTGGCACCACGTTCTCTGTGGCTGGCCTGAGAGGTGTAGAGGGCCGTGGTGCTGCGAGCTGTGGCACCACGGTCTCTGTGGCTGGCCTGAGAGGTGTAGAGGGCCGTGGTGGTGCGAGCTGTGGCACCACGTTCTCTGTGACTGCCTGAGAGGTGTAGAGGGTCGTGGTGGCTCTCAGTCGTGGTGCTGCGAGCTATGGCACCACGTTCTCTGTGACTGTGGCTGGCCTTAGAGGTGTAGAGGGCCGTGGTGCTGCGAGCTATGGCACCACGTTCTCTGTGGCTGGCCTGAGAGGTGTAGAGGGCCGTGGTGCTGCGAGCTATGGCACCACGTTCTCTGTGACTGGCTGGCCTGAGAGGTGTAGAGGGCCAGGGTGCTGCGCGCTGTGCCACCAGGTTCTCTGTGGCTGGCCTGAGAGGCGTAGAGGGTCGTGGTGCTGCGAGGTATGGCACCACGTTCGCTGTGACTGGTCTGAGAGGCGTAGTGGGCCGTGGTGCTGCGAGCTGTGGCACCACGGTCTCTGTGGCTGGCCTGAGAGGTTTAGAGGGCCGTGGTGCTGCGAGCTATGGCACCACGTTCTCTGTGGATGGCCTAAGAGGTGTAGAGGGCCGGGGTGCTGCGAGCTGTGGCACCTAGGTCTCAGTGGCTGGCCTAAGAGGTGTAGAGTGCCGTGGTCGTGCGAGCTGTGCCACCAGGTTCTCTGTGGCTGGCCTGAGAGGTGTAGAGGGTCGTGGTGCTGCGAGCTATGGCACCATGTTCTCTGTGACTGGTCTGAGAGGCGTAGTGGGCCGTGGTGCTGCGAGCTGTGGCACCACGGTCTCTGTGGCTGGCCTGAGAGGTTAGAGGGCCTACGTGCTGCGAGCTGTGGCACCACGTTCTCTGTGCCTGGCCTGAGAGGTGTAGAGGGTCGTGGTGCTGCGAGCTATGACACCATGTTCTCTGTGACTGGTCTGAGAGGCGTAGTGGGCCGTGGTGCTGCGAGCTGTGGCACCACGGTCTCTGTGGCTGGCCTGTGAGGTGTAGAGGGCCGTGGTGCTGCAAGATATGGCACCACGTTCTCTGTGGCTGGCCTGAGAGGTGTAGAGGGTCGTGGTGCTGCGAACTGTGGCAACACGGTCTCCGTGACTGCCTGAGAGGTGTAGAGGGCCGTGGTGCTGCGAGCTGTGGCACCACGGTCTCTGTGGCTGGTCTGAGAGGCGTAGAGGGTCGTGGTGCTGCGAGCTGTGGCACCACGTTCTCTCTGGCTGGCCTGAGAGGTGTAGAGGTCGTGGTGCTGCGAGCTGTGGCACCACATTCTCTGGCTGGCCTGAGAGGTGTAGATGGCAGTGGTTCTGCGAGCTGTGACACCCACGTTCTCTGTGAC
The DNA here is from genome assembly GCA_964019135.1 of Arenicola marina. Lineage (NCBI taxonomy): Eukaryota > Metazoa > Annelida > Polychaeta > Arenicolidae > Arenicola > Arenicola marina. Next base: position 30,432,826 of record OZ025249.1, on the reverse strand, counting down.
TGCCTGGAGGTGTAGAGGGCCGTGTTGCTGTGAGCTATGGCACCACATTCTCTGTGACTGGTCTGAGAGGCGTAGAGGGTCGTGGTGCCGCGAGCTATGGCACCAAGTTCTCTGTGACTGGTCTGAGAGGCGTAGAGGGTCGTGGTGCTGCGAGCTGTGGCACCACGTTCTCTGTGGCTGGTCTGAGAGGCGTAGAGGATCGTGGTGCTGCGAGCTGTGGCAGCAGGGTCTCTGTGGCTGGCACGATAGGTGTAGAGGGCCGTGGTGCTACGAGCTGTGGCACCACGGTCTCTGTGGCTGGCCTGAGAGGTGTAGAGGGTCGTGGTGCTGCGAGCTGTGACACCACGTTCTCTGTGACTGCCTGAGATGTGTAGAGGGCCGTGGTGCTGCGAGCTGTGACACCACGGTCTCTGTGGCTGGCCTGAGAGGTGTAAAGGGTCGGGGTGCTGCGAGCTGTGGCATCACGTGCTCACTGGCTGGCCTGAGAGGTGTAGAGGGCCAGGGTGCTGCGAGCTGTGGCACCACGGTCTCTGTGGCTGGCCTGAGAGGTGTAGATGGCCGTGGTGCTGCGCGCTGTGACACCACGGTCTCTGTGACTGCCTGAGAGGTGTAGAGGGCCGTGGTGCTGCGACCTGTGGCACCACGGTCTCTGTGGCTGGTCTGAGAGGCGTAGAGGGTCGTGGTGCTGCGAGCTGTGGCACCACGTTCTCTCTGGCTGGCCTGAGAGGTGTAGAGGGCCGTGGTGCTCCGAGCTGTGGCACCATGGTCTCTGTGGCTGGCCTGAGAGGTGTAGAGGGCAGTGGTGCTGCGAGCTGTGGCACCACGGTCTCTTTGGTTGGCCTGAGAGGTATAGAGGGCCGTGGTGCTGCGAGCTGGGGCACCACGTTCTTTGTGACTGCCTGATATAATATATAGTCACTGGCTGCAATTTTGAAAAAGAACTTCAGTGTCAAATGGACACATCGAGAGAAATTGAAAATGTTCTGCTCCGGGGATTGAGAGAAGAAATGCAAAAAGGAGGTATATTGGGCGGCACACATGAAAAGGTATAAACCTCACTGTATGTAGTGCCCCCCCCCCCCCCACTTCCCCAACGTGTGGCACAACATCTCTCTGGCTGATTGTGGTGAGCGCTCGTATCTTGGATGTTATCTTGGACGCATGTAACTGTTTTTCACCGATCTTATCAACACTTGTTTTGTATCCACAGGGCCCCAAGAGTGGTTCAACGGAAGCGATGACCACTTTTTGGCAGTAGCAGAGCATGACTTTGAGGGAGAGGCCGATGGGGAGTTGTCGTTTCGCCGTGGGCAGCATATCACAGTGGCTCCCAAAGGTATAGGACTGTTTGTTTTGCCTTCCATTGTAGAATCTTAAAGCGCCTAGGTTCACGTTATTAATGCGGGGCAGCCAGTTATAGTGTGGAGGGCCTTTTTTTGCATATTTGGCACACATAGTAAATATGGTTACAACTTCATGTGCATTTTATCTATTGATGAGTTCAATCATGTGTTCCAGAATTTATCTCATTTGGGGGAAACTGTTTTCTTGATATCTTTAAAACGAATGCGGTAATTTGAAATTAAAAAAGCACGAATCTATTTATTTATTCCCTGTTTCAGAGCTTCAGCCGCGTATCCGAGGCTGGCTCTTAGCGTGTGTCGACGGCAAGAAACAGGGAATCATTCCAGCAAATTACATCAAAATACTCGGCAAGCGCAAAGGCAGACGACAACTGGCAAAAAGGCGGGTACATGAACTTCCACAACAGCAACCGCCGCAGCAGCAGCAACCAGAGTTCCAGCGAAACGCCTTCTCGGGACTGCATCCTTCGGGATCGCTGCCGAACATGAGCACTTCCTCCCAGGTCGCGGGTCCGACCGCCTTGCCCCGGATCACGGAACAGGACATGGATTCCACATTCGCAGAAGTCTCCGCGACCGGCGTCAGTGACGCAGCCAATCTGGATCAAGTTGCAGGAAACTTTTTCATTGGCGCAGACAGCCGGTTGGAGCGGCAACACGATTTGCGAGGCGGGATCTCGGAAATGAGCGCCTCGAATATCTTAGACTCTAGTTCGAGGAAGATTTCAGACATGGAGCCTTCCCTCCCCGAGAAAGATACTTAAATTATTACCCAAAATAAAACTGTTAATCTATTTTCTAATGCCAAGTTTCCAATAAATCGCGGTCTGTGATATAGACATTAGACATCATGCGGGACCCCCAGGACTATGGATTGGGATTGTATTGCTCACTGGAATCAAAATGTAAAAACTCCTTAGTTCTTCCCAGTTTCACATAATGTGCAATATGACGCTTTCACGTACAATACATTAGCATGCTGCTATCCCCTTCATAGTTACGTGGACGACTTTCGTAGTGTCATATACATGGAGGTTTTGTACAGCGGATGACGACTACGGGGCCCAGGACGCCGGTATGTGCATATTGTACATGCTGTGTTCCGACATCTGTCTGCCAGCAACTTACGCTACGGAGTGTTCGCTTCCTGTTGCCAATGTGTGCGGTAGGCAATTCGCCAGACACGGCCATCCGTCATAACGTCATCTCATGCGGCTATAGGATTGAAAATGTGTCCAGGTTTTGCATGGAGTTTGTTGGCACGACAATTGTATTAATAAACGTGTTTAATTGTATTCCTTAAATTAACAGGACTACTCGGTTGTGGTACTTTTAATACATGTACCTTGATAATGATTACATGTTTCTTGTTAACAGCTATACATTAGTATACATGCACTCCTTCAGATTCTAAATGGTCATTTTATATTACGGACGTTGATCAAATAATTATCTATCCAATGGATCGATTATTTTTTCAACGAGATTCATTATAATAAAGGCCATAAATTACCTGAGCGACAGTACGTGTATTGCAATTCGCCATAATGAATATGTAATAAGTAAATAGATCATTGATGATGTGACAATTGCGCATTTGTCGATTTCGTTCTTGTTCTTTATCAAAGGCTAATTTGGAGGGCTATGGATTATTCCCTGTTCAAGAGACAGTTCTTATACGTAGCCCCTGCCCCCATCCTCCTTGATGAAATCGTCAAATCCCCATCGAAGTCTGGCGTCGATAGTAAATTCCCAAATATCCTAAACTTTCCGAATCGTTCACTTCGAACTGACATCCCAAGAGTTACGAGACTAGTTCTTCTGTAGATTGGGTTTAGACCAGGGCAGAGTTCCGCATCACGGTCACCGCCGCGTACAATTTTGGGCACTCTTGAACTCTGTGAAACGACACAGGTCACCTCAAACTCTTCATTTGTCGCGGGGATATCCACTAAATAAGTCCTTACTTTGGAAATGGCAGCACAATCTAAATAGTGTAAAATATTGGAAAATAAAAAAACTAAGCATCGATATTTACCGGTTAACCCCACTTATTCGAGAAAAATCCTCGTTCAGAGTTTAATATGATCATGCCGGACTGCGGGATTCAGTTATCCAGAATATTTATGGCCCAATCATTTCCCCGTATGGTATATAGGGTTATATATATTTATAAAAATATGGAATGTGCCACTCAGTTTATGAACTCCGCGTCACCCTGCCGGGGGGTAGATATTAAACAAAAAGGCCAGAGGTTTCAATCGCACGCCAGAATTATTCTTCCATCATTATAAAGCTCGTGTCGGTAGTTCTCACGATCTAAGGAAAATTTGTGTGGAGGTAAATAAATCCATATGCACACGTAGTAGTACAGTACGTTCGGATACCCATTGACACATTTCCTTGCAACATATTTCGAGGTCTAGTAATCGCTATGCAAGAGAATGAGAGAAAACACCCAGTTTGACTCCAGGACATTTTATTGTGCTTCCTGGCGCAGGTTCACAATCCCTCCACACTACGCTTGGCCATGTCCCATTCCTGCCGGGTGTTTACAAGACGTACTCCGGGAATTCAAAGTTGACATCCTTGCCAGTCAGCTTCTTGTATACGGCGGTGAACGTTTCCAGCTGCAAAAACAAAATATTATAATAAAACGCTTCCCCACGTTTTTCAGAAAGAAAAAAATGCCATGATTCGGTGCGCTTATTTCGAAATCTTGTGTTGATTTGCATGGGCTACATATATGGCGAAATACCGATACCATCCAGCCACCGATAAACGCTAGATCACAAGCAAAATGCCACATATATCCAACCTATTCAGGAAATATTGCAGAACTATAACCACATAAGCTGTTAATGTAACTACATCAGCAAACACAGATAACATCATCTTCATTCTCCTAACGTTTCCAGCCCGCAAACCTAAATAAATACATAGTCAAACATAAGTCGGACCTAACCCGCTATCTCCTGATACACAATGAACAGACAGATAGAGGTGTCCCCTCCACCTTTACCAAACCGTCAACACTAAAACTGCGAGCGGGCGAGGTACGCACCTTGTGTTCAATGTTGGTCTGTTCGTTCTTGTCGAGGAGGACCTTGATCAGCCTCGAGCCATCCAACTTGATGCGGATCCTCTTGCCGACAATCTCAGCCGGGAAGCAGAGATCCTCCAGGATGTTGTCGTGCACAGCGGTCAGGGTGCGGCTGAAAAGAATCATCCGTCATGTCTACGTAACACAGCAGCGTGTTGCCAATTTATTAAGCCAAGAGACCACCATATAAAAATATACATGTTTGAGTTAATTTCATGAAACAAGACCATCAACAGGTGAGATCTTACCTCCTTGGTCTCTTTTGCTTGCTCTTGGTTCTGCTCTTCCTTGTTGGCTTGGGCAGAATTCTCCTCTACAAAAAGAACACTGCCCAGTTATAGATGAACATCCGACTATTGTCACATAACCAATTATATAAAATTAGCACCATTGTCTCATACATTAAAACTTTGATAGTATATAGTAAGCAATTTGTGTGAAACAAAATAACAATGGACAAAGTATTCAGATGTTCATACAAATAGAAGACCTAATTTGCATTAAAAAACTTACCTGGGCAATAAATACAACATGTTTGCCGCTGTACTTCTTCTCAAGTTCTCTTACCAACCGGTTTTGGATTTTTTGGTAAGCTTTCAACTGAGGAACAGGGACAAAGACAATGATTGCCTTCTTGCCCATGACCTCAACTTCCTAGAGGACAAATTGAAACATTGAGATGGATTAAGCTAATCTTTACAACACGAAAATGTTTAAATATTGCATTATTCAGTTGCTTAGATTTTTTCGAGCACAGTATCCAATGAAAATTGAAGTGAAGACAAAAGTATGAGAATACAAATAAATAAAGATACCTTTGCACCAGTGATGTGAAGTTCTCGCAGCTTTGCTTTCAAATCACTGTTGGTCTCCAGCTCCAAGAGAGCCTACAAAACAGAAAAATAATAAATTATTATAAGATGATTGTTCACTTGATATGAATACATATATAATAAAAGGGGTGAAAGTTCATCCAATGTCTCACATTGTCTCTCAGGAGTTTCTCTCAAGCAGGATTTAACAAAACATACAACAAACTTACCGGGTAGTCTACACAAATTAAATACCATCAAACAGTAGCGATAATGTCAACTTAATTACAGGATAGGGGAAAAAAACATTAGAATTTTGTAAACTACATTTTCATTGGTATTTCTTTCATTCCCAGGATTTACAAATGTGGTATAAAGGTTTGTATGATGGAGCTCAGCCATTAAAATACAATCAATCCAGCTTACACTAAATAATTATAATCCACAACCATAAAACATCTTCTCAATACTATAGATGGCTGGATTAATGCAAAATATTAGAACAGGGCCATAACCCAGTTGACAACTGCTATCCTGAAGGTATTGATGGCAGTGGTGAATTATGATAAAGAGCCCTAAAGGTAATTGTCATTGGCTACATTACTAAGGAAATAACATCATATAAATGACTGGTTGCATTGTCAGTTCAGGGAAGTTCCTTTGTATTATTACCTGAGAGATAGAGGATTCAAATTCATCTGGCTTTTCACCTGGTGGCTTGATGATCTTCGCTCTCTCTGAGAACAGTGCCATCTATAAAATAAAATACAGAATATTAGGAGTGAAAAAAGTGATGGTAGATATCAAACTATGACCAGTTATTTATAAGGTATAACTAAGTCTGTCACATATTTCAGATTTTCTTAGCCAATAAATACCAGTAATATACTTACACAATAATTTTGTTACAGAGAGCAGTACCATAAATGTTATATGCAGTACATAAAAATAATGTTGGGAAAGGTTTAATTTTGAGTGGCAAAGTTGGCAAATGGTTTAAAAAGGGAAGAGTATTTACATTTGTACATGGGATTTTCCCCTATTAACATCACCATTTTTCTCAGTATAGTATATAGTCATATCAACAGTGCATGCATAGTCGCACACTTGTGAATGCAGCCTGGACTGATTGCCATTACAATTTTTCAGAGGTTTTGCTTTTTTTTTTAAATAAGAAGTTTATTTAACACAACATATAAGACACATTGACAAAAGGTTCAAATTTAAACAAGATCGTAAAACATAATGCTTCTAACATTGGTTCAATTTAAAAAGAGGTATACATTTGTCTTGGCCATCAATTCACGCTTTAGAAATGCCTGCGAATGAGTCTCAGCTAGGACAGTCTTTAGCGTGGATCAATTTGTTTTGAATGCTAAAAATACTTTCCTTTAAACTGATTTTTATGCTTAGCAGCTCTGTTATCATATAACGTAGTTAGCAGGCCAGTGATTGCACACTTGCCAAAATGCACTTTTGTCATTTTTTATATTATGTGCACAAAGCAAAAGATGGGTAAAATAATATTTGCTTGGAAACTCACAAAATGAATGCCAAGATAACTGTCACACATGAAGGCATCTGTCTGGTAAAAGTTTGGATAAAATTTCATATGAATAAAACTGATTAATAAGAAAAATAATGAAAGTGCATTTCGGCAAGTGTGCAATCACTGGTCTACCTTCTATACACGAAAGAAAGATAAAATCTATGTATGAATCCCATACTGTTATCAGCTGGTGATATCCAGCACAGGTTTTTTTTTTCATCAAAGATTGATTGCTGTAAGTCAAATAAATATCAATGAAACTTGCCGATTTCAACAAAATTAACCTCATTTTTTATATTCTAAAGATTTAATAACAAGAAGAACTAAATGTTTAAAAAATGAATTCAAGATTTTGTCGCAGCTATAATACAAAGTAGTTGTGATGTCAAAATGTCATAAAAATGACGTCAGAATTAAGAGTTCTTAAGCAACCGCCTGATATGCCACAGGCATGTGCCTGTCATTAGTCATCTTGGTGCAAGTACCCCTAGGCAAGCCAGCTTCTCTAAGAGCACAACAGTGTCAATATTAAAATCCTTTAGATGGGAATCGACTATAACTTTTATTATAATGTGTACGTTTACATATTTTATAGACCTGGTTCTTCTGCCATCAAGAAAGTCTATCAAAACTAGGTTGTTTCGGTCATATGCTAATAGAGCAGAGGAACAGGATGTATTCACAGGTATCATCAGCATGCAGCAAAAACAAAAATGGCGCCTGGATCGGAAGGTTGGTCGGGAAGAGTGGCAGGCTCCAACATTTGTTTGCCAAAAGATAACTGAAACAACCTAGTATTGATACACTTTATTGATCTCAGAAGACAGAACAAGCTATATAGAATGTGTAAATTCTATGATTGTATGCACCCACATTATAATAAAAACTATACATGCTACAGTTGATTTCCTACTAACGTCTAAGGATTTTAACATTGACACTGTTGTGCCCCTAGAGAAGCTGAATTACCTGGGGGCACTTGCGCCAATATGTGTATCCTGCCAAAGATATGCATTATGGCAAGACAAAGTGGGTTTTTTCTTATTATTAATTTAGACATATATCGCCACGGAATAGATGAAGTAACGTAATAAATATACGCTCACATTCAGTTTAGGTAGCACCTATCCATATTATTGTCTCCCCAAACTTTCATTACCCCTTATTTTGTAACACAAATGACAATTTAGTGTTCTAGTGAATAACAAGCCCCGAGGAACCAAGGGTCACAGGCTCCTCCCTAGGGTCCCGAAGCAGTGCATTGACGCTGCGGCTAAAATCAAACAGATTATTAAAAATATATAAATTTAATTACTTTCTGGGAGTATCATGCGTATATCCTAATATTTACTTTTCTATGCAACTTAATCTATTGCTTAACCTTTTAATTGACATCTTTACTCGTATTATAAAGGTATCTGAGGCGATTTAGTTTCACGCTGTAGACGTCAACAAACACCGCCTGGCAGCAAGTGCTCACGCTAAGTTTGTTTACTTCCGTCGAGCGGCGGAGCATTCAAAACGGAGCGAGAGGTGATAAAAATTGCCAGAATTACAAGCAAATACACTACCGACCAAAGAAATGATTGTCCGACGAAAGTGATGAAAGCTTCAGGAATCTAATGGAGCAACTTGACGGGTAGGCACTGCATATTTATTCTGTTATGAACTTCAACTTGAGCCACCGGTCCGCATGGCTCTCACCTTTGCTCCATTTACGAGCGTGGTAAGAGGCATGTACCAGGGCTAGGTCCCTCGGTGGGTTGTGAATAGCGAAAGTGTCACAAGTTTAGACGTTCTTACTACAGGTCCCTTTATAAACTGAATCAGCCAGGCAAGACGGCAATACCAATCAATGTCAATGCCAATGCCGGGCAATGGATGGACACTCTCAAATAGGGAAATATCACTTTACAGTAAGCTTAACAAGCTACACATCTTATACGGCAGCATAGAAATGCAGTGAACTTCCAAGGTTCGAAGGACCATATGGCAAACACATTTCCTACGTAGCGAAACGGAAAATATTTCCATATTCTTAGAACTAGCTGATTCTGAAGAACTGTAAACATGTGAGGCAAGAAAATTGAACCACAGACTGTCACCAAGTGTGTCTAGAAAATCAGCGATCATCTATACTTCAGAATAAGAATGGGCTTCAAACATTATGACTATTGCATAAGTAGTCTATCTTGTTCTAAACCAGGTCTGTAGTATTTTAATATACGTTGTAATTATGGCGCTAAATTAATTTATATGCAGGCCTCAATGGACAATCAGTACCTTGGAGGCTATGGCGGCGACGGAAAAGGAAGTGGCAGCACAGGAAGTCTCGGATGTACTCTCGTTGCGTGTGCTGCCGAATAAATCATAAAATCATAAAACCTTTCTTTTTATGGTAAATAATACGTTTCCTTGTTAAACTGTATCACAAGTGTAGTTCTTATGTCCAGTTTATTATGTTATCAATCAATAAAGAAGTGCATTAAATCATACATTATGATTTTAATCTCTTTTTTTTCATGTAAATCTTCCCGTTCTCGGACCTGTTACCAATCACGTGATACTGTGAGAGATCTCTGCGGTACGCACACTTCAAGTTCTTGTGTGTTGAACGCTTGCTAACTTTTTAATGAATTCTTCCCCTGGTTTTCCTCTCCATAGTAAGTATAGAAGGTATTTGGTACACTTTTCGAGTACAATCATGTTCATAGAGTTGTTAAGCATAATAAGTATGATTTGGATCGAAAGAGAACCAAGAAGGCTGCCCGGTTGTTATGGAATATTGACTGCGACTGGCTGACTCAACACAATGACACAGACACTGGCACGGCCACACGATTGACGACTACCAGTCACTGCACTGTGGCACCTATTCTAGGCTAACCACTGTAGATCCTACCCCTGGTTTCATTTCCAAAACGGCAAAGGCCTTAATCGCTTGATCTATTGTCTTTAGTATTGATGCAAATTAGGCCTAAAATGCCAAACTGGATGGCTAAAGTTTAGCCTAGGCGAAAGTCAAAGTCATAACTGCTGTAGACTGACATTTCGGCCTATATTTTCCACAAATTTGGCACGATCGCTCTAAAAATCACTCACGTGACAAAGTTGGCGCAAGTGCCCCCAGGCAAGCCCGCTTCTCTAGGGGTACAACGGTAACAATGTTAAAATCGACGTTAGTAGGGAATTGACTGTAGCTTTTATTATAATGTGTCCTCGAACAATCATAGTGTTTACGTATTCTATATACCTTATTCTATCATCTGAGATCAAAAAAGTGTATCGACACTAGGTTGTTTCGATTATATTTTCGCGAAGAAATGTTGGAGCACACAACTGTTCCCGACCAGCCATCCGCCATATTTATTTTTGGCGGATGTCGGTACCTGTGAATGCGAGTTGGTTTCTCCTCTCCGTTAGCATATGACTCTCTGCTAGAGGGCCTTGTCAGTCACTCACTTTGAACCTACGGACAACAGCAGCGCCCTCTTTCACAGGTCATTGACCGTTACAAAGTTTGGGACCCAGGCTACATATGGTTCAAATGGTGGCGGGATTCGCCAGGTGGCGCTGCATACACATGGCGGTTGGTAGGGAAAAGTCACATGCTCCAACATTTGTTCGCGAAAATATGACTGGAACAATCTAGTGTTGACACACTTTCTTGATGTCAGAAGATAGAACAAGGTATATAGAATATGTAAGCACTATTATTGTACGCGCCCGCATTATAATAAAAGCTACAGTCGATTCCCTACTAATGTCGAAGGATTTTAACATTGTTACCGTTGTGCCCCTAGAGAAGCGGGCTTGCCTGGGGGCACTTGCGCCAAGTGACAAAGTAACCCTGTGCAATTTTAATGATACCAAACTTACGTATATATTGCAAGGTTATCTTTTTTTAAGACACAAACAATATTTCTCCATGCTGACATTCCATTGCCTTGGCAGCAAACACTGTTTCGTAAACATATTAAAGTATATGTCCTAAAATGACATAGTCGCCGTGGCACTGAACGCTGCCAAAATAGCCCCACACCATCAATAGCTAGTCACAGTAAACTAAAGAGGTGCGCCATAGCTCAGTGGGTTAAAACGCTTGCATTAAGTTGTTCTGGCCACCTGAGAGCCTAACAGGATATGGAACAGTGGTTCTAGCCCTACTGTAACCATGTCTGTGTGGTTGCAGGATAAAAATCCCATGTCTTTCTTCGTAAAGTGTAAGGGGTTTCCTCCGGGGATATAACCTAAAATAAGCAGAATAATAGATATATATATAGTGAATAATAGATACTGCATATTTCAGGTTAGAAAACAGATTCTTACTTGCATTTACCATGCATGCCTATGAAGTTGGTTTAGGTGCCCTGCTTCAACCTGAATCAGATTTTTAATATATATCTAAACAAAACAAATACGAGAAAAATCGTTATTTCTGCTCTGAACAACATCAGCAAACCAAGAATATAGCCACTTTCCTGCCACACACACTGTCCACATACTGTGGACTTCTACAGTACCGTTGTTTCAGGGGGAATAAGTCGCACCCGTGTATAGTCGCACCTGTCAATTTTAAGAAATATGTAGACTTGAGCAATATATTAGTCACACATATGTATAAGTCGCACCTTCAGTGTGAGATTCACTGATGCGTTGAAAAATCTTTATCATTACTACCACATGTGCCCACCATTGTTAAGTGATGTCATTTAACTTTGCATTCACACTAACTGCAATGTCTTTAGGTAGCTTGCCTTTCTAACGTTTGTTGTTGAAGGCCATAAGAACTGATGGATCTGTGTTTTTTTAATGGATACTCGGAGCACAGTTTCCACGGCACCAGCTTATCACCCTGCGGCTAACAGTTGATCAAAAGAGTGGGCATGTCAATTAGGGTTTGTTTATACAGGTGGTTGCATGGTCAGTGAAGCTGTATTGCATTTGTATAGAGGGTGTAGAGTGAGGGTTCATATGATTCGGGAATCGGCAGTCAATGGTGTAACTTGATACAGCTGCTGTCTAAGACTAAGTGGGCTGTACAGAAATTTAATATCGGGTAGGCACCATGAGACAGTGGTTCTACAATTGGTACTGGAGTAATTGGCCTCATTTGCCAGAATCAAGTATGATAGAAGAAGGTGGAAGGGGGGGGATCCAGAGAGACAAGTTTGGCCATAGGTTCATATATAAGTTTAAGTGGTGTATAAGTTGCACCCCTCAGCTTGAGGAAAAAAGGTGCAACTTATACGCCATAAATTATGCACATGGTGATTATGTATTGTGGTTAAATTTAAACATGTTAATAATCCGTGCAAATCGGCTGCCAGGTTGGTGGCATCTCTTTTTTAGACAACTCCCTCTGTTTTTTAATGGACTTTTAAGCGAGCAGAATGCAAGTCTTATAATGCAGAGACCATCGCAACTGGTGAAACTGCCTATGATACTGACTAAACACACATTTGGTCAAAATTGGGAATTTCTGGTGTAGGTATGATATAAGGTCAGGATCTTTCTAGTAAGGGTCTTTCTTGGTATGCTTATTGAGCAGTTTTCAACTTATTGTCATAATTTTATCTTTTTGTTGTAGGTTTATGCAATTTTTATATTATTATCTATAAGTCGCACCCTTCGGCCGCGAGCAAAAGATGGTGCGACTTATATGCCACAAATTACGATCTAGATACTGTTATTATAAACGTAAATCACTTGGGATCAGTATACATGTATGTTATATTATTACAAATCTGCATGTACACTGTATGTATGTTTGTGCTCAAAGCAAAGAAGTCCTAACAAATGGATATTTTAATTTATTATAGGTTAGCAAGTAAGACATACCACCATGTCTGACACAAAAGAGGATAAGGGGGAGGAGGACACCAAATATGGAGGCTGCGAGGGGCCAGATGCCATGTATGTGAAACTTGTGTCATCTGATGGCCATGAGTTCATTGTCAAGAGAGAACACGCCCTCACCTCTGGTACAATCAAAGCCATGTTGTCAGGACCTGGTGAGTAGATACCAACCTACTGTACTTCCTCTATGTTCTGACATTGGAATCTTTAGTGGGTTTTTTTATGTAAAGTAGATCAATAGACATTGCTATTGATATATGTCAACTGGTAGTTACAGTGTTGTTGAAACTCTTGCAACGAATGTCTTTTCAATTACATAGCAATATTTGTAAGCAGACAAAGCTTGTTTAATAACGAACTGTTATATTTACTTTCAGGGCAGTTTGCTGAGAACGAGACAAACGAAATAAACTTTCGGGAAATACCGTAAGTACATAAAGTATCATTGTCATTAGTTAATTACCATTGCAGTTGTTGCACATATGTTAATTTGATTTATTTTAGTCCCTAAATGCTGGACATTCCCGACAGCCCATCCATGTCTTGTGCACCAGTATCCCCTACCCAGGAACCTCCTAATGATGGATCAATTTACTCTACCGGTTTGCATCTTTTTTGTCGCAGAATCTGGCCACAAACCTGTAACACTGGTGTGAAGGTTCTTTTACAAATTAAATGGAATTTAACAAATATCTCAGGATTGGGGGGTGAAGGTGTTTTGTATGTCATTATTAGCAAAGTTGTAAGTTCACATATTGTTTGCCTCGTTGCATCGCTGGTGGTACATGGATCATGCCAGAATGTATCAAAAACTGCATACTATAAAATACCATAATACTAACAAAGTCAATAAAGCTAATTGTCATACCGTAACAGTATGTTTCTTACACTTAATAGCCTCAGGCCTACAGTACATAGATACATAATTAAGTGTCAACATTTTGTTATCCGGTTTTGCATCTGTTCTGTTTGTAGTCTGTTGCTTCTTTTCTCGACGAAAGTTTATTATATTGCAAGAAACTTGAAAGTATGTTGCTTCTTTTCTCGACGAAAGTTTATTATATTGGAGGAAACTTGAAAGTATATGTCTGACATCCTGCTTGGGGAGTCTACCTGGCTTGGTAAGCAGGCTGAGCTGTTCAACAGTTCAACAGACCAACAGTTCGCTCCCTGGCACCTCCATCTGGTACACGCTTCATCCCCCCCATTGTATTGTCCCGAGAGGTTTCTGGGACCGATTTAGCCTTCATGCCCACAATAAGTGGCCAGAAACACAAACATTTCATTTGCCAGGCTGTCTTAAATAAATGTCTGTATTTCCATCAATCCTGATTTTTTTTTTATGCCTGTATATCGGCAAGTAACCTTAAGATTTAGTTTGAAGATTGCTTTCTGTCATGTTAATCTATGCTTTCAGCTCACATGTACTACAGAAGGTCTGTATGTACTTTACGTACAAAGTGCGATACACTAACAGCTCTACAGAGATCCCAGAGTTCCCCATTGCTCCAGAGATCGCCCTCGAGCTCCTTATGGCCGCCAACTTCCTCGACTGTTGAAGAACACAAGCTCTGTTTTTTTTTTCACCTTTGCAATTCACAACTCTGAAATATCCAGGAAAAAAATGACAACTAGCTTTTACGTCTTTATGAGCTTAAGATGTCTAGTAACTGAATGAGTGAATTGAGCGTTTTCCGTCTCTAGTTGAAAGAAGTGAATTTATCACATGAAACTGTGAAGGAGAATCAGCCAAGATCCTTTAATATACCCAGGAAAAGAATTTAATTTTTATGTCTGCTATGGTATCAGTGTGTTAGATGTTTTGGCAGTTCAACAAGGGATACAATTACCGATATGTTATAGTGCATCTCTTGTTTTAAGAAGTGCTATTCATTACTGTTATGTCTCGTTTTATATAGCGGTAAATATGAATAAGGAAGAATTTCTTTGTAGATTCAAATTACCTTCGTTTTTCGAGTTTGGTCTTGTAGGTACTACGGCTGAAAGTGTCCGGATCCTAAGGGTGACACGCTTTGATAGTTTCTGTCTCTCATATATAGATATGCACTGTCGGCGTGACATATAACAAATGTGATAGAAATATATATTCATTGTACAGTGACATATCTCTGTTGCCCAAATTCGCGCGTCGGACCTTAGTTCTTATGTAAATTGTATGTCAACAATTTCCAAACTAACATTAAGGGTTTCTGTGAAATAAACTACACGCCGGCCACAACAATGCTTTGAACGAACATTCTGGAGCAGGTTATGTGAGGAACTAACTGACGTAAGGCGAGGGTACGAAGTGGTAATGGAATGACAAACCAATGTTGTGCGGGTCGACTCCGGGAACTGTCTGTGTTGTCTATGTTTGCCTCTTAGGAAAGGTTCTAGTTGTGGTTGTAGCTTTTTTGTGGTTAGAGTATGCTTTACCCTATGGGCTGGTGACACCCATTTTTTAAAACCCTATTGTAAATTATTATTGATGTGTACTATGGGGTGTAGAAAACTACTGGAAACCTTTATTTGTGGAGCTTTGTAAGATTCTGACATGACAACAGGGCAACTTAAATGGGAATGCCAATGGTGTTTTAACTTGTACAATTCGTTTCCTTGTGTAAATTAAGTGAGCTTAAAGTCTTATAATGGTATTAATTTATGACAGTGGCCAGACTAAATGACTCCTTTCAAACTCCCTTGCAGATATACTATAGCAACACAAGATGTAAGATGATTTTATGTGTTATTTGCGGTAGCTGGCGATGCAACATAGAAAGGACTAATAGTCTAATTTGTAACTTTGCCATCTAAGTTTCTTTTCTTGCTGCGAAAGTACAGCTTCGTGTATAGTCTTACCTTCTGATGCCGACGGAGTGAACTGTTTTACATAGCTTGCAAATGCAGAATTTTGTATCGTTTCAACCATACTTCAGCAAAATTAAAGCTATGTAATATGTTCTGCTACTTGTTTTCAAATGTCGTACTATGCCTCATTCATCAGGGCCACCCAATTAATATATTAGCGCATTTGCTTTTGTCCATGGAACTCCCATCGGACTCAATTTTAGGGGATGTCGAGGTTTGTTTATGGCAAACATCGCAGAAGTGCTTATTTCTGGGATGTCTCTTCGCTCGCTGCACAGGGCCTCTTCATTCATACGAGGAACTTAAGGAATTAAGATGTGCATTGGTTCGAGTAAGAGATCGGTTGATCTCAGCACAGCACGCTGCTGGGAGTTGTGTGTGAGAGGGCGGGAGGGGTAGCTTGGTCCAAAATTTAGCCGAAACAACGGGAGAGCATGTTCCTACTGAATGAGAATCTAACACCTGTCCGAGGGACGATATAAGATTAACCTCCTGCTTTAAAAGTGACCCCTATATCTAACTTGTCTATTGTAACTAATCTGCGCCTGGTCACAGCGTGTTTTCTGCGGTTTGAGAACGCACTAATCCAAAAAGGGTCATTTCGCGTTAATGGAGAGGACTAACAGTAGGGCGCAGCCATGTCTTCTTGAGCTCGCAGCGATGTCCCCGGGAGCTCGCAGCCATGTCCCCTTGAGCTCGCAGGCATGTCCCCGGGAGCTCTCAGCCATGTCTCCGGGAGCTCGCAGCCATGTCCCCGGGAGCTCGCAGCCATGTCCCCTTGAGCTCGTAGCCATGTCCCCTTGAGCTCGCAGCTATATCCCCTTGAGCTCGCAGCGATGTCCCCGGGAGCTCGCAGCCATGTTCCCGGTAGCTCGCAGCCATGTCCCCGCGAGCTCGCAGCCATGTCCCCTTGAGCTCGCACCGTTGTCCCCGGGAGCTCGCAGCCATGTCCCCGGGAGCTCGCAGCCATGTCCCAGGGAGCTCGCAGCCATGTCCCCTTGAGCTCGTAGCCATGTCCCCTTGAGCTCGCAGCCATGTCCCCGCGAGCTCGCAGGCATGTCCCCGGGAGCTCGCAGCCATGTTCCCGGGAGCTCGCAGCCATGTCGCCGGGAGCTCGCAGCCATGTCCCCTTGAGCTCGCACCGATGTCCCCGGGAGCTCGCAGCCATGTCCCCGGGAGCTCGCAGCCATGTCCCCGGGAGCTCGCAGCCATGTCCCCGGGAGCTCGCAGCCATGTCCCCGGGAGCTCGCAGCCATGTCCCCGCGAGCTCGCAGGCATGTCCCCGGGAGCTCGCAGCCATGTTCCCGGGAGCTCGCAGCCATGTCCCCGGGAGCTCGCAGCCATGTCCCCGGGAGCTCGCAGGCATGTCCCCGGGAGTTCGCAGCCATGTCCCCGCGAGCTCGCAGCCATGTCCCTTTGAGCTCGCAGCCATGTCCCCGGAAGCTCGCAGCCATGTTCCCAGGAGCTCGCAGCCATGTCCCCGCGAGCTCGCAGGCATGTCCCCGGGAGTTCGCAGCCATGTCCCCGCGAGCTCGCAGCCATGTCCCCTTGAGCTCGCACCGTTGTCCCCGGGAGCTCGCAGCCATGTCCCCGGGAGCTCGCAGCCATGTCCCAGGGAGCTCGCAGCCATGTCCCAGGGAGCTCGTAGCCATGTCCCCGCGAGCTCGCAGCCATGTCCCCGCGAGCTCGCAGGCATGTCCCCGGGAGCTCGCAGCCATGTTCCCGGGAGCTCGCAGCCATGTCGCCGGGAGCTCGCAGCCATGTCCCCTTGAGCTCGCACCGATGTCCCCGGGAGCTCGCAGCCATGTCCCCGGGAGCTCGCAGCCATGTCCCCGGGAGCTCGCAGCCATGTCCCCGGGAGCTCGCAGCCATGTCCCCGGGAGCTCGCAGCCATGTCCCCGCGAGCTCGCAGGCATGTCCCCGGGAGCTCGCAGCCATGTTCCCGGGAGCTCGCAGCCATGTCCCCGGGAGCTCGCAGCCATGTCCCCGGGAGCTCGCAGGCATGTCCCCGGGAGTTCGCAGCCATGTCCCCGCGAGCTCGCAGCCATGTCCCTTTGAGCTCGCAGCCATGTCCCCGGAAGCTCGCAGCCATGTTCCCAGGAGCTCGCAGCCATGTCCCCGCGAGCTCGCAGGCATGTCCCCGGGAGTTCGCAGCCATGTCCCCGCGAGCTCGCAGCCATGTTCCCGGGAGCTCGCAGCCATGTCCCTGGGAGCTCGCAGCCATGTCCCCGGGAGCTCGCAGCCATGTCCCCGGGAGCTCGCAGCGATGTCCCCGGGAGCTCGCAGCCATGTCGCCGGGAGCTCGCAGCCATGTCCCCTTGAGCTCGCAGCCATGTTCGCGGGAGCTCGCAGCCATGTACCTGGGAGCTCGCAGTCATGTCTCCGGAGGCAGCAATGTTTCCGGGAGCTCGCAGCTATGTCCCCGGGAGCAGCTGTGTCCCCTGGAGCATGTGTCCCCGGGAGCAGCTGTGTCCCCGGGAGCAGCCATGTCCCCGGGAGCAGCCATGTCCCCGGGAGCAGCCGTGTCCCTGGGAACAGCCGTGTCCCCGGGAGCAGCCGTGTCCCCGGGAGCAGCCGTGTCCCCGGGAGCAGCCGTGTCCCTGGGAACAGCTGTGTCCCCGGGAGCAGCTGTGTCCCCGGGAGCAGCCGTGTCCCTGGGAGCAGCCGTGTCCCTGGGAGCAGCCGTGTCCCCGGGAGCATCCGTGTCCCCGGGAGCAGCCATGTCCCCGGGAGCAGCTGTGTCCCCGGGAGCAGCCTTGTCCCTGGGAGCAGCCGTGTCCCTGGGAGCAGCCGTGTCCCTGGGAGCAGCCGTGTCCCCGGGAGCAGCCGTGTCCCCGGGAGCAGCCGTGTCCCTGGGAACAGCTGTGTCCCCGGGAGCATCCGTGTCCCTGGGAGCAGCCGTGTCCCTGGGAGCAGCCGTGTCCCCGGGAGCATCCGTGTCCCCGGGAGCAGCCATGTCCCCGGGAGCAGCCATGTCCCCGGGAGCAGCTGTGTCCCCGGGAGCAGCCTTGTCCCTGGGAGCAGCCGTGTCCCTGGGAGCAGCCGTGTCCCCGGGAGCAGCCATGTCCCCGGGAGCAGCTGTGTCCCCGGGAGCAGCCTTGTCCCTGGGAGCAGCCGTGTCCCTGGGAGCAGCCGTGTCCCCGGGAGCAGCCGTGTCCCCGGGAGCAGCCGTGTCCCTGGGAACAGCTGTGTCCCCGGGAGCATCCGTGTCCCTGGGAGCAGCCGTGTCCCTGGGAGCAGCCGTGTCCCCGGGAGCATCCGTGTCCCCGGGAGCAGCCATGTCCCCGGGAGCAGCCATGTCCCCGGGAGCAGCTGTGTCCCCGGGAGCAGCCTTGTCCCTGGGAGCAGCCGTGTCCCCGGGAACAGCCGTGTCCCCGGGAGCAGCCATGTCCCCGGGAGCAGCTGTGTCCCCGGGAGCAGCCTTGTCCCTGGGAGCAGCCGTGTCCCTGGGAGCAGCCGTGTCCCCGGGAGCATCCGTGTCCCCGGGAGCAGCCATGTCCCCGGGAGTAGCCATGTCCCCGGGAGCAGCTGTGTCCCCGGGAGGAGCCATGTCCCTGGGAGCAGCCGTGTCCCTGGGAGCAGCCGTGTCCCCGGGAGCAGCCATGTCCCCGGGAGCAGCCGTGTCCCCGGGAGCAGCCATGTCCCCGGGAGCAGCCGTGTCCCCGGGAGCAGCCGTGTCCCCGGGAGCAGCCGTGTCCCCGGGAGCAGCCGTGTCCCTGGGAGCAGCCGTGTCCCTGGGAGCAGCCGTGTCCCCGGGAGCAGCCGTGTCCCTGGGAGCAGCCGTGTCCCCGGGAGCAGCCATGTCCCCGGGAGCAGCCGTGCCCCCGGGAGCAGCCGTGTCCCTGGGAGCAGCCGTGTCCCTGGGAGCAGCTGTGTCCCCGGGAGCAGCCGTGTCCCCGGGAGCAGCCGTGTCCCCGGGAGCAGCCATGTCCCCGGGAGCAGCCGTGTCCCCGGGAGCAGCCGTGTCCCCGGGAGCAGCCGTGTCCCCGGGAGCAGCCGTGTCCCCGGGAGCAGCCATGTCCCCTGGAGCAGCCATGTTCCCGGGAGCAGCCGTGTCCCCGGGAGCAGCCGTGTCCCCGGGAGTAGCCGTGTCCCCGGGAGCAGCTGTGTCTCCGGGAGCAGCCGTGTCTCCTGGAAGCAGCCGTGTCCCCGGGAGTAGCCGTGTCCCCGGGAGCAGCTGTGTCTCCGGGAGCAGCCATGTTCCCGGGAGCAGCCGTGTCCCCGGGAGCAGCCGTGTCCCCGGGAGCAGCCGTGTCCCCGGGAGCAGCCGTGTCCCCGGGAGTAGCCGTGTCCCCGGGAGCAGCTGTGTCTCCGGGAGCAGCCGTGTCTCCTGGAAGCAGCCGTGTCCCCGGGAGTAGCCGTGTCCCCGGGAGCAGCTGTGTCTCCGGGAGCAGCCATGTTCCCGGGAGCAGCCGTGTCCCCGGGAGCAGCCGTGTCCCCGGGAGCAGCCGTGTCCCCGGGAGCAGCCGTGTCCCCGGGAGTAGCCGTGTCCCCGGGAGCAGCTGTGTCTCCGGGAGCAGCCGTGTCCCTGGGAGCAGCCGTGTCCCCGGGAGTAGCCGTGTCTCTGGGAGCAGCTGTGTCTCCGGGAGCAGCCATGTCCCTGGGAGCAGCCGTGTCCCCCGGAGCAGCTGCCTACTATTTTTGAATATGGATTTTTTATTTTATTTGAACAGACATTCCACAGTGAAACACCATCACCCCACGTCAACTTCCGTTCGTGCTCGCTTTGATTCATCAAAGCCACAATACACAAACTCGATCCGTAATTTTGCTGACGTGTTTTCACCAACTTCTTTATTACGAATAGACATTTCTGGTATACAACTGAACTAATAGAAGACCAATTCCATTGATAATATAGTTGATATGAAGGTAGTCTGCCAAAAAATTCTGCATTTCATCAAATTTCAATGATAAATATGCTGATAGTCGAGCATAAGAGCTTCACAATGTTGTTCCATAAAACTTCCCAACCAAAACTTCATTGCCAGACAATTTCAAAACTGCACCAGCCGGACCTAAAAGCTTGAGCTCGATGACTGACCACTGCCACTACTTAACCAACCGGCATTGGGCTAAAATCTTGGGCCGCTGTCACTACTTCACTCCTCGGTATTAAAATGCCTTGGATTTTTTTACTGGTCACTTTCACTATTCAGTTACCTGGACTGGGTGACTGGGCTATCAACTGGCACGTGATTTCCAGGGATACCAAAAGCGCTGGGACCAGATTGTTTCGACCACATGTAAACACATATGTATAAATGCAAATAAGCGTGCATGTTTCCGTTACCAGCGTTGGCGCGGTCAAATAGACATAACTGGTACCTCTACCACCTCATAGCACTTTAATATATGAGTTCGCATGCCTCGATAAGTAAGATAGTAATTAATCTATGGAATACACGTAGCCTAAAGATTAAATGCAATTGCTCAGCCACATTAAGCGCCACCCTAAATGCGATTACAATACTTCTTCCTTCAGTGGTACGTATAGATGGCCCGTTTGGCCTGATATTGATAGAGCATGCTTCCGCCGAAGTTATCAATGTGCAAAACATCACCCACCTCGTATCGCCGGCAATGTTTGCTATCAAGCACATGTGACCATTGGTTAATCAGAGATGCCGAGGTCACATGGTTCAGATCCATGCCGAGAAACCAAATATTCAGATTTCAGAGCCAGACCAATAGCCACAGGCTTCAGGTTTATTTCCCAGAGGGTTTTACTGGGCATCACTACATATCAACAGTGTTTTGTTGGGCCATTGGATCTTAACGTAAAAGTATTAAAGTACCTATTTCGTAACAATTCAAATGAGAACAGTTATGTGGACGTATGATAGCTACAATACTATTAGTGCACACACTTATATGTTGCAAGTTAATAATGATATACCTTGATACAGTTCTATATGATGTATACATACCGACACTTAGGCCTATATATAACCAGTGATCATATCTGTCGAGAGCGATTAAAAAAATATTATGGACCACAACTGACTATCGGCCAAAAAGTATGCGTCATATATATACGAATGAAACTTATGCCAGCAGCCTAGAAACGGCTAACCCTGTAGTAAGAGACCATTGGCCTGCTTTCTGGCATACAAGTATGTGGGTATTATATGGAAGCATTGCATTAATTCCTACCATCTATAAAGCGTCTTTTTATAAGAGATAAAAATGGTTTTTCTTGAACAGAAACTATAGAAATGATTTTGACTGACATTACACTAAACTGACGTACAATAAAATTCAAACATTATTTCAAAACTATGGCCAATCTATATGTTTTCATCATGATTTCATGCACCATACGTGCACGTACTTAAAACTCTTCTCTCGCTGATTTACACTTGTGGTAATTAACGCGGCAAAGGCTTTTCGGCTCCCTCATTGGCCAGTTTATCGGCAGCTTCGTTGCCATGGTCTCCACGGTGACCCTTCACGTGCGTCTGTTTGAAACAAAATATGAGCTTCTTTTGTACAATATTTACATGAAAAAATAAAATGGTAATTACTATATTATGCTTACCTGAAAATTCCGCAAAACTAGGATCATATCTTTATTGTCGACATGCAGATATTTTGATGATGTCGGGGTTGAACCTTGTTTTGCGGAATTTCGCTATTGGATGAACGTTTGCAGGAGGCTTTAGAACAGTAAAAAACGTTCTCCTCCAGTCAGATCAGACTTGCCGCTAACGTGTGCGCTTGCACATCTCACTGATTGGGTCCCTGTCCACAAAGAAAATCCTAACTATACTACTGTTAGTCAACCTTCACGATCATTTTTACCGGAACCAAGTCTGACCGTTTCATAGGCCTTCCCCTGTATTACATTTACCATGATACGCACGAACCGGGGTTACTATTTCACTATGCACAAATCCTGTCCTTCGGTTAGCGATTATTATACATATTATAACATATTATAAGGCATGCTTACATACCGCAATGTTCATGAGTGCACCATGCATATAAACCTCTAGTGTTACACACACATGTATATATATTATATACTATATATATATACTACATGTATAAATATCTTTTTAAATGGTATTATTACTACATATTCTTCAGTAAGACTATTTCAACCCTTCCTCGTCAGCTGGAACACGAGGAAGCGCTCCTAAATCCATATATATATATATATAATCCATATATGTATATATACAGCAGATCATCTCGCTGCCACCGCTAGTCATTAATAAGGCCGACCATCGTGACCGCCCGCTTCCCGCCATGAGACTCACCCAGACGACAGTAATGCCAACCATGGCGGCCTCCAGCTGCTCGAGGTCCTCCTTGTTCACCACAGGCTGTCCGGTGCTCAGCTTCCAGCCATTGCTCTTCCACTTGTGGATCCAGTTTGTGATACCTGTTATCAGTTATTAAAGCGTGCGAAGATTAGCAAAATTTTAGGCTCAGATGTTTAGGCTATTACCCGAGATTCATAGCGAAATTATTCGAAAATGACTGGTGGGCGTGTGTGTTGGAGTGGGGGGTTCGCATGGGTAAGAAATTGATTACGATTTGCGCGTGCCACCCCCCTCCTTCCCCAACTTAAGATTATATGTACAATATACGACCGCGTGTTTTCAGTCTCTTTACCCTCAGGTCACTTATAATATGTCTGCGCGGAATCGGTATCTTGAAATCACTTATCAATCCACCATAGAAAAAGGTACAGTGGATATATATCCAACCCCAGGGGCGGATCCAGGGGGGGGGGGCGGCCCCGGCCCCGGCCCCCCCCTTTTAGGGCCGAAATTTATATGCTTTATACCATTTAACATATGAAAACCAAAACCGCTCCCCCCTAACCAGTATATCTGGATCGGATCCTGAAACCGACCTCGACTATCCAGATCTTCTGGATCCGCCCCTGAACCCCATTTGTATAGCTGTATAACGTACAGTTGATCATGAACTGGCTGTCTGTCCTGATCTCCAGCTGCGTCCTCCCCATCTTTTTGGCTTGTTCGATGGCCCGCCGAGCAGCCTGCAAGAGTCGTTACGTAAAAAGGTGAGAGCGCTCCTAACACGTGCTGGCCACTGTGAGAAGGTCGGTATTCATAAACAAAGTTTCGCGCGATAACCTGCTATTCGTCGAAGCATTGTTTACCTTTTAGCGGTAGCATATTCAGAATCACAACAATACGTACACTTGAATTTTTGGCATTTGTAAAAATCCTTTTGGTGAGTGGTATTTCTCCGTTCTACGTCGGGAAAGTTAAAAAAAGTTCCAGTTTGCGTTAAATAGATTTGCTTAGCGCTTAATTAGTATATGGGTCTGGTATGGGGGTCCGGTATGCAGATTAGAATTTTCACGGCGTTCCGTGTCGCTTTTTCTAAGATGCCACTATATGTGTCGATGTCGCTTTTTTCAGATCCTCAGTGCCGAAATTTGGGGGTCAAAGTCGAATGTCGATTTTTCAAATATGCATGTGTCGCGTGTCACCATTCTCCCTTCCAGACCCATCAGTATGGTTTATACCGCTTGGCGCCGAGATGCTGGCGGGTAGCATTTAAACCTCGCATAATTGAGGAACACATGGTAATATGCCGTATCTGGAAGTCCTAAACGTGATAGTGGAGATTCACTTAACTTTTATTTTATACTCAAAAGTAAGTACCGTATTTCACGTATGTTTTCGGACACTGTATGTTTTCGGACACCCCCTCAAAGGCAGAAATAGGATAAATTTAGTGTACTGTAAGTTTTCGGACACCCAACGCAGATAATTTTTCAAGTGTATGTATATTTTCGGACACTATCGGACCTAAATTAACAATGCATCTAGGCTCCTTTGTTATTGCGTAGTGCCGGCCCCCATGATTGCACTTCACTGATTGTGATTGCAGGCTTTCGGCGAGAGGGGCAAGTCGCTGTCTAGGGGGTTATTTGTGCCGTGTATCAGGTGTGAAAGAGCAACACACCTTGGTTGCTAAGTAATGAGCTGGACTTTGGTCTCCATTGTGCTGGCCGGCGGACGAGTCAGTCAGCGGATGAGTTGTTTATAAACCGCGAAAGTAAACAAGCCTTAAATCACGGAATGCATGAAAGTATTTGAATAATTAATTTTACCGAAGACTGCAGCGCGTCGGCTGCAGAATCAAAGTTTCTCAAGAATTGATCCATACTCTATATCGTTTTCCGAACAACTGTCACAGGATCGAATGCGCAACTATATATATGGCACCTCTCGGATGGGAATTAATCCCCTTTGTTCTTGTAACTGTGTTTTATCTCTCAGAAGTTACCGTTATATTTGGCACAATGATTGCAGTTCATTGTCACTGATTGCAATTCATAACCACTGTTTGCCTAAAGCAACATCTTCATTGACATTAAAGTTATCGAGTATATTTTATCTCCTGTAACAGATTAGAGATCTGACGCTAGCAGATTGCGCTCCGAGTATCTTCAAAACAATATCATACTCTTGATCACCTTACCCACTGTTAAGGTGTGAAGCAGCAACACCAGGGTGTTAAGTGATATAATCGGCATCAGTCGACTCGCAATGTAGTAATTCTTAATCGATATTTTGTTATGTATGCATGTTTTCGGACAGTGGATGCGGGAGTCCATTTTATTGACTGTAAATATTCGGACAGCCAGAAAAACAATTATTTTTAAGTGTCCGAAAACATACGTGAAATAACATAAATAACATGAGGTAAAATATACATAATATACATACATACAGTATAATACGTGTTTAAGCATCCCAACGTGCACAGCAAATTACAACATTAAAAAGATATTAATGGGTTATAAATATATCGATAAACAAATGAGAGAAGATAATCTGCACTCGCAATTACGCATGGATACAAATGAGGCGTTTCCACAACTTTGTTCTTACGTGAATTTCAGCTCTGTTATTGGTGGGCCTGCCCGGGAGTCGTTCACTCACGTTTCTGTGCGGCAAAACACACCAAAGCATGTTCACATTATGTATGAAATCGAAAAAAAACGAGAAAGCATATAGACATCCTCATAAATATTTTTCAACTACTTGTTTCTTTCCGTAGTGTTACTGGGCGGCAAATTGAAATGACTAAACCACAGTGTTGCCATATATGCTTATCCATATGATGAACATGTACCAATGTCCATCCTTTTTTTCCAAAGACGTGTTGTCGCTATGGCTGTGTACAGTTTCCCCAGCATAAGTACGTCTGTAACCTCAAAGAAACCTCATCACACGAGGCGTTGCAGGAGATTAACAACTGCACTCCATCACGCAAATGGCTTACCGTGGGTGGCCGGGACCCCAGTATACACCAATCCCAGCTCTTGCGTTATCCCTTCCGTTGTCATGACAGCAGCCATCGGTGAACACCACGGCGTGGTCGGCCGAGAGGTCGCGGATGCCGGGCAGGGAGACTGAAAGGAGCAATCGTGAGACTCTCGCACTGGTGCTTCATTTCTCCACGTGCCAAGAAAAGATTTCGCAAAGTAATCAACTGAAAATTGCAATCGTTGACTTACTGTCCCCAAGAACACCATAGTTATTGTCCATGGGCAAGAAATGTTTATTAAACAGTGTGAATGTGGCTCTCATACCGCAAGACAGCTTCCAGACCCTCGTCGTATCGCTCTCGTCTCGGGAGAAAATGGGCACAGACCTCATTTTGCGCATCATTCTCGTTGGAGGGATTTAAACACAGGTGACTTCTGGGTCGATATTATATAAGCGCGACAGTTGAAGCTGCAGACCCAGCAATGATCGGCAATATATTATTCTGACAATTAGCAGATATCTTAAAATCGTACTATTCCCAGATATCTTTAAATCTTACTATTCCCAGATATCTTTAAATCGTACTATTCGCAGATATATTTAAATCGTACTATTTGCAGGTATTTTTAAACCCTGCTGTTTGCAGGTATCTGTAAATCGCAAGATTATACAATCATTCTTATTATACAATTATTTTTTTCTTTATTAAGGAATCCATTGATCCAAAACTTACTTTTCCTATTTGCCAGTGCAATCTCGGAAAAATATCAAGGCCTGTCACAAAGTTTTATTATTTATACTTGGATTTCTCATTATGTAAATCGACATTCGTCATGTTATGTCCTATCTTACAAATACAAGTGTACCTTAATTATAAATCACCATTTTATAATATTATCATTGTCAATGACATTTGTGCTAATGTTTATTTTTAACTTGTAATGCCGACAGTAAATGAAGCTTTATCCTATATTATCTCGGACCTCGTACGCGTGGCCTCGGTAGTGTATCGCACACCCGTCTGTCGTGGTATGGCAGTGAGACCCACCCTGGGGCCTCGGTAGTGTATCGTACACCCGCCTGTCGTGGTATGGCAGTGAGACCCACCCTGGGGCCTCGGTAGTCTATCGTACACCCGTCTGTCGTGGTATGGCAGTGAGACCCACCCTGGGGCCTCGGTAGTGTATCGTACACCCGTCTGTCGTGGTATGGCAGTGAGACCCACCCCGGGGCCTCGGTAGTGTATCGTACACCCGTCTGTCGTGGTATGGCAGTGAGACCCACCCCGGGGCCTCGGTAGTGTATCGTACACCCGCCTGTCGTGGTATGGCAGTGAGACCCACCCCGGGGCCTCGGTAGTGTATCGTACACCCGCCTGTCGTGGTGTGGCAGTGAGACCCACCCCGGGGCCTCGGTAGTGTATCGTACACCCGCCTGTCGTGGTATGGCAGTGAGACCCACCCCGGGGCCTCGGTAGTGTATCGTACACCCGCCTGTCGTGGTGTGGCAGTGAGACCCACCCCGGGGCCTCGGTAGTGTATCGTACACCCTCCTGTCGTGGTATGGCAGTGAGACCCACCCCGGGGCCTCGGTAGTGTATCGTACACCCGCCTGTCGTGGTATGGCAGTGAGACCCACCCCGGGGCCTCGGTAGTGTATCGTACACCCGCCTGTCGTGGTATGGCAGTGAGACCCACCCCGGGGCCTCGGTAGTGTATCGTACACCCGCCTGTCGTGGTATGGCAGTGAGGCCCACCCCGGGGCCTCGGTAGTGTATCGTACACCCGTCTGTCGTGGTATGGCAGTGAGGCCCACCCCGGGGCCTCGGTAGTGTATCGTACACCCGCCTGTCGTGGTATGGCAGTGAGGCCCACCCCGGGGCCTCGGTAGTGTATCGTACACCCGCCTGTCGTGGTATGGCAGTGAGGCCCACCCCGGGGCCTCGGTAGTGTATCGTACACCCGCCTGGCGTGGTATGGCAGTGAGACCCACCCTGGGGCCTCGGTAGTGTATCGTACACCCGCCTGTCGTGGTATGGCAGTGAGACCCACCCCGGGGCCTCGGTAGTGTATCGTACCCCCGTCTGTCGTGGTATGGCAGTGAGACCCACCCGGGGCCTCGGTAGTGTATCGTACACCCGTCTGTCGTGGTATGGCAGTGAGACCCACCCCGGGGCCTCGGTAATGTATCGTACACCCGCCTGTCGTGGTATGGCAGTGAGACCCACCCCGGGGCCTCGGTAGTGTATCGTACACCCGCCTGTCGTGGTATGGCAGTGAGACCCACCCCGGGGCCTTGGTAGTGTATCGTACACCCGCCTGTCGTGGTATGGCAGTGAGGCCCACCCTGGGGCCTCGGTAGTGTATCGTACACCCGCCTGTCGTGGTATGGCAGTGAGACCCACCCCGGGGCCTCGGTAGTGTATCGTACACCCACCTGTCGTGGTATGGCAGTGAGACCCACCCCGGGGCCTCGGTAGTGTATCGTACACCCTCCTGTCGTGGTATGGCAGTGAGACCCACCCTGGGGCCTCGGTAATGTATCATACACCCGCCTGTCGTGGTATGGCAGTGAGACCCACCCGGGGCCTCGGTAATGTATCGTACACCCGTCTGTCGTGGTATGGCAGTGAGACCCACCCCGGGGCCTCGGTAGTGTAACGTACACCCGCCTGTCGTGGTATGGCAGTGAGACCGACCCCGAGGCCTCGGTAGTGTATCGTACACCCGCCTGTCGTGGTATGGCAGTGAGACCCACCCCGGGGCCTCGGTAGTGTATCGTACACCCGCCTGTCGTGGTATGGCAGTGAGACCCACCCCGGGGCCTCGGTAATGTATCGTACACCCGCCTGTTGTGGTATGGCAGTGAGACCCACCCCGGGGCCTCGGTAATGTATCGTACACCCGTCTGTCGTGGTATGGCAGTGAGACCCACCCCGGGGCCTCGGTAGTGTATCGTACACCCGCCTGTCGTGGTATGGCAGAGAGACCCACCCCGGGGCCTCGGTAATGTATCGTACACCCGCCTGTCGTGGTATGGCAGTGAGACCCACCCTGGGGCCTCGGTAATGTATCGTACACCCCCCTGTCGTGGTATGGCAGTGAGACCCACCCTGGGGCCTCTGTAATGTATCGTACACCCGTCTGTCGTGGTATGGCAGAGAGACCCTCCCCGGGGCCTCGGTAATGTATCGTACACCCGCCTGTCGTGGTATGGCAGTGAGACCCACCCCGGGGCCTCGGTAGTGTATCGTACACCCGCCTGGCGTGGTATGGCAGAGAGACCCACCCCGGGGCCTCGGTATTGTATCGTACACCCTCCTGTCGTGGTATGGCAGTGAGACCCACCCTGGGGCCTCGGTAGTGTATCGTACACCCGCCTGTCGTGGTATGGCAGTGAGACCCACCCTGGGGCCTCGGTAGTGTATCGTACCCCCGTCTGTCGTGGTATGGCAGTGAGACCCACCCCGGGGCCTCGGTAATATATCGTACACCCGCCTGTCGTGGTATGGCAGTGAGACCCACCCCGGGGCCTCGGTAGTGTATCGTACACCCGCCTGTCGTGGTATGGCAGTGAGACCCACCCCGAGGCCTCGGTAGTGTATCGTACACCCGTCTGTCGTGGTATGGCAGTGAGACCCACCCCAAGGCCTCGGTAGTGTATCGTACACCCGCCTGTCGTGGTATGGCAGTGAGACCCACCCCAAGGCCTCGGTAGTGTATCGTACACCCGTCTGTCGTGGTATGGCAGTGAGACCCACCCCAAGGCCTCGGTAGTGTATCGTACACCCGCCTGGCGTGGTATGGCAGTGAGACCCACCCCGGGGCCTCGGTAGTGTATCGTACACCCGTCTGTCGTGGTATGGCAGTGAGGCCCACCCCGGGGCCTCGGTAGTGTATCGTACACCCGCCTGTCGTGGTATGGCAGTGAGGCCCACCCCGGGGCCTCGGTAGTGTATCGTACACCCGCCTGTCGTGGTATGGCAGTGAGGCCCACCCCGGGGCCTCGGTAGTGTATCGTACACCCGCCGGTCGTGGTATGGCAGTGAGGCCATCAGGGGGTAATTTAATTCACTTGATCTCGTAACCTTCAATAGTAAAATTTAAAAATTGCTTAACTGGCCCTGAGAATTGAAAAATGTTGAATTTATCATAAATATATCGGTGGAAAATAAAGTGGACGAAGATAGCTGCACCCCAATGATCGCGGTATAACGCTTATTTCCGTTGCTCGTAAAATTAAAGTAACAAGATGCGGTTATGAGCTCGTAACTCGTAGTGAAACGATCCCCACGCCCATAACTTCTGGCATAAGAATATTTATTCTGAATAATCAGAAATTAATCATATAAGGATAATAATAACCATATAAGACTTCACAACTGTCAGGTATTAGTAATAACTGGGATTGAACAGTTACCAAAATGCGGTCATAGGCTTCATAAATTCCCTGATTTCTTCTTGAAAATGATATTCCCTGATTTTCCCCTGCAGAGAATTTTTCTTTTATCATTTTCCTGTGGGAACCCTGGTAACACGAATTCCTAGCCTGCTATTCCGCTTGCCGTCGCGGCACTATAAAAGAGATCCACTTCTCAACAACACTCACACAAGCTCCTTTCCCCATATTTACACATATGTACAGATATGTGCAACTTGTGTATCAAGTGTCATATAGGTGGTATTTTTAAAGATTAAATTAAAAATTATTATTTGAACCGCACCCCCCTATCTCAATAGGTGTATCTATAAATTAAAGACTATTATTTGAACTGCACCACACTATTTCAAAACTGTATCTTTACATTGCATATATCGTGCATGGGATTAAAGTTTCATCGAATATACATTCCATACACTACTAAGTCTAGTACAGTACATAACATAGCATTCAGGATCTCCGTCGCCGCTTGGGTCCGGTCTTTAAAAGTTAGAACTGTTGTCCAATTCCTACAAACTCCCAGTTTTTTTTTGAGGCAGAGAAGAGTACATTGTAAGGTTTCATGAACTCCCAGCAGATGAAACCCTACAATGTACTCTTTTCTACCTCGAAGTAATACAGAAAACGTATACACACGTCATAGAAGCATAAACCACTGTATGATGTATTCACTGCTTCAAAAACTTATCCTTAACCAACATATATACAGAGCAACACACTGGGGTCTTCTCCATCGTGCAACCATTCTTTGTTAGTACAAATAGGATATCTTGTTGGCACATGCAAATAAATGCTAAACATGTACAGAAACCAAGCCTACAACGGTAATAGACGGAGATCTTGGTATGTCCAAGTTGTACCGGGGGCCAAAGAGCACCGGGTCAGAACAGGAAGAGGAATCCCTTCTGTGCCGGAACAAATGAAAAGAATCAGATAACATGAAAATCATGTCCTGCATGTACCAACAATATATCTTCTTAAGCCAACAAGGACAATGTATACGAAGCACGCAGTTTCTCAGAACAGCGACAATGGTGTATTTTTAGCAATCTCATGTCACAATTCAGTTCCATTGTTTTGCACGTGGCAGCTTCTCATGCAACAGCGAAGGGGCAATGGTAAACATACTACTGCTCAGCCCAGAGCAATTCCGTATATCGCTAAAATGTAACAAAATCACTGAGGAATACAAGCAATTTTTTTGAGCAGAGAAGTTTATTACTAAAGAAGACACTACAGGCAATACACTTCAATTTTTTTACGACTCAAAACTGTTCAAAAAAAAGTGTACACATGATTACATTTAGGTCAGACACGTTACTATTACATAGTTTTCTCATTATTTACATTGAATCCCACCCCCCACCCCCAACCCTTCCCAGCCTTTCCCGATCATTGTCATCTCGCAGGCCCGCACCCAACCATGTCCCTCTCCCGTTTTCCCGCCCAAGCTATTTAAAAGCAGACGAGCATGATGAGCCTCCACTTGGCCCGCCTTTTCCAAAATGTCCTCTTCCATACAGGTTTCACTGTATTTTGTACAAGTTTTGTCTATACTCTCCTCGCGGAAACAACGGAAACCGCGCAAATCGCATGACACTCCTACATCTGTTGGATAGAAGTAGCGGTAGTAGTAGTAGTAGTAAAACCGTTAAAAGTCTTGCTACAGTGATATCGTTATAAATCCGTGCTATTCGCCAGTCAAGCAGGGGAAGGTGCGGCCGCTACTCACGCGGGGCCACGGGCTCCTCGGCTCGGGATCGTTTGTTGCTCTGTTCCTCAGACTGGTCACCTGTTTCAGACGAAGACCTTTTGCTGCGCAGCTCCACCTCTTCCGCTAAGGATTTGTTCTCCTTGAACAACCGCTCCAGGCAAATGAGGTGGTTTTCCGCTTCGGCCAAGTTCTTCAGATACTTTTCCACGGAGGAGGACAGAGCGAGACCGTTGGTGGGAATGTTCAGTGAACTGTACAGCGCATGCGTGGTGGTAAACTGGGCGTGTAGGTCGTAGGCCGCCGCCCGACCGTCGGACATGAACGACCGGAAGTTGTTGACGCAGTTGTTCAGGCCGCTGTTGCAAGTGCGCAGGCGCTGCACGGTGCACGAGAGCACTCGGGCCGGGTCCGGGGCCGAGTGCAGGCCGAAGGGGGGACTGTGCTGGCCGGGCCAGCTAGGCCCGGAGCCCCCGACGTTGGGGAACACATACTGGCCGGGCTGTGGTTGAAACGACGAGCTGCCGCCTCCTCGCGCATTCCCAGGAGAACCTGCCAACAAACGCCAATGACAGAGTTGGTATCATCCAATTGGATTATCATAGGGTCATTCATAAAAAAAAACAAAAAAACAGGACCACCAGATGCCGAAATGTTCGAATGTCATCGCCTCGAAGCACGCTTGGTTACAGGACTTCGCTCTTGGTCACCGCGCCGTACTGCTGTCCGTGGCATGCCACAAAAGAATCCTCACTAAATTGGTCCCAAACAAAAAAACTTCCGATTTCGTTCCACTTTCCTTCTCCGATTTTTGACTGTTTTTTTTTGGTTTGGTGGCCCTCAAACTTACTTCCGTCGCCGGCAGTAGGAGTGTCTTGAAACGAGTTTTTCCCCTTGCCCTGCTACAAGAAGAAAGCAGGGCATTTCAGGCACGAGGCACCACAGTCGCTTAGAGTATGTGGTCCGTACCTGTAAAATGCGACGGTACAGCTCTTGTCGGTTTTTTACACCGCCCCCTCGCTAATGCACGAGAAACTGCTGAGATTGCCATGCTTCTCAACCAACTGAAGTGACAAGTGACAAGGATCACTTACAAGTTGAAATGACGCATGACAACAATGGGGGATCGGAGCAGACTAACCTGAGTTGTTAACAGCCGCTCCGCCAGACTGATTCCGCCCCGCATTCAGCCCGGGCAACGGGTTGTCCTCCCCAGCAACAAACGCTTCGGCTTCATCCTGTGTCGGGAACTTCTTGAACCGAGGCTTCGCACATCCTTTGATCTGCATTTCACAATCAGCCCTGTGGACGAATTTAAAAAAAACATCAACGTGGTGCTTCATTCAGAACAAGCAAATTGTGAGTGGAACATTATTGTAACACAGGTTAAGTGAGCAATTACGTTCATTCAAGGGAAAAATAACCATAAATTATGTGTGACACTGCAATAGTGCAATAATCGAGTGAATTCGATTGACGCCAATCAAATATCGGAACAGCAGTCATCGGACTGCGCCATAAAGTATTTCGTCCTCTCAAGGACGACTGTTTGTGTGCCTCGTCTCCCAGCCCAAGAATTGACAACATTGACGAGGATGGCTCAGGGCTGGACCATAATGATCAGTAGAGGTATATTGTCTGTTTTTTTGTAGTATCAATGAAGCCATTTCCAGTGGCCTCGTCTGTAGGAAGCCACAAGCACTAAGTATCGTTGTAAAACGACTCTTTAGGGGTGCAGTGCATGGAAACATGCACCGGGCGTGACACGCTTGATGGCATCTACATCTGAATCTTAGATGCATCGACAAGGATCAAAAGACGGGTCATTGGCTAAGCATGACAATGGGAGTCTGAAATGTATCTCGGTTTACTTCATGTTGCTGCTCAAGTGAGGCCAAGTCAAAATTATTTGGTTTAAACGATTAACAGGCTGTCCGGCTCATCCCTCCGAAAATGTAGGACAAAAGTAGGAACGAATATATATAAAATAGAAGCACAAAGCAGGACTGAAACAGCATGTGTAGCAAACATTATTTATGCTCATACCAGATGAATGAATCACAAAAAGAGATTTACTGAAGAAAAAAAAAACATTTTGTATGTGGCTTGTGAGTGTGCGCCTGTACTTTCGCTACCCAAAATAATATAATTAACTGAACAAACATGACTAAGATTTCCATAATGTACGGTACTATAAAATTGATACACATCACATACGGGAGGTATTGTACCATACACCATAATGCTGATCATTGGACAAATTCTTAGCTACCGAGCTTGTATTTGAAGCAATTATAAGCATCTAACATACAAGTACACAGTATACTGGATTTGAAAATCGTTACTACTGTAGCTTTTATTTTTCAGATGCTCGACCTCAGTTGCGCAAGATGTTGACAGTAATATGACCCTAACATGTAAATTGACTTTGCAGCAAAAAAAACTATTTCAAAACCAATGTACAGAGTCAATGTAGTTGTGCTATTACAGGGTTCCCACAGGAAACACAAAAACAAATTCCCTGAATTTTCCCCGATTTCTCCCTGAGTCATTAAAAATTTCCCTGAGTAATCGAAAAGCATGTGGCCTTTAACACCCCAATTATTATATATGGTTTAAATTCATTTGGAGCAAAGGAAATTGTTTTACTGAGGATGGTCTGAAAATTATAAAAGAACATGTCAAGAAAGAAGTCCTTATTCAGGGCTTTCAAAAAAGAAAAAAAACAATTCCCAATTATAGCCACGCCCACTCCACCAAATAATTGCTCGTAGTTAAATATCATGCCGATGACAACCCTCCTGAAGTGAAGGACGTGTAGCCTGTGGGGTCAATGCCAGGAGGCGGGTGCACTGTTATTCTAATCTGGCGGGGGTGTTCCGTGGATGCCCCTTGATGCCTAAGGGAGTGGACATTTATGATAAAAAAAAGAATGGGGGGGGGGGGGATTGAAATTGTGCGTTCACAGAGCGGGGTGGCGCATGCAAAAATACCCCTTCCGAGCGGATTTTGGCGGTAAAGGGCCCCTACCGGGCGGATTTTGGTGGTGAAAAGAGGGGGTTTACCGCGGAACCCCCCCGCCCATAGCAATGTATTAAAAACGCCCATGCGGGTCTCATTTAGCCCTCTCTTTGGATTATATTAAGAATAATGTGTTTCACAAATAGTGGACACTTTTCATTGTTTACAGATCGCCAGATCATATAGAATTCCTCAGGGTAAGGTTCAAGTGATAACTTTGTCAACAGAGGCATGCAACGTTTTACTCGGGAACAAAGTTTGTATCACACGACTTACCCACAGCAGAGCAATGCGAGGAACATGGCCGGATTTCCTGACTTACTTAGTTGGCGCACAGTTATAACCACATCCATAGAATTTGCACGACAAAAAATATATACTCTTACATCATCTAAAAATATAACTGTCTGCTAACCCTGACAACTGCAATATTTCTGGTTGGAATGCATTTAATGCATCACACCTCGTACAACACAACAAAAAAAGCCAAATTGTATTCTGTGGACATAGCCACAATTAATCAAGAGCTCTGAGACAAAGGTTGCTCAAATCCGTTTTGGCTTCAAGCAGTCTTTAATTATGGATATGTAATGTATACTGGCAACATTTAGTAGCGATATGTTTCATGATCTTTGCTAATTGCATGAAACAACCAGTAGTAAATCAAGATGAAATTGCATTTTGAACAAAAAATAAATTGAAAACGTGCGGCTCACATTTCCAATTCGTTTTTTGTTCAAAATTCAGGTCTCAATGCAGTGAGATTCTTAAAGCATGAACATAAATGATAGCAAGAAAACTTATATCATACATGCCATTGCATAATTACACAAGATGAAGCCCATAACCATTTACCTATTGGGATATTATTAACCATATCAGACAGGGAATTCACAACCTTCTAGACATTAGTAGTGACTGGGACTGAACAGTGACCAAAATGTAATCTATGCTTCTGAAATTCCCTGATTTTGCCCTGATTTTGGCTTGAAAATGAAATTCAAGAACTTGCTGCCAATTAAAACCAAACTTTCTATTGGTAACCTTCAAATAATTTGCATAGGTTCGAATCTTCCTCATTCCCAATAGGTACAAATGGATTTTCGTTGTTAGCAAATTTGAAACATTGTGTTTTAGGAAGCCTCTAGACAGCTACCTGGCTGAACATAACTGACAGCTGACCATCCATCTAACAGGTTTTCTCAGAGGTTCCAGACCCAAGCACTGAAGAATTTCTCAATGTAGGCACTAATTTTCTTTTTTTCATTAGTAAAATTACACACAGCCCCTCACTGCTTTTTAATCTCTCCTGAAACAATGTTAACATTAATTTAAAAGTTATGTTCTATCTGAAAATAAGTAAGCAGAGATTGATGAAATTGACTGTGGTCTTGTACATGTGGTGCTGTAAGCAAACAAATTCGGCTATAAGAATAAGGGGAATAAGATATCTGTATTGCACAGGTGTGAAATATTCTATATTGTAGGGTTATGGAGACTGTTCATGGCAGCAGAATTCTTTCCCAATCCTGATCAGGTGCAGACAGAAGGGAGCCGTACAACTGGAGTAAGTGCAGCTTTATGCTAGCCCTATGTCAGTGAGACACTTTTTATGTGACACATGATGCATATCATTCAAATTGTTAAATTTTATATTTTTATGTTGTCTCTATAGCAATTATGTCACTTGAACTAGATTCAACTTTAATGCTTATCATAATTTGCGGAGTATAAGTTGCACCCGCAGATTGTGAGAAATATTTAGAATTGAGCCATATATAACTTGCACCTTCTGTGTGAGATTTGGCTGCATGTTAAAGCAATGTATGCATGACACTGCAGATGAAATAGCAGATAAACACATTCGGAAAGGGAATTTACAGCATCTCTAATTATATTACAATGTGTACCCAACATTGTAAACTATTTTGGGTTTTTTTATGCGTGCTCAGCACTCCCTGCAGATAATAGTCAACCAAAAGAGCCAATCAATTAGGCATTATTTGTAAAGGTGGTTGATGCATCGCATGGTCAGTGAAGCTGTATCGCATTTGTAGGGTGGGAGTAGATTGATGGGTTCATTGTCATAGTTGGTAGGTTGCCCAGTTTTGAATTATCGAGTGGCAGGGCATGGTTCAGAAAGATACAGGTGTAACTTGATACAGCTGCTGTCGTAGACTAAGTAGGCCAGACAAGCTTGGACTTGGTTCATATATAAGTCACACCAGGCTATTAGTCGCACCCCTCAGCCAGGAGGAAAAAAGGTGCAACTTATACACATAAAATTACGTTACTCACTGAAATTTTTCAAAGTATCTTTAATATTGCTTTTCATTTTTGTGGATGATTGATCATTTACCTATTAAATATAAAGCATTGCTGGTATATTATAATATATTAGATATATCAAGAAAATAATTTTCAACAAGGATATATTGTAAAGTACCTCTAAGCATAAGTTGTTTCAGTATCTGAAACATCAGAATACCAGGCCAGTAATATCCATTATCTGGGTGTGCTCTAGCAATTTATTTCAATTAGCCACTGTGACTAAACACCTTTAACTTTCTTTAGCCACACACAGATCCTATTAGCCACATATATATGTATTTCTCCCCTCCAAAATAATTGTGTCTTTTTTAGCCAAATCATACTTTCATGCGTGCAATGCATCATGGGGTTGCCTTGGGGTACCTTTCGCCACTGCCAATTTGTCATCATTGTCAATACAATGCGAGCACCAAGTTCATTTAGTGTGGAAACAATAAAAATATTCAACAATTAATTTTCCAGAAAACACTATGTACGAGTGAAACTATGTTAATTTCAGAAATGTACTTATGTGTTCAGCATTGGGTTTGTTCGTGCCAATGACATGGGGGCAATTAGTTTCATGAAATGAAGTTTTTGTTTTCGCCACTGTGGTAACGCGTAGGCCAATCTTGTAACACATACAGTTTGCTTTCGCAATTAGTGATGTGGCGAATGGGTAGCGCGCACCCAGATTATAAGGTCTAATGTCATGTACTAATATGACACAAGTACAACTGGCCAGTCCATAAATCTTTAAAGATTTCTTTTATCTGTATTCAATATATGCCAGAATTCCAATGCGATATATCTTGGCCTTGCCTGTAGTATCATTTTACCACAGGTTTTCAACTTCATCAGCAATGCATTCTTATATAAGTAGCAACGCCGCTACAGAGTTCTGTGATATCCCGGGATAGATATGTTTGCCAAATCACAGCCGAAATGGCAATGTTTAGTAGATTTATGAGTTTATAGAATGACACAATCAAGTGTTCTGCAAATTATGATATATCTATCGCCTGGGCTTATAGTTTGAGTGGGAAAGAGCTTGATATCTAGCTTTAAATAATCAGCATCAATATTCATACAGCATTCAAGTCTATCAATAGACCTATTAGATCATATAAAATGCATTCATCTCCACCATTACACAGTAATCACTCAAATTTGAAAACAAATTTCAAGTAGAAATTTACTATCAATCTAAACCACCTTAATAATATATTTTACCTTACAGATATTATTGTTATAATATACCATTCTTGCATTCCTTCTAGTTCTATATATTTATAATAGTATTTAAGTATTAGTTATTTTACAATTTTAAGAATAAATATTTACTTTTTCTTCCATATTAGATTTAAGCTTACTGTAAAATGTTAAAGAATTAAGTTTAAATGTAATATTATATTATAATAGTAAGACTTGCTTTAAATCTTGCAGTTTGCAAAGTTTACAAGACTTAACCCTGCAGGTTAAGATTCCTCAAGATATTCTGACGAATGTCAAATAATTACACATCTATACAGCCTACATTACAACAGGTACAGTACAGGCTAAGCCTAAGCCTAGGCTTAGTGAAGTTACTGGATATTTAAATTAAATCCATTCTTAAACTTCTAAGAATATATAATAACTTTGTCAAACCTTGAATACATCATGTAGATCTAGTTGTTGAAATCTATACAACAGTCAACAACCGTAAGTTCTTAGTCCAGCAGCTACCAGTTCAAAAAGGAGCAAATTCGGAATAAACTGAAACCAGCCAGTGGACAACAATGATCTGAATTCAAACACCAGGTGAACGAAGTTCCCAGGCAGTCAACAGATCTATGCAAGAACAAGAGCGAAGACCAACGTTAACTCCACTCTTTCAAATACACCTCCATGTAGTCTGGTAGTAGTTACGTCATTTAAATTACAAATACCAGGATGTTGAGCAAGGGAAGAAGGGGTGAACTACAACAAGAACGAGCGATAATACAGAAGGCTTAAAAATAACATAAAATACTGCATTACCAACTGGTATAAACTCCTGGATTGTGTCCCCTCCGGACGGCATAAAACCAAACTCCAGGTTTCCGCGGCATTATGGCCTGGATTCTGTGGCAAGGCGTTGTGTTAGCGAATTTTGTGAAGAAAGAAATCACTGAACAACAAGCGCCGCGGCGGAGCATAACACCTTGGGTAATTCGTCTTTCCGAGATGGCCCAGGTTTTCCTGAGGCAAGTACCTCAGGTCACTGAGAGCAGCGCCACTGGCTCGCATGCTACATCCAACGTTAAATGAAGCCGCGAAGGGAGATTGAACTTCAATTTGCTGCTATATATATACATATATTATGTTGATAGAATAGCTTGATACTATTCTGCTTGGCTTTGGTAGTAAATATATACATACTTGACGGTAGTAAATTAATTAAGGCGTTTTGAACTGAATAGCCACTAATCCGCCTACTCATGATCTTAGTCGAGCGATCTATCAGGATTACCATGTCATACTGGCTGATATTTTCTAAATAATATACAGGCTGATATGTTTTAATTGTATAATATAATTGTGTCTTTTGGTTCAGACGAGGGTTGGAGAAGGGGGGAGGGTGGGGAACCCGGGGCCGTAGGAATAGGTTGGGCTTAGTGGCGGCTAAAGTTTCAATTAAAGGGTGGAGCGCGACATTTATACTGTAGATACTGTTTTTTGTTATCGATACTCACAAAAGCCAACGATTTTCTGACCCATTACTTGCGTAGCTAATTATGGCAGAGAAAGTCCGACGAGGAATACATTTCAAATTTTTTATTCAAGAATAAGCCCCGATAAATGTACATCGATTTGCATCCAGGCCAATGCGGCTGGCCCAGTGGCAGGTCACTTCATAACCGTTGTGAGGCCTTCACAAAAGAGACATTTGACCATCTTTCCTGCATAATTCGTCGCGCCCTCTAGCGAATCAATTATGTCGTTGTACGCCATTCCGTGTCCCCCTCTCCACCAATGGGAGAGCGATTTCAGCAATCACGGCCTCGCTCTGCCTCCGCCCCTCAAGCACTCCAGCCACCCACTGGGCGGCTTCGCTAATGTAGGCAAGCAGGCTCGCATGCATTTCGTTGCCGGCCTCCCTCCCCCGGCAAGACGCGGGGCCGGGCGGTGGGAATTCAGTGGGCGCTGATTTCGCAGTGAAAGCGCGGGAGCGAGTGGATAGGGCGGGCAGCTGGAGAAGAGACAAAGGCCCGGGTGGGTCGGCGCGCCACCCCAGCCCCCAGTTTCGAACGCACTATGGCGGCTTTTAGCGTCGCTCAGTGAAAGCGGGGGGTGAGGACGCCAGTGATGGCGGTGGGTGGAGGCAGATACCGCTCACCCAACCACCCACCCCGTTTCAAAGCGTCGTTATGGCCGTAGGTTGGTTGGGGAGGGGGAGGCTTATAGTGCCAATACACCCCCGTTTGGGTATAAAACCGATGAATTCATGGGCAAATGTACAACTTTACTCACTGTGGTGTGGCTGTTTTGGGGTTTAGGAATCAAAACGCACCCCCACTACAACGTTCTGAAAGAGGCCGGTGCAAATGGCGCCGCTTCGTAGTGGAAAAGGAGACGCCATTTTAACAGCGCATGCCCCCCCCCCCCCCCCCAACCGCCCACGCCCGTGGGGGTGGGGGTGTGCCGCCCATGCCATACAATGCTTATGGAGAGTCAGAGAAAACTACGTGACTTTGTAGTGATCGAGAAAAAGCATTTTGGCAAAAAATTAGCATCCAAATGTAGAGACCGTGCCACTGTCGGTCATATGCAGTGTAGGGGAAGAAAGCTGACTGAGATCTCACGGGAATTTATTTGGAACTTTATTATACTGAAAGGCCATCGGCCCATAGTACATATAATAAACAATAATTAACAAAAAAAACACCTGTAGTGACATATACTATCGATATACATATTACTCGCTGAGGTTGTCGTGCAGTATGAAGGCGTGGTAAACAAATGCAGCTAGATTAACATGGTCAGTCTTATTTAAGGTGGATAATAATGAAGTAAACCCATGCTGGGACTTTACATGATACGGAATGTACTGTTTTCTGAGTTCTTCGTACAGCGGACATTGAATTAAAAAATGGTACTCATCTTCAACAACCTCGTTATCTTTAGACAGGCAATAGTTGCATAGGCGGAGACTTCTGTGAGTTCGCCCTCTCATCCTTTCAATACGTAACGAATGGGCAGAACATCGAAATTTAGTTAATGCCATACGGTGCTTTGGAATCGTAACAGATGTGAGATATTGCTCTGGTTCTAACAGTGACTTGAATTTACTATAAGAAGATAGTTTGGATGTAAGTTTAACTCTCTCACCCCATTCTTGCATTGCAATATCAGCGACTCGTTGTTGAAATTCACTGATAAACATATTTACATCGCCTACGCTCTGGTTTAGCCACACGTGCCCAAAGCCGTATTTACACAAAAGCTTTTCAATTTTTGCGGGCCAAGTTTGTTTTCCAGTGGCTGCCAAGCGAAACAAGATTTCATAGCATGACTGCGTATATCGAGAGGCGTCGCTTTGCACCACACGCAACCAAAACTTGATGCATTTTGTCATGTAGATAGTATTAAGTGGCGTTCGTCCGCATTCTCCCAAGACGGCACAAGACGGAGTTTGGGGAGGCAAACGCAAGTACCTTTTACAGAACTGAACATGCATAGTTTCTATATCGCTTTGATACTCGAAGCCCCATATTTCACTGCCGTATAGAATAATAGGGAGGACAATTTTATCGAACAAATCAAAGCAGATCTTTGGAGGAATAAAACCACACTGCGACATCACATTTCTCACCAAAAACACACCCTTGTTACCCTGTAAGACTAGTGTCTTTAACGCCCTCGACCAGCTTAATGTCGATGAAAAAACTATACCCAAATACTTATAAAAAGAGACGGTCTCAACGCACTGACCATCGATGTACCACTTCTCGTTTTGCCGCAGACGTCCGCCATTTCTAAATACAATAATTTTAGTCTTATTCATGTTAATTTTAAGCCCATAATCCTTGCAATATTTGCCCAGTACGTCTAATTGCCTTTGTAACCTGCCAACAGTATCGTTTACTAGAGCTAGGTCATCAGCATACATTAGTACATATAATCCAGGGTGAATTTCATCGAGGTACACGCCATCGCATGAATTACTTCTAAACCGGTTTTCCAATTCATTTATATATAGTGCAAAAAGAAACGGGCTCAGCATGCAGCCCTGACGGGTTCCCACCTTACATTCAAAATAATCTGACAAACCTTCCTGGGTTTTTACACACGACTTAAGAGAGGATAATATGTGAGGATAATATGGAGCAATTTCAGCTACATGGGCACATTGACAAAAATTTAATTTTTTGATGAAAGAGAAAACAGGCGCAAAAAGGGTTCATTCGAGCGGCACATCTGAGATGCACCCAATTATAAATGTAGCGCCCTGCCCCACCCCACTTAAATTGTTTAAACGTGTCAAAAGTAGGCTATACGTACGTGCAGCGCTGCATGCTTATATTGCTTATGGATGAAATCAGCCCTTATCATATGAATTCAGGCTTGCACACAGCATATAGACCTTATATCAATTACATCGGTCTAAACGACAACAATTCGCTGACCCCGATTTGGACGACCGGCCTACCATATCAGAATCGATGAGTTAAAAAAAACGCTGGCGTTCCTACTGTTCACAATGCTTCAAAATCATTTGCGATTCTACAAAATATTAATCAGATGTTATAGATCAATACAGCCTTATGATAGGTTGTCAAGTCAAAATCTAGTCACAATGATAAAATATCCTTTGCAGCGTGTAATAGGGTCTACAATGAAAGAATTAATTTTTTTAATTTTCATTAACTGAAAAGACGAATACCACTTGTTACTGATATGCCCACTATATCAATCTATGCGCCAGATGTATCTACCTCATTTTGTCTTAGAAAATCCGAGCCAGGATAAATTTATTTTAACTATGGCTTCAACAGATAGTAAAAAAATAAAGAAATTAGCAGCATTATATATTTAGCCTCCACTGTAAGCGAAAAAACCTTCTCGCAGCTTTAAATTAAATTTGAATATTCAAATGTGCAGCGTGTCGTAATCTATGACTATGGATGTGTTTTGTATTATTTTCGTGATAAACATTACATTACACCTGACGCTGTTCTTGTATTATCCGCCGAGAACGGGCGTTCCACATCGGAGAAAAGGATGTTCACCACGATTGTCCACCGAGAAAAGGATGATAGATTACTCCATGTGTAATTGTGACTTGAAATAAATAAACAGCTTTAATTTTGGGTTTTCATTTGGCTTTCGTAGCATTTGCCTCGGGAAGAAATGCTACTGCTGTACGCATAATGCATGTTAATTATATACACTGATATATATATATATTCGTCCAGAGAGAGAACAAAAATGAGGATGAATGAAATCAAATGTAGTCTGAATGAATGGCTGAGCTGGT
This sequence comes from Arenicola marina, assembly GCA_964019135.1. Taxonomy (NCBI): domain Eukaryota; kingdom Metazoa; phylum Annelida; class Polychaeta; family Arenicolidae; genus Arenicola; species Arenicola marina. The sequence goes on along the minus strand of OZ025249.1, from coordinate 30,389,022 downwards.
TCTGCTGTTGTAATTAAAGCCGCGGTTGATTAGCCTATATATCCACGACCAGAGTAAACATTGGAAAGGATGAGGGGGGCTTGCGTGGGGGGGCAAATTGGGTAGGCCGAGTTCTCCGAAAAAATGACGACCGGTGATGGGGTGTCTTATCGTAAGTGTCAATTGATTGCTTTGCGTAATAAAGTACCATCCTAATATAGAGCGGGATCGAGCACCACGCCGTTCCTGGGCGAACTTATATCGGATCTAATAGTGCTATTGGCACCTGTCCCCGCGTATCGTTCGGACCATTATGATTCCTACCCCTATGATACCTTATGATATGCAACTCTGACTTATATTGTAAGTAAAGCTGCTCATAGCGCAATTCTCCTCTTGAATTATATTTTCCAAAATTATTTGGAAAAATCTTCTGGACCCATTACCGTGTCACTGTACATGTGTCATGCCCTGTCACTATACCTGTGTCACTGTACATGTGTCATGCCGCGTCACTATACCTGTGTCACTGTACATGTGTCATGCCGCGTCACTATACATGTGTCACTGTACATGTGTCATGCCGCGTCACTATACATGTGTCATGCCGCGTCACTATACATGTGTCACTGTACATGTGTCATGCCGCGTCACTATACATGTGTCATGCCGCGTCACTATACATGTGTCACTGTACATGTGTCATGCCGCGTCACTATACATGTGTCACTGTACATGTGTCATGCCGCGTCACTATACATGTGTCATGCCGCGTCACTATACATGTGTCACTGTACATGTGTCATGCCGCGTCACTATACATGTGTCACTGTACATGTGTCATGCCGCGTCACTATACCTGTGTCACTGTACATGTGTCATGCCGCGTCACTATACATGTGTCACTGTACATGTGTCATGCCGCGTCACTATACATGTGTCATGCCGCGTCACTATACATGTGTCACAGTACATGTGTCATGCCGCGTCACTATACATGTGTCACAGTACATGTGTCATGCCGCGTCACTATACATGTGTCACTGTACATGTGTCATGCCGCGTCACTGTACATGTCATGCCGTGTCACTGTACATGTGTCACTGTACATCTGTCATATCGTGTCACTGTACATGTGTCATGCCGTGTCACTGTACATGTGTCACTATACATCTGTCATATCGTGTCACTGTACATGTGTCATGGGGTGTCACTGTACATGTGTCACACTACATGTGTCACTACATGTGTCACTACATGTGTCATGTCGCTTCACTGCACATGTGTCATGTGTCACTGAACATGTGTCATGCCGTGTCACTGTACATGTGTCATACCCTGTCACTGTACATGTGTCATGTCGTGTCACTGTACATGTGTCATGTGTCACTGTACATGTGTCATGTCGTGTCACTGTACATTTGTCATGCCGTGTCACTGTACATGTGTCATGTCGTGTCACTGTACATTTGTCATGCCGTGTCACTGTACATGTGTCATGTCGTGTCACTGTACATTTGTCATGCCGTGTCACTGTACATGTGTCATGTCGTGTCACTGTACATGTGTCATGTGTCACTGTACATGTGTCATGTCGTGTCACTGTACATGTGTCATGTGTCACTGTACATGTGTCATGTCGTGTCACTGTACATTTGTCATGCCGTGTCACTGTACACGTGGCATGCCGTGTCACTGTACATGTGTCATACCCTGTCACTGTACATGTGTCATGTCGTGTCACTGTACATGTGTCATGTCGTGTCACTGTACACGTGGCATGCCGTGTCACTGTACATGTGTCATACCCTGTCACTGTACATGTGTCATGTCGTGTCACTGTACATGTGTCATGTCGTGTCACTGTACATTTGTCATGCCGTGTCACTGTACACGTGGCATGCCGTGTCACTGTACATGTGTCATACCCTGTCACTGTACATGTGTCATGTCGTGTCACTGTACATTTGTCATGCCGTGTCACTGTACACGTGGCATGCCGTGTCACTGTACATGTGTCATACCCTGTCACTGTACATGTGTCATGTCGTGTCACTGTACATGTGTCATGTCGTGTCACTGTACATTTGTCATGCCGTGTCACTGTACACGTGGCATGCCGTGTCACTGTACATGTGTCATACCCTGTCACTGTACATGTCATGTCACTACAGACGCTGTTGTGTGCCCCCCAAAGTGATGTTGTCATGAATTTAGTGTTAGATTATATGTCAAATATCAGTACTGTGGGGTAACTTGTTGGAAATGTTTGTTCTGCCAGGTATGAGTATACTTTTGTACGAAACATCTCAGTTCTTTAGGGCTATTTTTTTCATCATATGCAATGCCCGCTCTCTCAGTTCAGCCTCTCCTGCCCCCCCCCCCCCCCTCCCGCACACACACACACCCTCCCCCCTCCCCCCCTACACACACACCAGATTGATAGTGCTCTTCACCCCACCTGCTCCCTCCTGTGCCTCCCCCAACCACCTGAACTACGTTGATTCCAATTTTGGCCGAAATGTGGCCTCGTTTACCGCGGATGTTCCTCCCCAAGCCAGTGTGACGTCACGAACTGTTTGCGTCTTGTCCTATGATGACAACATTTTTAAATTCTGAAGTCCCCTTCTTCTGTACGAGATTTAAATCATCGAATACCCCTATCAGTGCCCTCGTGGCGTCTACTTTTGGCCGTAATTGGGATCATATTACGGACCCATCAAGATAAAACAGAAAACTGAATCTTCCACGCGTGAGATGAAGCCATTTGTGAGATTGCCTCTGTTTACTGCCTCATTATAGACGGGTTCCATGGTGAATGTCTGTAATGCAATAAACCATGTTAAAAACGCTTATACGTAACAAAGAGCAACCCAATGCTGTATAATTCTCAGTACGGTGTATTGCAAGAAGAGGAGAAATGTTGTGGCAGATTAGCTTGGCTGTAGGCCTACATTTATATTGGGTGATTTAACCTGTAAAGTCATACCAAGATCATTAGGAAGAAGCTTAATTACGTTTTAGTACGAATGGCCTTTCCTCAACAGTTAATCAATTGGTTTCAAATAAGTACCTCCAATTTCGCAAACTTGGGGATGTACTTCGACAAGCATTGTAGTCGGGTCATGTTTCGGATAAATTTGTGAATTTATTTATCTACTTCAGAGATGACGATCGGACGAACTAATCTTTGTTGTGTCTTGTGGCCCTCGGGGTGTCGTTTCGGAGTGACAGTAACGGGCAACATGGTCTGATGTACCGCCGCCGGCGAGTCGTGCGGATCGAAGGGGCTGAGTGCGCCGGCTGTGTCTGCCTGGAGGTGACGTCATCAGCCGTAATAAGGCGCGTCTCCACCCCTCTAAACGGATGTCCGGGAGCCGAGCGTCCTGGGTCGTCAGGCACTGTTTGGAGAACTGCCGAGGGGCCGTCAGGACCGAGTACCGCATGCGGTGGGCGGCAGGAAGTGGCATCCTGTCGCCACACCGACATTGTGAGATGGCTTCCTGCTCCCGTGAATCCTCTGTCTAATCCGTCTCGCCAGCGTCCCTCTCCTCCTCCTCCTCCTCGCGCGCTGGATCTCCTGAGGGGTGCCTGCAACGCATCGGTGTCTGCACCGCAGGGTTGGGCTGCACGTGTCCCCAACGACACCCCTCGACCATGCTGCATCCCCGCTTTTGCCGGAAGCGAGCAGCGTAGTTTGAGCCACGTATGACGTAAGGCATGGTGTTCCATGCTGCAGCGTCGGTAGGCGGCCTCGCGCTCCCGCTCAAGGACCGTAAGCTGGCGGTTCAAGCGGTATTGCGCCGAGAGGTTCTTCACTCTCGCTTGTGCCATGTGAAACGTCTCCCCATGGGATGCCATGATGTTCGGGGTTTTGTGGTCGGACTACAAATGAACTGGCCCAACGCGTATCTACATGTGCATAAAACCAACGTCCCCGTTACAGGGCAATATTAGAGGTGCATGCATGTTCGTGTATCTATGATTGGCATATATGACTCGGACCCATGTATAGATGGGCTTGTAACCCAGGAGACAGCACATTGTGCAGATAAAGACATGTATAATCTGGTGACATGCAAAACATATGTTGTTTCATGGAGATATCGATTGCATACTGGATAAACATGAAACCAATGAATGCATATATGTTTTTGTAGTAGTATTAATGTGCTGTCCTTAAGCACACACGGGTGTTTGCTAGGACTACATATAAGATGTAAGCCATTATACCGATATGAGCTGAATAAAATCGGCTGGACACTGCGACAAATGTCCACAAGAAGTCCCTGTATAGGCACATCATCGGTCAGCAGGGGCGTGTGAAGAAATCCTTGAAAGGGGGGCACAATAAAAACCGAAAAGGGGCACACTGAAATCTTGTGACCGGGGAGGGCTGAACTAAATTGGGACCAAGGGGTTCATTATTTTTTATTTGACGACCGGGGTGGGGGGGGGGCACAAAATTTGAAAAGTGGGGGGGGGGGGCATGGATATACTTCAGGGTCTGACAGGCGGGGGGGGGGGGGGGGGCACGTGCCCCTGTGCCCCCCAGGGGCGGATCCTTTTAGGGCCGAAATTTATACCATTTAACATATGAAGACCGAAACTGGCCCCCCATATCTAGCATATCTGGATCCGACTCTGAAACCGGCCCCCCTATCCAGATTTTCTGAATCCGCCTCCGCCCCCTCCCCCCTCTGCTAGATACGCCCATTCAGTCATGGTGAGGTGCACGGGGAGGTGTCCATTCGACGGTCGTGTTATTCGCAGCTAGTACAAGTTTAGCTTAATAGCCGGTGATTCACACCACATGACTAGACGGTCAAGCAGAGCTTGAGAAGAGACGAAAATCGGAGTTTTTGGACTAATTCGACCATGTTACGACCCATCGCCGCTCGCTCATTGGTTGTTCAGCGTGGCGTTCGAGACCATATCGCCCCCTGAAAGCTGTAGTAGTGAGGCCAAATTGCTGGCTGAAAGCGCAAATTAGCCCAAATTGGACCCCAAGTATCGTCATGTGCTAGACGAGCACCATCTAACGGCTGCTGTTCAACGCGGGCTATTTTTCCAGGTCGAGGGCGTCGTTTAGAGTGAATACGTTCAAATCCCGACTTTTTACAAGTCCTTGGTCAAGCCCTAATCGCTTTTCTCGGACTCGTCATCGCTGAATTACGGAGCCCCCTAGCGGCGGAACTAAGCGTGATAGGCTAAAAGCAAAGGCGGATTCTGTACCCAAGTCGACGTTTGCCCTTCTTTTGCAACTCTGTAGCGTCGCCATTAAGCGAACGGCGGCCATCGCAACCCCGAAAGAGTGCCGGTCCATATCGCCGTTGACTCATAATGGGAGCTTCCGGATGGGGGGGGGGGGGATGCACCTCTTGCGAGCGCCCTAGCGGCCAAACTAAGCGTCCTAGAGCAATTCTGAGGTGCTTTCGTACCTAGCTGACATTTCTCTCTCCATTCATGCCAAATCTGGGCTCCCTAGCTCAAATATTAACTGAGTTATGGCCTTGCAAAGTACAAAATGCCACTTGACACGTACGCTAAATATTGATTGGCCGGAAACTCGAAAATCTTTCAGTACCCGGAAAAATCTGAGCCAGTAACACGTGTTTGCCTCTCCCTGAGGAATACTCTGAAACTAACAGCGAATCTCTAGACCCAATATTAACGGAGTTACGCGGAAAAATATGTTTCGTGACCTTGACCTTGGATGCATGACCGGGACCAATATAGCACTTTGCGCCCAAATAATAATGTCATGTTGCACGCAAGGTGCTGTTTGTCCGACTTGTCCCATTCGTGGAGAAATTGAGAAGGCCATGTTCCCGCCAAAATGCCCCCGTAGGGTCCCATGTTAAACTTTTGGACTTTTTCGTATAGAAAATATTCTGGCTATTTGAAAAATTTCAAGATGTTATACAAGGTACGTATGGGCCCAATACGTGAATTAATTTTGAGCGTCATTAAAGATAAACTGTGACAGTAGCAGCAATTTCCCCGAATTTTGGTCCTATCTTTCAATAATTAAGCGAATTTCGAAAAATTTCTGTGACATTGAAATTTGACCTACATGGCACATCTACGAACTTAGCAAACTTAGCTTTTGTGAATTTAAAATTCGATATCTTAATGCATTCGAAAGATAATGTGTTACGTTACAAACAGACAGACAGACATACATACAGAGTAACCAAACACACCGACATAAGACAAAAATCGAAGATTTTAGTCTTAACCAGTGAACGATAACTATGACCACTGGATCAACGGTTAGTCATATTCGTCTGTACTTCTGGAAAGAATGATGTTTGGTTTACTTTGCTGGATATTTGTCACAACAGTACGAGCGGAGTATTTGACGGAAGGCATACTTTATACGTGTATCTCTAATACCAAGTAAAATGACAACACGGGGTTTAGATACGTTAACTGATTGTCACTTTCCCATGTATTTCGTCGAAAAGGCCGACTTGTACAGTGTATGCTCAAGTTCACAAAACGCAACCCCCCAAACCAATGTTCAATGTAATGTTGAACTGTTTAAATTAATCCATACTAACATACTCGACAGCAAGCGTTTTTGAATCTAAATAAGGAAATCTGTTCATCAATAACATGTTTTTTTTTCCAGGCTTCATCACTTTTGTACATTTACCAAGAGGTGAGCATTCACATGTTTTGTACGTTGTTGCAAACCTCTATAAAGAAATAAAGCTTATATATATAAAAAAAAAACCTAACCCCTCAAGATCCGCCTCTGGAGCTATACCTTCGTCTCGGGATCCGTCCCTTGCGAGAAAATGTCAGGGGCGGATCCAGAAAATCTAGATAGGGGTGGGGGCCGGTTTCAGGGTCGAATCCAGATATGCTGGATAGGGCGGGGGGTGGCGGTTTCGGTTTTCATATGTTAAATGGTATAAATGTCGGACGTAACCTTCTTCTTAAATGAGCAAGTAAGCTTCCCTAGCTCACAGGTCGTGATACGAACCCTGGCAACTAAATCTTGGATTTGTATCCAATCCCGTTTTATTATCCCGGGAGGATTCTTTAACCTTTTTGTGCATAAACGCCGCCTGAAACACATTTCATTTTATTGGTAGTTTTTTGTCCCATTGTAGACTTAATGCATGTGCAGCTCCCAATTTAGCGGTCGAAAGGTAATGTACTCGACTGCGTGCCAACCTGTTTGCACGTTAAACCCCCCACCTGCGTTTTGGGCCTGGTTTAGCAGCCTTCGTCTCTCTGGCCTTTGCTAGGAAATGTACAAAATGAAAACACTTGTGTAATGATAACTAAAGAAAGTACACATTTGTTTTCAAGTTAAAATTGCCGTCTGCTCAGATGAGCGGTGTGCGATCAGCAGGGCGAGATATGAACCATGACACCGTCACCTTGGGTTGGTTTCCTCCACCACCATTTCCTTATCCCGGGATGTTTCTTAAGCATTCATGTCAAGAAAGCGGACTAAAATACTCACTGCATTGCATTGTGACAGTCGCTGCTGGAACACAACAATGTCGCGGGTTCCCTTGCCACAACCCAAGTTTATATAGAACGTGTTGGTCCATCTATTAGACACATCACCTAACGATCAATATATGTTATGAAGGGGTATTCGGCATCTCTCTCCTCACCCCTCGGTCACCTTCCCTTTAGAAAACCGTGCTTTCTTTACCACTTTTGGTTCGCATTATACATCGCCATATATATACACCCGTCGCCTTATAGTGTCAAGCTAGCGACTGAAAGCGCGATTGAAGTTCATGAATATACCTTCATCATATTGGCAGATGTGTCCAGAATAGCCGCTCGGGCATGCGCAGCTGAAATTGCCATCTTTCTTCGTGCATGTGCCTCCGTTTCTCTATGGATTAGGCAGGCAGGGGTCTGTGGAAAGCACAAACGTAAAAATTCTCACAAACTTAAAACTCGAGCACAAACGTAAAAACGCACATATCACAAACATAAAAAAATCACAAACGTAACAAATTTTTGCTCTCAAACGTAACAAAGTCTTGGTCACAAACAGTAAAATTTTCTTGTCCCAATAAGACGTTTGGGTTACATGATACAGCGGCATATACCAGTTGCCTGATAGTGTCAAACCAGCAATAAAACACGATTGAAATTATGGAATATATATGGCACAACGCAGAGATTAGCAATCCAGCCTTCCGCGCAGATGCAGGAGAAGGTCCCGTGACTACTCGACGTGCAGGTGGATCCATGTTGACAGCGGTCAGACTAACCCAGAACCCTAGGCTGTGTGGGCTGAAACACAGCCTAGTCGCATTTCATAGTAAAATTCTAGTCTGGAACAACCCCATTTCAGGGTTGTGTGACTTTGACCAAGTATAGCTCTGATTCTTCTTTTTGCTGTGGGAAAAGTTTTATAACAGAAACAAACTTTTCTTATTACTTCCTGACAAGTAATGACTAATCACATAAGGAACCTTTCTTGAAAGGCAAAAATAGTCCAGAAATTCATATGAAATCACGTGTTTTGAATGTGAAGTTGATTTTTCACTATAGAATGCTACATGGCTATGATTGTTCAACCATAGTCATGGCTAGATTCAGACTGGCAGGAGTCCACTGCAACGGCCAAGGTTTAACCGCGTTAGAAATAGTGTACAGTAGTTTCAGAATCAATGGTCTAGCAAGGTTAGTATTAGTTACGTCAATCGGACGTAAATCGTTAACAATCGGAACTAATGTTTGTTGTTTTTCAAAATAAACATATATGTTACGAAGCAGCGGGTGTGGGGCGATAATTGAGGACACAGGCACTTGAATCAGGGGGGGTTGGTACTCTTGTTTACATCTATAATAAACAGTAATTATTATAGATGTAAACAAGAGGACCCCCCCCCCCCCCTGATTCAAGTGCCTGTGTCCAATGTAGCCCCTCTTACTCTAGGTCGTTGATACAACCCTACACGCACCATTAGATAGTATAAAGTGCGGCAGGTCTGCGCAAATCGCTAATTCAGTACGCAATGTCGCACTTTTTGAAGTTCATTTCCTGCTTAATGTATCCCTAATCCTTAAAACTAATTTAAAACATCAACTGCACCATCATCAGCCACACGCGAGGAGCGCCACGTCGTATCTACGCAGTCTTACGGTGACCTTCTTTCCGGTCATGCGCATCGACACTGGTTTTTAAAAGTACTGTTATGACATCATCCTATTGTCTAAAATGTACATTAATTTTCAAGAATGTATTGTTTTAGCGAGCTGATAAATTGAGATTGACTCAACGAGACCAAACTATATTCCAGTTGTCAATGAACAATCCTCCTTCTATGTTACGAAATGGACAGTCGCAGTCAATGCCAATCATGAGCAATAAGTGAGCTTCTCTGAAACAAGTCGCAACCACGAAGATGAACTAAAAGCTTGTTGCCCGGTGGAATGCTCCAGCAAAGCAGATATACATTGCTCTTTAAAATAAGCATAGATTACCAAATCCAATGATAGAAACTGAAATTTAGATCATAGGCAATTCTTGTGCAAAATACATACCGACATTTCCTTATATCCTTCAGAAATCATTTTTCTTCTCATGAATCCCACAAAATTCATTTTGTAAAGCATATCCTATCCATTTAACGGGAGTTGTTCCATGTTGTAAACACCATCGCAACATATCATATCCTTTTAGTATCCAATAATTCGCACTATTGCATGATATTCCACCTTCAAATGATATTGATCGTCGGTATGACACATAACCCATGTAAAGTAGCCTACGCGCCTTGATTCGAAACACGACTTTATTTGTGTAACCTGTAGATGAACTAAACTGACTTAATGCTACAGGGTCCGACGGTTCTTCCATGTAAGTGAACCATTAATTCAGCTTAGCTCACTCATGACTCAGAGATGGAAGACGAAACGGGCTTCAGTCAGCTATTTTATTGCTTTCGGAAGCGAGAGATGTACTGTACATTTTAAAATGACTCCTATTCATGCCACGGGGAACAGGTGAGGCTCACCGTACTTTAAGTCAGAGAATACCCGTGCAACAGTTCATTCTTGGACAAAAATATGTACTTGGCTTGCGCCTCGGACATTCTTTTTCAAGAATGTACTATTACATGCGCGATCTCCTTACCTGAATCAGCCAGGAAGGTCTAAGGTGTTGTTAAAGAGGCCCGTACGGTAAAAATGCAACAAAAATTCGATCAGTCTGTTCATTGACGATACCTTACCTCCACTCTATATGTCCACCCCGCACGTTTTGTTCCGTTATGTGAATCTGTTATGATGGCATGTTGGGCGCATGGCAGGGCTTTCCCATTGTCATACCCATGTATCAAATAGTACAATGTTTACCCAATGAGGTACACATGGCCTTGATGCTAAAACTATACTCACCATTGGATAAATGCAAGCAAGCAGTCGGAAGCAAAATTAAGGAAATTGTGGGAGTGGGGGCAAATACTGCAGCGAAATATTGCAACCATTGTAAACGCGTTGAATAATTTTACTATTTAGGTTGAATGGCAAAATCGTTCTCCCGACATATGTCACGCATATCGACCAATTCGCGTTAAAAATAACGCCGGCCTGCAGGATAGACCTACTTACATTGTATATTCTCCGCGTGCATGCCATATGTATTTCATATATGTATATAAAGCAGTGGCGGATCCAGGTGAGAGGGGGGGGGGGTGGGGCTATATGCGACTATAGCCCCCCCACCCCCTGGTCAAGCCGCAGAAGCACCCCCCCCCCACCCACACCGACAGGATTAGCCACCGAGAATAAAGAAGTCTATCTCTGTCCAAAAGCCGCAACCTGATGCTGAAGAAGGGCCAGTGCCCACCGTCTCTCCCCGCTTTAAATGATTTTTAAAGACCATATAGCCTATGGCTTATAATACAATGGTTTCACAAATATCCGACAAATGACCGATTGACTTGTAGACAATGCTGCCATTGTAAATGACCCCAATACCCGTCGTGTGTTGCCATACAGATCCTTTATTGACCCTACCTTTCCATTCTCTTGGTTACGACTGAAAGTAGTACGGCGCAAGTCAGCTAAGTATTATTACGCCCAGAAAAAAGGCTACTTCCATATGAAAAGATCATAGGACATTCTTTAAATTTACTGATAATACACTTCAGTACAAAATAACATAAAGTACAGGTAACATTTTGCCAAACATTATCTCTACAAACTTTCATAGACAAGGGATTACATTCATCGCACTCACTCACTCCCATAGAAGGCAGGTGTACTTCGGTACCAAACATAGGCAAACCTGAACACTGAATTGAGACAAACATCCGACGTGAGATAAGTAACTTAACTACTCTAACTGACACTTTGAGCTATTCTTAGAAAACAAATCTGAATTCGCGAGAAAATACAACTACAAACCAAAATACTCGATTATCATCCGGCGCACACTGACGCCGACCGCGACACTCCCACCAAATTACTTCAACTAGACCTACCTAAAGACACACAATACAACATTTGGAGAACTCTGCTACTGGTGGAAGTAATTTACCATGATTTGCACCCTTGTAAGAGCTTTCTTAACTAACGATACACAAACGCCAGTTTACGTCCTTCGCTACGCACAGTGAACTTATGACGAGCTAAACACGGATGGCATTCAGGCTTGAACAGGAAGATTGAGGTTTTGTGCACGCTCCATGAGAAGAACGATCTTCTGGATGGGTCTCTCAAGCTCAGGTGGCTCTTTAACTGGTCGTCCCCTTTTGTCTAGGTCCTTTGATGCCACTTGTACACGTACCCTCCTGACCAGTCCATCGGGATCAACGATTCTGGACCTTATAATCCCAATTGGCCACTCCATGCGGGACACGTCAGGCTGATTAAGAAGAACGACGTCTCCAACCTGCAAATTTCGTCTTGGCGTCGTCCATTTCTCTCGCACTTGCAAGTTCAGCAGGTACTCCTTCCTCCAGCGCGACCAAAACTGTTCCAGCAGGTACTGAACACGTCTGCACCGCTTCCTGGCATATACATCTTCCTTGACAAACTTCCCTGGTGGAGGAGGAACCACGGACTTCATCGTCAGCAAATGGTTGGGCGTCACAGGTGGTTCTCCCAAAGGATCACTCAGGTTGGCTACCGACAGGGGTCGGCTATTGACGATTGCCATAGCTTCATAAAGAAGCGTTCGCAGCGATGAATCATACAGCCTGTCTGATGCTAGATCAATGGTAGCCCTAAGCACATTCCTGACCGTCTTAATCTGCCGTTCCCAGACACCGCCCGCATGGCTTGAGTGAGGGGCGTTGAAAACGAAATCGCAGTGTCGATCCAAGAGGTATGACTTTAACTCGTTAACTTTAATTCGTTGTTGGCGCCAATGAAGTTACTTCCTTGATCACATCTGATTGTCCTCACTGGACCCCTAATGGCCAAGAAGCATCGTAGCCCGTTGATAAAGGCATCTGTGGACATATCGTCCAACATCTCGAGGTGAATTCCGCGAGAGCAGAGACAAGTGAATAGTAGACCATAGCGCTTGACTTCTGATCGGACCCTTTTCACGTTGAATGGCCCAAAGCAGTCCATCCCCACATATGTGAATGGAGGAGATGGTTCGACGCGTTCTTCGGGGAGCCTGGCCATCTTCTGCTCTTCTTCAGGTCGACGCAGTCTCCTGCAATTAACACAGTTTCTCACCATTTCTGCTACCACTTTGGAGCCACTCAACACCCAGTACCTGCAGGCCCTGATTTCATTCAGTGTCTGTCCCCTGCCCTGATGCTGGGTCTTGTGGTGCAGATACCTGACTAAGAGTTGAGTTACGTGGCTGTTTTTGGGCAAGATGACCGGGTTCTTGATGTCCTCTGGCAGCGTTGATTTTCCCAGCCTACCTCCGACACGTAGTATGCATAGTTCGTCGAGGAAGGGGCTCAGGTTGTGGATCACGCTGGTACTGGGTACTTCTCTGCCCTTATCTAGCGTTCCGATTTCTTCCGAGAAAGCTTCCCATTGAACTAATTTCAAGATGAAAGTTTCCGTCTCTCTCCTTTCCTGGACATCGGGAACTTGGCAAACTCCCTTCCTGAGTAATCTTCTTAGCCGAGTCAGACCCTTGATCATCCTGATCCAGTCGGAAAACCTGGAAAGACGCTCCAGCAACTCCGGTGCTTTAGGGGTGACTGTGCTCGCTAGCACCACAGCCCTTACTTCTGGATCTTCCGAACTCAGCTTCCCTTCTACTTCCTTGAATTTGATCTCTTTCTCCCACAGGAACCTTGGGCCCTGGAACCATCTTGTGTTGGGCAAATCTGCTGGGCTGAGCCCTCTGGAGGCGTGGTCAGCCGGATTATCTTCAGTAGACACATACCGCCACTGGTCTGGGGTGGTTCTCTCTCTGATAATCTGTACTCGATTGGCTACGAAGGTATGGAATCTCCTTGCCTCGTTGTTGATGTAGCCTAGTATCACCCTGGAGTCAGTCCAGAAGACTTCTTGGACGTCTTCGTATTCCAACTCTTCCCTGAGCATGTTACTGACTTTGGCTGAAACTACTGCGGCTGTTAGCTCCAACCTGGGAATGGTGACTACCTTTGTTGGTGCAACTCGTGACTTTGCGAACACCAAACAACAGTGTACCGCTCCCTCTTGATTGATCAGACGTAAATATGAACATTGACCGTAACCGGTGGAACTCGCATCAGAGAAGTGATGAAGTTCTACCTTTGATGGCTCGCCGAAGCCTGGTGGATGGTAACACCTTGGAATCTCCAGTCTTTCCAAATGTCCCAGTTCATTCCGCCACTGCTCCCACCGTGGCTTCAGATCTTCGTGAATCGGATCGTCCCAACCTGCCTTGCTGCGGCACATCTCTTGAAGGACTCTCTTACCAAGCAGGATCACGGGGCACACGAAACCGAGGGGGTCGTATAAGGAAGCGACCATTGAAAGGATGCCGCGTCTTGTCATTGGTTGCTCCTTGGGTGAGATCTTGAAGCAGAAGGTGTCTGTTGTTGGGTTCCAAGTGATGCCTAGAGTTCTCTCTATTGGTAACTCGTCAAAGTCCAAGTTCCGATTCATCACCTCCTTAGACCGTTCTGACTGGGGAACGCTCCCCAGTACTACCCTGTCGTTGGACACAAATTTGTGGAGGCGTAAGCTGCCCTTCTTACACAATTCTCTGGCATCTTCGGCGAGCTTAATTGCCTCTCCTGCGTTTGATGCACTAGTTACACCGTCATCAACGTAGAAATTTCTTGCCACAAATTTGGAAGCCGACGGAAAGGTTTCCTGGTGTTGCCTTGCTAGGTATTTGAGGCCAAAGTTGGCGCAACCCGGAGAGGATGCCGCTCCAAACAGGTGTACAGCCATTCTATAGTCCACTGGCTCCTTGCTGGTGTCACCGTCCTCCCACCATAAAAAACGTAAAAAGTCTCGGTCTTCCACACACACTCTAAACTGGAGGAACATTTTCTCTATGTCGCATAGCAATGCAACGTCATGCTTCCTGAATCTACAGAGGATCCCTATGAGTCCATTAATCAAGTCAGGCTCCTTCAACAGATGCTCGTTGAGCGACGTTTGGGCGAACTTCGCTGAGCAGTCGAACACCACTCTGATCTTATCCTTCTTCTTGGCGTGATACACTCCGTGATGAGGTATGTAATTCGTGCTGCCTTCTGGGGTAGCCTCCGATGCTCGTTCCGCATACTGATTTTCGATTATTTCTCTCATGAAGTTCGTGTAGTGCTCTTTAAACTGTTTGTCTCTGTCCATTTTTCTTTTCAAATGCTGTAGCCGGATTACAGCCAGCTTCCGATTAATTGGTAGCTCTGGCCGTTCTCTAAATGGAAGAGGCATTTCCAAGTGCCCGTCCTTACACTGCCTGATGCTTCCTTCCAGTCGTTTGATGAACTGTAAATCTTCTTGTGAGTATGCCTTGTCTTCATGATGCCGTTCTGCGAAGTCTGCCTCCAAGATCTTGAGTGCTTCCTTTGGAGTAGGATACGGCATTTCCTTTGTAGCAACTCTGTAGCACTGGCTGGTTAGCTGTTGATCATCCTGGTTCCCAGCTGAGCCGACAATGCTCCAGCCGAGGTCCGTGTAGACGGCGTAAGGTTCCTCGCTCTTCCCTGTTATCGTCTTTCTGGGAGCCAACGCCTGAGGACAGTCGTACCCAATCAACAGGCCCACTTCGCAGTCCTGCAAAGCTGGAATTTCTTGTGCTACATCTCGAAGGTGATGCCATGCTTCAGCTGTCTTTCTTGATGGGATATGGTTCCGATCCGCAGGAATGAAATCACGGGTGTAACAACGCTTCAGCCTGATAGTAGAAGATTGGTTCATTCCTCTGATGAGAAGGTCAGAGACCAAGCTAGACGCAACGGTTGAGGAATTGGTCAACGTAGCCAGTTTTAGATTGACTGGGTGTCGTGAAACCGCGAGCGTCTCTGCCATGTCTTCTAAGATGAAGGAGGAATCGCTTTGGGTATCCAAGAGAGCATAGGTTAATAAATACCTCTGTTGAAGAATTTTGCTCTGATGACACCCAAACTGGAACTATCATAGAAGAGCCGGTGTAATTCCCGAGATGCACCTTACAGGAAACCGTAGTATGCGCTGGCTTGTTGACATTCTGATCGCCTTGTCTCTGGCTAGCCTCCTTCCTTGCTGGGCGTTCCTCGTGGAGAACAGCAGGATGCCTTCCCTTACACATTTTGCATGTGTGCCTTCTCTTGCAATCCTTGGAATGGTGGCCCGTACGTAGACAGCCGAAGCACAACTTGTGTTTTTGAATGAAGGTTTTCTTATTTTGAGTTGACTCCCTTTCGAATTCAGGGCAATTTGGTATATAATGATTCAGCTGCTTGCAGAACTTGCACATCTTGCCTTCAACCCTATCCGAAGTCTTCTCCGAACTTGACCTTGTCTCCCTGCTGTCAGTGTTAGTGGCGAGAGCCGTACCTCTAGCTCTGGTCTGGGGCTTTGTGTCTTTCTTGGTGGTCTCATTACTTGGACTCAAATGCCTGAGGGCGTTGACAGAAGTAATGGGATTGCATGCGATCTGCGCTTCCTTGGAGACGAACTTTACAAAGTCTTCGAACAAAGGGTAGCGCTGATTGACCTCAAGGGCTTCGGTGACCTTCCTATTCCATCCAGCAGCAACCCAATCCGGGAGTTTTGAGGAGAGCCTCTGATTTTCCTGACAGTCATCAAGAATCTTGAGGCCTGGAATCTGACTACTTGCATCCCTGCAGGCCTTCAAGAAGTCTGCAAATCCTTGAAGTGCTCCGCCATCATGGGCTCCTATCTTGGGCCAGTTGTTCAGTCTTTCACGAAATGCCTCTTGTACCTTGAATGCGTGACCAAACCTCTCTTCTAAAAGTGCCCAAGCTCCCTTGTAACTGTCTTCCGACATGGTAAAGAAGAATCCCTCCACTGCCTTCAACGCCGATCCGCCAAGATAACGCTGCAGAAAAAACATCTTCTCTGCACTTGAAAGGGTCTTGCCCTCGATCAGGGTCTGGAATGATAGCTTCCATCTAACATACTGCAGGGGGTCTCCTGAAAACACTGACGGTTCTGGCGTGGGGAGTCTACTGAGCGAGAGACTATTCTGGATGGCGCTAGCGAGCGCTTTGATCTCGTTAACATTTGTTAACGAACTTGACGTGGAGGACATGTGGCTATCCGACTGGTGATCAGAAAGCACTTCTATCTTAGGCTTGAAGGTAGAAGCCCTTGGGTTCAGTTTCGGCCTTTCAGACGGTTCCTCTTCGTCACCGTAAACTAGAGCTCTCGCTCTAGCTGCTGCGTACTCTTTCTCGGCCTCCATCTGTTCCAGCTTCAACATTTGAGCCCGGAGTTCTCTTTGCCACAGTGCTTCCTTTCTCTCCGTCTCGGCTCGAATAGCTTTCAAATCTGTTTCCATGTCGGAAAGCACCGTCTGCTGGGCATGGATCTTCTTAGTTTCTTCCAACTCAACCGTCTTGGCAGCCAGGTCAGCCTCCGCATCTCTTTTGGATTCGACAGAATGTCGAGAGCAATTTGTGCAGGTGCTCGGGACCCCGAATACTGACGGGTCATCTTCCTTGCTGAGGCGAACTTGGGTGTCTAGCTCTGCATACGCTCTATCGCAGTCCTTGCCCCTTCTGTCATCGACAAGCTGAACGATGTCTTGTGTCAAACGTCCGCAGGTGTGCATCCTAGCTACCGTGTCGGAGCATGGCGCCGTCAGGTTACTGATTCTTTGGTAGCATTGTTGTAACTGATTGTATTCGTGTTCAATCTGTTGTTTGAGATTATCGAGACTATCGTCTGAGCAGGGTTCCTTTAATTTCTTTCTTGTGGCTCGGGCTTCGCTCTTCCACTTGTCATAGGTTCTTCTGAAGTCCTTAGTGTGGTGGGCAAGTCTCTCAGCCGTATAGTCTGCTCCAGATTCTGTCTGAGTCTTTTCCCGTTGTTCTCTTCTCACAACATTGGGTGCCGCCTTTTCCTCCTGTGACCTCACTTCCTCCAAGCCTTCCATGTCAACCTTGGAGAGGACATCACAAAACTCTAAACCGTACGATCTGACAGACTGTTCTCAAACTATTGCCTGAATATGCTAATTTGATCTAAGCTATACTATACAGTGAAACAATGCAAGACAGCAATTGATCAATTCTAGAGTCAGTTTGTTAAAATCGCTTAGCATAGACAGTACACCGAAGTGATGGTAGTGTAACTCCACAGCCATGAGTTGGATCGTTCGTGGGTAGAGACTGGTACAGCGGATGATCGTCCTTGGACTTGACCTGGGGTTTACTTTAACAGCGTGCAATGCTGGCTTGGGTGCCTTGAACTTGACCAGGACATCTGACGACTGTCGATCTGGTTAGTTGTCGACTGTAAATGACCCCAATACCCGTCGTGTGTTGCCATACAGATCCTTTATTGACCCTACCTTTCCATTCTCTTGGTTACGACTGAAAGTAGTACGGCGCAAGTCAGCTAAGTATTATTACGCCCAGAAAAAAGGCTACTTCCATATGAAAAGATCATAGGACATTCTTTAAATTTACTGATAATACACGTCAGTACAAAATAACATAAAGTATAGGTAACATTTTGCCAAACATTATCTCTACAAACTTTCATAGACAAGGGATTACATTCATCGCACTCACTCACTCCCATAGAAGGCAGGTGTACTTCGGTACCAAACATAGGCAAACCTGAACACTGAATTGAGACAACAATCCGACGTGAGATAAGTAACTTAACTACTCTAATTGACACTTTGAGCTATTCTTAGAAAACAAATCTGAATTCGCGAGAAAATACAACTACAATCCAAAATACTCGATTATCACCCGGCGCACACTGACGCCGACCGCGACAGCCATAACAATCTTAGTTGGTCCGTCAGGGGCGCAAATGCCATTTTAATTCACTGTTGTGCATGTTTAATGTGTAATGTCCAAAAGTCATGTCTTAATACTCAAAACTCAACATTTTGTTTTACAAATGGCTTGGCCATTTTCAGGTGGTTCAAGTGTTTGCTCCGAATTGAGGTGGGTTGTTACCATTTACTTTTGAAAGTCAACTTTATTATTAAACGAGACGCAGCCTATGGATTTATATGGCTATCTTTGATGCATACTTGTATGCGTGTAAATTACACAATGGGCGTTCATAGATTTAGGTTATTCTTTTGTCTTAGTTTGGCCGGTGTGGTATGCGGGATTGTCCCCCATGAGGAGATGTTCCCACTGTATCTATCATAATGGCACTGCACAAACACATGGAGCGGAGAGGGTCTTAATACCATGTATTTTATATAATGTCACCCGGCATTGTAATTTGGTGAATTTGTATAATGGCGGGGGTGGGGGGGGGGGGGTATGAGAGAATGGGAGTGCCAGTAGGGGATATATTAGAGATTGGAAAATGCCACGAATGAATACATTTGGCTCATGGATCTTCTCAATTCCTGAGATACATACTTTACTTGATAGACATACACAAAAATTGTGGAACTGTTTTTAAAAAGTACCAAGTGATCAAACCCGCCTGTGATCGCCGGATCGCTTTGGCCGGTGACATTAACGTTTACGACACATTCGCTAGAGGGCGGCACTAAACAGAACAGGCGCTCTCGGTTTAGTTTGTAGAACCTTACTGTTGTGTTAGGCTAGTGCGTTGCTGCAGTCCTCGCCGAGAAACTGTTTCGTCACAAAGCGTCAAACTAGGCTGACATTCCCTTAATGCGTTGATTGAGATGCCTCGTTAGGACTAGCCCGGGGGTAAAATCCCTGAACATCTGAAACCACAGGCTTGAAACACCCCGTGGATTCCAGCGCGAAAATTCATGAATATTTTAACTGGAAGCGCCATCTAGCGAATATCGGATAATGACGTCATTTATCAGGGATATCCTCCACGCCGGTGAAAGTCAGGGACATCCCTAACCGCATTTCAGTACCAGCAAGTATGGAGGAAACACGTAACGATGTGGGTGGGGATTTGTACTACCCCCCTGAACATATCCAGAAGAATGCTAACTGCTCCAGTATGGATCAGTATCGGGATATGCACGAGCGTTCTATAAAAGATCCGGCTGGTTTCTGGGGCGACATCGCCAAGCAATTTTACTGGAAAGAACCCCCAAGTGAAGACCGATTTCTGCAGTACAACTTTGACGTGAATAAAGGACCAATATCGATTAAGTGGATGGATGGGGGTGTTACCAATGTATGCTACAATGCGGTTGATAGGCATATATCAAATGGTCTAGGCGATAAAATTGCCTTCTACTGGTAAGTATGTGACAGCTCAGAAAGGTTGGCGCAAGTGCCCCCAGGCAAGCCAGCTTCTCTAGAGGCATAACAGTATGCCGGTGTCACGGTCTGAGATTTTACCGTGCTGGAATTACCTCGGCGCATGCGCATTAGCTTCGTTTTATGTAGCCAACTTCCGGGGTGGCTCGTTTTGTCCGAGAGATTGCGCAGTGTCGGTGTGAGCGCTTGTGACCGGTTGGCAATTCCAGCACGGCTGGTAGCGGTCTGAGATTACCCCAGTCTGAAATTGTCCCCCTGGGCGGCCATACCACGGTTAAAAGCATTAAAACAATTTCGGCACGGTACAATTCCAGCACGGCTGATAGCGGTCTGAGATTATCTGATTACCCCAGTCTGAAATTATCCCCCTGGGCGGCTATACTACGGTTAAAAGCATGAAACAATTTCGGCACGGTACAATTCTAGCACGGCTGGTAGCGGTCTGAGATTACCCCAGTCTGAAATTGTCCCCCTGGGTGGCCATACTACGGTTAAAAGCATGAAAACAATTTCGGCACGGTTACAATTTCAGACTGACCGCAACGGTCTGAATTTACCAGCCCGAAGTCGCGCATGCGCAGAAGAGGCCTCGGTAATTTCAGCACAGTGACAATTTCAGACCGTGACACCGGCCGCAGTATCCCTGCTAAATTCTTTAGGTGCCACACGGGAATCGACTAGCTTTTATCATAATTTATGTGCATACAATCATAGTGATTATGTATTTTATATACCTTGTTCTATCTTTTAACATCAAGGAAATGTGCCAACACTAGGTTATATCGGTTTATTTTTGCGAAGAAATGTTAGAGCACACAACTTTTCATGACTAACTGTCTGCCATATTTGTTTTGGGCGCATGCTGCCATTGCATTAGTGAATGCAGCTTGGTTCCTCTGCTCCATTAGCATAAGACTCTCTGCTAGAGGGTGTTGTCGGTCACTTACTTTGAACTTAAAGACAATAGCAGCGTACTTTGTCACAAGTTATTCACAATTATAAAGTTTGGCACCCAGGGTACAAATGGTGATGGGACTCGCCAAGTTGTGTGCTCCAACACTTTCATCATGAAAATACAGCTGCAGCACAGGTGCTCAGATCTGCTGACAAGTGACATAACCCTGAAGAGTTTATTTACTTAGCTTAGGTAGTTTTATGAACAGATCTGAGTGTTCAGGGTCATGCCTGATTAAGGTAGGGCCATGTTAAGAACAGTATACAGTAGTCCCTCTATTATATGACTCCCTCCGTTATCTGGTCCTTTCTCTGTGCACGGAACACTTTTACATGTTAAAGCCCCTTTATTATGTGACTCCTTTGCTAATGCAACTTACGACTGACATTTCGGCTCATAATGCGACTGACACAAAATTTAATCTCTTTGTTAACTGGCTGCGTGGCGGCGTGGCATGGCAGTCGACCCGATTGGCTCTAAACAAACAACACATTGCACTAATCTGACTGGTTGTTAATGAGCAGACGTTCAAGAGCTTGTCATTGTTATTCACACTTTTTGTGTACATGCAGACAATTGCTAGAAGATTCAATCGAAATTCTGATCTTAGGATCAGATTGCCGATGCAATGGCACAGAGCTGGAGAAACCATAATCAGCATAGAAGCTTAGCAACTTTATTAGACTGAATGCTGCTATCACGGATAAGAGGCAAAGAGGAGCCGAATCTGCATCAAGGACTTAGAATCTTAGGAAAATATTGTACGATGAGGTTAAGACTGACGTTTGACTGCTTTAGCACAGCACAGTACAAAAACATTCTTCTGATGGCAAAGCTATTACATTGCTCTTCTCATTGGACCTAGGCTTAGCTGATTTCTCCGCTTTCAATGGGTGGCTCTATAGTTTCCAGCAATGCCACAGTATAAAAGCATCAGTGCTGAGTGGATAGTCAACTGAAGTTAACCAGGAGACAGTTGTGGATTGATGTTCGCGAAAACTGCCCATCTCGGGGCATCCCTCTTTTATACGACTCCCTCCGTTATGCAGTTTTTTTCGGGCTAGCAGAACAGAAGTCGTATAACGCAGGGACCACTGTATATGGATGGAGTACCTGTTCATTGCAATAATACTCTGTTTTCAGAAGCGATATGTATCAAAAGTGCCTATTATAGCCTTTTTCTACCCATCTGAGGGATTTTGTGCCAATCCATCCAGTATGACACTGCTAATGAGAGGTCATGCAGTGGCCAGATTTATGCAGTGTCATGGCAGCTAGATCTACACAAAATCATAAGGATAGGTGGAAAAAGGCTGTAAATTTACTTTGGATGGATCATATTACCTTTAAAATGAAGCAACCAGGTGAACCAAGCCAATTACTTTGGCATCAATTGTTATACCATCATTTACATATGTTGTATGATGCGTGTACGGGGCATGGTAGGGTAGCGTTTGTATGGTCAGCCAGTCAACTGGCTCACAGTTTATGGCTTTCTTGCTTCCCGTCGAGATCCGGATCGATTGAGAAGGAGGGGGGAGGTGTCACAAACTTAGCCTTTTTATTACCACAGACCAGCTGAAAGGAATGGAGGGTGACGACGGGAGTGGGTGCGGTGGTGCAGAGAGAGGTGGCCGGTCAGGCAGTCCAGATATATACACTGTATGCAGGTCCAACCAGCGAGTTGTGACTGACATTTGATATGTCTAGAAATTCCTTTACAATATTATCCATTTGAATATCTTGAATGATATTGCATGGTCAGTAAGGGTGGGAACTAATGCCTAAAAGCGTGGATGGTGCTGGGTCGGAGGCCGATCAGTGCCTATTCATTAAATAGATCTATACAGGCACCAGTACTCTCAGTTCCAGTCAGGTACCAGACAATGCGATTGTTATAGCTGCATTCTGATTGGTCACAGATAAACCAGGGTATGGGTCGGAGAGAGATGGGCGGGCAACAGGTAGCTTAAATTCACAGATGCTTTATAGAGAAAGCAGGAAATGGCTTCACATGCACCAGTGTCATCAGTCACCAGGAGGTTTGGGGCTTATACATGCCTTCCATGTCTCACCGCCGAACTAGTGTGCAACACTTCCAGGCCCTTGAAATCTATTCTCTTGTTGTAGTGAATTAACTATTGAGACTGATTTCAATGTTATACATGTCGTATATCTTCACGGCCGCGACCTAACAAGATAGATAAATTTCCGAAATATTAGGGTGAACTAAAACATTGACACAAAAAATTAACCGCCATAATTGGTGTTCTAAAACCATATTTTTTCCAAAATTGGGGGTGTAACAAAACTTAGGTACATTTTTGGTGTTCCAAAATATACGTAAATGACGGTAGTTGTAGACGGTAGTGAAAAATTAACTACCAGAAACAGCATTCTCTGTTCTCTCTCCTATTGCATTTATCAAGTATCACACCGATGGCTGGCTCTCCTGGAACTTACGGCCAGAACTTATATTTATGAATGACTGTCTCACCCAGTGTAAGCTTCCATAACATATTGCACTGATGAGGTTATGAGGTAATCAGTTATGTTGGCAACACAAGCAATTTTTGTAATACCCCCCCTTTCTAGAAGGTGCATCATGCAACTACCTAATAAAAGCTGCAGATTCAAAAAGGCAGTTTACAATACTTCAGGCCTGATGTGAAAACAACTCTAGGCTTCTGCGTCTGCCCTGGCTGGCAGACCTAACCACAGGCACTGCGGATGGATCTGTATATGGAGGGGCTGGATGAAATGTCTGTGGAGTAATTTCATTGGTTCATAGAAACCAAAGTAGGAGGAAATTATTTTAGATTTTTTCACTGGGCTTGTGGGTGAGGGGCATCACATACCATTTTTCTAAAGCCCCCCCCCCCTCTGCCATACTCGCTTCTTTCTACAGATTTGCACGACCGATCTGCAGTGCCTGTGGTTGGGCCCTGGGCCTAACTGTATCTGGGACAGAGCTTAGTCAGGGCTCTACACTAACTCCTAACACATACTTGTACAATACCTTGGTTGGTTAGTGTTAATGTCTGAGCCCTGTTAGTTATGCTTAGTGAATACAAAAAGGTATTACGGTGGCCTGTTTAATCGATGGTAGTTAATGTGAGGATGGCAGCTGTATCAAGTTACACCATCCAACCTGGCTTCCTGATCATTGGTGTACAGTACAATGGTGGGGGCAGAGTTTTGTGGCAGCATATATAAATAACACACCATAATTAGTACACCCCACCCCTCCTTTTAAATGCTCCCCCACCCTTTACTACCTCGCATTTAAAATTGGCAAAATGCTGTATTTAAAGCTGCACTGTGACTTACGGAATACCATAGCTTGAAACAGGCAGTTGTACAATGTTACATGATGGAGCAGATGTCCTGCAGAAGGGTCACATGATTTTGGAGCCTCTAACCCTTATGTCACCAGAAAAATGTGGTTTTCCATTTACCTAAACCAGCATGTACCGGTAACAATAAAAGCCAAATATATTGGTTAAATGTCAGGGTTAATGTCAATGCATGAAAAGTTATCTGCATGCCTATAGTTTCCTTCATATGATGTACATTTTTGCTTACAAATCTGTTATTTATATTTTAAAAAATGGTACTGGTATATAAGGCACCAGAACACTGAAAATATCTGCTCTTGGGATTTGATAACCTGTTTGTCAAATTGGGATGTATGTTTTCACAGAATGCTTCTATACTTTCCAAGATCTATATTTCCCCCAATTTTTTATGGTACATGTTTTCTCTGCAGGGAAGGAAATGACCCTGATGATGTTGGGAAGATCACCTACAGCCAACTTCACCAAGAAGTGTGTAAATTTGCGAATGTGCTCAAGGCGAAAGGTATGGATATTTTTTATGAAACTTGTTCTATAAAAGCCTGGTACTGGTAAATGCATTTCAGACTGACAGATAATCATTGATATTTTTGGTGAATGTGTACTTGGCCACAAGCTTATTACTGTGCAGAAAGTACCTCTTGAGAGGTAGCTCTTGATCTTTTAATAGACTAGCCGCCCCGCTCGCTCCGGTCGCGGGACGTCTAGCGCTGTTTCCGCATTTAGTCCGCTTAACTGTAAAGTTGGATAGGCCTACTGCGGTAGCTGATGTCTAGCGCTGTTCCGCTTAACTGTAAAATTGGGTACTGCGGTAACGGATGTCTAGCGCTGTTCCCGCATGTAGTCCCCTTATCTGCTCGCGGGACGTTTAACGCTGTTTCCGCATGTAGTCCGCTTAACTGCAAAATTTGACACTGCGGTAACTGGCATCTAGCGTTTCTTCCGCATGTAGTCCGCTTAACTGTAAAGTTGGATACTACGGTATTCGATGTTTCGCGCTGTTTCCGCATATAGTCCGCGTAGCTGTAAAGTTTGATACTGCGGTAACCGATGTCAAGCGCGGTTTTAGCATGTAGTCCCCTTAGCTGTAAAATTGGACACTGCGGTAATTGGTGTCTAGCGGGTGTGTGATATTGCTTTGATGACGGTTTGGGCATTGCTACCGACTACCGGCTTGACACATATATTTGATACGGTGTTTAATACGGCGATCAGGCGTTGAGACAAATCTTATTAGTGTTAGCCACCAGCCAGGTATTGAATGGTGACTGCAGGAAAAGCGATGAACACCCAGCGACAATGTTGACACATTCAACATGTTCATCGGGTGCTTAGTGGGACAGACAGACAGACGGACAGCTTCATTTTATTAGCATAGATTTTGATGATAATTTGTCTTGTGTTGCAAGTTAGTGTTTTCCATCTTTGCCTAACCTACAGGTATTGGATTTATATTGGTATCTTCTTAAGTATTTATTAAAGAGTTAGGCAGAGTAGAGTAGCTCTAGCATCGACCTACATGTACTACAATATACCGGTACATGATATATTTTATCTCTGGATAACAAAAAGAGATTATTGAGATTTCGTTAAAGTCTTAACAACATTGTAGTGACTACTTACTGGTCATCACTATATATTTGTCTGACTAAATGAATTTAAGGGTATGTCTTATAAAGCTTCAATGAGAACTGAAATCGAGAATTGAGAACTTTACAATTGTGTGGCAAGGTGGTCATGTATAATTATAATGACATGGTTTGTAACATATGAAAAGAAATCACTGGGTAGATGCATAAATATTATACTTTTGCTTATAGGTTAATATCTCCTGTAATGGTAGCATTTTAACAGGAAGTTACAGCGCCTGCCGGAGGTGGTATTTTTAAGTACATTAAATATTATTTGTACACAGTAGAATTTTATATGGATAACATTTGTGATAAAGTATGTATCTCGTGATGTTCATCCAGCCATATGCCCCACAGAGAATATGAGGAAGGCGTTGAAAACATGTAAATACCTGTCGCCACATGTTATCATTTATATGCATCTAAAATGATAACCATATCGAAAGTCCGTTGGGGTATTCC
Source organism: Arenicola marina (assembly GCA_964019135.1). Taxonomy (NCBI): domain Eukaryota; kingdom Metazoa; phylum Annelida; class Polychaeta; family Arenicolidae; genus Arenicola; species Arenicola marina. The sequence continues at coordinate 30,362,834 of OZ025249.1, read as the reverse complement.
CGTTTGCCAACATTGTGGCCCAGAAATCTGTTGATAACCGTCTTGGCTGCTTGGCTATTGGTTGAAATGATATTGTTTTCGCTGCAGGTCTGAAGAAGGGAGACCGTGTGGCCATCTACATGCCAATGATACCTGAGATCTCGATTGCCATGTTGGCTTGCGCCCGTCTTGGTGTGGTCCATTCTATTGTGGTAAGCTTGGTTAAAATCATGTCTTTTGCTTGTTTTTTTTAGTTTCATTAGCTTGACTTCTCCAAATCGTTTTATGTAAAGGTAAGTTTTGCGTAAAACTAACTAACTTTATGTTGGACATTTTAATGAGTTATTAGGTGTTACTAATAAGCATATGTTGGTTGGGTTGCATGTGGTTTACAGCATCAGGGGATCATATTTATGATAATTCTTTGATCCAATTGGTACGAGTACCAGTAGTGCTCGTTGCATGTCTACATGACATGCATTATCAATAATCCAAAGTCAAAGCAGAGGTCTTAATAACACGAATTGCTCCCCATTCAAATGATGACCAGGCTTATCAGAACGTATATTATGTTTCTGGTACATTGAATTGTCAGACATAAGCAGAGGGGCTTATCCTTGTATTCATATTTCTTGGTTTGCGCATCATATATTTTTTGTTTTGATATGCAGATGATGTAAGATATATTTGTCTATCTACGACTTGTTCATGTTTACATGTACCACGATTCATTTAGCTTCTAGGGGTAAGACAAAACAATTATTCTGGTAATTCCGATTTTTGCTGTCAACACGAGAAGTTGTACCATGTATATGTAGTGTGTATGTTGTAAGTACAGAGGGGGACAAAAACAAGATGTATTTTAAGTGTTTTTGTTATCGCAACTTTTCCTGAATGAGTATTTCACAAGCGGTGATCTGCTTTCTCTTATAGTTTGCCGGGTTTTCTGAAACCTCTCTAGCTGAACGTATTCAGGGATCAAACAGCCCCATACTCATAGTAGCAGGTTGGCACTCCCCACAATGTCCTATGTCCTTGGCTCACTGAGCCACGCTTTGTGTTGTATGATGCATCATGGCTTTCGTCTTTGAATCGGCTGGTCATGCAAGAGTGTGGATGTGGTGTAGTATCATAGGCGTATGCCATATAATGTATAATTCTGGCTGCTTATAATATTTTGACATGTTTTTTTTTAGTATTCCAGTTACGGGGTCAGCACATTTAATGATAAATAATCAGTAGATAATATGTCCCCACCCCCCCTCCCGCCGCCTGAAAGGGGCTTAATGGTGCACATGGACTGCGGAAATCATCTTTTAATCTGTCGAATGCATATACGTTTGTTGTAAAATCAGCAGTATTACCCGTATTCATGTTTATTTGAAACTTCTGCATGCAATTTTCATGAACGACTTCATTTTTTTGTAATGTATGTAGCTTTGCAGTCAAATAATATCTCATTGAGGTAGAACTTCTGGGGAAGTCTCATGCAGCATATTTCTGCTGGAAATGATTGTGATAACTTGGATAATAATATTGTAAAACAAAGTACAAAGACATTGCGACTTTTTATGGAGTAAAGTTGATTTCATATTATATCATGACACAGCTTTCGGGTGTGTGAAGCACTTTCGCCATCGGTACATTGTAAACAAACACGCAAAATGTTTGGGAGTTCTCTTAGGCTCATGCTGCTTGTCTTTTTACCCTATGCGACTTTTAACTAATATTATATTTGATATTAAAGTTACCATAAACATATTAATTTATCTTTCGTATCTGGTTGCACCAATCGATGTTGGCCTAAGTATCTTGCTGAGTGCTGACCGTCTTTGAGCCAAGGACAACATCTGGGCCTACCTTTTGTTTACTTAAATCATAAACGCATGTTATCATAGTGACAAAAATTAGTTTTGGCAGTTCGCATTAAAATGTTGGACCAAATGTATTACTTGCATATTTTACCTTTTTCCCTGCTACATAGTGCAGTTTTGTGATTATTTTGTATTGTTGAAAAAACTATTGATTTAATTATTGTTTGCGAAGTAGCAGTAAAAGCCTATGATTTTGAACCAGTTGCCTTATGTTTTATTTATAGTTTGGTGGTTTTTCCTCCAATTCCTTGGCGGAGAGGATCTTAGATGGACAATGTACATTAGTAATCACAGCAGGTCAGTTTTGTTCATGAATACATTGTACTGATGCTGATTTGAATGATGTTATGTGGGTTTGTTATTAGGTATGCCGTCCGTTGACTTTGAATGGTTTTGTATGTAAATGTTGGTAAGCCGTATGTTGCTGCTTGTCTATCTGTGCTTCAGTTAATTACAGGAAATTGATATGTTTTAGATCACAAAGGAGATATGGTGGGCTAAGGGAGATTTAGTCCGGATATTTGCTTGGGCGTTATTTACTATTTAAACTGCAGTGGTGACGTCCGCTACTCAATGAGTGACATCGGCTGTGGCAAATAATCTACCGCGCAGACGTCAGTGACGTCACTACCATTGTTTAAAGGGGGTTGGGGGCCAGAAGTGGCTATCTGCATATAGCAAAACCAGCTCCCAGTGAATTGTTTATCATCAAATAGTTTTAGACAGTTCAACCCTGTCCTACGGGGAAGGGCCGTATACTGGGCTGGGAAGTACCGTACTGCGGAAATGCACCATCGCGAATTCATCTTTGTTGTTGTAGTTTGTAAAAATAAGTCCTTTATTAATGCACGTATATCCAAAAGGGAATATTAAAAAAATGCGGATAACTCCTCATTACGTTCTCCTGTGCACTTCAACTCACGATATGTGCCCCTTACGCCAACGCGTCCTTTGATAAGCTTAGACAAGTGGATGTGTTAGTTTTGGCTGCAAGTAGCCGCTTGACTCATTGACATCTACTTAAGTGCTTGGGAGAACCACTAGACGTTCCAATCTAGATTAACGGTACAATCCCTGTCATCTGGACGGGTGGATAATGATCACTGCAGAGGAAACACATTTAGTCTAGCTTAAACTGTTGCGCTAGAACACAAAGTAAGCTTACCGAATATCGCTTTTGGCCTTGACATAACTTAGATGCGAGTGCCTAATCGGTTTGTATTAACAGGGCTTGCGGTACACGTGCCGAACATGTGGCGATAGATAGTGACCTACGCTTATACTTCGTTTGTTTGCAGACATGTTATATGAATTTTCAGATGGAGTCTGGCGAGGGACTAAGTTGCTTAATCTGAAGAATATCGCTGATGGTGCCCTGGCAATCTGTGAGGAGAGGTACATGTGAAAACAGCGACGGACGCTTTCAATCACGCAGCTCCTTTTATTGGTCCCCTATCTCATATAAAGGCCATGGCTAGTATCAGACACCTTTACCTTGCCATTATACCAGAATGCGCCTGATTGTTGCTGATTAACATTGTTAATTACTTTTTCGTGTCATCGACGTATATTAATGTTAATCGCTCTTGACTGTGCGGCAGTTATTGACCTTGGCCATGTTGTGTCCTTGCCGCTGCGTGTCTGACAGGGGCCACACGGTGCAGACCTGTCTGGTGGTGCGGCACCTGGGGCCTTCCGATGAGGATATCGTGGCTGGCGGCTGTGGAGATGTGGGCGAGGAGGAGGTGGAAGCTGCTGCCGGGAAGCGGCCCTACCATAAACTCCAGGTGGGCCACTTCGTCTTCTTTCTGCCTGTGACGGGACTCCCGTGTCATGTATATATATAAGTGTTCCATGACTTGAAATAATCCGTGTTAGCATTCACAAAGTGTGGCATCTATACGTATCTCTTACGGGGCAATCCCAACGGTCCGGTAGGCCATCGCACCGGCAGTCTGGCCTCGTTCCCGGTATGTATGATCATCTTCATAGAACTTGGAAGGCAGTATTACTTTACAGTTTTCTTTGCCAGCCGAAAAGTTGGAAGAATATCACGCCACTTTCAGCGCCGGGAAATTAAACAGATCTTATCTTATTACTGTCCACTAATTCGCCAACGTATTATACATACATACAAGAATGCGAATAGTATAGGTAATTAGCCCCCGGAAGACCAGGTTCTTCATAATCGTATAATTTACATGGTAGCGCTAGTCGGCTAAACTGCGTTCGTCGAATCCGCCACTGCATTTGCCCTTCACCACCAACCCATGGGTTCAAACATTCTTTCCAGCAGGCTTTGGCATCTTGACGATACTGACAAATAAGTTTAAATATCAGTTTAAGAAAAAACTTTTTCTTTCCGAAGCTGTTCACAAATGAAGCATATAAAACAAATCCGGTATGAACACAGACACTGACACATTTTGTGCTTCCTCCCTGCGTATCGATTAGGTGTGTTGTGCAATTGTCATTGTGGGACGATGTAGTAAAGCAATGATCTGTTCATGGCGAGAGGTGGTGGATAGCGCTGTCGTACAAGGGATGATTTTTTCATTGACTGGTTATTGATTCATTGATGGGAGTGGTCTTGGTATTTGTAAGTGAAATGTGAAACCTTTTTGGACCGTCAGGCTCAACCACAGGCTGATAGCATATCATGATAGCATATCCTGCCCTTTAAGCATGCACTCGATAACTTCCGTTATCATGACATATCAATATAAAACCTGAGTAACTTGCTTCCTGTTGACCCCTGAGCGGTGTATCCGTGAGAAACGTCGATACTCTGGCCTAATAGTGTAAATCCTAACTTACCTTGGCGTGTGGTCAAGGGTCTAGATTTAGTGTATCACTCCTTGTGCGGTAAAAGTTAATTGTCGTTGCTGTTTGTAAGCGTGACGTGAAGGCTTTCGGCGTCGATTCGAACTCTTGGGAGGATCTAGCATCTCAAAAGAGGGGTTGGGTACGTCTCTTGCAAGAGGGAATAGCTCACCATGACAGACTCTGGTTTGAGAAACTGGATTTGACACGCCAAACTAGGCATCCTGTGAGTATGAAGGTAGACCAAACGACAGGTCATCGATGCGATGACTGCGGTAAGCTCTGTCTGTCCCAAATATACTTATTTAGTCATAAGCGCATATGCCGCGAAACAATTCCTATGACTTAAAGCAAAACAAAGGCTGCAAATCCATCGTCTTTCGCAGACGGACGGATGCCAACCAGCCAATCATGAATATGTTTATGAGAATTGTTCCTTTATAATAAGGCGCACGGTTTATCGTTATGAAGGAGCGTTGGAAGACAATCGTAGTGACGGATCTAACATCACACCTAGATGCATCCTCTGGGAATATATGTTAGCATGGCTGGTCCAACATGCTATGCCACAAAATCGATCATCTTGAGAATCCTCCCAGACTACCCCCACCCCCTTACCATCCTACGCTTTTTCCCCCTTCACCAATTGATTTTCTGGGATCTACGAAGGCAGTTCTCTCGCGGAGACTGATCAACGATCTTTGTCAGCGGAGTTGCATTGAGGTCTGGTATGTTATCTGCCGATCAATGAAGAGGTTATCGCGATGACAGCGCGCTCCTCGCGTGTGTAGTTCTTAGCGCTGGTCGCTAGTGGCGTCCCGGTGGTCGGGGGATCGGCCTTAGATCGAATGGTTCCCGTCAAGAGCACCTCACGGCGCATAGCTTTGATAGGCACTAGACAAGGAGGTGAAGGTTTTGGTGAGGTCGAGCATGTATAATAACAGGCTTTCAATAGCTCACGGGGGAGTCTTTTTGAAGTATTGGTGAATATCTTCCATGTTTTACGGGGCACGTACATTGTGGCCAAACGTCCCCCGGTCAAGCAGTTTTCCTTTGCATATGTCGCTTCCGGAAGCTCTCAATGAGCAACGACTTGATCACCATTTCCAAGTCCGCGTAGCTTGAGATCAAAGCAAACCGCCACCCCGTCACTTTAAAATGGAATGTTAATGTTTTTATAGCATTTTTGGCCACAGCTGTGCATGAAGCCTACGTATTCAGGACGCTTTGACCAATTCTGGTTCTGGTCATATCGCGCCATTGAGAGAAGGAATTGAGGAGCTGAGCCATGTCTCCGGTGTAACCCCTACTCTTCGCGAAGAACATTGGATCTTTATACTGCGACCGCGCAGACATGGCCACAGCGGTGAACGAACCACCGATCCACGGGCCGTTAAGCTCTCAGGTGGCTCAAAGCGAGCGCTCTAAACCACTGAGCTATCGAGGCGGCCCTCCCGGGTTCATGAAATGGGTGGGATGAAGGCCAGATCCATGTGCGAAGGCGCGAAGCCTCGACCTGTTGATATGTAGCTCTGCCTACTTGGCACCCGAGATACGGAGGAGCCCCGTTTGAAGTCTGAAGGGACGGACCTATGTGTTACTCATTATCCTGGCCTGACATTAATTACAGTTATGACATTATTATATACATGTCGGTAGGTAATAAAAATAAATCCTTTGGATATTAGTAGATACGGTTTTTTAATCTCGATAGTGCATAGAAACCCGATTAATATAGTGGACAGTCTACTGTCACACTGACTGTCCTACTCATGGACTTTATGTGTCGTTGTTATCTCGTAGATTCACTGGAAGGCTGACCGCGACTGTTGGTGGCATGATGAGATGGCGGATGCCAGCCCCGACTGCGAACCCGAGTGGCTGCAAGCGGAGGACCCGCTCTTTATGCTGTACACCAGGTAGCCATCGCCACAGCATAATATAACGTACACTACACCAGGTAGCCATCGCCACAGCATAATATAATGTGCACTACACCAGGTAGCCATCGCCACAGCATAATATAATGTGCACTACACCAGGTAGCCATCGCCACAGCATAATATAATGTGCACTACACCAGGTAGCCATCGCCACAGCATAATATAATGTACCCTACACCAGGTAGCCATCGCCACAGCATAATATAATGTGCACTACACCAGGTAGCCATCGCCACAGCATAATATAATGTGCACTACACCAGGTAGCCATCGCCACAGCATAATATAATGTGCACTACACCAGGTAGCCATCGCCACAGCATAATATAATATGCACTACACCAGGTAGCCATCGCCACAGCATAATATAATGTGCACTACACCAGGTAGCCATCGCCACAGCATAATATAATGTGCACTACACCAGGTAGCCATCGCCACAGCATAATATAATGTGCACTACACCAGGTAGCCATCACCACAGCATAATATAATGTGCACTACACCAGGTAGCCATCGCCACAGCATAATATAATATGCACTACACCAGGTAGCCATCGCCACAGCATAATATAATGTGCACTACACCAGGTAGCCATCGCCACAGCATAATATAACGTACACTACACCAGGTAGCCATCGCCACAGCATAATATAACGTACACTACACCAGGTAGCCATCGCCACAGCATAATATAACGTACACTACACCAGGTAGCCATCGCCACAGCATAATATAACGTACACTACACCAGGTAGCCATCGCCACAGCATAATATAATGTGCACTACACCAGGTAGCCATCGCCACAGCATAATATAATGTGCACTACACCAGGTAGCCATCGCCACAGCATAATATAATGTGCACTACACCAGGTAGCCATCGCCACAGCATAATATAATGTGCACTACACCAGGTAGCCATCGCCACAGCATAATATAATGTGCACTACACCAGGTAGCCATCGCCACAGCATAATATAATGTGCACTACACCAAGTAGCCATCGCCACAGCATAATATAATGTGCACTACACCAGGTAGCCATCGCCACAGCATAATATAACGTACACTACACCAGGTAGCCATCGCCACAGCATAATATAATGTGCACTACACCAGGTACCCATCGCCACAGCATAATATAACGTACACTACACCAAGTAGCCATCGCCACAGCATAATATAATGTGCACTACACCAGGTACCCATCGCCACAGCATAATATAATATGCACTACACCAGGTAGCCATCGCCACAGCATAATATAACGTACACTACACCAAGTAGCCATCGCCACAGCATAATATAATGTGCACTACACCAGGTAGCCATCGCCACAGCATAATATAATGTGCACTACACCAGGTAGCCATCGCCACAGCATAATATAATGTACCCTACACCAGGTAGCCATCGCCACAGCATAATATAATATGCACTACACCAGGTAGCCATCGCCACAGCATAATATAATATGCACTACACCAGGTAGCCATCGCCACAGCATAATATAACGTACACTACACCAGGTAGCCATCGCCACAGCATAATATAACGTACACTACACCAGGTAGCCATCGCCACAGCATAATATAATATGCACTACACCAGGTAGCCATCGCCACAGCATGATACAAGTATAATAGAATACACTACATAGCCTCCGTGTAATACAAGTATAATAGAATACACTACATAGCCACAGCATAATGATATGTGATTTATTCTACTCCAGGTAGTCCTCGCCACAGTTTAATATAATGCACGCTGCACCATAGATCATTCACTACGTCATATAATACACAAATAACAATTCCAGGACGGAGCGACTGTTAAGCAGATACTTTTCTTTTTGTTGCCATAGTTGTTTAATCTCCCACCTTGCCCCCCTCCTCCCCCGCAGTGGCTCGACGGGTAAGCCGAAGGGTGTCCTTCACACTCAGGCCGGCTACATGCTGTACGCCGCCACCACCTTCAAGTACTCCTTCGACTACCACGACGACGACGTGTACTGGTGTACGGCTGACGTGGGCTGGATCACGGGTCACACGTACGTGTGCTACGGGCCGCTGGCCAACGGCGCCACCAGCGTCATGGTAGGGCAGCGTCCGGGCAGGCCTCACTAATCACACTATCTTTAACATCGCGCCGTGGATATATTCGTGACTGTGTGAAGGGGGGGGGGCGGGGAGTTGTCATTTCTGACGTTGATTTACGGATTTGATAATTTCGGATCCCTTATCTGACATGGCTTCATTCTTATGTCAATGTTCTGCGTTAATTGGCTTTTTGGGCATAATTTCATCTGTATATATTTTAAGTTGTATCATGTAAAAATTGTTCATTCATCTACTGTGCCTGTGAACGCGATATGACCTCATTGTGTGGACGTGTCCAACCACATGCACGAGGCGTGCAAAATAGCCACAAGCCGCTCGATATACTTGCACCTTATATGCGATCTGAATGAAGCATGAAATATGCCTGTGAAATCGACAACGTTCTGCACGAGAGTTGCCCCCCCCGCCCCGTTACAGTTTGAAGGCACGCCGCTGTACCCCGACCCGGGCCGGATGTGGGCGGTGGTGGACAAGTACAAGGTGACCAAGTTCTACACGGCACCCACCGCCATCCGCTCCTTGATGAAGTTCGGCGACGAATATGTCACCAAGTGAGTCTCGTCCGCCTCTCTTTTGCCAATAAAAACTCGTCTGGTACATATTTATTTGCGTTCTTCTGCGCAATATTTATTACAAATGATATTCGTTCCGTACTGCCTTTAATGTAAACCTAATTGATATGGAATGATGTTAAAATTCCTCTTTGACCTTGTGATGCTGGTTGGCGGATGGACACTAGACTCTGATGACTTGTGGGTGACGCGTGTTGCCATAGGTACAGCCGCGAGACGCTGAAGGTGCTAGGCACGGTGGGTGAGCCCATCAACCCCGAGGCGTGGCGATGGTTTCACAAAGTGGTCGGCAATGGCAACGCTGTGGTGGTCGACACCTTCTGGCAGACGGAGACGGTACGCCTATCTCGGTGGGGGGGGGTGGGATCTGGAGGGTGTGTGGCTGTCATACACCACGTCTTAATTGCCTTCGTCAATGTTTCGTAACCGAACCTTTGAGCGTCCGACACTGGGCGTTAGAGTCGTATTTGAACTCTTACTATTATTGTGTTGAAGTCACCTCCTATATGATGCAAATACGCCAATGACATGAACAATAAATATAATTGTGAGTTTTATTCGTGTTCCTTGTATAAATCGCCATTTTATTTAAATTGTACTTAGATACATGTACAACACCGCTGTGCCTGACGTTTTCTGGCGTATCGTGCGAACAACTTGTTTTGTTTGGCTAGTTCTTTCTGTGATCTTCCTGTGATGGTTTTATCTGCTCCAGGGAGGCCACGCTATTACTCCAATGCCGGGAGCAACCCCCACCAAGCCTGGATCTGCGGTGAGTGATCCTAAGTCCTGTTCCACAGAGGCCGGAAGGTCTCACCATAAGAAGTTCTGGTGTGATGTTATTCCAATGAATCTAAATGAAAGAAATTATTGCGCTGAATCAAAAATTTGCCTCTGAACAAGTGTAGATACTAGCGCTGGCACGTGGTTGTGAAAAGAGCCGTGTGTCTGATGGTACATCTTTCCTTTGTAGTATATATCTCTCTCTACGTCATTGTCATATTGATGTGGTATTGCTGTGTATTTATCTGCATCATAAACCGCTGTATACGTGTGACGATTCACATTGTTGCAGACTTTCCCGTTCTTCGGAATATTGCCAACGCTGATGACGGAAGAAGGCAAAGTCATTGAGGGGGAGGGAGAGGGTTACTTGGTGAGTGGGTCGTCAAGGGGGAGGAGGGGGGGTACAAGGTGAATAAGATATATAAACTACGCCAGCGCCTGTTTTGTGCACTTTTACTGATAGGCCATGATCACATGTTAATGATTTAATCGTGTTCATTACACAGAAGTTAACTTGTGTATATGTAAATACCTTTCAATGGTTGTATTTGTTATTGATCATTAGATCCTTAGATGTCGATTAACTTCTTTAAACGTAGATGATACTAAAGGTGTAATCTGTTGATGCTGTGTTGTCGAAGGTGTTCAGCCAACCATGGCCCGGTATCATGCGGACAGTGTACGGCAACCACGAACGCTTTGAGACGACCTACTTCAAGAAGTTTCCTGGCTATTATACCACTGGCGATGGTGAGTTCCCTGGCTATTATGCCACTGGCGATGGTGAGTTCCCTGGCTATTATACCACTGGCGATGGTGAGTTCCCTGGCTATTATACCACTGGCGATGGTGAGTTCCCTGGCTATTATGCCACTGGCGATGGTGAGTTCCCTGGCTATTATACCACTGGCGATGGTGAGTTCCCTGGCTATTATACCACTGGCGATGGTGAGTTCCTGGCTATTATACCACTGGCGATAGTGGGTTCCCTGACTATTATACCACTGGCGATGGTGAGTTCCTGGCTATTATACCACTGGCGATGGTGAGTTCCTGGCTATTATACCACTGGCGATGGTGAGTTCCCTGGCTATTATACCACTGGCGATGGTGAGTTCCTGGCTATTATACCACTGGCGATGGTGAGTTACTGGCTATTAGACCAGTGGCGATGGTGAGTTGCCTAGCTATTAGACCAGTGGCGTTGGTGAGTTTCCTGGCTATTATACCACTGGCGATCATGAGTTCCTGGCTATTATACCACTGGCGATGGTGAGTTCCCTGGCTATTATATCACTGGCGATGGTGAGTTCCTGGCTATTATACCACTGGCGTTGGTGAGTTCCCTGGCTATTATACCACTGGCGATGGTGAGTTCCTTGCTATTATACCACTGGCGTTGGTTAGTTCCCTGGCTATTATACCACTGGCGATGGTGAGTTCCCTGGCTATTATACCACTGGCGATGGTGAGTTCCCTGGCTATTATACCACTGGCGTTGGTGAGTTCCTTGCTATTATACCACTGGCGTTGGTGAGTTTCCTGGCTATTATACCACTGGCGATGGTTAGTTCCCTGGCTATTATACCACTGGCGATGGTTAGTTCCCTGGCTATTATACCACTGGCGATGGTGAGTTCCTGGCTATTATACCACTGGCGTTGGTGAGTTCCCTGGCTATTTATACCACTGGCGATGGTGAGTTCCTTGCTATTATACCACTGGCGTTGGTGAGTTTCCTGGCTATTATACCACTGGCGATGGTTAGTTCCCTGGCTATTATACCACTGGCGATGGTGAGTTCCCTGGCTATTATACCACTGGCGATGGTGAGTTACTGGCTATTAGACCAGTGGCGATGGTGAGTGACTGGCTATTAGACCAGTGGCGATGGTGAGTTGCCTAGCTATTAGACCAGTGGCGATGGTGAGTTGCCTAGCTATTATACCACTGGCGATCATGAGTTTCTGGCTATTATACCACTGGCGATGGTGAGTTCCTGGCTATTATACCACTGGCGTTGGTGAGTTCCCTGGCTATTATACCACTGGCGATGGTGAGTTCCTTGCTATTATACCACTGGCGTTGGTGAGTTTCCTGGCTATTATACCACTGGCGATGGTTAGTTCCCTGGCTATTATACCACTGGCGATGGTGAGTTCCCTGGCTATTATACCACTGGCGATGGTGAGTTCCCTGGCTATTATACCACTGGCGTTGTTGAGTGACTGGCTATTAGACCACTGGCGATGGTGAGTTCCCTGGCTATTATACCACTGGCGATGGTGAGTTACTGGCTATTATACCACTGGCGTTGGTGAGTTCCCTGGCTATTATACCACTGGCGATGGTGAGTTCCCTGGCTATTATACCACTGGCGATGGTGAGTTCCTGGCTATTATACCACTGGCGATGGTGAGTTCCTGGCTATTATACCACTGGCGATAGTGAGTTCCCTGGCTATTTTACCACTGGCGATAGTGGGTTCCCTGGCTATTATACCACTGGCGATGGTGAGTGACTGGCTATTAGACCACTGGCGATGGTGAGTTCCCTGGCTATTATACCACTGGCGATGGTGAGTTCCTGGCTATTATACCACTGGCGATGGTGAGTTCCTGGCTATTATACCACTGGCGATGGTGAGTTCCTGGCTATTAGACCACTGGCGATGGTGAGTTCCTGGCTATTATACCACTGGCGATGGTGAGTTCCCTGACTATTATACCACTGGCGATGGTGAGTTACTGGCTATTATACCACTGGCGATAGTGAGTTCCCTGGCTATTTTACCACTGGCGATAGTGGGTTCCCTGGCTATTATACCACTGGCGATGGTGAGTGACTGGCTATTAGACCACTGGCGATGGTGAGTTCCCTGGCTATTATACCACTGGCGATGGTGAGTTCCTGGCTATTATACCACTGGCGATGGTGAGTTCCTGGCTATTATACCACTGGCGATGGTGAGTTCCTGGCTATTAGACCACTGGCGATGGTGAGTTCCTGGCTATTATACCACTGGCGATGGTGAGTTCCCTGACTATTATACCACTGGCGATGGTGAGTTCCTGGCTATTATACCACTGGCGATAGTGGGTTCCCTGACTATTATACCACTGGCGATGGTGAGTTCCTGGCTATTAGACCACTGGCGATGGTGAGTTCCTGGCTATTATACCACTGGCGATGGTGAGTTCCCTGACTATTATACCACTGGCGATGGTGAGTTCCTGGCTATTATACCACTGGCGATAGTGGGTTCCCTGACTATTATACCACTGGCGATGGTGAGTTCCTGGCTATTATACCACTGGCGATGGTGAGTTCCCTGGCTATTATACCACTGGCGATAGTGAGTTCCCTGGCTATTTTACCACTGGCGATAGTGGGTTCCCTGGCTATTATACCACTGGCGATGGTGAGTGACTGGCTATTAGACCACTGGCGATGGTGAGTTCCCTGGCTATTATACCACTGGCGATGGTGAGTTCCTGGCTATTATACCACTGGCGATGGTGAGTTCCTGGCTATTATACCACTGGCGATGGTGAGTTCCTGGCTATTATACCACTGGCGATGGTGAGTTCCCTGGCTATTATACCACTGGCGATGGTGAGTTCCTGGCTATTATACCACTGGCGATCATGAGTTCCTGGCTATTATACCACTGGCGATGGTGCGTTCCTGGCTATTATACCACTGGCGATGGTGAGTTCCTGGCTATTATACCACTGGCGATGGTGAGTTCCCTGGCTATTATACCACTGGCGATGGTGAGTTACTGGCCATTAGACCAGTGGCGATGGTGAGTCGCCTGGCTATTATACCACTGGCGATGGTGAGTTCCCTGGCTATTATACTACTGGGGATGGTGAGTTACTGGCCATTAGACCAGTGGCGATGGTGAGTTCCCTGGCTATTATACCACTGGCGTTGGTGAGTTCCCTGGCTATTATACCACTGGCGATGGTGAGTTCCTGGCTATTATACCACTGGCGATGGTGAGTTCCTGGCTATTAGACCACTGGCGATGGTGAGTTCCTGGCTATTATACCACTGGCGATGGTGAGTTCCCTGACTATTATACCACTGGCGATGGTGAGTTCCTGGCTATTATACCACTGGCGATAGTGGGTTCCCTGACTATTATACCACTGGCGATGGTGAGTTCCTGGCTATTATACCACTGGCGATGGTGAGTTCCCTGGCTATTATACCACTGGCGATAGTGAGTTCCCTGGCTATTTTACCACTGGCGATAGTGGGTTCCCTGGCTATTATACCACTGGCGATGGTGAGTTCCTGGCTATTAGACCACTGGCGATGGTGAGTTCCTGGCTATTATACCACTGGCGATGGTGAGTTCCCTGACTATTATACCACTGGCGATGGTGAGTTCCTGGCTATTATACCACTGGCGATAGTGGGTTCCCTGACTATTATACCACTGGCGATGGTGAGTTCCTGGCTATTATACCACTGGCGATGGTGAGTTCCCTGGCTATTATACCACTGGCGATAGTGAGTTCCCTGGCTATTTTACCACTGGCGATAGTGGGTTCCCTGGCTATTATACCACTGGCGATGGTGAGTGACTGGCTATTAGACCACTGGCGATGGTGAGTTCCCTGGCTATTATACCACTGGCGATGGTGAGTTCCTGGCTATTATACCACTGGCGATGGTGAGTTCCTGGCTATTATACCACTGGCGATGGTGAGTTCCTGGCTATTATACCACTGGCGATGGTGAGTTCCCTGGCTATTATACCACTGGCGATGGTGAGTTCCTGGCTATTATACCACTGGCGATCATGAGTTCCTGGCTATTATACCACTGGCGATGGTGCGTTCCTGGCTATTATACCACTGGCGATGGTGAGTTCCTGGCTATTATACCACTGGCGATGGTGAGTTCCCTGGCTATTATACCACTGGCGATGGTGAGTTACTGGCCATTAGACCAGTGGCGATGGTGAGTCGCCTGGCTATTATACCACTGGCGATGGTGAGTTCCCTGGCTATTATACTACTGGGGATGGTGAGTTACTGGCCATTAGACCAGTGGCGATGGTGAGTTCCCTGGCTATTATACCACTGGCGTTGGTGAGTTCCCTGGCTATGATACCACTGGCGATGGTGAGTTCCTGGCTATTATACCACTGGCGTTGGTGAGTTCCCTGGCTATTATACCACTGGCGATGGTGAGTTCCTGGCTATTATACCACTGGCGTTGGTGAGTTCCCTGGCTATTATACCACTGGCGATGGTTAGTTCCCTGGCTATTATACCACTGGCGATGGTGAATTACTGGCTATTAGACCACTGGCGTTGGTGAGTTGCCTAGCTATTATGCCACTGGCAATGGTGAGTTCCCAGACTATTATACCACTGAAGATGGTGAGTTTGCTCACTATGATGCTACTAGACCACTGGGCTTATTAAAACAATAGTTTTCCCACTCGAAGTCGCCCGGATGTGTCACTCGCGTCTGCTTGGCGCATTGCCTTTCGCTGCTGCACGAGATCCACCCACCTCTCAGCTTGCTCTCAGCAAGCCTTAGCTTCATGTAGGTGGCAATCGTTTTTTTTTATTTTTATTGGGGACTTCAGCGTGAGAAAACATATGCACGATGGTTAAGTACGCCTTGGCGTGAATCACGCCACTGCCCTATACACTAATGCGACTTCACGGGTCAAGTGTGAAGGTGTCACAATGTGTTTATGCTGGATGAGGAGTTAGAATGGCTCGTTCCCGGTCAAGGTCTAGGGTGGTTCCCCTCCAGACGGCTCAGAATGTCACGCGGCGTCGGGATCGTCTATGGCATGACAACGAGATCCCGCGAGAGCCAATGGGACGTCTGCTAGTCTAAACGACAAGATCCTCTTCCACAGACTTTGGCGAGCTGTCAATATTTACGTGGACCTGGCACTACAAGGTGGCGCCATCTGGTGTAGTGGTGCCAGTGTTTCTTTACTCGCTGATAGTCCCTGGTAAAAGTCGTCCTTGCTTTAATTATATACAGAATAAGCACGATACAACTGGTCTCTAGTGAATACTATGTAGATAACATACGTTGTTATCTCTTTCTAACCCCCCACCCCCTCTTTCTCTCTCGGCAGGCGCTCGCCGTGACGCGGATGGATACATCTGGGTGACGGGGCGCATTGACGACATGCTCAACGTGTCCGGACATCTGCTGAGCACCTCGGAGGTGGAGTCGGTGCTGATAGAGAACCCGGCTGTGGCCGAGACCGCCGTCGTGGCCCGCCCACACGACGTCAAGGGCGAGTGTCTCTACTGCTTCATCACGCTCAGAGAGGTACGTCCCACCACCCACCCATTGCCGCCAGATCTCGCGGGTATCCGTGGCAACCCAACCACGGGATCCCGCTAAATCTCGCCAACTTGTTAGTTTATTCTCTCGCCTGACATGTAGTTAGGCTCGAAGATATTCAGACTGTCCAGTGATCCTATTTTTTTCTACTATTCCTACGTTTTCTTTAAAATCACACTTTTTCGTACTTTTTGGTATATGCTTTACCAGGCGCTTTCTAAAAATGCGTGAATTGCTGTAAAAGTGCATGTCGCTGGTAATATTACAATATTCAATAGTCCGGGGTATTTTATTTGGCGTTATGATATATCTTTAAAATCATCACAGGCCTCTGTAAAGTTTTAAATAATGAAAATAGAGGTGCAGCTGAACAGCATATAATTTTTTTTCTCAAACAGTATTCTCTGACTAATATAACTTTTTTGTCATTTGTTTATCCGGAATAATGTTGCTGCATATGTTGTTTAAGCCGTATTTTTGGCTTGTATTCATCTACTTTTGTCCTACGTTTTGCTTCTATTTTCCTATTTTGTCCTACATTATGCTTCTATTTACTACTTTTGTCTTACTTTTTCTATATTTTCATTCGTACGTTTGTCCTACTTTTTTATGAGTGTGTGTTGCACGACCTTGTTATGGCTGCCATCCGTTTTGAATTGCACTTTGGGTAATGGTTCTCAAATATATAATATTATTTAATCTGCAGGGTAAAAACTTCACAGACGCGCTGATAAAAGAGCTGAAGTTAATAGGTAAGTTGTGGGCCACACTCTTGAGGGTCGTCCATAAATGACTGATGAGTACCTGTATATTGATAGCCAAGCAGTTAGCGGCTGGCTAAAAAGTTTCTTTGGATTTAAAAAGAACATCATTATTATCATCATTACCTCTATAAATTAGTATGCTTGATTATGTACATCAATATCATTAATTAAATAAATTAATATATCATATCTTATATCATTATTTATATAAATTTGTATCACATAATAAATATAAGTATAATTTCATATAGATCTCACCGGGTTTTCATTAATTATATCTATTAAGATCCTTGAATACATAGTTTTCTATTTTGTTCTGCTGTCTCTTCCACAGTTCGCACAAAGATCGGTCCCTTCGCCATGCCTGACTTCATGCAGGAGGCCCCCGGCCTGCCCAAGACCAGGTCCGGCAAGATCATGAGGCGCGTCCTGCGCAAGATTGCCGTCAACGACCGTGACCTTGGTGACGTCTCCACAATGGCGGACGAGACGGTCGTTGACCTACTTTTCAGTCTGCGTCCGAAGGAGGCGTGATCGGAGGGGTCAATCATCTCAGGGGCTCTCTGAGCGCCAGGAACAGAAGGTCTGACGGACAGCGCTACACGCTCGTTATCCGGATTGATACATCCTGACGTAGGATGAATAATAAGCAATAAATGTATTATCTAACTGGTAAGCATTGGCAAATGACAACGGTAAATGTTTTGTATAACGATTAAACATTGGCAATGACAACGGCAATTTTTCAATTTGTTATATTGACGGTAAATCATATAGGTTATTGTTATTATGTAGTTATTATTATATATATATCGTGGCGGTGTGTAGGGGAGATGTAGCGTGGCTAGTAGCGTGTCGTGGGATATAGGTCTCAACAGGGTTCTTGTCTGCCCAGTGGCATAGTCACCTAGTTTTACTTATTCGCGTATTCGAATTCTCCACGTGTTAGGGTGATATCTGGAACTTTACGCTGTCCCGGTGAGTTTTCACTTTACGTTATGTATCCTGTCATTAAGAAAGATTCACAAATGAAGATTAGAGGTAGATGTATCTTTTCTTCATGCCCACAAAATGAGTTACGCTTGTATTTACGTCCACTAACTTGTAATACAAGAGCAGTCCACTCGTACTCGTACATTGAATTTGTGGCCACAACTTCACGTTACGTCAACGTGGTGAAATCCAGGGCGTTCGATTATCATCATCTGTTAACATTCCACGATATTTAGATTTGTATTTTTGCTCTTCCTGATGACGTAAACTCGTACTTTAACAATTAGTGCATTATGCGTATAATCTCTCTCTCACTTTCTATATACATACGTACATATATATATATATATCCACACTTGGCGTTTCTGTAAATAAGGGAAGCATAATTGGAGTAATTTCACGTAGACGTAGGTTAGGGTTAGTCGTAACATATCGTATATTACTGGAAGTATTAAATAGTCTTATACTAATGTGGTTGCCATTTACACTGATTAAAAAATGCGGTTTGTAACCGTGAGTCCTCATCTTGGACGCGAGAAGCGACGAGAGTATGAAAAAGTACGAGAAGCGAAGCGGATGCCAAATATCGGGTTATACGGGCTTTTCATCGTGCTCTATGGGATGTCGGTCTGATGTGGAACGCGTATGAACGTGTTGGGAAAACGTTAGTGCATGTTGCTCGACACTCGTCCATGTGTTTTCCTTGTTTTAGGAGTTACCATTGAGAACGCATCTCCACGCATGTTTGACATTATTTACCAGGGTCGTAAGCTTGGTACCTACGTCTGACGTGCGCTGGGACTTAGGTCTGACGCACGGCTTACGTAAGCGTGGGATTTAGGTACGACGCACGGCTGACGTAAGCGTGGTACCTAAGACTTACCTGTGCTGGGACTTAGATCTGACGCACGGCTGACGTACGCGTGGGACCTACGGCTGACGTACGCGTGGGACTTAGTTTTGACGCACGGCTGACGTAAGCGTGGTAACTACGTCTAACATGTAAGCTTGAGACGCAGAACGCGCATGACTCATAATTCCTTATTCCTGGGCGGTTTGCCTGATTAGACCAGAGAACGATACGACACCTCGCCTTTTATCATCTATGCCATGTAATATACCTGTGCACAATTCTTGCTGAAGTTTTATCTGGGACATTATGATCTCCCTCGCTGGCGTTCACTTCTATTGTACAGCCACGTCGTTCTCCCCCACCGGTGATCATATCGCACACGTTCGGGTTGGGTCGCCTGTCTGTGAGTGTTGTCCATGTCTCTGCCTCTCTGCCTGCGGTGACTGACGCCATCACATCCATGATATCCTTGGACAAGGACGTGCTCAACACATGCTGAATGTGGCATGGACAAACCTCATCGTTACGGAGGCTACCGTGTAGTGATGTGCGATGTTATGTCGTGGAGTTGGTACTGTGCGGTCTTAAGACTTCATCTTGTTAAGTCTGGTGTTGTTTCACTTTCTGTTGTTATACGAGAGACATTTTGCGATTAAATTGTAAATATAGTGGGTGTGTAAATGATGTAAGTGTGTGGCTTACTTACATGTCTTGTTAATGAAGGCTCTAAATGCCACGTCCGCCCAGGGAATTGGGAAAGATTGTAAGTTTTTTTTTTTTTTAAATTTACATCGGGGAAAGGAACCTTATCAATGTGAACTAAGACTCAGTTCAAAGTGTGGGAGTCTCTGGTTGTGGCTCAATAGGGAACATTTTGTGTTGTTGATAACTATTTATGTTTTAATTTCGGGTATTTGCTTCTTGCTTGCTGAAGCACACATACGCATATCTTGTGGGGTTAGAGGTTGGGTTGGAATCCCTGGTTACGCTACGCCTCCCTCAAGGGATGATAAAGTAAACTACAGTCCACTTGTGGCAGACCGCCGGACAAAAAGTCGGTCCCGCTAAGGACTTTTAGCCAAAGGGAAAGGTTGTGTAACAAGATCATATATTTATAGTCTTACGGTGTACGTTGCGTAACAGTAGTGATCTGAAGTATAGGACCGGGAGGAATGGGGGGGAGGGCAAGTTCTAACACTGCAGCTGCCGTAATCTGTTTTTTTCTCTGTTCAAGGCACTCCGTATCACAATTTGCCGTTAGTCGCCTATGCATTGAGAACATTTTGTGACTTTTATAAAAAGTGAACGTAGCAGTGACGTCACTATTGTGCACGTGGCGAATTGTTTTCAACGGCTCCATCGCCAATGTGACTTAACGTCGCTACTATTGTTTGAGTAAGATACACTCCGTAACCTCATGGATTCGCTCACTTGTTTTTCTTTCTCACGAATCCGACACTTTACGATGTTCGTGGAATACTCGAGTGTTTGTACGAGAGGCATTCCTTTATGGAAGAGATAGGGTGTTCACCGGCCACTGGACCTGCGTCCACTGCACTGGACTTCTGCTGGGTGGCGAACTGGATTGCAAACATAGTGCGGTGTCCAGATTTAGTTTACGCTTGTGTCGTTGACAGTATTGTTAGGAATGGGTAGCGTAGATCTAAATAGGAAGAGGATTGGTAACGTGGCAGACTCTATGTGCATTGTACCTTTGTTCTTACGACGTGCCCCGAGTCTGGATACCGCTAGCTGGGTCATCCGGAATGAAACTACCATGACAGATAACAGGATCAGTACTAACTCTATTGTGTATCTCACATCGCCTGTTAACGCTGCTCACACAGCAATTTTCCACGTTTATAATGATTATTTCCTCGAAATGTATTGATCATTGTGTCTGATGTTGTTTTTGTTAACAGTGAAGTGCAAAACAAACGAGATAGGAATTTTGAGGACACTCAAAAGCAACTGGTCTTTAACAGCATGCGCTATCATTTTTTGCTTACTGTATATTTGTACTTGTGCCATAAGCACTTAAACATATAATTTGCACTAGAATAATAAGTCTTTCAAGTGAAAGATTGCTGTATGAGCAGCTTTAACGGTTTGAATGGATCTGATTGGCCAGAGCAGAATCACATAAGATTGCTTGACTTGGCACACGGGGAGGACGGTTGTGTGACTACCTTAGCTTCTAAATAAAGTTAGCAGTAGACTAAAGTGTCTTGTTCCTTGACTTCAAGATTTGTTTCGACTCCTTGTATGCTGAATGAACGGATTCAAAGGTGGATGGTAAATGTCCTGATACAGTATTTACAATTTTGGCACATTCACGCATGTATTAAACAGTTCTTAGAAGATTGACATTAAAACTACCCTTTTAGTAGGCATATACATGTAAGGTTATTCCACAACCTAGCCATTTACCCACAACTACCGGAATATATATTGGCGTCGTATGCTTCAGTGAACCGGTTCTTCGGTTTAGTGTGATAAAAAAACGTCAAATGTCGCTTGCTTCTGTTTGTGTGTGTCTGTCTGTGTCAGTCTTCGTGTGCATTAACTTTCGAAAACGTACAGCTATCATTTGTCAGACTTCGCCGAAAGATGTGAAGTATCGTGGCGATCGATCAAGTACATGTTTCCATAGCGACGGACATTTATCAATGATAAACATTTTCAAGTTAACCGTGTGCCGAAAAACATACACACCTATACGCCACGCGCCGCATCTTCCATACAAAGATTACGTTACGTAGTCCTGCGTTATACCGGCGCCCTCCCCCGCAAAGACTGTACTGGGGGCTTGCCCCCTGGCGCTTGCAGGGAGCCTGATTGCGCCCCCCCCCCCGCTCCCTCCGTATCCTCACGTGCCGGTTGGCTTTGTCTTAGCCAGATTTGCCTGTATTAATACCTGAAGGATTCGGAAACAGCATTAAGTAGCTTCAACATCTACGTAAACAATCCCGGTTGGCTCAAAATGCGCAAAAAGAAGCCCTCTAAGAATTTGGAGTGAACGTTGCGTCATAAGAGGTCCATATTCGTCATTTTTCAATGGTCCAGAATGAATCTTTTATATAAGAAATAGATATTCCACAATTAGATAATGTGAAACCAATATAAATTGGCAATAAATGCACTTTTTATTGCAAATTGTTCACAATAAGATTAATCGTACATTATTTATTGGGGAGCAGTCCTGGCCAATGTTTAACTTGGCAAAAATTACCCTTTGGTGATAATTTTAAATTAGGTAGTATTCGACATACTGCAGAAATAGTAAATATTATACTCCGGTATTATAACGTACGCAACGTCAATGATTTTTCCAACGATACCCTTATTCTTACTCCAGACTAGGATGAACCTATTGCCCGAGGTCCAAATATGTATATAACTTAGATGATAGTTGTTCAGTTCGTGTGAGGTAGATGAGTAAATTCTAGACAACCATAAGACATTCTAGGAAAATGCACTGTGTTTATCACAGTCCAAGTGGTCACAACCTAACATTCCCATCAACTTGAGCGAATCCGTGTGGACCGAACGGATATATCACAGATGAAGTGGCCAAACTCTACATTCGCATCAACTTGAGCGAACCCGTTTGGACAGAGTTGGCAAACGGATATATCACAGATGAAGTGGCCAAACTCTACATTCGCATCAACTTGAGCGAACCCGTTTGGACAGAGTTGGCACACATACTCGCTAGAACGACTGCGTCTGGTGCCTGTGCTGCGCAAACACTGAATGTCGCTCGTCACTACAGTTCGTACATCTCGTAGACATGACGTGATTCTCGGCGACGTCGCGGAATTGAGTCTTTGAGGCCATTGCACATGTATAATATTGGACGGAAAATGAAGGAATGGCTGTGGTTTGTTCTGGATCTCCGGGATTTTCGTTCCCGTTTAGGACATCCGTTGCCAAGCAACTGTACAGCCGGCCTGAAATTGATATGAAATAATACAAAACTTAAAAAGAAAACAACAATAAAAGCAAACAATCAAACAGTTGAGAGACGATAAAAGAACAGATACCAAATGGTGCAGTCTAGGTGAAATTATTGTTACCAAAGTATGTTCCTGGTAAAACAGTTACAATTTTAAGTAAGCCAACGAATGTGCAATAGTTCCTTGGAGAAGCCATGAAGGAAATACCTGTGAGATAGTAGCAAGGCGTTTGCGGTGACGCCGTCGCTAAGGCGGTTGCCAAGGGTCGCTGAAGCAGTCCCGCCACGTGGTGAACACGTGCACGAGGTCTTGTGCAGAGGGCCTGTTGCTAGGCTCGGCGTCCCAGCACTGGCGGTATAGGTCCACGTAGCACTCTTCGAAGGGGTCGGACAGGTCGACGTTGGACGTGATGCGCGGTCGGAGGCGTCGGGAGACGACTTGGAAGATGACGGCGTGCTGGTTGCCCTCCCCCTCGTAGGGCACCTCTCTGGTCTGCATGGCCCACATCGTGACGCCGAAGGAGAAGACGTCGGCCTTAGACGTCGGCGGCCGGCCGCGCAGCAGCTCGGGCGCCCGGTAGAACATGGTGCCAGTCAGTTCGGAGCGCTGGGTCGGGGAGACCATGCCCGTGCCCAGCTGGTCCTCGATCAGCTGGCAGCAGCCGAAATCGCCCACTTTACAGCTATCCTCCGGGGTGATGATCACGTTGGCCGGCTTGATGTCCAGGTGCGCGATGTGGTTCTCATGGACGTAGCTGATGGCCGCCGCGATGTCGCGAGAATACCGCAGCCGACGCTCGGCTTCCAGCTCCTCATCCGGGGCATTGATGACCTGCTGTAGGTCGCGCTCGCCTGCGAACTCCATCACTATGAAGGCGTCCTGCTGGGCCGCCCTGTCCGGCTCGGAGTACGCCAGCATGCGGACCAAGTTCGGGTGGTGCAGCCGTAGCACGACCAGCTCGGCCTGGAAGCTCTGCACCCTGGCGCGCTGGTTCTTACAGGCGGCGATGGAGTGCAGCCGCTTCACGGCCACGGCTTGCTGGCCCACGTTGGCAAGGTACACGGAGCCGAAACCTCCGCTGCCAAGGCGCCTGCAGAGGCTGAGCTCGCCCGGGGTAAAGGTGAAGGCCGTCGGATGCTTTTTCGGGTGCTTGCCGACGCCTGGTGCGGACATGGCGGTTGCCATGGCGCCTACCACCTTGGGCGACAGGAAGACGTTGTTGAACTCATCCCGGTCTTCGAGTGTCAGCCGACACGAGGCGGTGCAAACGTCCATCGTCTCAGCGCGTGGCGACATCTCCGCACCTCCCCCGCGCGCCGTCTGGAGCAGTACAGCCGTGGGACCATGCATGCAATCACCAGACTAAATGCCGGATCCGTCAGAATATTGAGACCGTCGCAAATGGCAACGGTCTGCTATGTCCGGATCCTTTCTCCTGTCCTTCTTGCAATCCTCGAGGGGAGCCGGAGAGCCTCCTGGCCTACATCCTAGCCAGTTCCTACATTATTCCGGCTACATGACTGACACTTGATCCCGATCCGGTTACGATCCCAAAAACTACTTCACTAAATGATCATCGAATGCAGAAGGGCCCATTCGGAGTTATAATAGTTTTTTCCCAAGTACGCATCCTTCAAACATTCGTCGCGGTCTTCTTTGCCGCTGTCTGTGTTTCCTTTTCCGGCCAGCCGGTCTTGCAGATATTTGTAATGCTGATCGTTGTATTTGTTTACTGATGCCACTCCAGGTAAAGCCCTGATTAATCCAGTTGCTATAGCCGCGATCGAGGCACAAGCGGAGGTCGCTGCCCTGACACACCTGAATAACTGAATACCTGAATAACTCTAAAAGGGTATTGTTGCTATTGGTCGAACTGGACATCACGTCTGGGAAGGTATGGGAGGGATATGTCTGTGTAACAAACTCCAGCGGTCTGCGAGGCTCAATAATCTCCTGCTATTGAAAATGGCCCCGCCTGGGTGGAACCTTACTGGGCGCAGGAGCTCAAACCTGCTCGCTGTACTCCGCACCGCCGCCGGGACGCGACACGCCACGTGTCACGAAGGAAAGCGGGTGGGTGTGTGGGTGCAGAGGGAGGGGGGGGGGGAGGTTGAGAAGGGGCGAGGGGGCAGAGTCGATCTAGTGGGTAGGTTACTGACCTATGTAACACCATTCAGGTAAGTTGTACATTTTCTAAAATTGAAATTATATACATAATTAAGCGTATATGAAAAATACTTTTATTGACAACCCAAACATATGACAAATTATACCTAGTTGCCAAACCGATTGGGCGGAAGCCCACGTACATTAGATATATGGACAATCAAGCAAGGGGTGGGTTGATTGGATATTCAGGCCGCTTTACCCATTTTTGGTCACATGGCCTGAATGGTAGAAGGAAGGGACAGTGGAGCCATGTCCCCGGGGATAATTCCGTACTCTTTGCGAAGAAGGACATGGGATCTTTATCCTGTGACCACACAGACATGGCCACAGCGGGGCTCGACCCACCGATCCACGTGCCGTTAGGCTCTCAGGTGGCCAGAGCACTAAAGGCGAGCGCTCATTGAGCTACACTTGGGCCATATATATTATGAGAGTGCAGAGGCGGATCTAGTAATTTGCTAAGTGGGGTGGGGGGGGGGGGTTGCTCTCTGAAATCTTGTCAGCGGCGTGGGGCGGGGGGGGGGGGGGGCGTGCTCGGAGAACCCGACTTTAACAGTATATGTTCAGGTGTTCAGGTTCCCAAGGGGCGGTTGCAACCCCCTACACCCGCCCCCAAGATCCGCCCCTTGTGTGTCGGATAGCCGCACTGAAATTGTAAAATGGGTCCAAACTTCTCGTTATATCTTCCATGTAGCGTCTCCACACAATCGATATTATTGTGGTAAGTACTTGGCGTGAGTAATACATAAGCTGCAAGGTTAAGGTTCAGTACAGCTCACTTAGTACTCACGCACATCTGGTATTTTAAGTGTAAGTCAATGTCCAAGGAATACGACATTACCGGATAGTAATGGAGTCCGAGGGCGAAGCCCGAGGACCCATTGTTATCCGGTAATGTCGTTTTCCGCGGATGTTAACTTATGTAAAATCCACGTCCTTATAACTCCAATCTTGTCTTTGATCTGAGTTGGAAAGAGAAATTACGCTAACGAATTCGGTTTCTTGACACATTTCACGCGACTGGTGATCAGAGCTTAAATCGAGTAGATCGATAGCTGCTACCATTTCAACTATCACTCGTTTTTCTATATTAGAGCGAGCCATTGCTTCAAACAGAATAGCTCACTTATTAGCTGCGTTCAACGTGTTTCTACAGTAATCGATTTCTTCGGCCCCAGTATTGGGATAGGTCTTCGCCCTATTTAAGTAAAAAATGCGCGGCACACGTTATTCCGGCGAAACGACGCAAAGCAATGTTGAACGAATCGTATGACACACAGAAGGCTATCGACGAAGCCCTCGATATGCGCGACATGTATGAAGACGAATTCGCAACACACGTACGCTGTTCCGGTGTCAATGACACGGAACTGATGAATTTCGCACAGGAAGGCGATATAAAAATGGAACTATATCCTCACTTCTCGGATGTCAGCGATGAAGAATTAATTGTGGTCACTCAGCAAGTGGAGGAAGACGCTATGTTGGTGACGGCTGCCGATGAGGCCGAATTGGCTGCGTCTGGGGTGGAACGGCGACCTGATGACAAGAGGCAGGAGCCACAAATGCGTTGCGTTTTCCCGTGGCCCCAGAAGCAACGATTGCGGCACAGAGCGTAAAAAGGTAAGCTTATGTGCTGTTTAAAGTCCACCATAAGATATCGTTTGTATTATTACCCCCCCCCCCCCTTCCCAAGGTAGACGTTTTTTTACCCCCCCGCCCCCCGTCACGGTTTTCACTTTCCAGTAGATTTCCTCCTCTTAAAATCGTGGAAATGCATTCTAATATTATGCCACATTTTCAATCACTTCAGGTTTGCCCCCAAGACGGAGAGTAAGATCAAGTGGGCTGTCAAGATTTTCAACGATTGGAGAGATCAACGCAATGATTATGCTGAACGCGACCCTGCCCTCAACCTGAGCCAAATATTTGTGCGGCTCGAGGATATGACTGTCGATGAACTAAATTATAGCCTCGCACGCTTAATCTGTGAGGCGCGCAACACCAAGGGAGAGGAATACCCTTCAGAAACGCTGCGCTCGATCGTTCTCATGATACAGATGTATCTGGAGCAGCAAGGAACTCCTTATCGGTTTCTTTCAGATGATCGCTTTTCCCAAATTCGCAACACCCTTGACAACTGCATGAAGCAGTTGTGCCGAGAAGGCATAGTCACCGCTAAGCAGAAGGCGGATATCATCACGATAGAAGAAGAACAATTGTGGGAGACTGGTATCCTCGGTGTTGACGAACCTGAGACTCTATTACATACCATGTTTTATACTATTGGTTTAAAATTCGCCTTACGTGGGGGAGAAGAACACCGGCGACTGCGTCACGGCGAAAGAGCTCAAATTAAATTAGATAAATCCTCATCCTCGGAGAAAATATTGCGTTACACAGAAGACCATTCAAAGTCTCATCAGGGCGGCCTGAAGCATGTCAATAGGAACAGGAAATCAGTAACTGACTGTTGCAATGATACCACCCCGGAAAGATGTCCCGTTCGGATCTTTGAAAAGTACTTATCTCATTGCCCGGAGCCCCACGAGGGACCCTTCTACCTTCGTCCTTTGAAGCAGGCGGTCGGCGACATTTGGTTTTCCAAGGTTCCTCTTGGACGCCATAAACTGAGCCAAATATTGAAGGATATTTGTGTAAAGGCAGGTCTTGGGGGCTACCGTACCAACCATTCTCTCCGCGCCACAGCCGCCACTCGGTTGTATGCGGCTGACATCGATGAGCAAGGTATCTGTGAGGTAACGGGTCACTCATCTGCAGCCGTGCGTTCGTAAAAACGCACGGCTGAAACACAACAGCGTAACATCAGCCACATCGTGCAAGGACAGCGGTCTGATAACAAACGTGTGGCCAGTGCAGATGCAGACAATGTAAAGCCTTACTCAATCATTGTAAATATTCAAATTCAATGAAATTGGGTGATATAGATGAGATATTTGCGGCGTGCCGACAAATAAAAAGTAAAAATTGATACTAAAAGCTGCCTATGTATTTTGTGATGTATTTCTGTGTCGTCAAAGATCTCATTATCCGCTCATGCCGTTTTCCGGGTATGTTAGCTCATGTCAATTCCACGTCGCTATGAAACTTACACACTACAGTACAAGAAAATAATGTCGTGAGAGAACAATAGGATGACGTCACCAGTGGATTTTACCACTTTGTATTTCGGGTCTGTCGGGGATACTATAACATAGAAGCCGGACTTCCTGGCGCCGGCGTCGTAATGCGGCACTGTCTGGCCCAAATGAAACGACATAAGGGGGCGGGGCGGGCAGTCGGACCAAAACGGAGGAGCGGAGTAAGCAGACACACTGGGAAAGGGGTAGGGGGGCCGGGAAGGGTGGAGAGTCCTTACATGTCAGAGAATACGATTGGCAGATGTTGGGGGAAAGTTGACTTCACCATTACTTGTGCGGTGGTTTATTTAGCAGGAATCCCAATGTGACTACTCGAGTACCGTTATTAGACGTCGTTGCGACATATAATAGGTACAATAAGATACAATAAAAGCGTTGACATTCGCTTCACCAGTCCGCATGAACTCCGTCTTCGTGAATTATATCATTTTTAATTGTTCATCTCGAGATCCACCGCTCCATTTTTTTTAACCTAAGTTGTTCTTCTTGACGGAACGCTGTATTTGCGCACATGCCAACTGAGCTACGCTGTAGGTGGTGACCCCCCCCCCTCACCCCCCCAACGATAAGACTTAATTCACGAGTCAAGATAGAGAAAAACTCATTATTAGCACTCCTATCAATCAAAACATAAGGCCAAAGTATATAAGGCATTAGCGTCGCACATCAGGTTGGTTGGTTATTCATTACGCTGTAACCACTTTTGGTCATATCGCCTCAATGGGAGAAGGAAGGGAGAGTGAAGCCATGTCCCCGGGGGTAACCCCCTACTCTTTACGAAGAAGGACATGAGATCTTTATCCTGTGACCACACAGACATGGCCACAGCGGGGCTCGACCCACCGATCCACGTGCCGTTAGGCTCTCAGGTAGCACTAAAGGCGAGCGCTCTAACTCATTGAGCTACACTTGGGCCATATATATTATGAGAGTGCAGAGGCGGATCTAGTAATTTGCTAAGTGGGGGCGGGGGGGGGGGGCGTACTGGGAGAACCCGACTTTAACAGTATATGTTCAGGTGTTCAGGTTCCCAAGGGGCGGTTGCAACCCCCTACACCCGCCCCCAAGATCCGCCCCTTGTGTGTCGGATAGCCGCACTGAAATTGTAAAATGGGTCCAAACTTCTCGTTATATCTTCCATGTAACGTCTCCACACAGTCGATATTATTGTGGTAAGTACTTGGCGTGATTAATACATAAGCTGCAAGGTTAAGGTTCAGTACAGCTCACTTAGTACTCACGCACATCTGGTATTTTAACGCTTTGTATTTCGGGTCTGTCGGGGATACTATAACATGGAAGCCGGACTTCCTGGCGCCGGCGTCGTAATGCGCCACTGTCTGGCCCAAATGAAACGACATAAGGGGGCGGGGCGGGCAGTCGGACCAAAACGGAGGAGCGGAGTAAGCAGACACACTGGGAAAGGGGTAGGGGGGCCGGGAAGGGTGGAGAGTCCTTACATGTCAGAGAATACGATTGGCAGATGTTGGGGGAAAGTTGACTTCACCATTACTTGTGCGGTGGTTTATTTAGCAGGAATCCCAATGTGACTACTCGAGTACCGTTATTAGACGTCGTTGCGACATATAATAGGTACAATAAGATACAATAAAAGCGTTGACATTCGCTTCACCAGTCCGCATGAACTCCGTCTTCGTGAATTATATAATTTTTAATTGTTCATCTCGAGATCCACCGTTCCATTTTTTTTAACCTAAGTTCTTCTTGACGGAACGCTGTATTTGCGCACATGCCAACTGAGCTACGCTGAAGGTGGTGACCCCCCCCCCCCCCACCTCACCCCCCCAACGATAAGACTTAATTCACGAGTCAAGATAGAGAAAAACTCATTATTAGTACTCCTATCAATCCAAACATAAGGCCAAAGTATATAAGGCATTAGCGTCGCACATCAGGTTGGTTGGTTATTCATTACGCTGTAACCACTTTTGGTCATATCGTCTCAATGGGAGAAGGAAGGGAGAGTGAAGCCATGTCCCCGGGGTAACCCTTTACTCTTTACGAAGAAAAACATGGGATCTTTATCCTGCGACCACACAGAAATGGCCACAGCGCGGGGCGAACCACCGATCCACGTGCCGTTAGGCTCTCAGGTGGCCAGAGCACTCAATCCGAGCGCTCTAGCCCACTGAGCGGGCCCCGGAAGGGAGAGTGGAGCCATGCCCCCGGGGGTAACCCCTACGCTTTGCGAAAAAGGACATGAGATCTTTATCCTGCGACCACACAGACATGGCCACAGCGGGGCTCGAACCACCGATCCACGTGCCGTTAGGCTTTCAGGTGGCATATGGGGCCGTATTCATAATCCCCTCGTAAGTTACGCACGAAAAGAGCGTTTTCATCTTAGACTCACCAGCTCCTTGTGGTGGTGCTCATGATTACGAAATCGTCTTCAATATAATTTTAGCACTTTCTTAATTCAGAAAATCCACTTTTGGGGTGACTACTTATGTATTTTAAAACCGATAATCGTTTGACAAATCTTCCACTTAGCACTAAGTCTAGTGGCGTACGTAGCCTAAGTGGCGATTATAAATACGGCCCCAGAGCACTCAAGGCGGCGCTCTAACCCACTGAGCTACACTTGGGCCATATATTATGAGAGTGCAGGGGCGGATCTAGTAATTTGCCTAGGGGGGAGGGGGGGTGCTCTCTGAAAACTTGTCAGCGGCTTGGGAGGGGGGGCGTGCTCGGAGAACCCCCCTAGAGCCGCCCCTGGAGTGTCGGATAGCCGCATTGAAATTGTAAAATGGGTCTAAACTTGGCGTCGTAATGCGGCACTGTCTGCCCCAAATGAAACGACATAAGGGGGCGGGGCGGGCACTCGGACCAAAACGGATGAGCGGAGTAGGCACACTGGGAAAGGGGTAGGGGGGCCGGGAAGGGGGGAGCGTCCTTACACGTCAGAGGATACGATTGGCCGATGGTTGGAGGAAGTTGACTTTACCATTACTTGCGCGGTGGTTTATTTAGCAGGAATCCCAATGTGACTACTCGAGTATCGTTATGAGACGTCGTTGCGATATATAATAGGTACATAAGATAAAATAAAAAAATAGAGTTAAAATTCGCTCTACCAATCCACATGAACTCCGTCTTCGTGAATTATATCATTTTTCATTGTTTTTCACGAGATCCACCGAACCTCTTTTTGGTTTACCTAAGTTGTTCTTCTTGACGGAAGGCTGTTTTTGCGGACATGCCAAATGAGCTAGGCTGTAGGTGGTGATCCCCTCTCAATTCACGAGTCAAGATAAAACAAACTCATTATATTAAGTACCCTTCTCAGGCAAAACATAAGGCCAATGCATATAAGCCATTAGCGTCGCACATCAGGTTGGTTGGTTGGTTATTCAGGACGCTGTAACCACTTTGGTCATATCGCGTCAATGGGAGAATGAAGGGAGAGTGGAGCCATGTCCCCTGGGGTAACCCCCTACGCTTTGCAGAGAAAGACAGGAGATCTTTATCCTGCGATCACACAGACATGACCACATCAGGGCTCGAACCACTGATCCACGTGCCGTTAGGCTCTCAGATGGCCAGCGCACTCAATGCGAGCGCTCTAGCCCACTGATCTATCGCGCCGGCCCCGGAAGGGAGAGTGGAGCCATGTCCCCGGGGGTAATCCCCTACTCTTTGCGGAGAAAGACATGGGATCTATATCCTGCGACCACACAGACATGACCACAGCGGGGCGCGAACCACCGATCCATGTGCCGTTAGGCTCTCATGTGGCCAGAGCATTCAATGCGAGCGCTCTAACCCACTGAGCTATCGCGCCAGCCCCGGAAGGGAAAGTGGAGCCATGTCCCCTGGATATTTATCCTGCCATCACACAGACATGGCCACAACGAGGCGCGAACCACCGATCCACGAGCCGTCGCACATCAGGATTGTTTTTTCTAAATTTATGGTTTAGGATAGACACTTGAAGGGAAAGGTTTACAACTGTTGTGTTTTATGGTTGGCTTATATGACTTACATCTTCCCATATTTTGGAACATGTACAACCTTACAGTTGAGAATCTGGGTTGTTTCACGGTTAAAATCCGCGTCCTAGGCTTCGTTTAATCCGGACGCTTTGAATTGTGAATTAATCACTGAGAGTCGCCGCGGGATGGGAAGGGGGAAATTTCACGTGTTACTGGACAAAATCGCCAGGTTTGGGCTACGAGCATCGACGAGGCTTTAATAAGACGCGCAAACAAAAGCATGAAATTCTTCTGACAAATTAAACATAGAGTTTACCGATAACATAATTCAACCCATTTCTTCCTGTAGACCTATACATACGCCTATATATAACATCTACTAAATTAAGGGATATCGTCAGAGGTCGATCAGGGTAGATAGTTGTATGGTTTCATATTCAGGACGCTTTAACCAATTCTGGTCATATCAGGTCAATGAAAGAAGGAAGGGAAGAGCGGAGCCATGACTCCGGAAGTAACCCCCTACTCTTTGCGAAGGATATGTGATCTTTATCCTGTGACCACACAGACATGACCACAGCGGGGCGCGATCCACGTGCCGTTAGGGTAGATTGATCCACAAGCCTATCCACGCTGGATATTGTTCAGCATTGCAGGGGTTGACCCCCCCCCCCACCCCCACCGTGTGACCCCCAAATGAAACAACGGCGCAACACAAAACTTAACAGTGTATATTTACTTCCGTCAATGCAACACAATTGTTAGCAATAATTACATAGGTATTGCCATGTCATATTGCACGATCATCACAGGGACGGTCCTAATGGTCCTTCATATTGCCATGTCATATTGCACGATCATCACAGGGACGGTCCTAATGGTCCTTCATATTGCCATGTCATATTGCACGATCATCACAGGGACGGTCCTAATGGTCCTTCATATTGCCATGTCATATTGCACGATCATCACAGGGACGGTCCTAATGGTCCTTCATATTGCCATGTCATATTGCACGATCATCACAGGGACGGTCCTAATGGACCTTCAAGAGTTCATTCTCCAGGTTCAGTAGCCAATATTCGGTAATATATACTTGTAGGAGACTTTCGCCAGGTTGCTGTCAATAGTAGGCAGAATTGCATCACTTAATTTTCATCGTGTGGAAATACGGCATTTCATTTTATTTCATTTCACACAGAAGACTAGCGACCTCGTGTACTGGATCCACTCGAGGAGGATACGACAACGTGGGATGCTCTTGTGAGTCTTCCGGGGAATCCAGCCAAGTCTGGATGTCCACCAGGACTCGCAGCGTGGGCAGGAGGTGATCCGGAACAGTCTTGCCGCCGTGGTAGACAGGGTGGATCCGGAAGAGGACACTGCGGGCCTCCGGTGTCCGTCTGGGGTTGATCCGGAAGGCTGTGGCGTGCGTACACCCGACCAGCCCCCAGGCGTCGTCCGGGTGGGAGAGTCCCCGCGAGAACACCACGAAGTAATCAACGGGGTGCGAACAGCTCCAAGTCAAGGTCAAGGACAAAAAGACAGAAAGACCGTCCTCGGCTTCATTTGGGTCAGCAGAGCGAACCTCTCTGGTGAGCTCCGTCAAAGCAAGGCCAGAAATTTGGGGAACCATCGTGACATCGGCTTCGCGTAATAGGCGCACGCTGCCAAGGGCAACTCCAAGAGGTGACGGCATTGATGACGTCATTGCGGGTCCACTGGCCGACATCTCGCTTCCCGACTCCAGCCTTGCCTCAGAATAGTCTTCGCAGGGATCTACAACATCGTCTGGCGCAGTGACCCGTCCGACATCGAGTGGGTGTGGCGTGGGCAGATTTCCGGATTCGTCATCTTGCCGGGATGTGAGAGATGGCACGGGGTCCACAGCCCGGACGAGCAAGGACACGCATTTGAGTTGTGTCTTCTCCGGGGGGTTTAATGAGTAGTGCCGCGTTTGCCATCCTCCACAGAGGTACTCTTTGCCATGCTCTCGACCCAATGTCTCGTCGGATCCCGCATGCGCTGCGGTCACCATGGTGATTGCGTGTAGTTCTCGTTCCCCGAGAGTCTGCGAGACCCGGCTGATAGGTCCCAGGACGAAGGTCTCGCCGCCTCCGGGATTCTCTGTGTCTAGGACGAGCGCCACCTCGAAATGTTTACAGTCAGCCATGATAGTGTAGGTGACGTGAATCTTCTCGTCTAATGTAGTGTCAGAAGTGAACAGAGTCACGTAGGTCTCAGCCTGAGATGCACGTATCCAGAGTGACCCGCCGCCGCAAACTCCATCGTCCGTGTTGTGGTCCAAGCCATGGATGGGTCCCCGTGGCTGCAGTTGTTGCAGGGCCAGGTTGGTCCAGGGCCCGCCTACCTGTTTTCCGCAGTAATAAAACGCCTTCCCCCAGCCTTGGCAAAATGTTGTGCAGAGTGGCCAGCGATTCTCTCTGTGCGTGTCGCACAGCGGTGCCAGCAAAGTCCAGAAACGTTTTTCATTCTGGGTAAAATCCCGAACGCCCAGTTTCTCGTACACCCACCCTGGGGCGAACAACGCCACGGACAGGTCGGCCCTCCGGCCGTGGGTGACGGCTTCACAAGAGTTGTAGCCCCCTCCCCCTGGACACCCGCGACCGAAAATATCGACCCCGAGGTAGACATCGTGAAGCCTGCCCACTGCAGACGCCTCCCGGGCCGAGTGGTTCACTTTCTCCTCGGTCCACGTATAGTTCAGGAAGATGCCGTCCGAGCAGTCAAAAAACGGTTTGTTTTGGGCGTTAAGTTGGTTCTGCCAGCAAAGTTTCCCTGACAGGGTGACACTGTCGTACCACAAGACCAACGCCGTCGGCAAGGCTTCATGCATAGCGTCGCGTAGATCTCCAACGAAAGACAAGAGAGAAGGCACCTGGGCCAAGTCGACTTCGTTTTCTATATTGATAAGCCAGCCATCGAATCCGTAATACATCGTAATGGCGACCAGCTGTTTGACAAACCCCTTCCGCGTTTCCTCATCAGCGAGGAACTGATTGGTTTTGAGCCGCCCCTCCTGCCACTCCGTTATGAGCGTACCCAGCACCGGCACACCGTTATTATGGGCGGCGTTTACCCAGGACGGCGGCGGGGTGGTAACGAAATGGTGGCTGAAGTACACAAACACATCGACCCCCGACCAGTTGTAGAAGCGGTAGCACTGGTCGCTGCCAGTGCCCTGCTCGAAGCGGTCGTCCGTGTAGCCTCCCAACATGTCGTGGCACACCAGGGTGCGGGCGCGGGGCGGCAGCCTCCCCGCGGGCCGGGGAGCCGTGGCCCTCGAGGCCTCGTCACCGACAGGGCACCAGGCCGATACCGCCTCAACGGTGTCCAGAGGGGCGGTTACTGGCGCACCCGTCTCGGTGTCATAGTGCTTGAAATAGCGGCATTTATTTGATCTAGACATCACTCGCACTTGTTCACGCACTAGCCTACCACGGCAATTGGTGTATCAACAGATGGAATGTTCGAATAAGTTTACTCCCTTTCGACGTCCGCGTTACACAAAGCCAAAGGTTATGACGGATCAACGCTTTGTTTACCGCAAAAATTGGAAGTGCATTTAGCAGAGGTCATATATTTGTTTAGTACTTTATTTCCTTGTGGTGGAGCAAAGTTTATATTTAGCACTTCGGCGTGCAAACCCGCTTTATCAAAGAACTGATTATTGCATCACAACGGAGAGTTTGTATATACTATTTCCTCCCCTTAGATTTTTATGTTTGTGGACGAAATGTTTTTACGTTTGTAAAAGTTTTTTTATGTTTGTGATCAAGCAGTTTTTTCTTCTGTGAGCGAATCATTTTTACGTTTGTGATTTTTTCACGTTTGTGACACATGCGTTGTTACGTTTGTGGTCGTTTTTACGTTTGTGCTTTCCACAGGGGGCACTATGATACAAATCTGGGCAGGGTGGGGGGAGTGGGGGGGGCGCGGGTTCGCGGGTGCCCCTTGATGCCTGAGGGAGCGGATATTTGAATTGAGGGGCGGGAGGGAGCTACATAAAAATGTGCGTTCATAAAGAGGGTAGCGGCGAAAAAGATTTTTGCCGTAAAACGCCCCGACCGAACGGATTTTGGCGCTGAAAAAGGGGGGTAGGGGCTTTACCGCGGAACCCCCAGGCCCACAGCAATGTATTAAGTACACCCCCACCCCCCCTCCCGACATCTTGTTGAAGATCCTTTGGGCCATCTATTTACTATTAAACAATGTCTGCATGAGGTATGGCTGCCAGTCTTATGTTAGGTTCACCTTTTCAATGTGTGAACGTTATATACACGTTTCACTGTATGTTGTTCCACTGTATGTTGTTCCACTGTATCTTGTTCCACTGTATGTTTTGCACACGGAGTACACTTGACCACGCGACCGGGGCATATGTTCACCCAGTCGGTCAACTTGTCTTACCTTCAAGCGGGTGAATGTGCCCCGAACGTGTCAGCTATCTTTGCATGTAAGAAATGTGAATTGTAGCCTATTAGAAGTCAAGACTACACGGCGGAACAGTTATTTACTTTCCTAGCAGAAAAAGTTAATTGGCCTCCAAACTGTTCGGCGTGCACCGCAATGTCTACGAAAACTGTCTGGGACGTACAACACTCATCACATGACTGCATCACATGGCGAAACTGTGTACCTAAGGCGTAAAAAGTAAAAAAAAATCGATGTGGGTTAACGTACCCCGAGGGCCTACTTGCCCCGGTCTCCCCTACAACACGATAAGGTACTTTACGATAAGGCGCTATACGATCTCTGGTGGCAGATCCCGGAGTCCACACCCCTCCCCCCTTAACCCCACCCCTCAAGCAAGGTAACGGTGAAGGGCCGTTAAAAGTTTTTTTACGGATTTTCACTATTCCGCTTACATTTAGCCTTGAAAATAAGACCCACCGCCGATTTTCTCTGTGACTGGCTTAGTAGACTCGTTAAAGAATTAGTGAGCAGATCGATAATATGATTCTGGAAAATTGGGTAAATCTTTGCCCCGAGTTCCTCGAGTAATTGGCCTTTATTTTTCGTAATTGTACTAGCACGTTCATGCAATAAAATGTTTTCCTCGTATAATTCAGCCTGATCGTCAGTTAACATTCAACATGGTACACTAAATGATGACTGCATATCGCCTCCCTCCCCTCCACCATCCCGCCAACCTCGTGCAAATTCATACGACCGCCAGTGAACCACTACGAAACCTTGTTCTGCGTCACTAGGTCACTGTATGATTATGACCTTAAACTATTGGCGCTGATGGCTGACTAAATAGGTTTTTCTTGTTTACCGACTTTATACACGAACCGTTACTATCAATATTCATTGAATTGAGATATTCAATATTCAATTAACATAAATTAACTGTGTCTATGGGCGTATAATATGTACGTATATATATGTAGTTACTTTTGATCGCAGATACACAAGTCTTAATGGTGGGTATTAATTGTGATTAAACGATAAAGACACATTGTACACTAACTGGGTATAAAAAATATTGTTAAGTTTACCTTGTGTGACAATGAATTATACATCACTAATTAACAACTGATTATTGCATACTATAGCCGACGGCAATGCAACATGTCAGCAAGTTTCGTTAGGCATCCTTCCTCGCAACGTCCATAGCGCTATACACAAACGTTGATAAAGACATGGGAACAGGTACCAAAATGTTAGGCCCAAAGGATTGTTTACAACTTGATAGACCGCTAACAATCCAAAAAAAAGCACAACCCAAAACGTCTTGAATTTCCCCTTCATAAAAGTGAAACTTGTGCCTGTTGTGTAACGTCATAAACACGTTTGTTATCGATCCCGCACACAGAGGGTGGCATAGCCCCAAACTATACCTTTACTACAGAAGCGTCTAGAGCGCCACTTCCCCTTGCCGTCGTAGCTTGTAAGTCTAGTGTACGTTTAGTAAAAGAATATTAATTTCAGCATGTATGAAGCCCTATTTTCTTAATTTCTTGAACATGATCTTATCAAGCTGCAAGAAGGGAAGTTCCAGACAGACACTGACGACGAAGGAGACGCCCATTGTCATCGTTATGTGCCCCAAGAACTGGTAGATCTGAAGTAGAACAACAATGCTAAAACTGAAGATATCAACATGTCAATATCTTTGAAAACGGACGATAGATCTACATATTACGCTTAACGCGTTTTCTTCTGGATCATACTACATAATATACCTAATACCTTATATTTAGCTTACCTGTTTATGGCCCAGCTTAATTAGCACCGTAAAGTTTTAAAGAATACTATTACAATGCGGAGTAGTTTGATACATGGGTATATTTCATAAATGACTAGAGGGTGAAGACTGACTTCCAGCCTTAGAGTAGACTTACCATGGTCCAGTCCGTCATGTATAACTGTTTAGGTCTGGAGTAGTAGGTGAAAACGATAATAATAGGGTGGATCAGGTAACCGACGTAAGTCAGTTTGGCCAGAGGTAGCCAACCTTCCCAGGACATAATGCTCGTGATGACCCCTGGATGAGCAAATAAGATGAATAGATGGGGATATTAATTCATTTCTGTACATTGCACATTGGAGGCTTTTTCAAGATATACACATATCAGCTTTTGTAATTTTCTTTCCTCGCACAGACTGCATGAAATATAAATATATGACCAGTAATCGCGCAGCTACTATAGCGAGTGTGCAATGCGAACAAACTGGCAAAAATTGTATGCAGATCGGTTTAAAACTTTCCAGTTAACTGCAATAAACCAATATATCTTGGCCAAAACGTCCGCCGTAAAATGTATGTTAATAATGCATTTAGTCAGGTGCGCAATCACTGCATGGTACCTCGTGCAATCACTAGTCCACTCTCTGTATATATCTTTGACCTGTGTTCGAACAGTAGGCTCATTATTTTATGGTGTCGTTTGATACTGTAAGTGGTTATTGACAAATGAACAAAGGTTACCCCATCATTTAGAAAACGACTTTCAAATTATTATACTTATTAACTTTGCATTACTTTCTTACCCCCTTGTCCTTTGCAACAAGCAAATATGATCCAGGCGACGCCCAGACCAAACAGTGGTCTCTGGAAGGTGCTCCAAGTGATCCAGCCGGTTGCACTCATGGGGTACGCTGTCATGTACACCGCCATACTGACAAAGCTCAGCGCAACACACCAGCAACCCACTGCTGCCGCCTTGTGGAAACAAACAACAATACTGTCGATAAATGCACTGGA
Source organism: Arenicola marina (assembly GCA_964019135.1). Classification (NCBI taxonomy): domain Eukaryota; kingdom Metazoa; phylum Annelida; class Polychaeta; family Arenicolidae; genus Arenicola; species Arenicola marina. The sequence goes on along the minus strand of OZ025249.1, from coordinate 30,323,304 downwards.
CGACACGCTCACAATGGTACCAGAAGAAAGACATATCTTGTCGATCTACCGGCAGAATGCGTTCCGCTTACGCTTTTAGTCGCTCTGTCCCACATCAAATTTAACCATTAGAATTAACCTTCAAGCGCGAATTTTTCTTCCGGTTTTGATTGATTAGAGGCTATGTTACTTTCGAACTATGCTGTCGAGTTCGATCGAGTCCAAAGGTGGGAATTGCACTTCGATATTTTCTTGATAGATATTCGTTTAATATCTACATTTTTCAACTTAATGTTAGCCAACACAGATGTCGAGATACTCGACAAGCAGCGTAAGACGGTTAGGCCGATCGATTCCCGGGACAGATAGAAGGGTCTGCGATGATTAATTGAAATGACAATTAGGCAACGAGACACGTACGGGGTGAAGTCTGATCTTCGGCTTGGTTCTGTACACCAGGTAGCCGAGGCCCATTCCTATGAAGTAGGTGCTTGCCCTGCACCAGGGGCGCACGTAGAAATCGTAGTACCAATCCTTCTCGCCTACGGCTCTGGAAACGAGACACTCCGTTCAGTCGGTGGCACAGGAAGATGTTTGACAGGCACATGGGAGCACGACAAAGGCGGCTATAAACCTGGCCAGGGAGAGTGATGGTAGAATGGTGGTGGCTTGGGGGAATGAATGTGCTCCAAATAAAAGGAAACCGTCAGGCGTAGCTTGAAAGGGATGACGAAAATCGGGAGATTGGTCCAAATGTAACATTTTAAGACCGACTTTGATTCACTACATGCAATACCGACCAAGTTACAGGCCGAAACCTCACCTCGCGCTGTGAGTCATATGGAGTATTGAAGCTAGTCATAGCGAATTTTGAAAATTTTCACAAGGCACAAATGTGGTTGACCTATAACTCGAAACTTTGAGTCAACATGGCTTTTACGGCTCTCTCTGTGAAATACTTTCAAAGAAACAACTCTCTAAACCCAATGTTACTACGAGGGAAAACATATTTCGTGACCTTGACCTTGGACATATAACCTTGATCAATATCGTCATCTGCGCCCAAATACTAATGTCATGATATACGCAAGGTGTCGTTTGTCTCACTTGTTGCTTTTATGGACAACTTGTCATTTTCTCGCCAAAATACTCTCATAGCATTTGCGATTTGCACAATTTTAACACGCCATACAAACCACCAATGGGCCTAATACGTCATGCATTAAATGGATAAATGTGACAGTAGTAGCGATTTTCCCGATTTTTTGTCCTATCTTTCATTAGTTTTCAAACAAAAATCCTGTGACCTTGACCTTTGATCTACGTGGTCCATCTACAAACATAGCCTGACGATGGCCATTCGAAATATTTTAGTGAAATTGGAAGTTGATGTCTGAAGGCGTTCGATAGTTATCGTAAGAAGTTACAGACAGACACACCAGACAAAACCAACCAACCGACATATGACAAAAATCTACTATTTTCATCATAAAACAGCCATGTAGACCGTGGGTGAGGGAGGGGGTGCGCGCGATGCCTACGCCTATCACTGTACGATATATGACTCCGACACCATAAGGGTATAGCCGCCTCACATGGATTGGCTGCGACGTGCAAAGACGTTCACGATACAATATGGAGTGACGCATTCGAAGGGTAGTGGTGGGAGGGGGGGGGCCCGTATTCAGAGAACGAAAACTTAATTTGCCTTAGTCATTCCTCGGTACGTTAACACCCCAGTGAGATAACCGTTTATCTATCGCTTGCCGCCTATTATTGTAAAATGAGGGGTAGGCTTACACACAATATAGGTACGTACATGCCAAAGAAGGTGACGCCAATGGCAGTCATGCTGCCGCATATAGCAAGCACAACAAACGTTATTCCAGCGGCAGGAACCCTGTAACGGCATAAAATAGACTATAACCATCATAATGGCGGTATACGACAACCCGACCGAGAACTTATTTCTCCGTCCAGTAGAGATTGATAAGTAGGCCTAATGTACGCTGTTAAAGTTGAGATATAAAGGAAATATAACAGGGTTAAGTAGAGAACGATAGGGTATATACACTTTCAATTTAAGTAGAGATATTTAGATAGTATACGCTGTAAAAGTAGACAAACTGGTGAAGTAAACACACAAATACCCCTGGAAGTTTGATGATAACGCCCGTGAGTATATCGGTCAGTTTGTATTGATCTGATATTGCGTTTCCTATCAGCTGTCGTTCATGGACGTGTGCTGTTGAAGTGTATGACACGTACCAGTAAAGGAGGGATAGGAAGGCTGGAGCGATGACGTAGAATTGGAAGTCGTTGGCCAGATACCAGGTCCACCCCATACACTGCAACCATAACATTGGACGCTAATAACAAACGTTACACACAGTTCAAGATATCAAAGTAAGTCAGGTACTTCGCTCGTACTTTGGATCGGGTCAGGCCGGCCTTGATTGATAACATTCCACAGAAAGATGACTATTATCTACGTGGACCTACATATACGTGTACCCGTGCAGGAGTGTATCTTTCGGCCGTCAATAGAAACGGCGATCGATACACAGTGTGAAACTGTACATTTTCTCCTAGTTGGTGCAGGCCGTGTGGTCTGACGTTTTCGTCACTATGACGTTTAGGGTCCTGACCTGTAACACCATCCAGGTAAGTTGTACATTTCCTAAAATGGAAAATGGGTGGGGGGGGGGGGGGGTGAGAAGGGGCGAGGGGCAGAGTCGATCTAGTGGGTAGGTTAATGACCTATGTAACACCATTCAGGTAAGTCATTTCCTAAATTTGAAATTATATACATAATTAAGCTCATATGAAAAATACTTTTATTGACAACCCAAACATATACCAAATTATACCTAGTTGCCAAACCAATTGGGCGGAGACCCACGTACATGAGATATATGGACAATCAAGCAAGGGGTGGGTTGATTGGATATTCAGGCCGCTTTGACCATTTTGGTGATATGACCTTGATGGTTGAAGGAAGGGACAGTGCAGCCATGTCCCCTCTTTGCGAAGAAGGACATGGGATCTTTATCCTGCCACCACACAGACATGGCCACAGCGGGGCTCGAACCACAGATTCACGAGCCGTTAGGCTCTCAGGTGGCCCTCTGCAAATAGAGACTAGCAGGGTATGATCACACCGTTACCAGGTGAGTACCGCTGCGTTAACGGAGGATACTCATGTTTTGGGTTCAATAGATCATCTAACAGTTTTATTTGGCCACTGCGGTCGCCTCCGTTGCCTTGCCACTGCGCACACTATTAAAACAAGACCGATTCGGAGCCAACGAAGAGTTTGGGTTGTCTAGCGGAACGTGTGATGTTGTCTTAATTATGTGTTCCTATGTATGTATTTTTGAGCCTCTAAACATGATTCTAACTGTTTTATAGGGATATACATGTAAACCTTTTATTGTAAAGGAAGGAAGCACAGGGGCGGATCCAGAAATTTGAAAGGGGGGGTGGGGGGTGCAAACTTAGACCACCCAGTTTGGGGGTGGGGGATGGGGCCCTGAACAAAATTGCGACCGGGGGATACACCAATTTTTTTACGACCCAGGGGGGTCCAATGAAAACTTGCGACCGGGGGGGAGGGGGGGGGTCCACGCCGCCTCAGATAGCGTTCTTCATCAAATCGGCTCAGATGGCCTAAATTTTGCTTAGAAAAGCGGCATTCTTCCTCAAAAGATCCGAACCCCCTGGAGCCCCCCCTGGAGCCCCCCCCCTGGAGGCCCCCCCTGGAGGCCCCCCCTGGAGGCCCCCCCCTGGAGCCCCCCCTGGACCCCCCCCCCTGAAGCCCCCTCCCCCTGGAGCCCCCCTGGTCCCCCCCCCCCCATGGAGCCCCCCCCCCTTGGATCCGCCCTTGAAGCATATAGGCGAATGAATTCAAGGTGTATTTGCCAAGACATACATTTTTCGCCCCCACCTACCTTGGCTTCAAATGTTTCTCCCCTGATTGCATAACTATGTGAATACATTGGACGTACGTACGTCATTGCTGCCGTCGACGTCAATCAGGTTGTTGACGTAGACAAGGTTTTTCCACCACGATTCCCGGCAGTTAGCAGATTCGTAACGTGGGTAGAAAGGTCCCGCACCCAAGTAGTTGAAGCACGTGGTGTAGAACATCAGGACCAGCATGTATACCGGGGTCAACCTTGAATGTAGGGGGTGATAGGGGGGGGGGGGCATTTATATTCGAGATTCGAGCGTAATTAATCGAGGAAAAAAGAGATAAACAATTACGCAACTGCCGAAGCCTAGTATAATGAGAGTCTGAGAATCGGAAATAATCGTAATAACAATAAACGTTTTTCGTTCTGACAAAAATATATATAGCGTTGTACTGCATTCCTCTTTAAGCGTTCATGTATATAAATTAAATTTAATCCTGTAAACCGCACTATTAACCTTTACGGTTGTTCCTATAAGCTTATATCTCTCAGACACTGATATGTTACTTATGCGGAACACCGCTACATTCCTGTGCATCGATACATATTCTGATTTCGTAACGCAATGCAGTGTTCCTTCATTAGCCACACACATCTCTGTTTCTTTCTTGATCAGGGCAAAGCGAGTGGAAGAAGAACAAAACGCTCTTCCTATCGCAGTGTTAGTTTTTTAAGTTGGCTCACCTCCAATAGCGATGCAAGTAGTAGACGATGAAATAATAACATCCGGGCTTTCCCTTTGTTCTCTTTACATATTTCAAGAAAGAGATGGCTGTCAGCATAGCGCTGTAATATAGAACGAAATAACAATTAACACACCCAAATCCAGAGGTGAAATGGCAGACACACGCGCAATCTAATTCTGCGGTCTGGCTGTGTTTTGATTAACATTACTCTAGAGTATCGCGGTTTCTGATTAGTGCTAGTATTTCCCGTATACCACAAAATGGATGCGTGACGCAAATTATATACCGCCTGTTAAATATTATTTGGCATTAGCCATATGTAAACTAAAACAAACCTTAATCCACTCCCTGCGTAAAATAACGACAAGGGATACAAGGCGTATGATATAGGCTTCTTGCTCTGGTTTCACTAACGTTTTAACCGGAACTTGAATACGAACAAACTACGTTTACCTTAGAATGAAGAATGTCTCCACGGCTATGTTCATCTCTTTCTCTACCTGTTGCGTTACACGGCTGTGGGCAAAACTGATGGCCACTCTGTTTGCTTCAGTAACAAGAAACCATGTGCGCATCGGTTACTACAATATGTGCACAGGAGAGCCTGTATAAGCCGGATGTGATAGGGGTTGGACGGTATCTTCAGTTTGCAGAGGTTATAGTCGCTTATCGAGATTCAGTTCGGGATAAAAGACAAATTAGGATCTGTAAAAGAACTTGGTATCGACAGGTTTCTATCTAGGGTTTAGATAAGCCCCATTGTATAACTTCAGTGGTGGAGCCAGACAAGAGTGGGGTGCGCGACATACGGTTAGTAAGGATTGACGTCTTGGGGTGGTGAAGGGGGGGGGGGGGCATGAGAAACATTGAATCCTACACATGGTAATAAACTGGCAAATAGTAGGTCAATCCAGAGTAAAAATTCGAAAGAGGAGCAGATGACGCTGATGGAACTCACAGACAGTTGGCATTGCTGTTAAGGTGATGCCCAGCTGCCAACTGTGTCCCAGAATGATCCAAGCCATCGTCAGGAAGCGGATACCGTTGAGTCCACGGTAACTACCGGGAGCGTGGGTGAAGCCTAGGACTTTGGGGGCATTGGAGTAGACGGACCACGCCAGCACAATCTGCTCACATGTATCTGAAAGAAAGTATTGGCTCCATAATGTTTGACTTTAGACAGTTCCCATCGTGCCTCGTCGCGGAGCTATTTTCGCAAAAACGCGTAGGCTTCACAGTGTGAAGTGCAATCCTCCGGCTCGCCACGTAGTATCACCATCCAAGTCCTGGTTAATCCGTTTCCATTACAGTATTTCACCCGCCCGTCATCCATTTTCCCCTGGAAATAACGAACGATTCGCTCGTAAGCGATCCACTTAAATTACCTTAAAGCTACGTGTACAACGCTGCGGCTTTGTGTGTAGGGCTCTGTGTGTACGGCTCTGTGTGTACGGCACTGTGTTTACGGCTCTTTGTGTACGGGCTCGTAGTGTACGGCTCTGCGTGTACGGCTCGTTGTGTACGGCTCTGTGTACGGCTCTGTGGGTACGGCTCGTTGTGTACGGCTCTGTGTACGGCTTTGTGTGTACAGATCGTTGTGTACGGCTCTGTGTACGGCTCTGTGTGTACGGCTCTTTGTGTACGGCTCTTTGTGTACGGCACTGTGTCTACGGCTCGTTGTGTACGACTCTATGTGCACGGCTCTGTGTGTACGGCTTTGTTGCGTACGGCTCGTTGTGTACGGCACTGTGTGTACGGCTCCTTGTGTACGGCTCGTTGTGTACGGCTCTGTGTGTACGGCTCTGTGTGTACGGCTATTGTGTGTACGGCTCTGTGTGTACGGCTCGTTGTGTACGGCTCTGTGTACGGCTCTGTGTGCATGGCTCGTTGTGTACGACTCTGTGTACGGCCCTGTGTGCACGGCTCGTTGTGTACGGCTCTGTGTGCACGGCTCGTTGTGTACGGCTCTGAGTGTACGGCTCGTTGTGTACGGCTCTGTGTGCACGGCTCTGTGTGTACGGCTGTGCGTACGGCTCGTTGTGTACGGCACTGTGTGTACGGCTCTTTGTGTACTGCTCGTTGTGTACGGCTCTGTGTGTACGGCTCTGTGTGTACGGCTCGTTGTGTACGGCTCTGTGCACGGCTCTGTGTGCACGGCTCGTTGTGTACGTCTCTGTGTACGGCTCTGTGTGTACGGCTCGTTGTGTACGGCTCTGTGTACGGCTCTGAGTGTACGGCTCTGTGGGTACGGCTCGTTGTGTACGGCTCTGTGTACGGCTCTGTGGGTACGGCTCGTTGTGTACGGCTCTGTGTACGGCTCTGTGTGTACGGCTCTTTGTGTACGGCTCTTTGTGTACGGCACTGTGTCTACGGCTCTGAGTGTGCCGCTCTATGTCCACGGCTCTGTGTGTACGGCTCCTTGTGTACGGCTCGTTGTGTACGGCTCTGTGTGTTCGGCTCTGTGTGTACGGCTCTGTGCGTACGGCTCGTTGTGTACGGCACTGTGTGTACGGCTCTTTGTGTACTGCTCGTTGTGTACGGCTCTGTGTGTACGGCACTGTGTTTACGGCTCTTTGTGTACGGGCTCGTAGTGTACGGCTCTGCGTGTACGACTCGTTGTGTACGGCTCTGTGTACGGCTCTGTGTGTACGGCTCGTTGTGTACGGCTCTGTGTACGGCTCTGAGTGTACGGCTCTTTGTGTACGGCACTGTGTCTACGGCTCGTTGTGTACGGCTCTATGTGCACGGCTCTGTGTGTAAGGCTTTGTTGCGTACGGCTCGTTGTGTACGGCTCGTTGTGTACGGCTCTGTGGGCACGGCTCGTTGTGTAAGGCTCTGAGTGTACGGCTCGTTGTGTACGGCTCTGTGTGCACGGCTCTGTGTGTACGGCTCTGTGCGTACGGCTCGTTGTGTACAGCACTGTGTGTAGGGCTCTTTGTGTACTGCTCGTTGTGTACGGCTCTGTGTGTACGGCTCTGTGTGTACGGCTCGTTGCGTACGTGTCTGTGCACGGCTCTGTGTGCATGGCTCGTTGTGTACGTCTCTGTGTACGGCTCTGTGTGTACGGCTCGTTGTGTACGGCTCTGTGTACGGCTCTGAGTGTACGGCTCCGTGTGTACGGCTCTGTGTGTACGGCACTGTGTTTACGGCTCTTTGTGTACGGGCTCGTAGTGTACGGCTCTGCGTGTACGACTCATTGTGTACGGCTCTGTGTACGGCTCTGTGGGTACGGCTGGTTGTGTACGGCTCTGTGTACGGCTCTGTGTGTACGGCTCTTTGTGTACGGCTCTTTGTGTACGGCACTGTGTCTACGGCTCGTTGTGTACGGCTCTATGTGCACGGCTCTGTGTGTACGGCTTTGTTGCGTACGGCTCGTTGTGTACGGCACTGTGTGTACGGCTCCTTGTGTACGGCTCGTTGTGTACGGCTCTGTGTGTACGGCTCTGTGTGTACGGCTCTTGTGTGTACGGCTCTGTGTGTACGGCTCGTTGTGTACGGCTCTGTGCACGGCTCGTTGTGTACGGCTCTGTGTACGGCTCTGTGTGTACGGCTCTGTTTGCACGGCTCGTTGTGTACGGCTCTAAGTGTACAACTCGTTGTGTTCGGCTATGTGTGCACGGCTCTGTGTGTGCGGCTCTGTGCGTACGGCTCGTTGTGTACGGCATTGTGTGTACGGCTCTTTGTGTACTGCTCGTTGTGTACGGCTCTGTGTGTACGACTCTGTGTGTACGGCTCGTTGTGTACGGCTCTGTGTACGGCTCTGTGTGCACGGCTCGTTGTGTACGTCTCTGTGTACGGGTCTGTGTGTACGGCTCGTTGTGTACGGCTCTGTGTACGGCTCTGAGTGTACGGCTCCGTGTGTACGCCTCTGTGTGTACGGCTCCGTGTGCACGGCTCCGTGTGTACGGCTCTGAGTGTACGGCTCTGTGTGTACGGCTCGTTGTGTACGGCTCTGTGTACGGCTCTGTGGGTACGGCTCGTTGTGTACGGCTCTGTGTGTACAGATCGTTGTGTACGGCTCTGTGTACGGCTCTGTGTGTACGGCTCTGTGTGTAAGGCTCTTTGTGTACGGCTCCATGTGTACGGCTCCATGTGTACGACTCTGTGTGTACGGCTCTGTGTATACGGCTCTGTGTATACGGCTCTGAGTGTGCGGCTCTGTGTGTACGGCTCTGTGTGTACGGCTCTGTGTGTACGGCTCTGTGTGTACGGCTCTGTGTGTACGACTCTGTGTGTCCGGCTCTGTGTGTAGGGCTGCGTGTGTACGGCTCCGTGTGTACGGCTCTGTGTGTACGGCTCTGTACGGCTCTGTGTGTACGGCTCTGAGTGTACGGCTCTTTGTGTACGGCTCTGTGTGTATGGCTCTGTGTGTACGGCTCTGTGTGTACGGCTCTGTGTGTACGGCTCTGAGTGTACGGCTCTGTGTATACGGCTCTGAGTGTACGGGCTCTGTGTGTACGGCTCTGTGTGTACGGCTCTGTGTGTACGGCTCTGTGTGTGCGGCTCTAAGTGTGCCGCTCTGTGTGCACGGCTCTGTGTGTACGGCTCTGTGCGTACGGCTCGTTGTGTACGGCACTGTGTGTACGGCTCTTTGTGTACTGCTCGTTGTGTACGGCTCTTTTTGTACGGCTCTGTGTGTACGGCTCTGTGTGTACGGCTCTGTGTGTACGGCTCGTTGTGTACGGCTCTGTGTACGGCTCTGTGTGCACGGCTCGTCGTGTCCGGCTCTGTGTACGGCTCTGTGTGTACGGCTCGTTGTGTACGGCTCTGTGTACGGCTCTGAGTGTACGGCTCCGTGTGTACGGCTCTGTGTGTACGGCTCCGTGTACACGGCTCCGTGTGTACGGCTCTGAGTGTACGGCTCCATGTGTACGGCTCCATGTGTACGGCTCTGTGTGTACGGCTCTGTGTATACGGCTCTGTGTATACGGCTCTGAGTGTGCGGCTCTGTGTGTACGGCTCTGTGTGTACGGCTCTGTGTGTACGGCTCTGTGTGTACGGCTCTGTGTGTCCGGCTCTGTGTGTAGGGCTGCGTGTGTACGACTCCGTGTGTACGGCTCTGTGTGTACGGCTCTGTACGGCTCTGTGTGTACGGCTCTGTGTGTACGGCTCTGTGTGTACGACTCTGTGTGTACGGCTCCGTGTGTAATTCACTGCCTGGACATTTTTAGGAATACAGAACACGCTCCCGTTAATGGATTTTAGCGAAAACTTAACTCAGTGGCACATATTTCATCCAATTGACGCATTGTCCCCAGAGGCTAGCTCGATCCTTGGCCAAATTGAGCCATCGTGTGCACAAAACGGGCCTGAAACAACTATTTCGTCATTTTGCAGTAAGTGACCAGACACCCACTAGAATGATGTAATGTGGCGTGTTCTGATTCTAGAAGAGTTCTCTTTTTAATCCATCGTGACCTGGGCATATAGCCATTTCTTCTTCGTTATCTGAGAAGACGACCCCTCCGGCCTTGCTCCCCCCCCCCCACCTAAGATGGTAAGTAAGGTTTATGAAATCAATGCCGACCTCTATATGTATATTTGACGCCATATCTTGCTGGTATCGGTGACGCCTCAGTTAAAGCAGCGTATTTACATGCACCATCTTAGATTTTTAAATTCTAGAATCAAGACTAAAAGTATCTCAAAATTATGATGCATATATGTTTTATATTTCAGTCAGTCTGTAAAACAACAATTTCAACATAAAACTGCGCACGCTGACGTCCTAGCGATTCGCAGTCGACATCACACAGAATACCGAACAGCGAACAGGGGCGCAAAAATGTCAAGCCGGCTGGCAACTTCTGCTCTGGTGAACAAATTTTTTCCGGATAGCCCACAGGCTTTTAGGATTTAAATTCAAGACTAATTACTTATTTGACATGGAGAAGAGATAGGTAAGCTTAATATAACAATTAACAACATATTGCTTTAAGAAATAACTTACTTGGTTGGTAGGCCCTCGGTGCATCCATTGCGCCCACCACCGTCTCCACAGCCTCTCCCATCGCAGCCACAGCGATCGCCGTCCCGTTTGTAGCTGGAGTGCCTCCAGCGCCATCCCCGGTCCCGTTCGCTGCTGCAATGCCTCCACCGCCCGTCCCGTTCTTTCTCACGGTGAACTCGCCGCCAGTCGTAAGTTCAAGGTAAACGGGTCCCTGGGTATCCTCACTGAAAGCCATGTTGTCAACACCAGCCATCTTTTTGTCCGCAACGACGCCGTTCGATTGCGGACTGTCGCTCCCCTCCAGTATCTGGAAAGTTTGCAAGCCGACCGAGGCGACCGAGCCAGCCGGACCGTCGACGGAGTTGGATTTCGTGACGATTCGCGAGGGTTTGTCCTGGACCTTGTTTGTGCGATGCCTCTTCTTGTAGGTGATGACGTCATACAGTGTGGCCATGAGGCAGATCAGTCCGAAGAAACAGAGCACCGCGCTGCAACGGGGGATCACGGAACAGGATAAAAGGTATGTTGGGATATTAATACATAATATTAACATCGACACTTTAAATAATTTGATAAATGTATGCTAATGTATTGGTGTACAACCAATCCTGTTGAAGTGATAAAGCAAAGATTTCTTTAAGAGCTGGCACTATGTCAAGTACGTTTTGAAAAAAGAACATGATGAAAGTTATAGTGCAGATGGAATCTTGCTGTAAGAGAAGCTTTAATTAATGTGGTGGGACCGGGCTATAATTCTTCACACCAGTCTTCACAAATGTGATCCTATTCCATTCACATTCTCCAGCTTGGCCTCCGCTCCCGGACTCCCCACACCCCCACACCCCTACACCCCCACCTTGTCAAAATACGTGTTTCGTCGAATGAAAGCACCAACTAAATACAATTCAACTCGTTTTTGACTCCCATGGCGCTGCTGTGGCGCTCAGACGGGAGAGAAGCCTCAATTTTACCAGAGAGACATCTCATTAGCTCCCAAGAAACTCGGTAAGCCGAATGAAAGAACCAGCTAAGTCAATAACAAACAACCCGTGCACAAAAGTGGCATAAAACAACAATTAATTTAATTTCATTTCCAACAATGAACCAGCGTCTTCATCCAACCGCGCGTTGTGTTAACGACCGGCTCTCCCCAGGGTGGATGGTTGGTTGGTTATTCAGGGCCCGTATTCTCGAACAAGTTGCGATCATCGCAATATTTAAGAAGAAATATTTGCGAAAAATCGTAGCTGCGAAAAATCGCAAGTTCCTATTCTCGAAATTTTTGTGATTTATCGCAACTACGAAGTTTCGCAAGTAGTTTTTCGCGGTTGTCAGGGATAATTTTCTCGTAGCAACTGGTCTAAACGAACGCGCGCTTTTTTGCAGTGGTGGATATTAACATGTATTGGGCATTAACATTTAGTATTTGCAAATGTGAATAGACATAAAACTCCAGAAATATGACGAGGGAGGTGGGGGGGGGGGGGGGGACTGGCAAATATGTCTGAGGCTGTAATGGGCGGACGACAGGCCTAAATTTAAATTAAGCTCAGGACAATATGCGACCATTCTATACCTATGGTATGGCATGTTTATCAATATCAAGGCAAAGTAAGCTAAACTACTTACGCACATTAGCCTAACTTACATTGGCAAGCGTAAGTGACGCTGTCGTCGTTGCATGTTGCAGATTTATATAGTATCCAATATCATGAATAGATCTACGAGACACGGTCACGGGTGGGACGCTTGGTCATGGTAATCCACTAGCACAGACCATGCAGACACTATCTCAGGTTATTTAAGATCTTGTAACATTGTAATCCATTAATTAGACTTTAGCACTGAGGCACTTTGACAACTGACGCCGTGACGGCGCGACTAAACGTGTCATGCTTCCAACCTGAACCACTCAAATGAGTGTAGGAGGCTGTTAGTAACTTAGTTTTTTGCGTGTTGATACCACTGTATACATGGTATACATGGTGTAGCAGAAACAAATCTTTACAACGTGCAGTCGCGCCATTACTTGAAACAAAGTATGGGTAGTCTCTGTGACGAAACACGTACGTGAACATGAACGAAAGCGCACGCAAAATATAGATCTATAAACATTTCCACACAAAAAATTGTTCAAAATAAATTTTAAAATAAGAATTATTACGAGTTGGTGGGCATGTTAACTAGTACAATAGCGTTACATCTGAAGGCCTCTAAAATGCCGTATTCTGACCCAAACCGCCCTGCTGCCCATGCAATCGACAACCATGCATAGAACAATGAAACATGACGTCACGCACAAAAGAATTGTAGTTATAGCTTTAAATAGCCCGCTTCCATGACTAGTTGCCTAGTTGCACATGCTATGTTTCTTGGCAACATATATATGGCATAAAAAGGCGACTGGCCAACTATATGTGGAAAGGCTTGCGATTTGCGGACAGTCAGTCCCAAAATGCTTTACTTTTGTCGTTGCATGCGGAAATTAAACCAAAGAAGCAGAGACAAGTCAACGCCTTAAATTTAAATTCAACTCGTAATAATAGTAATAGCGCGAGTTTTGCTTGGCGTTAGGCATTTTATTGGCGCCCCGCAAACTCGCGCTATTGTCATATTATTGTCTGGACTGGATAATTCAACATATGCTCCGTATCTCATATAACAGCAAACAAGCAGCATAGCAAGAAATAAGTGAGCCCAATCTTACAATTAAATTCTGAATCTCGAATCTTTAAATTTGCCGATTCAATCCTCATTAACTAAATTAATCCACCTCCGGGGGTAGGCAGGCGACGCAACTCGCATGCCGGCCCCCAGGGGCGGATTAATTTAGCATATATATATAATCAGAGAGATTATTCCCTATAGTATACGATCTCTGACATGCAGGCCCCAACTCGGTCAGTCGGAATCACATTTTGTAATTGTATGCTACAATTAGCCAAATAACAGTTATGCAAGAATGGCAGCGTGCTCGCTGGTCGTGACGCTCGATATGACGTCAATAAAGAAATAAACGATACAAAGTTGCAAAAATCATGAGTGCACATCACGCTCATCACTTCGCCTTGCTAGCAAGAGCAAGGATTATGGGAAGGGGCGGGGCATTGTAGATGTACTGGTAAAGCCATATGTATGTACCATGGATACCCAAATTGTCGGAGTGCATAAACATGGTAAAATATATGTAGTAAATGGTCGAATGTAGAGTTGTCACAGAATAGCAAACTTAGACATAAGCGATATCGACTTCGCCCATTCACTTGCTGTTCAACTTAGCTTGTCACTCCACCAGGACAAATTTAGATAAAATGCTAGAAGTTTAGGAAAATCGAAGCGACACATTCACAGCAACATTGATAGATATATCTTATTACATTCACGTGCAATCCGCGATTCCAGACATCAATATTATTTCAGCGAATACGCAAAAACAGTCGCCTCGATTTTGCAGAAATTTCCGCACTTTAAAGGGATTGCCATGATCAAGTGACATGCCATATATTACAGAAATCGTATGAGCAATTATTGTTTTGTTGCATATGGAGCGTAACATATTCGAGGCACTTACGTACAGCGCCAAAACCATCGCTTCGACTAGGGTTAATTTTGAATGCACATTAACAGATAACTTTATTGCTGTAGATGTATTAGATCTAAATTTATTTATATGATAATATAAATGTCTCGCTTCGATTTTCTCCGCTTTATCCTAAATATAATGATATAGGTGACTAAAGCAGTTGATGGTGGAGGGGGGGGGGGGTGTCGGTGTCACTTGTAGGTATAGTTCGCTGCTAAGTAACATCTTTGATGCATTGCGTCACAATACATTTGACGTCACTTAATTAGCCACGCGCGCTTAGATTGGAACAAAGACGCTATTTTAGGTGCACTGCGGCCTGATAATGATACCACAACATATCCATATAAACACCTTATTGTTGTTGAGATTCGTGAATGGATCTTCACGAAGCCTAACGATTCGCTGTCGGAGCCTTCGTCGAAATAAGTGACTCGCCATGAAGATTGCCACCATGATTACTGACTAGTTGCGACTAGTTGCGAGACGTTTGAACACATCGCAAATTTTGCGATGAAACTTAGGAAGATCTTTTTCTTAACTTTTCGAGAATACCACTTGCGATGAAACGCTACTTTTGCGATTTTTCGCAGCAATATTTGCGAGGAAGTCAAGTTGCGAAGATCGCAACTCGTTTGAGAATACGGGCCCAGGACGCTTTAACCACTCTCCCCAGGGCGGAAGCTGTAGTAGTCTCCTCCACAGCCCCCCGCTGCGTGGCCAGCTAGGCTGGGAACCGGCCTAGAGCTTCTCGCAGCATACTAGGCCGGTAACTCGTACTTTTTAAGCCTCCGTGATTGGTCGAGCGCCAGTGGTCGTGCAGCTACTATGGTAAGTCAAAATGAATTTTCATATCTTCAAGAAATTAACCGTAAAATTGTTGTATACATGTCTTTACATGAGTTGGACATATGTCCTATTATTTAAAAACATATTACAATGTGAAGTAAATTGGATCATAATTTGGATTTCACATAGCATATGAAACATAGAGATTAGGAATAGAGAGACATTGAATTTGTTTGCCGGGAGGAGGATATTTTGGCCAATATTATACGAAGCTGATGTCGTCCTCGTCGTCATTACTGGTTATAATTGTGTTGACGAAACGGAAACATTGCCTATATTCCGTGATAGTTCAGCGGCTAAACGACAAATTAGCTCGAGTTGTGCATTTGGTGGTAAAAGCATGAAAGTTAGCACACTTGTCCTTAATATCCTTGTATTTAAATTTAGCTTGTGTCAGGTCGACTTTACCCCTGGCGGCTTTGGACGGGCAAAACTACCCAAAAAAAAGCTCAATATCTCGCAAATCGACGATCGAACTAATTTGGTTTATGTTTATGCATAGGTTTTCGAGGTCGCTGAATTAAACAAAAGATATTTGTGTGTATCTAGGTGCAACGCATCCCCTAGCTCCACGATGGCGGACAAAGGCCAGCAAACATGCTCAATGTCTTAAAAACTTAGAGGCGCAGGGTCCCTACATAGGGAAATGGCTGATGCGTTGTTCTTGAATATCCAGTGAGGACCTATTTAACCTTTGCTTACACAAAAACCTGGACACCTGAACATGGACAGACATCAAAATAACAGTTTTATCCTTCTTACTGTGAGTCCAAGATATCGCTTAAAATTGGTGAAATTGTCCACCATTTAAAAACATGGCCGCCGGTGATCAAATATGACTCAACAATTAACTAAATTCGATTAGACATGAATTTGTAACATGTGAGCCAAATTTCATCCTTTTACCACAAAATGACATGACATCCTGTAGTACAATTCGGTAATACTCCATGTGTTTAATGGTCAGCTAGAAAAGATCTAAAACACACGTTCATTATTGAAATGTAGTATTGCAAAGGAGGGAAGACGGACGCGCACGCACGTACAAACGTATGTAACTTTTTTCTTTCTTTTTCATAATTTAAAACACGTGGTAAGGCGTCGGACACCTACCCGCAATCTCGAACTTGATCATGTTCATACTGTCTCCTCTCCGCAAGGTCTCACGATCAGTTGCATTCATCAGTCGATTAAATTCCACTCTGAATTTCCATGGTTTCGAGGTCAGACCTCCGTCTTATAAGTCAGCATATGTCGTAATTAGATATTTCCTTAGATAAACTACAATGCGAGGTCTCGTGAAGGTATATAGAAACACTTATGAGGTGCAGTATGGGAACATCAGTTATGTTTTTTTAAATTTGGCGACTAAGGAAAAAGGCCGGAATTCCGGCCCTTTCTAAAATGGAGAATACCCGTTACCAGCGGTCTGTTTCGGACAGGCAGGCTGGTTCCCAGCGAACGTGGCCAGCTCACTCACATTGGGTCTGTAAACGGTTAAATTCACTGTACGGAATTCCGGCCACCCCGCTGAACCGGTAAGTAAACATTCTTGATTTTCGCGAAATTTGAGCCAAAACTGTTTTACTGACTCAAAAACTTTGTCAACGGCGGCCATGATGCATCGCACTCAGTTACCACAGCCAATGAGAATATTCGAAAGAGGCAGAGCGCGTTGACCCTGTTGACCAACCCCTGCCAAGCTTACATTAACCGTTTACAGCCCCACATGGAGCGAGTGGAGGTGGGGGTGTGGCAGAGCCTAGCTGTAGTACTCACATCGAGGCCATGGCAGGGACGTCGTCTGTGATCGGCGGCTGTTCCCGTGTTCCATAGCAGCGGGTGATCGTGCGCCAGGGTAGAATAGGCAATATGATATGGTAACCTGAAGCCGGAACGCATAGTGTTACTCGGAAAGTATTACTTGGTCGATACGTCATACTGGCCGACACGTCACATTGGTCGACACGTCACGTCACACTGGTCGACAGGTCACGTCACTATGGTCGACACGTCACGTCACAATGGTCGACAGGTCACGTCACTATGGTCGACACGTCACGTCACAATGGTCGACAGGTCACGTCACTATGGTCGACACGGCGCCCTGGTCGGCTCGTCACACTGGTCGACACGTCACACTGGTCGACACGTCACGTCACACTGGTCGACACGTCACGTCACTATGGTCGACACGTCACACTGGTCGACACGTCACACTGGTCTACACGTCTCACTGCTTGACACGACACGTCACACTGGTCGACACGTCACGTCACACTGGTCGACACGTCACGTCACACTGGTCGACACGTCACGTCACTATGGTCGACACGTCACGTCACAATGGTCGACACGTCACGTCACAATGGTCGACACGTCACACTGGTCGACACGTCACACTGGTCTACACGTCGTACTGCTTGACACGACACGTCACGCTGCTTGACACGACACGTCACACTGGTTGACACGACACGTCACACTGGTCGACACGTCACGTCACTCTGGTCGACACGTCACATTGGTCGACACGTCACACTGGTCGACACGTCACATTGGTCGACACGTCACACTGGTCGACACGTCACACTGATCGACACGGCACTCTGGTCGACACGTCACATTGGTCGACACGTCACATTGGTCGACACGTCACACTGGTCGACACGAAACGTCACACTGGTCGACACGTCACGTCACTGGTCGACACGTCACACTGGGCGGCATGTTGCTTTGGTCGACACGTCACACTGGTCGACACGGCACTCTGGTCGACACGTCACATTGGTCGACACGTCACACTGGTCGACACGGGTCGACACGTCACATTGGTCGACACGTTACACGTCATTATTATAGAAGAGACGTCACACGTCATACGAGTTGACATGCCGTACTAGTGAATACGTCATCCTGGTTAACACGACACACGTCACACAGGACGACACGTTATACTCGCTACACGCCAAACGTCACATTGGTCGACACGTTTCACGTCATAATGTTAAAATACACGCCACACGACACACGGCACACGTCATACGGGTGGACACGTCATTCATCATACTGGCGGTCACGTTATACGTCATACTGGTGGTCACGTCATGTGTCATACTGGTGGTCACGTCATGTGTCATACGGGAGACACGTCATGCGTCATACGATGGGACACGCAATGCGTCATACGGGTGGACACGTCATGCGTCATACGATGAGGCACGTCATGCTTCAAACTGGTGGTCACGTCATACGTCATACTGGTGGCCACGTCATAATGGTGGTCACGTCATACTGGTCGTCACGTCATGCGTCATACAGGTAGGCACGGCATGCGTCATACGATGAGACACGCAATGCGTCATACGATGGGACACGTCATGCGTCATACAATGAGACACGTCATGCGTCATAGCGGTGGACACGTAAAACGTCATGGCATGCTGGTCACTGCAATCAATATGCAGATCACGTGAAATATAAAAGGTATAGTAAACCCAATGACACCACAAATCAACACCCTGGCTTCAGACATAGTCACAATGATAGCGTGTACACGTCATTTGGAATCCAGTCCCAACCCGCTATTTGAGGTTTTACTGTATATGAGGGTTGAACACTTACCGTCGATGATTGCCCGTATGTCTTTCTCCGAGCAGCTCTGCGGCACACACGATCCCAGACCAGCGAGTTCCTGTCAGGTGTGAATCGACAGCAATGTTTTTATAATCGCTTAGAGATTTTTAATAACGCCACTGACGTGGAAATTGGGTTTTCTGTCGCGTTGGGCCGGCATTGTTCACGAATTTTCCCTTATCTTGAGGGTATCTTAATTACACGCATCAACAACACTGGCCGGTTTTAAATCAAACCTTTTTGCTTTCCTCTCCTTGCTAATACTGTAATTGCTTTAAAAACGCTCGAATCACCTTTGCAGACGTATTAATGGTGGCGGGGGGGGGGGGGGGGGGTGGCACGGGGTATTTATTTTCCTCGGGAATGGCTTCATTTCACCGTGAACTGGGAATGAGGAAAATAACTCTTCGTGAACTAGGAATGGGGTATTGTCATCAAGCGTCAACTGGGAATTTTGCTATTTTATAACCGTGTATCGATAAATCGCCAATTTTTATCATGTATCCGCCCTCTCCCTTTGGATGCGCGGAGTTTATTTCCATGACCCGGGAATACAGAAATTTATTCTTCGTGATCTCAGAACACGAACCTCCCGTTGCCCACCCCCATTAATTACATCATTTATACAAGGACAAGTCAAGATGGCGTAGCGGAGAATGCGCCGTTAATCAGCCTGGGTTCTAACTCACGTTGTTTGCGTAGTACCACTGGGTGAAACAGTACTTGGCTTGGGTCTTGTTGAAGCCGAAAAGTGGGCTTGCATCCATGTAAGTCCGCTTGCATAGATGGTAGTCTCCTTCCCACACCAAATCTCCGTTGTTTATTCCCGATTCCAGCTTTCCCCATGCATCAGCCACTGTAAATATCAGTGCAAGTTGCGGCACGAATAGGGGTGGAATCACTCGCTATATAGAATTTAGGACGGCGATACTCAGCTCTGACATGCCCTCGGGGAGTGTGTGTGTGTATTATAGAAACATGGGAGGACGAACATCTTCGTATGGGGGGGGGGGGGGGCACTCTGCCAGAAGAGGGAGCTCGTTCCTCACATCACCTCTACCCCACCGATCTCCCGGCAGAGGGCGTTACGCTTGCGCCATAGTCCCTCTGTCCCACGTCCCTGCTACCCCACGTTACCGTCCACCTCCGGTTAAACCGAGGCTTGTTCCGGTTGATTTTTTTATTTTTGGTGCAGTATTTGAAAAAAATATAGATATTCCGTTGCCGTACGATTGTCGTATGCAAGGGTTAAACGAGAATTTTGTTAAAAATAACACGAGATCAAAGTTTAAAGCGTTTCACGCCTTTGACCTCGATCGAACTCGAAAACATAGTTCGAAAGTAACATGGCTTTTAATTAATCCAAACCAAACCAATTTGTCCGGTACCGTACCAGTAGCACAGTAAATGCTAAATAATAGTGTATTTCATGCTAAACTGCGAATATAACTTCGATGAGATTCATTTTAATTTTCGCGTATGAAGGATAATTCTGATAGTTAAATTTGACGTGGGGCAGAGGGACTATAGTTTAAGCGAAACGCCCTCTGCCAGGAGATCCATGGGGGCGCTACCGCATACCACAGCGCGAACAATGTAATGTAATCGCGTTGTCTCGTTATCAGCTTGTAGACGAAACTGATTCCCGCAAACATAGGACAATTTCGGAATTTGGAGTTCAATGTCGAAATGTATCCCTTCCAGACCCATTACAGTGACGGTTGAATTAATATGACAAATCTTTAGGATAAGTGGGTAACTAGGATAAGTGTCATTTGCTCTTAAAGCATGTAACTTACTTTCGAGTGCCCAATCTCTTCCCAGTGCAAGTCCAAAGTTAAGGTAGTCTATGTCGTTCTGGCACTGAGCCGGCAAGGCTGAGTCATTTGTCGCAGCAGGAGCCCAGTTGCGGAGGATGTTGGTCTTGGCGGCTCCGGCGAGTCTATTCCCTGCGGCCCCCTCATCCAGCACCGTGTCGGCGGCCGCCACGAGGAGCGACCCCCCAATGGCGATCCCTAGCGACACCCAGAAGATCCCTAGTAACGGCAAGCCACGCGATCCGCCAGCCATCTTTGACACCGATACAAACTCGGGGTTGATAAGGTGTTGGGTGTAAAAGATGGAGAGGAATTTAACAGCCAGAGAGCGTGGCTCGCTCCGCCACACGTCTTAATTGTCTACCAGCTACGCAGATATGTCCCAAGAACGTGATAGCGATCAACAACAATGACATTTGACCCTTCTCGGCGGGTGACGGTCTTGCACGTGACGGTACCTCACGTAAGATGTGTTTTTTTGTGTCAGCCCACCGGACTTTGCCGCTAGCTCTTACGCCCCGATTAGCGTCAACCCCGGGAGTGCATGGGGCCGGGGGCACTATTATACAAATCTGGTGGGGGGTTACCTGGGTGTCCTGTGATGCATGAGACAGTGTATATTTGTGACGAAGAAGATGCCGCTATGGAGTGGACATTTCCGATGAAAAAGGTCAGATTTTAAAATTTGCGACCGGGGGGCTGGGGTACTCTGAAAATGTGTGTAAATAGAGCGGGATTTGCGGGGTAAAAGAATAAACCGAGCGGGTCTGCATGGGGCGTTCGTTAACGGGGTCTGTAGGTCACAGGTCAAAGTCACAGTCAAGTCAACTGTTAAGATCAAATTCTTTTTACGTCATCTCACACTACGGGTGACGCAAACTCGTTAATTAAGTGCCAGCGATGACGGGAATGACGTCAACACAGGCACTTAAGTAAGCCATATATAAGTTTATGTATCGAAATCCGCGATAGTCTAGCTGTAGTCCGGTGTTGATATACAGATACATATCGCGTTGTTCAGTGTGGACAAGTGGTCGGTGAGTTGACGGTGGCTCTCGTCACCACAGAGGGTGGCAAAACGGAAAAGGGGCGGGGGGGGGGGGGGGGGAGTTGTGACCGTAACAAATAATAAAGCATGTGACCATCGGTATCTCAAGAGGGGGGACCTTTTCCGATTGGCAGTTTTTGGCGATCTTTATTCGTGCAATTTATGGTTGAACGCGAAGATCATTTCGCTATTTACCGCGATCCGTTGTAGCAGCGTGTGAATTCCTCGATATTCGCGATATTTTTTTCGTGCCCAGTCTTGAACTATATTTATATTACTCTGCCTAATTCTTCGCGATTCGAGATCCCCGCCTCCCTCTATCACATGACATCTTCAATGGCATAAAGAAAAAAAATTTGTTTTATCTAATTTTTGTGCCGCTGTCAATAATTTTCTTTGGCGTATTTTGAACCCTTTTACTTGCAAGTCTTTTGAGAGCGGATGGGGGGCCCCACCCGCTCTCAACTTTAGGCTGCGCATGTTCAAGCCAATACTTGTAACATTTGGAAATTTGCAGGACGTGTTGGCCAATCTTCATATATGCTTGGCGGTACACATTTCATTCATGGCCTCGTAGGTAGCCCTTCTCTGGGGCGCGTGCAGAAATTCTTGAAGAGACGGGTGAGCACAATAAATTGTTCCACACAAAACATGAAAAAAATGCATGCCATAGTAAAAGAGACGTGAGGTGACCGTAGTGCAAGCTACGTACTATTTACACCCCTTATAATCGTTGGTAAGCTAAAAACAATACTACGAAGCTTGATTGCAGTGTAATGTATAAGGAGAGGCCAGGGGGCACAGAATTTGAAATGGGGGGGGGGGGGGCACAAATATACCTTAGTGTCTGAAAGGAGGGCACGTGCCTAGACGTGTTTATGCGAGATAATTAAAGATCCCATGCGAGTCTCTCGTCATGAAGAGGTTAAGGCATATAAAAGGCCCTTTTTTTACCAACCAAACAAATCTAATTTCCTCTTAACGGAGACTTACACTTTGTCATATGCGTACGTTAGAGAAGTAGGCTCCCTGCTAAATGCCAAACGGCGATGGCTAATCGCGGTCCAGGCGCCTGTGGTCCAACAGACGATGTACAACAATCAAGAGCTCTCGGTACTTCGACTGCACGCAACTTTTTGTCTGCCAGAATAAGCCTTATTATTGATTAGTCATTTTTTCCGTGTTGTAAATGAATGATCCTGCCCTGTGTAATCCGGACTATGGACACACATGCAGGCACAGTAAATCGACTGACACGGGGGGGGGGGCCTGTGAGTGTGAGTGATGAAGTGGCCTGTCGTAAGGGGTGGGGGAGAGATCATCCGCATCGCCTACTAATTAGAAGGCGGGACGGACCCTCCCCCCACCCCCCCATATATCAGTCGATTTACTGTGCCTGTTATTGCACATTATAGTCAGCTGATTGAGCAATCTACAGTATTGTCCACTACAGGCCACATGCACCATATTTCAGCGGGGGTGGGGGTGTGGGCTAGGTACCGTGGGGTACCCCTATAAACAAGAGTGTTTATAGGGGTCCCCCACCCGCTGATTTGCGGCGCCTGTGGTTAAGACCCTTCCAAGGTGGTTTGGGTGATCAAGTTTTGTTACCTGTGTATGCTATACACTGATACATACATGTATATGTTATAAAACCCCCCATCATCATTTTGGTCCCCCCCACCCCTATCCCCTCAGTATTGATATTGGTGTTTTAGCTGGATGGGCCAACAAGGAACTCACAGATGATGAGTAGCATGCCCCAGCTTGGGTGCCAATGGCTATGGCCCCTGAGGGGGGGTAGCCATGTCGCCTGTCGATTTTACGAAAAGGTTCATGTCGTATGTCGATTTTTTAAGAAAAGGTCAATGTCGCGTATCGATTTTAAGTAAAGTTCCGTGTCGCTAAGTCTTATGTTGCATGTCGATTCTAAGACAACCCCAATGTTGCGTTGTCGATTTACAAAAAAAATGGCTGTGTCGCCGTGTCGAAAAAGCCCCTCTATGGCCCTAATGGCTATGCAGGCTGGCCTTGGGAATCAAACCCACCAGTTACTGATCTGTAGTGTAGACTGTAGTGTGCCAGTTACATGTGTGAGCTAGGCCAACTGGATATATTGAAGCTGTATTAGCCATGATGCTTCCCTAAAAGCCAAATTTTGTCCTACATCACTGCCACATACTGGTCAAGTATCTAACAATAAATACATTGATATATTTATATATAATTATGTTGCCTGAACCAGTTAGGGCCAGTGGTTATATGCACAGGAGCCTTAATTGTGGGTGTGTAGGGTGGGAAGGAGGTGTAGGGGGAGGAGGCAGACTACACCCATATGTCATAATAAGAGATATGGGTATAGCTGGCCCCCTCCCCCCACTCCTGCCCCACCCACCCACGATTGAGGCTCCTGTGCTATATGTCCACACTCATGGGTGTGCGTAATTTCTGTTCTTCAGAAATGGGCTCTTTTGTTCACTTTGAACTGGGAATGAAGAAAGTGACTAATCCTGAAAGGAGAAAGGGACATTAGACCACTATCATGATTAAGATTTTATTTCATTATATAAACTGATATAAATCAGGGAAATTTATATATAATCATCAATGTAACAACCTCTGTGATTTACTATCCCTGATTTATTTGCTTACTAGGAAAGAATAGTTTGGTGTAAATAGGCCTATTTTCAGGCTTTTTGTCTCATGGTGTGGGGTCCACAGGGCCAGGACCCCCCTCTTATATATTTTGTCACTCAATTCTTTGTGAACCAGGAATTCATCCTTCTTTGGGAACGGGAAAGACAGAAATGTGTTCTTCAAGATCTGAAAACCAAACCTGGCCCTTCTTGCCACCCTCTGATCATGGTACATTTGTAGAAAAAAAGAAAAGCGTCTGGTCTAACTTCTTCACCGAAATACTGAATATAATGCTGTGGAGGCAAATCTAAACGGAAGATATTTTAAACATTATTCCAGCTTCTCGAATAAATTCTGGCAATTTTCAGACCATTTGCCTATTTTAAAATTGTCACAGAAAACCAGTCAACATTAGCGCATTTGTTCTCCATGTGTAAAACATACTAGGAAAGAAAGAGTGGCATATTAAATATTAGAAAAAGCTATAAAACTATGATCTAATAGTATGTACTGTATGTAAAAGATATATATAAATGGTGTTTTACCCAGATGCCTGCAAGCAAGACTTCAGTTTTAAGTGTACTGTAGAGTACCGGTACATACACTCTCCAGTCTACAGTACGAAACATCTGCACTCATATTTTCTCTATAATAATCTCAAAGGTGGATTGAGGAGGAGGGATATATTATGTTTGGGATAGCCACTGTTGTGATGGTTAGGGAACCAGTAATGTCAATGGGTGAGGCTTGGTGTCCTTTATGTTTATTTTGTCTTGTTTATTTTGTATATTTGGGAAAGTATTATCAAAAGTATTATTGAAATCAAGACTTCAGTTGATAAATCAACTGTTAAAGAAATTGTTCTTTCACTGTGTGGACACAAGACCTCTTACTGACCAGGCCATGCATCCTTTTCCACATATATTCCTTTGGATTGACTGATTTTGACTTTGGATTGAATATATGAGGAATAGGCATGCTTTGGGCATATGTCATGACAAACAGTCTTGTATTCTAGTCTATCTGCCATGTTACAGTCCACGAAATGAATTATGAGTCTTACGTGAGCTACCGGTACTAGAAACAATAGTTCACTCTAAAATGGAAGAACGACTTAATAATATAAAGATTTTCGTCTTATGTCGGCCTTTCTATTTACAACTAACGATATTATTGACCATAAGTAACATCTGCTTATCTTTATACGGCGATTGCCAAGGCGTCTTGAAATCTTTGTGCAATTGTAATCATGTTGGCAGAAAGAAAGCCATCAAGCAAAGACAACGCTCGTTGCCTCACTAAGTACTTGTAGTTGAGACCCAGAATGCTCCATATCAGAGTTCCTTCTGTCGGTCTGGATCGGTTGACAATAAAATGTCCATGGTTATCAATAATAGGGTCTCTTATCAATTACAGTTTTTGCCAAGAAGGTGCTGAGACATGTCTACCATTCAGAAAGTGATGGCGATGATGAGTGCAGAAGTGAACCACCAGAGGATAGTACACCTCGAATTCTCTGTGACAAAAGCCTCCAAGATCGCCTGACAATTACGACGCCTGTGGCAGTCCCGCAAAACAAGGCGGAAAACCTGAAAAACAAACGCGAAGATGGGTCCATTGAGCAAAGTCAGTCTCCCGAAGAGTCAGACAGCAGCAGCTTTGATGAGGAAGACGGCCCTAATAACACAGGTAAGTAGTCATCAGAGAATCGTTCAGCTGTGTAGTTAGAAAGACGGCCTTAATAACACAGATAAGTAGTCATCAGAGGATCCTTCAGCTGTGTGATGGTTAGACGGCCCTAATAACACAGGTAAGTAGTCATCAGAGAATCGTTCAGCTATATGATGGGAAGACGGCCTTAATAACACAGGTAAGTAGTCATCAGAGGATCGTTCAGCTGTGTGATGGTTAGACGGCCTTAATAACACAGGTAAGTAGTCATCAGAGGATCGTTCAGCTGTGTGATGGTTAGACGGCCTTAATAACACAGATGAGTAGTCATCAGAGGATCGTTCAGCTGTGATGGTTAGACGGCCTTAATAACACAGGTAAGTAGTCATCAGAGGATCGTTCAGCTGTGTGATGGTTAGACGGCCTTAAAAACACAGGTAAGTAGTCATCAGAGGATCGTTTAGTTGTGTGATGGTTAGACGGCCTTAAAAACACAGGTAAGTAGTCATCGGAGGATCGTTCAGCTGTGTGATGAGGAAGACGGCCTTAATAAAACATGTAATTAGTCATCAGAGGATCGTTCAGCTGTGTGATGGTTAGACGGCCTTGATAACACAGGTAAGTAATCATCAGAGGATCGTTCAGCTGTGTGATGGGAAGACGGCCTTAATAACACAGGTAAGTAGTCATCAGAGGATCGTTCAGCTGTGTGATGGTTAGACGGCCCTAATAACACAGGTAAGTAGTCATCAGAGGATCGTTCAGCTGTGTGATGGTTAGACGGCCTTAAAAACACAGGTAAGTAGGCATCAGAGGATCGTTCAGTTGTGTGATGGTTAGACGGCCTTAAAAACACAGGTAAGTAGTCATCGGAGGATCGTTCAGCTGTGTGATGAGGAAGACGGCTCTAATAAAACATGTAATTAGTCATCGGAGGATCGTTCAGCTGTGTGATGAGGAAGACGGCCTTAATAAAACATGTAATTAGTCATCAGAGGCTCGTTCAGCTGTGGAATGGTTAGACGGCCTTAACAACACAGGTAAGTAGTCATCAGAGGCTCGTTCAGCTGTATGATGGTTAGACGGCCTTAATAAAACATGTAAGTAGTCATCAGAGGATCGTTCAGCTGTGTGATGGTTAGACGGCCTTAAAAACACAGGTAAGTAGTCATCAGAGGATCGTTCAGTTGTGTGATGGTTAGACGGCCTTAATAACACAGGTAAGTAGTCATCAGAGGATCGTTCAGCTGTGTGATGGGAAGACGGCCTTAATAACACAGGTAACTAGTCATCAGAGGATCGTTCAGCTGTGTGTTGTTTAGACGGCCTTAATAACACAGGTAAGTAATCATCAGAGGATCGTTCAGCTGTGTGATAGGAAAACGGCCTTAATAACACAGGTAAGTAGTCATCAGAGGATCGTTCAGCTGTGTGATGGTTAGACGGCCTTAATAACACAGGTAAGTAGTCATCAGAGGATCGTTCAGCTGTGTGATGGGAAGACGGCCTTAATAACACAGGTAAGTAGTCATCAGAGGATCGTTCAGCTGTGTGATGGTTAGACGGCCTTAATAACACAGGTAAGTAGTCATCAGAGGATCGTTCAGCTGTGTGATGGTTAGAGGGCCTTAATAACACAGGTAAGTAGTCATCGGAGAATCGTTCAGCTGTGTGATGGTTAGACGGCCTTAAAAACACAGGTAAGTAGTCATCAGAGGATCGTTCAGTTGTGTGATGGTTAGACGGCCTTAAAAACACAGGTAAGTAGTCATCGGAGGATCGTTCAGCTGTGTGATGAGGAAGACGGCCTTAATAAAACATGTAATTAGTCATCGGAGGATCGTTCAGCTGTGTGATGAGGAAGACGGCCTTAATAAAACATGTAATTAGTCATCAGAGGCTCGTTCAGCTGTGGAATGGTTAGACGGCCTTAACAACACAGGTAAGTAGTCGTCAGAGGCTCGTTCAGCTGTATGATGGTTAGACGGCCTTAATAAAACATGTAAGTAGTCATCAGAGGATCGTTCAGCTGTGTGATGGTTAGACGGCCTTAAAAACACAGGTAAGTAGTCATCAGAGGATCGTTCAGTTGTGTGATGGTTAGACGGCCTTAATAACACAGGTAAGTAGTCATCAGAGGATCGTTCAGCTGTGTGATGGGAAGACGGCCTTAATAACACAGGTAACTAGTCATCAGAGGATCGTTCAGCTGTGTGTTGTTTAGACGGCCTTAATAACACAGGTAAGTAATCATCAGAGGATCGTTCAGCTGTGTGATAGGAAAACGGCCTTAATAACACAGCTAAGTAGTCATCAGAGGATCGTTTAGCTGTGTGATGGTTAGACGGCCTTAATAACACAGGTAAGTAGTCATCAGAGGATCGTTCAGCTGTGTGATGGTTAGACGGCCTTAAAAACACAGGTAAGTAGTCATCGGAGGATCGTTCAGCTGTGTGATGGTTAGACGGCCTTAAAAACACAGGTAAGTAGTCATCGGAGGATCGTTCAGCTGTGTGATGAGAAAGACGGCCTTAAAAACACAGGTAAGTAGTCATCGGAGGATCGTTCAGCTGTGTGATGAGGAAGACGGCCTTAATAACACAGGTAAGTAGTCATCAGAGGATCGTTCAGCTGTGTGGTTAGAAAGACGGCCTTAATAACACAGGTAAGTAGTCATCAGAGGATCGTTCAGCTGTGTGATGGTTAGACGGCCTTAATAACACAGGTAAGTAGTCACCAGAGGATCGTTCAGCTGTGTGATGGGAAGACGGCCCAAATAACACAGGTAAGTAGTCATCAGAGGATCGTTCAGCTGTGTGGTTAGAAAGACGGCCTTAATAACACAGGTAAGTAGTCATCAGAGGATCGTTCAGCTGTGTGATGGTTAGACGGCCTTAATAACACAGGTAAGTAGTCATCAGAGGATCGTTCAGCTGTGTGATGGTTAGACGGCTCTAATAACACAGGTAAGTAGTCATCAGAGGATCGTTCAGCTGTGTGATGGTTAGACGGCCTTAATAACACAGGTAAGTAGTCACCAGAGGATCGTTCAGCTGTGTAATGGTTAGACGGCCTTAATAACACAGGTAGGTAATCATCAGGATCGTTCAGCTGTATGATGGTTAGACGGCCTTAATAACACAGGTAAGTACTCATCAGGATCGTTCAGCGGTATGATGGTTAGACGGCCTTAATAACACAGGTAAGTAGTCATCAGAGGATCGTTCAGCTGTATGATGGTTAGACGGCCTTAATAACACAGGTAAGTACTCATCAGGATCGTTCAGCGGTATGATGGTTAGACGGCCTTAATAACACAGATAAGTAGTCATCAGAGGATCGTTCAGCTGTGTAAGGGTTACACGGCCTTAATAACACAGGTAAGTAGTCATCAGAGGATCGTTCAGCTGTGTGATGGTTAGACGGCCTTAATAACACAGGTAGGTAATCATCAGGATCGTTCAGCTGTATGATGGTTAGACGGCCTTAAAAACACAGGTAAGTAGTCATCGGAGGATCGTTCAGCTGTGTAATGGTTAGACGGCCTTAATAACACAGGTAGGTAATCATCAGGATCGTTCAGCTGTATGATGGTTAGACGGCCTTAATAACACAGGTAAGTACTCATCAGGATCGTTCAGCGGTATGATGGTTAGACGGCCTTAATAACACAGGTAAGTAGTCATCAGAGGATTGTTCAGCTGTGTGATGGTTAGACGGCCTTAACAACACAGGTAAGTAGTCATCAGAGGCTCGTTCAGCTGTGTGATGGTTAGACGGCCTTAATAACACAGGTAAGTAGTCATCGGAGAATCGTTCAACTGTGTGATGGTTAAACGGCCTTCATAACACAGGTAAGTAGTCATCAGAGGATCCTTCACCTATGTGATGGTTAGACGACCTTAAAAACACAGGCAAGTAGTCATCAGAGAATCGTTCAGCTGTGTGGTTAGAAAGACGGCCTTAATAACACAGGTAAGTAGTCATCAGAGGATCGTTCAGCTGTGTGATGGTTAGACGACCTTAATAACACAGGTAAGTAGTCATCAGAGGATCGTTCAGCTGTGTGATGGTTAGACGGCCTTAATAACACAGGTAAGTAGTCATCAGAGGATCGTTCAGCTGTTTGATGGTTAGACGGCCTTAATAACAGGTAAGTAGTCATCAGAGAATCGTCCAGCTGTGTGATGGTTAGACGGCCTTAATAACACAGGTAAGTAGTCATCAGAGGAACGTTCAGCTGTGATGGTTAGACCGCCTTAATAACACAGGTAAGTAGTCATCAGAGGATCGTTCAGCTGTGATGGTTAGACGGCCTTAATAACACAGGTAAGTAGTCATCAGAGGATCGTTCAGCTGTGTGATGGTTAGACGGCCTTAATAACACAGGTAAGTAGTCATCAGAGGATCGTTCAGCTGTGTGATGGTTAGACGGCCTTAATAACACAGGTAAGTAGTCATCAGAGGATCGTTCAGCTGTGTGATGGGAAGACGGCCTTAATAACACAGGTAAGTAGTCATCAGAGGATCGTTCAGCTGTGTGATAGGAAGACGGCCTTAATAACACAGGTTAGTAGTCATCAGAGGATCGTTCAGATGTGTGATGGTTAGACGGCCTTAATAACACACGTAAGTAGTTATCAGAGGAACGTTCAGCTGTGATGGTTAGACGGCCTTAATAACACAGGTAAGTAGTCATCAGAGGCTCGTTCAGCTGTGGAATGGTTAGACGGCCTTAATAACACAGGTAAGTAGTCATCAGAGAATCGTTCAACTGTGTGATGGTTAAACGGCCTTCATAACACAGGTAAGTAGTCATCAGAGGATCCTTCACCTATGTGATGGTTAGACGACCTTAAAAACACAGGTAAAAGTAGTCATCCGAGAATCGTTCAGCTGTGTGGTTAGAAAGACGGCCTTAAAAACACAGGTAAGTAGTCATCAGAGGATCGTTCAGCTGTGTGATGGTTAGACGGCCTTAATAACACAGGTAAGTAGTCATCAGAGGATCGTTCAGCTGTGTGGTTAGAAAGACGGCCTTAATAACACAGATAAGTAGTCATCAGAGGATCGTTCAGCTGTGTGATGGTTAGACGACCTTAATAACACAGGTTAGTAGTCATCAGAGGATCGTTCAGCTGTTTGATTTCCTTAGACGGCCTTAATAACACAGGTAAGTAGTCATCAGAGGGTCGTTCACCTATGTGATGGTTAGACGGCCTTAATAACACAGGTAAGTAGTTATCAGAGGATCGTTCAGCTGTGATGGTTAGACGGTCTTAATAACACAGGTAAGTAGTCATCAGAGGATCGTTCAGCTGTGTGATGGGAAGACGGCCTTAATAACACAGGTAAGTAGTCATCAGAGGATCGTTCAGCTGTATGATGGTTAGACGGCCTTAATAACACAGGTAAGTAGTCATCAGAGGATCGTTCAGCTGTTTGATGGTTAGACGGCCTTAATAACAGGTAAGTAGTCATCAGAGAATCGTCCAGCTGTGTGAGGGTTAGACGGCCTTAATAACACAGGTAAGTAGTCATCAGAGGATCGTTCACCTATGTGATGGTTAGACGGCCTTAATAACACAGGTAAGTAGTTATCAGAGGAACGTTCAGCTGTGATGGTTAGACGGCCTTAATAACACAGGTAAGTAGTCATCAGAGGATCGTTCAGCTGTGATGGTTAGACGGCCTTAATAACACAGGTAAGTAGTTATCAGAGGAACGTTCAGCTGTGATGGTTAGACGGCCTTAATAACACAGGTAAGTAGTCATCAGAGGATCGTTCAGCTGTGATGGTTAGACGGCCTTAATAACACAGGTAAGTAGTCATCAGAGAATCGTTCAGCTGTGATGGTTAGACGGCCTTAATAACACAGGTAAGTAGTCATCAGAGGATCGTTCAGCTGTGATGGTTAGACGGCCTTAATAACACAGGTAAGTAGTCATCAGAGGATCGCTCAGCTGTGTGATGGTTAGACGGCCTTAATAACACAGGTAAGTAGTCATCAGAGGATCGTTCAGCTGTGTGATGGTTAGACGGCCTTAATAACACAGGTAAGTAGTCATCAGAGGATCGTTCAGCTGTGATGGTTAGACGGCCTTAATAACACAGGTAAGTAGTCATCAGAGGATCGTTCAGCTGTGATGGTTAGACGGCCTTAATAACACAGGTAAGTAGTCATCAGAGGATCGTTCAGCTGTGTGATGGTTAGACGGCCTTAATAACACAGGTAAGTAGTCATCAGAGGATCGTTCAGCTGTGTGATGGTTAGACGGCCTTAATAACACAGGTAAGTAGTCATCAGAGGATCGTTCAGCTGTGTGATGGGAAGACGGCCTTAATAACACAGGTAAGTAGTCATCAGAGGATCGTTCAGCTGTGTGATAGGAAGACGGCCTTAATAACACAGGTTAGTAGTCATCAGAGGATCGTTCAGATGGGTGATGGTTAGACGGCCTTAATAACACAGGTAAGTAGTTATCAGAGGAACGTTCAGCTGTGATGGTTAGACGGCGTTAATAACACAGGTAAGTAGTCATCAGAGGCTCGTTCAGCTGTGGAATGGTTAGACGGCCTTAATAACACAGGTAAGTAGTCATCAGAGAATCGTTCAACTGTGTGATGGTTAAACGGCCTTCATAACACAGGTAAGTAGTCATCAGAGGATCCTTCACCTATGTGATGGTTAGACGACCTTAAAAACACAGGTAAAAGTAGTCATCCGAGAATCGTTCAGCTGTGTGGTTAGAAAGACGGCCTTAAAAACACAGGTAAGTAGTCATCAGAGGATCGTTCAGCTGTGTGATGGTTAGACGGCCTTAATAACACAGGTAAGTAGTCATCAGAGGATCGTTCAGCTGTGTGGTTAGAAAGACGGCCTTAATAACACAGGTAAGTAGTCATCAGAGGATCGTTCAGCTGTGTGATGGTTAGAGGGCCTTAATAACACAGATAAGTAGTCATCAGAGGATCGTTCAGCTGTGTGATGGTTAGACGACCTTAATAACACAGGTTAGTAGTCATCAGAGGATCGTTCAGCTGTTTGATGGTTAGACGGCCTTAATAACACAGGTAAGTAGTCATCAGAGGATCGTTCAGCTGTGTGGTTAGAAAGACGGCCTTAAAAACACAGGTAAGTAGTCATCAGAGGATCGTTCAGCTGTGTGATGGTTAGACGGCCTTAATAACACAGATAAGTAGTCATCAGAGGATCGTTCGGCTGTGTGATGGGAAGACGGCCTTAATAACACAGGTAAGTAGTCATCAGAGGATCGTTCAGCTGTATGATGGTTAGACGGCCTTAATAACACAGGTAAGTAGTCATCAGAGGATCGTTCAGCTGTATGATGGTTAGACGGCCTTAATAACACAGGTAAGTAATCATCAGGATCGTTCAGCTGTGTGATGGTTAGACGGCCTTAATAACACAGGTAAGTAATCATCAGGATCGTTCAGCTGTGTGATGGTTAGACGGCCTTAATAACACAGGTAAGTAATCATCAGGATCGTTCAGCTGTATGATGGTTAGACGGCCTTAATAACACAGGTAAGTAGTCATCGGAGAATCGTTCAACTGTGTGATGGTTAAACGGCCTTAATAACACAGGTAAGTAGTCATCGGAGAATCGTTCAACTGTGTGATGGTTAAACGGCCTTAATAACACAGGTAAGTAGTCATCGGAGAATCGTTTAACTGTGTGATGGTTAAACGGCCTTCATAACACAGGTAAGTAGTCATCAGAGGATCCTTCACCTATGTGATGGTTAGACGACCTTAAAAACACAGGTAAGTAGTCATCAGAGAATCGTTCAGCTGTGTGATGAGGAAGACGGCCTTAATAACACAGGTAAGTAGTCATCAGAGGATCGTTCAGCTGTTTGATGGTTAGACGGCCTTAATAACAGGTAAGTAGTCATCAGAGAATCGTTCAGCTGTGTGATGGTTAGACGGCCTTAATAACACAGGTATGTAGTCATCAGAGGATCGTTCAGCTGTGTGATGGTAAGACGGCCTTAATAACACAGGTAAGTAGTCATCAGAGGATCGTTCACCTATGTGATGGTTAGACGACCTTAATAACACAGGTAAGTAGTTATCAGAGGAACGTTCAGCTGTGTGATGGGAAGACGGCCTTAATAACACAGGTAAGTAGTCATCAGAGGATCGTTCAGCTGTGTGATGGGAAGACGGCCTTAATAACACAGGTAAGTAGTCATCAGAGGATCGTTCAGCTGTGTGAAGCTTAGACGGCCTTAATAACACAGGTAAGTAGCCATCAGAGGATTGTTCAGCTGCGTGGTGAGGAAGATGGCCTTAATAACTTTGTGATTGCCCATTGATTGAAATACAGACACCGCTCATCCACAAGGCTGAAAGGCATTTAACAAGTTGTCTTGTATTGCACACTTATCGTTTGTAATAATCAGCCTTTCTCTTACATTAACGTGTGCCAACACGTATGGCTAAAGCTGGTAGTGGGACGATGCACCGTTTTATTCTGTCAGAGGGGTATGAAGTGGACCAGTGAACAATTATTTGCACGTCCATCCTTGTTATATGTTCTAATAATAGGCATCTTGTCCTATACTAGGGAGGCGGCGACGGAGAGGGCGCAAGCGGAAACACGGCATCCCGGCCTCAGAGGTCGCGCTTACATCGGAGGACCGGCCGTCCCATCCCACCAACACACTGAGGGGCAAAGCCTCCACGTCCACGTCCCCCAAGCTCACCAAAAATCAGAAGAGGAAATTAAAGAAAAAGCGAAGAAAAGAGAAAGAAACTAGGTCGGATCCAAAGCAGACTTTTACGTATGATCCCTCCACAGACAACTTGGGTGAAAGTTGAGAGGTAAGATGGACACCAGGACTCTGAGGTATATGTATGATGCTAGGTTGAGTCGCTTGGTCACTTCAAACATGTAGGAACTTTAAAGCACGGACATATGAACCGAATGCTAACAGTACTTGTTACGACGGCCCAATGTGTACTGGTGTACCGTTATAACTGTTTGTCATTGTGGTAAATATGAAGTGTCGTAATTCCTGAGCTCTGCTACAACGATACTCCTCGTCACTAACCTGGAATATGGAAATACGGACGCTTGGTTTCATTGCGAGAAATTGTTTGTGTAATTGCAGAGCCCGGAACTTCTGCTGGAGCTGGAGAGTGCTGCACTTTTGTATTGATGAAAGTTGAACAATGTATGATGTTTATTCGTCGAAATGAAGCTACACTGATCTTCGTTCTTCGAGATAACACATGGTTAATCTACACTGATCTTCATTCATCGATATGCCACATTGCGAATCTACACTGATCTTCATTCATCGAGATGCCACCTTGCGAATCTAGTGATCTTCATTCATCGACATGCCACATTAGGAATCTACGCTGACCTTCATTCGAGATGCCACATTGCGAATTTACAATGATCTTCATTCTTCGAGATAACACGTGGCGATCTACACTGATCATTCATCGAGATGTCACCTTGCGAATCTACCGTGTTCATTCATCGACATGACATATTGTAAATCTACACTGATCTTCATTTATCGAGATACCACATTGTGATTCTACACTGATCTTCTTTCATCGAGATACCACATTGTGAATCTACGCTGCCCGGAACCATCAAATTTTGCAAACGGTTATTGCAATCTATTGTAATCGAGAAAAGAAATCATCTAATTGTAATTAATTTTTGGTTATAAGAAGCAACTGGGTCACAATCGTCTCCTCCACTTTCCTCCTCTTACCCGACACCAACACTCGAAGTACAACATCAAGGCATTTGATGCTTGTAGCCAGTATGTACGAGAATCAAAGTTCCTTCAATGTTAAATCTCCGCTTCAACTCTGCATGTCTTGGTGTCGACACTATGTAATCGTGATTGTAATCGTAATCCATTAAAATATAATTGTAATCGATTATTTCATATTTCGTTTTACCGTTATCATGAAATATCCAAGTAATGGTCAACGATCACATGTTTACAAAATCACCCCGTGTCTCCTCCCATCGGTCCACTTTGTGTTCAATAAACACAAAACCATTTGTCTTGTTTCGTAAAATTAAGATGAATTTGCGGTGCTTCATCTCAAAACAGTAACTTAGAAATATCTTTGTAGACAAGAGCATGATGTTCATACGTCACTTCTCAACTGTAATAGTTTGTTGTTCGGACCGGTTACCACAACTCTTGCCCTTTGCATCCCATAGAAACTAAACGCCGGTTGGAGTATCAAAATACTTTAATAACAATAACTCTTCAAGTGGAACTTGAAACAATGTATGAAGTATGAAGAAAAACATAGACATAAAATAGTTCATCGCACGGAATAACAATTACAAGAACTGCTTGACTATAAGTTCATTACTTAACAACGCGGCATAGCCCAGCGTTAGCGCGCTGAGCTCCTGATAGCCAAACCCGATTTGGTTCCCGAGCTTGGTAGCTATGTATCTAATGTAATCTAATATCTATTTCATTATCGAGTGAGGTTCATTGGCCGGGTTTGGTCCATGTGTACAGAAATGTGGTGTAGAGACCAACAATTCCCTAATCCGACTGGATAGAGCATCGGATCTCACTTCAGGGTTGCTGCTTGAATACGGTCGGTCAACCGGGTACTATCATATGGACTCTACTAGACTCTCCAAATAGACCTCGAACCCTGGCGGCCCCATGACGTTTTCCTGTTTGTAAACGCAGATGCAGATAAGTTAAATAATCAGTCGCCGTAATGACTTTCTTACGCTCCTGTCTTGTTTGAAACTATTTGATTAACCCCCATATTGTGAATTCTCTCACGTGCTCTGATGATTGCCTAGAAAACTATTAAGGCGTAAGAACCCTGTTTCAGGTGACTTTGTTTCCACAAAAACGTCAGTGAACCACTCTGGCCCCTTAGGCAATTCAAACACAAAACGATTACATTCCATATTATGATATCACCACGGTAACGTGGCTGTATAAATATGTGTAGATTTGCCTTCTTAAACCAGAAGATTTTGCGGCTAAATACAACTAAGACTTGTCGTATATGTAAAAGTGATCCCGTTTCCACTCCGATTGTTCTAGCGACGTTTAGACGTGACAAGTTGTACATATACATATAATTAAGTCACTTCTCATTCCAAGCCAATTTTGAAATAACAAACGTTATTAAGAATATAATCTATGCTCTAATGATGGTCAGAAAATATTTCTACGTTGTATATATATCTACAAGTGATGTCATTTTCACTAAGACTATTTTCCAACGTCCCTGAACATTAAAAAATATAACCTATGTTCCAGCGATACTCTGCGGATCCATTGCATGGAAGGCACGTTCTGTGATAGCATCATAGATCCAGCGAACCAGAGCAACCAGATCTTCACTACTTACCTCTTCGTTTTACACATAGCTTGTTGGGCATCGCAGCTGAACTAAAGATAATTAGGCGTGGAAGAAGCGTGGCCCTTTATATACCATTAATTTTTTAAATCAATTCACGTTTTGTGTTGCTCTGTGTCTCTTACGACCTTGACCTTCCCATGAACGCTAGTGCAGGGCTGCACACTTCTCGCGGGCTCTATTTCCTGTTTACATAACGCGCAATTATTGTAGTCAACGTTTGAGTGTTGGGAACCACCTGGCTGCGTGGATTGTGCGGGAATAATAGTGGGTGTGAAAATATTTTTTGTTTTCTTCGGTCCAGGCATTATAAACTCCTAATATAGTTAAAGATAAGTCAATGATCTTTCCATAGCGCATGTGGTACGT
This sequence comes from Arenicola marina, assembly GCA_964019135.1. Lineage (NCBI taxonomy): Eukaryota > Metazoa > Annelida > Polychaeta > Arenicolidae > Arenicola > Arenicola marina. The sequence continues at coordinate 30,285,697 of OZ025249.1, read as the reverse complement.
TCGATTAGACCGTTAGAAGCGTTGTATTTTTAGGAAAATCGTCGATGTTTACATTTCTGCGACAAAGGGAACATCATTGTCTTCGCGTTTTTATGTAACCATAGATAGGGCGCTCAGATCTGCGAATTAAACGATGATTATTACGTCATACGGCAAGGAAAACCCCAGACAACATCCGCTCGCCTGACACTAACAGCCATTCTGGTTTATCAACGGTCCAACCGCTCAGAAATGACATAAACCTAATCTGGTGACTAATTCTGACATACCCTGCGCATTAAATTTAGTGGTTAGTTGTGCTTACAATGACCACCGAAAGGTACGCAGCACAGGCCGTTGATGTTGAGCATTGCTGTAGAGCATAAGTATCCCTACCTCGTGGGGTCGCGATCAGATTCCGTAGTGACTGTGCAGCCCTTGTGCATTAAGAGTCACAAATAACGAGGTTTTACAGATGCCCTCTGGTTATCTTCCCTGTTTTTTTAGAATTGTAATTACATCTTTCTAACTACTTTAGATAATACGTTCTGTGGCTGCTGCACTAGGCCTACTCATCTATATTCACCATTGTTTTGTCTGTCACAAAAACAATACAAGTCAATACTGGTATTACCACTAGGAATAATCACCAACAAAATCACCACGTGAAGAAATGAACATTACTCACATCTAATATTAGCCGTGTGCTAATGACCCAAACAACATAAATATACCAATAAGTAACGAAACCGTTCGCGTACTCGATTCTGTAGGGGTGGCGTTGGAGGGGTGGTGGGGGGGGGGGGGGCAATGTACATATATAGCTAGCGTAATATAATATCTGGGGTCGACAAGGAAAGAAACGTCATTTTCATTGCACATGTAAATGTCACGTACATCACAACCACAGTAGTCTGCACCTCAGTTTTTGCATTAAAATACCACAAATATGCGGCGAAGGTCACGTTAAGCACCAACAGAATGTCGAGCATGAAGGCTTTGACTGACGCAGCTGTCAGTGTTCGCTCTTGTTTTTTACATATACACATCATCACTGGGCACTGAAAACGAGTTCTTACAGATACATTTAAGATCGACTTTAAACCATTTAACTTCATCACGGCAAATGGCTTTCTCTAAATATAGCGTCGGATTAAAAAATGGTCGTCCATGCAGGCTGGACATAAATCCCCATGAGCAGTAGCCTTAACATATATACACAGCGCATTCAGCGAATGTGTATTTTATGGTTCTTCACTTGGAGACTAACGTTACAATGATCAACAAGGCTGTTATTGTGGAAGATTCATATCGGTCGATCACCTCTGTATCAATCGCAGTGACACCTGGCGAAAATTCTTTAGAGGGTCTGTAATTCCAAGCAGCGGTTCAACGGAGTTCTCCGTCGTGGGGTTGCTTACTTCATTTCTTACGCGACTGGTACCGACAACTGTAGCAGTTATGGACAACCCGGGTAGATGTCCCGGGTCCATTTGATGTCGCTTTGGAGTAGCCTTAGTGTTTATAACTCCCCAATTCCCACTGCTTCTGGTGACGCGCAGCCCTATATAAACTGCCGCAGACATTTTCGTCTAGTCGCCACCCGTCTGGCGCCATCTAGTGGGGGCCATTAACAACGATTCTGCCAAAACTGAGACCAGCTATTGGGGTTGTCTGAGTTCTGATGAGATTGACGTTCAGCTGCCTGTAGTTCAAGTTAATTTTCCTCGCGCCAGGCCGTACCTGTGCAATGCGGACCGCAATTATGCTCGCAGAATCGTCTACTCGAGTCATCGCCGACTGAGAACTCGATGTCGAAGCTTATGCGGGTCGTCAAAGCTGCTGGTTTGCGGGTTGCTGTTGCGAGTTCTTTACTCCCAGGCCAGGGACTCGGAGGATCCCAGATCGACGGCGGACTCTTTGAAGAGCTTGTACCACCCCATGGTGTGGGAGCTCAGGTCCAGCTGGTCCAACTTCACCACCACCTCGCCCAAACACTGGTTCCGGTCGAACCCTGCTGATTTATGTTTTATCAGCACCTATCAAGATATGAAGCGAAAAAAGGAAAATTTAATAAAAGTGTTTCTAGTTTCCATTAAACTTATCTATGTTTTAATTTTGCTTAGTCGGGTTGAAATTAAAGTTATTTTGGTTGAAATTAAAGTTACTTAGGTTGAAGTTAAAATTAATTGAAATTAAAGAGGTTGAAGGTAAAGTTACTTAGGTTGAAATTAAAGAGGTTGAAGTTAAAGTTACTTAGGTCGAAATTAGAGAGGTTGAAGTTAAAGTGACTTAGGTTAAAATTAAAGTTACTTAGGGTGAGGCTAAACTTACTGAGGTTGAAATTAAACTTAGGTTGAAATTAAACTTAGGTTGAAATTAAACTATTAAAATAAAAATTTTGTAGGTTTCAATAAATGTAGGATCTAAGTCAACTTATTCAAGCCCTTAAATAGTCTCACGTAATTTGAAAGTAAATTTGTATAAATTACAAACATTTGAAATAAATATTAATTAATTAATTAATTAATTATTGTGATTTTGACCCCAATGTACAACCAAACCGGAATTTCTGAACTAACCTGCATGTAGCGGCCATGCACATTGCAGGCAGAATATTTCAGTTTTTGCCGATAGAGGGGGTCAGTGCATGCCCGGGCCGTCTTAGTCTTTCGCCGCTGTAGCCGCTTACCGCCGCCTACCAGATACGTCTTCACGTAGGTGTCTGGAATAACCCGGTACCCACACGTTATAGGCGAACTCTGAAGCAGCCGCATAACGGGACACCGGCCATCCCGCTTATATTATTATAGAAGCAATATTATTTAAGTTCAATTATTTAGTTGGCTTCAAACAATAATCTTATCGTTATCATACATGAGAAACGATAAATGATATATAGTTAGAGAGAGGGTGTATTACCCGGCAGCTGTCTGGAGGGTGTTAAGGCTAAACCCTTGACGCAGATGACATCCACCTCCAGCTGCCCCTTGGTGATCATGAAACCTAAGCGGATGTCACCTTTCACTAACTTCTCTGCAGAATATAAATATACAGTACTTTAACAGCAAATTTCTATAAAAGCGGCAAAATAAGAAAAGCTAAGTAGATTTTCACTTTTCACTAACTTCTTTGCAAAAATATCAATATGAGGTACACTTTAGCAGCAAATTCCAAAGGTGATATTTTAAAAACTAATATAAATGTTAAATATGTGAGATATTAACATGCATCAATGATAATTTGAAGAAATCACCAACGAAGCTCAGAATAAAAAGATTATAAAATTAAAGCTGATGAATCAACCAGAATGAACTGTGTACCCCGATACTGCAACATTAACACATTTAGCATAAACAAACGGTATTGGAGTACAGAGAATCGTGAAGACACGAGGAATACCATGCTGACAACCGTACTAATAACTCTATTAGCGGGAAGTCACTATGGGTATGTCTGTATACCTAGGCTGGGTTTGGGTGGCACCTGCCCTGGACCCAGCATCGATGTGACGTCATCGCCTTCTGGGGCCGGACGAAGGCTGAAGCGGAAGTGGAATCCACGTGCATTTACCATAACCACCATTAAACCTCTCAGAAATAATATGGTATAACTTAACCTGGTTGTCTTCGGCCTTTAGTTATCCAAGTTGTGTTGATTGGCCTCTGACCTCGTTTTGTATGTGAAAGCCGCATCAAAACACCACGGCGCATATGTGATGTAGACTGCCACTTTCATAAGGAACTTTCTGGCGTGCATCATCCGGTTGGTATACAAGTTATGGACTACGTTTTGTCTATAGGTAAAATCCATCGCGTCAAACGCAGCGTTCACCTTTGGATCAAGTCCAAATTTTATCTCCTGTACAGATTATTTCTTATGTTGACCTAGAGTACGAACATATCTAAATATAACTCTGGAGCTGTTTGGATAATTTAATTTACGTCAGCGATAACACAACTAATGTGGATTGCATTAGGAAAGCTCTTACCGTTCACGACCGCATTTCAAGAAAGTTTCTAGGTGTGTATGTACGCATATAGCGCCGTAACCTTTGACCTTTGACCTACCTGGAGTCGACCCCCTCGTCCTCATCTGTCGATAGGTGACAGGCCTGAGAGGACTGGCTGCTCTGGCTGAGGGAGCGAGCGGATAGAAGTCCGCCCAGCATAACCTGACCTGCAAACACCCGTACACAAAAACTATATGGTCTGACACTATAACGATAACATCGAAAATGTGACAAGACGTGGAATTATAAAGTCAGTAGTGACCTTCTGGCGAGTCAAAGACGAGACCAGTGACGAGATATCGAAAATGATCGACGTTTGGGAATTTGAGCCGTTGAGCTGTTTTGAATTTGAGTAGCTCTTGATTATACCGTTAATACATAACATGACTTCCAATGAGAACTTGCGTTATCGAGCGACCACGTGAGTATGACGTCATTAATTTAGCGCACCTGACGGCCTCCTGTCCTTCCGTCCGTTCATGGGGGTTATGGCCACCAGACTGTGGCGCCGCCCACCGGAATTCGTGGGAGGAAGAGCTGCTTCTAAGACTTTCTCTGCGTAAACGGGAACAGCATCTTTTGTAAAAGATATCCCCTAACAATTAAAATGCTGCCACCACCCACATTTTACTGATTGGCATATACATTTGAAACTATATTTAATATATTTATAAATATAATGCATCGGCTTGGCCTTAGTGGCACCCTGGGAGGATACAACAAATTAAATGCACAATGTTTGAATAGGGTATGTGATGTTAGTTGATGCATTTTCGGACAATAAAGGTAGGAAAATGAAAAATTCTAGCGAATAGAACCTAATCAAAAGACTCCAAAGTTGGCTATATAATGCTACACGTATAATGGTTAATTTTTAATAACGCTCTTAATTATCAATAGCAATGTTAATTATATTATAACAAATACGTTATTTCTACTTTGTACAAAGAAGTACAAACAATGTCAATTATCAATAACACGATCAATAAACCATATTAATGTAAAAAAAATACCGATGTAGATTATACACAAAGCAAAATTAATAACAGAACATAAAAGAAACGGCGAAAACATACCGACAGGAGGATATCGCTTGTCAATCAGTATGGCTCCCACTTTCATAGCCACTTCTGACACCCGTCTCTTCAAAATGCCAATCTTCTTTCCTGCAAACGGTTATTGATGCACTTTTTTCCAACCATCTATCCTTTCCGTAGAGAAACCGTGCGTAGTATGTTTTAATTAATTAGGGCAATGTTGCAACATGCACGAAATTAACCTTTCCGGTCAAAATAATTTTCTCTGATCTGGTCAGAGGGGCTCTGTATTGTATTTTCGTTGCCGTCACCACCTCCTCTTGTTTCTGAACTGAGTAGAGCAACTGTGTTCTTTGAACTTATCTTTCCTGACAGTGACCCCCTACCATGGTGTGGCTAGAACTGATGTGTCCTCTGAACTTAGCTTTCCTAGCAGTGACCACCTCCCCTCTGGTCAGAACTACTATATCTTTTATGAATTTACCTTCAACCTCCTCTGGTCTGGCAACAGAAGTTCATAGAAAACACTTGTCTATGAACTTACCCTTCCTGACAGTTATCACCTCCCCTCTGGTTTAACCAGAGATGATGTGTTCTTTGAAGTTACCTTTCCTGACAGTGATCACTTCCTCCGGACTGGCCAGAGCTGCTTTGTTCTTTGAACTTACCTTTTCTGACAGTGATCACTTCCTCCGGACTGGTCAGAGCTGATGGGTTCTATCAACTTACCTTTCCTGACAGTGATCACTTCCTCCGGACTGGCCAGAGCTGCTGTGTTCTTTAAACTTACATTTCCTGACAGTGATCACTTCTTCCGGACTGGCCAGAGCTGATGGGTTCTATCAACTTATCTTTCCTGACAGTGATCACTTCCTCCGGACTGGCCAGAGCTCATGTGTACTATCAACTTACCTTTCCTAACAGTGATCACTTCCTCAGGACTTGGTAGAGCGGCAGCTGAGCGTATCTCTGGTTTATCTTCCACCATCGCTAAATAAGACATAAAGGTGGATTAGCCTGATCTGAGACATTGGTGCTTATGGAATACACTTACGGTTTGATGAAATCCAATGTTATGGTGCGACTTTGATTTATTTTCGTACTTGGGGTATGCGTCGGACATTAAACGTGCAATTACAACATATTTTGGCGGGGAGAAGGTGTGTGTGTGGGGGGGGGGGGGGGGGGGTGAGTGCGATGTGCAATGGAACGCAACCGATCACTATGAGCCCGGTTTGCCCAACCGGTAGAGCATGCAATCGATACCTGAACATGTTCGGTTGACAGATGGTAACACATTTCTCGAAGTAACATGGACAATGTCATGCTGCTCCCCCACGGTCGTCAGTTTTTGAAAGACAAATCCACGAGCTTAATCGGTGATTGACTAATCGACGGCAAGATCAGTTCATACGGCCTCGCCGGTTCGTATATTTACATGTTGTTGTAATGACAGCTGTATGCTACACACTCGACCACCGGGGGGTGGGGGGGGGGGGGCTCGGATCTTCACTGAGGAATCTCTTCAGATATGCATTATTATAACCACACAACACACCAGCACTTTTCTATGGGCGCTCTGGCTGCGTCAAGCTATGTAGTATGATAAGTCAACAATAATTGTTTCTTAAGATGACACTGAACTGGAGGCTTTGGTTGACCTGTTTCGGTGTTAACTCTTTAAGAAACATATACATCCTCATATCGATCAGGAGTTTAATTGGCCAAAAGTGTCAACAATGCTCACAAATTGATGCCGCAGTCGAAACCAACAATGCCCGCATTTACCTGTACCCGTTTGACCGAAGATGTATCCATACGCATCTGCTTGTCTAGTTTTCGTTAAAACAAGAAACAAAGACCTCAATATATATTTTCCAGCTGAAAAAATTATATTTCTCATGGGCAAAAGATGAGACCTTTAATCGACCTTCGCACGCCCATGACACTGACTTGCGCCATCCTTCCTGGTGAGCAGTTCCTTGAGCTTGTCGTGTGCGGGTGTGGCCGGGAGGGTGGGCAGGCTCTGCCACGAATGGCGGGACCTCAGTTCTTCCTCCATGCCCATGCTGGAGGTGGAGGGCCGCTTGACCTTGGGTGTGGGTGGCGGCAGGGGGCCCGCGTTCTCGTCGTGCTCCTCCAGGGGGTACCACAGGGCCTGGTCGGAGAGGTCGGCGCACCCCAGGTCCAGTAGCACCTCGCCCAGGAAGACGTCGTGGCTGGACGGGTAGAAGTCCCAGACTGTCACCAACAGGGTCATGCGCTCCACCTGCCGGACGATACATAGAACTATCATGTCAGCATGTGAAAATTGGTTAAAGCGGCGAGCAAACGTCTTTTTCGGTATAGCTCAGTGGGCTAGAGCGCTTGCCTCGAGTGCTCTGGTCACCTGAGAGCCTAACGGCACGTGGATCGGTGGTTGGAACCCCGCTGTGGCCATGTCTGTGTAGTGGCAGGTCAAAGAGCCCATATCCTTCTTCGCAAAGGGTAGAGGGTTACCCCCGGGGACATGGCTCCACTCTCCCTTCCTTCTCCCATTGACGCGATGTTAGTCAAAGTGGTTAAAGCGTCCTAAATATACAACTAACCAACCAACCTTTCGGTTCAGACCAACGCGGATTTTGCTTTCTGCACCCGGACCCAGCTGTTCATCTCCCCATGGCCTCCTTGGCCTTCTTTATCGCCCATAGGTGCACACATATGGCCTAAACATCCATCCTTACAATACTGGCTCCTCCTGGAATCTCAATAGCTCCCTATCATAGTGGCGACGTTTTTTTTTCTGATATGTTTGTATTTATTCACTCCAAATGACAACAACTAGTACATAGCCACAGATAGCAATTGTAAAAATGGGGGTACATCGAAATGGCAGTACAGGGGGTTATATATGGTATTATATAAGGTTAAAGTATAAAACTGAAATATATAATGGTAGATCGTATATCTAAAAGAAAATTCATATACTGGGGGAGTACATGTTAAATAATTTCTTTATATATCGGAGGACTGTTAGGGGTTGGGTTGGAGGAAGTGGGAATTAACTGAGTTTGGAGGATGGGGGGTGGGGCAGTTTGTGGGTCTACATCTGGTTTGCATAGTGGCGACGTTAGCTTCTAGGGTGTTCTGTACATGACGCCTTTCTTTATTCCTCGAAGAGTGTATTGTATCGGTAAACAGTTGAGCACAATGAGGACCTAAAATGGCAATCGATCACAGTTATTTTGCCAAGTAGCATTACAGGCTAAAAGCGTCGTTCAAGCCTAAATGTTATCAACTTTGTTTTCGCTGACCTGGTCTTCGAAGAGATCTTCTGCAGCAATTACTTTTTTCCACTGGGGAGAGCAGCTGTTCTTCACTGTATCTGTCTTGTACACTTGAGTGTCCCTGATAACAAGACATTAAGACAACCACGATATAATGGAAACAACGTCCACCAATCACTTTGGAACAAAAAAATCACCCTAACTTGGATCGCTGTGATTATTACTGTTTGAATGTGGTTCTACGGCACATGATCAGTACACTTCATTTTTAGATTATATTCTCTAAGCGACGATTTCCCGATTTGGCGAGAATGCAAGCCATTTATAACGTTACGTAGGCCTACGTTACGAATGGAGCCAACTGACTTGGGTGTTAGAGCACTAGAATTCAATTCATTTCGAGTTCGAAGGTCAGCATTTTTTACCCATTACGCAGAGTTAGCTTGGCGAAAGGCTGGGGCGGGTGTTTGTCGGTGGTGGGCCTGGGGCTGAGGTCCTGGGCCCGCACCAGGGTCGCCTGCAGTCTTCGCCGGCTGGTCTCATACCACAGTCTGAGCAGGAGTCTCCCGGTGATGAGACGCCCATCCGTCACCATGCTGGGCTCCTTCGTCTGCAAGTCGATCCTTGTTACACATACTGGGCTGAGAATTAATCCCATGGTCGATGCCAAGAGAAATATGGATATTTCTGTCCTAAGATCAAATGATCTGATCGATAACCTTATGTATCTCCGGCTGAGATTTTCTTTTCCAAGTTGTATATGGAAGCATATGCATACGACCAACAGTGGTAAAATTTAATATTTTGTGGTGTAATCATGGATTTTTGTCAATGGTCCCTTATTTCCACTCCACTACTAAATCGCGCTAAATTACTGTCCAATGTCTTCATATTTGGTTGATTTGCTTGAAGTGTGACTACTATATTGTGGCTATATATTTCCACGCATCTTTTTCGACCTTTGTAAAGTAATCCGGGGAGAACGGTTTCGAGCGTGAAGAAATCCGCAAGCAATACGTGTGTACTAACCCTACTTATTCCGGCTATAATAAACAACATCCACGTACATTTAATAGGACGAAATCCCAGCATCAACCCAGATACTTTAAGTATTATATAGGGGTGGTGAGGAGCATGACGATAAAGCAACATAAAAATGAATCTCCTCAACCGACACCACGAAGAAAGGGTCCCGCCGCCATCGCCTGTTACTAAGGTTACCTCCGGTGGGTTGAGCATGGACAAGAAGTCGAGACTGCGCGTGCCTGGACTGGACGTCTGCTCAGACCTGGAAGAGCCAATCAGATCGCCGGCTGAGCCACGTGACCTCATCTCCAGCCGCTTCTCCTTGGGGGACTGCTCAGCTGCAGGTTGGACTGAAACACCGTACGTCGCAGGTAAACAATGGGCCGTGCTTCATATATGTGACAGGAAATGAAATAATCGTGTTTTAGCCCGGCACCTTTTGTCCACACGAAGGTTATAAATGCGGCCAGGAAACCTCCTGAAACGAAATGGGTGGCACGACACGGTTTCGGGGCGCGAACCCACGACATGTGGATTCCCAATTCTGCCTGCTTACAAAAATGCAAAATGGACGTGAAACGACAATATATTGAAAATTGCTTTAGGAATATATGTCAATGTCCACGTTTTCTTTTATTAAGCTATTACCTCTCATTTCCTGTTTCAAGTTTTTGATTTTCTTTAGCGTTAGTTACTGCAGTCGTTAATGTTAAAAACAGATTGACATCGAATCAAGGCCTAACTTGTACCTTTCGTCTTCTTCTCTTCCTGTATCTTGGCTCGCCATGTTGGGGGCGGCTTGTAGCAATCACTAGGTCGCTTTTCTAAATCAGCCCTAAAGAACAAACAATTTAAATTAAGACTTGTGTTAACAATATACCTCATTGGCTCGCTTAATATACGGCAGGGCCTGGCAGGACAAATCCGTCCAGAACAAACAACACCATATTAGAGCAGCGTGAAGAATACTGCTTAAAATATAATATCGCGCCATGAAATATTCTGTGGTAATTAATGAATACAATATATAACTATGTATATCAATAACTGAAATTAAATTAAAACCGTAGAAGAACGTCCTATTTGCATAGTTTATTTGATATGTTATGGCACTTCCTGCAGTATATTGTCATAATAACCGAGTCTGCAAGCGGCACCGTACCTGATGGGTGCAGGTGAGTTATTTTGTTGCTGTGCACATTGAGAATGCGAGCGCGTAATGGTCACTTGTGTCACAAAATAAGCGCATGGGTGTGAAAAGTAACCCAAATAAATCAAGAAAGGGATGGCCTGTAATATGACCTTGAGTGCATGATGATCAGTTGTACGGTGTCCCCGGGACTGGCCAGGATCTTCTGACACTCTTCAAATGTCGCATCCACCAAACTCTGGCCGTTCCACTCCAACACCTGATCGCCTGCGAACAGCAATGGCCAAGCAACGCTTTAACCCTTACACTTAACAACTGTCTATGCCAACTATCTTTAGCGGCATCAATTGATATACATTTAAAGAAATTGCTCATGTCAGTAGCTTACCTTAGAGACGCCACTCATATCAGTAGCTTACCATTAGAGACACCACTCGTGTCAGTAGCTTACCTTTAGCGACACCACTCATGTCAGTAGCTTACCTTTAGAGACACCACTCAAGTCAGTAGCTTACTTTTAGAGACATCACTCATCTAAGTAGCTTACCTGTAGAGATACCACACATCTCAGTAGCTTACCTTTAGACACTACTCGTCTCAGTAGCTTATCTGTAGAGACACCACTCATGTCAGTAGCTAATCTGTAGAGACACCATTCATATCAGTAACTTACCATTAGATAAACCACTCATCTCAGTAGCTTACCTGTAGAAACACCACTCATCTCAGTAATTTACATGTAGAGACACCACTTATCCCAATAGCTTACCTTTAGAAACACCACTCATGTCAGTAGCTTACCTTTAGAGACACCACTCATCTCAGTAATTTACCTGTAGAGACACCACTCATCCCAATAACTTATCTTTAGAAACAACACTCATATCAGTAGCTTTCCATTAGAGAGACCACTCATATCAGTAGCTTAACTTTAGCGACACAACTCATGTCCGTAGCTTACCTTTAGCGACACCATTCATGTCAGTAGCTTACCTTTGGAGACACCACTCATGTCAGTAGCTTACCATTAGAGACACCACTCATATCAGTAGCTTACCTTTAGCGACACCACTCATGTCAGTAGCTTACCTTTAGAGACACCACTCAAGTCAATAGCTTACTTTTAGAGACATCACTCATCTCAGTAGCTTACCTGTAGAGATACCACTCATCTCAGTAGCTTACCTTTAGAGACACTACTCATTTCAGTAGCTTACCTGTAGAGACACCACTCATGTCAGCAGCTTACCTGTAGAGACACCACTCATCTCAGTAGCTTACCATTAGATAAACCACTCATCTCAGTAGCTTACCTGTACAGACACCACTCATCTCAGTAACTTACCTGTAGACACCACTCATCCCGATAGTTTACCTTTAGAAACACCATTCATGTCAGTAGCTTACCTTTAGAGACACCACTCATCTCAGTAGCTTGCCTGTAGAGACACCACTCATGTCAGTAGCTTGCCTTTAGAGACACCACTCATCTCAGTAGCTTGCCTGTAGAGACACCACTCATGTTAGTAGCTTACCTTTAGAGACACCACTCATGTCAGTAGCTTACCTTTAGAGACACCCCTCATCTCAGTAGCTTGCCTGTAGAGACACCACTCGTGTCAGTAGCTTATCTGTAGAGATACCACTCATCTCAGTAGCTTACCTTTAGCGACAACACTCATGTCCGTACCTTAACTTTAGCGACACCATTCATGTCAGTAGGTTACCTTTAGAGACACCACTCATCTCAGTAGCTTATCATTAGAGACACCACTCATATCAGTAGCTTATCTTTAGCGACACCACTCATGGCAGTAACTTACCTTTAGCGACACCACTGATGTCAGTAGCTTACCTTTAGAGACACCACTCAAGTCAGTAGCTTACTTTTAGAGACATCACTCATCTCAGTAGCTTACCTGTAGAGACACCACTCATCTGAGTAGCTTACCTTTAGAGACACCACTCATCTCAGTAATTTACCTGTAGAGACACCACTCATCCCAATAACTTATCTTTAGAAACAACACTCATATCAGTAGCTTACCATTAGAGACACCACTCATATCAGTAGCTTACCTTTAGAGACACCACTCATGTCCGTAGCTTACCTTTAGCGACACAACTCATGTCCGTAGCTTACCTTTAGCGACACCATTCATGTCAGTAGCTTACCTTTGGAGACACCACTCATGTCAGTAGCTTACCATTAGAGACACCACTCATATCAGTAGCTTACCTTTAGCGACACCACTCATGTCAGTAGCTTACCTTTAGAGACACCACTCAAGTCAATAGCTTACTTTTAGAGACATCACTCATCTCAGTAGCTTACCTGTAGAGATACCACTCATCTCAGTAGCTTACCTTTAGAGACACTACTCATTTCAGTAGCTTACCTGTAGAGACACCACTCATGTCAGCAGCTTACCTGTAGAGACACCACTCATCTCAGTAGCTTACCATTAGATAAACCACTCATCTCAGTAGCTTACCTGTACAGACACCACTCATCTCAGTAACTTACCTGTAGACACCACTCATCCCGATAGTTTACCTTTAGAAACACCATTCATGTCAGTAGCTTACCTTTAGAGACACCACTCATCTCAGTAGCTTGCCTGTAGAGACACCACTCATGTCAGTAGCTTGCCTTTAGAGACACCACTCATCTCAGTAGCTTGCCTGTAGAGACACCACTCATGTTAGTAGCTTACCTTTAGAGACACCACTTATGTCAGTAGCTTACCTTTAGAGACACCCCTCATCTCAGTAGCTTGCCTGTAGAGACACCACTCATGTCAGTAGCTTATCTGTAGAGATACCACTCATCTCAGTAGCTTACCTTTAGCGACAACACTCATGTCCGTACCTTAACTTTAGCGACACCATTCATGTCAGTAGGTTACCTTTAGAGACACCACTCATCTCAGTAGCTTATCATTAGAGACACCACTCATATCAGTAGCTTATCTTTAGCGACACCACTCATGGCAGTAACTTACCTTTAGCGACACCACTGATGTCAGTAGCTTACCTTTAGAGACACCACTCAAGTCAGTAGCTTACTTTTAGAGACATCACTCATCTCAGTAGCTTACCTGTAGAGACACCACTCATCTGAGTAGCTTACCTTTAGAGACACCACTCATCTCAGTAATTTACCTGTAGAGACACCACTCATCCCAATAACTTATCTTTAGAAACAACACTCATATCAGTAGCTTACCATTAGAGACACCACTCATATCAGTAGCTTACCTTTAGAGACACCACTCATGTCCGTAGCTTACCTTTAGCGACACAACTCATGTCCGTAGCTTACCTTTAGCGACACCATTCATGTCAGTAGCTTACCTTTGGAGACACCACTCATGTCAGTAGCTTACCATTAGAGACACCACTCATATCAGTAGCTTACCTTTAGCGACACCACTCATGTCAGTAGCTTACCTTTAGAGACACCACTCAAGTCAATAGCTTACTTTTAGAGACATCACTCATCTCAGTAGCTTACCTGTAGAGATACCACTCATCTCAGTAGCTTACCTTTAGAGACACTACTCATTTCAGTAGCTTACCTGTAGAGACACCACTCATATCAGCAGCTTACCTGTAGAGACACCACTCATCTCAGTAGCTTACCATTAGATAAACCACTCATCTCAGTAGCTTACCTGTACAGACACCACTCATCTCAGTAACTTACCTGTAGACACCACTCATCCCGATAGTTTACCTTTAGAAACACCATTCATGTCAGTAGCTTACCTTTAGAGACACCACTCATCTCAGTAGCTTGCCTGTAGAGACACCACTCATGTCAGTAGCTTATCTGTAGAGATACCACTCATCTCAGTAGCTTACCTTTAGCGACAACACTCATGTCCGTACCTTAACTTTAGCGACACCATTCCTGTCAGTAGGTTACCTTTAGAGACACCACTCATCTCAGTAGCTTATCATTAGAGACACCACTCATATCAGTAGCTTATCTTTAGCGACACCACTCATGGCAGTAACTTACCTTTAGCGACACCACTGATGTCAGTAGCTTACCTTTAGAGACACCACTCAAGTCAGTAGCTTACTTTTAGAGACATCACTCATCTCAGTAGCTTACCTGTAGAGACACCACTCATCTGAGTAGCTTACCTTTAGAGACACCACTCCTGTCAGCCGCTTACCATTAGAAACACCACTCATATCAGTAGCTTAACATTAGCGACACCACTCATCGTAGTAGCTTACCTTTAGAGACACCACTCATGTCAGTAGATTACCTTTAGAGCACCACTCAAGTCAGTAGCTTACCATTAGAGATACCACTCATGTCAGTAGTTTCCTTTAGAAACACCACTCGTCTCAGTGGCTTACCTTTAGATACACCACTCCTGTCAGTAGCTTACCTTTGGAGACACCACTCATGTCAGCTGGTCCGCCTTTCACAAGCCACGTCACGAAGGCTCCCAGCTTGCCGTCGGGACCTTGTTTGCCTCCGACAACGCGCATGCCCAGTCCCATGGCTGAGGCACAGGAAGAAATGGTGTTACAAAGTACAAGCTAAAGTATAAACCATATAAATATATCATATGCGACTTTGCTGCTACATTTTTCAGCACATTCCGATTGGTTTCATCTGACATAGAGCATTTAGGCATATTTTTACACTATGTGAATTGTTTACGTATAATATAGTTATCTGCCTATAAAATATGCTGCGATGGCTCAGACAACACAGGGACATGTATCGGGTAACTAGGCGTCAGTGGCCCAGTGGTCGGGCAACTCACTTCGACGGCTCTTGTCTTTGGGGTCCTTCTGCAGCACGACGCGGAACCGGTAACAGCTAGACGACCGACCTGCAAGGAAAACGGGGGAGACTGGGTAAGACGGGTCGGAGGGCGGTGGGGGGAGTTACATGGTACACAAAGATACGGGTGGGGTGGCAGATATGGGTGATTTATTAAGGTACTCACTAAGCAGATATTGGTGAATTATTAAGGTACTCACTAAGCAGATATGGGTGATTTATTAAGGTACTCACTAAGCAGATATTGGTGATTTATTAAGGTACTCACTAAGCAGATATTGGTGATTTATTAAGGTACTCACTAAGCAGATATTGGTGATTTATTAAGGTACTTGTCTCAATATTTCATATTAACCTCCTCAATTTTATACGCCTAGTGTATTCCAAGTAATTATAATAAAAGGAGCCCGGATGTAACACCAAGCTGTGGTTGTTGTTGTATTATCTAAACCGGACCGAACGATTCATTTCGTACATATACTAAGGAACATATGTATAAAAACATGGTGACAGCGGTGGGATAGATGATGGAGGTCAAGGTATGAACTGTTTCTGGTTAATGTATAATGTGGTGAACACATATGAACTCTGAGAACAAGTGCCGAGAGCAAGTCTCGCTCAAGCCACGCTAAGGCCAGAACAAAGAACTACACTGCTCGCCAAAACTCCGCAACTGAACATGGCTGCAAAACCACTGCACGGTAACCCTCCACCGCAATTGAAACTAAAAGAGGATGCGAAAGAGGAATGGAGTATGTTCAAGCAGTTGTATCACAACTACGGTATAATAATAGAACTGGACAAGCATGAAAAGTCATACAAACTGGCAGTATTCCTCAATGCCATGGGTCCTGTTGGGCTAAAGCTCTACAACGCACTGACTTTCACTGCCACTGAAGACAAAGATGATGTGCAGCTGATCATTCAAAAACTGGACACAGTTATACAAGGGGAAGTGAACGAGACATATGAAAGATACGTTTTTAACAAACGAGAGCAAAAACCAGATGAGTCTTTTGACGCTTATCTTTCTGTGCTGCAACATATGTCCAAATCATGCAATTTTTGTGATTGCCTGAGCGATTCACTGATGAGAGACCGTATCGTGACAGGCATAAGAGATGCGACAACAAGGAAATTGCTGTTATAAAGGAGGCGCCTGACATTCAAAAATGCTGTGGATATTTGCCGATCAGCTGAAGCTGCATCGACTCAGGTGTTGACAATGGGTGATACAGGAACAGAAGCGGTACACAAGGTTACTCACACAGCGAAGCCAAATTCAGGTGACAGAGCCAACCAAGGTCACTTCCCAAGGAAGCAAGAACACTACCGTTACCCTCGTGAAGCGCCGACCATACAGTGCAAGTTCTGTGGTCTCAGCCACACACGAAAAAAAGACTTTTGCCCGGCCTGGGGTAAATCGTGTGCCAAGTGCAAAAAGAGAAACCATTTCGCTGTCTGCTGCTTCCAGGCTGGACGTAAGCTGATACATGGGGTTGATGGTGATCCATCAAACTCTGACTCGAGCAGTGAGGAATATGTACTGTCCGTACAGCAGGTCTCCGCAGTGCAAAACGACAAGCGTACTAAAGGTCCGCTGTATGCTCACATGCTGCTACATGGAAACTCCGTGAAGTTTCAGATAGATGACGGCGCCACAGTTAATGTGCTTCCTGCAAAGTACGTTGACAGAACCAGCTTGGAACCCTCTGACGTCACGCTACAGATGTGGAACAAAACCACGCGGTCTGTCTCAGGGAAGACCCGAGTCTCAGTAAAGAATCCAAAGAACAAAAAGAAGTACTCCCTAGAATTCCAGATCGTGGAAGACGATTTCATGCCGCTGTTAGGAAAGCAGCAGAGGCTATGAACCTTATAACAGTGAATTATGACAATTTTGAGCAAATCAGCGGTATGAATAGCCAAAGCTCTCCGAGAAGACTGCTCAACGCGTTCTCGAAGGTTTTTGATGATGACGTCCTCGGCACACTGCCAGGACAGGTTCACCTACGTGTTGCAGAGGGTGCGAAACCAGTGCAGTGCCCCCCAAGGCGGGTACCAATATCTACGAAGACGAAACTCAAGGCAGAACTAGACCGAATGGTCAGAATGGGTGTATTGTGTCCTATTGAGGACCCGACTGATTGGTGCAGCCAGATCTCGGTGCCACAGAAGAAGAACGGATCGCTTCGAGTATGCATAGACCCGCGACCGTTCAACAAGGTTCTTCAACGGGAGAGATACCCACTGCCTACAATGGATGACGTGTTGCCTGAACTTGCGAAGGCCCGCGTAATTTCAAAGCTAGACCTGCGATCTGGGTACTGGCAATGTGAGCTCGACTATGAAAGCAGTATCCTCACAACAAGTATCACACCATTTGGGAGGTTCAGGTGGTTACGTCTCCCATTTGGAACGTGTGTCAGTTCGGAAATATTCCAGCGGAAGCTTCACCAGGCGATTGAAGGTTTGACTGGAGTGGCGTGCATCGCAGACGATATATTAGTTTTCGGATGTGATGATGAGAACCATGACCGGAACATGAAGTTCTTTCTCGAGAGATGCGAAGAAAAGGGTCTCAAATTGAACGGGGAGAAGTCCCAGTTTAAGACTGGAGAAGTTGAGTTCATGGGACATCGCGTCACTGCAGACGGGTTGAAGCCAGATGAAAAGAAAGTGGAAGCAATTCTCCAGCTGAAGAAACCCACCGATGTCAAAAGTGTCCAGCGGCTACAAGGGACAGTGGGCTATCTAGCGAAGTTCCTTCCCGGGTTATCCGACGTCATGGAGCCGATCCGGAGGTTGACCAGGCCTGACGTTTCTTGGCATTGGACGGACCTGCAGGATCGAGCGTTTGAACAAGTCAAAAAGCTTGCGACTGAGAGCCCAATTCTCGCATACTGCGATCCGCGTGAGGAACTTGTAATAGAGTGTGATCCCAGTGAGACAGGTCTGGGCGCCGCTCTCTTACAGAGAAACAAGCCCCTTGCATACGCTAGTCGAGCACTAACTGACACTGAAACCAGATACGCACAGATTGAAAAGGAGTGCCTTGCGATAGTATTCGCGCTTGAACGGTTTCACCAATATACGTACGGGCGGAAGACGATCGTACTGAGCGACTACAAACCGCTGGAGATGATAGTGCAGAAGCCTCTGCACAAGGCACCCAAACGTCTCCAGGGCATGTTAATGCGGCTTCTGCAGTACGACTGTGACGTGAAATACCAACAAGGGAGCAAGATGCTCATTTCGGATATGTTGTCACGTGCTTCCCTGCCTTACGAGGGAAACACAGAATCGTTCACCGCTGTAAATGCTGTCCAACATCTACCAATCAGTTTGGGCCGCCTTAAAGAACTCCAGTTAGCTACGATGAATGATGATTCCATGCAGACTCTAAAAAGCGTGATACAACATGGCTGGCCGGAGACCAAGGAAGATCTACCGAGCCAAGTGCATGCGTACTTCAGTACGCGAGAGGAATACACTGTCCACGACGGGCTCGTATTCCGAGGTGAACGCGTCGTTGTCCCCGAAGGAATGAGGAAGAGCGTCAAGGAGGCCCTCCACCGATCCCATCTAGGTATTGAGAGCACCCTGCGGCGCGCCAGAGAATGTGTCTATTGGCCCTGTATGTCAGCGGACAGAAACAGGTCGTGGAAACTTGTGAGGCGTGTAGGACATACGAAAAGGCACAACAAAAGGAGACTCTCATGCCCCATGATACGCCAGCAAGGCAGTGGGAGCAAGTTGGCATTGACATGTTCTCGTGGGAAGGGAGAGACTACCAAGTTATAGTGGATCACATGAGCAACTTCTGGGAGATTGACAGACTGTATACAACGACCACCAAGAATGTCATCAAGAAGCTTAAGGCGCACTTTGCGCGATGTGGCATTCCGTCTCTCGTCGTTACCGACAATGGGCCTCAGTACACCTCTGCAGAATTTCAGGACTTTGTTGAGAAATGGGACTTTAATCACCAAACGAGTGCCCCTGGACATCAAAGTGCCAACGGCAAGGCGGAATCTGCTGTGAAAGCAGCAAAATACATGCTAAAGAAATGTAAATCATCGAGGACCGACCCTTATATGGCCCTGCTGGAGATACGCATCACGCCGACCCAAGGCGTTGGGACCAGTCCTGCACAAAGGTTCTTGAACAGACGCACAAGAACGTTGCTGCCAATGACGAGCAAACTCTTGGCGCCAAGGGGCGAAGACGCCCTTAACAGGGATAGAGAAAAGTTAATTGAACAGAAAAAGTACCAGGCGAAGGAATATGACAAAACGGCGAAAGACCTGCCGGTCTTGGAGGAAGGAGATGTTGTGCGGATGCAACCTTTCAGATTGGGACGCAAGGAGTGGGACAAGGCCGTGGTCAGCAAGAGATTGGACGAAAGATCCTATGAGGTGGAAACACCAAGCGGCACCTTCCGAAGAAATAGGGTTCACCTTCGACAGACCCAAGAAACGAGTCCCCAACTAACAGGTGTGTTCTCAGATGCAGAGAACGGGGAGGTCGGGAAAGCTACACCAACCGGGCAGGAATCCGGTCACACAAACCCAAGCCCGTGTGCCCTCAGGAGGTCAGGCAGGGTCACCAGAACGCCTACACACCTGCATGATTTTGTCGCGAAGTGACTTAAATGTCCTTGATGTTTCACACATGAACTTTTAAGTTCTATGCCGTTTCGTACGGTCATAAGCAGCTGCCGTTTTATTTGATGGAAAGGATGTCTCAATATTTCATATTAACCTCCTCAATTTTATACGCCTAGTGTATTCCAAGTAATTATAATAAAAGGAGCCCGGATGTAACACCAAGCTGTGGTTGTTGTTGTATTATCTAAACCGGACCGAACGATTCATTTCGTACATATACTAAGGAACATATGTATAGAAACAGTACTCACTAAGCAGGTATGGGTGATTTTATAAGGTACTCACTAAGCAGATATGGGTGATTTATTAAGGTACTCACTAAGCAGATATGGGTGATTTATTAAGGTACTCACTAAGCAGATATTGGTGATTTATTAAGGTACTCACTAAGCAGATATGGGTGATTTATTAAGATACTCAATAAGCAGAGATGGGTGATTTATTAAGGTACTTACTAAGCAGATATTGGTGATTTATTAAGGTACTCACTAAGCAGATATTGGTGATTTATTAAGGTACTCACTAAGCAGATATGGGTGATTTATTAAGGTACTCACTAAGCAGATATTGGTGATTTATTAAGGTACTCACTAAGCAGATATTGGTGATTTATTAAGTTACTCACTAAGCAGATATTGGTGATTGATTAAGATACTCACTAAGCAGATATGGTGATTGATTAAGATACTCACTAAGCAGATATGGGTGATTTATTAAGGTACTCACGAAGCTGGTTCCTCTTGCCGGGTAGTCCGTCCGCGTCCAGGGTGGCCACGCTGGGGGTGTCAGAAGTCCTGCGCAGCCCCATGTCCTCCTGGGAGCACTGGCTGCCCCGCTTGGACCCCGTGTCATTGGTCGACCCCGCCGACCCAGGGTCCAGGGGGTGTCGTGACGGCACCCGCAGCAGTTTGAGTTCGCCGAGCTTCTGGACGGACTCGAGCGAGGCGCAGTGACGGCTGGCCCCTGCCAGTGGCGCACCCGAGTGGTGCTGATGGTGACTCTGGTGGCTATGGCTGCTATGGTGACTGTGTTGCTGATGGTGCCGGTGATGGTGGCCGTGGTGGTGCGGTTGTTGCTGCTGCTGCTGCTGCGTGTGGTGACTGCCGTATGTGTGTTGTTGCTGATATTGATTCATGCTCGACGTCGCTGACAGGTAGTCCGACGCCTCGGAGGTGACCACTGAGGGGCTGACCTTCGGCTGGAAACCCGGCGAGGTCACGACGCTGCCCAGCCGGCCGGAGGACCCCTCCTCGCTGCGACCTCCTACCCCCAACCCAACCCCCACCGACCCGCTGCTCGCCCGGGTGTCGCCCCCGCGGGACTCTCGCCACCGCCGCGGCGGGTCGGCCGGCAGATCTCGCCGGTGAAACGTGAACGGCGAGTTGATCATGAGCTGCTCCAGCTGGTATCCATCCGGCAAGTCTCCCGTCGGGAAGGCGGCCAGGAGGAGGTCAGGTGGCAGCTGGCCGTCAAACACGTCCCTAGCCCGGTCGCCGCCCCCACCGTGCCCGCCGCCCCCACCCCCGGACCGCCGACCGCTCCAGTTAAAGTTGAAGCGCTCGCCGTCCGAGGAACTCCGCCGGAAGCGCCGCTCAACCGGAACTGACCCCGAGCGATGACGCGCCGCGCGCCCCTCGCCGTCCGACAACATTCCTCCGGCGCCCCGGTCGTCGCTGTACCCACGCACCGGCGCCGATAACTTTCGGTGTGACGTCAGTTCCCGGATGCGCGGGTGAATGAGAGACTTCTCCTTCTCGGCGCGCGGACTGTCCGGGGAGGGGCCGGCCCGCGGGTTGTCTCCGCCGTACCACGCCAACACGCGCCGCTGTTTGGCCTCCTTGGGATCGCCCGGGGAAGCCGGCGTGGAGTTTCCCGGCGGGGAAAGTCCGCACGGCGTCAGTCCCAGAGGAGGCCCCGAGTGGCGCAGTCCCGGAAGCCACACCCCCTGCCCCGGCACCCCGAGACTGGAGTACCCGGCCGTCTTGGGGGAAACGAGTCCCTCGCCGCCCCCCGCGGGGCCAACGGGGAGCGGCACCCCGTGGCGGGGACACAGCAGGTTCAGGTCAGGCACGATACCGTCTTCTCTGGTACACGTGCCCACCGTGGAACGACGCCCCTGTCGCTTGCGTCCCTTCTTGTGCTGCAGTTGAAGTCTCTCCTGACGACACCGCTGCCGCTCAAGCAGAAACTGCTCGTCGTCGACCTCCAAGTCTTCGTCGTCAGCCATGTCAGCGGTCTCGTCTGTCGACGTCGACGTCAGACGCCGACGAGCCAGTCTCCTACCCAAGCCCTTTTGGTATTCCTCACGCGGAGAATCCGGAATGCGTATAATTTCCGTGTCCGTCTTAAGGCCGTTGCCGTGGTAATGTGAGGAATCTGATTGTTCAATGTCGGCGCTGCATCCCTGGAAAATCAATATCGCAATTAGAGCAATCATCAGTTTTAGGGAAAGTGACTTAATTTTTTGGCACTGATACGGCAACCATTGTACTTTGAGGCAGCCATTGAGCTGTGTTTCTCAGTGTTAATAACCTCGTGACGTACCTTGCTGTTACAAAAAACATATATTACGATATATTTATCTGTACTTACGGGTACAATAGAATATGCCGTTGACATTTTTCTTTACCTGATATTCGTGTTTCATTGTTTAATACAAAGATTGCGTCCGTGGCTAACGGTGTCATTAACCATTAAGGGACGTTAATTATTGAGACATGACAAAGGACACGGCTGCCACAATATTCATTGTCAATGAGAAATGGTGCGGTGGGGGGGGGGGGGGCGTGATTACGTACGACGTCCGAACTGATGCCCACGTCGGAAACCTTTCGCCGGTAGGTGTCAGCCGTGAGCAGGGGCTGGGCCTGGCCACCATTGTACCAGACGCCGCTCGCGCAGGCCAACTCGCGCCGCTTCCGGCACAGCAGGCACCGCCATTTTCCCTTCACATACTGTGAAGACATGGACAACAAGAATCGTGTCATCAATTTTTATTCTGATATATCTTGTACATATGATAATTGAAGCATCATAGGACGAATAAATACATGTATAAGACACATTTAAGCCTGTTTGTATTACAGTTGAGATGAATTCTCTTCGGACGAGTTACCCTCCGTAGCTCATGTCGCGACAACATATAGGAGGGGTCAAGGCAGTGAGGACTGGGAATAACTCACTACTCTCTGTGACGAAAGACATAGGATCTTTATCCTGCACAAACATGTGCATATGTGGGATTCGAGCTACGCACCAGCTAATTGAACTGGCCTGAGCAGAGCGTACCCGGCAATAGCCTGACGCTTTCCCTAGCTAGGTTGTGACCCCGTTTGTATTAGGAAATATACGCCACTCTGTACATTCTTCAGCTTGAACATTTTCGTTATATATCGATATATATCGATATATATATATATATACATCATAATGTTGTGCATGATTTTACTTCTGGTCAAAAATGTATCGATCTAAACCTGCAGAATACGAGCCAACATATGTATCATAATTTGGGATATCCAAGAGTTCAAACAACAGGTAATATATCTCACTTGGATAATTACATTTTTGAAAGGTTTGAATTTATGTGTAAGATCAAAGAGTGCAAACGGTAGGTAATATATCTTTATAATGTATAATTACATTTTTGCCACCTTAGTGCCTTGCTAACAAGTGAAAGAAGCCTTACTCTGTTTTTCTTAGGACTCCACGTCGCTCGCATGAACGACCCACACATGGCGCACACCCGTTTGTGGCACTCAGCGCATGCGCGGCCGATGCCGTCGGCAAATTTGGTCTTGAAGCAGAGGCGACAGAGGCGAAGGTCGACTTGACGAAGGGAGTCCCTCCGCGTGGTCTCCATGCGCACGTGCTCTTCCATCTGTATCAGTTCCCGCTGCAACTTGCTGTAATTGACACGAAATTAAGGGTCGTTATTGGAGGGTGTCCGATTTCAGATCTATCTGTATCAATTCCTATAACTTGGGTTATTGTGTTAGAGTGTTATATTTCAGACTTATTTATTGAATCAAAACCACTTGTCTTTAGTTGTATCTAAGAAAGGCAAGGCTAGGTTTACATTGTTAGGGATTGTGGGCGATATAGATGATTTGGTGACATTATTAGCATTGTACTTGGCGAGTGCAAAGAGACTTGGATGTGTGGTGCGGCCGGGTGGCTTCATTCTGGGTGTTACGCACGAATCCCTCTGACACCCTCTCATTACAGAGCCCCGTCGTTGACCGAAATAAACGACTTTACCTTATTTGCGACGCTTCTTCTTGCTCGAAGCGCTCCAAGCGGCAGAAGACGGAGTTCAGCACTTTAATCTCGTCCTGGGTGAGGTGGTCGAGGGTGGGGGAGGGCGGGCATCGCGGTATGGCGTTGTAGTCCGACCCACCTCCCCCAGCACACGCCGGGGCACTCCTCCGCCTCTCTGACGAGCGACTCAGCTGCAAGGTGCACGCATTATATTTACTGAAAATACTAAAGAATTGAGCCGTATCTTTAAACGCATTCGCAGTACTCTACCCAACGAGTTCAAGTGTATGACCTTCACGATTGCCAATATCGTCACACAACATCATGTGAACTCACCTCTATTACCACGTGACCTCATCTTTATTACCAAGTCGATGTGAGGGGCCGGCACGATAGCGCAGTGGGCAAGAGCGCTCGCATTGAGTGCTCTGGCCACCTGAGAGCCTAACGGCACGTGGATCGGTGGTGCGAGCCTTGCTGTGGCAATGTCTGTGTGGTCGCAGGATAAAGATCCCATGTCTTTCTTCGTAAGGAGTAGGGGGTTACCCCGCGGAGACATGGCTCCACTCTCCCTCCCTTCTCTCATTGACGCGATATGACCAACAGTGGTTAAAGCGTCCTCAATAACCAAACCAACCAACCCCTTGCTTAACTGCCCATATATCACATGATAAGTTGTTACGCGAAAATGGTATCGAGCCCCTCGCCCTGCGGCGACGGTAATTTGCCCTCTGTCATCTATAAGGTAATTCACGGTCCTGCTCCCACCTACCTCAAAAATCTACTGCCTCCATTTGTAGGTCATATTCCACGATATCCACTTCGAAATTTCCACAACCTAGCCTTCTTCTGGCATTCTTCTGGTTATCAACCCAAATTAAAAAATCGTCATCTATCAAGGAATTCAAACGTAAGCTGAAGGATACCCAGCGCCACAGGCGAAAAAAACTTTACGAATTCCAGCTTAATGAGCTTTTCTTCACGCACGTATGACTGAGAATGGGTTTGAGTGGGCTAATTGCTCACAAAAAAAATATGGTTTTATTGAACAAAGCACCTATCCGCTTTACATGGCAAAAGTTGAAGACGAAATGCATTTTTTTCTAATATGCCCCAATTTCACGGATATTAGAAAACAATTATTAGAGTCTGTTGAGTCATTGCTCTCGTCATGTGAATCTGTTGAAACAACCGCCCCCCCTCACCCATAATATAAATCCTGCATCAAGGAAAGAACTGCAAATCCTGACCAATCTCCTCATGTACGGTAGCCGCGATTTAAGCTTTTCTCAAAATTGCATCATATGGATACGTGCTACCTAAAAAATGCGAGCGTATATTGATTAATTCAGATATTCCGAGGGGATACATCTAGATTAATATTCAAAATTAATCTCGCTTCGGCTTGCCATCAAAAATATTTTTGGCGGGA
Organism: Arenicola marina; assembly: GCA_964019135.1. Classification (NCBI taxonomy): domain Eukaryota; kingdom Metazoa; phylum Annelida; class Polychaeta; family Arenicolidae; genus Arenicola; species Arenicola marina. The sequence goes on along the minus strand of OZ025249.1, from coordinate 30,260,052 downwards.
TGACGTATGCCATGTACGTGCTCGTCATATCATTCGGTTGCTTAGGAACTCCCATTGTGACGTCATGTTTATAACATTTTTACGTCACAACTACTCACTATGACAACAGCCGATAGGCGGTCACCAAGAGCGCTCTGCTTGGCAACAGACAATATCATTTAGCCTTTGTCATTTGTGGGGCAGCTGATTTAATTATTCAAGACATGACATAAAAAAGCTTCGACCTCTCTTTGCTTGAATACATTTATGTACAGCAGATTTACTCCGAATCCAAAAACGTCTCATGGGGGCTGTTACGCGAAATGAAAGTCCTAAGCCTATGCCTAAAATGGACTTTGAATACGCATGCATGTTACTTTAAGACCTCGCTTGCGCTCGCTATTATTCGAAAAAAATCATCTGTACATTATCGCGAGCAGACGGTTCGATTATATCTAACTTTGGATCCATACTTTTTGTCAATATTTATATTGAATTATGAAATCTGGACTAGGCTTTTACGAACGCAAAGCTAGAGGTGAACATTCATGTCTACGTGTACGTATTGTCAACCTCTTTAAAGAAATAAAGCTTAAGTAAAAATAAAAAAAAACAACCAAGTCGATGTGACCTAACCTCTATTATACCAAGTCGATGTAACCTCACCTCTATTACCAAGTCGATATGACCTCATCTCTATTACCAAGTCGATGTGACCTCACCTTTATTACCAATTTGATGTGACCTCACCTCTATTACCAAGTCCAAGTGACTTCACCTCTATTACTAAGTTAACGAAAGCGTCCTGAATAACCAACCAAGTTAACGCAACGACAAGTGATAGAATAAGTTCTATTTCAGATCGACAAGGGGCCTTGCGGGCCACGCAGCCTACCCGGCGCAGCAGCCCTGCCATGCTTCAGTGATGATGGTGCTCTCCTGCAGCCTGGGTCACCGATTTGTCCAGAGAGGGCGCAACCAGCGGGCATGGGATGACGTCATCCTTCTAGCGTCTGACGTCCCGCGCCATTCTGTCCGTCACCGTGACGACCTACGATAGGAGACAAGGCGTCAATCAGGGTTTTAATCTCAAGATAAAAGTACAAACGTGGTGGTGGATATTTTAATCTCTAGATAAAAGTACAAACGTGGTGGTCGTGGTGAACATTTTAATCTTTAGATAAAAGTACAAACGTGGTGGTGGTGGTGAACATTTTAATCTCTAGATAAAAGTACAAACGTGGTGGTGGCGGCGAACTGTTAAATCTCTAGATAAAAGTACAAACGTGGTGGTGGTGGTGTAATGGTGGTGGTGGTGGTGCGGTGGTGGTGGTGGTGCGGTGGCGGTGGTGGTGTGGTGGTGGTGGTGGTGGTGCAAGGGCACTCACGAACGAGACCACGTGGTACATTATTCATCAAAGTAGAATTTGACGATTAGTCAGTATAGTTTGTCCACAGGTGTTAGGGAGTGCCAACCGTCATTGTTTCTCGGAAATCTATTTTCACATCCTTCGTTAGAAATATGCTGATTGTAAGTAACGAGAAAAACGCACGATGGTTCCGTTAAACTTCAATGTCTTGTATCACGGACCTCGTTTTATGCAGGTAATCAACAAACGACGCTCGCGTTAAATGTCAAATCATGACATATTAGGAACAAGCCAACGCATTAATTTCGCTAGACGCCAGTCAGTGTTCGCCAGACACCAGTCAGCGCTCGCCAGACACCAGTCAGCGCTTACAAGAAACCAGTCAGCGCTCGCCAGACGCCATTCAGTGCTCGCAAGACGCGAGTCAGCGCTTGCCAGACACCAGTCAACGCTCGCCAGACACCAGTCAGTGCTCGCCAGACACCAGTCAGCGCTTGCCAGACGCCAGTCAGCGGTCGCCAGACACCAGTCAGCGCTCGCCAGACACCAGTCAGCGGTCGCCAGACACATATTACCGCACCAGTTTCCACACCAGTCACCAGTTAGCACCATTAGCGTGATGACTGACCAATGGCGAGGCGTCACGCCAGCAGTCTGTTGGCAGCCCATAGCCACGTGGCCGTGTGCTAATGACTCTAGGTTGGCAACATTAACGCCTTTGTTGTGGACAGAATGAACAGTCGACTGCTGCCTCAAGCATCGTGTTCTTCATCTACCCTTCGTCCGGCCCTACTAAAGGTCGTATGGTGGTTTCCATATGAGTCACTCGACCACCGCAACGTCATAAATGTGCCTCGCATCCTGTTACCCCTCCCCCCCCCCATCCCGCCACTCCCTTGTCCCCTCACATACTTTTCATATTGGTCAACGGATATTCGTAATAGCTCATCACTCACTATCTCTTCACAATATCTTCAACATTCTAGGGTTTCATATTGTATATGGTGAGGCATAACCATGCATTGTTTAATAGGTTTCTCCGCCGCGTCCTGGCAATAAACATGTAGCTTATTGGGATCCCTCATTGTCAGTCGATCCAGTTAAACATGTTCGATTCCCACCGCATGTCTTCCGATCCCATGACTTTGCGGTGGACATAAGGGGCATGATAAGGACTGGGGGTCGTGTCATGATATTAGTGACGTGACCGTTCCCCAAGCGATCAGGTGTCGGTCTGGGGGGTGATCCTGGCCATAGCCACAGTCACAGCCACAGCCACAGCCAAAGCCACCACAGCCACAGGCACAGTCACAGCCACAGCCAAAGCCACCACAGCCACAGTCACAGCCACAACCACAGTCACAGTATCAGCCACAGCCACAGTCTCAGCCACAGTATCAGCCACAGCCACAGCCTGCCCCCACCCCCTCCCTGCCCCCCCCCCCTCCCCAGGGGTCAGCGCCTCTCCGGTGTTGACTCCGCCTTAATAAAATCCCGCGCAGCCTCCTTCTTATTTCCCGTCCTGTGGTGGGGCTCCCCCTCCTGGCTATTGTGGGTCATTCAAGAAAGAAGCAATACGTCTGTCGTCTGCGCGGTCGACCCCTTTCAGAAATGGCAGGGTGCTTCTTTTCAACAAATGTAAGAGAAAAGGGCGGCGAACAAAGGGATATGGGCAGGGGAAGAGAGTAGGGTGGAGGGGATGGAGGGAGGGGGGGGGGTGGAGCACGTCTTCATCGGCGCCGTTATAGCACGGCGCACGAAAACCCTGCAAAGGCTGTAAGCCTCGCCAGCCTTCCCGCCCGACTGTAAGCCTCGCCAGCCTTCCCGCCCGACTGTAAGCCTCGCCAGCCTTCCCGCCCGACTGTAAGCCTCGCCAGCCTTCCCGCCCGACTGTAAGCGTCGCCGGCCTCCCCGCCCGGCTGTAAGCCTAGCCAGCCTCCCCGCCCGGCTGTAAGCCTCGCCGGCCTCCCCGCCCGGCTGTGAGCCTCGCCAGCCGCCGGGCCCCGGCTGTAAGCCTCGCCAACCTCCTCGCCCGGCTGTAAGCCTCGCCAGCCTCCTCGCCCGGCTGTAAGCCTCGCCAGCCTCCTCGCCCGGCTGTAAGTCTCGCCAGTCTCCCCGCCCGGTTATAAGCCTCGCCGGCGCCCCCGCCCGGCTGTGAGCCTCGCCAGCCGCCCGGCCCCGGCTGTAAGCCTCGCCAACCTCCCCGCCCGGCTGTAAGCCTCGCCAGCCTTCCCACCCGGTTGTAAGCCTCGCCAGCCTCCCCGCCCGACTGTAAGCCTCGCAGGCTGTAAGCCTCGCTAGCCTCCCCGCCCGGCTGTAAGCCTCGCAGGCTGTAAGCCACGCAGGCTGTAAGCCTCGCCAGCCTCCCCGCCCCGGCTGTAAGCCTCGCCAGCCTTCCCACCCGGTTGTAAGCCTCGCCAGCCTCCCCGCCCGACTGTAAGCCTCGCAGGCTGTAAGCCTCGCTAGCCTCCCCGCCCGGCTGTAAGCCTCGCAGGCTGTAAGCCTCGCAGGCTGTAAGCCTCGCAGGCTGTAAGCCTCGCCAGCCTCCCCGCCCCGGCTGTAAGCCTCGCAGGCTGTAAGCCTCGCAGGCTGTAAGCCTCGCAGGCTGTAAGCCTCGCCAGCCTCCCCGCCCCGGCTGTAAGCCTCGCCAGCCTTCCCACCCGGTTGTAAGCCTCGCCAGCCTCCCCGCCCGACTGTAAGCCTCGCAGGCTGTAAGCCTCGCCAGCCTGCCCGCCCGGCTGTAAGCCTCGCAGGCTGTAAGCCTCGCAGGCTGTAAGCCTCGCCAGCCTCCCCGCCCCGGCTGTAAGCCTCGCAGGCTGTGAGCCTCGCAGGCTGTAAGCCTCGCCAGCCTCCCCGCCCCGGCTGGTGGCTCGGAGGGGGTTCGGAGGCAGGGTTGTAGCGCCCAGATTGCACAGCCAATCAGACAGCAAACCAGGAGCTTGCCGGTCGCTCTACTGAAAAATGTTCTCAGTTGGCCAGCCCGTGCTAATGTCACCGTCTGCCGCCCTCGTTCGCCGAACAATAGGCACCCATTTGGGAGCCAGGCCGAGTGCATGCAGCAAACTAATTTAAATGCCTCGAAAATGTCGCGGCGCCTCAAATAAGGGGGCCATTACTGAAACTTGGTGTTATTATATCAGCTGGCTGCCGAAGACCCCGCGACCGCACCGGGGAGAAAATCTGATACAGCTACAGAACCATCACCATCGCATCACCACCTCCGTCACATCACCATCACCGCCACATCACCATCACCATCACCATCACCATCACGTCATCATCACCATCACCATCACCGTCACCGTCACATCACCATCACATCACCATCGCCGTCACATCACCATCACCGTCACTGTCACCGTCACATCACCATCCCCGTCACCGTCACATCACCATCACATCACCATCACCGTCACATCACCATCACCGTCACTGTCACCGTCACATCGCCATCACCGTCACCGTCACATCACCATCACATCACCATCACCGTCACATTACCATCACCGTCACTGTCACCGTCACATCGCCATCACCGTCACCGTCACATCACCATCACATCACCATCACCGTCACATCACCATCACCGTCACTGTCACCGTCACATCGCCATCACCGTCACCGTCACATCACCATCACATCACCATCACCGTCACATCACCATCACCGTCACTGTCACCGTCACATCGCCATCACCGTCACCGTCACATCACCATCACATCACCATCACCGTCACATCACCATCACCATTACCGTCACATCGCCATCACCGTCACCGTCACATCACCATCACATCACCATCACCGTCACATCACCATCACCGTCACCGTCACATCACCATCACATCACCATCACCGTCACATCACCATCGCCGTCATCGTCACATGACCATCACATCACCATCGCCGTCACATCGCCATCACCGTCACCGTCACATCACCATCACATCACCATCATCGTCACATCACCATCGCCGTCATCGTCACATGACCATCACATCACCATCGCCGTCATCGTCACATGACCATCACATCACCATCGCCGTCATCGTCACATCACCATCACCGTCACCGTCACATCGCCATCACCGTCACCGTCACATCACCATCACATCACCATCGCCGTCATCGTCACATGACCATCAGTATCACCATCAATATCATCACCATTACCGTCACATCGCTATCTCTATCACCACTTTCACCATCACCATCACCATCACATCACCATCACCGTCACCGTCACATCACCATCAATATCACCACCATTACCGTCACATCGCCATCTCCATCATCACTATCATCATCATCACCATCACCATCATCGTGACATCCCCATCATCATCACCGTCACATCACCATCAATAACATCACCATTACCGTCACATCGCCATCACCGTCATCGTCACCGTCACATCACCATCAATATCACCACCATTACCGTCACATCGCCATCACCGTCATCGTCACCGTCACATCACCATCAATATCACCACCATTACCGTCACATCGCCATCACCGTCATCGTCACCGTCACATCACCATCAATATCACCACCATTAGCGTCACATTGCCTTCTCCATCACCACTATCATCATCACCATCACCATCATCGTGACATCACCATCACCGTCACCGTCGCCGTCACATCACATAACCTTCACCACCATCACCGTCACCGTCGCCGTCACATCACATAACCATCACCATCACCACCGTCACATCACATCACCACCATTACCGTCACATCACATCACCAGCACTCCTTGCTTACATTCCATACGTAACGCCACTTTTCCTTCGCAGCACCAATGCCCGTCTCTACCTTAACCATGGCCCCTAACCCTGGCCCCTGTCGCTAACTCCTATCATATCCCCAGCAAGATTGGAAATCTTATCTCAACCTCATCATGTCGTGTGCCATTTGGCAGGAAGTGACCCTCGGGCTAGGCCTTGTTGGTAATAGGAGAAAGCCATGCAGCAACGGGCTAGGCAGGGCGAGCTGGCCGGGGGCGAGCGGGGTGGGCGGGCGGACAGGGTAATGGCTACGGCGAAAAGGGGCGTCTTGTCCCCATGCACCTTGTCCCCATGCACCGAAACTGCCTGTAGTTTCTACCGTAAATAATTTGCTAATCGGTGTGACCACACGTTGATATCCACAAACGGACTTGACTTGCACTCTGATATTATATGCACGCTAAGGGGCGTTCGTCGCAGACGCACTTCCTGTCACATGATACCAAACAAAGCACATGACGCAGGTAACCCAACCTGCGACAATTAACTGTAGCGTTCAGACACATGGACATGGCAAGCTGCAACACTGAGGTCACGGTGTGTAACAGGTGCGGAGCTAGTGACAGGGCCGCTCACACATCCAAGGCGGAGGCCCTAATGAACTGAGGACAGAACCGCTGGAGAGGTGATAATCATACCTCATGGTAATAATAATATTAAATATATTAAAATACATTAACGATTTGATATATTTTATTGCATAGATAACTGATATCATCAATGTCATACTTCAGCCATGATACATACAGCACCAGGAGACACTACTATAGTGCGAGGGGCAGGAACATATCTACTTACTATTATTATCATTGTGTCCACAATGCAACGGAAGGTATGCTGTCAGCGTTCCGTCCTCGCAGGCGACATTTAATGGCCGTTGTCCCACCCAAACAAACAGGGTCATATTGTGTGCTTGACGCACACGAGGACGGATGGTGACCGTACCCGACAATGTGTAACCACTGACATCCATGACTGCAGGCAAATACGTCTTTGTTACAACGATTTCATTCCACAATGGGCTGGGGGAGAGGGGTGGGAGGGGGTTTGATAGTCTGGGAAATATTAAGACATGGCCTGTTACAATCGTTTTATTCCACAATGGGGTGGGGGAGAGGAGTAGGAGTGGGGCTGGGTTTGATAGTCTGTGAAATAATAAGACGTGGCTTGTTACAATCATTTCATTCCACAATGGGGGGAGGAGGTGGGGCTTGGCAGTTTGCGGGAACTTAAGACGTAGCATTCGTATCATTCCTCGCAATTTAGCATCCTACCGCAGGCTGTTTTTACCACACCCTGGATACTCGAAGACAGCAGCCGGAAAATAAATATGGCACTCCCAGAGCGCATTGCGCACCTCAGCCGGCATGGCAAGACCCTCGAGCAATTGGTGAAAGCATTTCCGCAGACAGCAGACCGCCCAACCCCCACGCCACCCTCCTCCTCGTTCGGTGTGATAGCACTTGATCATAAAACCGGAAGAAGATCCCGTGCAGCCATGAATCTGCCCTTCTCACGTGGCCCTGATCATCCCTGGCGTAATGGACAGGCGGAAGGCGTCGCCCCGGGAAAGGGGATTACCGAGGGAAACTAATGAAGGGGCGGGCGAGATTTATGGCGGCCGGACACTATGCTCTCCCTCAATGACAAGGCGGAACGAAATAATGTAGTGATATCAGAACTAAGAGGAGGGGGCGGAATAGAATCATGAAGTTGTATTACGACTATGCGCAGACATGTGCGGTAGTGCCAATGTAAGACGGTGTAATAAATACTACTATAATAGTACGAGCACATCACATGCAGAGTCATATCCTGGAATATTCCCTCTAGGTGAATGCAAAATAGACGCCAGGGGCATAATTACGATTAGGCAAATGCCACAACATGTTTTGAGGACTTGAGGAAAGGCTGAATAAACACGTGAGAGAATTCCTTTCAGTGGCAAAAAATTAATTTTGTGCTGATGGAGATTTAACTATTTTAAATTTTAATGCTCATTATTAAAACTATTGCATCAACTTAGATGAGGCTAAAGTATAAAGTACGACTACGAACGAGGAATATGGAAACAGTGGTGAAGGGACCGGGGTGGGGATGAAATAATAAGTAGAAACGCGGCGAGGGTATAAAGTAGAAATGCCACAGCGGCGAGGGTGTAAAGTAGAAATGCCACAGCGACGAGGGTATGAAGCAGAATGCCACCGCGACGAGGGTATGAAGTAGAAGTGCCACAGCGACGAGGGTATGAAGTAGAAATGCCACAGCGACGAGGGTATGAAGTAGAAATGCCACAGCGACGAGGGTATGAAGTAGAAGTGCCACAGCGACGAGAGTATGAAGTAGAAATGCCACAGCGGCGAGGGTGTGAAGTAGAAATGACACAGCGAAGAGGGTATGAAGTAGAAATGCCACAGCGACGAGGGTATGAAGTAGAAATGCCACAGCGACGAGGGTATGAAGTAGAAATGCCACAGCGACGAAGGTATGAAGTAGAAGTGCCACAGCGACGCGGGTATGAAGTAGAAATGCCACAGCGGCGAGGGTGTAAAGTAGAAATGCCACAGCGAAGAGGGTATGAAGTAGAAATGCCACAGCGACGAGGGTATGAGGTAGAAATGCCACAGCGACGAGGGTATGAAGTAGAAATGCCACAGCGGCGAGGGTGTAAAGTAGAAATGCCACAGCGACGAGGGTATGAAGTAGAATGCCACAGCGACGAGGGTATGAAGTAGAAGTGCCACAGCGACGAGGGTATGAAGTAGAAGTGCCACAGCGACGAGAGTGTGAAGTAGAAATGCCACAGCGACGAGGGTATGAAGTAGAAATGCCACAGCGACGAGGGTATGAAGTAGAAATGACACAGCGAAGAGGGTATGAAGTAGAAATGCCACAGCGACGAGGGTATGAAGTAGAAATGCCACAGCGACGAGAGTGTGAAGTAGAAATGCCACAGCGACGAGGGTATGAAGTAGAAATGCCACAGCGACGAGGGTATGAAGTAGAAATGCCACAGCGAAGAGGGTATGAAGTAGAAATGCCACAGCGACGAGGGTATGAAGTAGAAATGCCACAGCGAAGAGGGTATGAAGTAGAAATGCCACAGCGACGAGGGTATGAAGTAGAAATGTCACAGCGAAGAGGGTATGAAGTAGAAATGCCACAGCGACGAGGGTATGAAGTAGAAATGCCACAGCGGCGAGGGTGTAAAGTAGAAATGCCACAGCGAAGAGGGTATGAAGTAGAAATGCCACAGCGACGAGGGTATGAAGTAGAAATGCCACAGCGGCGAGGGTGTAAAGTAGAAATGCCACAGCGACGACGGTGTGGCTCAATATGATGCAGTATCACCTTGGCAAAAACGATGATAGGAGGTGTGGAGGTGTGGAATCGGAGGTGAGGCGGGGAGATCAGATAGAGGGACAGATAAAGGGGCGGAGGGGGGTGGGGGGGGCGTGGAGATGGGGGCGCTAGGTCAACACCTCTTCAACGAGCCATTGCCGGCGATAAACGTCACGACGAGTTGTGGCTTTGCATCATTATGAGCTCGGTGTGGTCGCGTGCGCACCCGCCTCCGACACTGACTGGTACTAATTGGCTCTCGATGTGACGATTGCTACACGGCCCCGGCTTGGGTATCGGAGCAGCTGCAACAGCTGTCTACCTGATGACTGGGTTGTGGCGCTGGAGGAGAGGCAGCACGTGGCTTGATGTTGCCGGCTCCTCACCCTCAGACCCATTTATTTCTTTTATTCTTGCATCACGTCGTCGTTGAGAAATTGGATGAGAAAGCTTTACAATGACCACGTCAACAGAATATAAGATGAGAACTCGGTGAAATAAATTTTCGCTTTTATATGTAGACAAGGAAAGACAAGACAACTGTCCTCCCAAGAGTATAATTAAAAGGAGAGGTTTGGTTGAATTGCAGATTTGTGGTAATGCCAGATCTGCCTGGATAAGGAAGAACAGTGTTCCACTATATAGCTCAAGTTGTCCTATGCCGGGCCTGAGTCATCAGACAAACTAACGTAATACAATACTGTATCGAAGGAAAGAAAGTGACAACATTAACATGATCTAAAATTCAAGATTGCACACTGTTAATACAGGTTTGGCTGGAATAATGCATACCATTGGTCGAGAAATGGCAAACTACATATATGTATACCGCCAACTCTAGCTTGTATAATTCAGGATTAAATACACACATTCTTGATAATATAAGCTTACATGAAAGCAAATTTGCGAGACCGTGTGCAAAAATAACACTGTCCATTTGGTTCTAGATGTACAGCGGTAGCCAATAAGACAGATCTGGCATAACGACACAGCTGGAGCGCACAGACGTACGGGTCGTTCTATCGGGCCTTACTACGCTGTATCTGCCACCGCCAGATTCGTGCAGCAGACGGACACGCACACAGGCGGAGTGGTGGGCTGGAGACTGTCGCCAACAGATGGCAGTAGCGACCGGTTCAGGCGAGACATCCTGACAAAGACAGACATGGGTTGTATGTGACCAGACTGTCGTTTATAATTCGGAATTGTCTATTGTGTTGGGGGTTGAGTGCCAATTTTGCGGTTGTCATGTATGGATTTCGGTTCTGAGGAGAACTGGTTTTGTCCAATCACAGCCCGGTTCTATTGCATATCAGTATCCAACCAATCGAACCCAGCATTGTGTATCTCGGTGCCCCAGTGATAGTGGATGGGCGATAATTACCCTAATTCCCTTAGTTTTTACTGAATACACAGAATGTTATGCCGGACGTCCTCATGCCATTTATATGTTACACGTATTTAAAGGCAGGATATGCTTTGTTTGTTATCGTACGTAATTAACTCGTTAATAATTTGGTGGCTCTGCTGGCAGGCTGAAACCTTGATTTGACCTGGCTATGATCGAGGTGTTTCTTCAACGTTTTTTTAAATGGCCTATTATTTGGTAATACGCTTAGCATGCCATTTAATAAATGACACGAAGAAGGAAATTGAATCTTATATGTTATAGTTATCTAGTTAGTTCCCTGCTACACTCAAGCAATACACATGGAATTTCATCATTTACCAAAATATAAGCGCATAAAAATCTATAGGAAAAACAACAGGTTTTGGATCTAAATCCAAAATCAGGTTTTGATTTTCTAAACCGCATTTCGGCCAAACCCACATAATTTTGGATCTGGGCCACAGTTTATGTCGAAGTCACTTGTTGAATGTAAGCCACGTATCTATTTATTCTGGGGCACACGAGGAGGCTTAACGGATGAACGAGTTGGATCCGTTAGCCACTAATTGGATCTGAGCCAGCTGTTGGATCTAGACACCCTTTTAGGTCAAGGTCATTGTTGGACCTGAGCCACCTGTTAAATCTGTGACACTGGTTAGATCTGGGCCACCGTTTAGATCTAGACCATCTGGTCTAAGCTACACCTTGTCACTTATTAGGTTTGGGCTACACCTGGTAACTTGAGGGATCTAGGCCACACCATGTCACTTGATGGATCTAGGCCACACCTTGTCACCTGATGGGGTCTAGGCCACATCTTGTCACTTGATGGGTGTAGGCCACACCTTGTCACTTGATGGGGTCTAGGCCACACCTTGTCACCTGATGGGGTCTAGGCCACACCTTGTCACTTGATGGGTCTAGGCCACATCTTGTCACTTGATGGGTGTAGGCCACACCTTGTCACTTGATGGGTCTAGGACACACTTTGTCACACCTTGTCACTTGATGGGTGAAGGCCACACCTTGTCACTTGATGGGTCTAGGCCACACCTTGTCACACCTTGTCACTTGATGGGTGTAGGCCACACCTTGTCACACCTTGTCACACCTTGTCACTTGATGGGTGTAGGCCACACCTTGTCACTTGATGGGTCTAGGCCACACCTTGCCACTTGATGGGTCTAGGCCACATCTTGTCACTTGATGGGTCTAGCCCACACCTTGCCACTTGAGGGATCTAGGCCACACCTTGTCAATTGATGGGTCTAGGCCACACCTTGCCACTTGAGGGATCTAGGACACACCTTGTCACTTGATGGGTCTAGGCCACACCTTGTCACTTGATGGGTCTAGGACACACCTTGTCACTTGATGGGGTCTAGGCCACACCTTGTCACTTGATGGGGTCTAGGACACACCTTGTCACTTGATGGGGTCTAGGCCACACCTTGTCACTTGATGGGTCTAGGCCACACCTTGTCACTTGATGGGTGTAGGCCACACCTTGTCACTTGATGGGGTCTAGGCCACACCTTGTCACTTGATGGGTCTAGGCCACACCTTGTCACTTGATGGGTCTAGGCCACACCTTGTCACTTGATGGGGTCTAGGCCACACCTTGTCACTTGATGGGTGTAGGCCACACCTTGTCACTTGATGGGTCTAGGCCACACCTTGCCACTTGATGGGTCTAGGCCACATCTTGTCACTTGATGGGTCTAGGCCACACCTTGTCACTTGATGGGTCTAGGCCACACCTTGTCACTTGATGGGTCTAGGCCACACCTTGTCACACCTTGTCACTTGATGGGTCTAGGCTACACCTTGTCACTTGATGGGTCTAGGCCACATCTTGTCACTTGATGGGTCTAGGCCACACCTTGTCACTTGATGGGTCTAGGCCACACCTTGTCACTTGATGGGTCTAGGCCACACCTTGTCACTTGATGGGTCTAGGCCACACCTTCTCACTTGATGGGGTCTAGGCCACACCTTGTCACTTGATGGGTCTAGGCAACACCTTGTCACTTGATGGGTCTAGGCCACACCTTACCATATGAGGGGTCTAGGCCACACCTTGTCACTTGATGGGTCTAGGCCACATCTTGTCACTTGATGGGTCTAGGCAACACCTTGTCACTTGATGGGTCTAGGCCACACCTTACCATATGAGGGGTCTAGGCCACACCTTGTCACTTGATGGGTCTAGGCCACACCTTGTCACTTGATGGGTCTAGGCCACACCTTGTCACTTGATGGGTCTAGGCCACACCTTGTCACTTGATGCGGTATAGGCCACACCTTGTCACTTGATGGGTTCTAGGCCACACCTTGTCACTTGAAGGGGTCTAGGACACACCTTGTCACTTGATGGGTCTAGGCCACACCTTGTCACTTGATGGGTCTAGGACACACCTTGTCACTTGATGGGGTCTAGGCCACACCTTGTCACTTGAAGGGGTCTAGGCCACACCTTGTCACTTGATGGGTCTAGGCCACACCTTGTCACTTGATGGGGTCTAGGACACACCTTGTCACAAGATGGGTTCTAGGCCACACCTTGTCACTTGAAGGGGTCTACGCCACACCTTGTCACTTGATGGGTCTAGGCCACACCTTGTCACTTGATGGGTCTAGGCCACACCTTGTCACTTGATGGGTCTAGGCCACACCTTGTCACTTGATGGGTCTAGGCCACACCTTGTCACTTGATGGGTCTAGGACACACCTTGTCACTTGATGGGTTCTAGGCCACACCTTGTCACTTGAAGGGGTCTAGGCCACACCTTGTCACTTGATGGGTCTAGGCCACACCTTGTCACTTGAAGGGGTCTAGGCCACACCTTGTCACTTGATGGGTCTAGGCCACACCTTGTCACTTGAAGGGGTCTAGGCCACACCTTGTCACTTGATGGGTCTAGGCCACACCTTGTCACTTGATGGGGTCTAGGACACACCTTGTCACTTGATGGGGTCTAGGACACACCTTGTCACTTGATGGGTTCTAGGCCACACCTTGTCTCTTGATGGGTCTAGGCCACACCTTGTCACTTGATGGGTCTAGGCCACACCTTGTCACTTGATGGGTCTAGGCCACAGCGTGTCACTTGATGGGTCTAGGCCACACCTTGTCACTTGAAGGGGTCTAGGCCACACCTTGTCACTTGATGGGGTCTAGGACACACCTTGTCACTTGATGGGGTCTAGGCCACACCGTGTCACTTGATGGGTCTAGGCCACACCTTGTCACTTGATGGGTCTAGGCCACACCTTGTCACTTGATGGGTTCTAGGCCACACCTTGTCACTTGAAGGGGTCTACGCCACACCTTGTCACTTGATGGGTCTAGGCCACACCTTGTCACTTGATGGGTCTAGGCCACACCTTGTCACTTGATGGGTCTAGGCCACACCTTGTCACTTGATGGGGTCTAGGACACACCTTGTCACTTGATGGGGTCTAGGACACACCTTGTCACTTGATGGGTTCTAGGCCACACCTTGTCACTTGAAGGGGTCTACGCCACACCTTGTCACTTGATGGGTCTAGGCCACACCTTGTCACTTGATGGGTCTAGGCCACACCTTGTCACTTGATGGGTCTAGGCCACACCTTGTCACTTGATGGGTCTAGGCCACACCTTGTCACTTGATGGGTCTAGGACACACCTTGTCACTTGATGGGTTCTAGGCCACACGTTGTCACTTGAAGGGGTCTAGGCCACACCTTGTCACTTGATGGGTCTAGGCCACACCTTGTCACTTGAAGGGGTCTAGGCCACACCTTGTCACTTGATGGGTCTAGGCCACACCTTGTCACTTGATGGGTCTAGGCCACACCTTGTCACTTGAAGGGGTCTAGGCCACACCTTGTCACTTGATGGGTCTAGGCCACACCTTGTCACTTGATGGGTCTAGGCCACACCTTGTCACTTGATGGGGTCTAGGACACACCTTGTCACTTGATGGGGTCTAGGACACACCTTGTCACTTGATGGGTTCTAGGCCACACCTTGTCTCTTGATGGGTCTAGGCCACACCTTGTCACTTGATGGGTCTAGGCCACACCTTGTCACTTGATGGGTCTAGGCCACACCTTGTCACTTGATGGGGTCTAGGACACACCTTGTCACTTGATGGGGTCTAGGCCACACCGTGTCACTTGATGGGTCTAGGCCACACCTTGTCACTTGATGGGTCTAGGCCACACCTTGTCACTTGAAGGGGTCTAGGCCACACCTTGTCACTTGATGGGTCTAGGCCACACCGTGTCACTTGATGGGTCTGGGACACACCTTGTCACACCTTGTCACTTGATGGGGGTAGGCCACACCTTGTGACTTGATGGGTCTAGGCCACACCTTGTCACTTGATAAGTCTAGGCCACACCTTGTCACTTGATGGGTCTAGGCCACACCTTGTCACTTGAAGGGGTCTAGGCCACACCTTGTCACTTGATGGGTCTAGGCCACACCTTGTCACTTGATGGGTCTAGGCCACACCTTGTCACTTGATGGGTCTAGGCCACACCGTGTCACTTGATGGGTCTAGGCCACACCTTGTCACTTGATGGGTCCAGGCCACACCTTGTCACTTGAAGGGGTCTAGGCCACACCTTGTCACTTGATGGGTCTAGGCCACACCTTGTCACTTGATGGGTCTAGGCCACACCTTGTCACTTGATGGGTCTAGGCCACACCTTGTCACTTGATGGGTCTAGGCCACACCTTGTCACTTGATGGGTCTAGGACACACCTTGTCACTTGATGGGTCTAGGCCACACCTTGTCACTTGATGGGTCTAGGCCACACCTTGTCACTTGATGGGTCTAGGCCACACCTTGTCACACCTTGTCACTTGAAGGGGTCTAGGCCACACCTTGTCACTTGATGGGTCTAGGCCACACCTTGTCACACCTTGTCACTTGATGGGTCTAGGCCACACCTTGTCACTTGATGGGTCTAGGCCACACCTTGTCACTTGATGGGTCTAGGCCACACCTTGTCACACCTTGTCACTTGATGGGTTCTAGGCCACACCTTGTCACTTGATGGGTCTAGGCCAAACTTGTCACTTGATGGGTCTAGGCCACACCTTGTCACTTGATGGGTCTAGGCCACATCTTGTCACTTGATGGGTCTAGGCCACACCTTGTCACTTGATGGGTCTAGGCCACACCTTCTCACTTGATGGGTCTAGGCCACACCGTGTCACTTGATGGGTCTAGGCCACACCTTGTCACACCTTGTCACTTGATGGGTCTAGGCCACACCTTGTCACTTGATGGGTCTAGGCCACACCTTGTCACTTGATGGGTCTAGGCCACACCTTGTCACACCTTGTCACTTGATGGGGTCTAGGCCACACCGTGTCACTTGATGGGTCTAGGCCACACCTTGTCACTTGATGGGTCTAGGCCACACCTTGTCACTTGATGGGTTCTAGGCCACACCTTGTCACTTGAAGGGGTCTACGCCACACCTTGTCACTTGATGGGTCTAGGCCACACCTTGTCACTTGATGGGTCTAGGCCACACCTTGTCACTTGATGGGTCTAGGCCACACCTTGTCACTTGATGGGGTCTAGGACACACCTTGTCACTTGATGGGGTCTAGGACACACCTTGTCACTTGATGGGTTCTAGGCCACACCTTGTCACTTGAAGGGGTCTACGCCACACCTTGTCACTTGATGGGTCTAGGCCACACCTTGTCACTTGATGGGTCTAGGCCACACCTTGTCACTTGATGGGTCTAGGCCACACCTTGTCACTTGATGGGTCTAGGCCACACCTTGTCACTTGATGGGTCTAGGACACACCTTGTCACTTGATGGGTTCTAGGCCACACGTTGTCACTTGAAGGGGTCTAGGCCACACCTTGTCACTTGATGGGTCTAGGCCACACCTTGTCACTTGAAGGGGTCTAGGCCACACCTTGTCACTTGATGGGTCTAGGCCACACCTTGTCACTTGATGGGTCTAGGCCACACCTTGTCACTTGAAGGGGTCTAGGCCACACCTTGTCACTTGATGGGTCTAGGCCACACCTTGTCACTTGATGGGTCTAGGCCACACCTTGTCACTTGATGGGGTCTAGGACACACCTTGTCACTTGATGGGGTCTAGGACACACCTTGTCACTTGATGGGTTCTAGGCCACACCTTGTCTCTTGATGGGTCTAGGCCACACCTTGTCACTTGATGGGTCTAGGCCACACCTTGTCACTTGATGGGTCTAGGCCACACCTTGTCACTTGATGGGGTCTAGGACACACCTTGTCACTTGATGGGGTCTAGGCCACACCGTGTCACTTGATGGGTCTAGGCCACACCTTGTCACTTGATGGGTCTAGGCCACACCTTGTCACTTGAAGGGGTCTAGGCCACACCTTGTCACTTGATGGGTCTAGGCCACACCGTGTCACTTGATGGGTCTGGGAGACACCTTGTCACACTTTGTCACTTGATGGGGGTAGGCCACACCTTGTGACTTGATGGGTCTAGGCCACACCTTGTCACTTGATAAGTCTAGGCCACACCTTGTCACTTGATGGGTCTAGGCCACACCTTGTCACTTGAAGGGGTCTAGGCCACACCTTGTCACTTGATGGGTCTAGGCCACACCTTGTCACTTGATGGGTCTAGGCCACACCTTGTCACTTGATGGGTCTAGGCCACACCGTGTCACTTGATGGGTCTAGGCCACACCTTGTCACTTGATGGGTCCAGGCCACACCTTGTCACTTGAAGGGGTCTAGGCCACACCTTGTCACTTGATGGGTCTAGGCCACACCTTGTCACTTGATGGGTCTAGGCCACACCTTGTCACTTGATGGGTCTAGGCCACACCTTGTCACTTGATGGGTCTAGGCCACACCTTGTCACTTGATGGGTCTAGGACACACCTTGTCACTTGATGGGTCTAGGCCACACCTTGTCACTTGATGGGTCTAGGCCACACCTTGTCACTTGATCGGTCTAGGCCACACCTTGTCACACCTTGTCACTTGAAGGGGTCTAGGCCACACCTTGTCACTTGATGGGTCTAGGCCACACCTTGTCACACCTTGTCACTTGATGGGTCTAGGCCACACCTTGTCACTTGATGGGTCTAGGCCACACCTTGTCACTTGATGGGTCTAGGCCACACCTTGTCACACCTTGTCACTTGATGGGTTCTAGGCCACACCTTGTCACTTGATGGGTCTAGGCCAAACTTGTCACTTGATGGGTCTAGGCCACACCTTGTCACTTGATGGGTCTAGGCCACATCTTGTCACTTGATGGGTCTAGGCCACACCTTGTCACTTGATGGGTCTAGGCCACACCTTCTCACTTGATGGGTCTAGGCCACACCGTGTCACTTGATGGGTCTAGGCCACACCTTGTCACACCTTGTCACTTGATGGGTCTAGGCCACACCTTGTCACTTGATGGGTCTAGGCCACACCTTGTCACTTGATGGGTCTAGGCCACACCTTGTCACACCTTGTCACTTGATGGGTTCTAGGCCACACCTTGTCACTTGATGGGTCTAGGCCACACCTTGTCACTTGATGGGTCTAGGCCACACCTTGTCACTTGATGGGTCTAGGCCACACCGTGTCACTTGATGGGTCTAGGCCACACCGTGTCACTTGATGGGTCTAGGCCACACCTTGTCACTTGATGGGTCTAGGCCACACCCTGTCACTTGATGGGTCTAGGCCACACCTTGTCACTTGATGGGGCTAGGCCATACCTTGTCACCTGATGGGTCTAGGCCACACCTTGTCATTTGAAGGGGTCTAGGCCACACCTTGTCACTTGATGGGTCTAGGCCAAACCTTCTCAGTTGATGGGTCTAGGACACACCTTGTCACTTGATGGGTCTAGGCCACATCTTGTCACTTGATGGGTCTAGGCCACACCTTGTCGCTTGATGGGGTCTAGGCCACACCTTGTCACTTGAAGGGGTCTAGGCTACACCTTGTCACTTGATGGGTCTAGGCCACACCGTGTCACTTGATGGGGTCTAGGCCACACCTTGTCACTTGATGGGTCTAGGACACACCTTGTCACTTGATGAGGTCTAGGCCACACCTTGTCACTTGATGGGTCTAGGCCACACCTTGTCACTTGAAAGGGTCTAGGCCACACCTTGTCACTTGATGGGTCTAGGACACACCTTGTCACACCTTGTCACTTGATGGGGGTAGGCCACACCTTGTCACTTGATGGGTCTAGGCCACACCTTGTCACTTGATGGGTCTAGGCCACACCTTGTCATTTGAAGGGGTCTAGACCACACCTTGTCACTTGATGGGTCTAGGCCACACCTTGTCACTTGATGGGTCTAGGCCACACCTTGTCATTTGAAGGGGTCTAGGCCACACCTTGTCACTTGATGGGTCTAGGACACGCGTTGTCACACCTTGTCACTTGATGGGGGTAGGCCACACCTTGTCACTTGATGGGTCTAGGCAACATCTTGTGACTTGATGGGTCTAGGCCACACCTTGCCACTTGATGGGTCTAGGCCACACCTTGTCACTTGAAGGGGTCTAGGCCGCACCTTGTCACTTGATGGGTCTAGGCCACACCTTGTCACGTGATGGGTCAAGGCCACACCTTGTCACTTGATGGGTCTAGGCCACATCTTGTCACTTGATGGGTCTAGGCCACACCTTGTCACTTGATGGGTCTAGGACACATTTTGTCACTTGATTGGTCTAGGCCACACCTTGTCACTTGATGGGTCTAGGCCACACCTTGTCACTTGATGGGGTATAGGCCACACCTTGTCACTTGATGGGGTCTAGGCCACACCTTGTCACTTGATGGGTCTAGGCCACACCTTGCCACTTGGGGGATCTAGGCCACACCTTGTCACTTGATGGGTCTAGGCCACACCTTGTCACTTGATGGGTCTAAGCCACACCTTGTCACTTGATGGGTCTAGGCCACACCTTGTCACTTGATGGGGTATAGGCCACACCTTGTCACTTGATGGGTCTAGGCCACACCGTGTCACTTGATGGGTCTAGGCCACACCTTGTCACTTGATGGGTCTAGGCCACACCTTGTCACTTGATGGGTCTAGGCCACACCTTGTCACTTGATGGGTCTAGGCCACACCTTGTCACTTGATGGGTCTAGGCCACACCTTGTCACTTGATGCGGTATAGGCCACACCTTGTCACTTGATGGGTCTAGGCCACACCGTGTCACTTGATGGGGTCTAGGCCACACCTTGTCACTTGATGGGTCTAGCCACACCGTGTCATTTGATGGGGTCTAGGCCACACCGTGTCACTTGATGGGGTCTAGGCCACACCTTGTCACTTGATGGGTCTAGGCCACACCGTGTCACTTGATGGGGTCTAGGCCACACCTTGTCACTTGATGGGGTCTAGGCCACACCTTGTCACTTGATGGGTCTAGGCCACACCTTGTCACTTGATGGGGTATAGGCCACACCTTGTCACTTGATGGGTCTAGGCCACACCGTGTCACTTGATGGGTTCTAGGCCACACCTTGTCACTTGATGGGTCTAGGCCACATCTTGTCACTTGATGGGGTATAGGCCACACCTTGTCACTTGATGGGTCTAGGCCACACCTTGTCACTTGATGGGTCTAGGCCACACCGTGTCACTTGATGGGTCTAGGCCACATCTTGTCACTTGATGGGGTATAGGCCACACCGTGTCACTTGATGGGTCTAGGCCACACCTTGTCACTTGATGGGTTCTAGGCCACACCTTGTCACTTGATGGGTCTAGGCCACACCTTGTCACTTGATGGGTGTAGGACACACCTTGTCACTTGATGGGGTCTAGGCCACACCTTGTCACTTGATGGTTCTAGGCCACACCGTGTCACTTGATGGGTGTAGGACACACCTTGTCACTTGATGGGTCTAGGCCACACCTTGTCACTTGATGGGTCTAGGCCACACCTTGTCACTTGATGGGTCTAGGCCACACCTTGTCACTTGATGGGTCTAGGCCACACCTTGTCACTTGATGGGTCTAGGCCACACCTTGTCACTTGATGGGGTATAGGCCACACCTTGTCACTTGATGGGTCTAGGCCACACCTTGTCACTTGATGGGTCTACGCCACACCTTGTCACTTGATGGGTCTAGGCCACACCTTGTCACTTGATGGGTCTAGGCCATACCTTGTCACTTGATGGGGTATAGGCCACACCTTGTCACTTGATGGGTCTAGGCCACACCTTGTCACTTGATGGGTCTAGGCCACACCGTGTCACTTGATGGGTCTAGGCCACACCTTGTCACTTGATGGGTCTAGGCCACACCTTGTCACTTGATGGGTGTAGGACACACCTTGTCACTTGATGGGTCTAGGCCACACCTTGTCACTTGATGGGTCTAGGCCACACCTTGCCACTTGAGGGGTCACACCTTGTCACTTGATGGGTCTAGGCCACACCGTGTCACTTGATGGGTGTAGGACACACCTTGTCACTTGATGGGTCTAGGCCACACCTTGTCACTTAATGGGTCTAGGCCACACCTTGCCACTTGGGGGATCTAGGCCACACCTTGTCACTTGATGGGTCTAGGCCACACCTTGTCACTTGATGGGTCTAGGCCACACCTTGTCACTTGATGGGTCTAGGCCACACCTTGTCACTTGATGGGGTATAGGCCACACCTTGTCACTTGATGGGTCTAGGCCACACCTTGTCACTTGATGGGTCCAGGCCACACCTTGTCACTTGATGGGTCTAGGCAACACCTTGTCACTTGATGGGTCTAGGCCACACCTTGTCACTTGATGGGTCTAGGCCACACCTTGTCACTTGATGGGTCTAGGCCACACCTTGTCACTTGATGGGTCTAGACCACATCTTGTCACTTGATGGGTCTAGACCACACCTTGTCACTTGATGGGGTATAGGCCACACCTTGTCACTTGATGGGTCTAGGCCACACCGTGTCACTTGATGGGTCTAGGCCACACCTTGTCACTTGATGGGTCTAGGCCACACCTTGTCACTTGATGGGTCTAGGCCACACCTTGTCACTTGATGGGTCTAGGCCACACCTTGTCACTTGATGGGGTCTAGGCCACACCTTGTCACTTGATGGGTCTAGGCCACACCTTGTCACTTGAAGGGGTCTAGGCCACACCTTGTCACTTGATGGGTCTAGGCCACACCTTGTCACTTGATGAGGTCTAGGCCACACCTTGTCACTTGATGGGTCTAGGCCACACCGTGTCACTTGATGGGTCTAGGCCACACCTTGTCACTTGATGGGTCTAGGCCACACCTTGTCACTTGATGGATCTAGGCCACACCTTGTCACTTGATGGGTCTAGGCCACACCTTGTCACTTGATGGGTCTAGGCCACACCTTGTCACTTGATGGGTCTAGGCCACACATTGTCACTTGATGGGTCTAGGCCACACCTTGTCACTTGAAGGGGTCTAGGCCACACCTTGTCACTTGATGGGTCTAGGCCACACCTTGTCACTTGATGGGGTCTAGGCCACACCTTGTCACTTGATGGGTCTAGGCCACACCTTGTCACTTGAAGGGGTCTAGGCCACACCTTGTCACTTGATGGGGTCTAGGCCACACCTTGTCACTTGATGGGTCTAAGCCAGACCTTGTCACTTGATGGGTCTAGGCCACACCTTGTCACTTGATGGGTCTAGGCCACACCTTGTCACTTGATGGGGTCTAGGCCACACCTTGTCACTTGATGGGTCTAGGCCACACCGTGTCACTTGATGGGTGTAGGCCACATACATGAGTAAGTGGTAGTTACAATCTCCCGGCAGAGGGCGTTACGCTTGCGCCATAGTCCCTCTGCCCCACGTCAATGTTAA
Source organism: Arenicola marina (assembly GCA_964019135.1). Classification (NCBI taxonomy): domain Eukaryota; kingdom Metazoa; phylum Annelida; class Polychaeta; family Arenicolidae; genus Arenicola; species Arenicola marina. Next base: position 30,237,323 of record OZ025249.1, on the reverse strand, counting down.
CCATCAGAATTGTCCTTCATACGCGAAAATTGAAATGAATCTAACCGAAGATAAACTCGCAGTTTGGCATCAAATACACCGCTGTTTAGCATTTACTGTGCCACTGGTACCATACCTGATGAATGCATTTGAGTTTGATTACTTTGAAGCTATGTTACTTACGAACTATATTTTCGAGTGCGGTCGAGGTCAAAGACGTGAAGCGTCTTGAACTTTGACCCCGTGTTATTTCAGTGGCAGAGCTGGGGGGGGGGGTAGGGGGTTTGCACCCCCCCCCCCTTGGGAGCCAGAACATACAACATACATGTTAAAGTCCCAAGTCTTTAGAGAGCAACCCCCCCCCCCTTGGGAACCGGAACATACACTGTTAAAGTCGGCTTCTCCGAGCACGCCCTGGCCCCCCCCCCCGGTCGCAAATTTTTCAGAGCGCACACTCCTCGGTCGGAAGTTTCAGAGAGCAACCCCCACTTGGCAAATTCCTAGATCCGCCTGTATTTTGAAATAATTTTTCGCTTAACTCTTCCATTGTGATCATTCGACAACGGAATGTCTATATTTTTCAAATTCTGCATCGAGAATTTAATATTCAATCTAAAAAAAAACTCCAAAACCATTTGTGACCCAGGACCGTTGGGCTTAACCGTGAGGTGGGCGGTGACGTGGGGCAGAGGTGATGTGAGGAACGAGCGCCCTCTGCTGGCAGAGTGTGGTTGTTATCATCCGAGGCTAGGTACCTCAGTGTTATGGCCAACATCAACCCAGGTTCTAGAGCCTTGCAAAACCATGTGTCTTGCTTCGTGATTCTGTTCTCCAGTCGCAGGAGTAGTTATTTAAACATTTCTGGATCCACACGTAGGAAGTTCTGGAAGGATCTCACATCTTCAACACGCAATTCGTTCATCAGACTGCCCTAGCGTCACTCGCCTCATGACCCAAGATCTCACCAAGTGCTCTGTTTTCTGGCCCTCTTTCTTTTCATTCTTCTGTTTTGCTGAATAACTTGGAGCATCGCCATGTTGTTTTTAGCCTGCTGTCTGTTCAACTGCAGTTGCCAGTTCATCCGCTGCAGTCTGTTTCAGTTGAAGTTGTTGACGACAAGATCTATGATGCGTCTCCTTCCAGGGATGAAGCACCAAATGAATTGAAACAAATATTATCCCACTTTTATACTACCCTAGTGGTTACCGTGGCCCCAGAACCCCACGGTCACCCCCGGTTGCCTACGGATAGCCCCCGTAGCTTGCACGGTGGTACTACGGTGAAACCCGGTTGTGCTACGGTGGCACTATTGTTTCGCAAGGTTTGAAAATACCGGGGCTCGGTCTCGGTTCATGCCGGTAGTTTTGAACAGTTCAAAACCACCGGGGCGACCCACGGTTCACCACGGTACACCCCGGATCACCCCGGATTGACTACGGACTCGCTACGGTTCCACAGGGTTGTCCAAGGTTGTCCCCGGTTCTGAAAACAGGTGTAATCCGGGACTATGAACCGGCACAGTGTGAGCTGCCCTTAAGCAATTGACAAAGTAGTCTTCGTTCTGCAGTAAATTAAGTCCTCTCATCGTTGGGCTGACGCCACCGCTACTACCAAGCAAAAACAGCATAGGCAGCTGACGTACAATATGGTTTGTGTCCCCGCCTAATACCCCAAAGGGGCCGTGTTCTCATTTTCTCGGATAGAAACGCCCGGATGGGGATTATACTGGCTCTGCCATTAGATTTCCATTAAGGCTTTGGGTTTTGTGATGGCTCCAGGCCACCATTCGGCAACACACCTTTTGTTGGTGGCAGATCTTGAACCTTTTTTTGTAAATTTCTCTTATTGGAAGACTGAGCTAAATTTATGCCTGATAAATGCCCGCAGATCTTGATCATAGTGTAATTCGGTGGGGCTAAATCTGTGGTATGGGCAATGTGCGATCTGTGGTATGGCTAATGTGTGATCTGTGGCATGGGCAATGTGTGATCTGTGGCATGGGCAATGTGCAATCTGTGGTATGGGCAATGTGTGATCTGTGGCATGGGCAATGTGTGATCTGTGGTATGAGCAATGTGCGATCTGTGGCATGGGCAATGTGTGATCTGTGGCATGGGCAATGTGTGATCTGTGGTATGGCTAATGTGTGATCTGTGGCATGGGCAATGTGTGATCTGTGGCATGGGCAATGTGCAATCTGTGGTATGGCTAATGTGTGATCTGTGGCATGGGCAATGTGTGATCTGTGGCATGGGCAATGTGTGATCTGTGGCATGGGCAATGTGCAATCTGTGGTATGGCTAATGTGTGATCTGTGGCATGGGCAATGTGCAATCTGTGGCATGGGTAATGTGTGATCTGTGGCATGGGCAATGTGCGATCTGTGGTATGAGCAATGTGCGATCTGTGGCATGGGCAATGTGTGATCTGTGGCATGGGCAATGTGTGATCTGTGGTATGGGCAATGTGTGATCTGTGGTATGGCTAATGTGTGATCTGTGGCATGGGCAATGTGTGATCTGTGGCATGAGCAATGTGTGATCTGTGGTATGGGCAATGTGTGATCTGTGGCATGGGCAATATGTGATCTGTGGCATGGGCAAAGTGTGACCTGTGGCATGGGCAATGTGCGATCTGTGGCATGGGCAATGTGCGATCTGTGGTATGAGCAATGTGCAATTTGTGGCATGGGCAATGTGCGATCTGTGGTATGGGCAATGTGCAATCTCTGGTATGGGCATTGTGTGATCTGTGGTATGGCTAATGTGCAATCTGTGGTATGGGCATTGTGTGATCTGTGGTATGGCCAATGTGTGATCTGTGGCATGAGCAAAGTGCGATCTGTGGTATGGGCAATGTGCGATCTGTGATCTGTGGCATGGGCAATGTGTGATCTGTGGCATGGGGGCAATGTGTGATCTGTGGCATGGGCAATGTGTGATCTGTGGTATGGCCAATGTGTGATCTGTGGCATGGGGGCAATGTGTGATCTGTGGCATGGGGGCAATGTGTGATCTGTGGCATGGCCAATGTGTGATCTGTGGCATGGGCAATGTGCGATCTGTGGTATGGCCAATGTGTGATCTGTGGCATGGGAATTGTGTAATCTGTGGTATGGGCATTGTTTGATCTGTGGCATGGGCAATGTGTGATCTGTGGTATGGGCAATGTGTGATCTGTGGCATGGGCAATGTGCGATCTGTGGAATGGACAATGTGTGATCTGTGGCATGGGCAATGTGTGATCTGTGGCATGGGCAATGTGTGATCTGTGGCATGGGCAATGTGTGATCTGTGGTATGGGCAATGTGTGATCTGTGGTATGGGCAATGTGCGATCTGTGGCATGGGCAATGTGTGATCTGTGGCATGGGCAATGTGCGATCTGTGGAATGGACAATGTGTGATTTGTGGCATGGGCAATGTGTGATCTGTGGCATGGGAATTGTGTGATCTGTGGTATGGGCAATGTGTGATCTGTGGCATGGGCAATGTGCGATCTGTGGTATGAACGATGTGTGATCTGTGGCATGGGAATTGTGTGATCTGTGATATGGGCATTGTGTGATGTGTGGCATGGAATATGTGCGATCTTTGGAATGGGCAATGTGCAATCTGTGGTATGGCTAATGTGCAATCTGTGGTATGGGCATTGTGTGATCTGTGGCATGGGCAATGTGCAATCTGTGGTATGGCTAATGTGCAATCTGTGGTATGGGCATTGTGTTATCTGTGGCATGGGCAATGTGCAATCTGTGGTATGGCTAATGTGCAATCTGTGGTATGGCTAATGTGTGATCTGTGGCATGGGCAAAGTGTGACCTGTGGCATGGGCAATGTGCGATCTGTGGCATGGGCAATGTGCGATCTGTGGTATGAGCAATGTGCAATTTGTGGCATGGGCAATGTGCGATCTGTGGTATGGGCAATGTGCAATCTGTGGTATGGGCATTGTGTGATCTGTGGCATGGGCAATGTGTGATCTGTGGCATGGGCAATGTGCAATCTGTGGTATGGGCAATGTGCGATCTGTGGCATGGGCAATGTGTGATCTGTGGTATGGCCAATGTGTGATCTGTGGCATGGGCAATGTGCGATCTGTGGTATGGGCAATGTGCGATCTGTGATCTGTGGCATGGGCAATGTGTGATCTGTGGTATGGCCAATGTGTGATCTGTGGCATGGGGGCAATGTGTGATCTGTGGCATGGGAAATGTGTGATCTGTGGTATGGCCAATGTGTGATCTGTGGCATGGGCAATGTGCGATCTGTGGAATGGGCAATGTGTGATCTGTGGCATGGGCAATTTGCGATCTGTGGAATGGACAATGTGTGATCTGTGGTATGGGCAATGTGTGATCTGTGGCATGGGCAATGTGCGATCTGTGGAATGGACAATGTGTGATCTGTGGCATGGGCAATGTGTGATATGTGGCATGGGAATTGTGTGATCTGTGGTATGGCCAATGTGTGATCTGTGGCATGGGCAATGTGCGATCTGTGGTATGAACGATGTGTGATCTGTGGCATGGGAATTGTGTGATCTGTGGTATGGGCATTGTGTGATGTGTGGCATGGAATATGTGCGATCTTTGGAATGGGCAATGTGCAATCTGTGGTATGGCTAATGTGCAAACTGTGGTATGGCTAATGTGCAATCTGTGGTATGGGCATTGTGTGATCTGTGGCATGGGCAATGTGCAATCTGTGGTATGGCTAATGTGCAATCTGTGGTATGGGCATTGTGTGATCTGTGGCATGGGCAATGTGCAATCTGTGGTATGGCTAATGTGCAAACTGTGGTATGGGCATTGTGTGATCTGTGGCATGGGCAATGTGCAATCTGTGGTATGGCTAATGTGCAATCTGTGGTATGGCTAATGTGCAATCTGTGGTATGACTAATGTGCAATCTGTGGTATGGCTAATGTACAATCTGTGGTATGGCTAATGTGCAATCTGTGGTATGACTAATGTGCAGTCTGTGGTATGGCTAATGTGCAATCTGTGGTATGGCTAATGTGTGATCTGTGGTATGGGCATTGTGTGATCTGTGGTATGGAATATGTGCGATCTTTGGAATGGGCAATGTGCAATCTGTGGTATGGGCAATGTGTTGTTGGCCTACATTAAGTCACTTGCAGACTCTGGCATTCAGACACTGGCAGCTGAGAACCACATGCGGGATGAAATACCTGATGCACAGAGTGGATCCGGCTGAAGTGGATCTGGGGGCCAAGGAAAGGTCTCCAGCGAACAGTGTCATTGTGTAGGTGGATGGATGGATGGGGTGGGTGGGAGGCGGGGGCTGGGTGAGCGCAAGGGAGTGTTTATAGGCCGAGTGGGAGGTGAACAACGAAGCAGAGGAAGAGATAGAGAGGGAGAGAGGGATGGAAAAAGAGAGAGATGATGATGTGGAACGAGGAGTGAGGGGGGGTGGGGGGGGGGGGGGAAGGCGAGATATAGGAGATGAAGAGCAGAACCCGCAAATGTAAGGCGGCGAGGGCATGATAAGGTGATCATACAAAGTGAGGGGTGGGCGGACTGGCGGGGCTGCTGGGGGGCGGGAGGGGCCAAGGGCGGGCGGGAGGGGCCAAGGGTGGGTAAGGCGGGTCGGCCGGGTGAAGGACCCTAATGGACCAACCAAATAGCCGGCCTCGTTCCGACCTATTAACTGGCAAGGCAGTTGACGCGGCCGCGCAAAACTGATGTACGTCAGGAGGCACGGTCCGGGGGCGGCGGGAGGCAGGGTCCGGGGGCGGCGGGAGGCAGGGTCCGGGGGCGGCGGGAGGCAGGGTCCGGGGGCGGCGGCGGGAGGCAGGGTCCGGGGGCGGCGGGAGGCAGGGTCCGGGGGCGGCGGGAGGCAGGGTCCGGGGGCGGCGGAAAAGGGGAATAGGGGGATGGAGGACTATCGGAAACGGCGGCGAATGTGTCGAAGGTGGAGGTAGGGCTGCGCTGTGGATGATATGGTTAGAATGGTGGGGCGGGGGGGGGGGGGGAAGGGAGGGCTGCGCTGTGGATGATATGGATAGACTGGTGGGGCGGGAGGGGGGGAGGGGGGGGGGAGGGAGATGACAGATATATGTCAGCCTCCCATATGTCCCCAGAGGACAGGTATGTCCAAGAACTATCTACAAATCTGAGCGAACGCTAGCAGCAATGACATTTTCCATACGGACATCGCCGGCTGTTGCTGGCGGCCATACGGTGCTCCCATGCTGGGATTCCCCACCAATGTCAATGGCATGAGGCCGCACCAATGCACGATAGACTGCACGCAGGTCCAGGTCATTGTCTTCACTTCGGGAAACGACAAGTTATCCGGTATTCAGCAGATAACAGAGGCGTTCACTGCGGTCCTGCAACATGGCGGCGCTGCCTGTTTAGCGACCACGTGACGGGCGCGTTCGTGTACAGCTTAACGTTCTCTCTCGTCACCTGGCAAATGCTAACGGAACCCTGCACTTATTATTTTTATGTTATTACAAAATGGATATTTATACGCTATATTAAATAATACGTAGGTTACAGTTATTCATTTTATTACCAGATGTTTCGTTTCTAAATATCTATGACATATTGTCATCATTATTAATATAACATTAATATCTGGATTTATATACATATACATGTACATTTCATACAGATGACCCAGGTCGTATAACGGCATTACACTATTACGTCGTTTCTTCCCAATATTCAATTGCATTTCATATACATTTATATATATGATGTTTGATGATGATATACATGCTGTGCCACTGTTTTCTGTCTGTATATATACATTTGTAATGGATAAATACATTTGTGCCTTGACTGTACGTTATGCTGATTTACTATTATTATATAACTGCCGATGACCACATCCACTATCCAACCTCTGTACGTGATATGACATTTTTGTTTTCTATTTGCGTTGTATGTATCAGAAAAATAATATCGTGCTCCCGGGTGTGTCTGCGTCATGTAAGATGTTTTTTTCTGTCACGATGTTATGAGAAGGTGTGCTACGTAATGTCACACTGTTATATAAATAGAGGACGTCGGGTGTTTCATAATGGCGTTTCTATTTTAGCACAACCGCCTGTGAAATGAGCAACTTTGGCATTGAACGCTACCATGTCTGGAAATATAGAGTGATGAGAATGGGTCTTGGCATCAAATTGTCCACGTCAATGAGAGAAAAACGAATATATTCGCTATAATTGAAGGCAGGGCTGTGAGAAATTGCGACATTCACATTGACGAGTCGGAATAGAAGCATCCTCGCCCTGGATGAGATTAGGCCTAGCCAACAACGCTCCCCATTATCACGATGAGGTCTTGAACATTCCAGCAAATATTGTCTTGAGTACGATTGAAGTAAGCATGTCATGTGATTAACTAAAATCAAGACTAACTAGTCACATTAGCCATATATCGACAAAACCTGAAGACTAATTGATCAGTAACATTCCCACATAATATTAGGATGTTCGTTATGAACATATTTGTCTAACAAAGAACGGTTTGTAGACGCAAATGTAGCCTACATCCACATAACTTACGCAACAAAACAGAAGTCATGATTTATCAAATCAACTAGATATAGACAAACAAAACTGACACAACCTGAAATCTGTGATCCCTGCCAAGTTAGTTGTTCTGTCAACTCTGGCCGTTGGAATCGTCGGACCGGCACATACGAAAGATATCCAACGTGAACGCAGGGTATTTTGTCAGTATGTATATCATGTATAGATCCATTGTGATATATTCTGTTACCACCAGGGTAATAAGTGCCACGGGTACCTACAATGGTAATCCGACGCCGGCCACTGGGCACTGGGTGACGTGGATCAAACGTAGGACCTGGCCTTCAGAAGACGGCCAAGCGATGGCCCTCGGGAAGTATGTACGCGTTGTCAACAGTCGGCTGGTGTTCCCCTAGGCCTTCCACCCTCGTCAACTGTCTCTGCATCACGTGATACGTGATGTGGACAGGTGTGCGTATATTAGATCAGAAAAACACCAGTACCGTAAACTGACGAGAAGTGAAGACACATCTCCAGTTAACGGCGACGTCTTACGCAAATTAACACCTGACCTTTCGGGGTCTGTCCGTGGTGGCGTGATCAGGTTAACAATATAGGTTTTTCAGTCACATCCTCCTCCATTCAAGTTGTATGTCAGATAATACGCCACACTATCACCCTTTCTTCCTCCACCCTTACCTACCTTGCCTAACCGGGCCATCCCAACATTTAAAAAATCTGACTAATTCTTGATGTCAAGAAATATGTATAAACAAGTAGGGAATAAATGTTAGTATGGCCCGCCATAAAATATATTGATACATTTTACCGTAGAGAAATCCACTATTAGGTTTTAATTTCTACTTACGAATCTACTTCATCTCCCGTCGACAAGTGGCATGTAGGTCAGGTTATTATTATTATTATTAATAATATTATTATTGTTATTAATAATATTATTATTGTTATTACTATTGTTATTATTATTATTACATATGATAAATGTACATATACATATACGGGTTGCCGGAAAATGGCGCACATCGTCGTTACGTCACAACATGTGAAGAATCTTGTTCATATACACGATCCCCTAGTACATGCATCTTGAACTTTAACAAATATATATTATGCCTTGTGATTTATTATGCCTGATTTTCCTGGAAAATTGTAAAAAAAAAAACCCTATAAAATATCACTATTTTGATGATGTAGTATGCGCGAAGGTATATTTGTCATGTATCTAATGTATCCCCTTATTATACCTTCGCAGTATTACACCTTTTTACTTTTTCTCATGAGAATCTTGGCTTTCAGTGCTACTCCATTTTCGTTATCTCCGTTGGCCTCTGTTGGCCTCTGTTGGCCTCTCCAAGTGTACCGAACCTACCTAGCTACCCGATTGGCTCACATGTATGACGCCATACAGACGTACAAACCATTACGTTTAAACAAAACACAATAGGGGACAAACCAGTAATGCTTCCCAGAAAACCTCTGAGACATCCACCTCAAGCAGAGACGGCTAACCTCGTAAATTCCATATATTTAGCCCTACAATCACGCCAGCAGCGAAATAACGTATGGTAATTAGTTTTGTATCCCCATAGTCCGGATTTTCTATTCCAGTCACATGATGGCTAGCTGTTTAAAAAATCAGACGATCCTGCGAATGGGTTCGACGAAGACAACCGTTGGCAAACGTCATGTGGATGGGTGTCCCATTATTTTGAAACAGGTTAGTGACAAGCCATTTGTTAAAAAAAATTCTTCTGCCACGTAACACCGAACCGGTTTTTCTGGATTATAACATATAATGTTTCGAAATATTACCATAGAATACAATTTATTCGCTGCAAAATTTGATGGCATTTTCAAACTATATTTTCATGCAAGCTCATCGTGTGTTATCATGCTTTAACGGAATGCCTATATATTCCAATGTTCATCATGAAAAATGAACAAATTCAGCATAAATTACAGTTAGGTAGAACTGGAGTACTGTGTCAGCAGCGAGCTACCTCTGCCTTCGGTAGGGTGCCTTAGTCATGAATGTCTTGTGCTAGCCATTCCTCCTAATGGCATTCCTAATCGGTGTCAATATATCGACATCGCCTATGTCATTACTGTTCATAATATCAACACACTGTCGCCTTTGTCTTGTGTCAGCCCCAGCTGTCAGCAGCCAGATTTTGTTGTCACTAATTATCGTCCCTCTCTATCTGCGCCCCCCCCCCCCCCACCACCACCCTCCTCTCTACCAGGAAGCTATAGTGTTCCGTTTCCTGTTCCGCGTGCACCCGCTTCCCATCCAGCCACTTTGGACCCTGCGGGTGGACTCGGCCTTCTCCCCAGCGGCCAACGAGGCCTGATGGAGTAGACAGCGCCTAGCCTCATCGCCCCGCCCTTACCAAAGACTGTGCGATTATCAAAATTAATAGGATTGAGGTACAGGCCAGCTCATTAGGCATTCGGCCGACCCCGACGTTACGGCACAGCGGTGTACGCCGTTCTTAGGAGTCCTGAGGCAAGCAAAAAGAGAAAGAAACTGCCAAATGAGTTAATCGTCTTATGTCATTAGTTGTGATAAATTCCCTAGGCCAAATGTCATTAACTGTCACCATCAAAAATCAACATGAGTGCGACAAGGCGTAGGTTGTCTCTACTTTTCCTTTTCACCCGTCAGGGGCAGAATCAACGTTCTTAAACGATCAAGCGCTGCGTCTCGAAACGACAAACAATGACAAATGACATACGAGGATCCAAGGGCCGGCCCGATTGCTTAGTGGGTAAGAACGCTCGCCTTGAATGCTCTGGCCACCTGAGAGCCTGACGGCACGGCCCCATAGCTCAGTGGGTTAGAGCGCTCGCCTTGAGTGACAACGGCACGTGGATCGGTGGTTCGCGCCCCGCTATGGCCATGTCTGTGTGGTCGCAGGATAAAGATCCCATGTCTTTCTTCGTAAAGAGTAGGGGGTTACCCCGGGGACAGGGCTCCACTCTCCCTTCCTTCCCCCATTGATGCTATATGACCACAAGTGCTTAAAGCGTCCTGCATATAAAACCAATCAACCAATCAACCAACCGAACGAGGACCCGTAGCCACAAGGCTAGTCCCAGCCTTTTGCCAAACCAAATCAATGCCTGGTTCCCTGCTCTCAGACACAAGTCTCGAGGCACAGGCGAGATTGGCCGGCCCGCTGGCTTTGACCTTGCCTGCGACCTTGAGCCTTTCACGTGGGCATACCACCAGCGTCGTTCCTTGCTAGCTTCCTGTGTGATTGTGGCGTTTTATCGATACCACTGAACACGGACATATTAAGGCAAGTGGCCTGACCAAAGACAAAGTCCAAGACATCTTAAGCGTCAAATACCAAATATGTCATCTATTCCCATTAACATTGAGACCGACAAATGCACGCTATATAGATGTTTAAAGGTTGCATAAGTTTTCGAAGACAAAATAATTGCTGAATTTTCCAGTATAGTTTCACTGTGAGGCTTGTAACCGCTTAGAAAGAGAAATGTAATGCTACATTTTCATGCATCATACGTACCGGCAATTCTGATATGAATAACGATTAGTAAATATACCTTAAGTTAAGAGCTACTTACAGTGTTAAAATCTACGGATAGCCGTTATTACGCAATGTATGTGACCCCCACCTGATATACTGCGTGAAGTCACCGGAGGTGCTCTCTTTCAACAGAGCAACTTTCCCTATCCAGTTTCTATTCGTGTGGCACCCGTCTCTCCAATGCGTCACAAAGTTTATGCTAAAATACGCTTCTATTGTGCTGTCACCAAGACGATCAAAAACAGAGAACAGAAAAACAGAAAAAATCTAGCTGCGCGGATAGCGGAGCCGGAACCAGATGGTTTATCTGGTTTGGCTGAATCACGAGTACTTTTTTTTTGTTTGATATCCGCCGCCCAACCGCCATACGGTCACCCCCCCCCCCCCCCACCCCCCCGCCCCACCCCTGCACCCACCTCCCCCAATCTCCCCATTGCTTGCAGTGGGTGCTTTGTGCCACATCCAACCTCCGTAATGATGACGTAATACGGTGTGCCTAGTCACTTCCGGTATGGGACTAATTCACACTGTGACCATGGGAACGACGTGCGCTTGCTATGAAGAACGGCATCGTGGAACAATTTACACACGTTTCCCCGCGGCTTTATATCGGGATCACTGTGCTTTTATATATTGCAATATTTCTATTTTTGAATTAATAGTTAACGTCTGACAAGCTGGGTGAAATCACAGCCGCTGGGTCAAATTCACTGGTCACTTCAAAGGGTTTTCGTTATAGCAATACAGCTGTCCCTGCTTCACAAGACGTTTCCAAATTTCCACAGATATAACTATTGCAGCATTGGAGTACCGAATTTGACCCCAAGCGGCCTGAGGCCTGAGTTTGCTCGCATGCAACCGTAGATCGGATCACGGCCTAAGCTTGTAAGTTTTTATTCACCTCCGCCACCACCACCACCACCGCCACCACCACCAGCCCCAATGATCCTAATTGACGCATGATATTTACTAAATGGCTAATTAGCATAATTAAGCGCTAGGCACCATCCGTGTGGTCAGTTTCGGTCATGGAAACAACGTTTCCATCGAAGCTACAGGTTTAGTCAGTGACTCATGGCAAAACTACACTTGGAGATTAACCTGTAGCTCTATATGTCGAACGCTTCGTAGCGTATAACCTATCGGCAAAATCTTTTAACAATATGGCGATGTGGCTGTCATAACTGTATGGCGATTACACCTTGACTACTACTAGCTTCATATAGGTGATACAATTAAACTGGAGGAAGCAATGGACCAAACAATTGCTGAAAGATCAATTTGGTTTCCTTTTGTGCTTCGGAAACTGTTGATGGCTTAAGATAGATAAATGCATGGTTATGGTCACAACGTCATACTTTGTAACCACAATCCGAACGTTGTATACAAAAAAAAAATACAATAAAATACAATACTTATTACTTAACCTTATTGTATATACTTACTTGCGAAAGTATCGTAAACAATCTGGTCATACCATTAAATTCTTTAGATACGGCGCCAGTCGCGTCATATCAATCAACCCTACAAATCCATCTTGATTCACATAGTCTTGTGGTACCATGCGAAAGCTTGGCACTGACATAACATTTAACTCCCAAAGGGAAACATAATACCTGATACAACAGCTGACACCCCAAGAGGTATATATCAAAGCCGTTCATCCCAGCGGTAGTTTATATATAATTGTGTGCCTTCACAATAGGAGAGCCGAAACAAACCTGACGCGCTCTTCTCCCGTTATACAGCGCTGAGACAATTTCATATATCTAAAACGTGACTTAATCGTGTCAATCCATCATTTCGCTGAACTGTTTTTTTTTGTGTTTTTTTGCTCCTGCGGAAGCAGATTGTCAATCAATTAGGAGCGGACTGGTTGCAGTACCGATAAATGGTATGTTATTGTGGCGATAGTGGCACAGGCGACGACGTGACAATATATATACCGGCAACGTACCTGTCATGAGAAGTATCCAACGTCAATCAACAGGTGGGTGAAACCCGCGCTCGGCGTGGGGCGACTGACCCGCCCAGCGCCACACCTTCTCTCTCCCCCGTAGTCTATGGTCTCCCCGCGCTACACCCTTTCTCCCCCCCCCCCGTAGTCTATGGTCTTGACGCCGCCCCCCTCCACCTCCTCCTCCTCCTCCTCTCTGTCCAGCTTTCCTGGGACCTAGGTAATCAATTTAACACGCTTTGTCGCAAGGCAAACAGAGAGCGGTGTCATTCAGTCTCGCGAGCCCGTGCTTCCTCTACCACGTGGTCTAGCACCACAAGGGCTGGGCTTTCCATTCGGTAGAGTATATAGCGGGGCAGGAGGCAGAATCCTTGCAGGAGTGGGTGATAAAGAACCCGGGCCATGACGGCCAGCAGGCACCGATTTAGATTGAATAAAGATATAAACTCCACGCGTTAGGTTTTCTATCCGCGTCTGATTTCCCAGTGTGTGTAAGTCCGGTTTTTATTTCAGCCTTCTATTCCTGTTTTTCCCGCTCTGCTGTTCCTGTCCTGCCGCCATGTCAGCAAGAAAACTCATTTCACCGTTACGCACGTCAAGATCTAGTCGTGGTCTCGTCGGCGCCGTGCCTGACCTCGTCGGCGCCGTGACTGATCTCGTCGACGCCGTGACTGAAATCTAAGGCGTATTTGTCCACGCGCGGTTTTCGTTTCTGCAGGCTTTGTTTTTTCTCTCTCTCTCTCTCCCTCTCTCTCTCTCTCTCTCCCCTTTCTTCTCTGTCCCACTTAGGCTCCAGCATTGACCTCGGTCCTTCAGTTCTCTCACGTTCTGTCACCCATTCTCTCTGGGGCTGTCGTCACTGACGCACTGACCAGCCGTCGCTCCGTGCCACCACAAACCACGGCTCCATTTGGCCGACCGAGAGCACTAGACGAATGAACCGCGTCCGGCCGCGCTCATAGACATGGTCAAGGAGGGTAGAACGCGGTGATGGACTAGCGGCCAGCGAGGGGGCATGATGAGGGTGGGGGGAGGTAGGGGGATATGGGGGGTTAGGGGAAGAAGGTTGAGAAGTAGCCGGAAAGGAGGACGCCTGGGGGTGGGGGGGGAGGGGGTGGAGGGGCGAGATTAGCGGAACTAAGGCAGCTCACATTTGGTGCCATACGTTGTCTTTCTTCATCATTTCCGCAGACCTAGATCGGGTCTTATATGGCGAGCGCACGTCGCGGCGACATAGACGGTGGCAAGCCCGACTCATGATGAAAGGCCCAAGCGCCCACGCCCCCCTCCCCCTACCCCGGATAAAACAATGAAAAAAACCCACACTTCCCAAGTTTACCCGCCAAGGAACACACACACCTTCCTCTCCCCCCGTCAAACATACACACCCCTCTCTCCCCCGCCAATGCCCCCATCCCCTACCCGGCACTCACCCCGCTCTGTCGCTCGCTCCGACGCCTGGCTGCCGCTCCGACGGCCGGTAAGCACCTTATTCCACGTGGCCGAGGCCGGCTAACATATCGCCCGCATGGCCCCCGGCGCGGCTCCTCTCTGTGTGCGTCCTATCGTGTCGCGCCGTGTCGTGTCGGGTCATGTGACGCAGCCCTGTCGTCTCTCGCTGTTGCCGCGACTGCAGCCGTCGCCGTCACCGTCGCAACCGCCGCTGCCGCTATCGCCGTCTCCGCGCCCTGCTGCTGTTGCTGCTACCGCGGCTGCCTAGGCGGTCGCCAGAACAATGGTGTTCGGTTGCGCGAGTTGGGATACGAAGGCGGCAATGTGAGAAGCCGCCGCCACCCGCGGGGCCACGACATAAGCCGACGCATGTCGCCCCATCGTTAAGCCGTAAAAGTGGAGGAGCATCGCACGGCCGTTTGCCGCTGTCTCGTGACTGTCACACCGCCCACCGTCCCCCACCGACCTCAGCCCCCCCACCCACCCGGCTCTCAACTCAACTCGTTCCTAGAACCAAATCTGACACGTCCTTCCTCCCACGCCGCCTCCACCCCCCCCCCCTTCGCTCTCCCCCCCCCCTCGCCCAACCTGTCATCTCTTTGTCTTCGCCGTCGCAGTGCCCTAGGTAGCGGCCGTAGGTCACTCCACAGATTCTAACATATAATGCACGTTCAATATGATTCAACATCACAGCGAACTGAAACTTGTTGCATCGGCCAGCCCGCCGCCTCTCGCTATTAGGTTATTGCCGTACCTGGTCGGCGTACATATAACAGAGTGTGTTTGTAGCCAAAAGATATCCATTGTATTGAATATTTAAGTGGGAGAATATGAATGAATGAAGTTTATTTTAGTAATGTAGGCGCAACGCCCATGGTACAAGAACAATTCATACAAGATATATATAAAATTTAACGAAAATAATACAAAATACATTTATAGTCATAGATTACGACACGCTGCACATATTATTCAAATTTAATTTAACGCTGCGAGACGGTTTTTCACGTACATTAGAGGCTAAATACATAAATGCTGCTAATCGCTTTATTTTTTCAATATCTGTTGAAGCCATAGTTAAAATAAAATTATCTTGGCTCGGATTTTCGAAGACAAAATGAGGTAGATATATCTACCGATGTAGTGGGCATATCAGTAACGAGTGGTATTCATCTTCTACTAGGTATTCCCCGTGTTTTTCACACTATATATTTACAAACCCTGAAGTCTGGTGGTACATTTATGTGCCTTCCTTCTTCACTCGCTAGGTTATGTACACTACATCTAAATCTCGACAACGCGATTCTGGGCTTTACAATACTCACACAGTCCAAGTAACATTCAATTTCAATAACAGAATTAAATTCTATAGTGCTTCGAAGCTGACTATTTGAACACATTTCCGAGCACCACTCTTGCTGGCCGATATCCCAGTGTCTTTGCTTTGCTTCGCTTAAAATTACTTCTGTGTTTTCAAAATCTTGAACAATCCAACAAGTGTCCAACGAGTGGGAGAATGTGCTACCATACGACTAAAATTACGCTTCTCCTATGGTATGACATTCTTTAGCGTAGATATCAACCAGAGCAAGGGGACACTAGAGAATGGTCTCAGAGGTTTCCCAAGATCTCGATATTAATGTCGTCTTTTCTTACTCTTCCACACCACCTCCGCCTGTCCCAGCTACACCACATCTGCCTGTCCTACACTACATCTGCCTGTCCTACACTACATCTGCCTGTCCCAGCTACAACTCATCTGCCTGTCCTACACCACATCTGCCTGTCCCAGCTACAACACATCTGCCTGTCCCACACCACATCTGCCTGTCCCAGCTACACCACATCTGCCTGTCCTACACTACATCTGCCTGTCCCAGCTACACCACATCTGCCTGTCCCAGCTACACCATATTTGCCTGTCCCAGCTACACCACATCTGCCTGTCCCAGCTACACCACATCTGCCTGTCCTACACCACCTCTGCCTGTCCCAGCTACACCATATCTGCCTGTCCCAGCTACACCACATCTGCCTGGCCTACATTACATCTGCCTGTCCCAGCTACACCACATCTGCCTGTCCTACACTACATCTGCCTGTCCTACACCACATCTGCCTGTCCTAGTAATATCACATCTGCCTGTCCTACACTACGTTTGCCTGTCCTACAACACATCTGCCTGTCCTAGTAATATCACATCTGCCTGTCCTACTCTACATTTGCCTGTCCTACACTACATCTGCCTGTCCCAGCTGCACCACATCTCCCTGTCCTACACCACATTTGCCTGTCCCAGCTACACCATATCTGCCTGTCCCAGCTACACCACATCTGCCTGTCCCAGCTACACCACATCTGCCTGGCCTAACCACATCTGCCTGTCCCAGCTACACCACATCTGCCTGTCCTACACTACATCTGCCTGTCCTACACCACATCTGCCTATCCTACACTACATTTGCCTGTCCTACAACACATCTGCCTGTCCTAGTAATATCACATCTGCCTGTCCTACACTACATTTGCCTGTCCTACAACACATCTGCCTGTCCTACACCTCATCTACCCGTTCTACACCACATCTGCCTCTCCTACACCACATCTGCCTGTCCTAGTTACACCACATCTGCCTCTCCTATACCACATATACTATGCCCCATCACAACTACCTATCCAACATCATATCTACTTATCCTACACCACATCGACCTATCTGGCAGCACATCTACCTATCGTACATCACATCTACCTAGTCCCACACCACACCTACATATCCTACACCACATCTACCTATCCCACACCACACCTACATATCCTACACCACATCTACCTATCTTACACCACACCTACCTATCCTACACCACACCTACCTATCCTACACCACATCTACTTATCTTACACCACATCTACCTATCTTGCACCACACCTACCTATCCTACACCACACCTACAAATCCTACACCACATCTACCTATTCTACACCACACCCTACACCACAGCTACCTGTTCTACACCACACCCTACACCACAGCTACCTGTTCTACACCACACCCTACACCACAGCTACCTGTTCTACACCACACCCTACACCACAGCTACCTGTTCTACACCACACCCTACACCACAGTTACCTGTTCTACACCACACCCTACACCACAGCTACCTGTTCTACACCACACCCTACACTACAGCTACCTGTTCTACACCACACCCTACGCCACAGCTACCTGTTCTACACCACACCCTACACCACAGCTACCTGTTCTACACCACACCCTACACCACAGCTAACTGTTCTACAACACACCCTACACCACAGCTCCCTGTTCTACACCACACCCTACACCATAGCTACCTGTTCTACACCACACCCTACACCACAGCTCCCTATTCTACACCACACCCTACACCACATCTACCTGTTCTACACCACACCCTACACCACAGCTACCTGTTCTACACCACACCCTACACCACAGCTACCTGTTCTACAACACACCCTACACCACAGCTCCCTGTTCTACACCACACCCTACACCACAGCTACCTGTTCTACACCACACCCTACACCACAGCTCCCTGTTCTACACCACACCCTACACCACAGCTACCTGTTCTACACCACATCCTACACCACAGCTACCTGTTCTACACCACACCCTACACCACAGCTACCTGTTCTACACCACACCCTACACCACAGCTCCCTGTTCTACACCACATCCTACACCACAGCTACCTGTTCTACACCACACCCTACACCACAGCTACCTGTTCTACACCACACCCTACACCACACCTACCTGTTCTACAACACACCCTACACCACAGCTACCTGTTCTACACCACACCCTACACCACAGCTCCCTGTTCTACACCACACCCTACACCACAGCTACCTGTTCTACACCACACCCTACACCACAGCTACCTGTTCTACACCACATCCTACACCACAGCTACCTGTTCTACACCACACCCTACACCACAGCTACCTGTTCTACACCACACCCTACACCACAGCTCCCTGTTCTACACCACACCCTACACCACAGCTACCTGTTCTACACCACACCCTACACCACAGCTACCTGTTCTACACCACACCCTACACTACAGCTCCCTGTTCTACACCACACCCTACACCACAGCTACTTGTTCTACACCACACCCTACACCACAGCTACCTGTTCTACACCACATCCTACACCACAGCTACCTGTTCTACAACACACCCTACACCACAGCTACCTGTTCTACACCACATCCTACACCACAGCTACCTGTTCTACACCACACCCTACACCACAGCTACCTGTTCTACACCACACCCTACACCACAGCTCCCTGTTCTACACCACATCCTACACCACAGCTACCTGTTCTACACCACACCCTACACCACAGCTACCTGTTCTACACCACACCCTACACCACAGCTCCCTGTTCTACGCCACATCCTACACCACAGCTACCTGTTCTACACCACACCCTACACCACAGCTACCTGTTCTACACCACACCCTACACCACAGCTCCCTGTTCTACACCACACCCTACACCACAGCTCCCTGTTCTACACCACATCCTACCCCACAGCTCCCTGTTCTACACCACACCCTACACCACAGCTCCCTGTTCTACACCACGCCCTACACCACAGCTACCTGTTCTACACCACATCCTACACCACAGCTCCCTGTTCTACACCACATCCTACACCACAGCTACCTGTTCTACACCACACCCTACACCACAGCTACCTGTTCTACACCACACCCTACACCACAGCTACCTGTTCTACACCACACCCTACACCACAGCTACCTGTTCTACACCACACCCTACACCACAGCTCCCTGTTCTACACCACATCCTACACCACAGCTACCTGTTCTACACCACACCCTACACCACAGCTACCTGTTCTACACCACACCCTACACCACAGCTCCCTGTTCTACACCACACCCTACACCACAGCTACCTGTTCTACACCACACCCTACACCACAGCTACCTGTTCTACACCACATCCTACACCACAGCTACCTGTTCTACAACACACCCTACACCACAGCTACCTGTTCTACACCACATCCTACACCACAGCTCCCTGTTCTACACCACATCCTACACCACAGCTCCCTGTTCTACACCACATCATAGACCACAGCTCCCTGTTCTACACCACATCCTACACCACAGCTACCTGTTCTACACCACATCCTACACCACAGCTACCTGTTCTACACCACATCCTACACCACAGCTACCTGTTCTACACCACACCCTACACCACAGCTACCTGTTCTACACCACATCCTACACCACAGCTACCTGTTCTACACCACATCCTACACCACAGCTCCCTGTTCTACACCACATCCTACACCACAGCTACCTGTTCTACACCACATCCTACACCACAGCTACCTGTTCTACACCACACCCTACACCACAGCTACCTGTTCTACACCATATCATAGACCACAGCTACCTGTTCTACACCACATCCTACACCACAGCTCCCTGTTCTACAACACACCCTACACCACAGCTAGCTGTTCTACAACACACCCTACACAACAGCTACCTGTTCTACACCACACCCTACACCACAGCTACCTGTTCTAAACCACACCCTACACCACAGCTACCTGTTCTACACCACACCCTACACCACAGCTACCTGTTCTAAACCACACCCTACACCACAGCTACCTGTTCTACACCACACCCTACACCACAGCACCCTGTTCTAGGTCGTGGGTTCGAACCCTGGTAACTGCATCTGGAATAAGTTTCAATCAACCCCATGTCACTGTCCTTTGATTTGTCTTTGCTTAAGTTAGCCTCGATGTGCACAAACGCGGCGCATCTACACATCGCACTCTGCACCCTTCACAGTTCACTGCATTTACACATCGCACTCTGCACCCTTCGCAGTTCACTGCATCTACACATCGCACTCTGCACCCTTCACAGTTCACTGCATCTACACATCGCACTCTGCACCCTTCACAGTTCACTGCATCTACACATCGCACTCTGCACCCTTCACAGTTCACTGCATCTACACATCGCACTCTGCACCCTTCACAGTTCACTGCATCTACACATCGCACTCTGCACCCTTCACAGTTCACTGCATCTACACATCGCACTCTGCACCCTTCACAGTTCACTGCATCTACACATCGCACTCTGCACCCTTTACAGTTCACTGCTTTTACAGATGACACTCCCCACTATTCACAGTTCAGTATCACGATATAGCCGTACATATTTAATTACGCTTTTAAGCCTTTCCTTTGCACACGACAGTTGTGAGGTTCCAGTTTTTATTTAAGTATCCTAGTGGAGTTTTTGTTCATACCTGGTGCAGATACATGATACCTGTCACAGCATCGACCGTAAATGATCCAATACCCGACCGGGTTACTATTAATCTTCTGACGAGTTAGAGCCGGCTAGTTCCGAAGAAAACAAAAACGCGGTGAATTGAGCGAACATCTCTTCGAATGAGAATGGGCAAAGAATTGTCATATAGTCTTCGATATTGGCGTTTCTCAATGTTTTGTATGATAAAACGAATATCGGTGAGGAGATGCTACATTCGTGCTGTATGGCACAAAAGTAGTTGACTGTAGATATTTCTTCATAAACGTTCCACGCGCTGTTGTCAAAAAATTTCATTCACTGAGGTTTTTTTCAATTTCCTGTTCCGCCCACGTAAGTGACATTGCTATACACGAGCTGGACTTCTACGATTAGAGATTTATGTTTCGTGAATAACCTTTCATTTCCTGGTTGGCACAGTCTTCAATTGCGTTTTCATCTTGATCTGACAACACCCAGTGGGAAACTGATGTATCGTCTTCTACTTTAATTTGCTGAGCTCTTTCGCAAATGGCGTTTTGACATCAATGGTACTTCCATACTCCTTTCAGACAAACAACACATCAGAAGCAGTGCGCAACAGATAGATGTGGTGTAGAACAGGTAGATGTGGTGTAGAACAGGTAGATGTGGTGTAGAACAGGTTGGTGTGGTGTAGAACAGGTGGACGTGGTGTACAACATGATGAAGGTGGGTAAGATAGGTATGTGTGGTGTAGGATAGGTAGGTGTGGTGTATATCCGTACCCCTCTCAGACAAACAACACATCAAAAGCAGTGCGCAACAGTTGTTTAAAGGAATAACAAAATGACACAAACTTGATGGCATGGATTGACGTTTAGGGCGCATGTGCCGCTGGGTGGTGGTACTGATGGTGGTGGGTGGTGATGGTGGTGGTGGTGGTTGCATCGGAGTGGGGTCGACGGTCATGTCGGACGTAAGGAAGTTAAGAGAGTATACGTGTCAGGTACAACATGAAAACGGCATGGTCACACCAGACGATGTTACCCACAAACCCTACTGTCCCATAAAAGATGTCCTTCAACCAATTCAGTCTGACACCCCCCCCCCCACCACCACCACCACCACCACCACCTTCCCCACCCCCTCCCCCACCTCCACTCCCACTCTCACCCCACCCCGCTCTCTACCCACTCTCTACCCCCCGTGGCCTCCCGTAAACAACCGTATGTCGCTGCCGCCGGATCAGGGAGCACCTGCCTCATCACCCAAGATCCGTCCTCACGGGCCGCTCACACGGGCGGGCGGGGCGGATGCATCTGTGTGCCGCAGATGGGGGCGGGGGGGGGGGGGTCGCCTTGGAGAGGCAAATGTGGAGGTAGTAAACTGAAACAGTGCCATCCGCGAAATAGAATCCGCCGGAAGTCGACTGGCGCTAGCGATACACACCTGCTGCTGGCCATCCGTCCTCGTGTCCACGCTCCCCCCCCCCTCCCCCCGGTCTCCCCCACCTTTCTCCCGCCAGCCCCACCCCCCTCCCCAACCTCCCTCCCGCCAGCCCCTACCCCTCCCCTGACCTCCGTCCCGCCAGCCATACCCCCCTCCCCAACCTCCCTCCCGCCAGCCCCTACCCCTCCCCTCACCCCCCCCCCCCCCAGCCCCACCCCCCCCCCATTCTCCGTATGTTGTTACCAGCTCCGGCACAACAAATGCCTCATAGCCACTTCATATTGCTCATAAACAGATAAAAAAACGGACTCGTCTCGTGACAGGCCTACCAGAAATAGGCCCTCACACCGGAACCGGGGGGGATGCGGGAGATCCCCCCCCCCACCCCCCCACCCACCCACTCCGCCCTCCCTCCACTTCCCACACACACAAAGCCTGTCGTCACACCGTCTTGTCCCATACCTCCCCCCCCCCCCCATCCCCCACCTGCCTCTCTCCCTAGCAATAATAATTCTCTCCTGTCAATAGATCGAGTGACATATTCCCCCGGTTAACAGGGAAATCTCCGCCCACGTTGAAGTCGACCATAGGGTGTCATATCCAGATGGGTTAAATTCCCTTGATACCAACACCCTGATTGAGACACGGTTAACCTTCTAACTTATAGCCAGTGGAGTCAGACACTTAAAGCAATATACTTAGATGCGCCATCTTAGATTTGTTAAATTTTAGAATTAAGACTAAAAGTATCTTAAAAATTATGATGCATATGTTGTATATCTCTTTGAGTCGGTAAAACAAACATTTCAACATAAAACTGCGCGGTTTATTCATATCGCGCGCGGAAGTGATAGCGAGCTGCGGTCACACAAAAAATACCGAACGGCGAACAGGCGCGCAAGGATATAAAGCCGGCCACCAACTTCTGCTCCGGTGACTATAGTGCTTCTCTCCGGATAGCCCACAGGCTTTCAGGATTTAAATTCAAGACAGAATGTACTTATTTGACATGGAGAAGGGGTTGGTAATACAAAAAATTACGGAATATATTGCTTTGACGCAGGCGGCCACCACGTCCCTCACCTCTCTGTAAAGCACAATCCCAGTGGACAGCTCTCATACAACATAATTTTGCTCTATGAAATATGCATTTCAGATAGTTTCGTGGATATGTTCCGTGTGTTTCCAGTCGCTGTCAGACATGTTCATGACCATCTGTAAGAAATGTGCACATTTTCGTATCTATCTTGAGCTCAAATGGCAAAGATGTGATGATGTAGCACACAAGAACGCCACTTTGTCGCCTTCTGCATGAGCATCTTTAACTGAAAACCGGAAAGTTCTCGCTGTCAGAGAAAAGTCTTTCCTTGATTTTAACAGCTGCACGTACAAAATATTGAGCTGCTGATTAAGATCGAATTCTCATAAAAGGAGGTCTAAATGAGGCCTTGGATGTGTGCAATGATACGATATGAAAGGGAGGAGTATGCCGAAGAATATTTCCTGTCACACTGATAGCGGCCCAAGGGAAGATGTGGCGCTCTTGACGATTGCGCCATCTAAATAATGAAAATCCTGCAGGCCCGTCGGAAGCGGAAGGGGTAGTGGGGGTGGGGGTGGGGGATGTGGATAATTAAAAGTGGTGTTAGATAGGCAAATGTGGTGTTAAATAATTAGACGTGGTGTTAGATAAGTAGATGTGGCGTTAGATAGGTAGATGTGGTGTTAGATAGGTAGACGTGGTGTTGGATAATTCGAAGTGGTGTTAGATAGGCAGCTGCGGTGTTGGATAATTAGACGTGGTGTTAGATAGGTAGATGTGGTGTTAGATATGTAGATGTGGTGTTAGATATGTAGATGTGGTGTTAGATAGGTATATGTGGTGTTAGATATGTAGATGTGATGTTGGATAGGTATATGTGGTGTTGGATAATTAGACGTGGTGTTCGATGAGGCGTTAGATAGGTATATGTTGTTTTGGCTAGGTATATGTGGTGTTGGATAGGTAGATGTGGTGTTGGATAGGTAGATGTGATGTAGGATAGGTAGATTTGGTGTAGGATAGGTTGGTGTGGTGTAAGATAGGTAGACGTGGTGTAAGATAAGATAGATGTGGTGTAGGAAATGTAGATGTGGTGTAGGATAGGTAGATGTGGTGTAGGATATGTAGATGTGGTGTAGGATAGGTAGATGTGGTGTAGGATAGGTAGATGTGGTGCAGGATATGTAGATGTGGTGTAGGATAGGTACATTTGGTGTAGGATAGGTAGATGTGGTGTAGGATAGGTAGATGTGGTGTTGGATATGTAGATGTGGTGTAGGATAGGTAGATGTGGTGTCGGATATGTAGATGTGGTGTTAGATAGATGTGGTGTTGGATAGGTACATTTGGTGTAGAATAGGTAGATGTGGTGTTAGATAGATGTGGTGTAGGATAGGTACATTTGGTGTAGGATAGGTAGATGTGGTGTAGGATAGGTAGATGTGGTGTAGGATATGTAGATGTGGCGTAGGGTAGGTAGATGTGATGTTGGATAGGTAGATGTGGTGTAGGATAGGTAGATGTGGTGTAGGATGGGTAGATGTGGCGTAAATAGGTAGGTTTGGTGTTGGATAGGTAGATGTGGTGTAGGATGGGTAGGTGTGGTGTAGGATAGGTAGAGGTGCTGTAGGATAGTAGATGTGGTGTAGGATAGGTAGATGTGGTGTTGGATAATTAGAAGTGGTGTTATATAATTATAAGTGGTGCTAGATAGGTAGATGTGGTGTTAGATAGACAGATGTCGTGTTAGATAGGTAGATGTTGTGTTGGATAATTAGATGTGGTGTTACATAGGCAGATGTGGTGTAGGATAGATGGATTGGTGTTGGATAGGGAGATGTGGTGTAGGATAGGTAGATGTGGTGTTGGATAGGTGGATTTGGTGTTCTATAGGCAGATGTGGTGTAGGATAGATGGATTTGGTGTTGGATAGGGAGATGTGGTGTAGGATAGGTACATGTGGTGTTGGATAGGTGGATTTGGTGTTCTATAGGGAGATGTGGTGTAGGATAGGTAGATGTAGTGTAGAACAGGTTGATATGATGTAGCATATGTATATGTGATGTAGAAAAGGTAACAAAACACGGCATTAATATCGAGAATATCTTGCGGAAACTTATATGACCATTCTTTATTGTCACCTCGCTACAGTATGTGGCTACGCTCAAGAATGTCATACTATAGAGGAAATTACAGTTTCGTTTTTGCTGTCTGACTTCATTCATGATCACAGATATAATATAGCATACATAACACGTGGTTGCAAATGATGCACTATCCCGTTAACCCGCATTGCATTCATTGCTGTAAGATCCCAATACAGAAAGAATAATTATTTATGTTTGATATATCCAAAGTATGTCACCAGATAAAGAATTGTAGTGCGTGAGCGACAGACAAACATGAGAAAGAAAGACAATGAGACAAGACAGAGAGAGAGAAAAATGGTGGGAATGCATAGATGGTCCTTCTGTCGTGTAGAGATGAGGGTGAATGGAAGAGACACTGCGAGGTGACAACGAGCTAAGGGGTCGTATTCATAATCACCACTTAGCCTACGCCACTAGACTTAGCGCTAAGTGGAAGATTTGTCGAGCCATTATCAGGTTCAAAATACCTATGTAGTCACCCAAAAGTGGATTTTCTGAATTAAGAAAGTTAAAATTCTATTGAAGACAATTTCTTGATCATGAGCACCACCACAACGGGCTGGTGAGGCTAAGATGAAAACGCACTTTTCGTGCGTTACTTACGAGGCGATTATGAATACGGCCCCAGGGCAATATTAAACAACACGTACAGCAGGACGCATGTACATCTATGTGTAGGCGCGAGTGAGAAGACCCAGCAGGGTGGAAGGGTGAAGGGGCGGCGGCGTGAGAGGGGTGGTGGCGGAGAATTGGGGCAAGGGAGTGGGGTTGGGGGGCTAGGGGGCGTGGTAGATGGATTAGAATTCGCCAGGCGCCGAGATAAGGAGGGTGTTAAGAGAGAGTCAGCTTTTACTTGTGCGGCTTCTTCGGGGAGGTTGTCCTTGGTTACGACCGCCGCCGCAACAAGGCCCTCTCACGCACGGTAGAGCAAGCTCTATACGCATCAGGGTGAGAGCGGCGGAGAGGACGGGCCCTTCGGGGTGGCCTGACCGCCAGGGGTCAAAGGTCAGGCAGGGGTCCTATCAGGTTCGGGGAGTGACTTGCCAGAATTGGCGCGGGTTCGTGGGTGGAAGAAAAGTGAGTGTGCATGTCTAAGCTCGGCGAGGATACAGGGGGACGTGACAGGGGTATTAGCCGGGTCACAAGGTTAGTCCCTGCTAGGAATATGGACTCACCCCAAACGACGGGCTTGACATTTCAGGCGGTGTATATTTAGAAGGAAAACGAGCGCTCCATGTGATATAACATTAGGGGTCATGATGAACAGCAAATGGTGGCTCTTATGTACGTCATAAGTAGGGTAATGCTCAAATAGAAATGCCAACAATGACAGCAGCTCGGTTTATAATTTAAAGAATGAATTATCAAAATTTGTCAAGAAGTAAGACCTAGCATAGTGTAGTTGTGGACACCAGTTGCGCAGACCGCAGATGGACACATGGGGTTAGTACTGTCATCCCTGTCTCTATGAGTCGCCTATCTGTCAAATCACTGTCAGTGTCGCCTCTGTCACATCCCTGTCTCTATGAGTCGCCTCTCTGTCAAATCACTGTCGGTGTCGCCTCTGTCACATCCCTGTCTCTATGAGTCGCCTCTCTGTCAAATCACTGTCGGTGTCGCCACTGTCACCTCCCTGTCTCTATGAGTCGCCTCTCTGTCAAATCACTGTCGGCGTTGCCTCTGTCACATCCCTGTCTCTATGAGTCGCCTCTCTGTCAAATCGCTGTCTGTGTCGCCTCTGTAACATCCCTGTCTCTATGAGTCGCCTCTCTGTCAAATCACTGTCAGTGTCGCCTCTGTCACATCCCTGTCTCTATGAGTCGCCTCTCTGTCAAATCGCTGTCGGTGTCGCCTCTGTCACATCCCTGTCTCTATGAGTCGCCTCTCTGTCAAATCGCTGTCAGTGTCGCCTCTGTCACATCCCTGTCTCTATGAGTCGCCTCTCTGTCAAATCGCTGTCGGTGTCGCCTCTGTCACATCCCTGTCTCTATGAGTCGCCTCTCTGTCACATCCCTGTCTCTATGAGTCGCCTCTGTCACATCCCTGTCTCTATGAGTCGCCTCTCTGTCAAATCACTGTCTGTGTCGCCTTTGTCACATCACTGTCTCTATGAGTCGCCTCTCTGTCAAATCGCTGTCAGTGTCGCCTCTGTCACATCCCTGTCTCTATGAGTCGCCTCTCTGTCAAATCACTGTCTGTGTCGCTTCTGTCACATCCCTGTCTCTATGAGTCGCCTCTCTGTCAAATCACTGTCGGTGTCGCCTCTGTCACATCACTGTCTCTATGAGTCGCCTCTCTGTCAAATCACTGTCGGTGTCGCCTCTGTCACATCCCTGTCTCTATGAGTCGCCTCTGTCAAATCGCTGTCTGCGTCGCCTCTGTCACATCCCTGTCTCTATGAGTCGCCTCTCTGTCAAATCACTGTCTGTGTCGCTTCTGTCACATCCCTGTCTCTATGAGTCGCCTCTCTGTCAAATCACTGTCGGTGTCGCCTCTGTCACATCACTGTCTCTATGAGTCGCCTCTCTGTCAAATCACTGTCGGTGTCGCCTCTGTCACATCCCTGTCTCTATGAGTCGCCTCTGTCAAATCGCTGTCTGCGTCGCCTCTGTCACATCCCTGTCTCTATGAGTCGCCTCTCTGTCAAATCGCGGTCGGTGTCGCCTCTGTCACATCCCTGTCTCTATGAGTCGCCTCTCTGTCAAATCGCTGTCGGTGTCGCCTCTGTCACATCCCTGTCTCTATGAGTCGCCTCTCTGTCAAATCACTGTCTGTGTCGCCTTTGTCACATCCCTGTCTCTATGAGTCGCCTCTCTGTCAAATCGCTGTCTGTGTCGCCTCTGTCACATCCCTGTCTCTATGAGTCGCCTCTCTGTCATATCACTGTCGGTGTCGCCTCTGTCACATCCCTGTCTCTATGAGTCGCCTCTGTCAAATCGCTGTCTGCGTCGCCTCTGTCACATCCCTGTCTCTATGAGTCGCCTCTCTGTCAAATCGCGGTCGGTGTCGCCTCTGTCACATCCCTGTCTCTATGAGTCGCCTCTCTGTCAAATCGCTGTCGGTGTCGCCTCTGTCACATCCCTGTCTCTATGAGTCGCCTCTCTGTCAAATCGCGGTCGGTGTCGCCTCTGTCACATCCCTGTCTCTATGAGTCGCCTCTCTGTCAAATCGCTGTCTGCGTCGCCTCTGTCACATCCCTGTCTCTATGAGTCGCCTCTCTGTCAAATCGCTGTCGGTGTCGCCTCTGTCACATCCCTGTCTCTATGAGTCACCTCTCTGTCAAATCGCTGTATGTGTCGCCTCTGTCACATCCCTGTCTATATGAGTCGCCTCGCTGTCAAATCGCTGTCGGTGTCGCCTCTGTCACATCCCTGTCTCTATGAGTCGCCTCTCTGTCAAATCACTGTCGATGTTGCCTCTGTCACATCCCTGTCTCTATGAGTCGCCTCTCTGTCAAATCACTGTCGGTGTCGCCTCTGTCACATCCCTGTCTCTATGAGTCGCCTCTGTCACATCCCTGTCTCTATGAGTCGCCTCTCTGTCAAATCGCTGTCTGCGTCGCCTCTCTCACATCCCTGTCTCTATGAGTCGCCTCTCTGTCAAATCGCTGTCGGTGTCGCCTCTGTCACATCCCTGTCTCTATGAGTCGCCCCTCTGTCAAATCACTGTCGGTGTCGCCTCTGTCACATCCCTGTCTCTATGAGTCGCCTCTCTGTCAAATCGCTGTCGGTGTCGCCTTTGTCACATCACTGTCTCTATGAGTCGCCTCTCTGTCAAATCGCTGTCTGCGTCGCCTCTCTCACATCCCTGTCTCTATGAGTCGCCTCTCTGTCAAATCGCTGTCGGTGTCGCCTCTGTCACATCCCTGTCTCTATGAGTCGCCTCTCTGTCAAATCACTGTCGGTGTCGCCTCTGTCACATCCCTGTCTCTATGAGTCGCCTCTCTGTCAAATCGCTGTCGGTGTCGCCTTTGTCACATCACTGTCTCTATGAGTCGCCTCTCTGTCAAATCGCTGTCGGTGTCGCCTCTGTCACATCCCTGTCTCTATGAGTCGCCTCTCTGTCAAATCACTGTCGGTGTCGCCTCTGTCACATCCCTGTCTCTATGAGTCGCCTCTCTGTCAAATCGCTGTCGGTGTCGCCTTTGTCACATCACTGTCTCTATGAGTCGCCTCTCTGTCAAATCGCTGTCGGTGTCGCCTCTGTCACATCCAGACATGGGGCAATCATAATCAGTAATCGTAATCGATTGTAATCGATTACATTTTTCAAGTAATCGTAATCGTACTCGATTACATGGGTTTTTAAGGCAATGTAATCGTAATCGATTACATTGCTAATGTAATCGTAATCATGATTACTTTTGATGATTACTTTGCTATGTTCACTCGGGCTGTTTGATATCCAATTGATCGTCATACTTTCCGTGTAGCCTGTATCATATACGGAAACTCGCCACTGCAGTCTTACTGTAGAGATCCGACCCCCCTCGAGACCACCCTGGCCCTTCCTGTGCCACCCGACAAATAACCAGACATAACCAATTAAGTTGGCTGGGGGTGCCACATTCTAATCCCCTCATTCTCTTGTTTGCATTAGATAGCTAGAAATAGTCCAGAGCGACTTAGGGGTCTATATGTTGAGACCAGGTAGGTGGGTGGGGGCTGCGATGGCTAGGTAGGTATAGGTGGGGGCTGCGATGGGTAGGTAGGTATAGGTGGGGGCTGTGATGGGTAGGTAGGTAGGCGGGGGCTGTGATGGGAGGGTGGTAGATGCTTGTGTTATTGTTCTCTATATAGATTGATTGGAAGAGGTGTTGTTATAGAACGAACTCGATTCGGTCAGGACTGGTGCATGGCGATGTATGGTGTGGTGGCTGGACTAGATTCCCTTGTGTCATATAACGGTGTGGCTTCCTTTAGTTCCATGGTATTTAACATAGAGGTAATAAGTTTTTACGCGGGACACCTCACTCTCCGACGAGAATCCTAAAGTTCAAAAGTTTACATGAATCCAGCAAGATAGAGGTGCGATTATCCGTCAGTGTTGTGTTTTTATTTCCATTACGTCGAAAAACAGTCCATGTAATCACGATTGTAATCACGATTACATTGAATGTAATCGTAATCGATTACTTTCATATTTCCTGTAATCGTAATCGTAATCATAAAATTCATAAGTAATCGTAATCGTAATCGATTACATTTACAATGTAATCACCCCATGCCTGGTCACATCCCTGTCTCTGTGAGTCGCCTCTGTCACATCCCTGTCTCTATGAGTCGCCTCTGTCACATCCCTGTCTCTATGAGTCGCCTCTCTGTCAAATCGCTGTCGGTGTCGCCTCTGTCACATCCCTGTCTCTATGAGTCGCCTCTCTGTCAAATCGCTGTCGGTGTCGCCTCTGTCACATCCCTGTCTCTATGAGTCGCCACTCTGTCAAATCGCTGTCGGTGTCGCCTTTGTCACATCACTGTCTCTATGAGTCGCCTCTCTGTCAAATCGCTGTCGGTGTCGCCTTTGTCACATCACTCTCTCTATGAGTCGCCTCTCTGTCAAATCGCTGTCGGTGTCGCCTTTGTCACATCACTGTCTCTATGAGTCGCCTCTCTGTCAAATCGCTGTCGGTGTCGCCTCTGTCACATCCCTGTCTCTATGAGTCGCCTCTGGCACATCCCTGTCTCCATGAGTCGCCTCTGTCCCATCCCTGTCTCTATGAGTCGCCTCTGTCACATCCTTGTCTCCATGAGTCGCCTCTCTCACATCCCTGTCTCTATGAGTCGCCTCTCTGTCAAATCACTGTCGGTGTCGCCTCTGTCACATCCCTGTCTCTATGAGTCGCCTCTCTGTCAAATCGCTGTCGGTGTCGCCTTTGTCACATCACTGTCTCTATGAGTCGCCTCTCTGTCAAATCGCTGTCTGCGTCGCCTCTGTCACATCCCTGTCTCTATGAGTCGCCTCTCTGTCAAATCGCTGTCGGTGTCGCCTCTGTCACAGCCCTGTCTCTATGAGTCGCCTCTCTGTCAAATCACTGTCGGTGTCGCCTCTGTCACATCCCTGTCTCTATGAGTCGCCTCTCTGTCAAATCGCTGTCGGTGTCGCCTCTGTCACATCCAGACATGGGGTAATCATAATCAGTAATCGTAATCGATTGTAATCGATTACATTTTTCAAGTAATCGTAATCGTAATCGATTACATTGGTTTTTAAGGCAATGTAATCGTAATCGTAATCGATTACATTGCTAATGTAATCGTAATCATGATTACTTTTGATGATTACTTTGCTATGTTCACTCGGGCTGTTTGATATCCAATTGATCGTCATACTTTCCGTGTAGCCTGTATCATATACGGAAACTCGCCACTGCAGTCTTACTGTAGAGATCCGACCCCCCTCGAGACCACCCTGGCCCTTCCTGTGCCACCCGACAAATAACCAGACATAACCAATTAAGTTGGCTGGGGGTGCCACATTCTAATCCCCTCATTCTCTTGTTTGCATTGGATAGCTAGAAATAGTCCAGAGCGACTTAGGGGTCTATATGTTGAGACCAGGTAGGTGGGTGGGGGCTGCGATGGCTAGGTAGGTATAGGTGGGGGCTGCGATGGGTAGGTAGGTATAGGTGGGGGCTGTGATGGGTAGGTAGGTAGGCGGGGGCTGTGATGGGAGGGTGGTAGATGCTTGTGTTATTGTTCTCTATATAGATTGATTGGAAGAGGTGTTGTTATAGAACGAACTCGATTCGGTCAGGACTGGTGCATGGCGATGTATGGTGTGGTGGCTGGACTAGATTCCCTTGTGTCATATAACGGTGTGGCTTCCTTTAGTTCCATGGTATTTAACATAGAGGTAATAAGTTTTTACGCGGGACACCTCACTCTCCGACGAGAATCCTAAAGCTCAAAAGTTTACATGAATCCAGCAAGATAGAGGTGCGATTATCCGTCAGTGTTGTGTTTTTATTTCCATTACGTCGAAAAACAGTCCATGTAATCACGATTGTAATCACGATTACATTGAATGTAATCGTAATCGTAATCGATTACTTTCATATTTCCTGTAATCGTAATCGTAATCATAAAATTCATAAGTAATCGTAATCGATTACATTTACAATGTAATCACCCCATGCCTGGTCACATCCCTGTCTCTGTGAGTCGCCTCTGTCACATCCCTGTCTCTATGAGTCGCCTCTGTCACATCCCTGTCTCTATGAGTCGCCTCTCTGTCAAATCGCTGTCGGTGTCGCCTCTGTCACATCCCTGTCTCTATGAGTCGCCTCTCTGTCAAATCACTGTCTGTGTCGCCTCTGTCACATCCCTGTCTCTATGAGTCGCCTCTCTGTCAAATCACTGTCAGTGTCGCCTCTGTCACATCCCTGTCTCTATGAGTCGCCTCTCTGTCAAATCGCTGTCGGTGTCGCCTCTGTCACATCCCTGTCTCTATGAGTCGCCTCTCTGTCAAATCGCTGTCGGTGTCGCCTTTGTCACATCACTGTCTCTATGAGTCGCCTCTCTGTCAAATCGCTGTCTGCGTCGCCTCTGTCACATCACTCTCTCTATGAGTCGCCTCTCTGTCAAATCGCTGTCGGTGTCGCCTTTGTCACATCACTGTCTCTATGAGTCGCCTCTCTGTCAAATCGCTGTCGGTGTCGCCTCTGTCACATCCCTGTCTCTATGAGTCGCCTCTGGCACATCCCTGTCTCCATGAGTCGCCTCTGTCCCATCCCTGTCTCCATGAGTCGCCTCTGTCCCATCCCTGTCTCTATGAGTCGCCTCTGTCACATCCTTGTCTCCATGAGTCGCCTCTGTCCCATCCCTGTCTCTATGAGTCGCCTCTCTGTCAAATCGCTGTCGGTGTCGCCTCTGTCACATCCCTGTCTCTATGAGTCGCCTCTGTCACATCCCTGTCTCTATGAGTCGCCTCTCTGTCAAATCGTTGTCGGTGTCGCCTCTGTCACATCCCTGTCTCTATGAGTCGCCTCTCTGTCAAATCACTGTCGGTGTCGCCTCTGTCACATCCCTGTCTATATGAGTCGCCTGTCTGTCAAATCACTGTCTGTGTCGCCTCTGTCACATCACTGTCTCTATGAGTTGCCTCTCTGTCAAATCACTGTCGGTGTCGCCTCTGTCACATCCCTGTCTATATGAGTCGCCTCTCTGTCAAATCGCTGTCGGTGTCGCCTCTGTCACATCCCTGTCTATATGAGTCGCCTGTCTGTCAAATCTCTGTCTGTGTCGCCTCTGTCACATCACTGTCTCTATGAGTCGCCTCTCTGTCAAATCACTGTCGGTGTCGCCTCTGTCACATCCCTGTCTATATGAGTCGCCTCTCTGTCAAATCGCTGTCGGTGTCGCCTCTGTCACATCCCTGTCTGTATGAGTCGCCACTCTGTCAAATCGCTGTCGGTGTCGCCTCTGTCACATCCCTGTCTCTATGAGTCGCCTCTGTCACATCCCTGTCTCTATGAGTCGCCTCTCTGTCAAATCGCTGTCGGTGTCGCCTCTGTCACATCCCTGTCTCTATGAGTCGCCTCTCTGTCAAATCACTGTCGGTGTCGCCTCTGTCACATCCCTGTCTATATGAGTCGCCTGTCTGTCAAATCACTGTCTGTGTCGCCTCTGTCACATCACTGTCTATATGAGTCGCCTCTCTGTCAAATCGCTGTCGGTGTCGCCTCTGTCACATCCCTGTCTATATGAGTCGCCTGTCTGTCAAATCACTGTCTGTGTCGCCTCTGTCACATCACTGTCTCTATGAGTCGCCTCTCTGTCAAATCACTGTCGGTGTCGCCTCTGTCACATCCCTGTCTATATGAGTCGCCTCTCTGTCAAATCGCTGTCGGTGTCGCCTCTGTCACATCCCTGTCTGTATGAGTCGCCTCTCTGTCAAATCGCTGTCGGTGTCGCCTCTGTCACATCCCTGTCTCTATGAGTCGCTTCTCTGTCAAATCGCTGTCTGCGTCGCCTCTGTCACATCCCTGTCTCTATGAGTCGCCTCTCTGTCAAATCACTGTCGATATCGCCTCTGTCCCATCCCTGTCTAATTGACGTTGTAAATTTGTCTGACCCTCACTGTAAGCCACTATGCGTTATATAATGGGTGGATTGCATTTATGCATAAATCGAGGCCTTCGGGGTCATAATACAAAAAAATCATTTAAACGTTTAACACGAGGCGTACAAAAATAAGTTACCACGAAACCTTCGCCCTCAGTACATCCACTTCCATTGCTACACCCACTACCCTTGCCATACCCACTATCATTGCTACAGCAACTACCATTGCTACACCCACTACCATTGCTACACCCACTACCATTGCTACACTCACTACCATTGCTACATCCACTACCATTGCTACATCCACTACCATTGCTACACCCACTACCATATTACTACACCCACTACCATTGCTACACCAAATACCATTGCTACACTCACTACCATTGCTACACCCACTACCATTGCTACACCAACTACCATTGCTACACCCACTACCATTGCTACATCCACTACCATTGCTAAACCCACTACCATATTGCTACACCCACTACCATTGCTACACTCACTACCAATGCCACACCCACTACCATTGCTACACCTCTAACATTGCTACGCCCACTACCATTGCTACACCAACTACCATTTCTACACCCACTACCATTGCTACACCCACTAATATTGCTACACCCACTACCATTGCTACACCCACTACCATTGCTACACCCACTACCATTGCTACAACAACTACCATATTGCTACACCCTCTACTATTGCTACACCAACTACCATTGCTACACCCACTACCATATTGCTACACCCTCTACTATTGCTACACCCATTACCATTGCCACACCCACCACCATTGCTACACCCACTACCATGTCTACACCCACTACCATTGCTACACCAACTGCCATATTGCTACACCAACTACCATTGCTACACCCACTACCATTTCTACACCCACTTCCATTGCTACACAAACCACCATTGCTACAAAACTACCATTGCCACACCCACTACCATTGCTACACCCAGTACCATTGCTACACCCACTACAATTGCTACACACATCACCATTGCTACACCAAATACCATTGTCACATCCACTACCATATTGCTACACCCACTACCATTGCTACGACCACTACCATTGCTACACACACTACAACTGCTACACAAATCACCATTGCTACACCAAATACCATTGTCACATCCACTACCATATTGCTACACAAAGTACAATCGCTGCACCCACTACA
The DNA here is from genome assembly GCA_964019135.1 of Arenicola marina. Classification (NCBI taxonomy): domain Eukaryota; kingdom Metazoa; phylum Annelida; class Polychaeta; family Arenicolidae; genus Arenicola; species Arenicola marina. Next base: position 30,201,570 of record OZ025249.1, on the reverse strand, counting down.
TCACTATATCAAATGGTCATAGTTGCCATCGCCACCGCCAACGCCACCGTTACCCCCACCTCTACCCACACCACCAGTAACCTTACCACCACCACCGCCACCGCGACTACCACCACCACCACCGTTACACCCCCGCTACTCCCCCCGTCACCACCATATAATACCAATCCGCGTCATCCCAGTCCGTCTGCATTACCACCGGCTAGAAATATGTCCATTTTGGGCCTGATGTTACCTCGACAAAGCCCGGCTCCCGTGCCCACCTCTTCAGTCTCCAGGCGTATCGTGGACACCGGGCTATATTTAGACGACGTCGGCGAGGAGATTCCACTCTACCGCCGTGGTACGCACTCGCGACGTTAGGTGGCGTTCTTGACGGTCACCTCCCCACGCCAATTAGCTGAGACAGACCGACTCACCGGCCGGCGACCTCCTAATGCTCCCCAGTGGCTGTGGCTCGTGGTAAGGCCGCGCCGAGCAGCCACAGCCACAGCCACGTCCAAGGGCTCTCCGGGCGCCGGAGGCATCAGCTGCCACGATTGTCCTGTCACTCATCACAAAAGCTCCCCGACTCACCCCCCTCCCCCCTCCCCCACTCACCCCCCACGCTCCTCCCTCCCCGCCTCCCCCACTCAACGCGCCCCCCCACCCACCTAACCACCGATTCCAAATCCCTCTCGCCCTCGATCACGATCTCACACCGACTCACCCCCGCCGTGCAGCCACCACGCGTGGTGGCCGAGTGGTAGTAGGGCCCCTGAGGGGGGTTAGCCATGTCACCTGTCGATTTGAAAAAAAGGTCCATGTCGCGTGTCGATTTTAAGAAAAGTTCCATGTCGCGTGTCGATTTTAAGAAAAGTTCCATGTCGCGTGTCGCTAAGTTATATGTCGCATGTCGATTCTAAGACAACCCCAATGTCGCGTTTACCATGTTAAAAATCGCTGTGTCGCCGTGTCGAAAAAGCCCCTCTGGGGCCCTGGTAGGGTGTCCGTGGAGCGTGGCGCTTCAGTGAAGCTGGCCCCTGAGATGAAGTATCGTTCTCCAGTAAATGATGACAGGTTGAATAGGCCAATCAATACGAGGTCTCTTAGAATTGTGTGTGTGCGTTGGGGGCTGGGGGCCGGTGGGGGGCGGAGAAGGGTGGGGGGCGGTCACACATAGACTCGGAACTATATTGTGCAGATATATCGAGACAGATTTGTCATTTGGATTCACTTAACGACATATCTCCACTAACCACCCCGACCTCTCTGGAATGCACAATGTCTCTAGTATGGGAGTACCTATCGTACCAAAGACGGATCCAGAGTAAGTTTTTTCTATGTTTTGCAAAAAGTTAATTTGCCCCCATCCTTCGGTTCGATTTGTAGAAGCAAAACCAACTTCGATTCATCCCTCATTGTTTTTCATAACCAATGGCGCCGTCTATCCTGTGGCTCCGGGTGGTTCCGACAACCCAGGTTCGTCTCCATCGGCACCAAATGTAGTATTTCTGGTCCCAGGCCCGAATGGACGCCGAAAGTTCTACCCGCAGAGGCGGGTTTCGAACCGGCGACCCTTCGCTTCCCGAGCGAACACCTTACACGTTAGGCCAAAGGGAAATTCCCATTTGGCCCGAGGCGCTTGGTGTCTTTCATCCACCGGGCCTGGGCCGAGATATCACAGCCTCTCTGTCAAATCACTGTCGGTGTCGCCTCTGTGACATCCCTGTCTCTATGAGGCGCCTCTCTGTCATATCACTGTCGGTGTCGCCTCTGTCACATCCCTGTCTCTATGAGTCGCCTCTCTGTCAAATCACTGTCGGTGTCGCCTCTGTCACATCCCTGTCTATATGAGTCGCCTCTCTGTCAAATCACTGTCGGTGTCGCCTCTGTCACATCTGTATGAGTCGCCTCTCTGTCAAATCACTGTCTGTGTCGCCTCTGTCACATTCCTGTCTCTATGAGTCGCCTCTCTGTCAAATCACTGTCTGTGTCGCCTCTGTCACATCCCTGTCTATATGAGTCGCCTCTCTGTCAAATCACTGTCGGTGTCGCCTCTGTCACATCCCTGTCTCTATGAGTCGCCTCTCTGTCAAATCGCTGTCGGTGTCGCCTCTGTCACATTCCTGTCTCTATGAGTCGCCTCTCTGTCAAATCACTGTCTGTGTCGCCTCTGTCACATCCCTGTCTCTATGAGTCGCCTCTCTGTCAAATCACTGTCGGAGTCGCCTCTGTCACATCCCTGTCTCTATGAGTCGCCTCTCTGTCAAATCGCTGTCGGTGTCGCCTCTGTCACATCCCTGTCTCTATGAGTCGCCTCTCTGTCAAATCGCTGTCGGTGTCGCCTCTGTCACATCCCTGTCTCTATGAGTCGCCTCTCTGTCAAATCGCTGTCGGTGTCGCCTCTGTCACATCCCTGTCTCTATGAGTCGCCTCTCTGTCAAATCACTGTCGGTGTCGCCTCTGTCACATCCCTGTCTCTATGAGTCGCCTGTCTGTCAAATCACTGGGAATCGCGGCTTATCGCCCTCACGCTTTGCAGCGGCTCAGATCGAACGAGAACGACACGTTGTATGGCGTGGATAGAGGGCCCCTTGGGAAGATTTAAATAGCGTAGAGATAAACTCAATAACTCGATGAAGTACGTTATATCGGTCGTCACGAGAACCGTTTTCTTGGCTACCCTCATGTCTATGTGCAGAAGAGAAGACGACACGAAGGCAAGGTTATTATGAGGCCCGAGAAACGACGTCTGCCGGCAAAGGCCAAAGTTCTGTGGTATATATATAGAGAGAGCCATGTAAGTAGGGTCCTTAGGCACGTACGGCAAGGCGGATCTGTCTGTCATGTCTGAGACTATGTGACTACGCATAGTTTATGGATGGGAGAAGGCGGTGTGATAGGGCGGAGGCGAGGACGGAAACAATGGAAATGGTCCGGAGAGCATTGCAACTGGGAGAGATCTCCCCCATGTAAGATACGGCTTTAGGACATGTCCAGCGCGTTCATTTTGATCAAATTAATGCGGTGTTTTTGGAAATGGTACAACATTTCCTGTTATGTAATATTGTGTTCTACGGAGCAGGTGGCCCGTTGTAGAAGAGAACTGTATCATCACACAGTGTATCATGAGAGAGGGTAGCTAAGTGATGACGGTTAATGTAAGAGAAGTAACTGTATGGGAAGGTGGGGTATTAGAGTGAACTGTGACATCACACACTGTCACAGAACGTGGGGAAAAGGGTGATTTTTGTCATCAATGTACATGTATCAAGAAAAACTACTTTTCTATTTTTCTTTTTTTTTCTAATTGAGAGAAAGGGCATTTTGAGGTTGGTAGACAAGACAAATAGTGTTTTCCCAGAATTCTTGCCATAAGCAGTTCACAAACAGACATTACCCCTAACCCCAACCCTTGAATCACTCCTGTCATTATTACGCCATTCCTTAACTTCGGATAAATCACCCTATCGTCATCGCAGAGTGAGACAACCGAGGCGCCATAGCAACCCGTGGAGACAAGAACTGTCTCGCCTTGACCTTAAAATCGCAGCGGAAGTGTTACCTGTGCCAATTGCCCTTACCTGTGTGAAATCTAACCTGTTGACAGCGAGGACACCTTGGTGAGCGGGGGGAGCTAGGGGGCGGAGAGCGATGGCAGGAACAGACGAGTGAGTTTACAGGGGTGTATATATATATATATTGATCTAGCAATTAACGCCTGGGTGGAAGGATGGCCTTCAGCCTTCACTCCTGTTTTCTGTACGTCCCTATGTTACATCCCTCCCAAAGGGTGACAACGTGGGTATTCACGCGAAAACCATGCACACTAAACTGACCTTGCGCTTAAAATGGTGAGATAAATGTATGTAGTACTACATAAAACGCACCTTATAGTCTAGTCATTCCGTGGATGGACCAGGAACAAATTGAAACATAATTTCTTTCTGTGGGGATGGTATCTACCCATGACCTACTACAAAAGAAACCTAGGTGGGAGAACATTTTTTAATTTGTTTTTTAACATTTGCCATATCTTCACAATGTTAACCACCGATTTCGTGAGGATTTTGTAAGTTTTGTGAGTTTTAGTGCACGTATAGTTACCACATAGGGTGGACCTGGAACTAATTGCAACATAATTGTTTTTTGTGAGGTTAATATCTACCCATGTCCTAGTACAATAGAAAAAAAATATGTGGGGGCGAACATTTAGGAACAAGATAATTGGGGGGGGGTTTTCCCACTGTTTCGGCCGTATTACTCCTGTTGAAGCTTATAGCACCTCAAAATGATGCTCCAGACAAAATATTGATTTTAAATGCGCCTTTTAAAGGTACACAAGGGACATCCTTCATATACAAGCTGCTAATTTAGCAATTTCTTGAAGATATATTTACACATTAATGTAAAGATAGTTGTTTACGCAGGAAGCTGTAATGGTCATATCTCGACAATGGAAAGGGTCAAGATAGAGAGAAAGCCATGCACGTTACTGAGAGTAACCGCGCTATGAAGAATGACACGAAATTGTTCCGTGAGAAGAATGTTACCCCTCGCCTACGAGAAGCATGACCCAGTTGACTGCGCCGGGTGGTCAGACATGATGCTGGCCGTCTCTCAAGCCCAATACCTAAATCGTCGTGTACGCTCCCAATACAGTGGTTCACATGGGAAACCCATAGCAAGAGCACCGCAAGGTCACCTACTTATGGGTTATGCCCTGAATGCCGTGATTGTAGCAAATGCCTTCAACACACAATTAGCAGATGGATATGGCTTCTGATGCCGGTCAGGGAACAGTTGAAACAGATCTGAGAATCTTCCTTGACCTTCCCAAACTCATCTGGATATGAAAAGATGGAAGTAGGCCCTATTCGAAAAAAGAAGAAGCCCAAGATATACTGAAGAAAAGGAGAGCAGGACTGACCACAAGCCAGACCAGAAGCCTTTGGCTACAGTATACCTATATGGAGATGGTCGATATTCGTCTCTTCATCAAAGCCGAAAGCATAGGCAACTGGAAATGTTGTCTTAAATCCCTTCAGGACACGCTGCCATATCTTGATCCGTCTCAGATCAGCCTGTATGCCAAGTCAGCATACATCTAGGTACAGCCGATGCAGTCTGTGTGCAGAGGAGGTGACATGCCTACCCCACCATCACCTCCTGGAGGTGGCATGCGGAGGTGCCATGCAGAAACGGCAGGTTAACGGAGTGGCCTATGTGAGCTCCAGGTGTGACGCAATGCCAGATCTGTCGTAATAAGCTGATTTTGATGCCTAGAGCAAAATGAACAGTTCTATTTCAGTATATGATCCCATTATATTTTTCGATATAATATATAATTATAATTATAAAATCGCAAATTTTATTTTTATGCATTACGGCAGATTTGGCACTACTTCAAACCTGGAAACATCAACAATGACATTCTCTGGCTTTTAGATACTCTATAGAATTTGATACTGAATGGTGTGCCGCCAGTGACATTTGAACAAAGCTAGATCTATTTTGTTTTTCAGTCACAGAGAAAACAATATTTACCCTGTGATAAAATACCAACATCCAATAGAAGCGGGTCCGAAGCTTTCACCTTAGAAAAAAACGTGCTTCACTTCAACATCTTGTTGCCAAGCAAAGCCACGCTTTTTGCATTCAATAGTGAAGTAATCGAAATCACTTTTTTCTCACAATAACTGAATGCGAAATTAGTATAATTACTTCAGGGTTCACTTCGTTGTGAACAATAGGGCCACAATTAGGCACGGCGGTAAACGCAAAAATTCCCACCTTCCAAGGAACTAATCGTCCTCCTAATGCGATAGAACCACTATTCGTGCCAGCGAGACAAAACTGTATGCCTCACAGATGGTCGGATGGATTCAAACGCTCGTAGTGTAACACATATTACAGCCTTTCAGCAGCAACAACGAGCGCCTAGCCGGCTGCACCAAAATAGCATTTAATTTGTCTCCCTATATATATAGTACATTGATATGTACTGGGCGAACTTTCTTATTAAAGTCTAACACAGTTGATGGGGCCCTCGGGGTCGTGATGTGAAGAGCGCACTTCCATTGCAGCCTCTTTACCGTCGACGCGCTACCTCTGCCGTACTCCGCCCTCGTCACATAGCGCATGTTATTGCGCGCGCCCGTTAAAGCAGCCTACTTATATGCGCCATCTTAGATTTTTTTTTCTTATTTTAGAATTAAGACTAAAAGTATCTCAAAATTATGATGCATATGTTTTATATCGTGTTGAGTCTGTAGAACAACAATTTCAACATAAAACTGCGTGGTTTATTTATATCGCGCGAATGTCCTAGCGAGCCGCGGTCGACATCTCACAAAATACCGAACAGCGAACAGGTGCAGGGATATAATGCAGGCCACCAACTTCTGCTCCGGTGACCAAATTGCTCCGGATAGCCTACAGGCTTTCAGGATTTAAATTTAAGACAGAATATAACTTTTTTGACATAGGGAAGAGGTTGGCAATACAAAACATTACGGAATATATTTCTTTTACTCGCCACACGTACATATCTCCGCGTACATTCGCGACCTCTGGTGGCCAGTTGTGGCGCTGTTGTTGCATTGGCGTAGTGAGCGGTGGGGGCGGAGGCCTCTTTTTGCCCTCTCTCGTACAATCAATAAAAAAAGTCATATTTTTGCGAGCTATTATTATTGTTTTCACAGGAACGACATTGTTTGACACTTGAAAACATGTTGCAGAAGCCTCAAGCAATCCCTGCTAAAAATGTCCTATAGAGTTTCTAAAGAACTCTATAGAAACTCTATAGAGCATACAGTGTTCTATAGCATTTCTATAGATGTCTTTATAGTGTCTCTATAGGACACAAATATTCTATAGACTTTCTATAGAGCATGCAGTGTTCTATAGCGTTTCTATAGATGTCTTTATAGGGTCTCTATAGGACACAAATATTCTATAGACTTTCTATAGAGCATGCAGTGTTCTATAGCGTTTCTATAGATGTCTTTATAGTGTCTCTATAGGACACAAATATTCTATAGACTTTCTATAGAGCATGCAGTGTTCTATAGATGTCTTTATAGTGTTTCTATAGGACAAATATTCTGTAGAATTGCTATGAAACACTGTTCTATATCATTTTTAAGATACGTAAATGGCGTCTCTATAGAACATATTCAATAGAATCTGGTCGATATCGATTCAGACACACGGGTGAATGAAATCCTAAGTAGAGAGATTTCGTATTTTGGGCAGATGAACAAATTTAAAATGGAAGATATGTCCCCGGTGGGCACACCGCCGTCGTAAACTCGTCGCTAAACGTCGCTAAACATCGAGAACCCGTCAGATGTTCGTCCATAATCCGTTATCATTAGATCGACGCACCTTGGGTTGGTGCCTAATCATACATTTTTAGTGATTGGATTCAAATAGATGGCGCAGCTATGACAGTTCACTGATTATTAAAGACCTCTAGTCTTTGTCTGATAGGTGTCTATCACCCTATCACGGTATCGCGCGACTTCCTGATAACGTAAAATGCGAACACACAATAATTAAATATATATTCCTTCAGTTCCATACACTACATATATTGTAACACCAAGTTTCAATTACCACCTTTGTGGCCACGTAGCTTTTTTATATGGGTATTACAGCAGGTCTAAAAGTATAACACTAGTAGGCCTATATTCCCACGCATGCCCTGACACAATTAAGTGATTCAGTACCCCATGCACCCTCGCATCACCCCATCCCAGTATAATTCCTTCTAAAACGGACAGCAACGTTGCAACACCAGTGAGATTTGTAGTGTGATCAGCTCAGATCAGTTAACACGAAAACTACCTGTGCAGCGTGCCAAAGCGCGCGAAGTACGCGAACCAGAGCATCACGGTGATTGTGCTGCCACCTTGCGGAGATATTGGTTGCAGATCGTACTGCGCATGCGCCAAGTTTAAAAATATTGCGGAAAGGCAAACCGAACCCAAAGTTACATGTAAGCCTTACATATGAGCTACAAATTCACGAATATTTGCTTAAATATATAACTGAAAAGTATTTATTTATAAATATCTCATTGTGTAGTACCTGAAGAAACCCAGGTTTGAACGTGACATCATAAATTACGGCCAGAAGAAGATTTTATAAATTGTGTTTTGTTTTTTACAAGACTTGCCACCTTTTGACTTGGCACTTGCTCATTCGCTCTTAGATCCTCCCTGTACGCATACACTACAGGCTACACCTACGAATGCCATGCAGTTCGGCCGAACTGCGAATCGGCCGAGCCGCTCTCACCACCCCTCTACCATGGGTGGAGGGGGTGGGGGGTGGGGGGTGGTCGTCGAGCCGCCCACCAGCGGATTAGTCTGCGCCTCGACGATTGGCTTGGTGTCGGCTTCGGCATCGGCTGGGGAAGTGGGGGGGGAGGGGAGGGTCTGTCTGGATGAAGCTGGCGATTGGTGTCAATTGTGTTTGTGTTGCTGGCTGCTGGGTGTGTATGGGTGGAGGGGCGGGGATGGAACCAATATTTACTGATTTTTTAAGAGAAATCTTCACGGCCGGGCCACTAAAGTAATCACTAAATTTTTGGGAATTGTCAACGGCCCCGTAACGAGCATGGATAACGTTCACGCGGCCCGTAATGAGCATTGATAACGCGGAATTTGCACGCTTCTTTAAGTTTCCGTTATCTTTCGCTGCATAAACCAACTGACACACCAAATTTCCGCGTTATCATTGCTTATTATTATTGAATAATGAAAATCGCGTGAAATCAGAATGAATGAAGCTGAGTTTCCGTGTGAAAAATGTTTCGGGCCGGCCGCGTGCAAATTCCATGTTATCAATAGGGCTATAAAGTCTCGTTCGCTTTGACTTTCGGTTAACTCATTTTGGGGACAAACAAACGAAGCACGTGTTTGGAACGAGTTTAGAATCACTGCGCACACTGGTATCCCGACTATCTGTGACGTATGCGTGACGTGTATGTTACGCAAAGAGAGAGACTGGGAACCAGACTACCTGCGCAAAAGCCAGCCGCTGAGGGGTGGGCCATTGCGGAAGGCCTAGCGCTATGATTAAGAATATTTAAGAAATATAGCTTCACAAAACGGATAGATGACATATTTTTTATTTGTTTGCGCCATCACAATGACGAATATTTGTTACGACGGGACAATACGACTGAGAAACTAACGTTGTTTTGCATTTCCTACGAAAACGAGGCATTATGACGTCACACGGATTCTCTCCGGTGACAACGTTGGCGCAACGCTTCAAACAGAAAACTTACAAAAATGAAGAAACTTGGTCTTTTCGTGATCCAAAAGTGATACGAAAACATCCAACTGGTCTTATTTTATCTTTACCATGTGGTTTAATGACGCACCTGTGTGTTGTTACTCCATGCACTGCACATTTTGACAGCGGAATAGTTAAGTCGATCACTTGCTCTCGCCATTTTTGTTACCGCGGAGGCACGCGAAACTCTGTCACGTCACTCGTTGTTTGGTGAACTTGCGAAAGCCCGGGTGCAGGGCTAAATTTAGAACGTTATTTTTAGCTTTCGAGCCTTTTGAAGACGGATTTTTCCTTGTATATTCTCAAAGTCCTGCGCTTCATCGCCTCCAAATATTTTAACGTATATCTCCCATAGCCATGTTTAGTGAAATGGTTCTCATAATCTTTAGAATGAACCTGGAAAGAAATTGACTTGTAGCTGCCTATACTTCAACATGGAGCACGTGTGTTTGTTTGTCCCCAAAACTGAATTCTCGCGGCCCGATCGCGAGAACTGTATAGCCCTATGCTCATTACGGGCCGCGTGATGAACGTTATCCATGCTCGTTACGGGGCCATTGACAATTCCCCAAAATTGAGTGATTACTAAGCCAGCAACACAAACAAAAGTGACACCAAACACCAGATTAATCCACGCATGCCGGACGCAGCCCCCTCCCCTCTCCCCAACCCCATGCCGAAGCCATCAGGGCCGACGCCTCCCCAACCCGATGCCGAAGCCATCAGGGCCGACGCCAAGCCAGACACCCAATCGTCGAGGCGCAGACTAATCCGCTGGCGCCTCGGGCTCGATGAACCCCCCCCCACCCCATTCACCCCCCACCAAACCACCCCATCCCCCCTTCCCCCCACCCCCCTTAAATACCTCGGCCGATTCGCAGTTCGGCCGAACCGAGTATACACCACACCTACTACGCCTAGCCTACTGGCTCCCGGCTGGCTGTAGCCTACGCTATAGACTACAGTAAGTATAGTACTGGCGTTTAATGATGCAGACCATGGGACTTCTATTATGAACCAAGCACCTGTATGCAGTCGAGAAGTGGAAGTGACACAACTCATTTCTCCTGACTCTTAATTTGCAGGTCGGTAAAGCAACTAATTTTTTAAGTCAAGCTTGGGCCGGGGTAGTTGTGATCTCCGGCGTTGAAATTATTCTTATGCTAGAGATCACAGCTAAGGCCGGGGCTAAAGTCATATTTATACCGTAATTTCTGCTGTATAAGTCATAGCTTTTTTTCCTCGCTGCCAACGAGTACGACTTATACACCAGTATATGACAGTGTGTCTGCTGGCGCATTAGCGTGAAGAAATATTGTTTACATTATAAAAAAAACATAAAATGGCAGCACAATCGTACATTTTCATATCATCATAATCTTATATCACTCAAAATACATTATAGTTTTAGTGAAAACCTATACACAATGGCTAGATACAAGTTATGACTATAATATGACTGTTGTTGAGTGATTATAGCAAATATGGGCAGAAAATTTACTCTACAGCATTTATGAATCTGATTTTGTCATAATTTGGTAATGAGAGTTAAAGGAAAAAAATAGATATCAATTTTCTGTCTACCAAACAACATTCAGTTATGGAAGAATGTTTACTTGTCAGAGAATTGCTATACCGGGTGATGATATCACATGGACAAGTGTAGCTTTCCTGTGTACACCAAACAACATTCAGTTATGGAAGAATGTTTACTTGTCAGAGAATTGCTATACCGGGTGATGATATCAAATGGACAAGTGTAGCTTTCCTGTGTACTAGATCATCAAAATTTGCACCTTTCAGTCGTTTTTTACCTATAGCATATGCTGTAATTAACTTTTATTTTGAGATAGACAAGGTCAGCAGATAGTGTTCAGATTTTGTGAATACTTTCACATTTCAGTGCATCATAACAAGCATCATGATTCGCAGCTGGCAAGGAAGAAACAAGAAGCTACAATAAGGAGACCATCAGAAGCTGCTGCGCATATTGGGGAATGATCCAGCAGAAGAAAATTGAGGGTGTATTTATATAATTTTATGACTAATTAATATGTGTGTAAGCTGTAAGTTGCTGAAGACTGTGAGAATATGTACAGGTACTTCGAATTGTAGTGCACTGAACATGCTGAATATTTTATGTTGGGTAGGTCAATATTCCTAGAATGTTGTACAGTTCATATTATTGCATTAGATCTATGTTATTATTCACATTCTGTACCTTGTTTTTATATTATATATTTGGAAATGTGGATAATCTATATTGGATTTCTTATTCTTGTCTTTTTTGCGATTCCTGTCTGCATAGTGGTATACCAACGAAACCGGTCTACTATGCGGATTACACTTTACGCACATGAAGGACATATTTATGCAGTACCCGGTAATCCATATTTTTCGAGATACTCCGGCATGACCGGTGACTAGTGACAGTGTCACACTCACAGGTGACAGCTTAGCCTTGGGTTAGGAAGAGATACCTACACATTGACTGAGGACGTTACGAGAACCTACCTCACCTACAACAGTGGCTTCACACACAGGATTACCAGATTCTGAGGTTCCCAATGATATAGTAAAAGGTATACCAATGAGACCCTCGGCTTAGTGGCATGCTTTTCACCCTACCATTGATGTTTTGAGTGGTATACCTTTCAGTAGCCTATACCATTCAGTCTATTGACAGCCTCAGTGCCAGTGGTATAACCATAGGCGTAGACCTAGCTTTCGGCATACCATTGGGGACCTGAGTGTTGTACCTTTCAGCATACCATCGGGATCGGAGTGGTATACCTGTCAGCATAACATTGGCGACCTCTGAGTCAGTGGTATGTCTTTAGATTTATATAGACTTGTTCTAGAGCCTGTTCATAGACTTCTATAGATGTGTACTTTAGCTTGTCTATAGCTTTCTACAGATGTGTCCTTTAGCTTCTCTATAGCTTTCTGCTTTCTGCTTGTGGCGGAACCGTTTGCCGTGTGCAATGCGTTTCCATGGAGATGATGTACGAGGCTATTAAAGGAAGAGCGCGTTGAAACGGTCGGTTTTAGTTCGTAAAGTTTTCTTTGTGACGCGCAACCTGTACACAATTAACTGTCAGCTAGTATAAAAATAGATTGCTTGGCTGTGCTCATTGATATTTTGAGTGGGCTCATTACTATGTCGTTATTGAGACGTCCATACAACAATATGCCTGCAGTTGTGTTTTATACCGGGGTATACCGAATGGGTGTACATGCAGTTGCTGCATATAGCGACAATCGGTTTTAACTCCTATGAGTTGTATCGTGTCCGAATACCAGAAGGTCCACATCGTACCGCTTCCTCGGGATCGCTTCCCGCCTTCTAAACGAGGACAACATTCCAGCAGATGGCGCCCAACGACATGTGTGGCCCCGAACATGCCATTTCAGTCAACCACCCTCCCCATCCCACCCCCCACCCCCCCCTGCATATCCTATACTACAAGCTTCCATAGTTATTATACTACGTAATGTAACGGGTAAAAAAGATGGACCATTATTATTTTTCTGATAGAATTTCTCCTGGCTTCTCATGTTTCAAAAACACCTTCGCGCAATCTGCTCTAGGTGGCACCGGCGGGCGGGGGTGCGTGCAATGCCCTGGCGACATTGCCGGCGTTCGTGACGTCATCCAAGTGTGTTATTGCCGGCGATAACTGCAGCAGGCTCGTTATCTCCCAAGCAACGCCGGTGAAAGGCTGTTCATGAGGTTAATTACTACCATGTTTTGTTATCGTGCTTTTGCCGAGGTTAAGACTCCTTGGTGACAAGATTTCGCTTTATTTCTTATCGCATGGCATGTGTGCATTTGTGACAATGCTGGCTTCCATTTGAACCCATACAATCAGGTTTTCTAGTTCACATCGATAACAAGCGGTTATTATTGTTGAGTAAAACTTTCATAAAGGAATATTCCAAATATAACTTTGTAATAGCTTTCCCGGATCCACCGAGCAAAATGGCCATGTGCGGAACTACTTCTTTAGCTGCTACCTACAAAAATCCGTTCCAGTCTCTGGAACTTCTTCAGATAATGAGAGTAATCAACCATCAAAAGCGAGAATGTGTTTTACTGATCGCCATCCTGGTGTATTATCATCGATATTTGGAAGAAAACAACATTGTATGAACATGTAGATCGGCTACATACGGTTTTTGGTCTCGCCATGATTTATATATGTTGTCGTTATGAGGTGTTTGTTGACTCTTACGTGGAAGTCATGGGATCTTTATCCTGCTTCCGGGGAGTCATGGGATCTTTATCCTGCTTCCGGGGAGCCATGGGATCTTTATCCTGCTCCCGGGAGGTCATGGGATCTTTATCCTAATTTCGGGAATTCATGGAAGTAGATCTTTATCCTGATTCCAGGGAATCATGAGATCTTTACCCTGCTTCCGGGGATTTATGGGATCTTTATCCTGCATCGGATCTTTTGTATGTATTATGTATAGAAACCTCTTCAATGCAACATACGAAATACACTCTTGTTATTTATGTCTAATGGGCGTTCGCAACAGACCGTAAACACTTACCGGTTCAATGTCTTGGATACCCTACTTTACGGTAAGAGGGCCGTACCTTGAGGATACCTTGTTATAGGACAGTTCGGCATGAACGACTAGCGTAGACATCATCTCTCATGTCGTTGTCTCGACATCTGCATGTCCATTGAACATGCTGTCATATGGGCTAGACGCAGTACCCGGATAAAACAGCAACCGATAAAATACCAGGGGATAAAATGCCAACAAACAAAATACCAACGGATGAAATGCCAACGGATAAAATGTTAACAAACGAAATTTCATAAAAGTATTGATGTATAATCCGATCTACATTATCTAGAATCCGTCACCACCCCCACCATTAACACTAGCACCCCCACCAGCCCCACCAGTGTATGGTCTGTGTATGATCTAGAATCCGTCACCACCCCCAGCATCACCACCCCCACCATTAACACTAGCACCCCCACCACCCCCACCAGTGTATGGTCTGTGTATGATCTAGAATCCGTCACCACCCCCAGCATCACCACCCCCACCATTAACACTAGCACCCCCACCACCCCCACCAGTGTATGGTCTGTGTATGATTCTTCAAGATTCCATCAAATTGTCTCAATCGCAAATACAATGATATATGATATGCTTTTCAATGATGAATTAATGACAATGGCGGATTCACAGAAGAGATCGATGCCCTAAAAACGGTGCATACCCACTGCGCCCCGCCTCCCCTAAACACTGTCACAATAATAATTCATCTTCGACCGGACACTGTCCAAATCCATTACGAGTACACTGTCCAAGCAATATGGGTCATATACTTGAGCTACTTGAGAGACTTGAGACTGAAGGAACAAATAACCGGAACATTATCAGAAATACCCATTACCCAAGCAGGAAGTAGCCTACCGCCAGTCTGTGGTTTAATGTGTCTGTATTGCAAGCCTGCATCCCACATCCGGGCTTCTACAACCCAGACTTTGTCTTAGGCAGGAAGTGTCATCAGCTTTCCAAAGTACTTAGGGGTGCACCATTTCATATCAGGGGGGTGGGGGGGGGGGCTAGAAAATAAATTACCATGCATTTTTTTTTTTTTTTCACATTTTTTTGGTCCGCCCCTTAGCATGGAGAGGTGGAGGTGACGGTGGGGAAGAACTCTGCACTATTCTTCTGCCATGTTTCACTTCATCTATCGCTTTCTAGGTATAATATAATATAATAAGGTCCAAGTCCTAGAACCCTAAAGTTCAACCACGTGGCCTGTCTAGTGACTTCACTGCACGGCTAGAGCAGAAATACACGATAATGAACTAAGGAATTGAAAATGCAGGGCAAGACAAACTGGCTCCCTAGTCGTAGATGCGATGTCCATTTTACATAATTTAATTATATAAATGATACTATGACAATATTTCTTCACGAATTTCATCCTTTAGAAATATGCAATGCAAAATATAAGCACTTATTCCTCAATTGAAGACTTAAAGACATTATACATGTAACGATGTAATGGCTTAGCAAATGTCGATTTACATTGGCGACAGGGCAAATCCTGTATCTGCCCATGGCAAGAAGTATAGCCATTTATGTATAGATAGATATATAGGCCTACCTAACACCACAATGCCAAAGGGCTGTCAGAGTCTAAATGCTCCACAACGACTTGATGACACCCTCCATTGGGACTCCTATGCCCGTCCATGGGGAAGCCGAGCAGAATCGATTGGAACGTCTCGGGGGTTATGTCATCTTCCGGCATGGACATCACGACATGGAACAAGGGAGTGATTGGCGTAAATGGGTGTTTACATCCGGGTCGTCTGTCTGCGGCCCATTAACGCGGGAGCCAATGAAGGCGGAGTGCACGGGGTATCGTTAGTCTGACGAAGCTCGCCTCCCCCCACCCCCCCCCCCCCCCCCGCCGTGTGCAACGGCATGGAATCGACAAAGCTGTGGCGGGGTAGATCGGGTGGACCAGTGTCAGTACGACCAGTTTAATGACTGTCTCACACCTGATATATATGGCATTCTGGTCCGCAACATTGTATGTCAAAATATTATCAGTTTATGCGATCAAAGGCGCCGCAAACAAGCGCATGTGATGCGATGATACAGAACTGTAGCTGGACGATTGAAAAATGTTGCCGGCAAGGGTATATCGCCCCACCCTAGTCGCTAATATTAGTAGTAGTGGAGTCGTCTTGATCATGCCGCTCACTCATGCCACGTGCGTCCTTCTAATGTATTGTGGTCAAAGTATGCATCTATTAACGACTTTCCTTTCACTTAAATAAGAGACAGTTACCTGTACTTGTGCGATCAATTTGCCAATGATTAGATCAACTATTTTGCATTAACATTCTTTGTTATATTATTTCAATGGAAAGGAACTCCGTGCTGACAACGTCGTTCTGTATGTGTAACGCTTAAGCAGCTACCACAATGTAAGAAGATACGCGGGGTACATGGCTGATGTCTATTAACTCTATAGTAAACTACCTAAGGATCAGAGATAGTAATACCGATCATGCCAGTTGTGAAGCTTATGTATACATGGAGCATATGGATGCCTCGGGGGGCAATTTGCACTTAATTTGTGCTGATGAACTCCCATTCCTCTATCCTCTTTCGATGTATATTGCCCTCCCCCCACCCCAATCCCTCGCAGACACCAACTCACCCCGTCGTAATTTTGTCGGAGGGTTCGTCCCACCCAAGTAGACGTATATGTGCTTTGAAACTCGTTGAGATAGGACCGCAGAGGCGTAACGTTACCGGTTAAGGTGACGACGGGGGCATCACGTTTACGTTTAAGGTGACCACGGCGGCATAACGTTACCGGTTAAGGTGACCACCGAGGCATAACGTTAACGTTTAAGGTGACCGCGGAGGCATAACGTTTAGCGTTTAAGGTGACCACGAAGACATAACCTTACCGTTTAAGGTGGCCACTGAGGCATAACGTTACCGTTTATGGTCACAGGATCTCGCCACTAATTAATCCAACCTAATTTAATCGCGATCTGCACCGAAAGTTTACATCTTAAAATTAGATTAGCGAGTGTTAACTCTTCGTTTCGGCTGACTGGCAAGGAGAAAAAAATTAAGGCAACCCGCCTCCAGCAATGTCAAGCAGAGCGCCATTTTGCCGGGAGCAGTGACGCGTATTGTGACTATTCATGTGGCACCGCCTTATGTTATCACTCGCGGAGAGAGAGATCAGGGCCGCGATTTACAGATGAACAGCGGTAGTTCCAAGCCGCGCAGTAGACCATGATCTTAGTGTTTCATGGAAAAGAACCGTCCAAACAAATTGATATACGTCTTGCGACGATTGACTCCGCAACAATGCCATGATTGGAGTTAGAATCGCAGCTATTTATATTAACGATGATCACGCGCTCTTGTTTTGCTCACACAATAGGCGCAATTTCCGGTTTGAATAAATTAGAGTATCGCCTCCTGATTGGTCAATCGCGGACACACCTCCAAAAAGGGCTGCCGCCTGGGTAGGCGGCGAAATCGTGCCCGGCGGTCACTTCTAAATTTTATTGTGAGCTATAGATAGGACGAAAAATTCTGTAAATTGGAGGATAGACAATTGGGTATTATCTGAATCGGTAAAGCAGCGTTAGGGGCCAGGCTAGCGGTTCCCTTTAAGGTTACCGCGGAGGCATAACGTTACCGTTTAAAGTGACCGCGGAGGCATAACGTTACCGTTTAAAGTGACCGCGGCGGCACAACGTTACCGTTTAAGGTGGCCGCGGAGGCATAACACCGTTTAAGGTGACCACGGAGGCATAACGTTACCGTTTAAAGTGACCGCGGAGGCATAACGTTACCGTTTAAGGTGGCCGCAGAGGCATAACACCGTTTAAGGTGGCCGCGGAGGCATAACACCGTTTAAGGTGGCCGCGGAGGCATAACACCGTTTAAGGTGACCACGGAGGCATAACGTTATCGTTTAAGCTGACCGCAGAGGCTTAACGTTACCGTTTAAGGCGTTACCGTTTAAGGCGGCCGACCGTGCTAGAACGCTCGACTGTCAACAGATTGACCGCAGATCAATTGGTCTTCGGGTCGAAACCCGGTCTGTGTCGTCTAATATGGGACGTATTTGATCAAAATGATTCAGTGTCCCCAGAAGTTACTTGGATTAATTTTGCACGAAACAGACCTAAAAAGACATTCACAGCCTTTGCATTTTAGTTTTTCGTTGCTACGAGAAGATACCATTCGGTGCAGACAGAGTTCCAGGTCTGCACGTATCATGTAGCGCGTTGTGAGGTAAACTATCAGTATTGCGCTACTAAAGATTGAAAATTGTGTTGTTACGTACATCGCCACCACTCAAGTTCAACCTGCGCTAAGATCCAGCAGCGACACGTTATTCGAAGCATTCGAAAAAAAACATTGCAGAATTGATGAAAACAAGGTGCCCCCCCTTCTCCCCCACCCCTCCCCCCTCCCCCGCCCACCCCATCCCAGACCTCGTTCAGTGCTTAACATTCCTTACGAGAGGGTCCAAAAAAGATAGGGAAATGATCTGCATTTTAAATTGCAAAAAGAGTCTGCATGCACGTTCAACAAGGGTAGCGGTAGGTTCGAACAATTTTATCACCAACCATGCATTCGCCATTCGGCTGATTAACTGTGCTTGTAGTTTTTTAATGTACCAAAAAATCAATGTCGGGAATTCCCTTCGAAAGGCAAACGGAAGTGAGTCTCTCGGTACAAGGTGATGCGAGACACAACACTCGAATAGGACTTCAATTAAGTGTCAGTTTTTATCGAGCAGTTCTCGACCCTTGGCAAAGCAATCTACAAACAAACACAAAACAAGTAATAAACTATGTTGGTTGGTTGGTTATTCAGGACGCTTTAACCACTTTTGGTCATATCGCGTCAATAGGAGAAGGAAGGGAGAGTGGAGCCATGTCTCCGGGGGTAACCCCCCTACTCTTTACGAAGAAAGACATGGGATCTCATGGCCACAGCAGGGCTCGAACCATCGATCCACGCGCCGTTAGGCTCCCATGTGACCAGAGCGCTCTAGCCCACTGAGCTATCGCGCCGACCCCAATAAACTATGTGAAGAGTGCAGCAACCACAGTGTAAGAAGATACGTTGGGTACATGGCTCATGTCTATTAACTCTTTAGTAAACAATACCAGATACAACTGGTATTGTTTGTTCAGCTACTTTACGGGCACTCACTGATGTTTTTGCGTTTTAGCGAAATAAAATTAAGGATTTGTGACGCATGCATTATTTTTGCTTTTATGTCGATATATATAGAAGCCATCTTTTGCGTGACAAGTATGTCACGTAGGCCGGCTAAGTATAGGGCCCCAGAGGGGCTTTTTCGACACGGCGAGGCGATTTTTAAAATCGACAACGCGACATTGGGGTTGTCTTAGAATCGACATGCGACATAAGACTTAGCGACACGCGACATGGAACTTTTCTCAAATCGACACGCGACATGGACCTTTTGTTAAAATCGACACGCGACATGGACCTTTTCTTAAAATCGACACGCGACATGGCTACCCCCCCCCCCCCCCCTCAGGGGCCCTAAGTATAGCAAGAGCATTCGTGGTGATGTCAGCCATGGCAAAAAAGGTCCTCTCGGTCGACGTTATATATACTAGGACATGACCATTCCTACTACTAGATGTTCGCCGATACCACCTTAATATGTGTATATTCTTACTTAATTCTTGCTTGACGTGTAAACTCGCTATATTCCGCATAACAGGTCCCATCGTGCAGATGTGAAGATTGGAGGCATGGCTTACAGTTTACAGGAGAAGCATGTTCGTCAAGGGAAGTACTCGTGGAATGACGAACGACGCCCTGTGCATGTGGACGTTCACCCGTCGTACCTGGATTGTATGACGAAGTGTGATGCATACGATGACACAGACAGGCCCGTCAACACCCGGAGTCGGCATCGGGCCACACAGATTCCGCCCGTGCAACACTTCCAGAAGGATCAACACTCTGTTTTTTACAGCGGAAAATTGCCGGACTTCGTCACTCCCAGCAATAAAGACATAGTCATACCCGCCAGTATATGTTACGGCAACAGACCATTGACAGCAGCATTTGAAGTCCACGAGTTTGGACACCATTCGCACCTTCACCGTGACCATCTTTATTTTGAAGTGCAAAGCTACAATCCAATCAGTGAAATGCCAGATTCAGTGATGACAAGGAATGCGACATGTCATCAGTGTGGCACTACAGATCTCAGTCACCTTGTCCCCGAACGGGTGCCGGGAGATAACGGCACGATCCTACGATGCACGCAGTGCGGCTTTCGGTATGTTCTTCATGCGGTCGACGAGTCCGACGGCGGTGACTTGTCGGATACTCGGGAAAGCGCCTATCAGGGTGCAATCAGCGCGTCATCGGCGCCGGGTGTTACTGAAGAGCAGTCTCAAGATAAGGTCCGGAATACATTGCGTCAGGCGGAAAGTGTGAAAGCTAAACTGAAACAAGGCGTCAAAAACGCTTCGAATCAATGCCGCAATTCAAATGCAGCAACAAAAATAATCAAAGGTGGAACAAAAGTGGTGAAAACGATTCAGAAAGTAGCCGGTCATATCAAACTTCCTGAAGGTATCGCAGTGGTTGTGAAAGATCTTTCAGATGCTAAGCGGCGGATACAAGCCGCACGCCGTCGACTAAAGAATAAGGCGATTAGTCGAAAGGAGTTCTGTCGAGTGGCCGTCCTTGGGGCCACAAAGTGCGGCATCAAAATTATCTTGCACATCCTCGAATACACGTTGGAACTCGTTGTTAATATCCCAGTTCGTTCTGATGTCATTGGGGAAACGTTTGGTTGCAATATGCGCTTGTTGCTTGATATGATACTTTCAGATTCGACATTCGATATTCCTGAAGATGACGAATTGGGGGACACCGCCGAACCCCAACCACCCATCTATTTGCAAAGAGCGCACCAGCGCCAACTGGGGAATAAACCGCATCTTAGCTAAATCCCAGTTTAGTCACACAATCGATTGGATCATTCAGCCACCAATGAAGAAGGATTCATATCATTAATGGTAATGGTGGAATATTATCGGAAATCGATCACCTGATAATTTTGGGCTTGAGTCACATGGCCTTTTGATGGCAGTGCTGAATATACCTCGATCCGAACGCAGTGATGCATTCGGCGGATAAGCTGGGTCGACGGACATTTTTATAATTAAGAACAATCCAGACCGCCAGAAATACAAATATTATATTATGCTGAAGACAAATAACAGAACAGTAAAATGTGTATCTACGCTTTATATATAAACGACCTTAATAAACGGATCGCTTCTTGCATTGGGGCTATAGCATCGGGTGGTCCCAAAGTGGTGATGAAAATTCGCATTCAGTTTTCGATATATCTAGCAGGCATTAAAGTTTGATATATTAATTAGGAGTTTCTAATTAATAGATGGATTTAATGCATTAATTAAATTACTAATAAATTACTTTCTCATTTGCATGATCGTTGTTTACGTCCCTATTTATGTTGTTGTTGCTCGATGCTATTCATAGTGTATTTGAAAGTTGTAAGGTCGTTGTTATTGTATCAATTCATTGTATGTTATCAAAAATCAAATCGGTCGGTTAGGAAAACAACCATTTAATTGCACACAGAATTACGTTTTAACCAAATCTTTCGCCCACTATGATCCGCACCGCGACCCATGGCGTGGCTTATGAGAGCCAGAACTATAGTCGGTATAATATATGCTGTTGTTTTTCCGGGTCGGTCGCCTAGTCGGAGAATTAGTCACAAAAGAGTAACAAAAATATTTGTCTTTTATTTTTGGGTCGGCACCGAAAATTTCGTTCGGTCGAGACCGGAGAAACATACCGAGGCCACAAGATATACATATGGTATATGACATTTTTTATGGAACACTATAAGGTGCGTTAAATGTCCCTCTCAAATCATCTCAACATACTATTAATTCTGGAATAAATGTATGCGTCATCATATTTACCTTAACTGATGTAGGTCTAAAGATGCAAAAAAGGCCGCAATTAATGTTACAATTTTGATGACACATATAGCCGCATTTTCCCCTTACAATGAAGATGCAACAGTCTAGCTTTAACGAGTTGCCTTGAACATAGTCCCATATGAGACAGTTGTTGCTACACACAACAGTCTCATGTCCTCATGTACAAAATGAGGGTGTAAGATTAGCTATTGTGGGCGACTGTGTTGTTAACCACACGATCCATCAAACCCTGGTAATTTTGTACTCTGATACCTAAACTTCATATTTACCACAAAACCCACATGCATATGAACTCACAAAGTATCGCATTACTATCAAGTCGGTTGAAATGAGACTTTCTTGTTGTTTACCGCGGCATTTCGTGTTTGGTCATTCTTCACCAGCGGCTTTCGCCAGGTGGCGTTTCGCTTATTGCGTGTCAATGGCTGCGTGTATGAAGCGCCACCAAGCGAATGGTGCGGTTTTAACGACATGCACGCATGCGCAGTTTCTCCACTGGGTGGGCAAGGCGGCGGACAGAACTGAGTTGTCCGCTGCTTCGAAAAATCAACAGACGATATCGTCGTAATCACGGAGACTTCAACCAAAATAACAAGATAAGTTGTAAGATGCATACTTTTAGAAACTATTACCATACCCCAAAAAGTTCTCGCCATCAGCACCGCTTCTCGCCACGCGTGTTTGTAAAATGCCGTACAGGATTTGATAGACTGGACATGTGGCGTTGTTTCCCAACAACGTCACATGGGGCTACCTTGAACACTGATACGCATTTTTATTTATTACACGCACTGTTCATATTTCTTTGTGCAATATATAGGGACTGAAATACTTAAGTTCCATTTAAGACAATTTAACGACTTAAAATTTTGTACGGGTTAAAATTGCTGTACGTGATCGTCGCTGAACAACTTGAGCTCAATTTAATTGTGCCCTATCTTTTATAGGGATGGGGAGGGGAGTGGGGGGGGGGGCGTCTTGTTCCCAGATCACGAAGAATAAATTTATTTATTCCCAGTTTCACGATGAATTAAACCGAGATCGAACTCCCCGCATACAAAGGAAAGGAGCATGGATACATGACATAATTTCCTCCTTACGAGTATCTATAATATTAAAATTCCCAGTTCAGCATTATTTTCCTCATTCCTAGTTCACGCACAGGCGCTTCATTCGTGGGAGGAGGTGGGGGGGGGGGGGAGCGGGGAGCCTACACCCATATGTCACTCTTTATATGACATATGTGTGAAGCCGCCCCCCCCCTCTCCCGCCCCACACACCCACGATTGAGGCACCTGTGGTTCACGGTAAAATGAAAAGCCCATTCTCCACGAATGGAAATATGTATCCCTTGCCCGGGCCCCCAACCCCCTCCCCCGGGGGCACGGATACCCTAGTAGCTGGTAGTACGTCGTCGATTTTGGTCTTCACTACCGTCTTTAGAAAAATCATTTAATCTGAATGTAGAAGAAGATAAGTTTTTGATAGAAGGAATACAAAGACAAAATATGTGCATTTGGAGACGCCAGTATTTGGTATGCAGGTTGTGGGAGAGTAAAGTAAAAGTATTAATAATAATTTATTTACATACGGTAGACCATCAGATATTTTTAACAAGGTCAAGGCTGCATACAAATTTCCCGCCATATCCCAAGGCAAGAGTGTTGTTGTCAGCTTTTCCATTGTGAGGAACAGCAAAACAGAAAATGTGGAACAACCAAGGGCAAGGTATGTTAGCATACAACATCATTTCAGTTATATCCTCGTGTAATTGAAGAAAATATATATCATGTTCTCCGTTTGTAGATTTAGGTCCACGTTTATATATTGAAGACAATTGACGATCTGAAACTGAGCGATAAAAGGGATTTTCGGCATGGGATGGTTGCCGGTGCAGTTAAAATTTACGTAAGCTTACTTATAAATCAATGACCCGCATGTCAGCTTAGATAGCATTTTCTCCTCCCCTCCGTTTTTGCATCGCTTTGGCGTCTGCTTACCAGACACTTTGGCCAATGAACATCTGCAGCCCAGACGGTTTATGCCCATTTTGCCCGCCGGTGCGGCGGTGGGGTTTGGGAGTGAAGTTTAATTACTGTTGGGCATGGCCATGGTGTGGGGGGTTTGGTGGTTAATGTTTAAGGGGGTAAAGTCCTGTCCAAGTATAAATGGATTGAAATAGCTGGTAATTGATATCATTAAAGTTGCATATCAAGCCGTTTCCTGCCAAAACTAAAGAGGTCAAAATACAAATAAGAACCAGTCCTCGATTTATTCAAGATTTCTTTTTTCTATACTCCATGCATGCCAGACTGCTAAATGGAGTCTCTTAGTCTTGACCGTGATATCAATTCACCTCAAGTTTTCATTTTAGTGGTAAACGTCATCAGTTTATATGCTTTGATATAAGTAGCAGTGCCGAGACAGAGTTCTATAGTGTCCGGGGATGGACACGTCTCCGACATCACAGCCCAAACGGCGAGGTTTATCAGGTTTCTGAATTTACAGAATTAAACAATTGCGTTTTCTGCAATTTTTGATATCAATTTTGCCTAGAGGCTTAGTTTTGGCGGGAAAGAACTCGATATACAACTTTAATCAGCTGAAACGTAAAGTCAGAGTTTACCAGAGCTGGCCTAAAGGCCAGAGCGGATAGCTTGCTGAAAGCCCGCGATTGTGAGAGTTGGCATAAAATTTACAAAAAGCTTAATTATATCATGTGTTTATCTTCTATATAATAATACCTGCCTAACTGAAAACTTGTTATAATTAAAAAATATCTGTCCATTAGTCCCAGTGACTTTTGTAAAAGACCCAGTACTCCCTTTTGTCCGAGTACCCTGTCGCAAGAACTATTTTTGGCTGCCATTGCTGTTGTGCTCTGAAGTCCAAAGTAGCCAATGTTAATGGCCCCACTCCATGTAGCACATGCAGTCTTTAATTGCCTGCTTTCAGGCTCACTAAAAAAGTTACTTTGACCAACTATTGAAAACAATAATGGTGCCTAAGCGGCCGCATAGACTTTGGGCTCTCGTTATAAAGCCCAGCAATTCGCACATAAGACATTTGTTTGTAGAAAAGCAAGCTACTAATAAAGAGTTTTACCAGCAAAAAGGCTGGTGTCTGCTGCCACTTTAGTGTGTGCCTATGGCTGTGAGTGATGAAGTGGCCTGTCGTAAACCAAATTACCAAATATGGCAGATGGTTGGTCGGGAAAAGATATGCGCTCCAACATTTAATCATGAATATATTATACAAATAACTAAGTGTTGACATATTTTCTTGATGTCAGAAGATAGAACAAGGTATATAGAATACATAAACACTATAATTATATACGCACACATTATGATAAAAGCTACAGTTGATTCCCTACTAACGTCAAATGATTTTAACATTTTGTCACAACGTGAACAGAAGGATCTCAATATTCATTAGTCCTCATGTTTGATACAACATTAATAGACAAAGATATCATAGACAAAATGGGGGGGGGGGGGGGGGGGGAAAGGGACATAATCCATAATCCAGACATAATGAGTCTGGGCAGCAGCGATATGTCCGGGTGGACCACAGACTCCAGGGATGAATATGCCGTCCGGAAACAGGAGATCTGCCATCGACCCTAAAGATGGCTGTTGATGGCAGGCCATCGCGGCAGTGTCATCACCGATGAACAGAGATATCACCCAAATACAAAGGGGTGTCACCAGGCTGAGCGATGCTAAGAAATCCATGTGCCAAAACGATGTAGCATTCTAGCTCATGGGAGTTGTCTTGACGTCACCGAATGTTCTGTCGACGCCTGTCTTGAAGTAGTCTGCCCATCTCCGATGTGGATGCTGTATTTATACTGAGGGCCACTCCCACGATAAACGCACCATTGACCACACTGAGCTAATCAACAGCGGCTGCTGCGAACATGGCCATTACCAGAATGACTCGACCAAAACGAGTAAATCAACGATCGCTGCTAAAATAGATGGAGACAGACACATTACAAGTGAAACTCTCATGCGAAGCAGACTGATAATCGATCTCATGACACATTGCTACCGTTGTGCCCCTAGAGAAGCGGCCTTGCCTGGGGGCACTTGCGCCAATGCTGGGTGGTGTCAGCTACATTTAGCTAAGCAACATAAGATCCAGCAGTAATATAAGGTTGGGCATACCAGAGTCTGATGAGCTGGCTACCTACCTGGCATAGAGAGACAGAGTCCCATTCCCCAGCCACATATAAGGCCTATACCCGCTTCCCCACAAAATTAAAATGCCATTCATTGCCACACATTTCACTCATTTGCCCCGGCCTGTCACAGTAACAGCAGTGTTTGCATGGGCCAGTGGTAATGTGGTGGAAGAGGAAGAATTTTCTGATTTATGTGATTACTGGAAATTCTCCATTATCTGTTATTATATATTGTTATCCGGCAAGTTATTTATGCAATTCTTGGTTCAGTGTAAGGCGTTTCTGCCATCTGCTAAAGTTACACTTGTCCGTCTTTCATCCTCCCTCACCTCCAGAACTTGATACCTCTTTCGACAAGCTTTGTGAGTAATATGGTCTTGGAGACACATCTAAAGTCACTTAAGGACATTATAGGGATGCTCAAGAAAAGGGGGTGAGGTAAATTAAGCTCGCTTGAGGACCTTGTAAATAGCACAGTAAATAAATTGCTTCTTAGTTGTATTGACATTGTTGTTTCTCAATTTGATAGGGCAGGTAAATTTTTAGGGGGGCAGGTCAATCACAACACCGTGTGCATGACAGGACAGGCAACATCCAAAGTTAATATCTGTCCCTGCCTGTAACAACATCCAACATTCCTTTCTATCTGTCATCGCATGTCTTACCAAATACTCAGACTTAGCTAGCTCCAATGACCCTGGCTGAATGTTCATGAATTACTGGTATCAAGCTTCTGCCTGGCCAACTTAGTCAAAGACAGCAGCTGTATCAAGTTACACCATCCAATCTTAGGTACTTCCCAAGCAGAATTCTGAGCCATACCCCACCCCTCTATGAGTGCAGTCAAAATTAGGCAAAGTACTAATGATGATGCTGAAATAGCATGGATATACATATGTACCGGTATACCATATTTGCTCTGTCTACACATCAAAGAAACACAAATCTGTTAGTTCTTAAGGCCTTCATCCTATTAGCTACCCGCAATACGCATTAGCACAGGCTTTATTTCAAACTGGACCGGGCACTGGCAAAGACCCAAGAAAAAATGAAACAAAAGCTGGCTGAATTGAAGAAGTAGCAATTAGTAAAAGTAAAGTGATTACCGGTAACTCCAATAAAGGCTGTTGGTTGGTAATAAATAAATGTGGGCACTGCCTTCTTGTTGTCATTCCTTATTTCCGCATATCAAAGATTGTATGCATAAAATTTAGTCCCAAGTTTTGTAATTTGTATGTTTAAAATAGACCAGAGAAGGTAAACATTATCCTTGAGAAGTCCTTGAATTTTTCTAGTGCTTGGCTTAAAAAGGCTTGAATTTGATGGAACCTTGCCTGTATGAACCCTGTAGTAACTTTTCCTCTCAGACGCTGGATATGGTGACCAAGGAGGAGGCTATCTTAACTCGCCTGGTAACTTTGGTTCCCCACAAGGTGGAGGAGAAAAAAAGGTAATTTGTTCGTTCTTTTGACTTTATGTATAACTTTCAGATTTTGTTTTGGTCATCCCCCTGTATAAAGCATATTTACTTGAACTCTATGTTGGTAATAATGAAGCTGCTTAAAACAATGTACCGGTAAAATGGATGATATTATAAACATCTCTTTTGAATATGTACTGGAACCATTGCTAATATGGTACACAGTGAAATAGCAAAGTAGTTTCAGAAATAAAGGTTTGCCACAATTGAAATTTAATTAATCTTTTGACATTTAATTCGCGCCCTGAACACCACATTTGCATTACTAAATACGACCAGAAATAATTTAATATATTGACCTTGATTTCTGTACTTTCCATCCATTGTTTGGGTGTTCTTAAAAACAGTAAAAGCTTTGTTTGACTGTTCTTAAAAACAGTAAAAGCTTTCTTTGGCTGTTCTTAAAAACAGTAAAAGCTTACACCAATGCACATATCTGCTTTTACATGTACCCCTCCAATTGAAGGGATCATGTTCTTGCAGGAGCCTTTCATTGAAGTAACACAGATATGTATGTCTTTCACAGGCAAGACAGAGGGCTCAGAACTTAATCCCAGTTACAGTTGCCCAAGTTCTGAATGCCACACAGGAAGACGACCGTTTTCTAAGTGGTAACATTGAGCTCCAACAGGTAAGCAGCCACTATTAATGACCATTCCATACCATTCAAGTTATATACCGGTACATTATTATTATTGTCTAGGGTGTAATATATATAGTCTTTCAAATGTTTTTTGTTCTAAGGCATATACAGATTTTTCTGTATTAATATGAATCTGATAAGTAGATTAGACAGATAACTAAGCATTTATCTCAATGTTTCTTGGTGATTGTGGAAAGTTCTGACATTTGCAATGTTGTATATGAATGCACTTAACTGCATGCTACAACTTTGTATCTTATTTACTTCAATTTACTTCAGTGTTAAATCATTTCCATTTCAGGTTACAATTGTTGGTCTTGTTCGATCAGTGAATGAAACCCCGACACGGCTAGATTATTTCATTGATGACATGACTGGACCTCCCATTGAAGTTCGACAGTTTGTGGACAATGATGTAAGTAAATTTACCGTGTAAGGTAACACTGTAACTGAAAAGGTTCCGTTTTGTACGGTTCGGATGCTGACCGTGTGACTGGATACAGGAGTTCAGCTGCTTAGGACTGACCACCTGTTTACTGGATGACTTTCAGCAGATCATTTAGAATGTGAAAAAGCAATCATTCTATCCATTGACGTAAAAGAAACAAGCTTAATATAGTGGTCGTTGCATTATACGGTCCCTTCATTATACGGTTCTCTCGGGTATTCGCCATACACGAACCACGGCTACAAGCTACAGTCCCTTTATTATGCGACTCCCTGGCTAACGCGACTTTCGCGAGTACTGCATACAGATCTTAAAAATTGGAAATCGGTTCTTTTCAGGAAAATACGCCAGAACCCGAAAAGACACAACCTATGCGAGAAAATACTTATGTGCGAGTGATTGGGCATGTACGAGCTTTTCAAGGCAAACGAAATTTGGTGGCGTTTAAGTTACTGCCGATTGAAGACATGAACGAACTGACCAGTCACATGTTAGAAGTGATCAAGGCCCACATCATGCTGAGCAGAGGACAGGTATGTCCATTCGTTGACAAGAGAAACAACTTACGGTACCTAAATGTACCCCAGACCAAGAAATGTTCATGTAGTGAGAAATGTGTTCTTACTGGCCGAACTGCATTTTACATAAAACCTTAGATGTCAAAACAAATATTATGTCATGAAAATTCCTGTTCAAAGATGTAAGTATTTTGGTTTCATTATCCAATGTGGCAAGGCATTGGGTTACATGCAGTCTAGCCATGAATCGATGGCTATGGTTGAAGAATCATAGCCATGTAGCATTCTATAGTGAGAAATCAACTTCACATGACAAATTGAATTGTTTAAGTACAGCTATCATAATTAGTTTCAACAATGTAAAAGTACTTTTCTACATATAATTACTGATGTATGAACTCTTCCAAAGTTGTTGAACTCTTCAAAAGGAGCCATAATTGCCTACTGGCATAAAAATGGACAACAACATGCCACCATTTTTTTTACAGGAAGTTGATCACTGCACATGTGCAAGGTCATCACATGATATTATAAGCCATGCTAATTGGTTCATTGTTCAGGGACCCAGTCATTGGGTCATATGAATTTCTGGTGACAGACTGGAGTATTTTTGCCTTTCAAGACAGGTTACTTGTGTGATTAGTCATTATACTTGTCAAGAAGTAATAAGAAAAGGATTAAGGTTTGTTTCTGTTATAAAACTTTTCCCACAACAAAGGTGAATCAGAGCTACACTTGGTCAAAGTCAAACAACCCTGAAATGGGATTGTTCCAGACCAGAATTTTGCTATGGAATGCGACTAGGCTGTATTTCAGCCCACACAGCCTAGGGTTCTGGGCTACATGCAGTCGGACGGTCTTTTAGATTCCTCGTAGGAGACTTTTTTGCGGAATATTAACGTGTAACGTCTCTCCCTCGCATGGGACCTTTTCACGTTCGGCAGCCACTCCATTAGCTTGGGTGGAGAATTTAAGTCTCCACTGAACATGGAATAGGTGTGTCATCGATGAACTTATGCACATGGCGAATTATTTATACTAGTAAATGGTATGACGCTCTAAAAAACGCTTGTAACAATACAGATGGGAGGCGCCCCGACGTCAGCAGCGGCTGGTTCCTCTACCTCGATGGGTGGTGATGGCATGTACTCTGGGATGCAGCCAGATCAAGGACTCAGCAGCATACAGAAACAGGTAGATGACCGTTACCGAATGATAGATCTGCGTCACGATTTGCTTCATATTTAGGGATCGGGTAATTTGCGACTGGTCTGTTTATTTCATTCTTCACGGTTTATTAGATACAGTACATTATTTATCCTTGCTAAAGGCTTTACTATGATATTATGTTATTGATATATCATTGATGCACGTTTCAGGTTCAGATGATACTCGGCAGTTGTCAAGACGAAACGGGTTACACGATTAGTTACATTTGCGAAAAACTCCGTGGATATCCGGCAAATGCTGTCCGGTAAGTTATCGTGACAGTTTCATCGTCACACTGAGCACAGACGGAACTTACTTCAGATTGCTTTATTAACTGACTGCTGATGAAACCACTCATGTTAGCCCCAAGACCAGAGTTAGTTCTGTCATCCAGTTAACAGTGACTTGCAATGTTCATGCAAATTTATGTTTGTCGTTTGCATTGTTCAATATCCTGCGGCTGAAGGTAACATAGATCGACAATTGAAAGTTACTGTCTTGATTTTCAGAGAAGCTGTTGATTTTTTGAGCAGCGAGGGCCACGTCTACTCGACGGTGGATGACGAGCACTTCAAATCGACAATGTCAAACTAGGCCATCAGGACCCTTATTGCATTCACTGTATGTTAAAGCATTCCCGACGGGTAGTCGCAGGATACCGTCGGACTAAATATTCAGCTCTCTTATCCTTGACCTTTTACTGAACGTCATTGATATATATATGCCACAGAATTTTTTGGTTCACTTGTACACAGCGATTGATGAATAAAAAATGTACATTTGTAAGCATTGTTCGAATTTACCTATCTGATGCCGTAGTATATATATTTTTTTTAGTCTCATATATAAACTGTTACTAGACTGTCGTTACCAACATTGACTCAATTTTAGCAGATAACTTTTGGGTCTGTGGCGCAATTCAAATGACATTATTTCTGTGTATATATTTGATGCCGCGATAATTATATCCTGGAGTGACTTCATACCTAACTATAGTAATGATAACAAATTGAAAGCTGGGTGGTTATATCTGTTTGCACGATGATCTGATTAATCCTGACAATAGTCTAATCTTTTTGCGATATTATCGAGGAAGTGGTTAGTAAACGATATCTGCCACTGGAAACAAACGAGAAACAGAAATCCGGTGAAGCCATCCGACCTAGCTTACATATATATTTACTACGCTGGAACCGATGGGCTTTGCTTTTGTAAAGCCGATTCCCCCAAATGTTATTTCCCATAGTCCCCCACCCCTCCGAGTATTCGGCTAAGTCCAAACTCAGCTAGATCTTAACCAAAAGCAATATGATTGCGGCCCTAGTGCGACATCTTAACCACAGAAAGAAAAGTAACATTTTGTGATTAAACAACTTTGGGTTACCACATGTTGCTGAAGCGGGAACTAAATTTTAGCTCGCAAATGTCTATTGTAAGAATTAATGACTTTTCGGCCTTCCATAATTTATTTTCAACCAATTGCTGTCGGCGGTTTGCGATGTCACCACGACCGATACTACAATGTTTATAAATGGCGAATATGTTCTCACTGAGGAGTGGGTGAAGTGGCGACTGCCCTTTATTCAGCTGTTATAGCCATATTGGCCCTTTGGTATTATATCTGCCTTTCATAGATCACTTTCCGCTTTATCCTGGGCCAAGGTGTTTAAAGATAAAAATGCCGCCTAAAAAGGCAACGAATGTGAAAACAACAAAGGCAGGATTGAAGACCACGCCTGCAAAAAACACAGCCACAGGGGCGGGCCAGGGGGTACGGCGACAAACTACTGGTGCCAGTGGCAGTGGTGGAACAGCAGCCAAGGCCACGACCGGGGTCAAACAAGGTGAATTCTCAGATTGCTATGCATAATATAGTGTTAATTTTGAGCATTGTTACTGCATGTAAAGCGACAGAGCTAGTGCAAAGAGGGTATGTGACGGTTGACGGTTATTCTTCTATGTTCAGGGAAACTAGGTCTAAGCTTATATTGTTTCAGCATAAAGTCAAATTTATAAATGCTGTAGAGTGATATTTCGGCCAGTTTTCTGTTAATTTGCCGCGATCTCTGAAAATCACTGAGGTAAATTTGACTTTAGCTCACATTTTCACTTCATTCTAGGCTCGTGCTCAGGCCAACCTATATTAAACTACATGTATATGCTTATAGTATATTATCAGTAATAACTTACCAATGTTACATATAGGTCTACATTAAAGCTGAAACCTTGATGGAAGTTAGATGTCTAGATCCTTGAGGATTTAAAGCTTATACTTATAGTCATATGTTTATGGAATGTCAATTAAACTTTCAGGGGCCAGCC
This sequence comes from Arenicola marina, assembly GCA_964019135.1. NCBI lineage: Eukaryota > Metazoa > Annelida > Polychaeta > Arenicolidae > Arenicola > Arenicola marina. Next base: position 30,168,898 of record OZ025249.1, on the reverse strand, counting down.
TAATGGTTAGGCAGTGTTAACTTTGGCAGGCGCTGTTTACCCATTAAAAAAACACCTTTTGCCATGTTGTTTGTGTACACTGAACAGATTTTTGGCTGTTAAAAAAAATTCTGGCTTTTACCCTGTATACTACTAGATATTAATTGATAGATTAAAGATATAGTAATATAATATACAAGTCTTTTGCTGCCAAGGAGAATGTTTTATTATTATTTAATTAATTATAACCTTATAACTTTTATATACTTGATATTTATATTACCAATGTTATCTTTTGTACTATATTAATATATATTATATTATATTTCAGGTCACATGAAAAAAGTAGCAACTAAGGAATCTGCTAACACTGCCAAGGATAAGAAAGGGACTCAAATAAAACCAAAATGGACTAAAGAAGATGAGGCTGCCAGAAAAATACAGACAAAGATTCGTCAGTTTCTGGCTAAAAGAATGCTGGAAAAATGTAAGAAGAAGAAAGAAGAGTATGAAGAGCTCATGGATAAGTTAGAGAAAGAGGTATGCTTAATCTTATTTTGTAGGAATGTTTACATTTATTGTAAAGATTTCAGTTTGAAATGAATAAAAAAAATTTTTACTAATGACCATGAAGAAATTCAGAAATTACAAAAAATGAAGAAATTACTAGTCAATTGCTTAACAAGTAAGGAGTACAAGTTTCAATTTGATGTCAGACATATAATATTGCATATCATTTCTTCAATACCAGCCAGGCCCATTGATAATGACATAATGATGAAATATCTACACAATTAAAAGGATTATATATATATATATGCAGGTATTAATTGTGAACTTATTTGACCTGTTTTGAATGGCATGCAATATAACCCATATCATTGTTTGACAAACTAACCGACAGGCCTTTGCTAAACTCGTTAAAATGGAACAAGAAGAGGCAGAGAAGCAGAGACTGAAGGAGGAAGAAGAGAGAAGAGAAAGACGAGAAGATATCAAGAGGCAGAAAAGAATGCTTGAGGCTGCATTTGATGGTGACCTCAATGAAGTGTCTGTAATATTACAAGAGGTACAAAAACCTTTGTTGTTTATTTTCATATTATAATTCATATAACAATATAATCATTTGCTTTTGAATACTCATTAATTCCTAATTTATATGGAAGTGTTTTGTAGAAGATCAACTGATAGCTTCTGTGATAAGTTCTTTTTGACATTTTCACCACATAAGGGATTAGTCATGTTGTGTATGTAAATAATTGCAGGTGACGCTGAGTGATGACAAAAAAGGTGTTGGTCATGATGTGATTGGACATGCTGTGCGCGCCAAACATCAACTGGCCATGGTTGAATGTGAGGATGCCAATGGGAACACACCACTTTCTGAAGCTGCAAGTATGTTGACATATACTCACAAACACAAACGCAAATTAGATTAAACTTGGAGGAGGCGGAGGGGAGTAGGCGGAGTTAAAGTTCCTTCCAGATTCCCTGGCGACATCTATCGTCCAAAACAAACACGTTCCGGGTCAGAAAACCGCTTGCGTATGCAGGGTTAGGTTGACTCTATGGTATTGTTATTTACCATTACAAACAAAAGAGATGTCTTTCCTTTAACAGCTTATATTTAGAACCGCGTGATTAAGAACAGTTTAACAGTCCTGTCTCAAGCGCCCCCGTTACACATGGCTGGTTGCTATGCAATAAGGCCCATGTCACGCGAGTGCGCTCAGATTCCGATTTGCGAGAACTATGTCTAGCGCCCCGACCGAGCGGATTTGGGCGGTGAAACAGGAGGGGCTTTACCGCGGACCCCGCCCCCCCCCCGCCTACAGCAATGTATAAAGTACACCCTCGGAATTTGCGGAATTAGAATAAAACCACTTTCCTGCTACGCACAGCGCAGTGAAACATTTCATGCGCCGGATGGCATTTATATCAGCTGTTTTCCCGGCGTGTATGCATGCCTCCATTTCATTCTTGAAATGGTATCGTTTGATAGTCAAGATATTAATCTACGCACAGATTTTTTTTACGAAGAACACACAATGTTAACCGTTCGACGATAAACGTTTGAAAATATGCAGCTATAAATCCGTACTCACCTTTTGCGTAATCCGTGTTTACTATTTTTCGAGGCTTTCGCGGTTTTCCGCGTTTTATTGTTGACCCACGTGTTGTCCTCCACTCGCCTAGTGAAATTTGACACCAACGAATGAAACCGTGCAACTACAAATGAAAATCGTCCCCACCGAATAGAAACAAGCATCGAAGAACTAAAACTTGCAACAAAGAAAGGGGGTTTAGCCATGCACCGAAGGAAAGTAGGCATCAACGAAGTAAAAAGTTACCATCCCCGAATGGACTCAGCTGTCAACAAACGTAAAACAAAGCGTCGGCGAATGAAAAAGAAGCATCGACCAATGAAAAAGAAGCATCGACCAATGAAAAATAAGCATCAACGAATGAAAAACTAGCATTGACGAATGGATTTTGACACTCAACAAAAAAAAAAGTAACACTGTCGCGTTTGGCGTGCGACATGGCACAGGTAGTTATACTGTCAAAGAGAATATTGTTTTTTGACATCTAAAAAACTGACATTTTGACTTTTTTTATTCAGGTGGTGGCCAAGTTGATATCATCAAGTTTCTCGCGGAAAGGGGAGCTGATCCGAACACCCGAGGCTCTTTCCGGAGAACTCCCCTTTACAGAGCGGCATTTGCTGGACATCTTGCGGCTTGTCAGGTACATGACCATAATCATACAGTAAGCGTACCTTAATCAGGAGTACATAATAACGCTCGGGGCTACATACCGAACAATTGAGATTGCCCTATAATTATGCATGCATATATGTATTGAAAAGAATAATCCATAACTTTGCAGGTGCTTTTGCAAAATGGGGCTGACCCAAGACTGTATGCTGATGATGGACAAATGCCTGAACACGTAAGATATAATGTATACCTTCATATCGGTTGGATGCGGTATCGATTATCTTATTTTATCCTACGAACGAAACTAGTTTCTTTACCGCATTTTGAATCAACTTTCTTCATATATTTCTTTTTCCTGTCAAGCTTCATTTCGGAAGAGGGATAATGACAGATTTGTTCGGCTTCGTTTTGCTCTTGCTGTTGATTCTTAAGGGTCTAGCCTCCGCTACCGACACACGTGTCGCAGAGTCAGCATGCATGCTAAAATATAAGAAAATATATGTTCTGTGATTCAACATGTCAGTGATATATTTCATATTCATCATATATCAGGCTAACATTGAGTCTTGTAAATGCATAATCCTGAAACAAGTTATGCACCGTTGACACCTGAGTGACTCTTGGTTTAGGTCGCGTCCCAAGACCCTGTGAAGGAGTTTCTTCAAGACTGGGACATCGCCCAAACTGACACGATGTTGTCGATGTTGGAAGCGGCTAAAGAAAAGCGTCGGGAAGAGGATCGGCGAAGACGGGAGGTTGAGATGGACAAGTCAGTCATTATAGATATGGAGACGGGAGGCTGAGATGGGCAAGTCAGTCATTATAGATATGGAGACGAGAGAGTGAGATGGGCAAGTCAGTCATTATAGATATGGAGACGAGAGAGTGAGATGGGCAAGTCAGTCATTATAGATATGGAGACAAGAGGCTTAGATGGGCAAGTCAGTCGTTAGGGATGTGGAGACGGGAGGCTGAGATGGGCAAGTCAGTCATTATAGATATGAAGATGGAAGGCTGAGATGGGCAAGTCAATCATTAGGGAAATGGAGACGGGAGGCTGAGATGGGCAAGTCAGTCATTAGGGATATGGAGACGGGAGGCTGAGATGGGCAAGTCAGTCATTATAGATATGGAGACGGGAGGCTGAGATGGGCTAGTCAATCATTAGGGATATGGAGATGGAAGGCTGAGATGGACCAGTCAGTCATTAGGGATGTGGAGACGGGAGGAAATAAGTCATTAGGGATATGGAGACTGGGGGAAATAAGTCATTAGAGATATGGAGACTGGAGGAAATAAGTCATTAGGGATATGGAGACTGGAGGAAATAAGTCATTAAAGATATGGAGACTGGAGGAAATACTTCCTTAGGGATATGGAGACTGGAGGAAATGTCATTAGGGATATGGAGACGGGAGGCTGAGATGGGCAAGTCAGTCATTAGGGATATGGAGACGGGAGGCTGAGATGGAGAAGTCAGTCATTAGGGATGTGGAGACGGGAGTGTGAGATGGACCAGTCAGTCATTAGAGATGTGGGGCTGGGAGGCTAATATGAGTACGTTATAGGGATGACGGCTGGCCGAGATGACTAGTGATGCGAGTATGACATTGGAAGTCAATCGTTAGGGATATTGGGATGCTAACATGAGCAAATTAACGTTATGAAGTCTGTAGTAGTGGACATCTCTATGAATTTTGCACGAAATAAATTGGTGATACCACGATATCTATATTACAAAATACGTATTTAATTTCAATTTTAATTCATTTTTATCGTTTCTAAATAATAATAACGAGGCGAACATTTCGAAACGAACATTTTAGATTGGAAGAAAAAATTGAAGTGGCGAAGAAGGATTATGACATAAGACAAAAACAGGTAGGTAGGTCGGACCAGATATTGGCCGCTTTGTTGACGCGTACAGTACATAAATCATTATAAATTAATCGCTTGAATCACTCGGCCGACAAGTAGTTATCCTGAACATATAATGTACGTCTATCTTCATCGCATCACCATGCAACTGCCCCGCCCCCCCCTCCCTCTGCAGCTAACCGTATTGTCGACTGCCTGTTTGAATGTGAATTTCTAAGCGATCATGTGATGATGTATTCTTGCCCTCCGGATACAGTTCTGTAAGGCGTCCGAGGAGCTGAACAAGAGGATCACGGAGCACGACACAGCCGTGGCGTCCGGATTCGACCGACCCCAGCTCACCCTCAAGGTATGATCGACCGGCGTGTGGGTTAGGTTCGAGCCCCACCTGTACCCCTGCATGTATTTATGTAGACTTACCCCTGAGGTCTTTCTTTTGCAAAAATGTGTATCAACATGCATTTATATGCATTCTAAAATTGTGGTCTACTTGACCCTTTACCATTTTTGACAATTGTTTTATTTACAAGCTTACATATGTTGATAGTTTCAGGGTTTTAGTGCTGACTCTTTAAGTTATTTAGATTAAACTTAACTGGCACGATATAGCCTTACAGGCTGAAAGTGCCGTTAAAACCCAATCAAATCAAATCTAAAATTGTGGTCGATTGTCATGGAAGCAGGCTCATGACCTTGGCAGATACGTCTCCGTACATTGTCGGAGCGTAATGATTTAAACCTTTTTTGTACTCATAATGTGCCATACTCCGTCTTCTTTTTGTGAATATATGAACTGCTTCTTGTTTACTTAGGCAACATATCTGTAAACTAGCCGCGGCGTGTGTCTTGGCCATGCGTCTAACAACGTTTTATACACTCTTTCTTTCATAGCAAATCCATGATTCCGAAGGTGACTACGAAATCGCTCGAATGAACCTTGAGAAAGCAAGAGACCAACTGGCTGTAATTAAGTTGAAGCTTCGGGAGCAACAGAAAGAAAAAATCGAAGGTTAGTGAAACGCACGACGATCATACACACTTCATTATCCCTGATTACTTAAATATTATTTGCGCATATAATTTTTGTTTCGTAGGTATAGCAGTTAATCCAATAAGAAATTAATTCCTTAATTTTACTGCAGCTAATACTCGTTTTGACAGGCTACCTCTGTTAATCCCCATGTGTAGTGTTTCCCGTAATTATTCACTATTTATTGACCATGGTATCGATGGACACTTAAATCCGCTCGATGGGCAGATTGTATCGCTAGACTTGACTGATCCGTGGTCTACCACGTGTCATGGGAGTTCACCTGCAGTCCATTTAGACCAAAGACCACGACACCGCGGGTGGAATGGTATAAATAATCACCAAAGCTAACACTACTCAGCTTACACACGAAGCATGTGTTTATCGCATCACCCGGTCCCAGCTATGACGTAAGCGTGATCTTGGAATGTTATTCATACGGTTGTGATTAATTCTGGACGAATTGTATGTTATGTACCTATATACATATATGGACATTTCGTTGAAAACAAAAACAGGTTGTCGCGCTTATACACGTACGTACATGCATAAACCCTCTGATGTGCTGGGAGGGCGCCACATCAGAGGCATTCTGTAGGGATTACTGCAGCTTTAAACATGTTTATGTTAATGCCCATTGCCAGACCTGCCTGTATGTGTGTTTACCTCACTCCCATACTGCCTGTATATGTGTTTACCTCACTCCCATACTGCCAGTACTGCCAGTACGAACACGTACCCCTCCCATCCCCACCTACCCCCATTTCCCGGTCGCCCGACACTCACCTTTACCCTCACGCCCGACACTCAACTTTACCCTCACGTCCGACACTCACCTTTACCCTCACGTCCGACACTCACCTTTACCCTCACGCCCGACACTCACCTTTACCCTCACGTCCAACACTCACCTTTACCCTCACGTCCGACACTCACCTTTACCCTCACGCCCGACACTCACCTTTACCCACACGCGCGACACTCACCTTTACCCACACGTCCGATACTCACCTTTACCCTCACGCCCGACACTCACCTTTACCCACAGGTCCGACACTCACCTTTACCCTCACGCCCGACACTCACCTTTACCCACAGGTCCGACACTCACCTTTACCCTCACGCCCGACACTCACCTTTACCCTCACGTCCGACACTCACCTTTACCCACACGCCCGACACTCACCTTTACCCACACGTCGGACACTCACCTTTACCCACACGCCCGACACTCACCTTTACCCTCACGCCCGACATTCACCTTTACCCTCACGTCCGACACTCACCTTTACCCACACGCCCGACACTCACCTTTACCCTCACGTCCGACACTCACCTTTACACTCACGCCCGACACTCACCTTTACCCTCACGTCCAACACTCACCTTTTGCCCTCACGTCCGACACTCACCTTTACCCTCACGTCCGACACTCACCTTTACCCACACGCGCGACACTCACCTTTACCCACACGCCCGACACTCACCTTTACCCTCACGCCCGACACTCAACTTTACCCACACGCCCGACACTCACCTTTACCCACAGGTCCGACACTCACCTTTACCCTCACGCCCGACACTCACCTTTACCCTCACGCCCGACACTCACCTTTACCCTCACGCCCGACCCTCACCTTTACCCTCACGTCCGACACTCACCCTTACCCACACGCCCGACACTCACCTTTACCCACACGTCCGACACTCACCTTTACCCACACGTCCGACACTCACCTTTACCCTCACGCCCGACACTCACCTTTACCCACACGCCCGACACTCACCTTTACCCTCACGCCCGACACTCACCTTTACCCACACGCCCGACACTCACCTTTACCCTCACGCCCGACACTCACCTTTACCCACACGCCCGACACTCACCTTTACCCTCACGCCCGACGCTCACCTTTACCCTCACGCCCGACACTCACCTTTACCCTCACGCCCGACACTCACTTTTACCCTCACGTCCGACACTCACCTTTACCCACACGCCCGGCACTCACCTTTACCCACACGTCCGACACTCACCTTTACCCTCACGCCTGACACTCACCTTTACCCTCACGTCCGACACTCACCTTTACCCACACGCCCGACACTCACCTTTACCCACACGTCCGACACTCACCTTTACCCACACGTCCGACACTCACCTTTACCCTCACGCCCGACACTCACCTTTAGCCTCACGCCCGACACTCACCTTTACCCTCACGCCCGACACTCACCTTTACCCTAACGTCCGACACTCACCTTTACCCACACGTCCGACACTCACCTTTACCCACACGTCCGACACTCACCTTTACCCTCACGCCTGACACTCACCTTTACCCTCACGTCCGACACTCACCTTTACCCACACGCCCGACACTCACCTTTACCCACACGTCCGACACTCACCTTTACCCACACGTCCGACAGTCACCTTTACCCTCACGCCCGACACTCACCTTTACCCTCACGTCCGACACTCACCTTTACCCACACGCCCGACACTCACCTTTACCCACACGCCCGACACTCACCTTTACCCACACGTCCGACACTCACCTTTACCCACACGTCCGACACTCACCTTTACCCTCACGCCCGACACTCACCTTTACACTCACGTCCGACACTCACCTTTACCCACACGCCCGACACTCACCTTTACCCACCATTCCGATACTCACCTTTACCCACACGTCCGACACTCACCTTTACCCTCACGCCCGACACTCACCTTTAGCCTCACGCCCGATACTCACCTTTACCCTCACGCCCGACACTCACCTTTACCCTCACGTCCGACACTCACCTTTACCCACAGGTCCGACACTCACTTTTACCCACACGTCCGACACTCACCTTTACCCACACGTCCGACACTCACCTTTACCCTCACGCCCGACACTCACCTTTACCCTCACGTCCGACACTCACCTTTACCCACACAAACGCCCGACACTCACCTATGCCCACACGCCCGACACTCACCTTTACCCACACGCCCGACACTCACCTTTACCCACACGCCCGACACTCACCTTTACCCTCACGCCCGACACTCACCTTTACCCTCACGTCCGACACTCACCTTTACCCACACGCCCGACACTCACCTATGCCCACACGCCCGACACTCACCTATGCCCACACGCCCGACACTCACCTATGCCCACACGCCCGACACTCACCTTTACACACACGCCCGACACTCACCTATACCCACACGCCCGACACTCACCTTTACCCTCACGCCCGACACTCACCTTTACCCTCACGCCCGACACTCACCTTTACCCACACGCCCGACACTCACCTTTACCCTCACGCCCGACACTCACCTATGCCCACACGCCCGACACTCACCTATGCCCACACACCCGACACTCACCTATGCCCACACGCCCGACACTCATCTATGCCCACACGCCCGACACTCACCTTTATCCTCACGCCCGACACTCATCTTTACACTCACACCCGACACTCACTTTTACCCTCACGTTCGACACTCACCTTTACCCTCACGCCCGACACTCACCTTTACCCTCACGCCCGACACTCACCTTTACCCACACGTCCGACACTCACCTATACCCACACGCCCGACACTCACCTTTACCCACACGCCCGACACTCACCTGTACCCACACGCCCGACACTCACCTTTACCCACACGCCCGACACTCACCTATACCCACACGCCCGACACTCACCTATACCCACACGCCCGACACTCACCTATACCCACACGCCCGACACTCACCTTTACCCACACGCCCGACACTCACCTATACCCGCACGCCCGACACTCACCTTTACCCTCACGCCCGACACTCACCTTTACCCTCATGTCCGACACTCACCTTTACCCACACAAACGCCCGACACTCATCTATACCCACACGCCCGACACTCACCTTTACCCTCACGCCCGACACTCACCTTTACCCACACAAACGCCCGACACTCATCTATACCCTCACGCCCGACACTCATCTATACCCTCACGCCCGACACTCACCTTTACCCTCACGCCCGACACTCACCTTTACCCTCACGCCCGACACTCACCTTTACCTACACGCCCGACACTCACCTTTACCCTCACGTCCGACACTCACCTATACCCACACGCCCGACACTCACCTTTACCCACAGGTCCGACACTCACCTTTACCCTCACGCCCGAAACTCACCTTTACCCACACGCCCGACACTCACCTTTACCCACCATTCCGACACTCACCTTTACCCACACGTCCGACACTCACCTTTACCCTCACGCCCGACACTCACCTTTACCCACACGCCCGACACTCACCTTTACCCACCATTCCGACACTCACCTTTACCCACACGTCCGACACTCACCTTTACCCACACGTCCGACACTCACCTATACCCACACGCCCGACACTCACCTTTACCCTCACGCCCGACACTCACCTTTACCCACACAAACGCCCGACACTCATCTATACCCACACGCCCGACACTCACCTTTACCCTCACGCCCGACACTCACCTTTACCCACACAAACGCCCGACACTCATCTATACCCTCACGCCCGACACTCATCTATACCCTCACGCCCGACACTCACCTTTACCCTCACGCCCGACACTCACCTTTACCCTCACGCCCGACACTCACTTTTACCCACAAACGCCCGACACTCACCTATACCCACACGCCCGACACTCACCTATACCCTCACGCCCGACACTCACCTTTACCCTCATGTCCGACACTCACCTTTACCCCCACAAACGCCCGACACTCATCTATACCCACACGCCCGACACTCACCTTTACCCTCACGCCCGACACTCACCTTTACCCACACAAACGCCCGACACTCATCTATACCCTCACGCCCGACACTCATCTATACCCTCACGCCTGACACTCACCTTTACCCTCACGCCCGACACTCACCTTTACCCTCACGCCCGACACTCACCTTTACCCACACGCCCGACACTCACCTATACCCACACGCCCGACACTCACCTATACCCTCACGCCCGACACTCACCTTTACCCTCATGTCCGACACTCACCTTTACCCACACAAACGCCCGACACTCATCTATACCCTCACGCCCGACACTCACCTTTACCCTCACGCCCGACACTCACCTTTACCCTCACGCCCGACACTCACCTTTACCCACAAGCCCGACACTCACCTATACCCACACGCCCGACACTCACCTATACCCTCACGCCCGACACTCACCTTTACCCTCACGCCCGACACTCACTATTACCCTCACGCCCGACACTCACCTTTACCCTCACGCCCGACACTCACCTTTACCCACACGCCCGACACTCACCTATACCCACACGCCCGACACTCACCTATACCCTCACGCCCGACACTCATCTATACCCTCATGTCCGACACTCACCTTTACCCACACAAACGCCCGACACTCATCTATACCCTCACGCCCGACACTCACCTTTACCCTCACGCCCGACACTCACCTTTACCCTCACGCCCGACACTCACCTTTACCCACACGCCCGACACTCACCTATACCCACACGCCCGACACTCACCTTTACCCACACGCCCGACACTCACCTTTACCCACACGCCCGACACTCACCTTTACCCTCACACCCGACACTCACCTTTACCCTCACGCCCGACACTCACCTTTACCCTCACGTCCGACACTCACCTTTACCCACACGCCCGACACTCACCTTTACCCTCACACCCGACACTCACCTTTACCCACACGCCCGACACTCACCTTTACCCTCACACCCGACACTCACCTTTACCCACACGCCCGACACTCACCTTTACCCTCACGCCCGCGCATCGAAACGCGACAGAAACAAATATCGCCAATGACAACGCGGGGCCCGGCAGATTATACCACCGGTATAAATGAAGACCGATCATTAGCTTCACGTGAAACGAACGATACAGGCGGTTGGTGATCATAACCAGATCTACACAATACATTTGGTGAAGTCAACTTGGACTTAGAAAGTGAGTGATAAGCGGAGTGATTTATGTGGGAATAATTCCGTTGTGCGATGATCTATTTTTTTAGCGCGGCGGAAGTAGGCATTTTATTTTGAATGGAATATATGTTTATTATTTCCTTTGGGGTCACAGATATGGGGGAAGAACTTCCCGGTCTGAAGATTACCGTCAGAGAGCTGGATGACGTTATCCTGCGTGATGTTGGCAACAGAATAAAAGATTCCGGAAAGTAAGTATGATCGTATATTATATAGCTTTATGTATCTGTTTTTACGATTTTCATATTTATCTAAACTAGGTAGAAATTATATTTCTATTTCTGTATACATGTACATATCTTTAGTTATATACAAACTGTATTTTCCAGTTGTGTTGCCTATTTATAGAGCAATAAACCAGGCCACCAATAGAGCTGCACATCTCTGACGGTATTAGCTGGGACATTTTAGACACGTAGGCGGTTAAATGTATAATGAAATTAAGAAAATGTTTCCGAAAATAATCATCAGCTTATACTCTGAATACTCGCCGTGTGGCCTCAGAACATTCTTCATGTATCGATCACCTTCATAAAACCATCGTTGAGCCCCTTTGAAACGACCCTCATGTCGAAGAAATCTAAATGAAACCGAACTTTTAACGGCGTCAATGGAATATACACATATGTCCAGATGTTGTGTACACAGATGTGAATGAAGATGTGAACACAGTTAATGGCCATGACTAACTTAAACTGAAGGTTTGAATATATCTAGCATCTATGTTTTTCTCCGCTAGGTGGCCGCTAATCATCGACTCCTCAGGACAGACTGCCACATTCCTGAGGTACAGAGACACGAACTTCATTCAGGCTCTTAACCCAACTCAGATGGAACCAGAGAAGATAAGACTTTGCATTCTTGGTGCTTTAAGGTGAGCCACTTGTAGTTACTATTTTGGGTATTCGAAATAAGACTTTCAACTCTTCCTGGGCCCTTCAGAATTTCAACATGGGGAAATGAAGCATAAAATCGATCAATGAATAAACTATGGCGTTTCCTCAGTACAAGTCTTAGGCTTGACAACCCCATTTAGAAACCATGCTATATCGGTTGATTTCTCACCAAGTGCAAATTCTATATGCCCCCAAAGATATTTTCAGTATGAAACCGTGATATGGATCTTTAGCATCCATATTTCAATGGTGGGCTTTTTGATATATTGAAGGCAGGTCGCGAAAGAAGAATCGCTTTGTTTGCGGTTAGAGTAGTTACAATACAAATAAATAATGCAACGGCATATAGGGTTGGCCTTTTAATCTGAGCCGAGAAACACGTTTCTCAGAAGCAACGAAATGCCCTGACAACACGTAAAGAAAGGAATATTTTATTAAGGTTTAAGGTTTAGTTTATTTATAACCAAATATTTAACCGAATATTTTATGTCCCGTATTGTCCCCATAACGCATGTAGCATTTCGTTCCAGGTATGGCAAGCCGGCTGTTCTCGACATGATGCAAGTGGACATGTACGAGACTTGTATCATGAGGTTTGATGAAGTCTTCCCGGGCCTCATGACTCATATCATGGATAAGTCCATCCTAAATGAATCGGTGTACGTACAAGTGTGTTGCCGAATAACAATGAATTTCAGTTTATTTATATACTGTAGAGTAGAAATGAGTAGCGGGGACTGTACAACGTTATGTCGTCAAAACGTATCACAGCTTGGGTGCTCAATAGATTAAAAAAAAAAAGACCCATGTTGAGAATTATTTGGTGTAGCCAGGGTTCACTTTAGGTGGCTCTATTGTAAATGTATGCCCGTCGTGCTTGTATAAGTTGCCGGCTGAATTGAGCTTGCAAATTCTTGCAAACTTGCCATTTTGTTACAGCTTAAAACCCAGCTGTTGATTAACAATACCACTGTCACATGTACCACCAGGATCTAGATATCAATGATTTTTTTCCCTCTGTATGTTAGTACTTATGGCAGCTTACGTACATCTTATGGCAGCAGCTCTTAATTAATTAATATTACTATATATGATTATTATTAGAGGTCTTATCGATTCTATCCAGGTACGAGAAGCTGATTCGAGAATCCGACGGTGACGAGTACAACAAGAACAAATTTATCGATCAATACACACAGAACTTCAAGTTTGTTATACTAACAGAAAATCCCCTTCCACCCGATAATCTGGTGCAGGCCACCTACCCTGTGAGAATTCACATCCCCACCTAGCGAGAGCTGTGGTCCCCGGGAGTCTCTGGCACCCCCACCGCCTTTTGGTCGCGACGGGACACTGGATAACATTACGTTGTCCAGAATTTAGTTATAAACTGTTGTTGAATACCGTTCAAACTTACGCATGGTTGTGTACGTCAATAAACATGAATGGGAGATGAAGAGGGTTTGGCTTTTGATAGATCGATATACACTATTTGATTCATGATTAAGTTGAAATTTTAATTAAGTTTTCCCTAAATGAACTCTTATATTCTAAACATTTGTGTGTACAAGTACTTTACAAACTTTTTTTCTTTTCATAAATACTACTATTATCGCACTACACCGTCTGATGACGAGCGAACAAAACGTTTAGGCATTAGGAATAGTGGTTTTTGGAAGAAACTATTTTGTGCCGAACAATGTATTTTTGTGACGTCTGGGAGACTGCTGTGGAACGGTTTCACGGCGGACCGAACTAAGCACGATAAACCACGTTGTCGAGTGCAATAAAAGAGTAAAACAAAGAGAATACGACAACCTCTTAGTCCATTGCAATATAATTTATTTGACATATAAGCTCTGGCGCTAAAGTTTAATTTGCTGACCACCACTTTTGCGCTGTCACGGAAGAAATGCAATATTATTGAAAACTGGTAAACAGACGAATGAAACTTGTCGACCGTGAGATTCAAACCATACGACGTAGCAGGTTTTTCTAAATACTTGCTGTTGTTACTAATGAAATGTCACCATCGCATTGCACACGAATAAAGGAACATAACCAGCCACTAAGGACAACATATAAGCTGTACAACAAGATCGCTTTATCCTCTAAACACTCGTTGAGCCAAACTGGAACAAAAACCAGTTATAGACAACCTCCGGTTCTAGTTTCTTCATAAACAAATACTAATTAATCTGCTTTCTGGGTATTAATTAAGCTTTTGATGTCCGAAAACAGCAACGTTCGCAATAAGTACACTTCTGAGTTCAAATTAACTTTTAAAGTATTTTTCCCGACATTTTGGTGGATATATTTGTTTGTGTTTGCGCAGATATTAAGACTTTAAAACAACAAATATATTGATAAATATAACCACAATGCCTAGTCCTCTGAACGTCATTAAGTCTCTCCGTGTGTGGGCAACTTAAAACATACTAGCCGCTCGCTAGGCGGAGCCACTGAATAGCCCCGAAGCCACGATTTCTTGGAGGCATGCGAACGCGTCAGATTGTCCCTTGATCGACCTGAGAGGCCAGAGTACGTTCACTTTTCTTTCTTGACCTCGACAGCCTTCTTTATCGACGCGGATTTCTTCTTCTCGTCTTCGGGTTCTATTTCCTCCGGACTGTCTTCATAGCTATAAAAACGACCACGCGAGATAAGATCTTTAATAGACAGGAGCAATTAGATCTACTTATAAAGGACAATGAAAGCTGAATTAGGCGGATCAGTTTTCAGGCAATCTGTGTAATCTTAGTTTTCCTGTAAATATATTCCTAATCAGAGCTTTCGAATGAGTTTTTTCCTGATTACTTTAAGCGTCAGGACGATACATTACCATTAGTACGGGTAGAGCATTGCGATTGTAATTATTGCGTAGTGCAATACCATCTGATCGATATCTACATACATATCTATAATAAACAGCTCTACATTTTAGTTAGAAAAACTTCAAAAGCAGAAAGGGTTCAGAGCTAGTGGAGTATGCCCCGTGCCTCACTTAAAGAGTTTGCCGAGTTCCCCTTTCAGTGTGGCTACGGCTAGTGGCGTGGATATACAGGCTGGAACCAGGTACAGCAGCGCCGGCTGAAAGATTAGATTCACAGAGGTAACAGAACTATACACAATGACGCCAACCCGGGCACGCCAGATATAAACCAAAACACATTACGTCAGTACGATATATATATAAACTGGCGGTGGCCCTTGCCACAGTTAGTAGTTAACATATGTTCTAGTTGGGCGGCAGTTTCAATAATAATAAACTATACTATCTGCCGGAATTTCGTTTGCCTTATAAGTTTATGAACAAAAAGCGATTAAAAACTATTTGAATGTTGAACTGTGGGGCATGACCGGAGCGCCTGTGTGGCCGGCCACGTGCTACACACCTGGGCATGCTTGAAGTAGTGCATGACAAAGATGGTGGCCAGCAGGCCCAGAAGGTAGGCAACGAAGCTTGCGATGAAATACGTCCGACCGCCTTTCTTCATGCTGTAACACATAAGACCAAATGCACAGTCTGTCCGGCCGTATTATTCCAAGGCACAATTATTTCTATGCCACAAAGTCAAAGGTAAATTCTTCATTTAAATGTCTCTAGACCGTTCCATATACCACCGGCGATATATATCGTCAAAGATAAAAACTGCGTTTTTCGCCTTATAAAACCGATCTTCGCATGTGTTCAGGGGCCTGGCTTCAACTTCTCTTTTGTCAGGGGTAGGCTCTATATTAGCTTAAAATGGTATCATTTACCTTAAAATGGTATCATTTTACATTAAAATGGTATCATTTTACATTAAAATAGTATTTACTATTCAAGATACTTATCTATACAAAGTTAGGTGTTTTTAAACAAAATACCCTGTTAACCCTTATACGATAAACAGCTATAAGCAACTATACATCGTACTCTCCTTTCGTGGGCTCCGTATACGACTATTCAGCTCAGAGCGAGCTACAATTATCCGAAATACGCGCATGCCAGAATTTTCCCTAGAACGGTCTATTGCACACCGCGCAATATTGAACTACAAATCTCGTATCCATGTGTTACACATTACAAAGTTAACGATCAGTGTACAACACGGTATCTGTAGCCTTTAGTCTCTTCAAACTGGACAATAACCGGAAGCAAATACGAGACCAATTAAAAGTTGTTTCCTTACCTGACGTCAAACCTCAACAGCAGAGCGATGAAGATTCCCGGAATGACTATATCTCCCAGTCCAAGCATTGCAAAGTTATTAGCAGCCAATCCATTCTCCAACAGATCTTGCGGGAATACCACTGTAAATAAAAAGGAAATCAATCGATACCGGTACACATAAGTGCAGGTGTAAATTCGCCCCGGTATATAGTGTAGAAGTCTATTCAGCATACATTTTGGGTTCAAGATATAAAAACTGGTTATCATGCAGTTTTCCAAACGCCATTATTTCTGTGGTAACGAAAGTCGACGCAGTAATGACACAGTAAGCTGAAAGTCAGCGTCTCAACTTTACTTTTGCTATATAATCATGATATCTTTTCTTTCATCTAAATAATAAAAAGTGGTCAAAGCGTCCTGAATATACAACCAATCAATCACCTGAATACCAATTTCATAGTTTAAACCCTAAACGATTACAGCGCAACAATATTAAGCGGGGTTACCAAATATACATACGTTTTATGGGGGCCTCAAAGGACTTTGCCACAGTGACCATCACATCGGTTGCGAACACCTGCAAACATATATTAATGAGTTATGGCCTTCATCGGCTCTTAGATAGCAGAAGTAACAGTTATCACAACAAAAAACTGAAGAAAAAACCTTTAGAATGCCACCACAAATAATGACAGTGTTTTATTTCCCACGTTCAGATAATATATTATCTAAGTATTACTGGTAGTTAGTCACAAGATACGCAACATAAATAGCAAGATGTATAGACGTATCGTAACAACATTACAAGGCCTTGTAAATCCCAGTTTACTAGGAACCTCTTAGCTATTGATTGTTATGTGTAGGTGCCCTGAACTACATTGTAACTGTATTAGGTTCTCTTGCTGAAGCGGTTTGCTTTCAGGCCTTCCTCTCACAAGTACATAAATGTTAACTCCTAACCGATAATATGGCTGATATAACGGCAATATTTTTGCGCGCACTTTACTAAGGACATACAGAACTGTCTCTACATAAAGGGTACGTACCCAGAAGATGTCGTAGAAGAAGAGGCCTCCCAGGAGGATGCAGCCGGTGCTGACTCGGTTCAGCTGAAGGAACTCAATGCCATTGATGGCAAAGGCCAAGCCAAACAGATTGTTGGCAATCCAGTGCTGTAAATGTAAAGTGCATCCTGAAGGGCCGTTCATGAATATATCTCGAAATTGTAAAACACTTAATTTTATACAAAAGCTCTGCTGTGTCGTACGCTAGCATTTACTAGCCATTCGCCCAAGTCACTGCCTAGACATCCATAACCACCAATGCAGCAAAGGAAAAAAAGGCAATTGTGATACATGTAGTGCGTATAATTTAGTTTAATTTCTCTGTACATAATATCTATTTAACTACTTTAGTTTCCTTTGCAGACGCTCCGCATGTTTATAACTCACCCTCGTCATGAGGTACCAGACACCAATCACTGAGCAGAACGACAAGCAGACAAGATCTTTCCTATCGAACTCGTAATTCATCAACTCTGGAAATAAACGTACATTTAAAATGTACACATATATTTATCTGATATATAGGCGTATTGTAACAACAAAGACTTGTAAACCCCAGTTTACTAAGAGCCTATGAATATTGGTATGTGTAGGGTTCTCTTGCTGAAGCGGTTTGCCCTCAGCCGTTCCTCTTAGGAGTATATAAACGTTGACTCCTCAAGCAACACTCGCTAGAGGTGCTATTCACCCCATGGTAATGCTAATCACATCATCTTATCACACAATGTACATCATGCCACGTACGTCCACGGTCCAGTTCCTAAATAGATGATTAACAAAATGAGGAAATCCGTAACAGATTCTAAAGGACGTGAAAGAGAATATATAGTATATGCTACCCGTTTAAGACCTTGCTCAACATAAGGGTCACTGAGCTTACATAGTCATTAATATCTTGAGTAACCTTGTTTCTCTTGCAACAATGTTTCAACACATAAATACAGGCGACCTTGCAAGACTACATGTATGATACTTCAGCTTAGAGCTTGCCAGTGTATTATTACAAAATATTAAAAGTTTGTTGCAAGGCCAGATATTTCAAGGTATGAATTATATTATGAGTGCCTTAACTACTGGGTAATTATACCGGTACATGTTTTTAGTGAAACAGTTTAAATACTCAATACTGTACATTCAATAGTGTCACTAACCTTCTTTCTTTTCTCCAGCACCTTCAGTGAAGAGCAGATGGTAGCACTGGTTTGGGAAGTTAGCTGGAATAATCCTGTTGAATAGGGGTCTGAAAAAAACATTTTTTGTTAAAACTTAAAAATTAACAAATTTCATACATGCATTAATTGCACATATTAAGATAGTATCACATATAATGAAAATTACTTTGCCCCAAAAGTTATTGCAATCGTAAGCACATATATATGTAGCACACAATTGCATTACCGGTACATGTACGTTGTTTCTTAGCCTGTGCCATTGTCATTTATATGTATACAATGACGTCTCATGACGTGACACATTCACTAATGAGCACATCAGCTCGGGACCCACAACACTTACCCCAAAATGTGTGCAAGAGCCAATACCCCCAGGAAAAAGAAGTAACCAGTTAAGAGGAGGTTGATGTACTCTTTTGAGAATATCTGAAATAGAACGAAAAGCATGTGTTAATATTTTATATCATATGGCTACAAACAATTTACAGAATTTATGTAAGATGATTACTAATAATTTCAAACGATAGTACAGTTAGCATATGATGGTCAACGCTATTTAACTTTATTATTTTCTCTCTATTTCCAATAACATATTGTGATGTGAGGAGTCAGCAGCAGTTGTACGGGACTGGATTCTTAACTCCACTTCTATAACACATGGCCTTAAAAACAACTGACTGGATATCCAAGCAGCTCAAGAGCAGGTGAAACTTACCCTAAAGAAAACATACAATCCAAATAGTGTACAGCTTGCAATAATTGGAAACATTGCAGCATCCTTATGTGACATGGTCTCTGGCTTCTCACCAGATTCCTGTAACCATTAAAAACCATCATTAGTACACAGTAATCCTAGTACCGAGGGATCCTATGGAGAAGCTTCCGACTCCTAGGTCCTTCAAGGCTACAGTAATCCCAGAGCTATAGAATCCTTCAATACCATTCAAAAGGTTATATAAAGTCAGTTATGTAAAGTTTCCACCTGTAGAGATTTTGCTTACAATTATATATGATGCTTTATCTGATCTTGTTAACTTTTCAACTCTTTGAGAAACTAAGCCTCAGCATATTGATTTAAGTTTTAACAATATTTAAAAGTTAAGAAATGGCAGTGATATCAAAATATGAGATTGCGTCACCCGCAGGGTGAGATGATGTAAAATGTAAAATCCACATTATGTCTTCGGTCCACTACAATGACCTTGATCTTAACAGTTGACTTGACTGTGACTTTGACATGTGACCTACAGACCCCATTAACAAACTTGCTCGGATATCGATGAGTAAATTTATATGACGAAATGTTGCGTTTTGTGGCCTACACAGAGTGCACAGACACACCCTGAGATCCAGATTTGAGCATTCAAATTCGTATTTAGCCTCTAAGATCCAGATTTGATACCTCAGATCAATATTGACCACTCAGATCCGGCAGCAACAAGTCAAAGTAAAACTCACTCCTTAGTTTTGCCCCCAGGTTCAATGATCTCACTCGGTGGACATCTGAAACCAAACTGCCTGTTGATTCAGTTTTGGTCTACATTTCTAGTTCTACATCCCTACAATGGACATTAGTTTGATAGCAAATAACTAATTATCCTACCGCCCCGGCTTGACCCTCCCCCGCCCCACAACAGTAGGCCTGCACTGGCCCTGCTCGAGACAGTGAAGAGCCTTGCTGTGACCTATACCTTTGATGTATATACCCCGCTAACGAACTTGACTAAGCCATGTCAAATACCTATCAATGGGTAAAGTAACAGAACAAAATGTTACATTTTGCGACCTACAGAGCGAGCACACACACACACACATAGACAAATGAATGTAGTAATAGATGCTGTAAAATCGAAGCAGATTTTACGTCATAATTAATGTTTTAATATAAAAGTAACATCCTGCACAATAGATGCCAGTAAGCTAAAAAAAAAGTATACTACATATATTTCCACAAAAAGTAAAAGGGCTATATAGAAACCTGTTACTGGTAGTTGTCATATATAATTTAGTTTAGTTAGTTTATATATAAATTACTGTAAACTGTCCATTTAAAGCCATGGCTTATATTAGGAAGTTGTAGGTTCCACTTTCCGGCTTTGAGTCGCAAGTCAGGGTGCAGCTTTAAATAAGGCCTTTTGCCAATTTCAAGTGACTGTGGCAAGACAAGTGGGGGGGGGGGGGGGGGGGTAATATTACGGGTGACCCCAAATTGGGGGGGGGGTAATATTATGGGTGACCCAAAATAGGGGGGGGGAATATTACGGGTGACCCCAAATTGGGGGGGGGGTAATATCATGGGTGACCCAAAATAGGGGGGTAATATTACGGGTGACCCAAAATAGGGGGGGGGGTAATATTATGGATGACGCCAAAATAGGGGGGGGGGAGGGAGGTAATATTATGGGTGACGCCAAAATAGGGGGGGGGGGGGAGGGGGGTAATATTATGGGTGACGCCAAAATAATTTATTGCATCATAAGTCAACATGTCGGGAGATAGATCTCCTTGAAAGCTGCGTCGTAAGATGTTCTTTTCTCAGGCATTGTGTTACTGTGGCAATCAAGACTGACAATGAGTGACTTACAGTTGTGTTATTTATTACTACTGCTACGAGACTCTGCCCACACCTATTGTAGACCAATGATCAGAGGCCAGATTTCAGGTAGGGTAAATTGATATGGCTGCCACCTGCCTTGCACCAAATGCAATAAGTTAATTATGCCAGTTAATCTAATGGGATTAAGCAGGGATATAGAGGGGGGGGGGGGGGGGGGGGTAGGGGTCAAAAAGCAAAAATCTGGGTATGGCTTATAATATGTAGTTCTAGAGTGGTTCTGTATATCTGCCAATCTGGTTTCGAGGCCAAAGTTAGGATGCAGCTTCTAATATGTATGCAGCTTCAAATAGGCAGTTTACGGTACATTTTTCAGATGCAATGTATATACAAATTTAATTATAAACTAAAAATTATATATACATTTATTTATTATTACATCTTAGACAATGAATTTAAAGACCAGCTTTGATCTACATAAATTACCTTAAAGTTACTATTACAACAAAAAGTTAACATTCAAAAACGTGTCTACAGTGACGTTGATGTACTGGTGACGTAACACGTATGAAGTAATCTCTGCCAGGGCGAGCGCCAACGACTAACTTTCCAGAAGTTACTGGTACCAACCATATATATACTAGACGTTATTGGCCAGGATTCGCGACTGGCAGCTCCTCCTTGAGGCAGAGTGTTATACAGTATTTACAGCTGTTCCAACAGCCGCGGCGCCTCATGTGATCTGACGGAACACCCCCGCCCCAAAATTTGTTGAAATAGTAACTTTAATAATTTTAATATTGTAATTTAAATAATATTAAGTATATGAATAATTTCGGACAGAATTATCCTAGAAAGGTCAGATTACAGACATTCTGTACATAC
Organism: Arenicola marina; assembly: GCA_964019135.1. Taxonomy (NCBI): domain Eukaryota; kingdom Metazoa; phylum Annelida; class Polychaeta; family Arenicolidae; genus Arenicola; species Arenicola marina. The sequence goes on along the minus strand of OZ025249.1, from coordinate 30,146,509 downwards.
TAAACTTAGCCTCCCACATTATATAAAGCTATAAATACTTACTGATTTTTCAACAATATTTAATTTAAGTAAACTTACTTGCAATAAAAGGAAATTAGATCCATTATTTGCTTATAACATCAGGTTTATTGTTCCTACAAATGAACTAACCATTTTGTCTGCGTGCAGTCAACAATATGATATTATTATTGATAGCAATATTACATATATGTACATACATATTGTGCCCTATAACTTGACGTAGGCTGGTAGGATAGGGCACAACAAACGGGCCCCAACAAACGCATTGGCCGGGTTGGGCCATATGGTAGGCGATTTGGCTTTTGCCAACAGATTCTAATCACCTTCTGTTTCGTCTGAAATTTCACAGATCTAAATGATCCAAAGAAAATAGGAAGTAACGCCATGACGATCAGACTACCGTAGGCGATAGCCATGCCTTCAGGCGAAGACGGAGTCTTTCCCGTTGCATTAGCAGCGGTTTCATTCATTTCAGCAAGAGTTTCGTTAACCACTTCGTCCGCCATCCTGCTTTCTTGAAATCTCGCCTCAGAAATCGACGTGGCGAGAGTCGGCGAGACAAAAAAGACAAGAAGCCGCAAAACTAATTTTATGTGTCACACGCGCAACTCAGATTCATACAATGTTGAGAACGCCTCTAGAACCGTTGATGTCAGGGATGTAATTGGGCTTAATTAAGGAAATAAATTACATTTCTCTGATAGGGTTACGTCACTTAAGAAAGTGTTTAAATAACTTGCTGCTACTTCCGTATCTGGAATGGGGCTGAAAGTAGCCTAAAAAGCTACCAACCACCATCACACTCACAACCCACGGCAGGGCTATATGGCCATATATTGACTCCGGTTAAGACCATTCTCGCCCTGGCAGCCATATTAATTGTAAGAGAAGGATACATATTAGATATGATTATTTGTTTCAAATTTAAGAGCCTAAGGAATTATTTCGAGTGTGTAACCCCAACCACGTCCCCAAACCAATGCCAGTATACGTACCCAGATAGCATGCCAACGCTAAATTAACGTTATTCTAACGTTATAACAGATACGTTTAATTAACGTTGTATGTTGTTTGAGGTTAATTTAAAACGTTTACATTTTAACATCAACAGTAAACCATTCTAACGGTAGCGATCGGCAAAGTCGGCCTTCCTGTCGCTGTACACCCTGCGTCACCGCGTATTTTCCCCGAGAGGGTGCACGGCCTCAGGTTGGTCACCATTGGCACTAGTGTGGTATTTAAAGCCATAGGACCCCGAAAGTTCATGCCCGCCAGGTTATTTATTCGAAAAATAATTGAAATGAATTTTACTTTAATTTTTGATGTTTAAAATTTCGATCACTTTTCGGCTGCGACCTTAGGTTTTCTTCTAAACGTTAATTTTCAGTTTAACTTGCAAACGTTTATTTGAAAACGAAACATAAAAGTTAGTTTAACGTTGTCAAGTAATCCGAAACCTTGTAGTGCTGGCAGTTAAAATAATTGGTTTATTTATTTCCGAAGTGAGAAGCGGTATAAGCCTTGTTTGCCCTCGTCAATGACCCATTAAATGACATTCGATTATTTACATTAACATTTTAACGTGTGCATTATATGTTCAAATTTCCTGAGTGCACACATCAGTGGACAGGTGGTGATGCGCGTGACGTCACTGGAATCTGAACAAACTATTATAATGTTTAAACTTGAAAGATCAAATTAATGTTTTATGCCAAGTGACGTACGTAGAACCAGGTTTAATTATTAATACGCAGGTGAAGTGTATTTATAAATATTTTCGGCCGAAATTGAATCTTTAAGAACAGAGATGAACTGTGAGTGTTTTGAAGTTATAATATTCGAATTAGTATTTTACTGTGCGATACATGCTATGTAATAATGTGTACCGGGTTGCATCGGACCCGTACAGCGTACCAGCTCTTCAAATCGGAACCTACATTCACGTCACGAACGTCGAATTATAGGGGTCTGAAAGGGGGAGGAGGTAAAGTGTCCAGTGTGTATTTTTAACAAAATTCTCAGTGTGAAACGTCGACTTTCACGACGTTCCGTGTCGCGTTTTAGCTAATTCAGTATTTAAAAAAAAAAATATCTGTGCCGATGTTGCTTTTTTTAGATTTTTAGTGTCGGAATTTGGGGGCCAATGTCGAATTTTTAAATATGTCTGTGTCGCGTTTCGCCATTTACCCCTTCCAGACCCCTAATTATCGTTTGTGAATATTTCTTTATGCTTTAACAAGTCACATCGGGGAATGACAATTCTAATATTGCGCAAGCGTAACACTTTTGAGACTGGTATTCTCTTTTGATGGCAATAATGTATTGGAAGGTGGATTTTAAACGTGGGAAAACCCATTACGGATGTCATGCAAGCGACTGGGAATATGGGATTTGCGCACACGCATCACAAAGGCCCAGAAAGTTAGTAATAATGCCCAATTCACCTGAAGTAGGATATTTTTTCGCGCACAACTGAATTGTTTACCCTAAACAAGTCGACCTAGAAGCTTAATAATGTGACGGCATCCCAGTCGGACTCATATGGACGGTGCCAACGTGACGTAAATGATAGAGTCTGGAAAACTAGTGTTGGGGCAAACCCAAGCGGTGTGAAGAGTGTGCTTGGAATAATGTCGGCGACCTGTAAATTACACGGTATTTATCGTCTGGCAGTTATAATGTTGCGAGAGGTAAACAACGCCTACGGCAAAGTGGATCACCATCAAGGTGTATTACTAAAACAGCTGAAATGTCATTGCACAAAGAGCTCGGGCCAGGAAAACTCATAATTTATTATAAAAGTCAAGCAAATCCGTAACAAACCAACGGTTACAATTTCATTATCTCTCGATCATGTAGCGATCCATATAGACAAGTGCCAAACCTTTAACGTATGAGGATGGGCCTCCCGGGATTTTAAAACGGTGGTTACCAACCACCACCAATATTAATGGAAAAGGTTTCTGGCATTCCACACTTCGCCACCGTTGCTTAACAAAAACAAGACAACAGTGGCAAATGACGCATTTCAGAGACTGCATTAATTGAGTTTACGGAAAGTTGTGTGCACACTTAGCATAACACGGGCCACATGCAATACTGCGAAACAGCGTTCCGCAAGCATTAAAACAAAAAATGAAACATAGTTTTCCGGCGACATTAAAAGAAACAAACTAAAGCGTATAAAAGTGACTATCGTCTACAATTTTCTAATGCAAATTAGTATCAACCATCAAAGTCACAAAGTTACTAAGGTGAATCATGCGATAAGCTACCAATCTATCCGAATCTTTGGAATTCATTTGCCACCGGGACGTGACCTATAATGTACAGCATATGTGGGTCAATATTGTTATCGTCGTAATATTTCCAACGTGCTATTCAATCAAGCATTTTGGCTATAACAGTTAGATTGTATTTGCGCAACTATCTCTACAACGAGTTATGAATCTAATTCTACAAGTGCGGCCAGTGTGACAAAATTACATAAGTATTATATATAATTATAACATAATTTCTACTTCCTTCACTTCTCTTTGGCATAATACGGCACAAAACATTGTAATTCATCGTCAATTTGTATATTGAATATATTTATACTGATTTTAAAATGAATGAAGGCGTATGATTATAAAACCTCACCATATATTAAAGTAATAATTGAATAATAAAATTCAACGAATACTGCAAAGGGGTTTCTAAAATGCTGTGCATTAAATTAGGTGTAAAATACTGTCCCGGTATAAATAGCGCTGCTCTACGACCCTATGCAGTCTAAAAGGTATCTATCCAACGGTAGTCTCTCATGGGCCGTAATGCAGTCTGAAAACCAAGACGTGGAGAGTGTAAACATTTTCTAGTCAACTGTGATAAAAAGTATAGCAGCCCTAGACAAAGAAGTACCGTATATTATTATGTTGTTCAAAATACGTAGTTATAATCGAATGAAGTCATTCTTTTTGTATTATTTCGTAAATGATCTGAACTAGGAAACGTGCCAGACCACTGCATATTTACCGAGCACCCAAGCCTCCGCCACTTGTCTGACGTCACTCCTCAAAATACTGCCAATGCATAAGCTTGCCTTACGCCACAATGACGTCACCTGTAAAATAAAATATAATTTTTTGACTGAAAAATTTACATAACATATGAAATAATGAATTGAACTAATATTAAACAGAACTAACTGGTCAACATGCTCATATGCGGTGGAAACTAGAATTCGGTGAAAAAAATTACCGCTACAATACCTGTCCTCCATAGAGCTTGAGCAGTTCTGAGAGCGGTCGCTGCGGCGGCGCAGTGTTATCAGCCACGTAGATGAGTCCCTCCGCCGTAAACAGGTCTCCTTGGTCACTGTCACCTCCTACGATCCGCTGTAGCCGCCTCACCTACAGAGTACACCGGTAGATAAGTATGTATACACCACCTTGTGCCCTGTAGCCACCACGTTTACAGCATACACCAGTAAAGGAGTATGTATAAATGGCCTTGTTTCTGTAGTCACCACGTTTTCCAGCGTACATCAGTAGATGAGTATGTATAAATCGCCTTGTTCCTGTAGCCACCACGTTTACAGCGTACATCAGTAGATGAGTATATATATATCGCCTTGTTCCTGTAGCCACCACGTTTACAGAGTAATCAATACATGAGTATGAGTGTACATCACCTTCTCCCCTGTAACCGTATGAAGTACCGAGGAAAGCATTATATATTGGTCAAAGAAACTAACATACATTTGATCATTTTAATTGGACGTAATTGGCCAAGAATTATTTACCGTTATCCAATAGGGCCACAAAATTACAAATTTTATAACAGACAACTACACAACAATTAGGTAGTGTCCATTGACGAGATTAGTAGACGAGCATGTCTGCAACAAGCCCAAGTTACCGAAATGTTTGTTCTAAGATATCGAGCTTAATCAAGCCAGCTACGGTTGGTTGTATATTCAGGACGCTTAAACCATTTTTGGTCATATCGTGTCAATTGGAGAAGGAAGGGAAAGTGGAGCCATATCCCTGGCGGTAACCCCCTACTCTTTGCGAAAAAGGACATGGGACCTTTATCCTGCGACCACACAGACATGGCCACAGCGGGGCTCGAACCATCGATCCAAGTGCCGTTAGGCTTTCAGGTGGCCAGAGCATTCAAGGCGAGCGCTCTAACCCACTTAGCTAGGTCACAGAGGCTCCGACCAACGTTGAGACATCCATCTTTATTACCTGAGAAGCTGGGAAGTAATCGACTTGCTCGTAGGGTTCTTCCTCTATCCAGCGGCCAAGCTCGAGCGACTTACACACCTGAGGAAGACACAGAATCAGGTGGATAAAATGGTACATTTGTTAGCACGCGCATTTGTTACATGAAAGAGTTACTTGGCCATAACATATCTAACAGCATACATTATAGTTATTTAGATTATATTAAGAGTTACAAAACGATACTACAAATATAATTTAAAAAACACACACTACCGGTATATTTGACATAGCTTTTACTATGTGTTACTGTACGATAATATATCTTACATAATGTAAAAAATCTTACACTGTATGACATATTATATATTATTGGTATAGACCACTATTAAGCCCTATGGGTTAGTTAACCACACTCTCGGGGATACCCACCCACTCCAGAGAGACTATCCAACACCCCCTGGCGATGGCCATCAGAACGTTAATCGTTCTCCGGTTGCCACCGCACACCAAGTGCGTCGTGCCCTTCGTCACTTGCTCGTGCAGGCTAAAGCCTCCGAGCTTCTTCGCCACAGCACGCACGATGTCCTGCTCACTAAAAGTCAAAGGCCGGGGGCCTAGGTATTTAGCATACAAATCTTCCTCAACGTAGTCTTTCTCAAAGTCCTCAACATACTCTAGAATGTTTGGTGGGTTTAATTTCTCACGAGCAATGTTGTGTAGCCATTGCCACAAAAGCTTCTGGTCTCATAGTGGATAGCGGTAGAAAGATATCCTCTGTTTGTTGGCCTTTTTTGCATTTGAAGTGTTACGTCTGACAGCTGAACAGTACATTATTTTGTCCTAACTCTATCGATGTTTCAAACTGATGAATCCAATTTGTTGTCACTCTGCATGAGAGGTGTTAGGCTGACAATTTGTTCCAAAGACGCAGTTTCTCCCATGTGAACACATTTTCGGCTTAGCGTTAGTGGGACATCGGTGACGTCAACGCCTCGCGTTTGATTGGATAATTCTGGTCACGTGTTAAGATTATGTCAACAACCCGCCTTACGGGCGAAAATCAGTATATATACCGTTAATGTCATTTTCTCGATTAGGCTTTTAAACAAAATAATTGACGGCAAATCCATTCTTTATCAATATAATTTTACTTCCATATTATATTGCGCCCCCCCCCCCCACCAAGCATTTTCTCTTAACCCAAACCAGTCCCTGAAATAAATTGTTGCTATAGGCCGCTTTTGTGCCCACAAGGGCTCAAACGGGGCAAGGAACCTCCCAGGACAATGAAGGATGAATGGATGAAGCATGCCGTATATTAGGTGCCCGGGCCCGAGCCCGGATTTAAACGAAGGATCTATGGATCTGCTGTCTAGTGGGCTAACCACTGCACCAGGGACGCCCCGCTAAATCAGTCCCACCCGGACAGAACCTCACTCGAAGTGCAAGCTGGTCATGGCAATAGACGGCCGGTCCACACTGTCGCTGGTCATGTTCGAGCGAGACTTCTTCCTGGAAGACTCGTCCTTCCGGTTCTTGGATGACGAGTTTCCGTCACCGGCTGCAGAAGATCCCGACGTCGGCCGCGACCTACGAGACGCCAGGGTCCCGGCGCGATCCTGAACATCGGAAGACGCGGTCTTGTTTGGCACATCTCTGAAATATAATGAAATGAGAATAATTTGTAAGTTTATGTCAGGTAAGATCTAACTTATCATGATCACGGTCAGTGTATGTATGCTGCGGTCGTTTGTCCTTTATAACAAACTAGTGTCATCAAATAAGGTAGTTTCACTTGATTCCCCGAATCTATATTTTAGGTTTTGTTTTGCGATTTGATTTTATTAATTTGCGTTTAAATCACGTGACGTACGTTAAAATTATGGAACCTATTGGTTACGTGAGAGCGAGGTCATGACCAGACAAACGGGTCAAAGAATTTTATAATAGAAGATTTTTTTACCGACCGGGTAGAAACTTGCATGAAAGCTATCATCGGAAGTTAAAAGATACGGTATTGCCCTGAATGACACATTAACAATGCACCAAGAGAAGATACTTTATCTCCCTCAAATCTTGCCACAATTTAAAAGAACAGGAAAGACAAATGCGTGATTTTCGTCGGCTTACAGGGGAAGCAGGCTTCACCCGCAGACATGACGGTTTCCTACCTTTCCGTCGCCCCTGATCTGTCGGCTTTATTCTTGCTTCCACCGGACGGCGTAGTGACGAACTCCTCAACGCTGCGCCTCGTCCTGATGAGCCGGCTGAGGGAGGTGTTCTGGATGAAGGAGAAGGTCGTGGAGCTGAGGTCAGTGTTGGAGGCCTCCGGCTCGGGTTGATCCAGCCTGGGCGGAGTACCCGCCACCACACGAGTGGCCGTCACGGCAGACGGAGAGATGGGCGCACTGGGCTGGTGGGGCTCGGGAGGCACAGCGCTCGGCACGTCAACAGGGTTAACGCGCAAAGATCTACGGCGTGGTGTGCTGACGGAAGAGACCGGAGAGGCACACGCAAAACTCGTCACGTGAGCGTCCTTTTCCGGTCGCTCTGCGCCATTGAAACGCACGGAGCGCCTTCGGTGTGTGGATCCAGTCGGGGCGTCTATTGCTTTGTCAGCAGGTAGCTGTGAGGTAACCTCTCGCACCTTGGCTAGCGCTGACCGTCTGCGCTGTGTAGGGGTCCCGCATGTAGAGACCGGAAGCGAGGGACATGGTGCTGGAGATACTGTGGGAGTCTCAATCTGCACGCCAGATATGGTCGGGGCGTCGTCGTTAACACGGATGGACCGCCGTTTGGAAACAGGTTTCGTGCCAATCTCCACCGCTTTTGACGGCGCTGACGTGGTCGTTATGATAGAATGTCGCCTTCGCGAGGTCGAACCTGTCTGAGCCTCTGCCGTTTCTCGGTCAGGATACCCCTTGACATCACAAAGTTCTGTAACAGCCAAACCGCCACCCTTTGACTTCTTAAACGGGCGCTGTCCTGGCATTGTATGTCCCATATCTCGAGGTGTCGTGGGCACTGAATGCCGCCTTCTAGATGTCGGCTTGTCAGGTTTGACAGCAGCGCCAGCGTCACTCTCCCCCGTCCTGACCCGCTTTTTATGTTGGCACTCCTCGCCCTCTTTGTCAGGCCCGCGGCCATTGCCAACCGGACTACCGTCACTGCATTTTCTCTTGCTACCTCTGCCTCCAGACTTCTTCCTTTCGTCCACGTCCAAGAGGCCTGGTTTCTTCGGACCGCCATGGCCACGCGTTGGCTGCAGCAAGGCCTCGCAAGGCTCCTCGCCGATACGGAGCAAGCGACGCTTGCCGCCTCCTCGAGGCTTTACCATATTTGACACAGATCCTACCCGCGCAACTTGGCCATCGACTGTTTCACTAGGGTTGCCATGGCGCGCAGCTTCTGGAACCAACGGCGCAGACCCAGAATCTCGTTCACGATGATTTGCCTTTAATGGCGAGGTTATCCCGGAACTGCTTCCCGAGGGTCTTGTATCGCCGACGCTTGCAATGAATGACTCACGCTTCCGGGTCTTGGTGTCAGAAGTAAAGCGGGGAGAGGAGAAATCCGCCAGTGGTACGGCGACAGGACTCTCCCGTCCGCTACCCTCCTCTGGAGTAGAGGGCGACATCTGGCACACCTTGTCTACGTCCTGGCTGGCTGACCCCTCGCTGGCGCCCTCATCCGGGGAATCTCGCAACATCGGCGAGTTACTGTTAGCTGCAAAGCGAACCATAATACAACATCTTATTAAACATCACATAGAACCGAGTGACTGGACATTATATAAATATAAGTCATAAAATAAGTAAATTGTATTTTTTTTAAAGAAGCAAAATATTTCATAAAATCAAGTTGCGTTAAAGATTCATCATGTTGGTACCGAACAATCGCCTGTAGAGGGACGGAGGTTGCTGACTCTTGATGGGAGATTCCTGTATACTGTCGGTCATATCTAAAAAAGAGCGCAAAAATGACACCGACATTCAGCTAATAGCGTTCACTACTGGTCCATCTTGCGTTAGTAGCAAGAGTAGCAATACGTGAGCTATAGCGAAAAAACGCACTAACATGGAAGAGCGAACCGACAACTGTTCGATCACTACTTTAATTTATTAAACCTTCTACCGAAAAAAATGCCATATTCTTTCATTGATTTATCTCCTTTTCTTAATTTATCTATATGTCACACTAATATCAACGCCGCTGATATGACTAAGTTAATTGAGACAAGTAAAAATGCATTCAATTGAAATGTGTACCATGTATAATACGAGAAGAGAACAAATATTTCGTTATGCATACCCAACGCCATCGACTTTGTGCCGGTAAATAGTAGTTCTTATCGCCTATACGGGCCTACAGTGTTCGTTTGCTGTAAGTTGCAGTAACAAGTGCGTAGTATGATAATTTCCTACTTGGCTTCGAGCCAGAGCTCTGTTGGTGTAGCATCCGTTGACGACACAGGTGTAACATCTTCTGCCTCATGCTCGGGGGAGTATCCGGCACTGTGACGTTTGGAGAATCACAATGAGACTCCTAAGGTGGTTAAGATAAAAATGCCAATTATTTAACATCTAAACGCAAGAACTCACAGCGATTGAGCGATGCAAGCAAATAAGCCTACGATATACCACATAAATCAAAATTGCAAAACTTTTACACATAATTGCAGGACACTATGCTCTGTACTAAAAGCTATTTTAACATAAAGGCAACCGTTCATAAGTTCTTCCAAGCGGCAATCGTACGTTAATGTTATTATTTGCTGCTAAACAATGAAGCAAGATATGATGACGCTGATATTCTGAAAGAAATGCAACAAGATTAAACGAAATGTACAATACATATTGAGAAAATATTAAAGTCATGAAATAGGTAGAATACAACACTCTCTATATATTGTTGTATATATACAGGTGCATATATTAAGGGCTTACAGGGCTTGACATTGGTTGAGTTTCTGCCACGAAGAAGTGAGGCAGTCTGTATTGCTGGGGTGTCACGGGCGTCTCTATAGCTTTCCACCTGTCTGCGTTGGCTCTCCGCTTGCGCCGTTTCTCACCGCGGTCCGAACTGTTCGCAACCTCCTCCTCGAAGTCCTTTGGCTGCATAGACTTGTTCTTCTGTGAAGTCAAATGAAAAAGGTTGCAAAATGCTTTAGAGCGAGTATCTTAATTGAAGTTAAGGCAAAAGATGCTTTTGTAACTAAATACCAACAAGATTAGAATTAATAACATTGTTTACATAGGCAACATGTCGTTAGAGGGAGCACAAAATGAAGTACTGTCTGCAAGGATTGAATAATGACGGCAAAATAGTTTAAACAATAAAATTAAAACCTCTCAAGCGACATATTTTTCACCTAAACTATCGGTAAATAAAGCGTGTTATCATAGTCGTGAGCTTTAGAGGTACCTTGAGTCTTGCCAATACAACGGGAGTCCCTTGAAGAGGTGCGCTGGAAATCGGGAATCCATCCTCACACTCTCGTTTTTTGCTACGTTTACAACTATCAACCCAGAGAACTGACACAATATGGATATTGCGCTTCAAAGCCCGTTCGTATGATGCCTTCTTCCCATCCTGCCAACCAGATAAAAGAAACGTCAACAAAAACATGCCATTCATCAATAATAGTCGTTTCGTATATTAAATAAATTAAATACCTAACTAAGTAAGTGTTTAAAATGGGTAGGTAGCTGGTAAAACCAGAGTTCAATAATCTGCCAAGTATTTCATAATTTGCCAACACCAGAGCAACTGGCATAACTGACTTGATAATGCAGTGGTGATAAAATTACCGGTGCCAGTAACTGGACAAGGAGCTGTAATAAGGTAATAATGATTTCAGAAAACGCTAACTAAAAACCATCAGCTACACAGCTGTCACATTTTTTGACTCCACATGCTTCTTCCTTTGAGACAAAAGTGAACTCTTACCTTGTAGATAAGATGAGTTACTTCATTGGTAAATTTATCAACAACAGTAGCTCCAAGGTGACAAAGTTCCTGTTTAACGGCAGCACTCCGATTCTCATTGTCAGATCGAGCTTCAACATATGCTATAACACCTGAGAGAAAAAAAATTCTGTCTATGAAACACATTTTAGCAAACGAATACAGTACTGTAAAAAAAGTTGCATTAATGATAAGAAATATTCAGCTTGTGTGTTTTGCCCAAATCAAAGAAATTCACACTACCAGTATATTATTTTTACTAATAGTTATTTTTATATCATAACTTCTAGAAAAAAACATTAACTATGCATCACAATGCTAGTTGCCTTGTGACAATTTGATCAATGAAATGTTCATATCAACGTACCTTGTAAAATCTGGCTTGGAGTATTTTCTTCTTGTCCTTCACACTTTATGCAAGGGGAGTCCAAGAAGGATATAATGCTAGTGATATTTTGATGGAGTGCTCCTTCCCGCTCACATTCATATTCAATGTTTTCACCACTGACTTCAAAGAGATTTTCCATGTCATACAGCTGCAAATAAAAAGAAACACATGCTGTTGATGATAATTGTTAGATATATCCCAGTATCTGTCAGTATCAGTACCATTATCTGGTGTATTTACTGTTATATAAGGAATTGGGCCAACAACTTTGCTGTAGTAGAATAATATAAAAACGTCATAGCAGTTATTCCTAAACCTAATATGAAACTTATTCTTAAACATAATGCTACATGTGCTAATTGGCTCTGCCTTATAACAGACTAAGCATCGATGTTGTAATCTCAAAATTGGGATGTTACACTTGGCGTTATATGGGATGAACCAGGTTAATGCCATATCTAGCAGTAAAGGCCTCCTTAAAATCAGCTATCCATGCCAACGCATCACAACTTAGATCATGCTACTTGCATGCCAGTAGCAACAAATTAATAAGTGCCTTTAACTCTCAACTCTAACTGTCCTTATTACATTCATATATTGATGAACTAATCAAACTGTTCAGGTGATGATACGGATGATAGAAGTACTTTATGCTGTCCTAGCCATCATTTACACTCAAGCTATAATCAGCTATATGCATAGTGACAAAAGGTATCAAAAGTATAATTAATTTAAGATACAGGAGCCTCCATTAAAGTATATTAAAGTAGAGCACATGTCCCCCCTCCCCCTGCTGATTTACTGTGCCTGTAGTTAATTAATAATGTAGCTGTAAGCTTAGTACAGCACTGTACCATTTATACAGCATGCTGCTGAAATTGCTGACCATTGGCATTGCGTATATAGCAGTTAGCCACCCTGTCTCTAAGATCACGCGTGCTGTTACTGTTAGAGCTAGGCATTTGCTTTATTTGAGGCATTAAATCACATATTATTTGCATACAACTATATACTTATAATTAAGGTGTACAGTATTCAGATATATCACAAAATATAAACCTTTCCAGAATCCTCATGCAATTGACTGACCTGGCGGAAAGTAACTATAAGATTTGATTTATTGTCATAAATTAATTGCAATGCCAATATCTAGGCTTTTTCTGTCTTTATCTGTTTATGCAATCAGCAGAACCACTATAATAGAACATCGGCTATATAGCCTCATAGGCATGATACAGGCTAAGTAGCCTCGGGAGACTACTCTGTTCACGTCGTTCCGCTGGGACAGAGTGGGTCTCCCGCCGCTAATGAATAAGTAGTTCCATCTCTGAAACCTAAAGTCAGTCATAAATGCCGTAGACTCACGTTTCGGCCCATATTTTCCGCGAATTTGGCACGATCGCTCTAAAAATCACTGACCTGACAAAGCAACCCTGTGCAATTTTAATGATACCAAACTTACGTGTGTACTGTGAGCTTATCCTTTTTTAAGACACAAACAATATTTCTCCATGCTGACACTCCATTGGCAGCAGACACTTTGTGACAAATAGACTAAATCACAGACAATGAAAGCTGGGCTCGCGCTAGGATATTTTTTTCATTAGCCAATTTGGCTAATTCCGTGGAAAAACATTAGCCAAAATTAGCCAAATATATTGGTTATAAAGTGGTTATAAATCTCATAATTGGAGATAAATGTAGTAGATCTACCATGTAATGTGTTTTCCAGGCACATCTATGCCTCGATAGCCAGAGGAACAGTTGATAAATGGGGTTAAACACTTATTTTATATTCGCCATTTTGGCGAGTGTCCAGGAAGTTCTTATCGCCAAATCCCACATTTTCTCGCCAAATGGCTATTGGCGAATGCTAACGAGAGCCCAGGAAAGGCTGTTGCCATGGCGTGCGTGACTGGCGCAAATATAGCTCAGAGCACGCTCAGCGCCATGGCAACTACATCATTTTATGACGTGTGCTTTAGTATGTTTACGAAACTGCGTTTTGTGCCAATAGAGTGTCAGCACGGAGAAATATTGTTTGTGTCTTAAAAAAGGATAACCTCGCAGTACGCACGTAAGTTTGGTATCATTAAAATTGCACAGGATTGCTTTGTTAGGTCAGTGATTTTTAGAGCGATCGCGCCAAATTCGCGGAAAATATGGGCCGAAACGTGAGTCTATGGCATTTATGACTTTGACTTAAGTGGCTCCGCGAGCTCCGCCATCTTGATGGCGGAGCTTGCGGAGCCACCACAGATCGAACTAAGGAATAAATTCAATAAGGGGCGAAGCCTAAGCCTAAGCCAAGGCTAAGGCTAGCCCTGTTCATGGCTGTTAATGCGGGAAAAATCTGACAGGCCTCCTTGCGAGCGGACAAGCCTGGAGGCAATAAACTGATAAACAGGGCTAGGCCAAGGCAGCGAAAGCGAGGTGCGCATACCCTGATAACACACGGCTCCAGAATTATAACACACTCAGAGCGTTCAGATCTTTTAAACAGTTAATGATGACAAGAGAAAACAAGATCATTCAACGGTCTATAGATTTGGACTACAGTTCGGGTACCATTTGGATCAGCGAAGAACATTATTAAGTGCACAAATTGTCTTTAAATATGGCGCTTCGGCGGAAGACAAAATGTCTACTAAAGGCAGAAAAGCGACTCATGGCTGACCATTTATTTGTAATGGCGGGGGCCGGTTTGGTCCCCAGCGGGAGTCGAAATCACGATCTCCCGATCTCAAGTCAACCACTCTACCTCTTCGGTTAAAGGGGTGATCCCTCTAGCCGAGGCTAGTAGGAATGGTTTGACTCACTGCTACACATTCCCCCCTCTTTCCGAGAGGGCTGTCCTCAGACCGCTGTCCTCAGACCGGGCCCAGGACTACTCAGTCTCAGAACCGCTGTGGGTTCTACTTGTGTCGGGCTCCACTGTAACGGCGGGGGCCGGTTTGGTCCCCAGCGGGAGTCGAACTCACGATCTCCCGATCTCAAGTCAACCACTCTACCTCTTCGGTTAAAGGGGTGATCCCTCTAGCCGAGGCTAGTAGGAATGGTTTGACTCACTGCTACATATTGAATGTATTTATAAAAAAAGTATACCCCAAAAGAGCGGATATTTTAAAATCCGCCCTTCCTTTGTAAGCGGGGAGTTCTCCTTTTAGCTCATCGTGACCTGGGAATAAAGAAACCTTATTCTATTCTTCCGTGATTTGGGAACACGACCCCCCTTGCCCCCCCCCCCCCCCCATTATAGCATTATAGGGTATAAAGTTACCACATGAGCAGCTTAAAGTAACTTGATGCTCAACAACAGTGTAAAAAACAGGGAGTCTCGTTCACGTATTTACCTGACGAATTTATTTCATCATGTTCGCTGTCAGTGTACATGTGACATGTAATTGGTGGGAATCTTGAAATTGAGATGTCATAGCACATTCTCTAAGCTAACGTTTATTCGATACTAGATAATTCATTTATACGAGTGCACAAAAGAAATGCATTGTGAGCAGATGGGTTAATTTATGTCGATATTATACAATATTTATTTATTGATAATAGGACCATTTATTTATGGGAGGCGGATCGTACGGATTTCTGTGTTTAGCGTACAAATATCATTCGCCAGGTGGCGCTCCCCATCACGAACTTTATTTCCGCTGTTTGTTGTGACGGATTTTGTGTCTACGCGATTTTAATGCAACATCTAAGTTTACAGGGCAAAAAGAAATGTAATTTATGCATTTGTGTGAACCAGTTTCTTTGTATACAAGTTCTATGTAATTGAGTGGTTTCGACCTGATCCCTATTTTCGCTCAATTGTTAATCAAAAACAAACATCGATAAAATCTTGGTTGTTTTTGTGGGCGAAAATAGGCTTAATGACAATAGCAATAGGGATGACGGATGTGGTTGAAAACTACAAAAGTTATAGTGTATTTGTCTGTAGCAGGTAACAGTAACACACACTGACGTCAGTTTGGATCAATTAGTAAAACAAACACCACATATCAAATCAATTGGTCTGGAAAAGGTGTAGATTTATGCTCTAACATTTATTCATGTAAACCAACCCGTATTATTGGGGTATAACCAAACAACCTAGTGAGTAGCCTAGTGTTGACACACTTTCCTGATGTCAGAAGATCGAACAGGGTATATAACATATGTAAACACTATGATTGGGTGCATTATTTACCGTAAACTGTCTATTTGAAGCTGCATACATATTAGAAGCCGTACTCCAACTTTGGCCTTAAAACCGGGTTGGCAGGCACCCAGGACCATTTCCAGAAAACTACATATTATAAGCTGCACCCAGACTTTGGCCTCTCGACCTTCCCCCCGCCCCTGTATCCCTGCCTAATCTCATCCTGCCAACGAAACCAATTAATTATTTATATAAGCAGTCGCGACTACTAATAATATTCACCTATCCCTCTCCGATCGCATCTCTTTATCAAGTGTCACACCAGTAGCTGGCTCTCCGGACTCTTACTGCATGTTCATTGAATCACTGTCATACCTACCCAATATGAAGTTTTTGTCTGGCACAGTTAACTTATTGCATTTGGTGCGAGGCGGCAGCTGTATCAATTTACACCACCTGAAACCTGGCCTCATTGGTATACAATAGGTGTGGGCGGAGTCGCGTGGCAGTAGTAATAAATAACACAACCGTGTTAGTAGCTCATTGTCAGTGTTGATTGCTACAGTAACATAATGCCTGAGAAAAGAGCATCTTAAAACGCAGTTTTCAATTTGAATTATCTCCCAACGTATTGACTTATATGATGTTATGATGCAATAAATTATTTTGGCAACCTCGGTATACCGCCCCCGCTTGTCTCGCCACGCTCACTTGAAAGGCCCTATTTAAAGCTGCACCCTGACTTGCGACTCACACCCGGAAAGTGCAACCTACAACTTCTTAATATAAGCTGGGGCTTCAAATAGGCAGTTTACGGTATATGGATACATACAAATAGCTATGATGTATGATATAAGAACTTAGCATGGATACTGTTGTGCCCTTAGAGAAGTGGGCTTCCCTGGGTGTAGTTCCATCTCTGAAACCTAGACTATTCATACAACACTTACTCAGCTCTATATGTAAATCAAGGTGAATAATTCCTCATATACCAATGATACAGCAGACTATTCAAAAGGGAATTACTCAGCTTTATATAGTTTGAGATGAATAATCCCTCTCATTACAACAACAAGAATTACATCGAGTCCTGTGACCATATGCTGTATGAATACTTACATAATTATTTATCTGGATACATACAAATAGCTATGATGTATAATATATGCATGAAAATAGAGATGAGGTCAAGGATTATACTATTACCGAAAACTTGTATACCTACCAAATAATTTGTAGACTTACCATCCTTACTGGCATCTAGCTTCTTTGTTTTCAGCTTTTTCACCCTCATTGAAGATTTATAACATCCAAGTCTTACCTAATGCCATAGTGAGAGTAGACTTAAGGAGGGCAGGGGGTGGTATATTGGTTATTAATGGCTGTCACATGCACCCCGCCCCCCTTCAACACCCCAGGCCTAGCATCACAGCGTGGGGAGGGATAGCAGGGTTGGCCCCAACAAGATGCCAGCAGAGTGGGGAGAAGTATCGGTAGTGGGGTGGCCTCTCTGCATAGTAGAGAGGGCTGCAGGGTAACGCAGGTTGGGGGCTTGCATAGTAGGGAGGGGCTGCAGGGTAACACATGTTCGGGGCTTGCATAGTAGGTAGGGGCTGCAGTGTGATGCAGGCCGAGGTCATACATACTGGTGGTAGGGATGGGCTGTGAAATGAGAAAAAATCTCAAACAATGACAGAATGCCTATTGTCAAAAAGTACAACTCTTGTGATCAGTGCGTGAATGGAGAGTAAGGGCAAGAAGTCCAGTTACCAATCAATGCTATGGCCATGCACAATCACTGTCTGACTCCTTGAAAATTTTAACAGATGGAAAATGTTTCAGTCTGTCAGTGACTTGATAGCTTTGGACAGTCTATAACTTCATGCTTTCCTGTTTCCTCATTTATAATGTAATGTACCAGTATCTATAATTTCTTCTTACAGAAAAAATGAATCATATTGCTGTAAAGTGAACTCACTCTTCAAATGACAAATACTATGACAACTTCAAGAGTTCAATTCTGGTATCTACAAGAGGCATCTCGCTGAAGGCCAATCTCACACTGCTAAGACATGGACTTAGTCTCCCCTGCAACTCCTCTCAGTGGCAAGAGTGTCAGCGGAGTCAGTATAAAGAGTACTGGTAGCAGCGGGTCGTCTACTCTGGGCACACCTCTTGATGCACCAGTATCAAAGGTACAGTATATAATCTATGCTTAAATTTGCAGAAAAATTAATGATAAATGTAAATCATAAAAATGAAGAATCAGGAGCAATTGCAGGATTCGCCTGTGTTTTGTTCGATAGTATAGAGTGCCCCGCTATACCATTAATAAAGTTTATGGTGTGTAGTTAACTGATATATGCGACCATGCTATAGCTTGTCCTAAATGGTCCTATCCAGTAAGTAACATTATGAAAAACATATTGTTGTGTCATTGCATGCTTGACACCAGGAAAATAACACTGGTAATTTCTTGGTTTGTTTCATTTGTGCGGACTGTATCTTAGGAAGACAAAGTCAAGGTTTTATATGCTCAACTAAAGAGCCATATCTGCTTCTGTCACTGAATGAATGAAATTATCTCAGAGTTTCTGCATGTTTTGTGTTTTACTTATACAGACCAAGTCAAAGAAAGGCAAAACCAAGGTTCTATATTTCTGGTCCAGCGAAGATGTTAATAAATGGCTCCGCAAGCACTGCGGACAGTACCACCAGCTGTATGGGGATCTGTTTCTTAAGCATGAGATAAGTGGTAAGAAGAAATCCGGAAATTTGTCCGTGGTTACCTAGGTTAACCGTTATACGGAAGCCCATATCGTGGATTTCGGATCACTTCTTGGTAACATTTGCTGTGTTTTGGCTTTGCCCTACCCATTGATAAAGCTATGTCAATACTGTAATGTAAAACTTGTTCTTCTCCTAGCTCTAATATACTAACATTATGTATCTGTTCATTTATATACCAGAAGGTTCCTGGACATCTCTCATACGCAACAGGAGAAAGTCGTGTCTCAAATAGTTATATTTACCGGTAATGTCTTTTTCATATTATGATTGTTTTTAGGAAGAACTCTGGTGCGACTAAATGACGTCAAGTTGCTGAAAATCGGCATAACGGACACATTTCATAGGTTTGCGCTTCTACTTGAATATCATATCAGTTTTCACTGTAAGCAATGATTGACAAGTCTTCAAAACGTAAAAGTGAGAAAATGGAAAACAAGCAACTTTTACCTTACCTTTGATTTCTGTTATCGCCGGATAGTTTATTTGCACTCATGAACTTGTTCTAACATAGTTGCCTCTTGGATAGGTCTCTATGTTATATATGTTATCCATTTTTTTGAGTTTTTATTAACATATCCTATGTCTACCAACAGGGAAGAGTTGATGCGTCACATTTTGAGACTGAAATTAAAGACTGAGCAGCAAGAATTGAAAACCTTGGAGCAACGCGGTACGTTCAAATATAGTTATTCTGTGACTTCATCGGCTTTACTGATCATTAAACAACATTCAGTCATTAGTATGTCTTGGACCATAAATTTAATTAAAATTAAATTGCCCTAGTCTGTATAAGATGTGTGTTGGATTGTATCAAAGGTCATTCAGTACTGTATTTTATTTCGTCTTTCAACGAGTTTCAGGCGGGGTATCATTCGAACGAAAGTGATGATGTGTGCCTCGTAAAGAAAGCATGACGGAACATTACTGTGACCACACGGCCGGCGGGCAATGGAGGTTTAGTGAAGTCACCAATCTCATAATGGAACATTACTATCACCACACTACCGTGCGGCGATGGCAGTTTAGCAACATCACCAATCTCATTATGGAACGTTGTTCTTTTCCACGATGTACGATGATGGCGGCTTGGTGATCTCTTTAATCGGGACGTAGATGTCTTCTAAGCAACTTTTTTTCCTCTTTTCTGTCGGTCGTTGTACCCACTTGTCTGTTGCCCTCGATATAATATATTTTGCACGTTATTCGTGATGAAAAAACCTACATGTATGTCAATGTACGTTATATTTTTCGATCAAAGTCTAAATTAGTGCATATGGATTTGTGAAAGACGAAGTGTTCGACGTATTTTTGGTTATCTGTTTTTGAAACTCCTCCTCTTAAATAGCAATGGGGGCTCTCCGTCGCCTTGGCTTGGTGCGCGGGAAATTTGTGTTTTGTTATCATAATTTTAAAGGAAGAACTCGCTTTGCGCACTCCGTCTTGTGGATAACGCAATATGTAGTCGCTTGCCCGCCTCCCACCCTTTTTGTTCTTCAGTGTTCGCGATCAGAAATCGAGATTTCTGGTAATTTCTATGCTAGTCTTAAGCATTTGGTGATTTTCTGCTTTTATACTTGTTGGGCGTGCAATTGATATACCTAATTATCATCCGTGCAGATGTTGAACCTGGCGCATTCCTATAGCGACGTTTCTAGTACTCTAGGTCAGCGACAAGATATTTCTAGCACAACAAGGTCGTTTACTTACAATTACTGCACCAAGCAGTATTAATTAAGTACATTATGGTCTGCGGCTGTAATCCTCACTGAAATATGACTTGCTGCAACTGCTCAAATAACTTCTTCAGTCGGTTTGTGGTCTACAATGGATAATATATGCCAGGTAACAATGTAGATTGTGGGGTCAGAACCCACCATGTGACTATTGCCTTCGGCCAACGTGCCATATGTCACTGCTATTGCATTCCAGTTGTATAAAATCGGGTCCTTCGTGCTATACTTGAAAGTGTGTGCGCTTAAGCTTTAATCATTAAGTGATGTTCTGAAAAAGCGATTCGTGATAAAGGATGCATCCTGCCACGGATTTTGTAAGAATCGTCTAAATAGTCGCTTTATGGAGGGGGTATGATTACCTGTAATTTCCAAAATGGGAGTTTTGTGATTGCAATAGAGTTTTTGTGTTCGCTATTTTTTTTCAAATGTGAGATTTGGCAAACTAATGACTTGTAAATTCACTTGAGTTGGTATGATTGTTGTGATACTAAACACTTTGAATTGTTGCAGATTGTTATTGCTCAATGTCACCATCCTGTTAAGAGGTCTAGCAATGCGGTGTATCTGCAATTAAGCTCTTCACTGTCCCCGAAGAACCTTCTGTCCCCCCACTCAAACAGTTGTAGCATTTATAGTCAAAGTTACTGTTTAATTGTGCTTGTAAAATATAAAAGGAATAAGAGTATGATTGATATGCTTTGAATAATCACATAATTAATTTCGTATCGTTTTGTGGAAAAGAACTGTACCGCCTCGAAGCGAAATGAAATCTCAATTCTAGTCGCAGACTTGAGACTTCAGACTAATGGGGTTATTTAGCTATAGATACACTGCAGATCCTCGAGAAAAATTGAAAGCTGCAAGTATGAAACTATGTGTAGCGAAGATTTTTTATAGCTGTAACAACGGGTTGATTACTCTATATAAAAAATTAATATAAATGCAAATAACATTTAAATCAGTATATTATAATTATATCGGTATATGCCCTGCTTCTGTGCTTTTAAATATATATATATATGTCTATTCATAGTATGTCAAAGTGCTATGTTATCTTACGTGGTTAATTATATGCGCTTGTTACTTTCATCAAAGGGAAGTTGTTCCAGTTTAACATGTATGTTTATATATATGTCATGCCATCTTGGTTGTTATAAAGAATGATGTCCAGATGAAACCTGCCTTTTCGTTTCGGTTTATTGAATTTGTACGTACGAAACCATTGACGTTGACAAATGCCATTATATTGAAAAGTGCTAAGCTGTCCTTGGAACATCGACCACCAGTGACGTCAGTAGGACTCCGTGTCCTTGTCCACAAGATCACCGTAGTAAACGGTGATCGTCTTCAACTTCTTGTTCAGCAAGTTTTGTTCGATTTCCACTTGTCCCCCGGGTCCAGCAAGCGACGTCAACTGTCGAACGAAAATAAAGACATTCCTCTAATACCAATTAGATGGAATCTCTACAACGATATATTTGTAATACTAATTGGTCGCCCGATGATAATGTCGCCTGTCCGTAAAATTATTCCGATCGTTTTTTCACAACCTTAAGTACTTCATACGCCTGCCGTAACATCACGAGATTATGAAAACTGATTTTTTGAAAACGTCGCGGCTGAAACCGATAGTTCACGGTATAGAGTATCACTTAACACAGCATTATGGGTAATTCATTGTTAACGCAGGGTCCCGCACCTGTTCTACGTCAGCGTTCCGCGGCATGAAGTAAGCAATGCTCTCGGTGATCTTCCGACTAACTTCAAAGATCTGGAATCTGGCGGAAAATGAAACGAGAGAGAAAAATAAATCGGTGACACATAAATATCTATAGATGACTTCATTTCGATTGTTTTGAAACAAAATCATATTTGCAGGTAAGCGTTATCTACACGCAAAGTCGGAACGTGGTATTAATTCCTGCAATGTGAGAATATTCAGGAACACCAGAAGGATCCAAACAGAACGACGTGTACCTATATCGTAAAGATAACTGGCTTTGTGAGGGAAATATCCTAGACCCGACCCAAGCTATATATGCAAGCTGAATACTAACGCGGCTTCACCTTTTACTGCCAGCAAAGAGACCACAGACGCAGTCCATGACCACAGAATATTTCTGATAGCTGTGACATACCCGTCGGGCTGTATCATGGTATGGATGTCAAAGACGTCGGCACTGAGGTAGTCCGGTCCACCCCAGGGCGGGCTCAGGAAGACGACGTCTGCTTTGAGTTGTGGCGCCACCTTCAGGTAGTCTCCGACGATGAACTCGATGCGGTCAGCCACGTGGTAGACCTCAGCATTATGGCGGGCTAACTCCACCTTGACTGGGTCGATGTCGACCGCTATCACTACAAGTGTGATATCGAGGCTTCATCAAATCATGAATCTAGATATTTTCACATCTCAATTATCAGCAATAGAGAAGTTTATTGTCAATGTGTGTCGGCTCTTTTCATTCCTGAAAGTAACCACCAAAGTCGTCATTTGCATAAATGATTTTACAAATTAGAAAAAAATAGATAACATGCTTATTACCAGTCATAGTTAATAAAATAAATTGGCTGTGGTTCTAATTCGACAAGCATGTAAGTTATAGCAAGATTATATGCTGACATACCTCGTTCGCATGTGAATGCAAACTGAATGGCGTTCCCGCCGACCCCGCAGAATGCATCCACAATGACGTCACAGCGGCACCGTTCCGCGATGTGCTCAGCGATTTTTTCCGGGGTGACAGAAAACCAACCCTCTGAAGTAAATGAAATGAATTGGTGTTTTAGGCAGTTTTTGTTAACACAAGGGTTAAACTGAACCAAGGAATCTCCCGAGATAATAGGATCGATGGATAAAGCATGCCCCAGATTAGGTCCCCGGGCCAAGATTCGAATTGCGGTGAAGTGCGCTAACCCGAATGCAAGGAAGCTCGCCCCCCACCCCCACACCAACCCTCTAAAAGTGATAACCCAACCCAAACTTCTGCATAGTAATCATTATAAACCAATATGTCTTAATCGGCAGAAATTTATCAAGGTTTCGGTTATGGGAATATGATAAAATGCTACACATCTGAATGTTATAGTATGTACAGTTCTTTTGTTGGGACGGGGGGCCAAACTACGGGCTACTTGTGGTCAAGAAACTGGATAATGAACTAAAAGATCGGTGAAACGAAGCCCAATCTCAGATTCAGGCCTACCTCGATCCAGTCTTATCCCTTCGTCGAACCTCGAGAAGAGTCTGTAGCGCTGCGCCCAATACTTCCACAGTTCCATGTCGGACATGATTTCATCCGGAAGTTCAGGGCGCCGACCTTTACCCTTCTTCCTTGGCTTCCGCTTCCGTTTGGACTGCGGGATTTCAACTATGTCGGAAGTGACGTTGTCGGGAGCACTGCCGCTTGCCAACTCCTCGTCTCCACTGCACCTGGCAGCTGCGGAGCGTTTCCCCGGTGACCCGCCGCCATCCTCTTCTATCTCCGTACGGTCCACAGGGAGTGAACTCACCAGATCTCTTGTATAAGGAGAGCTACGACCGATATCAAAGCCATTTTGATCTTGACTAAGATCCAAACTTCCCGCATCTGGATGACTATGCGAGGCATTCGCAGATTTCAAGAAGTCCTTCACTTCTTCCGTTTTCGTACTGAGTACATCTGTGTCTATGTCGTCTTCCTCCTTGGTTTCCTGTCTATTCGAGACCGATAACTCAACAGTTTTCTCCATGAAAGCTTTGGCTTTGAGAAGAGTTTTGCTTTCTCTCACGGGACCACCCGAACCGTCCATGTCGAAGCGTAGGTGGTTCGGCGTCTGTCCCAAATTGAGGCTCTTTGTTTGTTGCTTTAGACGCCTCTCCTTGTACGTCACGTGGGCTTTCGTAACCCCTGCTTGGTCTTTGTACCTGAAACCATTTATGAAAAGCAGCATGAAACAGAAGTACCGGTAAGTCATTTGCCCCAATAACAGAAATCTGGGTCATTGCAATAAGCATATGTCGCAACAAAACTTCAGCTTACGTGTGCATGTATTATAATATATATATATATTTAATATACCTGGGGTGTTGTCCAATACTCATGCTGTATCCCATTAAAGCAAATGCAGATGAAACTTTCCGCTTGGATTCTTCATCGTCGTCTGTATCAGAACTTGCGTCTTGCATGTGCCTGAAAATAAAGACATATATAACCATTAGTTCAACAAGGCTTAACAATCAACACTCACATAATGGGCAACAGGTAAAATCGAGTTCATGATCGGACAAATACAGGTGTATGTGCATACTAAGCACACACACTTTCCCGCACAAAAATGGGGGCCGGCGCGATAGCTCATTGAGTTAGAGCGCTCGCATTGATTGCTCTGGCCACCTGAGAGCCTAACGGCACGTGGATCGGTGGTTCGAGCCCTGCTGTGGCCATGTCTCTGTGGTCGCAGGATAAAGATCCCATGTTTTTCTTCGTAAAGAGTAGGGGGTTACCCCCGGGGATATGGCTCCACTCTCCCTCGCTTCTTCCATTGACGCGATATGACCAAAAGTGGTTAAAGCGTCCTGAATAACCAACCAACCCGCATAAAATGGCATAAAATACAACCCCTCCATTCCAGTTCACATTTAAAATCACCTTTCAACAAATACAGGAACATAAACAATCATAATTCGCGCTTTTTGGGTACTCGAGATGCTAATGTGTCATTTTAACGTTCGGACCATTGCTTACCCTCGAGGAAGCTTTGTAGGACGTTCCTCGGGGGGATCCTCGCCATCACTGGACCCGCCACCAGACAGACGCTGACTGGTTCCACGCCTCCGCACAGGGCTAGTGCTACCTCCCGCCACATCTAATCATACAAGTTCCATAGGTTGATTACGTGTGATAGATTTTAAAGTTACTAATAATGCTAGAAGGTAAAGTGCGAGAAACAGATTAGCAGCGCCGCATAAATATAAATCCAGGTTTTTAACACATAACCACACTCTAAAAATCAATTAATCTTACCCTACCTATCCCCAGAGTCTATCCCTCTGTGTCAACCCATGGTCCACTCTTTACCTTGTGAGGTAGCGTTCTCTGTTGAGGTTTTCTGTCGGTTCTTCCGCCGCTTTCGTCCTGACTTTCCATCCTCAGGTTCGTCAGTGTCGGAGTCTGTCTCTGCATCCAACGCAGAACAGCTGCTCGTTTGCGCCAACGTCGATGGTAAGATATCTGGGGCTGGGGCATCATTACCGGCATCGAGTCGCAACGCTTCAAGTGTCTGAGCCACAGACATCAGTGCAGAACGGTTAAATTGACGCTTCCCTTTGTTTCGGGGAGCGGCCTTTTTTTTTCCGGCATTGTCACATCCACCCTTTCCTCTTTCCGTTTCATCACAAGTTCCATCAGCCTGTGCTGCTGTTCCTTCGATTGAGCCTCTTAAGCTATCAATGGGCGCTGAATATCTCACGTTCTCATCAACACTTGTCCTCCGGTCTTCACCGATATCAGAGTTAGTGCACTGCTCGGTATCCTCCACCTCATTCAGGCCCCCTGGCATCCCTGCCTCACTTACGTCAGCGTCCCCTGCCTCACTCAGGTCAGCGTCCCCTGCCTCGCCCAGACCCCGTGTGATCCCCACCAGGCTAGTGTCCCCTGCCTCATCCCCCACCCCAGTGCCCCCTTCCTCACCGACACCAGCATTTCCATACCACTCCCGGTACTGGTTGGAGTAGTACCAGTACGTCTCCTGGTAGTGCTCCTGCCACAAGGCCTGCCAAGCATCATGGTAGTCACCATCGGGGGCATCCTCCTCGTCACACGGCCGCCCGGCGTGACCATCACCCTCCCCTCCACCGTCGTCATCGCCGTCTGCGCGGGCCGGAGCGGCTGCCGCGTAGTCGTGTAAACAACTCACCCTCGCCACCGCCGCGGCCCTGTCCTCCTCGGGGAGCGCGACCCCTGGTTCCGACGTTGCTAACTCGCCCTGGACACGCGGCTCTTGTAAGCTGTGCATCGTGTCCCCGATCACCTGGTCAGTCGGTCTCCCACCGCCATCGCCACCGGCCACGTCAGGCGGGGCAGGTGAGGCTCCTCCCACGACCTCTTCTCGGGCGGCCACCGGCACCAGCACAGTCTCCATGGCCTCGTGGTTGATTTGATCCGGGTATTTCTCTACCCACCCCTGCCATACTAATTGTTCACCATATGTGGACCAGTACGCCTCCCATCCTCCCGGCTCCTCCTCCACTGTTGTGCGTTGACCGTCTCCGGCTGACAGAGTAACACCCTGCTCTGACCGGGAAACCTCTTCAGTTTCTTCATACTTCTGCCTTCTCTTGGTGTTTCGTTTCTTTTTACTGTTCTTCTTCTTTCCTTGCATCTTTGAATTCTGAGAAGAAACACAATAACATTTCATTTCAAGCTATATCCACTCGAGGGAATGTCATAATATATATGCAATTATAATAAATGGTTACCGGTATGACCTGAAAATATTTACCGTATTTATATATGTATGCATCTTTCAAGCATTAAGGATTATGGTCATCAACAAGTTTAGGTTCTACCATGGTTCCTTAGAAGATAGTAAGTATGAAACATAAGGGAATTATTAGTGCACTAGATATCAGCATTATGAACTTGATCTGATTTACCATACAGGACAACAGTGCTAGATTCAAGAATATATAACCAATTAATATTTATTCTACCATTCTTACTTGGTTTTGATAGTCAGTGGCACCAAAAGTCACTGGAAGTCCCATCTGCATCATCATCTCCATTTCTGAGTTTAGCTCACCAGGTGACTGCTTATTAGCAGCATTTTGTGGGTGACAGTCCTTATCACTTTCACCAAACTCGTCACTACTTGATGATGATGCACCTTCCTTGATCACATAACTTGGATCCTCCATACCACCATCAGAATGAACGCCATCATCAATACCTTTTTTGTACAGCACATGATCTCTGCAATTTTAAGTATCAAAAGTAAACACCTCAATGTATCGGAGGGTATACAGGTATGAGGATAATACACACATTCAACATGTAAGTAACCTATTATGCAAAGAAAGACATAATATATTTACACTTGACAACAGTGGAACAGACTACCTACCTATAGGAGGTCTCCCTAATATTATATGTGAACAAGACAGATATATATAATTAATACTCTAGTATGAACCATATAAACACTATATAATACTTGTATTGAACAGATTTTTGATATAATAGTTATGAACAATATATAATTTAATAGTAATAAATTTAAATATGATACAAAAGCTAGGTATGAAATAAGTCATATACCTGATAAATGCTCGTGTACATTGACACTGTACACATAGTGCCTTTGGTAGACCATCAAGATACATTTTCACTTCAGCAAGTCTACACCAGTGTTCAGTCATCTGTAATGCAAAATTTTTAAATGCTTCAAGTACTTATCATGGTACACAAGGTCATTTGCAACTTAAAAAAAAAAAAATATGTTTCTTTAATGCCCTATGCAAAGTTGATGAAGCTAATGATGAGAATTAATAGTTATCACTAGACCAGATATTTATTTTATAAGCTTTCACTCTCTCACTCTCTTGGCAGATAGGGATAACTCCTGGTCTCTACAGCCCATTCCCTTTATTATCTCCAAAATATAATATAAATGTCACCATCATCTACGCCGGTACCACCCTCATCCAGCAGCCACACTGATCAACAGCTAGCCCTGATACATAGCTGCTCATAGGTGTGCACGCATTGTGTAGCTTTTTGCCTTTATCAATAAATTGCCTACCATCCAAAGTGATAAAAAGTAATTCCCGAACCCGCAAGCCGTAATCACCAATACCAGTCCCCCAACTCCCCTTCACCTTCCACAGCTTCCCAGACATAACAAGTTCAAAGACAGACGCTGTACAAATACCACGCCGCCTGCCAGCTGCTATTAACTCCCCCCCCCCCACCCCACCCCTACATACATTGCTGGGCGAGAGCCGGCCCCCCGACCACCCCCACCTCTCGCGAGCCATCCTCCCCCACCCACCCCCTCCTCTCGGCCGGCGAGAGCCACCCCCCCCCACGGTGGGCGAGACTTTCGTACCTCCGGGGCAAGACTTCAGCCCGCCTAGGTAGCCATTTGGGCTGAGACCGCCGAGTCGTACGCACGGGAAACTTATAGGTGGATATATATACACTTTTCGGATACCAAATTGCTCGGATGTCACTTCTTATGTTGCATTAAGGTAAGGGCTTTCATAATATCATCATATCATCACACATTTGCCCTTAGTGTCGATTTGTACGAACTTCGGAGGTTTTCGGCACTACTGCGGCTTTTTGTACCTGCCCCACACTCTAGGAGCAGACTATTTACGCAATAGTATAATACAGCGAAGGTAATACATCCCTATTATCGCTCACCACAAAGTAACAATCACTTACCTCCACGATGTCTTCATATTGCATAATCAAGTAACATTACCAACTAAGCACGACGTTTCATGTTATATAACATGTGACAATAAACAAAGATCATATGCTTACCGTCGAAAATAGCGATTGAGAATCACTTTCATGCCGCCCGACAGGCAAGCAAAGTCTGTGGACCCCGAATCAACAGCGCACCGGATGTTGACATCACGTGGTACAAGCACGTGTCTTTTGTTGTGCGACACGCCCACTGCACATTGCCCTTGCGCTGCATGCACCAGTGACTCCCCTAGGCATCCCCTTGTTCCCGCTACCTGCAGTGCGAGCGCCTGATGGCAAAGTGAACGCTCGCTTTGAAGCCCCATAGCCATGACAGAGTGTGGTGATGGCCATTGGTGTGAAACGAGGCCTTTTCATACTGGTCTGACGGGCGCCAAACCTCGATACGGTAGAAGAAAAGTGCATTTTTCACCGTCTGGTGGGAGCACATCACTGTTAGTTGGCGGTGGACTGGGTGCTCACTGTCGAGGGGAGTCAGAAATACACAGAGCGCCCACACACAAAATACACTCCCTCCGAATGCACTTTATAGGAGCGCAGCTGAACATTGCAGCCTTCGCGGTGGGTGTTACATGGTAACCTATCGGGCGGGGAAAGGCAGCCTTCAAGATGTCCATCGAATTGGAGCCCGAGGAATATGCGGATGAGATACCCGCCCTGCCACTGAACGAATTTCTCGAATGTTTCTCCTCTCCACAGAGAGGTAAAATCGTTGAAGGCCTCAAAGACGAGTTTGATGCCAATGAGGCCTTTGACATTCCGCCAGGGGCGTCTCTTAACTTCCACAGGAAGGTCAGCCCGAACGTGCCAGTCAGCTTCCAGGATGGTTGGGGCGCGTCTGCAACAACGTCTCGCGTTAAAGTCACCATTCCCGTGGAGTTTCCAGGCAAATTCTACCTGCTACCTTTTGATCCCGTCTCAGAGGATTGCTCGCCGGATCATATATATCACACGGTGGAGGACTTAGTCCGGGCCTTCCCACTGAGCGTCCAGGCCAATGCCTCATACGGAGACCGCCTCCTGGATCCGACCTCCTCTCTCAAAGTTGGCGATCGCCTTAAATTGCTGCGACTTATTGTCACTGATGGAATTAAATATCTACAATGCCGATTGTTCAACGAACCCAGATTGTTGCTTCTACCAATGGTGTGTCAAGGGGATTTCACGGTGCTAAATGACGAGACCAGCTATATGTTGGCTGACTTGATTAGCTTGGTGCCACGGAAAAGGCGTGCGGAGTTGGTCCCAGATGCGGCCGCCAAGATCCCGGGCCTGCCATCCAACTATACTGGGGACTTATTCATTGAGGTACCCGAGTCATTCGTGGAAGCAAGTCCCGTCAACGATCCGGGCCTCATCATCGGATTACCGCTGGATCTGGACATTATGATCCAGCCAGACGAGAGTGTCTTCGACCGGGGACAGCTCCTCAGTAGTTTTGCCCACAACAACCGTAACCTATTTCCGGTGGCGGTGCGAGTGACGGACTGGGATGAGGAGACCTCCATCCTTGAGCACCACTTCATCAAGCCGGGGGTGGAAATTGTGCTCCATGGGTGGACCAGGCAATCAAAGGTGCTCTGTAGGTCTGGAAATAATTACTTTGCCGTCCCACTCACGTATCAGGGCAAATTCAAACTTAAGCCAAAGCAATATGTCGGCGTGACCGAGCTGCTTAATGCTTACCCCGGCAACAAGCTGAGAGTGATCCACACCGACGTGGACGAACCAGGATTCCCTCTCGTCCAGGGTGACGTCATCCGGATACGACGAGAGGACTCCATCAAGAAACATTTCCGGGAGGTCGAACTAAAATGCGAGAAGTTTGACGCCAACGGCAGGACGAGTACGCTGAAGCTTCCTCTGGGTTCGGCGGCCGTCTTTGAGGAGCTTGTGGATGACGGCAGCGTAGATGGGTACGCCGTGAGGGAGCTCGTATCGTTCGTGTCTGATCAAGAGATCGTTGTCGAGCTGACAACGGTAAGCGCCGATCAAAAGGATCCGGAGCAAGACCTCCCCCGAGGGGTTCCCCTTACAATGTGCGACTTCATCGTCGAGCCAGCCGTCTACGTCAGCGTAGACACGGTCGAAAGCCCCGCATTCCATATCCCCCTGAGGACTCTCATATACCTGACGTTTCTCGTCCAGTACGAAAAGAACGCCAGCCCACTTCTGACCAAGAACAACCCCCGCCTGTCAACGCTGGATCGTTGCGTCGAGGCCATTACCGCAGATGTGTTTGGGTCCCTGCGACCAAAGCGCCCTCTGGAGACGGAGGTATTTGGCGAGGCTGTTGCTACCGCCGTTCCCGAGACCACTTCATCCTGGTGGGTTCAGTATACGATAAAAACTATGTCACCAAAACAAGCTAGAGTGACGGTTATTGCCTGTAGCGTAGCCGAAAAAGTTTTATCAAATCGCCGCGATATTATGTCGTCTCTGTACTTTAACAAGGCGACCTGTACGCTGGTTATATATACCGTTGTCAGGTTCTGTTTTATTCATGTTTTTGTTACTGATATGTAAACAGGAAACGCTTCAAGACAGGAAACGCTGAACATGACCTGTTATTTAATTGTAGGGCGAGGGCAGAAAGCCGGAATCAATGGCCTGAGACGCACGAATTTGCTCGCTCCAACGATCGCCCACCGTCAGTGACTGGTTGTAAGTTTTATCTACAGGATACATCCATATTGCAACGTTTTTTTTGTAAGAAAGTGACATTACATAAGTATAATTTGGTCCAACTATCACTATTTTTGCCACGTACGTCTCCTATTGAATGTGAAAACATTGACGGTCTTTTCTTGTATTTCCTTTTAGCCGATATGCTGCTGGTTAAATCCAGAGGTTTGGGCTCCCGAATCAAAAACAAATTTCGAAGACACAAATCTACAGAAAATCTGTACAGGAGTAGCAGCAAGCAAGACTCGGCGAAGTCAGGTATGCCGACACATTTTGTCAATTTCATGCAAATTAAAATGAAATAGAATTACTTATGATGACGGAAACCGGGTCTAAACGGTTCGTTTCTTTTTTGACTAGTGATACCTTTCATATATAACAAATATGTTAATACAGTATTAACGCTTATTTCTTTATTTATGCATATTTATGAAACTGTGACTGCAACAATCGATTAATCATCTTTCCATCACTTGAGATAACACGAAATATATCTGACTTATTATGCACCAAGTACGTACATATTTATAAGACTTCAAATGTTTGACCTTCAAATATCCAGTTAGTGACAATATGAGTATATTGAACAGTCAAGCGTGAGAACGTCGCCAGTATTTTTCAGTCATCTATCAGTCATCTATTCAGTTCAGTCTATTTCAATAGTCTATCTACAAATCATGTATGATTTGACATGTTTCATTGTGTGATGGGATTTGCGCACCATCGCTAACACAACATTAGCAGCCGGTTGTTTACATTGCTTCAGTCCTGAGAACTTTGTGCAATAGCTTTGACCTATAATAGAGATAATAATATATTTATTTCGTATTATAGGCTGGCATCTAGCCAAGGTACATAAGCAAAACAAGAACAAAAAGGACACCCTTGGCCTATATACAGCTATATTTTTCTATATTTACATCAATATAAGCTTACATACACGTATATAGATACATACCTCCCGGTTTCCCCATCACGAGCATGACACAGCCACATTTTACTCGGACGACGTTTTTTATAAAGAACCCAGAGCTGTAAAAACATTCGCCCCCCACAGGTGTCGAGAAAGCTCAAGGTCGCCAAACGAAATGATTACGCCCTTCACTGCCTTTGATGAAGTGATCGCGTCTCCCTATAAACATAGGCTTTAGGCAAAATGAATGGCGTCGAAGGCCCAAAATATCCAAGACAGCGAATAGTTACAGTGAAATCTTTACACGACTGGGCCGTATGTTTCGGGCTGGCGACAGGCAACACAAATAACCTCTGCTTGCCTTTGAGAAAATCTGAGCGAATCGTTTAAATATACCTGATGCGGAGAAGTTGGCTGATAGTATCGATAAGTACCGGATGTTCGATTCCTACATGCGAACTTTGTTGCGACGTAAACTTTGTTGCGACGTAAACTTTGTTGCGACGTAAACTTTGTTGCGACGTAACTTTGTTGCGACGTAAACTTTGTTGCGACGTAAACTTCAGTTTAAAGTCACCATCAGGGTAGGTGAGGGACCAATGGGCCATCAACGACGGCTTCTTTGTCTCGTGTGCTCTATTGTTGACATGAGTCACTCGATATTGATCGGAGCTTATACACACGCCCTTAGTGTTGCGTCGAGCCACCCATTGTTCGTTTGCCCCCCGCCATCCTCCCCCTCTCTCCATTTGTATAGCCATTGCCTATAGTGTCCTCTGTGTCGTCAAAATGCCGCTCATAGGACTAATTAAATGCGGTGGGGTCGATAAGGCATCAGACAAGCCCCCACCCCTCCCCCGATAAGGCTCCTTTTTCAATCGCCGACGATCACATGTAAATGGCGGCGTATTAAATAAAGATCGCGCGACAGCCAACAGCTGTGGCTTCCCCTTGTGACATCCTTCCAGCCCGGCTTTGTCGCGCCAGGCAAGTCTTTGGGGGAGACAATTGGAAATAAAACACCCTTGCCTAGAATCAACGTGTCACAGATGTTAGTTAGTAGCAGGCGTCATTGGTTGCCAAAACCAATAACAGCGCTGGAAATAAATCCACGGCTGTGTTGAATGTGAATCGTATTGTTCGCATGTGAGAGAACCAGCATCATGGAAGAGCCCCAGTATACAGTGGAACAGTCGGCCAATAAGTAAATTAACCTCCCGCTGTTTCTAGTTAACTCTGAAATGTATGGCGTCGTGGATGACTTGTGTACGCCTTATATGGGTCGAATGACAAGTAATAACGACACACCGTTTAGCATGCAAACACAGTCCATTATACGACTTTAATTTTTAAAATGTATGAGACACCTACTTTCTTTCTTTATATAATAACTAATATATGTCTTCGTATCGTTCAAAGAGAACAACCGAGGGTTCGGTTCGCACGTCGGCCATGATCTCTGACCGTTCCTCATAAATTATCGCCGAAAGCTAGCTGGTCCAGGACTTTGGTGGCATTTGGTAAAGGTTGTGTGCAAGCAAAAGGCAAGGGTGTGGACACAGGACGTTGAACCTCCCCCCCCCCCCACTCCCCCGCCTCCTGGTGCTAGACTTGGAGCCCATCGGAAATGAGTGCCCCCCCCCCACCCCTCTCCCCTAAAATAATGTACATACCTTTAATAGACAGGGGACATTTTTGTTAGGGGACCGAATGCTGTCACAAATGAACGGATTTGGAGGAGATGGGGTGACAGCTGATGGTGACGGGGCAACTGTCTGCTGATGGTGGCGGGCGTGGGGTGACAGCTGATGGTGACGGGGCAACTGTCTGCTGATGGTGGCGGGCGTGGGGTGACAGATGATGGGGCTGGGATGACAGCCGATGGGGTGGGTGGGTGCTATTTAATGGTGGGTGCATGATGACGTGCGGCGTGTCGAGTGAGGTGAATCTACTAGTCCACCCCACCCCCACCTCGCATCCTCCACCATACCCCACTTCAATTAAAAGGCGACAGATTTCTTCACCTTATTCGAACCGTTCCGCGGCTTCTTTGCAGCTTGATCTAGATTTTAATCGCAGAT
The DNA here is from genome assembly GCA_964019135.1 of Arenicola marina. Lineage (NCBI taxonomy): Eukaryota > Metazoa > Annelida > Polychaeta > Arenicolidae > Arenicola > Arenicola marina. The sequence goes on along the minus strand of OZ025249.1, from coordinate 30,112,091 downwards.
ACCGACAAAAACAATTCATCCACTTTATGCACTGTACGTACGCATTCCCAAACGTGTCTATTGGCGGCAACTAATTAGTGCTGGTGTCTTTTAGATTTCAGCGAGTTCTCCCTCCCTCGTCAGAAGGACATAGAATACACGGCCGCATCCACTGGCCCCACAGGTGAGTCCGCCTTGCGAGCATGGGGTGCGGGAGGGAGGGGTAGGGTGACTATGCCCCGGGCGGCCGACCGGCTGGACCTCCTCCCGGCCTGACTCCGCGGGTATCACTGTGAACTATGGGGCTCTATCCGAGAGTCACTCAGGCGTGGCGCGACCAATGTTAGCCAGTTTCACACTGGGGCCGCACAGCTATAGACTATGAATGGGGAATTGAAAAGGTAGCCTCGAGGGGGGTATGGGGGGTGGGGGGGGGGGGCGAGGTCAACACAAGTGTTGAATAGAAATACTTGCGAACTGTTTGAATATCGTTCTATTAGGCCTGTTTGATCAACTAATTTGTGAAATTACATATCTCCTATACGAAAGCGACAAAACAAGGACATTTATATTTATTTTATTAGCATATTTAACCTTGTCTGAAAAAGAGTGTGCCATAGGAGAGGTTTGTTAAAAGTTCCTCAAGCATTTAAGTACATAAGTTACTTGCGCACTTAAAGACGAGATTTACTAAAATCTCGAAAATGCTTGCTCGTAAGTTATGTATATAACATATATGTTGTGTTGCTAGGTCAAAGAGAAAAGTCTTCAGTCTAATCTTAATGATCTTGCAACTAAGTTGTGTCATGTTTACACAATGATCAAAAATCGCTGTGTAACGCATACCCGTTCAATTAACATGTTAAGTGAAGCGTAATATGAAATGATCTCCGTAACTTTCAGAAAATGTGCTATTCGCTGACGGGGGACACGTGACCAAGGTGGTGAAGAACGGACACATCATAGCCGGCCATAACTTGCTCGAAGCCGAAGCCAAGAGTGCGTGGCCATTTTTGTTTTACAACTCAGCTGCATAATAATTTCGGATTTCACTACTCATCTAGATAGATGATAAATATGTGCAAAACGTCGCATGCTTCGATGTGAGTCGTCACAAGAGAAATTAGTTTCTTGAACGAGTTTCTCTGTGCACATAAGTTACAAAGTATGACACGTTTTGATGCAGTAAACGGGTATGTAAGAAATTGTATAGATCTGCAAAAAGACAGTATGTTGGGGTGAAAAAGATCAGTGACCCAGATTGTTGGAATTATGTATATGACTTGTAATTATGTACGCTTGGTATGTTACTACGTCTACTCGCTATTGCAGGGCCTCCTGTAACTGAGAGTAGCAGCTCCTCTCTCGAAGGTAAGTGGCGTCAAGTGTCAATATGTAAACCAAATGTTAACTTAATTGCAAATATTATTTATTGTTGGCAAGGTATCCTGATGTGGGCTTGGTAATGTATTCTTCATATTCTTTTTATAGCTATATATCTCGCTTTACAAAGCAATCGGCAATTTACGGCCAACAGTTTTGCATAGCAAATAAATATGCGTTTTTCACTTAATGTTTTTGTTAGCTATGGGGGTTTTGACACCGACTCTGGTTGTTACAGAGAGTACGACCTACCCCAGCGTGAGCAGCTCTTCCCCGTCCGTGTCCCCTACGTCCCCCCTCTCCCACCCAACGGGGATGAACCCCATGGCGGGCTGGGTGCGCCACTCCCAAGGTGGCCTTGCTGGGCACAAGGTCATCCAAAACGGCGACTCGCACTCCAATATGCCGGATTTCGCAAAGTCAACGCAGTCCGATACCCAAGGTTGGTCTGCGCATAAGTACCCGTATGCATGAGATATATTTTTTCGGGCCGATTTGGCACCCTATAGAATTGGCCAAAGGACCCCCCATCCCCCGACACCCACACACATATACACACACTCCGCCCATTGTCCAACGGTGGCCTTGGGTGATGCCCTCGGTCCAATGATTGTGGGTTCAGGTCGCCATCCTCCTCCCTCGGGCCTCCTCCCTGCTTGGCTTGTGATTATTCGTCGTAGGCCCTACTTGCATATTTGCTATATTGACGCGCTGTTGTATGTCTTGTAGCGATTCCCATTGATTTAATGCTATCCCGAAAGTAAAAGGCCTAAAAGCGTTCTGTCCCGAACCAACATTTATGCAATCGGCAGATATACCGTACCGATATCTGTGTAAAAATTCAAATGCAAGTTTATTTTCTTAATGCTAATGTCTTGTTGTGTACAGATTCTGGATCGGCACCCTCTGTGGGGTCACTTGGCTTACCACATATACCTCCAGGATTCGCTCTTGTTCCCGTGCCTCAAACAGAAGGTCAGTGACGTAACGAACCTTAAAATACGCCTGCTAGCTTTTCACAATAAAATGCGAAAAAAAAAATCTTAAAGGGAGCCACCAGCCGAGCCTCTAACGCTGCTTTACCGATTCATGTAATACCCAAGTGTCTATCCTCCAAATTACAGAGTTGGTCCTGTCTGTAGCTCACAATAAAATTTAGAAGTGATCGCCAGCCACGATTTCGTCGCTTAACCAGGCGGCAGCCGTTTTTGGAGGTGGGTCCGCGATTGACCAATCAGGAGGCGATATGGCACATTAAACTTTTCAAATGTTGGGGGTACTAAAATACGTGTATTGCGTACTATCGTCGGTCATTCCACCTACACGTTTGAAAATGAAGTTAATGTGTTTTTGTTCCTAAGATATAATGAGACTAATTAAGGCTATGACACCATGCGCACCTGATGTTTGCTGCAATGGCTGCATGCTCTATGAAGGTATGGGTTTTGTTTCAGTGCCTCCTGGCTATATGCTGGTTCCCATGTACCAGCCTCAAATGCACCCTGGGGGTCCTAACCCACAAGCCGTCAGACGTGAGTCCACCCAATGTATTTTATGATTGTTTACTGCTTTCTCTTTTTTTTCTCCATCTCTACTTTTCTCATATAGGAGTTATGTGTTACAACCCAAGAACGGGTTATCTTTAACAAATAAGTCTTTGGTAAGAACCGATTTATTGGATTTATTGGATTTATTGGATAAACCTATGTTGTCAGTTCGGACAAATTCGCCGAAGAAGAGTATTTCCTAGCTACGCATGGGAGAGGGACTAAGCCTAATTATAGTGGACATATATGATTCTAAACGTTATTTGTTGTTAGGAGATACACGTGAAAGATACTAATTTCTATATGTATATATGAGATAATCTGTCCTAATATGATTAAATATTAGACCCCTAAATAAATAAGGAGATAATTGATCATAATAAGGAAATATTAAATCCCAATACATGTACTATACACTCCTAATTAGGAGATGACATGAATTATACTAATGCACTTCACTATGACTTGGCTTGCGAGAGCGTGAGGGTTTGGGAAAGCGGTTGTGCCCCCCTTGATTTTGTGACATTATTTTTATTGACTGACCTGCAGAGTTGCCATATACCGTCAAAGCCTGTAGTTTCTGGGCCATGGCGGTGGGTGAATGAGGTGAGGGTGTCACCCGTACCGATAAGCACGTATAGCGGATGTCATAGTTTTAAGATGTTATGATTATTTATGTAATGATAAGAAGTTCTTGCACTGGCATGCCTAACCGTGTTGATTTATCTTCACATGGCTGGCGGCTAAAGCTTGCATCGAAGTATTCGCACGATTTGGCAATTTGCGATGCCACTGTGCATTTTCTTCACTCCATGTATACATTTATAAATAAGCCTCTTTTTAAAAGTTTTATTAATATCCTTGAAAATATTGCATTTAATTTCTGAATATCTCGCATTTTTATGTTGCACTTTTGCCTCAGTCCATTTCGTTTTATACTCCTCGAGTAAATATCCTGCTGTAAATCGCGCTTTGTGAAGTCTATTGCGCTTCTGGAGACGTTTTGGTTTATTTGAGACTTCATCACCCGGACAATACTGTGGTATGCAGCAGAGACAGGCAGACAGTATACACAGTCGCAAAGCGTAATAAGTGCGGGTTTCTTTGGGCGCATAGCGGGCGGTTTTGTCAATGCCTCTGGTTTTCGTTTGATGCAGTTTCCAGTGCAGGAGAAGAAGAGGACTATGACGACGGCGCGTCTGACGTCACGTTCTCCCGCTCGAGACAATGTGAGTGTTTACGTTTTGTATGTGACTGCTGTCATGCATAAAATACCGTTATACATACGGGCCGTGTAGTTTTGCTCATGCGACATGTGAGGTACGATGTGGAAGTTATTATAAGGCTTTTATGTCCCACTCTCCGGAAAAAATGGGACATGTTTTATTGCAACACAGTGTCGATACGCATGGTTTTACTTGACACTGTATGATAGAATTAAAAAGGATGAAGGTATGGGTCTGAGGTAGTTTTCTGAAATCAGGTAACCTGATTGTCATGTATGTTTTTTGATGCGCGTAAGCCTTTGATTTTTAGTAATACTGCTACTGCTACGCGGGTAACCGGAAAACTTATTATTGGAAACTGAATCGTGTATCTCTGTGTGAGTGTAGCAGGGGGCTGGGGGAGGGAATAGGGTCAAGGGAGGACAGGAGGGGTGGTTGGAAGCGGGTGACGTTGGCTGGTTAAATAGACATCGGGCATGATACGCCTGGTTGACAGACCATGATGCCCGCATTCCTTATCGCCAAAAAGCACTGCCGGCTGCCGCCTTTGACTCCAGCAGCCAGGACACATCAAGGGCTAGAATAAGGGACCCGATGTGGGGCGGGGGCTAGCGATCGTGAGGGGCGTCAATAGAATTTGAAGGGCTACATGAGGATCAGACGAAGAGGTGTGCGTGGGTACAACATAGAGTAGTGCTATGTATGTGTATGCATAAAGGGAGACTTAAACGCGTTTATGGAGGCGATGCCGTAATTTGATGAAATAAAGAAGAGAGCTTGCAGTAGTAAGTAGGCTGTTCCAGCTGGGATGTGTACCATGCTGTGTGGTCAAACTGTCGGCATATCGCGTTACACATTTAGTTTGCGTTGTCTCTACAAAAGCATAGGTGTCCGTGTTAAAACAAGCGACTTCAAAGTTTCTGGCATGTTTCGCACCCATTATTACCCCACCACCAGCGCGACCCATTGAATAACACGTCGAGGACCAATGTACACATCACCTTTAAGTCATGGCCCCCCCACCAGGTTTGAGCTTGAAATTACGGAGACACTTTTTACGCCATCCAGTACATGGTTGTGTATCGTGTTGCAAGGTGAATGGGGAAGGGGGTGTCATGATGAGCGAAAGAAGGCAGGGAGTGTGTAGTGGAGGAAGGGGGAGTAATTCTTATATATATATAACATGCATTATATAGTCCCTTCATGCATTTCCGCACGAATTTACACGAGCCATGGCAACCAGCATTTGCTTGCAATACTTCACTGCGCCCTTCCCCCTCCCTCCCCCCCCCCCCCACCCCTCCCACTTACATACCAGGGCACGACCTGAGGACAGGAGCCGTGGTGCATTGGCGCCCAGCGACCAGACTTGCGAGTATGAAAAATAAACATAGGACTTGACTTTAAGAAATACACCATCGGAGGTGCATAGCGTGAGTTTGAGGTCGTGCGAAGGTATATTGTATTAATTTAAAGGCTTGCGTTCACTCCAAACATATGGGGACCATTGTACGCAAGTCGAGAGACATATGAAAGGAACCCACGGGCATTGCGTCTGTACATAGTATTGTAACAATGTTGTAGCTCTAGTGCTCGCATAGCTATAGTTATCTGTACTTGTCTTATGCGCTAAAAACTCAGTTGGGCTGAAGTTTTCCGTAATCACTTTGGTCTGTGGACTAGGGGTTTATAACCGATCATAAATTTATCCAAATACGCCAGTTTTAACGTACGAGAGCCAAAAAGCAATGTAAGTTGTAAAGATATTCCCCGTAGCCCAGTAAGTTACCGATGCGCCTGCAGTGGCCAGGCCATGCATACATCGCACGGGCATTGACCCCACAAGCACCCATTCACAACCTCCCTTACCTCCCCACTCCCCACACACACATAGACACACTCTTCGCTCTGTCCCCGGAAACCCTTGTTCTCGATGTGCCATAGGTCTAAAAGGAGGCAAGGAAATACATATGCACACTTCTAAAGGGCATCAAAGTGGTGACAAGGATCTGCTGCCAACCGGCCGAGCTGTCATAACGCCACACGCAGCGGCATGCGGCATTGAAGTCTCCGACGTGCATGACACATTGCACTGTACCCTTTTCCAGTACATGTATTTGACCAATACATATACCCAGCGCCCATAACCACAAAACGCTTTCAGAGTAGACCGCTAACTCGACGACGTCTATTTAATGTGTTCGTGCCACCATAAAATAACTTTAGCTCATATTTATCTTCTGTGTTACCACGCTTATATTATCGAGCTGTAACGCCCCAAATAGTAGAAGGGAATACTTTTTCCACTTGTTTTCGCACCTACTAATTTATCTTCTGCGAGCAAGGAAAGTGACGTCAAAGAGGAATACAAACGCATGTGCTTTTATATTGAGACGCAGATCTGTGTTCTCATTGGCTTGAACTCAACGAAACGCACTCAACCATAAAAACAATACACGCCCTCGACCACAGATGTCTACGCACTGCATCAAAGCTCACCAGTCAATCTTGTGGCATGATAAGGGAATTTTCAAATAATGCTCAGATGCAATGCTCCCAGAAATAAACCCGCCGGATCTCACTTTTGCTACTTTGACGAACGTGTTTATAGTGATATCGTGGAATTAAAAATGTAAACTCCCATTAAAACATAACCCAAACTCCCATTGTTATTTGTTTATCTTCCCTATACCAAGTTAACTTTGAGTAAGACAAAATCGTGGCACGAACACTTTAATGTGTGACTGTATGTGTGTGCGTGTGGGTGTGTGTGGGAAGGGGGTGATCATCATTGATCACGAACCCCCCCCCCCCCTCTATAGATTGCTGTCGCTGTTATCCTTGATTATGCTCCCCTCCACCAACCATATATCTATACAATGAGTGATGCGTTATGATACTTAAAATATATCTACATCGGGCGTTTTCTTTCGTTTTCAGTTAAGCTTGCGATTCCACAGGATGGCAATCTGTATCATTTCTCGACAAAGAAAATGACGGAGTTTCTTCGTCAGTTGAGAGTGGAGGAAGCAAACATCAAACGCTGCATCAAGGAAAAGCTGGACGGCAAGAAATTCTCGCGTCTAACCGAAGGTGACCTTGACAATTTAGGCATCTTACATCCCATCGTCGTTCACTTCCGGAAATTGACGCGGAAGCAGAAACAGCCGCAGTTTATGTTGTAGCTACGAGGAAAAGAAAATTAAAGGATTCAAGTCGACGAATCCTTTATAAGTTGTTTAATCTGATCATATGACCGGCCAGAAGCAGGTACTCAATTAAAACTGCTAATCCATGACTGACCGACGTACTCAGTTCTAAAACTAAGGCGCCATGTGCCTTAATTTTCATTTGAAGGCAATGGAAGCACAGCCACATCAGATAAACGTGAAATATATATCCTAATTTGTAAAGTCTGTACATATATAGGCCTAGTGTGTACCAACAGAGTGTAGAGTTGGTTATCTGCCCTCATTATGGTCCGTAGTTGACTACTGTATTGTTATTAACAGACATTGCTGTGTCAGTGCCATGTCCTAAAACACGAGTACGTGTACATATATTCGTATGCGGTAACATTTCCTCGTCTGTGGAAATCGGTCTCGCAAATTGTGTCAATATTACCGTTATTTACGTACAACAGAGTACACAATTAACAATATTTTACCACGTATGTATTCTTTTATTCGAAGGTTAAAAATGCGTGTTCACATACTCGTAAATATTGTAGAATGCCCATGTCTGTGGTAAGACTACCGATGGCATATATTGCAGACTACACAGTCTATGGTAGGCTATCAATGGCAGATATTGCAGAATACATCGTCTATGGTAGGCTGTCGGTCGCATATCTTATACAATGTCCGTCTGTAGTGATCATCGGTCTCCTTAATGTAAGCAATTTACCATAATTCTGTGCTTGGTGATAGTCCACGTGTTACTAGCGTGTAATAGGGTACACCGCCATTAACAACACATCGTTAATGATAGTCTTGTTTACCATATTCGTGTTTGCAAAAAGAGTTCAACCAAGATAAATGCACAGTTAAACGCTGTTTACTTGATATATCGCGAATGTGTCGATTGGGAAATGTGGAGCATGCTCCAGTCTTTCACATATGGGGTCAGGCAGGCGCTGATATGAGATGCAGTCAGAACACAACGGTGTCGTTTGTGTCGGCAATGACGAGGTACATACATCAATTGCCATGTGCATTCACAATGTTAACAAGTAGCTACCTATAGGCACATATGGTAGAATAGTGTTTTGGCGTTGTGGCTGACGGACAATGTGCAATGGAAATTACTATGCTGGCTGCCAATCGTCTTTAAAGTAAACTACCGGTATATTAACCTATAGAAAATAACAATATAAATAAACAGAAGTAATTAGAACTATAATTTTATATATGTATTGATCAGGATGTATAATGATCGGTGCATTTTGGAGAAATTCCCGCGTGGAGTATTTGTGTACGATATTTTAAATAACTGCCTTTCCACTTGATATAAACTGGTTTTATCCTTTAAGATATAATAACAAATGAAAGTTAGATGTAGATATCAATACTGCAAAGGAAGCTCGAAAGTAATCTAATTAGTCGAACGTTTGTCCAATGAAAAGTGGTACAACAATCACTGTGATACAAACGACTTTTATAACGTCTTTAATATATATATATATATTTATATCAACACACGATACATGCAGTTTCACTATTAACAGTTTTACAGAGATGAATTTTGGAATATGATATATTAATAATATGAAAAACGATAAACTATCGATTTGATATTTATTAATATATCACTTAAAATACTATTTTGCACTGAACGCCATGATTCACGCCATAATAGGTTATAGAAATATTGACGTACTTCTTACTTGGTAGGTGATTGTAAGGCTTATATTGCTTTCATAATATGTTATTATTTTCATATTAACGAAGCGTGTTGCTCTTTATGCTATGGTGTACGGGCTGCACTCCACTGGAGCAATATACAGAAACCAACGTATATATCTCTACGTAACCATAAAAGTTGTTACTGACGGCTTAAATTTAAGCTAAGACTCCTATTCTCCCAATTTGACATTACTTGGTCAAACAACTTGAATATATATATTATATATAAAGGTCCATCAAGTTACCGAAATCATATTTATATAATAGTTCGTTGGGTTGGCTCCAAAACAGAGACTGAGTTTGAGATCAGTGGCCTCATAAATATGTCCTTAAGAATTTATTAATAAAAATGTTTACTCATTCTGCTGTTGTTATTTGAGTTAAATCAATATCCTTACATGCGCCATCTTTGATTTTTGACATTTTAGAACCAAGACTGAAAGTATCTCACCATTATGATGCATATATGTGTGGCCAAGTACAGTCTGTGACGGAACAAAAATCACAACCGGTGTAATATATTTCCGTTGTTTATTTACGTGCTGGAAACTATCTAAATACATGTAAAACAATCTAGGGATGAGCTTAATCTATAACATATAGGCGTGGTACGAGACAAGTAAAGCGATGTATATACAACTTAAAATATAAACACACGTTGTGTAGCCAACTGTGTGGGTGACGAGTACCAAGAAACGTTAACAAAGCAGCGTAATCCCTCGACACAAAACCAATTAAATGGCCGTCGCCCTAGAGTGGTTCTGGCTTACAGACAATACAATAGCCAATTTGAACTACAACCACCGACTCCGACGGGTGAAACAACTTAAGACCCGACAGATTAAACCAATTTAGTACCAGCTAGCCAAAAAATATTTAAGGTAAGCTACCCCTAATAGCAAGGTAAAAGAACTGTATTTGTGAATATTTTGTGGAAGTATACCCAATTACACACCTTCTGGTGAATTTTTTGGATACATTACTGTCCCGTTGAAAAAATATTCTCCATTTTCCCCCATATACCCCCATCTCAGAAAATGACCAAAACTTGACACCTACCACGAATATGTAATTTTGCTAAAATTCAGCTCAATATTAAGTCATTATCATCAGTAAGAGCTCTTGTGAAAGCTTAAACCTAGTGCCATACAGGAAAGATATTTACAAATGTAAATAGTAGCCACAAAAAATAACAGAATGGTAATAATAAAGTGCAATTATGCAAAATCAGGACAGTTTTTGCCAAAATTCGAAATCACCAACTTCACAAAATTGGCTATAATTTCATAAAAAATGAAAATTTTGACACCCAAACACTTTTAAAAACTTCTAAAAACATCGTTCTTGTAATAAGGATAAATAAAAATATAGGTAGCCGTGCAAATTTCCCGAGAAACACGTCCTGAAGCTTTAAAATGTTATTTCACAAATATTTTTTGGCGCAGCTTATGTCACACCAATTATCAGTAATTTACGCCTTGTGTTCACATTTTAATAAATCTGGTTATCTATAATGGTTTCCGATATAATTATGATCTACATGAATGTTTTCTGAACTATTTACAAGTTTTCTCGATGCCTTTTTCTTGAATTTTCCGAATTTATCACGAAGAGTCATAATCGGGGAAATACCCTGTGAATGACGTCACGAATTGGAAATTCCCCTGTGAATGACGTAACGAGTTAGGGATTCCCCTTTCACTGACACCCGCCGATGTTTGTCGATGTTTACCGAGGTCTTTTCTAAATCGCCGAAGCTTATTATACGATGCTCTATTCATTTTACTATGTCACCACTTCTTTCACTGTGTTTTATTCGTGCTTTGTTTCATTAAGACAATCCCAGGGCTACACCCCGCCGATGTTTAGCGAGGTGTGCTCAAAATCGCCGAGGCTTATCATGGGTAGCTTACCTTAAACTGTAATATAGCCTCACTATAGGTGGGAGCAGATATAAATCAATCCCAATGCGGCGTAATGACCGCCACAACCCGTACTAACGGACCGCACGAAGACAATACAAAGATGGCGGCCCATAACGGCTGAAAGTAATATTCAAATATATTGATCGTTAAACGACAGTTGAACGGTTTAGCCTCCCGCTTATAAAATACGTCATCTTCAAATCAAACTAGCGCAACTGGAGGTTTAAACCTATATGTGGCCAAGTACAGTTAGAGACTGAACTAAAACCACAACCGGTGTAATTTCCGTTGTTTATTAAAGCGGTGGAAAACGGTGGCCCTGCAACATAGTGAACCAAAATTCAAATAAACATAAACACTCATGCAGGTGACCACTAGTATAAAAGGGTTGCATACGATCAAACCCTGTAACGAGCCATGCGTCAGTCCTACTGAGAGCAGGACAACTCCCCCCCGAAAAATTCCCCCCCGGACAACTCCCCCCCGACAATTCCCCCCCGGACAACCCCCGTTCGGAAAATCCCCCCCCCGGTCAGTCCCCCCCAGATAATTCCCCTCCGGACAACTCCCCCCCATTACAATTCCCCCCAGGACAACTTCTCCCTGGACAACTCTCCCCATACAAGTCCCCCCAGATAATTCCCCTCCGGACAACTCCCCCCCATTACAATTCCCCCTAGGACAATTCCCCCAAGGACAACTTCCCCCTGGACAACTCTCCCCATACTAGTCCCCCCCGGACAATTCTTCCCCGGACAATTCCCCCCTAGGACAATTCCCACAGACACCTCCCCCCCCCCCCCGAGACAATATCTCGGACACTGTCACCCACATCATCCCAAACGGAGACGCCCCCCCACCCCCTCCCGCCAATCCCCACCGGTCAAACCCCAACTCAGGACAACAAAAACTGTATGTCGCGCGTGTGAAGGAGCTTGGCGCTGTCTGTTCTATAACACCCGTTAAGTTGCATTGTGGATGTGCAGGTTTCATATTATATTTCCATGTACACTGAGAAGTTCTGTCTCAACAAGCCCACAATAAGCCCTGGACCTTCTGTAACATTAGAATTTGGAACTACATCAATGGCGCAGACGTATTAGAGAGATCCTGCGGCTATGAAGGGGTGGGGCCGGGGGTGTACGCCTATGTTATCGCGGTCACACAAACCCTCCTATAGGACAGATTCGCGGGTGAAATTAAGTTTGTCAGGGTTTTTCCAGGCTCCCAGAGTTTTCGAGTATCAATACCGAAAAAGTTGTGACCATTCAAAGCCGACGTGCGAGTTAATATCAAATATATCTGAATAATTCATACTCCTGTGCCGGTATGGGTATTTTGGATACTTAGGCCTGTCTGGTGGGGAAGGGCGTCGGGGGTTTCCAGGGTCGAGCAGTCCTCGATTGTCTGGGGGGGCATTGTCCGGGGGTGGCGTGTGGGGGGGGGGGGGTGTCTTGCTCCTGTTGTCAGGAGAGAAAAGATTTGCCGGGGAGCAGCACAATCCCCCCCCCAGACAATACCACCCCGCCCACCTAGGACAATTCTTCCCCGCTCGTTCACCCCGACTGCACCCCCCCCCCCCCCCCCGCCTCGGCAGTCGCTTAGTCGTCAAGACGAAAGTAACTTTCGCTGACCAAGTGCACTTTAGGTACTTTAGTAAGTAAATGTGTTACATAGAATACAGTTTTGTTTGGACGGAAGTAAATTTGGTCCACCATATGACGTTTTTTCACAACGTGGGCTATAATTTTTTATTTGGGTGTTACCTCACTCATGAGTGAGTTAACTCTTGTCGTCCCATGGCTGCGCACATGGCGTGCCAAGGTGGAAGGAAATACATATTTTCTCATGCACAACTCGCACCCCATTGACGGGGAAGGGGGGGGGGGGGCACTAGATGTATTTAGGTATATACATATGTGTCGCCCAAATGACCTCTTTTTTCGCCATTTTTCTCTCAATCCCCGGAGCAGAAATCTGGCATTTCTCTCGATGTGTCCATCTGAGACTGAAGTATTTTTTTCATTTGCAGCTATTGACTATACATTCCAGTTCATGTCGAAAATGTTCAAATAATTAACCACCATAAACTTTGCCATGATTACCAGTGTCTATCCCTGCCGGATGTCCTCCCGAAGTATTCCTACGGAGAAGGGGGGGGGGCTTGTCCGTTTGTGGGAGTGTGTTTCCAGGGGGTGGTTATCGTCCAGGGGGGTATTGTCCGGGGGCAACTTGCCGGGGGGGACTGGCCCAAGGGGAACATTTTCCAAGTGGGGGAAAGGTTGTCCGAGGCGGAAGTTGGTCTCGTAGGGGGGAGTTGTCCGGGGGGAAGTTGTCCTAGGGGGAAATTGTCCGGGGGGGAATTGTCCAGGGGGGAGTTGTCCGGGGGGGACTTGTCCTAGGGGGGAATTGTCCGGGGGGGAGTTGTCCGGTGGGGAGTTGTCCGTGGGGGACTTGTCCTAGGGGGGAATTGTCCGGGGGGGAATTGTCCGGGGGGGGGGAGTTGTCCAGGGGGGACTTGTCCTAGCGGGGAATTGTCCGGGGGGGAATTGTCGGGGGGGGAGTTGTCCGGGGGGGAATTTTTCGGGGGGGAGTTGTCCTAGAACCAGTCCTACTATCTAAATAAATCTAGGGATGAGCTTAATCTATAACATATAAGCGTGGCACGAGACAAGTAAAGCCATGTAATTACAACTTAAAATATAAACACACGTTGTGTAGTCAAATGTGTGAGTGCCGAGTGCCAGACAACGTTAACAAAGCAGCGTAATCCCTCGACACAATAACAATTAAAAGGCCGTCGCCCTATGCCTACGAGTGGTCCTGGGCCAACAGGCAATACAATAACCAAATTGGACAACCACCGACTCCGATGGGTAAAACATCTTGAGACACGACAGATTAAACCAATTCAGTACCAGCTCGCTAATAAAGAATTAAACTGTACTATAGCCTCACTATACGTGGGAGCAGATATAAATTAATCCCAATGCGGTATAATGGACGCCACAACCCGTACTGACGGGCTACTAACGGACCGCGCGAAGACAATACAAAGATGGCTGCCCATTACGGTTAAACTTATTCAAATTTAGTGACCGTTCAATGACGGTTAAACGTGTACACCTCCTACTTATCAAATACATTATCTTCAAATAAAACTAACGCAACTGGAGGTTTACCTATGCAAGAAACCGAATTAACCAATGTAACTGGAGGTTCAAACCTTGATAAAGAACCAGCTATAATAGAAAACCGTTACAGGCCTATATCCAAACGGTGTACATCCGAACCGGCCGCCGTCCGAAAACAGACGGGGGGAGGGGGTGGCTGAGAGGGAGGGGGGATGTCGTTGTCTCGGCGGTGTCTGGCTGCCGGATTAGTGCAAGGGGGGTGGGGGGGGGGGCGGTCTGCCAATGGACAATAACAATTAGTCTGTGTCTCAGAGGTGCCGGATTAGCGTTCTATGGCTGAGTGCCCCGGGACCACCACTATCGACCACTACCTATCGACATATAAATATATATTAACATCATCAAGGGCTGAAATAGGCTTTTGGGTTAGGTTGTTGGGTTTCGCGTATTTTTGCCTCTTACATCTAATAAAGTGATGAGATCGCCATTCCACGGTAATTGGTCGGACTTCGCGTATTTTTGCGTCTTGCATCTAATAAAGTGAAGAGATCGCCATTCCACGGTAATTGGTCGGATTTTGCGTAGTTTAGCGTTTTACATCCAATAAAGTAATGAGATCGCCATTCCACGGTAATTGGTCGGGTTTCGCGTAATTGTGCGTCTTACATGTAATAAAGTGATGAGAACGCCATTCCACGGTAATTGGTCGGGTTTCGCGTAATTTTGCGTCTTACATCTAATAAAGTGGTGAGATCGCCATTCAACGGTAATTGGTTGGGTTTCGCGTATTTTTGCGTCTTACATCTAATAAAGTGATGAGATCGCCATTCAACGGTAATTAGTCGGGTTTCGCGTAATTGTGCGTCTTACATCAAATAAAGTGATGAGATCGCCATTCCACGGTAATTGGTCAGGTTTCGCGTATTTTTGCGTCTTACATCTAATAAAGTGATGAGATCGCCATTCCACGGTAATTGGTCGGGTTTCGCGTAATTGTGCGTCTTACATCAAATAAAGTGTTGAGATCGCCATTCCACGGTAATTGGTCAGGTTTCGCGTATTTTAGCGTTTTACATCCAATAAAGTAATGAGATCGCCATTCCACGGTAATTGGTCGGGTTTCGCGTAATTGTGCGTCTTACATGTAATAAAGTGATGAGATCGCCATTCCACGGTAATTGGTCGGGTTTCGCGTAATTTTGCGTCTTGCATCTAATAAAGTGGTGAGATCGCCATTCAACGGTAATTGGTTGGGTTTCGCGTATTTTTGCGTCTTACATCTAATAAAGTGATGAGATCGCCATTCAACGGTAATTGGTCGGGTTTCGCGTAATTGTGCGTCTTACATCAAATAAAGTGATGAGATCGCCATTCCACGGTAATTGGTCAGGTTTCGCGTATTTTTGCGTCTTACATCTAATAAAGTGATGAGCTCGCCATTCCACGGTAATTGGTCGGGTTTCGCGTAATTGTGCGTCTTACATCAAATAAAGTGATGAGATCGCCATTCCACGGTAATTGGTCAGGTTTCGCGTATTTTTGCGTCTTACATCTAATAAAGTGATGAGATCGCCATTCCACGGTAATTGGTCGGATTTCGCGTAATTGTGCGTCTTACATGTAATAAAGTGATAAGATCGCCATTCCACGGTAATTGGTTGGGTTTCGCGTATTTTTGCGTCTTACATCTAATGAAGTGATGAGATCGCCATTCAACGGTAATTAGTCGAGTTTCGCGTATTTTTGCGTCTTACATCAAATAAAGTGATGAGATCGCCATTCCACGGTAATTGGTCAGGTTTCGCGTATTTTAGCGTTTTACATCCAATAAAGTAATGAGATCGCCATTCCACGGTAATTGGTCGGGTTTCGCGTAATTTTGCGTCTTACATCTAATAAAGTGGTGAGATCGCCATTCAACGGTAATTGGTTGGGTTTCGCGTATTTTTGCGTCTTACATCTAATAAAGTGATGAGATCGCCATTCAACGGTAATTGGTCGGGTTTCGCGTAATTGTGCGTCTTACATCAAATAAAGTGATGAGATCGCCATTCCACGGTAATTGGTCAGGTTTCGCGTATTTTTGCGTCTTACATCTAATAAAGTGATGAGATCGCCATTCCACGGTAATTGGTCGGGTTTCGCGTAATTGTGCGTCTTACATCAAATAAAGTGATGAGATCGCCATTCCACGGTAATTGGTCAGGTTTCGCGTATTTTTGCGTCTTACATCTAATAAAGTGATGAGATCGCCATTCCACGGTAATTGGTCGGATTTCGCGTAATTGTGCGTCTTACATGTAATAAAGTGATGAGATCGCCATTCCACGGTAATTGGTTGGGTTTCGCGTATTTTTGCGTCTTACATCTAATGAAGTGATGAGATCGCCATTCAACGGTAATTAGTCGAGTTTCGCGTATTTTTGCGTCTTACTTCTAATAAAGTAATTAAAGTCAACGGTAATGCAACACTGCCGCGCGCTCGTCACCTAATGGGAGGCTGATATGCCCCAGAGCAACCCGCCCAGTAACGAGTAGTCACCTACAGCGCTTATTTGTTATTCATTTCAACAACCCGACCCGAAAGCCCATTTCAGCACTTGATCATGTTAATATGTTAATCTCGTTGTTCAGTCAACAACTGGTAGTAGTGGTCCCGGTGCACTCAGCCAACTAGGCGCGACCACTAATCCGGCAGCCAGACACCGCCGAGACAAAGACCAATTGTTATTGTCAATTGGCAGACCCACAACCCCCCTTACACTAATCCGGCAGCCAGACACCGCCGAGACAACGACGTCGCCCCCCACCCACCCCCTCCCACCGTCTGTTTTCGAACGGCGGCCGGCTTCGTCTGCGGCCGGTTTGCCGGGAATATCAGACAGATGGGTACATCGGCATAAACCGTAATCTAAGTCAATCTCGATCCTGTGGTGATCCACCGCAAGTCGTTTCATTACTATCCCGCTGATCCAGAAACCGCAGCTGACGCTACAGTTCAAACCGCGCGGTTTTGTCTGGATCGCTAGGGATTGTGGGTAACGGGACTACTTAAGCCGGCGGACAACCACACAGGCGGACCACTGCGCGAGTGTATCACTACGCGGCAGATACCTGTCCGCAGCTGTCCGGAATCTACCGACCCCGAACCTACCCGGTTACATATGTTTTATATCTCTGAGAGTCTGTAAAACAACAATCTCGACATATTTATATCGTGCGCGGACGTGATAGCGAGCCGCGGTCGACATCACACACAAAATACCGAAGAGCGAACAGGCGCGCAGGGATATAAAGCCGGCCACCAACTTCTGCTTTTCTCCGGAGAGCCCACAGGCTTTTAGGATTTCAATTCAAGACAAAATATATTTATTTTACATGGGGAAGAGGTCGGTAATACAAAGAATTACAGAATATATTGCTTTATTGTTGCAAAACGTTATTGGCAGCAGCTATATCATTTTTGTACACACTCCAGCATACGCATCATGTTTGCACGAAAACATGTCAATAAATGTAAACACTATACTCCAAAATGCATATTTACAACACACAATTATTAACAAGATTATGAACGATATCGATCATGCTTATAGTTCAAGACACCTTCTCCATCTTGTGTCGTCCATGGTACCTAAACCTTTATGGTTATCATAAGCGCAAATGCCGCGACGCTAATCGTATCACTTGAAATCAAACAAAGCTGCAAAATCCAGCCTATTTCGCAGACGGATGGATGCCGACAACAACAATGGTTATCGATGGACGTCGATAGATGATTATCCATCTCGCGTGGATTTGTGTTCTCTTTAACGTTTAGAGCTTAAGGTAGAATTATACTTCTAGATATAACCCAAGAACATAATAACAGAACATAATATCATTTAGATAACATTGTTGTAATTTGCCGCTCGGCTTCTGGAGTGGAAGTGTTTCACGATCGGGTTGGTTAGTCCGAAAGATTCTAGATCGTCTTCTTCCAGGTTGGCAAAGTCCTTTCCGGACACGTGATCGCGGCGACAGGACAGCAGCGTCGATTTAGAGACGTTCATCATTTGCAGAAACTTGAGTAACTCTTCGACTGAGAAGTGTCTCAGGTCACCGTCATCAGGAACTACCACTACGGCTACAAGAGATACACATGTATATTTATATATAAACTTTGTAGGCTATCAACATTAGATTGCCAACGATAGGTTGCGGAGAGAGCTAGGGGAGTTTTCGCGTTAATACACCAAGCAGGTCTGCAAGGAAATGCAACATAGAGCGGGTCTATGGGCCCAGATCAGAGCTGCGCCCTCCAGAACAGAGCTGCATTTTGGAGCGGCGCTTGTCTTGCCACTGTCACATAAGGCTATAAAGTCTCGTTCGTTTAGACTTCCGGTTTACTCATTTTGGGGACAAACGAAGCGCGTGTTCGGAACGAGTTTAGAATCCCTGCGCACACTGGTATCCTGACTATCTGTGACGTAGGTGTGACGTGTATGTTACGCAAAGAGAGAGACTGGGAACCAGACTACCTGCGCAAAAGTCAGGCGCCGAGGGGTGGGTCCCTTGCGGGAGGCCTAGCGATATGATTAAGAATTTTAAAGAAATATACCTTCACAAAACGGATAGGCGACATATTTTTTATTCGATTGCGCCATCACAATGACGAATATTTGTTACGACGGGACAATACGAATGAAAAAATAAAGTTTTTTTTTTGCATTTCCTACGAGAACGAGGCATTATGACGTCATACGCATTCTCCCCGGTGACAACGTTGGCGCAACGCTTCAAACAGAAAACAAAACTTAAGAAATTTGGTCTTTTCGTGATCCTAAGTGATACGAAAACATCCAACTGGTCTTATTTTATCTTTCATTAAACCACATTTTATGTGGTTCAATGACGCATCCGTGTGCTGTTACTCCATGCACTGCACCTTTTGACAGCGGAATGGTTAAGTCGATCAGTTGCTCTCGCCATTTTTGTTACCGCGGAAGCGCGCGAAATTCTGTGATGTCACTCGCTGTTTGAGGAACTTGCGAAAGCCCGGGTGCAGGGTAAATTTATAACGTTATTTTCAGCTTTCGAGTGTTTTGAAGACGGAAATTTCCTTGTATATTCCCAAAGTTCTGCGCTTCATCGCCTCCTAATATTTTTACGTATATCTCCCATAGCCATGTTTAGTGAAATGGTACTCTATAGTCTTTAGAATAAACCTGGAAAGAAATTGATTTATAGCTACCTATACTTCAACATGGAGCACGTATGTTTGTTTGTCCCCAAAACTGAGGTTTCGCGGCCCCATTGCGAGAACTGTATAGCCCTATTGGCGAGTGTGGCATGTGTACATGTAGGTCAGCTCTTAATCCAATAAGCGTGTCCCAAGAGCTATGCATTAGAGATATACAAGCTACACAAAGAAATATATATGTTTTTATATCCAGGGGCGTATAGCCAGGGACTTGAGCACCTGCTGCACATGAAATGCAAATTACTCCCGAACAAGAGGATTGCACGTACCGGCACAGCCCAATGTGTACGTGCGTACGCCTGGTTACACCCCTGATATCTATCAATTATCTATATATGTGTACGCTTCAAAGCTCTCGTCTGCCTTGAGAGCGTTCTTGAGAGCAGTAGTAAAATTACGTATTTACAAGCCAGCTGCTAATATGGCCCTAATATCATAGCTAGTCTCAAATCAAATCTACGTTACATAATGCATAGCACAATACTAAAGTACTAAAAGTTACTCAAGTAAAGAGAGGTTAGGGCTAGATGTTATGATCGATTAGGATTTATATTAGGACTAGGACTACCACGCGGGGCTGGGGTCACGAATGGTTTTAGTGGGTTGTTTAGGTTGAATTTTTTATTTTCAACTCAGAATTAAAAAAATATAGCCATTCTGTCGTCGTACGATCACAATGGGAGCGTTAGGCGGAAAAATATTTAATAAATAATATAAATAAGAACTCAGACATATTTCGAAAGTAACACGGCTTCTAAATAGTGGTGTATTTGATGCTAAAGTGCGAATATGTCTTCGATTAGATGCATTTTAATTTTCAAGGATAATTCTAATGGTTAAATTTGACATTGGGCAGAGAGACCATAGCTTAAGCGAAACATCCTCTGCCGGGAAATCGGGCGGGAACGTTTCTTGTGAATGGTTCAACATGACGAGCTCTGGCGGCGACATGTCGTTGATAATTGTGGCGAGCTCGGTCCCATGGGCTTATTCTGTCATAAGCGCAAATGCCGATTTTTAAATACCAGTATTTTCTTTGAGAAATTTTTAAAATGATTTCAATCTAAATCATGTATTTCTGTTTTTAGGGAAAACAAATTAAATGTTGAGCCATATTTTTTGTCAAACTGGTCCACCTTGTGTGGGAAAGCGTGGCTTTTTTGTGTACTACGTCATCAACATTCTAGCTTTGTCTTTGTTAATATTCACAGTCAGCTAATGTGTCCCATGGATGTTTCGCTAAATGAATTAAAAAAAATAATCATGTACGTGGAAAATTGCTGTATGAACAGCTCTTAAATCACAACAAAGAAGCTGCAAGCCGTCGAGGACGACGGATGCCAACCGGCACTTACGTGGTTCATAGTCGCCGTACAATTCCCGCTCCAACGACGCACGTTTACCGGAATCCGCAATCACAGTTATTTCATCGACTTCTGAAAACAAAAGAGAACAAAAATACATGGAAGAGGTGGTGCTAGATTTAAGGCACAGTAATGCTGCGCATAATGTGACTAGATATGTTGGGTTACTGTAATATGAGGCATATACTTGCAGAACAGTCATCTAGGGCATTGGCCTACTGTGAGATTGTCATGCCGGGCATATGCTGTGGAGCTTTGCATAGTGCGCAGTCATGCAGGGCATGTTTGACTTAGACATGCAGGAGATACTATGAGACAGCCTGACATGTCATAGCATGAGACAGTCACAGAACATACAATGAAACAGTAACACAAGTTATACTGTGGGAAGTCCTAGAGTCATACAGAGCATACTATGAAACAGCCACACAGGTCATACAGTGAGACAGTCATACAGGTCATACTTTGAGACAGCCACACAGGTCATACAGTGAGACAGCCACACAGGTCATACAGTGAGACAGCCATACAGGTCATACAGTGAGACAGCCATACAGATCATACAGTGAGACAGCCATACAGGTCATAAAGTGAGACAGCCATACAGGTCATACAGTGAGACAGCCATACAGGTCATACAGTGAGACAGCCATACAGGTCATACAGTGAGAAAGTCACACAGGTCATACAGTGAGACAGCCATACAGGTCATACAGTGAGACATCCACACAGGTCATACAGTGAGACAGCCATACAGGTCATACAGTGAGACAGCCATACAGGTCATACAGTGAGACAGCCACACAGGTCATACAGTGAGACAGCCACACAGGTCATACAGTGAGACAGCCATACAGGTCATACAGTGAGACAGCCATACAGGTCATACAGTGAGACAGCCACACAGGTCATACAGTGAGACAGCCACACAGGTCATACAGTGAGACAGCCACACAGGTCATACAGTGAGACAGCCACACAGGTCATACAGTGAGACAGCCATACAGGTCATACAGTGAGACAGCCACACAGGTCATACAGTGAGACAGTCACACAGGTCATACAGTGAGACAGCCACACAGGTCATACAGTGAGACAGTCACACAGGTCATACAGTGAGACAGCCACACAGGTCATACAGTGAGACAGCCACACAGGTCATATAGTGAGACAGCCATACAGGTCATACAGTGAGACAGCCACACAGGTCATACAGTGAGACAGCCACACAGGTCATACAGTGAGACAGCCATACAGGTCATACAGTGACACAGCCATACAGGTCATACAGTGAGACAGACATACAGGTCATACAATGAGACAGCCATACAGGTCATACAGTGAGACAGCCATACAGGTCATACAGTGAGACAGCCATACAGGTCATACAGTGAGACAGCCACACAGGTCATACAGTGAGACAGCCACACAGGTCATACAGTGAGACAGCCATACAGGTAATACAGTGAGACAGTCACACAGGTCATACAGTGAGACAGCCACACAGGTCATACAGTGAGACAGCCATACAGATCATACAGTGAGACAGCCATACAGGTCATACAGTGAGACAGCCATACAGGTCATACAGTGAGACAGCCACACAGGTCATACAGTGAGACAGCCACACAGGTCATACAGTGAGACAGCCACACAGGTCATACAGTGAGACAGCCATACAGGTAATACAGTGAGACAGTCACACAGGTCATACAGTGAGACAGCCACACAGGTCATACAGTGAGACAGCCATACAGGTCATACAGTGAGACAGCCATACAGGTAATACAGTGAGACAGTCACACAGGTAATACAGTGAGACAGCCACACAGGTCATACAGTGAGACAGCCATACAGGTAATACAGTGAGACAGTCACACAGGTCATACAGTGAGACAGCCACACAGGTCATACAGTGAGACAGCCATACAGGTCATACAGTGAGACAGCCATACAGGTAATACAGTGAGACAGCCATACAGGTCATACAGTGAGACAGCCATACAGGTCATACAGTGAGACAGCCATACAGGTCATACAGTGAGACAGCCACACAGGTCATACAGTGAGACAGCCACACAGGTCATACAGTGAGACAGCCATACAGGTAATACAGTGAGACAGTCACACAGGTCATACAGTGAGACAGCCACACAGGTCATACAGTGAGACAGCCATACAGATCATACAGTGAGACAGCCATACAGGTCATAAAGTGAGACAGCCATACAGGTAATACAGTGAGACAGCCACACAGGTCATACAGTAAGACAGCCATACAGGTCATACAGTGAGACAGCCATACAGGTCATACAGTGAGACAGCCACACAGGTCATACAGTGAGACAGCCACACAGGTCATACAGTGAGACAGCCATACAGGTCATACAGTGAGACAGCCACACAGGTCATACAGTGAGACAGTCACACAGGTCATACAGTGAGACAGTCATGCAGGTCATACAGTGAGACAGCCATACAGGTCATACAGTGACACAGCCATACAGGTCATACAGTGAGACAGTCACACAGGTCATACAGTGAGACAGCCATACAGGTAATACAGTGAGACAGTCACACAGGTCATACAGTGAGACAGCCATACAGGTCATACAGTGAGACAGCCATACAGGTCATACAGTGAGACAGTCACACAGGTCATACAGTGAGACAGCCATACAGGTCATACAGTGAGACCGTCACACATGTCATACAGTGAGACAGCCACACAGGTCATACAGTGAGACAGTCACACAGGTCATACAGTGAGACAGCCACACAGGTCATACAGTGAGACAGCCACACAGGTCATACAGTGAGACAGTCATACAGGTCATACAGTGAGACAGCCATACAGGTCATACAGTGAGACAGCCACACAGGTCATACAGTGAGACAGCCACACAGGTCATACAGTGAGACAGCCACACAGGTCATACAGTGAGACATCCACACAGGTCATACAGTGAGACAGCCACACAGGTCATACAGTGAGACAGCCACACAGGTCATACAGTGAGACAGCCACACAGGTCATACAGTGAAACAGTCACACAGGTCATACAGTGAGACAGCCACACAGGTCAGACAGTGAGGCAGCCCTACAGGTCATACAGTGAGACAGCCCTACAGGTCATACAGTGAGACAGCCACACAGGTCATACAGTGAGACAGCCATACAGGTCATACAGTGAGACAGCCATACAGGTCATACAGTGAGACAGCCATAGAGGTCATACAGTGAGACAGCCACAGGTTATATAGTGAGACAGCCATACAGGTCATACAGTGAGACAGCCACACAGGTCATACAGTGAGACAGCCACACAGGTCATACAGTGAGACAGCCATACAGGTCATACAGTGAGACAGCCACACAGGTCATACAGTGAGACAGCCACACAGGTCATACAGTGAGACAGCCATACAGGTCATACAGTGAGACAGCCACACAGGTCATACAGTGAGACAGCCACACAGGTCATACAGTGAGACAGCCACACAGGTCATACAGTGAGATAGCCATACAGGTCATACAGTGAGACAGCCATACAGGTCATGCAGTGAGACAGCCATACAGGTCATACAGTGAGACAGCCACACAGGTCATACAGTGAGACAGCCATACAGGTCATACAGTGAGACAGCCATACAGGTCATACAGTGTGACAGCCACACAGGTCATACAGTGAGACAGCCATACAGGTCATGCAGTGAGACAGCCACACAGGTCATACAGTGGGACAGCCATACAGGTCATACAGTGAGACAGCCATACAGGTCATACAGTGAGACAGCCATACAGGTCATACATTGAGACAGCCACAAAGGTTATACAGTGAGACAGCCATACAGGTCATACAGTGAGACAACCATACAGTTCATACAGTGAGACAGCCACACAGGTCATACAGTGAGACAGCCATACAGGTCATACATTGAGACAGCCACAAAGGTTATACAGTGAGACAGCCATACAGGTCATACAGTGAGACAGCCATACAGGTCATACAGTGAGACAACCATACAGGTCATACATTGAGACAGCCAGAAAGGTTATACAGTGAGACAGCCATACAGGTCATACAGTGAGACAGCCATACAGGTCATACAGTGAGACAGCCATACAGGTCATACAGTGAGACAACCATACAGGTCATACATTGAGACAGCCACAAAGGTTATAGAGTGAGACAGCCATACAGGTCATACAGTGAGACAGCCATACAGGTCACACAATGAGACAGCCATACAGGTCATACAGTGAGACAGCCATATAGGTCATACAGTGAGACAGCCATACAGGTCATACAGTGAGACAGCCACATAGGTCATACAGTGAGACAGCCACACAGGTCATACAGTGAGACATCCACACAGGTCATACAGTGAGACATCCACACAGGTCATACAGTGAGACAGCCATGCAGGTCATACAGTGAGACAGCCACACAGGTCATACAGTGAGACAGCCATACAGGTCATACAGTGAGACATCCACACAGGTCATACAGTGAGACAGCCATACAGTTCATACAGTGAGACAGCCATACAGGTCATACATTGAGACAGCCACAAAGGTTATACAGTGAGACAGCCACACAGGTCATACAGTGAGACAGCCATACAGGTCATACATTGAGACAGCCATACAGGTCATACAGTGAGACAGCCATACAGGTCATACAGTGAGACAGCCATACAGGTCATACAGTGAGACAGCCACACAGGTCATACAGTGCGACAGCCATGCAGGTCATACAGTGAGACATCCACACAGGTCATACAGTGAGACAGCCATACAGGTCATACAGTGAGACAGCCATACAGGTCATACAGTGAGACAGCCATACAGGTAATACAGTGAGACAGCCATACAGGTCATACAGTGAGACAGCCACACAGGTCATACAGTGAGACAGCCACACAGGTCATACAGTGAGACATCCACACAGGTCATACAGTGAGACAGCCATACAGGTCATGCACTGAGACAGCCATACAGGTCATACAGTGAGACAGCCATACAGGTCATGCAGTGAGACAGCCATACAAGTCATACAGTGAGACAGCCACAGGTTATATAGTGAGAGAGCCATACAGGTCATACAGTGAGACAGCCACACAGGTCATACAGTGTGACATCCACACAGGTCATACAGTGAGACAGCCATACAAGTCATACAGTGAGACAGCCATACAGGTCATACAGTGAGACATCCACACAGGTCATACAGTGAGACAGCCATACAGGTCATGCACTGAGACAGCCATACAGGTCATACAGTGAGACAGCCATACAGGTCATGCAGTGAGACAGCCATACAAGTCATACAGTGAGACAGCCACAGGTTATATAGTGAGAGAGCCATACAGGTCATACAGTGAGACAGCCATACAGGTCATACAGTGTGACAGCCACACAGGTCATACAGTGAGACAGCCATACAAGTCATACAGTGAGACAGCCATACAGGTCATACAGTGAGACAGCCATACAGGTCATACAGTGAGACAGCCACACAGGTCATACAGTGAGACAGCCATACAGGTCATACAGTGAGACAGCCATACAGGTCATACAATGAGACAGCCATACAGGTCATCCAGTGAGACAGCAATACAGGTCATACAGTGAGACAGCCACACAGGTCATACAGTGAGACAGCCACACAGGTCATACAGTGAAACAGCCACACAGGTCATACAGTGAGACAGCCATACAGGTCATACAGTGAGACAGCCACACAGGTGATACAGTGAGACAGCCACACAGGTCATACAGTGAGACAGCCATACAGGTCATACAGTGAGACAGCCACACAGGTCATACAGTGAGACAGCCACACAGGTCATACAGTGAGATAGCCATACAGGTCATACAGTGAGACAGCCATACAGGTCATACAGTGAGACAGCCATACAGGTCATACAGTGAGACAGCCACACAGGTCATACAGTGAGACAGCCATACAGGTCATACAGTGAGACAGCCATACAGGTCATACAGTGTGACAGCCACACAGGTCATACAGTGAGACAGCCATACAGGTCATGCAGTGAGACAGCCACACAGGTCATACAGTAAGACAGCCATACAGGTCATACAGTGAGACAGCCATACAGGTCATACAGTGAGACAGCCATACAGGTCATACATTGAGACAGCCACAAAGCTTATACAGTGAGACAGCCATACAGGTCATACAGTGAGACAACCATACAGTTCATACAGTGAGACAGCCACACAGGTCATACAGTGAGACAGCCATACAGGTCATACATTGAGACAGCCACAAAGGTTATACAGTGAGACAGCCATACAGGTCATACAGTGAGACAGCCATACAGGTCATACAGTGAGACAGCCATACAGGTCATACATTGAGACAGCCAGAAAGGTTATACAGTGAGACAGCCATACAGGTCATACAGTGAGACAGCCATACAGGTCATACAGTGAGACAGCCATACAGGTCATACAGTGAGACAACCATACAGGTCATACATTGAGACAGCCACAAAGGTTATAGAGTGAGACAGCCATACAGGTCATACAGTGAGACAGCCATACAGGTCACACAATGAGACAGCCACAAAGGTTATATAGTGAGAGAGCCATACAGGTCATACAGTGAGACAGCCACACAGGTCATACAGTGTGACAGCCACACAGGTCATACAGTGAGACAGCCATACAAGTCATACAGTGAGACAGCCATACAGGTCATACAGTGAGACAGCCATACAGGTCATACAGTGAGACAGCCACACAGGTCATACAGTGAGACAGCCATACAGGTCATACAGTGAGACAGCCATACAGGTCATACAATGAGACAGCCATACAGGTCATGCAGTGAGACAGCCATACAGGTCATACAGTGAGACAGCCACACAGGTCATACAGTGAGACAGCCACACAGGTCATACAGTGAGACAGCCACACAGGTCATACAGTGAGACAGCCATACAGGTCATACAGTGAGACAGCCACACAGGTCATACAGTGAGACAGCCATACAGGTCATACAGTGAGACAGCCATACAGGTCATACATTGAGACAGCCACAAAGGTTATACAGTGAGACAGCCATACAGGTCATACAGTGAGACAACCATACAGTTCATACAGTGAGACAGCCACACAGGTCATACAGTGAGACAGCCATACAGGTCATACATTGAGACAGCCACAAAGGTTATACAGTGAGACAGCCATACAGGTCATACAGTGAGACAGCCATACAGGTCATACAGTGAGACAGCCATACAGGTCATACATTGAGACAGCCAGAAAGGTTATACAGTGAGACAGCCATACAGGTCATACAGTGAGACAGCCATACAGGTCATACAGTGAGACAGCCATACAGGTCATACAGTGAGACAACCATACAGGTCATACATTGAGACAGCCACAAAGGTTATAGAGTGAGACAGCCATACAGGTCATACAGTGAGACAGCCATACAGGTCACACAATGAGACAGCCATACAGGTCATACAGTGAGACAGCCATATAGGTCATACAGTGAGACAGCCATACAGGTCATACAGTGAGACAGCCACACAGGTCATACAGTGAGACAGCCACACAGGTCATACAGTGAGACATCCACACAGGTCATACAGTGAGAAATCCACACAGGTCATACAGTGAGACAGCCATGCAGGTCATACAGTGAGACAACCACACAGGTCATACAGTGAGACAGCCATACAGGTCATACAGTGAGACATCCACACAGGTCATACAGTGAGACAGCCATACAGGTCATACAGTGAGACAGCCATACAGGTCATACATTGAGACAGCCACAAAGGTTATACACTGAGACAGCCACACAGGTCATACAGTGAGACAGCCATACAGGTCATACAGTGAGACAGCCATACAGGTCATACAGTGAGACAGCCATACAGGTCATACAGTGAGACAGCCATACAGGTCATACAGTGAGACAGCCACACAGGTCATACAGTGCGACAGCCATGCAGGTCATACAGTGAGACATCCACACAGGTCATACAGTGAGACAGCCATACAGGTCATACAGTGAGACAGCCATACAGGTCATACAGTGAGACAGCCATACAGGTAATACAGTGAGACAGCCATACAGGTCATACAGTGAGACAGCCACACAGGTCATACAGTGAGACAGCCACACAGGTCATACAGTGAGACATCCACACAGGTCATACAGTGAGACAGCCATACAGGTCATGCACTGAGACAGCCATACAGGTCATACAGTGAGACAGCCATACAGGTCATGCAGTGAGACAGCCATACAAGTCATACAGTGAGACAGCCACAGGTTATATAGTGAGAGAGCCATACAGGTCATACAGTGAGACAGCCACACAGGTCATACAGTGTGACAGCCACACAGGTCATACAGTGAGACAGCCATACAAGTCATACAGTGAGACAGCCATACAGGTCATACAGTGAGACAGCCATACAGGTCATACAGTGAGACAGCCACACAGGTCATACAGTGAGACAGCCATACAGGTCATACAGTGAGACAGCCATACAGGTCATACAATGAGACAGCCATACAGGTCATGCAGTGAGACAGCCATACAGGTCATACAGTGAGACAGCCACACAGGTCATACAGTGAGACAGCCATACAGGTCATACAGTGAGACAGCCATACAGGTCATACAATGAGACAGCCATACAGGTCATACAGTGAGACAGCCATACAGGTCATACAGTGAGACAGCCATACAGGTCATACAGTGAGACAGCCATACAGGTCATGCACTGAGACAGCCATACAGGTCATACAGTGAGACAGCCATACAGGTCATGCAGTGAGACAGCCATACAAGTCATACAGTGAGACAGCCACAGGTTATATAGTGAGAGAGCCATACAGGTCATACAGTGAGACAGCCACACAGGTCATACAGTGTGACAGCCACACAGGTCATACAGTGAGACAGCCATACAAGTCATACAGTGAGACAGCCATACAGGTCATACAGTGAGACAGCCATACAGGTCATACAGTGAGACAGCCACACAGGTCATACAGTGAGACAGCCATACAGGTCATACAGTGAGACAGCCATACAGGTCATACAATGAGACAGCCATACAGGTCATGCAGTGAGACAGCCATACAGGTCATACAGTGAGACAGCCACACAGGTCATACAGTGAGACAGCCACACAGGTCATACAGTGAGACAGCCATACAGGTCATACAGTGAGACAGCCACACAGGTCATACAGTGAGACAGCCATACAGGTCATACAGTGAGACAGCCATACAGGTCATATAATGAGACAGCCATACAGGTCATGCAGTGAGACAGCCATACAGGTCATACAGTGAGACAGCCACACAGGTCATACAGTGAGACAGCCACACAGGTCATACAGTGAGACAGCCACACAGGTCATACAGTGAGGCAGCCATACAGGTCATACAGTGAGACAGCCATACAGGTCATACAGTGAGACAGCCACACAGGTCATACAGTGAGACAGCCATACAGGTCATACAGTGAGACAGCCATACAGGTCATACAGTGAGACAGCCATACAGGTCATACAGTGAGACAGCCACACAGGTCATACAGTGAGACAGCCACACAGGTCATACAGTGAGACAGCCATACAGGTCATATAGTGAGATGATATGCATATGGCATTGCGTCGAGTGCGAGATGGGTTTATCTTAGCCCTGAAACATGCCTCTCTAGACACGCTCGGTAAACCGGTTTACCGAGCGTGTCTAGAGAGGCATGTTTCAGGGCTAGGTTTATCTCAGCACAAGTCTCCAAAATCCTGCCTGAGCCTTTAGGCGAAGGCAGGATTTCGGAGATGCGTGCTGAGATAAACCCATCTCGCACGAGAAGCAATGCCATATGTATTTTCTCGCTCGAATAGAACTTCAAACGTCGCCATTAATTCAACACGGAGATCTAACGATGACAATGATACTCACAACTGCACCTAAATATTTGGTCGAAATCATAACAGTGGCGCTCAATAGCACCTGTAACTAAGTGTTGCGCGCGACGTGTTTCCTTGGAGATATGACGTCGTCAAAGTGATTACGCCTCTGCGGCGGAGATAGGTCTAACGAACATATTGTTTTAGGCAAAATGGTATCTATTTGTAAAATGAACCTTTTGTTTTCGTAAATTGTGGCTGTATTTCTATAGTTGAAGTTCATATCATTCAGGTCTATAGCTATTAAGTTAGGTTGGTTTGTTGGAACTATTTATGTAAATATCAGTTACGCGCATTGACACCGCGGTAACCACTGAGTGACAAGATCTGTAACGTGAATGGCGGCAGCAAAACAATGCACGATTGGAAAACTAAAATGGATCTTACACAGTAAGTTTCAGCGTTTAAGCCGCCAAACTTCGCCACATAAACTAATTTGTCAAACTGTAACATAATATGATAAAATCTCAATTTCTGACACATATACCGGGATGGGTTTTTCCCGGAACTGGTGTCAACATTGGCCACTGACAACAGAGTGCGAGAAAGCCACAGATGTCATACAGTGAGACAGCCACACGGGTCATACAGTGAGACAGCCATACAGGTCATACAGTGAGACAGCCATACAGGTCATACAGTGAGACAGCCATACAGGTCATACAGTGAGACAGCCATACAGGTCATACAGTGAGACAGCCATACAGGTAATGCAGTGAGACAGCCATACAGGTCATACAGTGAGACAGCCACACAGGTCATAGAGTGAGACAGCCACACGGGTCATACAGTGAGACAGCCATACAGGTCATACAGTGAGACAGCCATACAGGTCATACAGTGAGACAGCCACACAGGTCATACAGTGAGACAGCCACACAGGTCATACAGTGAGACAGCCACACGTCATACAGTGAGACAGCCATACAGGTCATACAGTGAGACAGCCATACAGGTCATACAGTGAGACAGCCATACAGGTAATACAGTGAGACAGCCATACAGGTCATACAGTGAGACAGCCACACAGGTCATACAGTGAGACAGCCACACAGGTCATACAGTGAGACAGCCATACAGGTCATACAGTGAGACAGCCATACAGGTCATGCAGTGAGACAGCCATACAGGTCATACAGTGAGACAGCCATACAGGCCATGCAATGAGACAGCCATACAGGTCATACAGTGGGACAGCCATACAGGTCATACAGTGAGACAGCCATACAGGTCATACAGTGAGACAGCCATACAGGTCATACAGTGAGACAGCCATACAGGTCATACAGTGAGACAGCCATACAGGTCATGCAGTGAGACAGTCATGCAGGTCATACAGTGAGACAGCCATACAGGTCATACAGTGAGACAGCCACACAGGTCATACAGTGAGACAGCCACACAGGTCATACAGTGAGACAGCCACATAGGTCATACAGTGAGAAAGCCACACAGGTCATACAGTGAGACAGTCATGCAGGTCATGCAGTGAGACAGCCACACAGGTCATACAGTGAGACAGCCACACAGGTCATACAGTGAGACAGCCACATAGGTCATACAGTGAGACAGCCACACAGGTCATACAGTGAGACAGTCATGCAGGTCATACAGTGAGACAGCCACATAGGTCATACAGTGAGACATCCACACACGTCATACAGTGAGACAGCCACACAGGTCATACAGTGAGACATCCACACATGTCATGCAGTGAGACAGCCATACAGGTCATACAGTGAGACAGCCATACAGGTCATACAGTGAGACAGCCATACAGGTCATACAGTGAGACAGCCATACAGGTCATACAGTGAGACAGCCATACAGGTCATACAGTGAGACAGCCATACAGGTCATACAGTGAGACAGCCATACAGGTCATACAGTCAGACAGCCACACAGCTCATACAGTGAGACAGCCATACAGGTCATACAGTGAGACAGCCATACAGATCATACAGTGAGACATCCACACAGGTCATACAGTGAGACAGCCATACAGGTCATACAGTGAGACAGCCATACAGGTTATACAGTGAGACAGCCACACAGGTCATACAGTGAGACAGCCACATAGGTCATACAGTGAGACAGCCACACAGGTCATACAGTGAGACAGCCATGCAGGTCATACAGTGAGACAGCCACACAGGTCATACAGTGAGGCAGCCACACAGGTCATACAGTGAGACATCCACACAGGTCATACATTAAGACAGCAACACAGGTCATACAGTGAGACAGCCACACAGGTCATGCAGTGACACAGCCATACAGGTCATACAGTGAGACAGCCATACAGGTCATACAGTGAGACAGCCATACAGGTCATACAGTGAGACAGCCATACAGGTCAGACAGTGAGACAGCCATACAGGTCATACAGTGAGACAGCCATACAGGTCATACAGTGAGACAGCCCCACAGGTCATACAGTGAGACAGCCATACAGGTCATACAGTGAGACAGCCATACAGGTCATACAGTCAGACATCCATACAGGTCATACAGTGAGACAGCCATACAGGTCATACAGTGAGACAGCCACACAGGTCATACAGTGAGACAGCCCTACAGGTCATACAGTGAGACAGCCACACAGGTCATACAGTGAGACATCCATACAGGTCATACAGTGAGACAGCCATACAGGTCATACAGTGAGACAGCCATACAGGTAATACAGTGAGACAGCCATACAGGTCATACAGTGAGACAGCCACACAGGTCATACAGTTAGACAGCCACACAGGTCAGACAGTGAGACATCCACACAGGTCATACAGTGAAACAGCCATACAGGTAATACAGTAAGACAGCCATACAGGTCATACAGTGAGACAGCCACACAGGTCATACAGTGAGACAGCCACACAGGTCATACAGTGAGACATCCACACAGGTCATGCAGTGAGACAGCCATACAGGTCATACAGTGAGACAGCCACACAGGTCATACAGTGAGACAGCCATACAGGTCATGCAGTGAGACAGCCATACAGGTCATGCAGTGAGACAGCCATACAGGTCATACAGTGAGACAGCCATACGGGTCATGCAGTGAGACAGCCATACAGGTCATACAGTGAGACAGCCATACAGGTCATGCAGTGAGACAGCCATACAGGTCATACAGTGAGACAGCCATACGGGTCATGCAGTGAGACAGCCATACGGGTCATACAGTGAGACAGCCATACAGGTCATGCAGTGAGACAGTCATGCAGGTCATACAGTGAGACAGCCATACAGGTCATACAGTGAGACAGCCACACAGGTCATACAGTGAGACAGCCACACAGGTCATACAGTGAGACAGCCACACAGGTCATACAGTGAGACAGCCACATAGGTCATACAGTGAGACAGCCACACAGGTCATACAGTGAGACAGTCATGCAGGTCATATAGTGAGACAGCCACACAGGTCATACAGTGAGACAGCCACACAGGTCATACAGTGAGACATCCACACAGGTCATACAGTGAGACAGCCACATAGGTCATACAGTGAGACAGCCACACAGGTCATGCAGTGAGACAGCCATACAGGTCATACAGTGAGACAGCCATACAGGTCATACAGTGAGACAGCCATACAGGTCATACAGTGAGACAGCCATACAGGTCATACAGTGAGACAGCCATACAGGTCATGCAGTGAGACAGTCATGCAGGTCATACAGTGAGACAGCCATACAGGTCATACAGTGAGACAGCCACACAGGTCATACAGTGAGACAGCCACACAGGTCATACAGTGAGACAGCCACACAGGTCATACAGTGAGACAGCCACATTGGTCATACAGTGAGACAGCCACACAGGTCATACAGTGAGACAGTCATGCAGGTCATACAGTGAGACAGCCACACAGGTCATACAGTGAGACAGCCACACAGGTCATACAGTGAGACATCCACACAGGTCATACAGTGAGACAGCCATACAGGTCATACAGTGAGACAGCCAAACAGGTCATACAGTGAGACAGCCATACAGGTCATACAGTGAGACAGCCACACAGGTCATACAGTGAGACAGCCATACAGGTCATACAGTGAGACAGTCATACAGGTCATACAGTGAGACAGCCATACAGGTCATACAGTGAGACAGCCATAAGGTCATACAGTGAGACAGCCACACAGGTCATACAGTGAGACAGCCATACAGGTCATACAGCGAGACAGCCACACAGGTCATACAGTGAAACAGCCATACAGGTCATACAGTGAGACAGCCATACAGGTCATACAGTCAGACATCCATACAGGTCATACAGTGAGACATCCACACAGGTCATACAGTGAGACAGCCATACAGGTCATACAGTGAGACAGCCACACAGGTCATACAGTGAGACATCCATACAGGTCATACAGTGAGACAGCCATACAGGTCATACAGTGAGACAGCCATACAGGTCATGGAGTGAGACAGCCATACAGGTCATACAGTGAGACAGCCACACAGGTCATACAGTGAGACAGCCACACAGGTCATACAGTGAGACATCCACACAGATCATACAGTGAAACAGCCATACAGGTAATACAGTGAGACAGCCATACAGGTCATACAGTGAGACAGCTATGCAGGTCATACAGTGAGACAGCCATACATGTCATGCAGTGAGACAGTCATGCAGGTCATACAGTGAGACAGCCACATTGGTCATACAGTGGGACAGCCACACAGGTCATACAGTAAGACAGTCATGCAGGTCATACAGTGAGACAGCCACACAGGTCATACAGTGAGACAGCCACACAGGTCATACAGTGAGACAGCCACACAGGTCATACAGTGAGACAGCCGCATTGGTCATACAGTGGGACAGCCACACAGGTCATACAGTGAGACAGTCATGCAGGTCATACAGTGAGACAGCCACACAGGTCATACAGTGAGACAGCCATACAGGTCATACAGTGAGACAGCCACACAGGTCATACAGTGAGACAGCCATACAGGTCATACAGTGAGACAGCCATACATGTCATACAGTGAGACAGCCATACAGGTCATACAGTGAGACAGCCATAAGGTCATACAGTGAGACAGCCACACAGGTCATACAGTGAGACAGCCATACAGGTCATACAGCGAGACAGCCATACAGGTCATACAGTGAAACAGCCATACAGGTCATACAGTGAGACAGCCATACAGGTCATACAGTCAGACATCCATACAGGTCATACAGTGAGACAGCCATACAGGTCATACAGTGAGACAGCCACACAGGTCATACAGTGAGACAGCCATACAGGTCATACAGTGAGACAGCCACACAGGTCATACAGTGAGACATCCATACAGGTCATACAGTGAGACAGCCATACAGGTCATACAGTGAGACAGCCATACAGGTCATGGAGTGAGACAGCCATACAGGTCATACAGTGAGACAGCCACACAGGTCATACAGTGAGACAGCCACACAGGTCATACAGTGAGACATCCACACAGATCATACAGTGAAACAGCCATACAGGTAATACAGTGAGACAGCCATACAGGTCATACAGTGAGACAGCCATACAGGTCATACAGTGAGACAGCCATACAGGTCATGCAGTGAGACAGTCATGCAGGTCATACAGTGAGACAGCCACATTGGTCATACAGTGGGACAGCCACACAGGTCATACAGTGAGACAGTCATGCAGGTCATACAGTGAGACAGCCACACAGGTCATACAGTGAGACAGCCACACAGGTCATACAGTGAGACAGCCACACAGGTCATACAGTGAGACAGCCACATTGGTCATACAGTGGGACAGCCACACAGGTCATACAGTGAGACAGTCATGCAGGTCATACAGTGAGACAGCCACACAGGTCATACAGTGAGACAGCCACACAGGTCATACAGTGAGACATCCACACAGGTCATACAGTGAAACAGCCATACAGGTCATACAGTGAGACAGCCATACAGGTCATACAGTGAGACAGCCACACAGGTCATACAGTGAGACAGCCACACAGGTCATACAGTGAGACAGTCATGCAGGTCATACAGTGAGACAGCCACACAGGTCATACAGTGAGACAGCCACACAGGTCATACAGTGAGACATCCACACAGGTCATACAGTGAGACAGCCACACAGGTCATACAGTGAGACAGCCATACAGGTCATACAGTGAGACAGCCAAACAGGTCATACAGTGAGACAGCCATACATGTCATACAGTGAGACAGCCATACAGGTCATACAGTGAGACAGCCATAAGGTCATACAGTGAGACAGCCACACAGGTCATACAGTGAGACAGCCATACAGGTCATACAGCGAGACAGCCATACAGGTCATACAGTGAAACAGCCATACAGGTCATACAGTGAGACAGCCATACAGGTCATACAGTCAGACATCCATACAGGTCATACAGTGAGACAGCCATACAGGTCATACAGTGAGACAGCCACACAGGTCATACAGTGAGACAGCCATACAGGTCATACAGTGAGACAGCCACACAGGTCATACAGTGAGACATCCATACAGGTCATACAGTGAGACAGCCATACAGGTCATACAGTGAGACAGCCATACAGGTCATGGAGTGAGACAGCCATACAGGTCATACAGTGAGAAAGCCACACAGGTCATAAAGTGAGACAGCCACACAGGTCATACAGATAGACATCCACACAGATCATACAGTGAAACAGCCATACAGGTAATACAGTGAGACAGCCATACAGCTCATACAGTGAGACAGCCATACAGGTCATACAGTGAGACAGCCATACAGGTCATGCAGTGAGACAGTCATGCAGGTCATACAGTGAGAGTGCCACATTGGTCATACAGTGGGACAGCCATACAGGTCATACAGTGAGACAGTCATGCAGGTCATACAGTGAGACAGCCACACAGGTCATACAGTGAGACAGCCACACAGGTCATACAGTGAGACAGCCACACAGGTCATACAGTGAGACAGCCACATTGGTCATACAGTGGGACAGCCACACAGGTCATACAGTGAGACAGTCATGCAGGTCATACAGTGAGACAGCCACACAGGTCATACAGTGAGACAGCCACACAGGTCATACAGTGAGACATCCACACAGGTCATACAGTGAAACAGCCATACAGGTAATACAGTGAGACAGCCATACAGGTCATACAGTGAGACAGCCACACAGGTCATACAGTGAGACAGCCACACAGGTCATACAGTGAGACAGTCATGCAGGTCATACAGTGAGACAGCCACACAGGTCATACAGTGAGACAGCCACACAGGTCATACAGTGAGACAGCCACACAGGTCATACAGTGAGACAGTCATGCAGGTCATACAGTGAGACAGCCACACAGGTCATACAGTGAGACAGCCACACAGGTCATACAGTGAGACATCCACACAGGTCATACAGTGAGACAGCCATACAGGTCATACAGTGAGACAGCCATACAGGTCATACAGTGAGACAGCCAAACAGGTCATACAGTGAGACAGCCACACAGGTCATACAGTGAGACAGCCATACAGGTCATACAGTGAGACAGCCATACAGGTCATACAGTGAGACAGCCATACAGGTCATACGGTGAGACAGCCCTACAGGTCATACAGTGAGACAGCCACACAGGTCATACAGTGAGACAGCCATACAGGTCATACAGTGAGACAGCCATACAGGTCATACAGTGAGACAGCCACACAGGTCATACAGTGAGACATCCACACAGGTCATGCAGTAAGACAGCCATACAGGTCATACAGTGAGACAGCCACACAGGTCATACAGTGAGACAGCCATACAGGTCATGCAGTGAGACAGCCATACAGGTCATGCAGTGAGACAGCCATACAGGTCATACAGTGAGACAGCCATACAGGTCATGCAGTGAGACAGCCATACAGGTCATACAGTGAGACAGCCATACAGGTCATGCAGTGAGACAGCCATACAGGTCATACAGTGAGACAGCCATACGGGTCATGCAGTGGGACAGCCATACAGGTCATACAGTGAGACAGCCATACAGGTCATGCGGTGAGACAGTCATGCAGGTCATACAGTGAGACAGCCATACAGGTCATACAGTGAGACAGCCACACAGGTCATACAGTGAGACAGCCACACAGGTCATACAGTGAGACAGCCACACAGGTCATACAGTGAGACAGCCACATAGGTCATACAGTGAGACAGCCACACAGGTCATACAGTGAGACAGTCATGCAGGTAATACAGTGAGACAGCCACACAGGTCATACAGTGAGACAGCCACACAGGTCATACAGTGAGACATCCACACAGGTCATACAGTGAGACAGCCACACAGGTCATACAGTGAGACAGCCACACAGGTCATGCAGTGAGACAGCCATACAGGTCATACAGTGAGACAGCCATACAGGATATACAGCGAGACAGCCATACAGGTCATACAGTGAGACAGCCATACAGGTCATACAGTGAGACAGCCATACAGGTCATGCAGTGAGACAGTCATGCAGGTCATACAGTGAGACAGCCATACAGGTCATACAGTGAGACTGCCACACAGGTCATACAGTGAGACAGCCACACAGGTCATAAAGTGAGACAGCCACACAGGTCATACAGTGAGACAGCCACATTGGTCATACAGTGAAACAGCCACACAGGTCATACAGTGAGACAGTCATGCAGGTCATACAGTGAGACAGCCACACAGGTCATACAGTGAGACAGCCACACAGGTCATACAGTGAGACATCCACACAGGTCATACAGTGAGACAGCCACACAGGTCATACAGTGAGACAGCCATACAGGTCATACAGTGAGACAGCCATACAGGTCATACAGTGAGACAGCCACACAGGGCATACAGTGAGACAGCCATACAGGTCATACAGTGAGACAGCCATACAGGTCATACAGTGAGACAGCCATACAGGTCATACAGTGAGACAGCCATACAGGTCATACAGTGAGACAGCCACACAGGTCATACAGTGAGACAGCCATACAGGTCATACAGTGAGACAGCCATACAGGTCATACAGTGAGACAGCCACACAGGTCCTACAGTGAGACAGCCATACAGGTCATACAGTGAGACAGCCATACAGGTTATACAGTGAGACAGCCACACAGGTCATACAGTGAGACAGCCACATAGGTCATACAGTGAGACAGCCACACAGGTCATACAGTGAGACAGTCATGCAGGTCATACAGTGAGACAGCCACACAGGTCATACAGTGAGATAGCCACACAGGTCATACAGTGAGACATTTACACAGGTCATACAATGAGACAGCCATACAGGTCATGCAGTGAGACAGCCATACAGGTCATACAGTGAGACAGCCATACAGGTCATAAAGTGAGACAGCCATACAGGTTATACAATGAGACAGCCATATGGGTCATGCAGTGAGACAGCCATACAGGTTATACAGTGAGACAGCCATACAGGTCATGCAGTGAGACAGTCATGCAGGTCATACAGTGAGACAGCCATACAGGTCATACAGTGAGAGAGCCACACAGGTCATACAGTGAGACAGCCACACAGGTCATACAGTGAGACAGCCACATAGGTCATACAGTAAGACAGCCACACAGGTCATACAGTGAGACAGTCATGCAGGTCATATAGTGAGACAGCCACACAGGTCATACAGTGAGACAGCCACACAGGTCCTACAGTAAGACAGCCACACAGGTCATGCAGTGAGACATCCACACAGGTCATACAGTGAGACAGCCACACAGGTCATACAGTGAGACAGCCACACAGGTCATGCAGTGAGACAGCCATACAGGTCATACAGTGAGACAGCCATACAGGTCATACAGTGAGACAGCCATACAGGTCATACAGTGAGACAGCCATACAGGTCAAACAGTGAGACAGCCATACAGGTCTTACAGTGAGACAGCCATACAGGTCATACAGCGAGACAGCCATACAGGTCATACAGTGAGACAGCCACACAGCTCATACAGTGAGACAGCCATATAGGTCATACAGTGAGACAGCCATACAGGTCATACAGTGAGACATCCACACAGGTCATACAGTGAGACAGCCATACAGGTCATACAGTGAGACAGCCATACAGGTCATACAGTGAGACAGCCGCACAGGT
This sequence comes from Arenicola marina, assembly GCA_964019135.1. NCBI lineage: Eukaryota > Metazoa > Annelida > Polychaeta > Arenicolidae > Arenicola > Arenicola marina. The sequence goes on along the minus strand of OZ025249.1, from coordinate 30,071,276 downwards.
CATACAGTGAGACAGCCATACAGGTCAAACAGTGAGACAGCCATACAGGTCATACAGTGAGACATCCACACAGGTCATACAGTGAGACAGTCATGCAGGTCATACAGTGAGACAGCCGCACAGGTCCTACAGTGAGACAGCCACACAGGTCATACAGTGAGACATCCACACAGGTCATACAGTGAGACAGCCGCACAGGTCATACAGTGAGACAGTCACACAGGTCATGCAGTGAGACAGCCATACAGGTCATACAGTGAGACAGCCATACAGGTCATACAGTGAGACAGCCATACAGGTCATACAGTGAGACAGCCATACAGGTCATACAGTGAGACAGCCATACAGGTCATACAGTGAGACAGCCATACAGGTCATACAGTGAGACAGCCACACAGGTCATACAGTGAGACAGCCATACAGGTCATACAGTTAGGCAGCCATACAGGTCATACAGTCAGACATCCATACAGGTCATGCAGTGAGACAGCCATACAGGTCATACAGTGAGACAGCCATACAGGTCATGCAGTGAGACAGCCATACAGGTCATACAGTGAGACAGCCACACGGGTCATGCAGTGAGACAGCCATACAGGTCATACAGTGAGACAGCCATACAGGTCATGCAGTGAGACAGTCATGCAGGTCATACAGTGAGACAGCCATACAGGTCATACAGTGAGACAGCCACACAGGTCATACAGTGAGACAGCCACACAGGTCATACAGTGAGACAGCCACACAGGTCATACAGTGAGACAGCCACATAGGTCATACAGTGAGACAGCCACACAGGTCATACAGTGAGACAGTCATGCAGGTCATACAGTGAAACAGCCACACAGGTCATACAGTGAGACAACCACACAGGTCATACAGTGAGACATCCACACAGGTCATACAGTGAGACAGCCACACAGGTCATACAGTGAGACAGCCACACAGGTCATGCAGTGAGACAGCCATACAGGTCATACAGTGAGACAGCCATACAGGTCATACAGTGAGACAGCCATACAGGTCATACAGTGAGACAGCCATACAGGTCATACAGTGAGACAGCCACACAGGTCATACAGTGAGACAGCCACACAGGTCATACAGTGAGACAGCCACACAGGTCATACAGTGAGACAGCCACATTGGTCATACAGTGAGACAGCCACACAGGTCATACAGTGAGACAGTCACGCAGGTCATACAGTGAGACAGCCACACAGGTCATACAGTGAGACAGCCACACAGGTCATACAGTGAGACATCCACACAGGTCATACAGTGAGACAGCCACACAGGTCATACAGTGAGACAGCCATACAGATCATACAGTGAGACAGCCATACAGGTCATACAGTGAGACAGCCACACAGGTCATACAGTGGGACAGCCATACAGGTCATACGGTGAGACAGCCATACAGGTCATACAGTGAGACAGCCATACAGGTCGTACAGTGAGACAGCCATACAGGTCATACAGTGAGACAGCCACACAGGTCATACAGTGAGACAGCCATACAGGTCATACAGTGAGACAGCCATACAGGTCATACAGTGAGACATCCACACAGGTCATACAGTGAGACAGCCATACAGGTCATACAGTGAGACAGCCATACAGGTTATACAGTGAGACAGCCACACAGGTCATACAGTGAGACAGCCACATAGGTCATACAGTGAGACAGCCACACAGGTCATACAGTGAGACATCCACACAGGTCATACAGTGAGACAGCCATACAGGTCATACAGTGAGACAGCCATACAGGTCATACAGTGAGACAGCCATACAGGTCATACAGTGAGACAGCCATACAGGTCATACAGTGAGACAGTCATGCAGGTCATACAGTGAGACAGCCACACAGGTCATACAGTGAGACAGCCACACAGGTCATACAGTGAGACAGCCACACAGGTCATACAGTGAGACAGCCATACAGGTCATACAGTGAGACAGTCATGCAGGTCATACAGTGAGACAGCCACACAGGTCATACAGTGAGACAGCCACACAGGTCATACAGTGAGACAGCCACACAGGTCATACAGTGAGACAGCCATACAGGTCATACAGTGAGACAGCCACACAGGTCATACAGTGAGACAGCCATACAGGTCATACAGTGAGACAGCCATACAGGTCATACAGTGAGACAGCCATACAGGTCATACAGTGAGACAGCCATACAGGTCATGGAGTGAGACAGCCATACAGGTCATACAGTGAGACAGCCACACATGTCTTACAGTGAGACAGCCAAACAGGTCATACAGAGACAGCTGTTTAAACGTGAAATACCAAAAAAAAAAAAACTTCCTTAAGGCTAAGCTTTGAACATCGTGTTAGTGAAGGTGAGCTAAATGACATGAGCTAGGTTAAATACAGCCATTGCAAAACTCGCAGGCATCATGAACACACATTTATATACATAGGCCGCCCACAGTTTTCCTATACGCTACTCTGTGCATTCCGTTTGACTGGTTGAAAACAGCTAGGTTGACAGCAAAGCAGTTAAAGGGAAATATTAAATGCGTTTTCTGCTCCGAAATGATAGGTTTCACTATCAAAGCTAAGTAATCGAACCACATGTTTATTTGCTTGTATACTTTCAGCATGATTTCAATGAAAATATCAACACCTTGAAGCGATGATCAGAGTTTCCAGAGAGCTGAATCCACTTACAGAGTACAGTAAAGACGCGTAAGAACAAATGGCCGCCAATAAACCGGAAGTGAGCCAATGGGGCTTAATAAACCCATGATATACGCCCAGTGTTGCAGGCTGCCAACATATTTGGAGCCATAATCATCAGTAGACACCGGAAAACATCCATGCTGAACCCTTCACGTACACTCCAGCGTACAGTTCAAACCGCGTTTTCAAATAGCCTGGTTGCTGGCATGTGGGAAAGGTAAATATGTATTTGGTTCACAATTAGAGGCAGACTGACACGCCAAACAAGGCTGTTGAGGTGGCTGTCGGCACGACGAAGCACTGCGTAAAGTTCGAAATACGGTGTCAGATTCTTGTGTAAGCAGAAAGAAGATTTATGAAAATGCATGCAATGGCCAAAGGCTATGCTTAGATTTGCTTTATATTTGATGTTTTTTATCGTTACCTCCATAATGGTCATCGTCGTTGTCAGCCTCATCTGAAAGAGGTCGGATACCAATAAACATACGGGAATGGATGACCTGCTTGTTAACGATGCGTCATCAACATACAGTTATTTTCTGCCGTTATGGCCACCTCAACTAAAGGACATGATAATGTATAACGAATAACAATATAGTCCAACAAAATGCCTAACAATAAGTCATTAAATATGTGGATGCGACATTTGTAATGTTATGAACCAAACCAACTATATATAAAAGGCGTGCCTCATCTAAATGTGAATGACTCACCTGAATCATCAGGCGGCGGTAACGCTACATCGTATGGGGCGCTTTCGCTCTCTCCTACCGGAAGTGACGACACAGTGGTTGTCGCACAGGCCGAAAGGTGAACAGTTGAGAGCTTAGCAGTTGTGAGGGGCGCCGGTAGCTTAGCATTTGTGAGGGGCGCCGGTAGCTTAGCAGTTGGGAGGGGCGCCGGTAGCTTAGCAGTTGGGAGGGGCGCCGGCGGTTTGGCAGTCAGTAGGGACGCCGGTGGCTTAGCAGTTGGGAGGGGCGCCGGGATCAGCGCCGTGGAGGACAGGCCTGCAAATTTCGGAGGTCTTTCCGGGGCACCGGCAGGGTTATTGTGCTCTGTAATATGATGAAACGAATGCCTCGACGGCCTCGGATTCACGGAGGGAGGCCCCCTGTCCCCCTTTGCAGTGCTGTGCGATTGAGATCGGGCTCTCCCGGAGGGTGCCAGTGCGGTGTTGTCAGCCTCCACGGGGAGGAGAGGAAGACGTCCATCCGTTTGCTTGGTGCCCTGGGTGGCATTCCCCGTCAGACATGAGAAGACAGCGGCGCTTACCTCCTCGGGGAGGTGGAGCGGTTCGCTGGCGGGCAGCTGGGGGAGACTCTTGCCTCCGCCGCCGTCCCCGCCCCCGCCCTCGCCCTCGTCCCCGACGCCGCAGAAGCTCTCGTGGCACACGATGATGTCGGTATGCGTGGGCAGACAGAAAGCGCGTCCTCCCATCGCCCCTTCCTTGCGCGCCACCACACATGGCTCGATCGCCACGGAGACGAGCTCTACCACGTGTCCCATGAAACTCGCCAGGGAAGAGGCGGTACCTACCGCGTCATCCTCTGGCGCAATCTCCAGCAAGGTAGAGGCACACGGCATGCGCTCGCCGTCCACCTGCCTCAGGGAGACGGCAGAGCGCACGTTATGAGGCAGCACTTCCTCGTACTCGCCGCCCAGATAGAGCGGCAGGTAACGCTCGGGCCCCTCGGGGTCTATCACCTTGACGATCTCCACCTCGTCCAGCAGGCGACCCTGGTCGGATCTCCGCAACACCTGTGTGGCGGTCAAATCTAGCCGTAGGGTCTCCCCCGTAATCGTGGGCCTCACCAGGCTGGTCGCCGCCTCTCGTGGGACGTCACCCTGCCGCACACGGATATGGCCCACCCTGTCCTGCAGCACATCGAAGATGGAAGTGAATCGGCGTGGATGAAGCATCCACGACCCGCCGTACGCGGCCGGCAGGACAAGGAACCTCCCGCCGCTCCGACACAGGACCACCTCCCGCCGCTCCACCCTATACAGCTGCAGGATATCCCCGTTTAATACACCCGCGGCCATGCCAACAGCCCCGGCACCCGCGCCGCCATCGGCACGGACGACCCGGACAACCAGCGGGAGGGATTCCTGGTGGTCGGACACAAATTGGGCGAGCGGCGATACCCACATCGTGCCGTACGTGTCCCAGCGCGCCTCCACTGTGACGTCAGTACTGAGCGGCACCTGAAGCAGGCGCTCCGGTCGCTCCACCAGACACGCTTCTATAACAATCTGCTGGCCGAGGTAAGTGAGTCGCTTCAGCTCCAACACGTCCCCGGTGGAGAACTCCCGGTCCGGGTGATCTGCGTCATAAATGCCTTCGATCACTTTGACGCGCTGTGGAAGAGTCGCCCCGAGAGCGAAGACTCCGAGAGGAACGAGCGTAGTTTCGCCATCAGCCATCGTCTATAAGGAAGCTTCCGGCTGGAAAGACACACAAAATGCAGTGATAACCAGACAAGAACTCAGTGCAACCAGTCCCGTCTATGTGGCGTCGTTATTAAGCCAACGGCGGCCATCGCAACCCGAAGGAGTGCAGGTCGATATCGCCGTTGACTTATATAATAGGAGCCTAAGCAAGGTGGGGTGCATCTCTTGCGAGCGCTCTGGCGGCCAAACTACGCGTCCTAGTTCAATTCTGTTCTGATTTACCTTACACTTGTCTCCGCTTCATACCAAATCTGGGTTTCCCAGCTCAAATAGTAACCGAGTTACGGCCCTTTGAACTTCGAAACGCCACAAAAGTCCCATAGAGAAATGCCGTCGGCCCTGGAACCGGAAGTAAGATAGGAACGTATCGTTTTTAATTTGCAGCTATACGAGAAACCACTTTCCTTACAAAATCACGCTACTCCCGTATTCTTATAATTTTTTTCCCGATTTTTGCCGATTTTTTTTAAGTACCAAAAGTGACGACATCGTGACGTCACGTGACGCGTCAGAACACTATAATTCGACACAAGTCATCTCAATTCATATTTCTATAGCAACTGCAAACAGATGTATGCATTCTTTAGGACGCAATCTTGGAGCGAAACAGACATACATAGTTACAAACTAACAAGTGGGACACTGATAATGACGAAAATCGATTTTGGGTCAAAGGCCGTGTCTTTCTGAACATGGTGATCCAAACCGCGACCGTCCACGATGATTATTAAGGGAATAAGGGCCATTTCTAGATTCCAGTACATTGCGTACGTATGCTCGGCCCCCTGGCTTGAACTTTACATTGAATACGATAGCGTGGTTTTGAGGTCAAGACGGAATTATTTCAGCCGGTTGAGTGGATGGTATTACAAATGCTCGTTTTTGTTTTTGTTTTGAGGGGTCAATATGGATCTGAGAGGTCAAATCTGGATCTGAGGGATCAAATCTGGATTTGAGGGATCAGATCTGGATCTGAGGGGTCAAATTGGGATCTGAGGGGTCAATTAGTGCCTTCAGTTGAAAATTTGGTTCAAATAGAGTTTTCAGCGGGCAATATAGAGTTTTAGTGAGTAAATTTGGCTAAGTAGGCCATTACACATACAATTTGGCCAAAATAGAGCTTTTAAGGTAAAATTTGGGGTAAATAGAGCTTTCGTCGGGGTAAATATAGCCTTCAGATGGCAATTCTACATAGCTGGCGGTTTGGGATAGCAACTTATGCCAATTTTTTCTGTTGACAAAATAGAGCTTGCTGTGGGCAAAATAGAGCTTTCTGTAGGCAAAATGGAGCTTTTGGTTTGCAAGATAGAGATTTATGTTGGCGAAATAAAGATTTTGCGACCTAAGTAGAGCTTTCAGCGGGCAATTTGAGCTAAATATCGCACATAACTGGCAATTTGGGCTAAATACCGAGTATAACAGGAAATTTGACGTACACTGGGCATCTAAGGGGCAATTTGGGTTAAACAACGCGCATAACGGGCAATTTGGGCTAAATTGCGCATGTGGCGGGTAATTGTCGGTTAAAAAGCGCATGTAACGCGCAATTTATGCTAAATGGCGAATATAACGGGCGATTTGAGCTGAATAGCGCATATATGGAGCAATTTGGGATAAACAGCGCTTATACGGGACAATTCGGGCTAAACAGCGCGTATAACGGGAAATTTGAGCCAAATAGCGCATTCATCGGACAAAGTGCGCACCGCAGGCGCTATTTTGAGCAATGTGCGCACTATATTAATCGATATTAACAGAGTTACAGGTAAAACCGTCGTTTGTGCCGCTGACGTGACGATGACGTCATGTGACGCCAGCCAATTTAATGCCATATTAGAGTTTAAGTGAACACGAAGTTTTGTTCTCAAGAGCGATTGATTCACTCATTATGAATGGCGCTTCCCGTTTTCGAGTGAGACAGACATACATACATAAAAATTTGGGTCAAAGGTCGAATCTTTCTGAACATGTTGATCGAAACCGCGACGCTTACCAAAAGAAACAAATCGGCTTCTAGCGTTTCATGTTACCTACTAATAGTGATATTACCTAGTGGCTAAATAGGTGAGAATTAATTGATTTCACAATTTCGACGTTATTTTTGACGCACACGTACGGCGAAAAAAGTTACCCACGACAGCATTTGTCCCTGGATATAAGGTACAACGTCAAATACAATCGGAAGTCGCCATGACCTATGATAACCGAGTAATGACCATTGTAAAATTATGACGTCTGGACGTCATGGTGACGTCATTATGTGACGCATGACAACGTCCAAGTAGCAATGGGCCAAAGTTTACTGTCACAACACATTGTATTAAAGAGCTAGGCGATAGAAAGAATAGTCCTTGAGCTATGGTCACAAGTCCCATAGAGAAATGCCGTCGGCCCTGGAACCGAAAGTAAGATAGGGACGTATCGCTTTTAGTATACAGCTATACGAGGAACTACTTTTCCTACAATATGACATCAGTCCGTACGTAAGTACCAAAAAAGACGTCATCGTGACGTCACGTGACGTATCAGAAAACTCTAACATTCGACACACCACATCTCAATTCATATTTCTATGACCTTTTAGAACAACATAGCGATAGCTTGAAGCTAAAGGTGTCAAAAAATGTGAAAAGTGACAGAGGTAATTTTCTGCAATTTTGCGCAAAACATATGACCTCATTTTGCTCGAAAATGAGTACTACGCATCAAAAAGTGAACAATACACGAAAACAGCGCATTGGGGGGTAGCACATTCTGAAGCTAACCTGAGATCTTTAGCTTCAATATTTACGGAGATATAAGCGTTTTTAGTTATTTTTTCAACAACCTGTGACCTTTGACCTTTTGACCTGCGTGACGAGTATGTTGTAGCCATACTGCCTAGCTATTAGTTACTAAAGACTGCAGAGCGATGTATTCAGCCGTTAGGCCACAAGGAGATTTCCCGTTTTCGAGTGAAACAGACATACAAGCAAACTCACAAACACGACCAACCGACATATGCCGCAAATTGAGAAAAGCACAACGTATGTTCACATCCACGTCAGCACCACGTATGCTCACATCCACGTCAGCACCACGTATGCTCACATCCACTCCAGCACAAGGTATGCTCACATCCAAGTCAGCACAATGTATGCTCACATCCACGTCAGCCCAACGTATGCGCACGTCAACGTCAGCACAATGTATGCTGATATCCACGTCAGCACAACGTATGTTCACATCCACGTCAGCGCAACGTATGCTTACATCCACATCAGCATAACGTATGCTCCCATCCATGTCAGCACAACGTATGCTCATATCTACACAACGTATGCTTACATCCACGTCAGTACAACTTAGCTCACATCCATATAACGTATGTTCACATCTACTTCAGCACAACGTATGCTCACATCCACGTCAGCACAACTTGCCCCCAATTTGACCACGCGTTCCGCATTTGTTTGTTATATCTAAGGTGTTACCCACCTTGGTTCGAAACCTCACCTCGTGTAGATATTCTTCCACATAGGTACCCACAATGTTTTTAAGAGGGGGGGGGGGGCCGGCCGGCCGACTATCACTATATAACATCTTGAGGACACAGGGAGCCCCCCCTAGCCGAGTGGGCAGCGCACTCGACTGCAGATCCATAGGTCCCTTCTTCGAAAACCGGTCTGTGCGATCTCATCTGGGGCATATGTAAGACAACAATCATGTATGTCATAGTCCCATTCAATATTACGTGTGGGATATGGACCAATTAAAGGACGGTATTCATAAACCACACGTAGCTTACGCATGACCCTTCCAGGAGTCCTTTCACAGCCAGAGGCGCACGGACGTGTTCTACAGTAGGGGTCTGGAAGGGGTAAATGACGACACGCGACAGACTTATTTGAAAAATCGACATTCGACATTGACCCCTAAATTCCGACACTAAGGATCTAAAAAAGTGACATCGACACAGATTTTTTAAAAAACGACACGGAACTTAGCCAAAAAGCGCCTCGGAACATTGTAAAAAATCGACATTCGATACTGTGAATTTTGAAAAATCGACATTCGGTACTGTGAATTTTGGAAAATGGACATTCGATACTGTGAATTTAGAAAAATCGACATTCGACAATCAGAATTTTGAAAAATCGACATTCGACACTGAGAATTCCAGACCCCTTGAAGTACTTTGTCTCCGGTTACAGACGCGTGCCATGCGATGGGCCTACATTTCACATGCAAAAGTTCCGGACCGATAATAGGGTGTACTGGACATACTACAGCCAAGACGAATCATTCAGATGCCTCGGCTCAACTCCTCTATATATTTAATTTATCATGCTACAGGAGGGTGAGTGATGTAAGAATAGCAACCAGAGAGCGATCGGATATTCTAATGTAGCACATTCTCCCGGAGGCAAAATCTCGGGGGATATTAAATATTAATATTAAAATAAGGTATTGAAACAAGATTTGACCCGGGACTAAAATTTACGAAATTAATTAATCGCTTTTACTCTGGCGCCGTCCGAAAAAAGGGAAAATCGTGTCATTCAACATGATGGGATCGGTGTTAATTTATAATTACCAGAAAAATTTTCATTGGCCAGCATATCTAGCGCAATGTCCGATGGGATTGTTCATACAGCTCCTGTACGGCCCCATTCATTATTGAACTTTTCCTAAGTGACAGTGACACCATGACGTCCATTTCTATAATACGTTCAATCATATTAGTTCCACGCTACTAGTTTGTTTAGTTAACTTTGTCTACAGAAGTTAAACAAATCTGCATGTAATTTGACACTGTATTGAGCAATTATTCCATGAGCAAAATAAGCAACTATCCGACCTGTTAATTTCAGTGAGCATTGTATGCGAGCGCTATAGGGAAATAACTCATTCTTGCGACAGGATTGGCATGTGAGTTTCAACGTTTTACATGTGCCTGTGTTGTCGAGGGCGTGTATTGAATTTATGGGTTTATGTTTTCGTTAAAACCTATGAGCAAGGACGAGGACAATCGTGGCATAAAGCACATCAGTTTGAGCTTCTGTTACGAACATTACGCCCTTCGCCTACCTTATACGGAATCCCAAAAGGCTCACATATTGTTGAGATTAAAAAAAAAGACTTTTGAAGTGAAATTGAAAATACAACTTTTCTTCAGATTAAATATGAAAGTGAAATTAAAAATATATTGTTTTTTACAGTCATTTCAGAGTGGGAATCAAAATCAAAATGAAAGAAATTTGAAAATCAAAATGGATTTGAAAAGTGAAAGTGAAATTGATTCTTCTGAAATCAATTCTCGCGAGATCCCGCGAAAATGAAAATGAAAATGAAATTTAAAATTCCTTTTTCCTGGATAAAGTCTCGCGAGATCTCGCGGTACTCTCGTGTTGCCAATGTCAACTTGAAGGCAGAACGTGATTGTATCAGTACTTTGCAAGGTTTGCAACAGGTCTAGCAGAGTGCGGCAAAGGGTGAGGAGCGGATTAAACTGTTGGAGACTGCTTTGAAGTAAATTAGTACGGTGAGAATTCTTAATGATTTGTTAAGTAATATGTTACAATTATCCTCTCAGTTGTACTAGTCTGATGAGAAGGCGAATATTGGAATTTTAAATCTGCTTAACAATACGCAAAAAGGACAAATCGGCCATGTGAATCGTTTCATAAATTTACCCCCGATCGATTCAAAAACATAGATGGAAAGGAGTATGACTTGAGAATGATTCAATGAGAAGAAAATATCATGTTGCTATTGAAGTTTGAAGTTGAACGAATATTGGAATTTTAAATCTTTGTAAATCTTGTCAAAGATATTAGTACTAATATTTTTGATCTTGTACAAGTCCTTATATAGTTATGATCGCTCGCTTTGCTGGAGTTTAATTTACAGCGTCTGTGCTGTGCCTGTGGCCTGTGACCTTTTCCCCGCTGACGTCTTTAAGGCTGGTGAGGTCCCGGCCATCCCTGACGATGGTGACATCCCAGATGCCCCTGACGCCTGTGGCGTCAATTGACATGGTTGTCATGGTACAGATGGTACTTGAATGATCAGATCGGCCCCAGGGGCCGTATTCATCATCTCCTGGTAAGTTACGCACGAAAAGTGCCTTTTCATCTTAGCCTCCCCAGCTCGTTGTGGTGGTGTTGATGATTAAGATATCTTCTTCAATATAATTTTAGCACTTTCTTAATTCAGAAAATCCACTTCTTGGGTGACTACTTATGTATTTTGAACCCGATAATCGCTCGTCAAATCTTCGACTTAGCGCTAAGTGGCATATTCTAAGTGGCGATTATGAATACGGCCCCAAGATGCCAAATGCCGTGTACATATATATCATATAAGTTGATATAAATTACATAAAATAAGCTTATAACATTATTTGCGAAACTGGTATCCACAATGTGTTTTTTAGCCGATTAACGAATAAAAACCAGCAATCTCAATCCCCCATCACCGTCAAGGTAGGCCGCCTCGGCTTAGTGAATAATACCCCGCTGTCGTTTATCGTAATCTCCCTGCGACCTGGGCATGCCTCCACCCCTTTAAACCCCCCACGCCGTACCCCCGGCACCAACGCAAACCCCTCCCCCTTTCCTACCCCCACCCCTCCCTAGTGGTCAAATTGTCCCGCGGTCAACCCGTCCAGCGGCCAAAGTGGGTGTAAACTGGCTGTATACCAACCAAGCAAGACAGCTGTCACGATCAAATTATAGGGATAAAATCTGCTTTTTTGTGGGCAAAAATAGACATGTAGTCGAAAACTACACAATTACGGCTATTATACGGGTAAGATCTTGTACTGTTATAGGCAAATGTTATAAAAATCACCTCACACTCCGATGAAGTACCCATTGCCAACAACCAAACTACACCCAGCCTTGATGCTTCGACCTTGGCATTGGCAATACGAGAGTATCGCGAGATCTCGACTTTATCCAGGAAAAAGTACTTTTAAATGTCATTTTCATTTTCACTTTCGCGGGATGTCGCGAAAATTGATTTCAGAAGAATTTTCAATTTAAATTTTACTTTTATTTTCAAATCCATTTTGTTTTTTACATTGTGGTTTTTACCCGTAGATTTTTCTTTAAGCTTTATGTTTATTTCCACTTTGAAATCAATGTAAACAAAAATATATATATTCAATTTCACTTGAAAAATTATCTTTCTTTAGACTTATAATCTAAAAAATTATTTCTATTTTCAATTTCACTTAAAAAGTCGTTTTTTTTCCAATTTATTCTAAAAAATGTGTGAGCCTCCTGGGATTCCGTGTTCGGAACGAGTTTAGAATCTCTGCGCACACTGGTATCCTGACTATCTGTGACGTAGGTGTGACGTGTATGTTACGCAAAGAGAGAGACTGGGAACCAGACTACCTGCGCAAAAGCCAGGCGCCGAGGGGTGGGTCCATTGCGGAAGGCCTAGCGATATGATTAAGAATATTTAAGAAATATAGCTTCACAAGACGGATAGACGACATATTTTTTATTCGTTTGCAACATCACAATGACGAATATTTGTTAAGACGCGACAATACGACTGAGAAACTAACGTGTTTTTGCATTTCCTACGAAAACGAGGCATTATGACGTCACACGGATTCTCCCCGGTGACAACGTTGGCGCTACGCTTCAAACAGAAAATATACAAAAATGAAGATACTTGGTCTTTTTGTGATCCAAAAGTGATACGAAAACATCCAACTGGTCTTATTGTATCTTTACCATGTGGTTTAATGACGCATCCGTGTGTTGTTACTCCATGTACTGCACATTTTGACAGCGGAATGGTGAAGTCGATCACTTGCTGTCGCCATTTTTGTTACCGCGGAGCCACGCGAACGCCTGTGACGTCACTCGCTGTTTGAGGAACTTGCGAAAGCCCGGGTGCAGGGCTAAATTTAGAACGTTATTTTTAGCTTTCGAGTTTTTTGAAGACGGATTTTTCCTTGTATATTCCCAAAGTTCTGCGCTTAATCGCCTCGAAATATTTTAACGTATATCTCCCATAGCCATGTTTAGTGAAATGATACTCATAGTCTTTAGAATAAACCTGGAAAGAAATTGACTTATAGCTGCCTATACTTCAACATGGAGCACGTGTGTTTGTATGTCGCCAATTGGTAACCTGATATGTCCACGAAACAAAACTTGTTCCGTAAGCAGAGAAGCCTGCTGCTAAATTATTGACCCTTTTCTTGATAAATTTCTGAATCCTTGTATTATATATATATTTTTTAGAGCATATGGAGTAGTCTTTGAACGGATCAAACTATTCAGACTCTTGGATATGGGATTCGGAGTAGTCTTTGTTATATATATAACATATATAGCCTATGACTGGTTACTGAAGAATTGCGAATATTACACTTAGATCTATATAATATAGTAGCCGACCGTACTCTATTTGTTCGGCTGTTAACTGAGAATCCATTTCCATGTTGAGAAACAATGAAGGGCAGAGCATGATTTTGCGTCAACTTACCTATTGTGCATTTGTTACAATATAGGAAATACGAAATGACTATGCTGAAACAACAAGCCTAGCAAAGGCGACAATTGAGTATGCTAGTTTCTTGACTGCACTGTTTCCATTTATAACTTTCAGACAAAACGGCCTAGTCATCTGGCACTTTTAAGCGGTATAGTTGTAAGATGGTAATCTGAAAATAGTTAAAGGCAATAGGTCTCCTCAGACTGGGCTGAGGAGCAAAGAGTTGCCAAAACGCCTCCATATCCATTATGAGATAATATAACGATGATTACAATATCTTGTTTAGTTTTATGTTCAATTGCTATTATGATAGCTGTCAGGGCAACAACGAGGTGGCCTGTAAGTAACATACAGGCATGGTGAAAAGTGTTTTGATGAAGGGCAATAGGTCTGCTCAGCCGGGGCTGAGGACCAAAAGTTGCCCAACGCGTCCATATCCATGATGCTATGATGTCTCAATGAATTACAATATGTTGTATAGTTTCAGATTCCAGTAAGCTTATGACAGCCGTGCGGACAACAATGGATGAAGTGGCCTGTAAGTAACATGCAGGCATGATGAGAAGTGTGTTTTGGTGAAGGGCAATAAGTCTGCTCAGCCGGGGCTGAGGACCAAAAGTTGCCCAATGCATCCATATCGATTATGCAATGATGAGGCAATTATAACAATATGTTGTATAGTTTCAGACCCTTAACAATAGTATATATATTTTATATATGAATAATAAGTTTTGCAATCATGCGCCGGGGTCTAGGTATGAATTGAATAGGGTTTGCTCCGCCACGGTAATCATTTCCTTTATAACCAGCCGTATGTAGAGTAGGTGTATTTAGCTAAGCCGGGGCTGAGAAACCACACTTTGCTTATTTGTTGCAACCATGATATGATTAATTTAATTTATTGTTCGAACAACGATGTCAAGGCCAGAAGTATATTTGCCTAACCTAGGTAATCATGTATCATATAATCAGCCACATGTCATCTGAAAAGATGCGTGTTTAATACAGCTGGAACTAAGAAATTACACAACTTATTTGTTACAAAATGTGAATAATTTAATTTACTATTTGAACACCGCAGTAATTGTCAAAAGCAGAATTTCCTCAGCCGGCAAAGACTGGTGAGATCCCGTGTATGTAAGTTTCATGACGATTCACGCTGGCTACGCCCTTGGGTGGGGGTGCTGATCATCCATCTGGTCATGTCTAATCAGCTGTGGCGGATGTCCCCTCACCTTTCCTGGCTGAACGATCAGAGTAATCAGCTCAATTGAAAATTTAGCACGTCGTAACTCAAGCTGACTGAAAATGATATGTCAATTTTAGGCCAACACATTAATTCTCAGTGGTCTTAATTCATTTTTAATTTCGCTTTTACTTAAACGTGCGAAAATTACCACGTATTGTCAGCCTATCCACTTTTACCAATTATAAGGTGATCAGTCAATATATATTTGGATAATGTATTTCGCATACGTACATGCCGATGTGTGCCACCTACGTACATGGCGATGTGTTCCGCCTTCGTACAGGGCGATGTGTTCCGCCTTCATACAATACATGTCAATTGGTTACGCCAACCCATAATAGGGTCACGTGGTCTATTCACGTTTATTGGCGATGCGTTCCGCCAATTACTGGCGAAGTGTTCCGCCAGTTAGTGGCGAAGTGTTCCGCCACTTTTATTTAATTAATTTGACAATTTGCTTGTCATGTAGTGTCTTTCTCACTCGGCAAATAAATTTGCCCTTTCCAATTCCATACATTGTATTCTGTTTTCTTGCCAGGAAACAAGCTGCGGGCGAGCCAGCTTATCATTACGAATTCGTAGCGAGCAACATAAATGTAAATTCAAGTATGCGAAAGATCATTATTGGACGTGGATTGTTTCTATGCTTGCTAAATAGCTTAATTATCAAACATGTGAGGAGGGCTCAGGTAGATGTTGATATAATATTCCCGTGTTCAATTATATAAACAAGACATAGGGTCATTGTGATGATACGGCCGACCAGAACAACACATTAGTAGCATTCAGCTTTGCTGTTCCCGCTTTTTGTGATATGTATTAGTGTGTGTCCTGCACAAGTTTCAATTCCTTTCTGTCGCAGACTCTTGACATTGAGGCGTGTGAAGGGTGGCGACCCGTAGGTCAAGGACAAGCCGTGGCGCGTACCAGAGAAACATGCCGTAGTGAGGAAGGAAACCTGATCCCCTCAATTTTAGCGCTTTAGACAAGGAAACAATTTGCAGCCTATACTTGCTATATACACGTGTACGAAGTCCAGTTTGGAATGTGTATAGCAGCTAGTGGCTCCGTTATAAACGCACGCGTCTTATTTAGTCTCACTTTTGAAGCTAGAACCAAGACAAAATGGCACGAAAGAAAAACTTCAGTGACTCAGAAACTCGGTCATTACTGGAAGTGTATAAAGATAATAAAGATGTTCTAACATCAATCCCGGTTGTGATGTGGGTCAACAAAAACAAGTTGATCAAGATACAGACAACAGTTAATGCGCTGGGCATCCAGCGTGCAACATGATTCACTCGCTCGTGGATTACCTTTGGCAAAGCCCATGGGGCGCAGGGTCAGTTGTACACTCATTTGTTTTACTTAACAAACTGCATCATATGCTATTTCACCCAGTAATTATGACTGACAGTTTGCCTTCATGCTTTTCGAAGTCGAAAATTAGAAGTTTCATCATCCTGGGGTGCGTTATTGACACTTGCGACCACCCACCCCCTAGCCTTACGCCTACCCCCTAGCAGGCGTAGCGGTGCGACCAACTTGCGACTAACGCCCTACATCCTACATCCTACATCCGCTTGGTGCACACCGCGTAAAATTCCTCGCGCCGGCGTAAGCTGGGCGTCCGCTTGCGACCAACTTACGCCCGGTTGGTGCACTCCACCACGGATCACCCATCATGCACTCGGCTGCTGGTGGGATGGTTTAGATCCGCATGCGGCCGTCAGCCGGATCCATGGACCGCTGCGGTGATAACGAATTAACCCATGTCTGGATCGTGTTACAGTGTATGCATCGTTTGACATATTATTACCCAAAATGCGTGATTACATATATAGATATAGATATTTATATATATATAATATATATGTGTCCTTCTTTAGGTACGTGTATAAAGAATTAAGCTTGTAATATGGGTTTGTGGTAAGCGCAGATCCATGGGTTGGGTTTAGGTGACGTGAGGGAGGTGCGGGGGAAAGGAGGGGGTGGGATCCAACGCTGATTACGGGGACGGCGAGAGGTTAGGGGGGTGGGTTGCAATAGAGAAGGAAAGTCAATTTCCATGTGTATAGTGGATTGGTGGGTGACGTGGGGATGGGGTACCGAACCGGAACCGAAACCTGTCAAATTATATATATATATATATATATATATATATATATGGACATCTCCACCTCTAAGGATGTCCCAGTGTCTGTGCGGCAAGCCGGGCGGTCGTAGGTTCAATTTCTACGTGTGGAGACATCAATGTCCAAATTTTCTGCCAAAGCCCAATTGCTTCAGTCTCATTGGCAATAAAACATATACAAATATTTGTCCCATTGGTTGGCCATACGACACGCACAAGGAAGACATGAATTCCTGTAAATGAGCTGTAAATTGGTTTGGCCACGCCCCCAAGTCGACAACGTTAGTATAAATAATGATTTTGTCTCTGTCAGGCCTGACAGATCTAACATATTTTGCCAACCAACGAAGGAAAGTTGCTTCTGTTTTTCGAGAAAAAACACCATTGGTAACCGAAAAGCACTATTTTTGCTCCCAATGTGTTATATACACGACTCCAATTTGTTATTATGTATTAAATCTGATCATGCATCAATTTTCCACCCACATGTGATTTCTGATATGTGTTCTTTTTTTGCATACTTTATTCATTTTGAGAGGTTTTCAACAGCGAATATACACATGTGAATGATCACCTCGTTTCCATATTTATCGATTCTGGACACATTGTATGATATTGTTGGCGGTAACCCTTTTACAAAATTCCACGTCTAAGAGAACCCTCGGTTAGCTTCGTCACACATCTGGCTGATATCTGCACTTCTACGAAAACCTTCGGTTAGCATTGTCACATATCTGGCTTACATCTCCACCTCCAAGACAACCCTCGATTAGCTTCGTCACGCATCTGGCTGATATCTCCACTTCTAAGACAATTTTTGGTTAGCTTCGTCGGACATCTTGCGGAAAACTCCACCTCTAAGTAAACCCTCGGTTAGCTTCGTCACACATCTGGCTGACCTATCCACCTCTAAGACAACCCTCGGTTAGCGTTGTCAGACATCTGGCTGACATCTCTACCTCTAAGACAACCCTCGGTTAGCTTCGTCACACATCTGGCTGACCTATCCACCTCTAAGACAAACTTCGGTTAGCTTCGTCACACATCTGGCTGACATCTCCACCTCTAAGACAACCCTCGGTGAGCTTCGTCACACATCTGGCTGATATCTCCACCTCTAAGACAAACTTCGGTGAGCTTAGTCACACATCTGGCTGACATCTCCACCTTTAAGACAACCATCGGTTAGCTTCGTCACACATCTGGCTGCTATATCAACTTCTAAGACAACCTTCGCTTAGCTTCGTTACATATCTGGCTGACATATCCATGTCTAAGACAACCTTCGGTTAGCTTCGTCACACATCTGGCTGCAACCTCCACCTCTAAGACAACCCTCGGTTAGCGTCGTCACACATCTGGCTAACATCACTACCTCTAAAATAACCTTCGGTTAGCTTCGTCACACATCTGGCTGCAACCTCCACCTCTAAGACAACCCTCGGTTAGCTTCGTCACACATCTGGCTAACATCACTACCTCTAAAATAACCTTCGGTTAGCTTCGTCACACATCTGGCTAACATCACTACCTCTAAAATAACCTTCGGTTAGCTTCGTCACACATCTGGCTAACATCACTACCTCTAAAATAACCTTCGGTTAGCTTCGTCACACATCTGGCTAACATCACTACCTCTAAAATAACCTTCGGTTAGCTTCGTCACACATCTGGCTGCAACCTCCACCTCTAAGACAACCTTCGGTTAGCTTCGACACACATCTGGCTAACATCACTACCTCTAAAATAACCTTCGGTTAGCTTCGTCACACATCTGGCTGCAACCTCCACCTCTAAGACAACCCTCGGTTAGCTTCGTCACACATCTGGCTAACATCACTACCTCTAAAATAACCTTCGGTTAGCTTCGTCACACATCTGGCTGCAACCTCCACCTCTAAGACAACCCTCGGTTAGCTTCGTCACACATCTGGCTAACATCACTACCTCTAAAATAACCCTCGGTTAGCTTCGTCACACATCTGGCTGCAACCTCCACCTCTAAGACAACCCTCGGTTAGCTTCGTCACACATCTGGCTAACATCACTACCTCTAAAATAACCTTCGGTTAGCTTCGTCACACATCTGGCTGCAACCTCCACCTCTAAAACAACCCTCGGTTAGCTTCGTCACACATCTGGCTAACATCACTACCTCTAAAATAACCCTCGGTTAGCTTCGTCACACATCTGGCTGCAACCTCCACCTCTAAGACAACCTTCGGTTAGCTTCGTCACACATCTGGCTAACATCACTACCTCTAAAATAACCCTCGGTTAGCTTCGTCACACATCTGGCTGCAACCTCCACCTCTAAGACAACCTTCGGTTAGCTTCGTCACACATCTGGCTAACATCACTACCTCTAAAATAACTTTCGGTTAGCTTCGTCACATATCTGTCTGAATCGATATCGACCAGATTCTATTGAACATGTCCTATAGAGACGCCAGTTACGTATCTTAAACATGATATATAACAGTGTTCAATAGCAATTCTACAGAATATTTGTCCTATAGAAACACCATAAAGATATCTATAGAAATACTATAGAACACTTCCTGCTATATAGACATACTATAGAATATTTGTGTCCTATAGAGACACTATACAGACATCTATAGAAACACTATAGAACACTGCGTGCTCTATAGAAAGTCTATAGAATATTTGTGTCATATAGAGACACTATAAAGACATCTATAGAAACGCTATAGAACATTGCTTGCTCTATAGAATTTCTATGGAATATTTGTGTTCTATAGAGACACTAAAAAGACATCTATAGAAACACTGCTTGCTCCATAGAGTTTCTATACAGTTCGTTAGAAACTCTATATGACATTTTTAGCAGAGATGCATGGGCTGGTACATATGTATATACCTAATATGTAGGTATTGTATACCTCTCCCCCCGCCCCCTGGGCTCTATAGGTTTACCAGGTCACAATTGTCATCGGGCGGTAGATGTATGTCCGGGTGCCCTGTGAGACAGAGTGAAGGGTGAGTGGATATATCCACTTCAGGGTATGCGTGGGCTTTGGTGTACGTGACCAGAACTTATTGGCGTAGATATTCACTGAACAACAAATATAACTAAACAATGTTAGAAAATACTACCTCGCTATATATATATGTGTATTGTATCCTCATCGCATCTGTGACAACATTCATGCCTGGTGTATCCTGGGACCAAAGCTGGAGGCAACGCCAGAAGCAGCCGTGGTTTGACTCGGTAATAGAGGCTCAATGCACAATCACCCATGCGATGCAATATGTTACTATTTCTATGAACGAACCAGGGTCGGAAGAACATGCTCACTCACCGGTTAACCAGCCAAAATTGTATTTTAAAGAGGCTAAAATAAAGATTCACGTCTCGTGGGCGACACCCAGCATATAACCAGGAAGTAAATTATGTACATCCTCCCGGCGCGTGAGTCTTCCCTGTTAGCAGCGGTCAGAATTGGGGGTGGGGGGGGGGGGGGGTGTTACGTCACACACCGGTGATCTATTTTTAGCGCACGCACGCTGATCCCGAAAGGGCGGGCAAACAAACGCATGAAGCTGAGGCGCGCATGGTTAAACCCAACGGGAGTATGGCGGCCTCGGATCTTTTTCCTTCGATAAAACTATCACAGGACGACGTACTGATGTTGAGACACTACTTAACAATACTCATGTACCGGTTCTTTTGTTCACGCTATGAATGGAAAGATCCTGGCAAATAACCAATAACAACAGTTCCGACATGTACCATAGGAGCAAGTATAATGTTCCAAACATCTGCACTTAAAATGCGCAATGCTCTGTACCCTTGTGCAGAGCCCCATCACTTTCTTTTGATGACATACGATTATATTACAGGGGCAGGGATTATGCAACCTCCTTGTCCTGGTGCATTATATACATTTCCTCAATGTACATTGTTAGCCAGGCACTGCGAGGGGGCGCAATGCTCGACATAGAGCACCCCCCCCCCCCCCCACACCCCATCCAGTTGCATCCAACTTCAATATAATTTCCCCGGGGAGGTTTATTAGCCTAAGGAAACCTTTCCTGTACACATAAATGGCCAACATCCCTTTGGTTTCTCTGCAAGCCGTATTTCACATGTTTAGTTTTAGACCTAAGCATTATATATCGATGTTTATATTATGCAAATTTTTTGACCAACGGTTTATATTTGTTTGTTTTGAATTTAACTCATGCCATCATAGCAGGGAAAAACGAAGCTGACAAAGAAATCACCTGAAATTGTAGGAAGTGGGTATCACTTAAGTTTTTCACATTATATCTTGTCTCACAACTTCAAATCGGGAGTGCCGGGTATATGTTTTAGTCCAGATAATCATACATTCATGTATGCATTTTCTAGCACATCCTTTAAGCTTTCAAATAAAAGCGTCTGAAATTATTTTTTGATTTGGGCCTTTTCATCGCACATAATCTCACTTTACCAATGGTTCTTGGAACCAAGCACCCAACAACAAATACTACAGTCCCAACTTAGCTTGTGCCGCCCCCCACCCCCCTCCCGAGCCTGTCGACCTAAGACCCCCTACCAGATCTCTCCACAATACTAAATGTACTGGTACTCAAGCGTGCAGGCTTATAATGTCACATTTGATGGAGTTGAAATAATCAATTATTGGTGACGGCGGACGGAACACATAGTGATTTCTATTTTATTGATGTTAGTTGTATTTTGTATATTAGAAATGGCCATATCGCGCACACTGATCTACCTAGGCTATGTAAGTCACAATTCACATATGCGGATCTCAACTGGTTGGCCTCTCTGCTATTTCGTGTAAGTAAACATAGGGGTGAGGGCTCTTGTGGGGTAAAGTTGCTAAAGTACCCCATGCCCTTAACAAATATATTCCACTCAATATATTTTGGTAAATTTTGGAAATATCAATCCTAGATACCTAAGGAATGAGAGAAAACATGTTGGACCACTATTGCAATTTGTTTTGGATAAATCCCTAGGTACCCCGGACTAATGTGCACGCTACACGCCTATGTGATACATGTGTGTTTACCAAAAGCTTGCCCGTCCATTCAAGTCAGGAACCGAGCACGCGCACTGCTTAGCCCACCAATTCAGACAGCTCGCCATATTGACGCCAAAACGAGGCTGTGCCTGCAAACACAAACTGCAGGACTCGTTCAACGCGTGAAATCTAATGGGAGCCACTGCTGCGGGTTGGCTGCGAAATAGCTCCCCGATGTTTTAAGTAATAAAATGACCGATTGCAGGCAGAACAAAAGGGTTGGTGTGTTCTGGAGCAAGTCCATGTGAAAAATGAGAGTCTTTTGGAGCGAGTATATTTGAAACGGAAGGGTATTTTCCGGGGCATGCAACAAGGGTCAATTCATATATTCCTCTCCTATATTGTTTAACTAGCTTTCCACGTTAGCTAGGAGGTTTGTGCTGTAACATATCAGTCTATAGACCTAGGGGCCTAGATCTACTAGTATTTTTATTGAGTATTGAGTGAATCTGATGACCCGGAGTCATTCTTTGCCATCAGGCCTAGGAATACTACCCATAGGGGGGCCCCAATATCAAAAGGAAAACGCTCTACCAACTGAGCTACGCGGCCTCCAACGTTGCACAATGCGTTTCAGTGCGTCTGCTGGTAACTGTGTAACTTTTTTTTTGTGGTTAACTTTCCAATGGACAAATCAACATATGGATCTTCCACTAAGCAGATAAGCTCTGTTGAACTGATAGCATCACACTGCAGGTCAGGGATACCCCGCAGCTGGACGGGGTCACCCGTGCCGTGTGGCATAGGTCTACGCGTTGGACTATTGTCAAACGTGGGCGAAATAGAGTAAAATTTGCAGAAATAGCTATTATTTGTTAACTAGTTTAAACAATAATGACCTGACAGTCTGAATAGTGACCATTGACGGCAGGAGAGAAAGGCCCTTGTGCCACACACCAGGGCCATTGACGGCAGGAGAGAAAGGCCCTTGTGCCACACACCAGGGCCATTGACGGCAGGAGAGAAAGGCCATTGTGCCACTCACCAGGGCCACGCATCATATGCACTGGCCGTTCGCGCGCAAACAGGTATAGTCTCGTTCTCGCATAGGAATTCCCAACATGTGAATAAGGCGAATAGGGCTATAAAGTCTCGTTCGCTTAGACTTCCGGTTTACTCATTTTGGGGACAAACAAACGAGGCTTGTGTTCGAAAAGTGTTTAGAATCCCATTGCGGTAGGCCTAGCGCTATGATTAAGAATATTTAAGAAATATAGCTTCACAAAACGGATAGATGACATATTTTTTATTTGTTTGCGCCATCACAATGACGAATATTTGTTACGACGGGACAATACGACTGAGAAGCTAACGTGTTTTTGCATTTCCTACGAAAACGAGGCATTATAACGTCACACGGATTCTCCCCGGTGACAACGTTGGCGCAACGCTTCAAACAGAAAACTTACAAAAATGAAGAAACTTCGTGATTTTCGTGATCCAAAATTGATACGAAAACATCCAACTGGTTTTATTTTATCTTTACCATGTGGTTTAATGACGCACCCGTGTGTTGTTACTCCATGCACTGCACATTTTGACAGCGGAATGGTGAAGTCGATCACTTGCTCTCGCCATTTTTGTTACCGCGGAGGCACGCGAAACTCTGTGACGTCACTCGCTGTTTGGTGAACTTGCGAAAGCCCGGGTGCAGGGCTAAATTTAGAACGTTACTTTTAGCTTTCGAGTGTTTTGAAGACGGATTTTTCCTTCTATATTTCCAAAGTTCTGCGCTTCATCGCCTCCAAATATTTTAGCGTATATCTCCCATAGCCATGTTTAGCGAAATGGTACTCCTAGTCTTTAGAATAAACCTGGAAAGAAATTGACTTATAGCTGCCTATACTTCAACATGGAGCACGTGTGTTTGTTTGTCCCCAAAACTGAAGTCTCGCGGCCCGATCGCGAGTACTGTATAGCCCTATTAGTGTTGGCGCCCACTGGAACGGTACACGGAGCGGCGGCGGAACAGAACGGTGACGGACCCGAGGCGACGCGGTTCGGACGCGGTGAATTTTGTTTATTTTCCGATCGGCTCGAGTGTCGACGGCACGCCGACCGAGGACCGAAAAATAGAACGTACATCCCATCTCGACGACACAGCGTCGGCGCCGCGTGCAGTGGGCGTCGGCCAAATGAAACTCCACTGTGCTATTTTTCGGTCCGCGGCGCGCATGCGCCTAGTGGGCATTATAAGATAAGACAAGATAAGATACCATTTTATTTTACGTCGGTACAAAGGATTAAAAGGGTAACATTAGCACTTGCGCGCTATTAGCCGACAATGACATCCGGATGAAACGTTATGGTTTGGCTTATTTACAATGGATGCTAGTGATTAACGTTGTGTCAAATATAACTTACGACTAACCTGTAATTGTAACTTATAAGCAAAGCGATAAGTGTATTTATGCTGCGGGCGATTGTCTTTGGTTACAGATTAATGTTATTTCCTTCAGGATTTTCATGTGCCAGAACACTTGTATTTTAGGCGATGCATCTGCTATTCAAATGTTTACGGTAATATATGCACCATAACACATGCGTCTGTTTACATCCGGTGCACTGGTAAAGCGATTTCGAGGCTGCATCCCGGTCGCTCATCTCGAGGGTCAATCGATGATCCAGACAGAATCCCTCTCTCTGACCAGTGGCAGCAACCCAGCAGCATGGCCAATCCAATTTTTTAGATCCATAGATATCGCCGGATTCACGCAAAGAATCAGCATGTTTGGACAGGGTCGATCACCAGCATCCGCTTGTCATGTTACTAGTGTTCACTTACTTTTTTCAACAACTTAGCCTTTGTTAGACTGTTAGAGTACAAGCAAGCGAGCTGAATTTAGGCCTAACGCGACCAGGTCCAGGCTTCGACCTGTTGCACTCGTGATCTACCATTCATGTGTCCGCCGAAGTATTAGTCTTTGCGTCGTTATTCTATTCCAGGACATCTTATGGCGATTATACTGGACCTGGGGTTTTTTACTAGGTTGTCCGGTTCCAATGTCCATGGCATGCCATAGGCATAGCTATTGGCGCAAGTGCCCCCGGGCAAGCCCGCTTCTCTAGAGGCACAACGGTAACAGTGATAAAAGCCTTCGACGTTAGGTAGGGAATCGACTGTATCTTTTATTATAATGTGTGCTTGAACAATCATAGTGTTTACGTATTCTATATACCTTGTTCTATCTTCTGACATCAAGAAAGTGTGTCGACACTAGGTTGTTTCGGTTATATTTTCGTGAAGAAATGGTGGAGCACACAATTGTTCCCGACCAGCCGTCCGCCATATTTGTTTTTGGCGGATGCCGGTACCTGTGAATGCGACTTGGTTCCTCCTCTCCGTTAGCATATGACTCTCCGCTAGAGGGCCTTGTCCTGGTACCTGTAACAACCAGTATCCAGGAGGTTTCTATGCTGTCTGTGAGCATGACAGCAAGGTTGTTGCATTTTAGGTTGTGCTTCACAGTGGTTCAGTACCTGTAACAACCCGTATTTGGTGATATTCCACACTCTCTGAGTATATGGCAGCAGGCTTTCTGTGTCATACATTGTGGTACATAGTTTATGTAACTGTAAAATCAGTATCCATAGTTGCTAGGGTCTTTTTTCGTGTCATAGGTTCCGGCACACAGTGGTTTGGTACCTGTAGCAACCAGTATCCAGTATGTTTCTATCTCTCTCTCAATATGCGGGGTTTCTGCGTCATAGGTTGTGGTACACAGTGGTTAAGTACCTGTAACAACCAGTATCCAGGGAGTTTCTATGCTCTCTGTGAATATGACAGCGGGGTTTCTGCGTCATAGGTTGTGGTACACAATGGTTTAGTACCTGTAACAATCAGTATCCAGAGAGTTTCTATGCTCTCTGTGAATATGACAGCGGGGTTTCTGCGTCATAGGTTGTGGTACACAATGGTTTAGTACCTGTAACAATCAGTATCCAGAGAGTTTCTATGCTCTCTGTGAATATGACAGCGGGGTTTATGCGTCATAGGTTGTGGTACACAGTGGTTTTTGTAATTGTAACAACCAGTATCCAGGGAGTTTCTACACTCCATGGGAACGTGACAGGAGGGTTTCTGCGTCATAGGTTGTGGTACCCCAAGGTTCGAACCAGTTTCTCAGGCTTCGACCATGTGTTGTGGTACACAATCGGTTGGTACACATAACTTGTATCCAGGAAGTTTCTACACTTTCAAAATGTGATAGCAGCGTTTCTGTCTCATCGGTTGTGGTAATCTTAGTTGGTTACTTGGCATGTAACAAGCAGGTTCCAGGAAGTTTTGCCCTGCCTGGGGCAACAGGGCCTTTTCACCATAGGTGGTGGTTTAGAGCATCCTTGTAAACAGACTAGGTTACATTGTACAAGAGCCTTGTGGTCTAAAGTGAAGATGACGTCCTACTCGTTAGGCATAAGATATCATAATTTCACCCAGGGCAAATTGTTTCCAAACATTGCACTCTTATTTTCTAAGTCTGTATTATTGCATTAACAGTGAAATTATTTCATTTTTGGTGACCGTTTGCCCTGCGACATCCTTTTATTGAGCCAGCAACATCAATTTTTGCCTTATGGATTATAATACTCGGTCATACATCTTCAGGTAATTTCAGTCCTGTTACACCTAAACCGATGATATTCGCGTCGTTGAGTTTGCTCTTAATTCCAGAATTGCCCAGGACTCGTCCAGCCAACAAACCCAAGCTGCCTGCAGTGTTTTGTAGACATGCGCCCGACCTTAGAACCTACCTAGGCGGACAAGGAAGAGCCTGGTTAGGAGGGTCACTGCCCAGGTCATGACTGGGGTGCGAGAGGAACTCCGGCCCACAACCGAGCACCAGCGCTCAGACCCCAGCTCAGCCGGGAGACCACGAGTTTGACTTGGAGGAGGAGGTGGTGCCTGCTTCGCACCTATTATCAGGTGCCTAGGTAATGACTTCAGTGTTCCTTCTACCCCTCTGTACACTACCCATCTTTCACCCTGGACCTGAGTTTCATGATCGACCCAGCAGTGAAGGTCAAGATCGGAAGAACATGGACTTCAAGACTCTTCTCCTTCACGACCCTGCCCGACTTAACCAGATGAGGCAGCAAGAGCGGAAGCACATTCGCCACCCCATCACCGTACCAGACTTGATGCCACCTTGGACTATGTGATCCAGCATTTGCCGTTCGTGACATCCGCCACGTGAAAACTGTACAAGGTTTTGAGATCACATTTTTCGTTTGTTTAGTATGGTCGGCAGTCTAATCCTCTACCTGCCTCCTTTGACAACGTGTTCGTTTACAGCTTGTCTTTATAGCCACGATCCACAACTTATGTGTCAGGCAAATCATATTTCATAAGATTAAAGTTGCATGTGGAGCTCTTTCCCGCCAAAACTAAAGAGGTCAAAATACAAATAAGAATCAGTCCTTGAATCATTCACGATTGGTTTTGTCTATACTCCCCCCATGCCAGACTGCCAAATAGTGTCTCTTAGCCTTTCCCGTGATATCAATTTGCCACCAATTTTCATTTTAGTGATAAACGTCATCAGTTTGAGTGCTTCGCGATGCTTTGTTATAAGTAGCAGTGCCGCGACAGAGTGCTGTGGTGTCGCGGGATAGGCACGTTTGCCACACCACAGCCGAAACGGCGAGGTTTATCAGGTTTCTGAATTTATGGAATGGAACAATCGAGTTTTCTGCAAATTTTGATATAAATTTCGCCTGAGCTTAGTTTTGGCGGGAAAGAACTCGACATGCAACTTTAATTCTTTACCCGATCCGACAGGCTACTTCATGGTAAATTGCCTGATAGAGGCAGATATAGATCTAGCCTTTGTCCGGTCGAAAGGAATATGTCTCCCATATCTTGGTGTCACTCGTTTCTAAAGCACAGTGACGGTAATATTTTCCCACTGTAAAATAATTCGGGTAAGAACTGATCTTGGTCAAGTTAAAGGCTATGAATGTACTCAGCGGGTGGACCTGACGGGCCTGCTCCTGTTTTGTCTTACGCGACGGTGCGTTGGTCATGACGCATTATTTCACTCATATTTTCCGTCGGACCATAGTTATCCTGATTTAGATCTGTCTCTTTATAAGCCACATATTTTCCGTATCGGAGCAGCTACTGCCGCAGCTAGTTTAAGTTTCCCAGAACTCTATATTCATATTTTCCCATGTTAACTTAAACGTCCAGCCTTCCCTTGGGTTGGTGGGCGGGGCCTCCGGGCCCCCTTTGGCATGTTTGTCCCCCAACCTTCCCCCAACCTTTACTTATCTATATATCCGGCTACACAGTATGGCGTAATATTACGTAATGGTACGTAATGCGACGTTGAACTGGGCCCCTTAAGTGTCTGGATAACCATTATGTATGGTTACACTTAGGATACTATTTTATTTCACTGTAGCCCGTAAGGGTCTGTATAACCATTAGGTAAGGTTATACTTATTCCATCATATCTTGTCATCTTGTGTAACAATGCAACGTGCCGAGGGGGTGTCGTGTTGTGGCGACTGCGCAGATATACTTGTCTTGGTAGGGGTTGTGGCTTAAAGTCTTCGGTTCAGCATTTTTACTACTTGGTTATCGGTTTTTCGCATTGAAACAAGTTTCAATATTGTAACCAGCTAAGGTACAAGATGAAGAAAATGCAAATATACTGTTCCAGTGTTTATTTATAAACATCAGCTCTTGCGAAAATACAGGTTATAGAACAATCCACACTGCACGCCTGATCCCAACTAAAACTATACACCATTCCGGTTATATCCTGCCCCTGCGACCTCTCTCCACTAATAAATGTACACTTGATATAACCAACTTCACAGCTATCTCACCATAACACAAAAATGGCTGAGAAACCAGACCCTGAAATCGAACTCACTAAAGCCGCGGCTACTGCGGCAAGCTTGTAGCAAGTTGGAGCCCTGGAGTCTTCCTCACTGGTAACTAATAGCACCCTACAATAACTAATAGCACCCTATAGTAACTAACAGCCCTGCACAGAACCTCACAGCACCTCACAGTAACTAATACGCCTTCACAGAACCTCACAGCCTTCACTGATTGTACCCTACAGTAACTAATAGGACTTCACAGAACCTCACAGAACTTCATCGCACCTCACAGAACCTCACAGTAACCAATACGCCTTCACAGAACCTCACAGCCTTCACTGATAGCACCCTACAGTAGCTAATAGGACTTCACAGAACCTCACAGCCCCTCACATAACCTCAGAGCAACTAATAGGTCTTCACAGAATCTCACAGCACCTGACAGTAACTAACACGCCTTCACAGAACCTCACAGCCGTCACTGATAGCACCCTACATTAACTAATAGGATTTCACAGAACCTCACAGAACCTCATAGCACCTCACAGAAACTAATAGGAAAGGAGAGCACCTTGCATATAAAGAATATGACCCAGGAACCAGACCCAGAAATCACACTCACTACAGCCGCGGCTACTGCGGCAAGCTTATAGCAAGTATCACCCCTGGGGTCTGCAGCAACTTCTGTCTCTGTGTCTGTGGCTCTCTCTGTCTGTGGCTCTCGCTGTCTGTCTGTGTCGAGGTCTCCCAAAGCACCTCTATTTATACCAGCCTGGGCCCCAAGCGTCCCCCAGTCTCTCTCAGCCAATGGGCGATAATCAAAGTAACTGTATACCTACGCTTGAAAATAGAACTAAACCACGCCTGGCTACACTTCAAAGTACTTGAGAAACCTGCTAGATAAGCTACGTAAAAAGATAGCTAAACTATTCATAAAGATAGTTACGTTAAAAACCTTTAATCCTCTATTATTCTTTATCTAATCTTGCTCTCTCTCGGTTTCCTCTTCTGGCGGAAGTTTACCAACCCAATCTCACCGACGCCCCCTACCGAGCTACCGTCCTACATTTTTTTTTCTTATTTTTTTTTTATTATCTTCAGCAGTGAGAGGTACAGAATAATGTAACATAACGAATTGCTAACATGCTCATATATATATATAGTTTCTTCACACTAGACTGGAGCTATTGGTTGTTATTATCGCAAACATATAATCATATTTGGACTGGTGTCCGACGATGTGATCAGCATAGTATTCAATACACAGTTGTTTTGCAATATATACCTGGCAACATTTTGGATTTAGGATCTTTCCGTTTGACATTTTGTGCTTATAAATATACCATTTAACAAACAGTATGATACAATTAATATTCCACATATGGGTTTTCTGTTTCTCCGATACTCCGAAAAGCGCATCAACTATTGCCAATTTCACGCTAACACCGAACAAGGAGAGAATCCACTCTTCAATCTCTTAATTTCCATAACTGATTGACATTGCGACAGTTGTAAAAGTAATGTTCAATCGTGTCGATTTCACTACAAAAGCTGCACACAGGGGTTTCTTATATGTTCCATTTCTTTAAATTGTCATTGCATGGAATTATTCTGTGTAAAATGTTGAACTGGAAAGTTTGTATCTTTGTATTGCGCGTCAGTCTGTGTGCTAAGGAGAAAAACCAGTTAAAATTATCATCATGAAAGAATGGAAATTCTTCCAGCCATCGATCTGTCTATTGAAGTTGGGCTTCGCTCTATATCTTACTAATATAGTTTAGATAAAGGTCTTTATTTCTTAGCGTCTTCACCTTGGTCATTTTACCATTAATTGGAATACCTTGGTTGAGAAGCTCTATGTTTGTAGAAATATCAGTGTCTATCTTGTTTAGACATTGGCGACGCAGTATATTTCGCCAGTGTCTAGGGATAGCGTGGACAATACTATTTAAGGCCATGTCTTCTATTTCTACCGTCCTACTTCCTGTCCTGCTACCCTAACTCCCCCTAGCGAGTGCTCTTCTACCTATCCTGACTTACGCTGCCGCTATTCGCTAGATGGCGGTACTAAACTTGTAAGTCTGCGCGAAGAGGGGCCTGACCGTTACAACAATACGCAAGATCAGCTATACACAGTCTGGCGTCATCTTACGTAAGGGAACGCAATATGATGTTGGACTGTGTAGTCCTTTAAGGGTCTGTATAGCCATTATGTAAGGTTATACGTATTGCATTATATTGCGTAATCTTGCGTAACAATACGCAAGATCATCTATGCGCAGTCTGTCGTAATCTTACGTAAGGGTACGTGATGTGACGTTGGGCTGTGTAGTCCTTAAGGGTCTGTATAACCATTATGTAAGCTTATACGTATTGCATTATATTGTGTCATCTCGCGTAACAATACGCAAGATCAGCTGTTCACAGTTTGGCGTGATCTTACGTAAGGGTACGTAATGTGACGTTGGACTGTGTAGCATTTAAGGGTCTGTAGAACCATAATGTCAAGTAGCAAGATTCGATTGGTGGGAGCGTCGGTTAGGCAAAAAGAAACAACTACAGTCTGGCCATGTTCATGCTTTTAGTGGCTACGTTGGACACCAATCCTAACAAAGCACCCTGTGTGAAAACAGGATAAAAAGATACAAATACAAATCCA
The DNA here is from genome assembly GCA_964019135.1 of Arenicola marina. Taxonomy (NCBI): domain Eukaryota; kingdom Metazoa; phylum Annelida; class Polychaeta; family Arenicolidae; genus Arenicola; species Arenicola marina. Next base: position 30,039,684 of record OZ025249.1, on the reverse strand, counting down.
AATTGCGTTATATAGGTAATTCGTTCACGTCGATGACGTTATTATATAATCCATTGCTATTGAAAGATCAATTGGGAGATATGTAGTCATGTATAAATTTGTCATACAATCATAACTGGTATAAATCATGACGTATTACAAAATCATAACGTGTATAAATCATGGTGTATTACAAATCAGAACTTATTACGTATTTGACCATCATATATATAAAGTAAATCAGCGTATGTAGAGAGGCGTGTTATGCCACTACTAACCGCATATCGACCCGCGGGTGCTCGCTGTCAGCCAGAGATAGCCCTCAACGATAAGTTTATTAAAACTGCCCGCGTTAACCACGTAAATAACCCGTCTAAAATACGTTGACTTCACAAAAAAAGATCATAGGTTACATTTAAACACAAAAACACCACAGTGGACTAAATGGCAGCACACGATATAGGCAGACATTAAGTTTTGTTACACGTTAAAAACATGTGACAAAGATGGCTGGATTAGACAGAGCCATACAAGCTTGAAAATATAACATCATCGGGATCTTTCACACAAAATACACACCTCTACGTAACGTAGACTTTCTCTTCTCGGTGTTGAAACTGACGGGCAGGCCTGTCGGTCGCGGATGTTTCAGAAAGTTGCAGATCACAAATAGTTACACCTGATCCGGACGGCATCTCATTTTCGAATAGGGTTGTACAGTTCTCGCGGGTTCTATTTCCGGTTTAGGTCTTTTGGGGACCAACAAACAAACACGTGCTCTTAGAACGAGTGCGCATCACGCTGGTGCCTTGCTACAGCTTTGTGACTCGCACTCATTGTAATCAACGTTTGAGTGTTGGGAACCAGCCGGCTGCGCGGTTTGTGCGTGAAGAATCGAGTGGGTGTGAATCCATTTTTTGTTTTGTTTGCTTTGGTTCAGGCATTCCTAACTATAAAATCATAATATAGTTAAAGATAAGACAGTTATCTCCCCATAATGCATGTGGTTCATTTGATGAGAATATTGAAAACGTTGTAATTTGAGGCAAATCATCGATATTTACATTTCTGCGACAAACCGAGCACCATTGTCTTCGCCTGGTCATTCCATATAAGGAGCGTTGTTTCGTAACCATAGATACCGCGCGCAGAGTCATGATGATTATTACGTCATACGACATGGAAAACCCCGCGCAGCACATTAGATCGCCTAACACTGACAGTCAACCATGAGACAACCGGATTATAGTTTATCAACTGTCTAACCGCTCATATATTACTTATATCTACTCGGATGGTTATAATTCTGACATGCACAGAACTGGTCAGTGGTTAGTTGTGCATCCAAGGACAGCTTTAGCCGATTTTGTGTGTGAAGCGAGTGAAGGCAAACAACCGGAAGGTTGGCAGCACGTACAGGCCGTTGATGCTAGGCCTAGGCATTGTCGTAGAGTATACGTTTCCCTGTCTCGTGGGGTCTCGATAAGATCCCGTAGTGACTGTAGAGCCCTATAATCCCACATGCAACCCAGTTTCCGGAGAGGACCACCCGCCGTTCGCTAGAGGGCGCTACGCTACGGTCAACCGAACTACTTACTCACTCGCTAGATGGCGCCACTGGAGCAACTCCGTGGCTCTGCCACAGTAAGTTCATTTGTATGTTTGTTTGTATGTATGTATGTGTGTCAAAAAGAAACGCACGGGCACGGGGTAAACCACAAGCTGTAGGTAAGTCCAGGATAACCATATAATGGATAAAAACAGGCCAAAAACAGATCTGGGGAAAACATATAACAGATGAAAACAGGTCTGGGGAAAATGAAATGGATCAAAACAGGCCAAAACGAGAATAGATCAAAATAGGCCAAAACAACAGTGAACAATCGTGAACAATTGCCACATTGCACACTTATGAATGAAAATGGAGACCCCGTGAGGGTAAATATGAGATGAACACTGAAACCAAGGTTTCAGGGGACCGAATAAGACGTGTCTTCATCAGGGGCCGTTCACGTCTCATCGCTGTTTCTGATCGCACACCAAACTAGCCGACCGAGTCGCCACCCTACAACATAGGATTCATAACAAACCCCAGTCGAGAAGGCGGCCCCGATCAGCTAGCATGGCGGCGAAATGGCCCAACAGCGATCTACCAGCCTCTGATAGCAATAGGCTTGGTGAAAATACTGAAACGGTATAGAAAATCATACCTAGTTCAGTGAACCTATAGAGTCTTGGTTACCTGGCGTGGCAGAGGCATCGAGTGAAGTCGCCAAGTAGGCTACTGCCTTTTATACCGACCCACCGTGTGTTCTGTGCACGCAAAACTAAAACTGCAAATGAGTAATTCAGAGCCAAAATGTGAGCATAGAATGAGAAGGCCAAACCAAGGAGTGGTCGCGGTGAGGAACAAGGCCTAAAACGATGATTATGTACAAGCTGGGTTGGGGCGGGTGGGCCAACTCATAATACAAACTGAATGCAGTCGCTCGGTCAACAAAGGACCGACCACAGACGAAGTAGCGATAATATGGAAGGCGAGGCGTATTATTTACTTACCAGGTAAATACCGTTCGTTATTGGATCGGAGCCTCAGACTATGGGATGACGGGAACCCCACACAAATAATTTAGGTACGCGTGGCTAGCCAATAGCCAAAATGCGTCGAATGGTCAAAACCGTGGGTGAACCTTAACTGTAAAAGGCAGGTGAAGTCAACTTGTAGCTCACAGTTGGATGCTAACAAGAGTACTTCTGACAGATGCTACTCCCGGTAACTTGACAAGATATTCAGGCAATAACTACCATATCAGGGCCTAGATTAGGCGTCATGATACACACACTGGCCTGAATGTCAATAGACTGCATATGTCCAGAGCCAACCTCAAACCAATTCGCACTTACCATAGGTGAAATTTCGTCCTCGAATATGAACGTAAAGGCTTACCATACAAGCAGGCAGGGGGCTAAAGCCCTCTTGTAACCCAGGCACTGGCTATGTATGTATGTGTCTGTTTCACTCGAAAACGGGAAGTCTCCTTGTGGCCTAACGGCTGTATGTATTAGTTCGCAGTCTTTAGTACCTAATAGCTAGGCTATAGGGCTACAACATTCTCGTCATGCAGGTCGAAAGGTCAAAGGTCAAGGTCACAGCGATTTTTTGAAAAAATAACTAAAAACGCTTATATCTCCGTTAATATTAAAGCTAGAAATCTGGAATTAGTTTCAGAATGTGCCCCTCTTTCAGGTGCAGTTTTCGGGTATTGTTCACTTTTTGATGCGTAATACTCATTTTCGAGCAAAATGAGGTAATAGGTTTTGCGCAAAATGCACAAAATGACCTCTGTCAGTTTTCACGCTTTTTGACACATTTAACATCAAGCTATCGCTATGCGGTTCTAATATGTCATAGAAATATCAATTGCGATGATCTTTGTTGAATCTTACAGTTTTCTGATGATTTGTTTGACGTCACGATGACGTCACTTTTGGTACTTACAAAAAATCGTCAAAAACCAGAAAAAAATCATAAAAATGCGCGACTGGTGTCATATTGTAGGGAAAGTAATTTTTCGTATAGCTCCTAACTAAAAATGATACGTTCCTATCTTACTTCCGGTTCCAGGGCCGGGGGAATTTCTCTATGGGACTTCCCATGTTAAAAGGGCTGTATCTTTAGGCTGGGAAAAATGTTTTGTCGCGTATGTCGCAAGTGCCTCCATCAAACAACACCGCGATTTTTCCTTGGTTAAACATGATACATAGTAGTCACAACGCTTAGTTCATGCAATCGCAGCAAAAAGTGACGTCACAGGATTTTTTTGAAATTTGGCCTATGGTGAAAGATACGGCTTTTTGGTGTTAGCAGAGGCTCCCACGGGCGTCCTATTCAAGCCATCGCTCAATGCTTGCAGCTGTGGATGAATAATACTAAGCTGAGTCATAATCTGTGAACATGGTGACATAGCATTATTACTTTTCGGTATATAGTCGAAATCGTTTAACATTGGATCCTATAGGGAAAAATGAACTTGGTCGAATATGACCTACTTTCGTTCAAACACTTTCAGTCTTCTTCACCACACAGTGAGGTACTATCATCACAAAGCAAGCTATAAGAAAAACACGGCGATCTCAATATTAATTTTTGTTTCCATGGCAACGAAGCCACTGGCCTAATGATAAACATATAGATTCTGGCCATTTAAAGAAAAATCGTCAGAAATCAGATACAAATGCTAAAATTGCAATCTTTTCGCCAACTAGGTGCCAATAAGTATCTTCAGATCACTTAGTGCTTTAATTAGGCGGACGTTGCCTAGTTGTGGCGCTAGAGCGCTCCGAAGTGGGACGACACCTTTGCGGGGCAGTCAATGATGAGTGAATGGAGATTGTGTTCATCTTGAAAAAATCGTCAAAAATCAGAAAAACAAGCTAGAGCTGTGATGTTTACGTCAAATGGTAGAGAACATTGATGGTCAGCAAAATATTAAAAGAAACAAATTAGCTGCTATATCACTTCGCTTACAGTGTTCTTTGTTCTGGTCGTCGGTCTCCATGTTTCCGCAATGTTAAGCTAATGCAATTGTTGAACATTTCGCCAAGCCATAGCTGAAGGACTAATCTTTCTATCGCCTAGCTCTTTAATCGAATAAGTTGTGGCAGTAAAGCTTGGCATATTGCCGCTTGGACGTTGTCGTGCGTCAGGTCATAACGTCACTATGACGTCATGACGTGACATATCTTACGTAGGCTATTACTCAGCTATTACAAGGTATGGCGACTTTCGGGTTGCTTGACGTTGCAGGTCGTGTTCAGGGACAGTTTGTGCCGTGTGTAACTTTTTTGGCGCAGGGGATAAGCATGCGTCAAAAATGACGTCATAGCTAACGTGTTCCTACGACATGTTGGGTTTGCTTTATTTTCAGCCACTTTGGCAATAGCTGTCATAGCCCGAGTTGATACGTAGGTATATTAAAGAAATAGAAGCCATCTTAAGCATTTTCGCAAACGTCAAATGACGTCATGTTGCGTCACGATGACGTATTATTAGATAAAAAGTAAAATTCGTAGCGCCATTCATAAGGAGTCAAGCAATCGCTCTTTCATTATTTCATGGTCACTTAAACTCTAATATGGCATTAAATTCGCGGGCGGAAGATGCGTCACATGACGCGATCCTCACGTAACCGGCACAAACGACGGCGTTACCTGTAATTCCGTTAATATCGGTTAATTGCTCATTGCACACTGCTCAAAATAGAGCCTGCGGTGCGCACGTTGTCGGATGAATGCGGTATTTGGCTCAAATGTCCCGTTATACGTGCTGTTTAGCCCGAATTGTCCCGTATAAGCGCTGTTTATCCAAAATTGCCCCCTATATGCGCTGTTCAGCTCAAATCGCCCGTTATATTCCCTATTTAGCATAAATTGAGCGTTACATGCGCTTTTTAACCAGCAATTACCCGCTACATGCGCAATTTAGGCCAAATTGCTCGTTATACGCGCTGTTTAACCTAAATTGCCAGTTAGATGCCCAGTGTACCTAAAATTCCCTGTTATACTCGCTATTTAGCCCAAATTGTCAGTTAAGTGCGATATTTAGCTCAAATTGCCTGCTGAAAGCTCTACTTAGCTCGCAAAATCTTTATTTTGCCAACAGAAAGCTCAATTTTGTAAACAGAAATCTCTATTTTCTCAACAGAAGGCTCTGTTTGGAATAAGTTGCTATCCCACGCCGATATCTATGCCGAATTGCTCTCTGTGGTTATATTTGGCCCAGCGAAAGCACTATTTACCCCAGATTGTACCTTAAAAGCTCTATTTGGGCCAAATTGTATGTGTAATGGCCTACTTTGCCAAATTTACTCGCTAAAACTCTATTTTGCCCGCTGAAACCTCTATTTGATCCAAATTGTCAACTGAAGGCACTAATTGACCCCTCAGATCCCAATTTGACCCCTCCGATCCAGATTTGACCTATGAGATCCAGATTTGACTTCTCAGATCCAGATTGACCTCTCAGATCCAGATTGACCCCTCAGATCCAGATTTGATCTCTCAGATCTAGATTGACCCCTCATATCCAGATTTGACCCTCAGATCCAGATTTGATCCGTCAGATCCAGATTTGACCTCTCAGATCCAGATTTGACCTCTCAGATCCAGATTTGACAATCAGATCTAGATTCAATCTGTCGGATCAAGATTGGACTCATATGATTCTTATTTACTCCCTCAGAACCTGATGGAAGCCGCCAGATAGAGATTTGACAACTAGGATGCAGATTGACCCGTCGCATCCCTATTTGACCATCAGATCCCGATTCGACCCTGGTGATCCTGATTGAACATTGCTAATCCAGATTGGACCCAACGAAACCAGCTTTGACCCGTCGTATACCAATGTGTCCCACGGATCCCGTTCCGAACCGTCGAATTCGACCCTGCACATCTCGATTTGTCCCACACAACCCTAATCGACCCATCAGATCCCTATTGGTCCCACGAATTCTGATTAGAGCTCCCGCATCCCTATTCGAAGACCCTGCGGACCGCCACTTGCGGAGGATAACCCAAGGCATCATCGACACACGCCTGATCACTCCAGGGGGTGATTTTGTTTAGTCCTCTAATGAATGACCAGTGGCCACGGTGCTGTCATCCCAACACATACCCACAGGAAATCCGGAAACAAAATTTGGGGAAAATTTCACAAAAATGTCATGCAGCGGTAATGTGAGAGACGACCTTGGGCAACAATACACACCATTTGGGCCACTAACTTTTTACTTTTTTCCACGCTAGGTCGGCACGAGCATTTGTAATACCATTCACTCAAGCCGCTGACCTGATTCCGAGGCCCCGTCTGGACCTCAAAACCACGCTCTCCCATTCAATGTAAATTTCAAGCCAGGGGACCGAGCATATGTACTCAATGTACTGGAATCTAGATATGGCCATAATTCCCTTAATACTCATCGTGGACGGTCGCGGTTTCGTCTTGACCTCAAAACCACGCTCTCCCATTCAATGTGAAGTTCAAGCCAGGGGACCGAGCATATGTACTCAATGTACTGGAATCTAGATATGGCCATAATTCCCTTAATACTCATCGTGGACGGTCGCGGTTTCGATCAACATGTTCAGATAGACACGCTCTTTGACCTAAAGTCGATTTTCGTCATCATCAGTGTCCCACTGAGTTCTTGTTTCGTTATCTTAGGTCATCTTGCGTCAAATACGCAAGATCCGGTAATAGCTGTTCCGATATGAATATGTATATATGTTTCGTCAATTAGAAATAAATGACCTTTTACCGCCAATGCAGTGTGTTATTTCACCAGCAACGAGCTTCGTGAAGGCTGGCTGATAGACTAGACCGGCTGGTATAAAACAACAATTTCAACATAAAACTGCGCGGTTTATTTATATCGCGCGCGGACGTAATAGCGAACAGCGGTCGACTTCACACACAAAATACCGAACAGCGAACAGGCGCGCAGGGATATAAAGCCGGCCACCAACTTCTGCTTCTCCCCGGAGAGCCCACAGGCCTTGTAGGATTTATATTCAACACAGAATATATTTATTTTACATGGGGAATAGGTTGGTAATGCAAAAAATTATACGTTTTTGGCAGCAGTTATATCATTCGTGTATACACTCCAGTATACGCATCATGTGTGCACGAAAACATGTCAATAAATGTAAACACTCTACTCCAAAAGGCATATTTACAACACCCACTTATTAACAAGAAAATGAACGATATCAATCATGCTTATAGTTCAAGACACTTTCTCCATGTTGCGTCGTAAACGGCAGGACACTTCGCAATAATGGTGAACAGCGCTTGATTATCAACCACAATTCATTAGGATATGTTAACCATTATGGTTATCGATGGACATCGATAGAAGATTATCCATCTCGCGTGGATTTGTGTTCTCTTTAACGTTTAGAGCTTAAAGTAGAATTATACTTCTAGATATTGCTCGGATATATATAGAACTGCCTAATTCAGCTTATAATGAAGTTTCGTTATAAATTCTTTATACCGCATCCTTTAGTGTATGTTCAAGCATCGGAGAGGGGGCATCTCTGCGTGGTGTAGTGGTTAGAACATAATATTATCATTTAGATAACGTTTTTGTAATGTGCCGCTCGGCTTCTGGAGTGGAAGTGTGTCACGACCGGGTTGGTTAGTCCGAGACGTTCTAGATCGTCTTCTTCCAGGTTGGCAAAGTCCTTTCCGGACACGTGATCGCGGCGACAGGACAGCAGCGTCGATTTAGAGACGTCCATCATTTGCAGGAACTTGAGTAACTCTTCGACTGAGAAGTGTCTCAGGTCACCGTCATGAGGAACTACCACTACGGCTGCAAGAGATACACATGTATATTTATATATATATGCATAAAATCACCTATCAATGGCATATATTGCAGAATCCATCCTCTATGGTAGGCTATTATCGATGGCATTATTCGCAGAATCAAATGTCTATTGTATACCATTGTAGGCTATCAACAAAAACCAAGCAGGTCTGCAAGGAAATGCAACATAGAGCGGGTCCATGGCCCAATATACCCCTTTTAGTGCCGATGTTGGATGTGAAAGAAGTGGACTTTTCCGCGGCACCTATACCAATGTAAATTACCCCCTAGTTTCGTTTACCGCAGTGTGATATTTTGTAGTAGTGGCTATTCGGCAGTTTTTTCGTATTAATTGAACACACGCGTACATTTTAAGAGAAGGTTGGTCGGTAAAAAATCGATGGAACCCGTTTTGCTGTCCGTTTTATATAAATGGAAGTCGCCCTTCAACTGTGCGGTATATCTGCGTCACATCTACTGGTAGCACCATAATAAACGCACAAGATGAGCACCCCGGTGTCTTAGGTGTCTCATATGTATTAAATGAGCTGCCTCGTTCAACATGGAAATACCATTGAGATTGGTAGGCCTACATTAGGTTTTCAACCCACTGACTGCGTCCTGGGTCGAAAGGCACAACGTTGAGGCGCACTCTTGAAGTGTCTATAGCCCAGGTCAGAGCTGCGCCCTCCAGAACAGAGTTGCCCCCTGCAAATCAGTGCTGCCCCCTGCAAATCAGTGCTGCCCCCTGCAGATCAGTGCTGCCCCCTACATTTTGGAGCGACGCTTGTCTTGCCACGGTCACGTTGGCGAGTGTGGCGTGTATACATGTCGGTCAGCTCTTATTCCAAGAGCTATGCATATAGTTATATATATACAAGCTATACAAAAAAATCCAGGGGCGTATAGCCAGGGACTTGAGCAAATGTACGCACCTGCTGCACATGAAATGAAAACAATTACTCTCGAACAAGAGCGAACTACGCCCCTGATATCTATCCATTATCTATACATATATATTTGCACGTTTCAAAGCTCTCGTCTGCCTTGAGAGCGTTCTTGAGAGCAGTAGTCAAATTACGTATTTACAAGCCAGCTGCTGGTATGGCCCTAAGATCATACGTAACCTAACCCCAAGTCTCATCTACTGTACACCATGCATAGCACAATATTAGTGCTCAAAGTTACTAAAGTAAAGAGAGGTTAGGGCTAGATGTTAGGATCGATTAGGATTTATATTAGGACTAGGACTACCACGCCCCCCCCCACCCCTCCAGCACGCGGGTCTATCGTCAACGGCACCAGTCAGTATGATTGGTCCACCCCAAATCATCCGGACTGCAAATCCACCAACCCCCTCCCCGCCCTCCCGGGGGGTATGCCCCCTCTGGCTGCAAGCTGCCCCCCCCCCCCTGATGGTTATTTGTACAATAGTTTGAGGGTTACACAACAGATTCGTTGTGTACGTGGTAATGACACCATAATGGCGCTTGCTATCCAAGGTGGCGGGTAAACAGTGGGGGTCACGTGACTGCACAACCTCCACACAAGGTACACGAGGCCGAACGTTCGTTGGCAAGAGGCCAACTGGACGGCTAAAGCTGAGGGCTGTAAGATCCTGTAACACGGCCTACAAGAACCACTGCCAGCCGAGAGAGCTCGTTCCTCATCACCTCTGCCCCATCTAACGGCCAACGTCACGGTTGACCTCAGCGGGGCTGGGGTCACGAATGGTTTTAGTGGGTTGTTTAGGTTGTGATCGGGCGGGAACGTTTCGTGTGAATGGTACAACATGACAAGCTCTGGCGGCGACGGGTCATTGATAATTGTGGCGAGCTCGGTCCCATGGGCTTATTCGCAAATGCCGATTTTTAAATAGTAGTATTTTCTGAGAAACTTTAAAAATGATTGCAATCTAAATCATGTATTTCGGTGGGGTTTTTTCGGTCCATCTTGTGTGGGAAAGCGTGGATTTCTTGTGTACTACGTCATCACAAATCGGGCTTTGTTAACATTCACAGTCAGCTAATGTGTCCCATGGATGTTTCGCCAAAGGAATTTGAAAAAATCATCATGTACGTGGAAAATTGCTGTATGAACAGCTCTTAAATCACAACAAAGAAGCTGCAAGCCGTCGAGGACGACGGATGCCAACCGGCACTTACGTGGTTCATAGTCGCCGTACAATTCCCGCTCCAACGACGCACGTTTACTGGAATCGTCAATCGCAGCTTTCTCATCGATTTCTGAAAAAAAAATACATGCAAGGGGTGGTGCTAGATTTAAGGCACAGTAATTCTGAGCATAATATGGCTCGATATGTTGGGTTACTGTAATATGAGGCATATACTTGCAGAACAGTCATTTAGGGCATTGGCCTACTGTGGGATTGTCATGCTGGGCATATGCTGTGGAGCTTCATACAGTCATACAGGTCATACAGTGAAACAGCCACACAGGTCATGCAGTGAGACAGCCACACAGGTCATACAGTGAGACAACCATGGAGGTCATACAGAGAGACCGCCACACAGGTCATACAGAGAGACCGCCACACAGGTCATACAGTGAGACCGCCATACAGGTCATACAATGAGACTACCACACGGGTCATACAGTGAGACAGCCATACAGGTCATGCAGTGAGACAGCCACACAGGTCACACAGTGAGACAGTCACGCAGGTCATACAGTGAGACAGCCATACAGGCCATACAGTGAGACAGCCATACAGGTCATACAGTGAGTCAGCCACACAGGTCATACAGTGAGACCGCCACACAGGTCATACAGTGAGACAGCCACACAGGTCACACAGTGAGACAACCATGGAGGTCATACAGAGAGACCGCCACACAGGTCATACAGAGAGACCGCCACACAGGTCATACAGTGAGACCGCCATACAGGTCATACAATGAGACAGCCACACGGGTCATACAGTGAGACAGCCATTGAGGTCATACAGTGAGACAGCCATGGAGCTCATACAGTGAAACAGCCACACGGGTCATACAGTGATACAGCCATACAGGTCACACAGTGAGACATCCATACAGGTCATACAGTAAGACAGCCATACAGGTCATATAGTGGGACCGCCACACAGGTCATACAATGAGACAGCCACAGAGGTCATACAGTGAGACAGCCATGGAGCTCATACAGTGAGACAGCCATAGAGGTTATACAGTGAGACTGCCATAGAGGTCATACAGTGAGACAGCCATACCGTTCATACAGTGAGACAGCCATACAGGTCATACAGTGAGACAGCCACAGAGGTCATACAGTGAGACAGCCACAGGTTATATAGTGAGACAGCCACACAGGTTATACAGTGAGAGAGCCACACAGGTCATACAGTAATACAGACATATAGGTAATAGAGTGAGACAGCCATACAGGTCATACAGTGAGACATCCACACAGGTCATACAGTGAGACATCCACACAGGTCATACAGTGAGACAGCCACACAGGTCATACAGTGAGATAGCCATACCGTTCATACAGTGAGACAGCCACACAGGTCATGCAGTGAGACAGCCATGCCGTTCATACAGTGAGACAGCCACACAGGTCATACAGTGAGATAGCCATACCGTTCATACAGTGAGACAGCCACACAGGTCATACAGTGAGACAGCCATACAAGTCATAGTGAGACATCCATACAGGTCATACAGTGAGACAGTCACACGGGTCATACAGTGAGACAGCCACACAGGTCATACAGTGAGACAGCCACACAGGTCATGCAGTGAGACAGCCATACAGGTCATACAGTGACACAGCCACACAGGTCATACAGTGAGACAGTCACACGGGTCATACAGTGAGACAGCCACACAGGTCATACAGTGAGACAGTCACACGGGTCATACAGTGAGACAGCCACACAGGTCATACAGTGAGACAGCCATACAGGTCATACAGTGAAACAGCCACACAGGTCATACAGTGAGACAGCCACATAGGTCATACAGTGAGACAGCCACACAGGTCATACAGTGAGACAGTCACACGGGTCATACAGTGAGACAGCCACACAGGTCATACAGTGAGACATCCATACAGGTCATACAGTGAGACAGCCACACAGGTCATACAGTGAGACAGCCACACAGGTCATACAGTGAGACAGCCACACAGGTCATACAGTGAGACAGCCACACAGGTCATACAGTGAGACAGCCATACAGGTCATACAGTGAGACAGCCACACAGGTCATACAGTGAGACAGCCACACAGGTCATACAGTGAGACAGCCATACAGGTCATACAGTGAGACAGCCATACAGGTCATACAGTGCGACAGTCACACAGGTCATACAGTGAGACCGCCACACAGGTCATACAGTGAGACAGCCACACAGGTCATACAGTGAGACATCCATACAGGTCATACAGTGAGACAGCCATACAGGTCATACAGTGAGACCGCCACACAGGTCATACAGTGAAACAGCCACACAGGTCATACAGTGAGACATCCATACAGGTCATACAGTGAGACAGCCATACAGGTCATACAGTGAGACCGCCACACAGGTCATACAATGAGACAGCCACACGGGTCATACAGTGAGACAGTCACAGAGGTCATACAGTGAGACTGCCATAGAGGTCATACAGTGAGACAGCCATACCGTTCATACAGTGAGACAGCCATACAGGTCATACAGTGAGACAGCCACAGAGGTCATACAGTGAGACAGCCATACAAGTCATAGTGAGACATCCATACAGGTCATACAGTGAGACAGCCACACAGGTCATACAGTGAGACAGCCACACAAGTCATACAGTGAGACAGCCATACAGGTCATACAGTGAGATAGCCACAAAGGTCATACAGTGAGACAGCCATGCAGGTCATACAGTGAGACAGCCATACAGGTCATACAGTGAGACAGCCATACAGGTCATACAGTGAGACAGTCACACGGGTCATACAGTGAGACAGCCACACAGGTCATACAGTGAGACATCCATACAGGTCATACAGTGAGACAGCCACACAGGTCATACAGTGAGACAGTCACATAGGTCATACAGTGAGACAGCCATACAGGTCATACAGTGAGACAGCCACACAGGTCATACAGTGAGACAGCCACACAGGTCATACAGTGAGACAGCCACACAGGTCATACAGTGAGACAGCCACACAGGTCATACAGTGAGACAGCCATACAGGTCATACAGTGAGACAGCCACACAGGTCATACAGTGAGACAGCCACACAGGTCATACAGTGAGACAGCCATACAGGTCATACAGTGAGACAGCCATACAGGTCATACAGTGCGACAGTCACACAGGTCATACAGTGAGACCGCCACACAGGTCATACAGTGAGACAGCCACACAGGTCATACAGTGAGACATCCATACAGGTCATACAGTGAGACAGCCATACAGGTCATACAGTGAGACCGCCACACAGGTCATACAATGAGACAGCCACACGGGTCATACAGTGAGACAGTCACAGAGGTCATACAGTGAGACTGCCATAGAGGTCATACAGTGAGACAGCCATACCGTTCATACAGTGAGACAGCCATACAGGTCATACAGTGAGACAGCCACAGAGGTCATACAGTGAGACAGCCATACAAGTCATAGTGAGACATCCATACAGGTCATACAGTGAGACAGCCACACAGGTCATACAGTGAGACAGCCACACAAGTCATACAGTGAGACAGCCATACAGGTCATACAGTGAGATAGCCACAAAGGTCATACAGTGAGACAGCCATGCAGGTCATACAGTGAGACAGCCATACAGGTCATACAGTGAGACAGCCATACAGGTCATACAGTGAGACAGCCACACAAGTCATACAGTGAGACAGCCATACAGGTCATACAGTGAGATAGCCACAAAGGTCATACAGTGAGACAGCCATACAGGTCATACAGTGAGACAGCCACAGAGGTCATACAGTGAGACAGGCATCCAGGCCATTCAGTGAGACAGCTGTTCAAACGTAAAATCACAAGAAAAGAAAAACTTCCTTGAGGCCAAGCTTTGAAGATCGTGTTAGTGAACGTGAGCTAGATCACACGAGCTAGGTTAAATACGTTACAGCCACTGCAAAACTTGCAGGTATGCATGAGCACACAGTTATATGCATAGGCCGCCCACTGTTATAAGCAGTGGCCGCTCACTGTTATATGCATAGGCCGCCCACTGTTATATGCATAGGCCGCCCACTGTTATATGCATTGGCCGCCCACTGTTATATGCATAGGCCGCCCACTGTTATATGCATAGGCCGCCTACTGTTATATACATAGGCCGCCCAGTTTTCCTATACGCTACTCTGTGCATTCCGTTTGACTAGTTGAGAACAGCGAGTTTGGCAGCAAAGCAGTTAAAGGCGAAATATTAATTGCATTTTCTGTTCCTAAATGATATGTTTCCTTTTTCATGTTCCATACTGGGTTCGGCATCCACAACACACCATCAAAGCTCAGTAATCGAACCACAGGTTTATTTGCTTGTATACTTTCAGTATGATTTAAATGAAAATATAAACACCTTGAAGCGTTGATCAGAGTTTCTAGAGAGCTAAATCCATTTAAGAGTCCAGTAAAGACGCGTAAGAACAAAATGGCCGCCAACAAACCGGAAGTGAGCCAATGGGGCTTAATAAACCGATGATATACGCCCAGTGTTGCAGTCTGCCGACATATTTGGAGCCATAATCATCAGTAGACACCGGAAACCATCCATGCTGAACCCATCACGTACACTATAGTGTAAGTTCAAACTGTCATACTGTCAAACTGTCATACCGACACGCCAAACAAGGCTGTTGAGGTGGCTGTCGGCACGACGAAGCACTGCGTAAAGTTCGAAATATGGTGTCAGATTCTTGTATAAGCAGAAAAAAGATTTATGAAAACGCATGCAATGGCCAAAGGCTATGCTTAGATTTGTTTTAAATTTGATATATTTTATCGTTACCTTCATAATCATAATCGTCGTTGTCAGCCTCATCTGAAAGAGGTCGGATACCAATAAACATACGGAAGTGAATGACCTGCTTATTAACGATGCGTCATCAACATACAGTTATTTTCTGCCGTTATGGCCACCTCAACTAAAGGACATGATAATGTATAACGAATAACAATATATTCCAACAAAATGCCTAAGAATAAGTCATTAAATATATGGATGCAACATTTGTAATGTTATGAACCAAACCAACTATAAATAAAACGTGTGCCTCATCTACATTTGAATGACTTACCTGATTCATCAGGCGGCGGTAACGCTACATCGTATGGGGAGCTGTCGCTCTCTCCTACCGGAAGTGACGACACAGTGGTGGTCACACAGGCCGAAAGGTGAACAGTTGGCATGGGCGCCGGTAGCTTAGCAGTTGGGATGGGCGCCGGTAGCTTAGCATTTGTGAGGGGCGCCGGTAGCTTAGCAGTTTGGATGGGCGCCGGTAGCTTAGCATTTGTGAGGGGCGCCGGTAGCTTAGCAGTTTGGATGGGCGCTGGAAGCTTAGCAGTTGTGAGGGGCGCCGGTAGCTTAGCAGTTTGGATGGGCGCCGGTAGCTTAGCAGTTGTGAGGGGCGCCGGTAGCTTAGCAGTTTGGATGGGCGCCGATAGCTTAGCAGTTGTGAGGGGCGCCGGTAGCTTAGCAGTTGGGAGGGGCGCCGGCGATTTGGCAGTCGGTAGGGGCGCCGGTGACTTAGCAGTTGGGAGGGGCGGCGGGGTCAGCGCCTTGGGGGACAGGCCTTTCGGAGGTCTTTCTGGGGCACCGGCAGTGTTATTGTGCTCAGTAATTTGATGAAACGAATGCCTCGACGGCTTCGGTTTCACGGGGGGAGGCACCCTGGCCCCCTTTGCAGTGCTGTGCGATTGAGATCGGGCTACCCCGGAGGGTGCCCGTGCGGTGTTGTGAGCCTCCACGGTGAGGGGAGGAAGACGTCCATCAGCTTGCTTGGTACCCTGGGTGGCATTTCCCGTCAGACGGGAGAAGACGGCGGCGTTTACCTCCTCGGGGAGGTGGAGGGGTTCGCTGGCGGGCAGCTGGGGGAGACTCTTGCCTCCGCCCCCGTCCCCGCCTCCGCCCCCGCCCTCGCCCTCGTCTCCGACGCCGCAGAAGCTCTCGTTGCACACGATGATGTCGGTATGCGTGGGCAGACAGAAAGCGCGTCCTCCCATCGCCCCTTCCTTGCGCGCCACCACACATGGCTCGATCGCCACGGAGACGAGTTCTACCACGTGTCCCATGAAACTCGCCAGGGAAGAGGCGGCACCTACCGCGTCATCCTCTGGCGCAATCTCCAGCAAGGTGGAGGCACACGGCATGCGCTCGCCGTCTACCTGCCTGAGGGACACGGCAGAGCGCACGTTATGAGGCAGCACTTCCTCGTACTCGCCGCCCAGATAGAGCGGCAGGTAACGCTCGGGCCCCTCGGGGTCTATCACCTTGACGATCTCCACCTCGTCCAGTAGGTGACCCTGGTGGCGTTTCCGCAACACCCGTGTGGCGGTCAAATCTAGCTGTAGGGTCTCCCCCGTAATCGTGGGCCTCACCACGCTGGTCGCCGCCTCTCGTGGGACGTCACCCTGCCGCACGCGGATATGGCCCACCCTGGCCTGCAGCACCTCGAAGATGGAAGTGAATCGGCGTGGATGAAGCATCCACGACCCGCCGTACGCGGCCGGCAGGACAAGGAACCTCCCGCCGCTCCGACACAGGACCACCTCCCGCCGCTCCACCCTATACAGCTGCAGGATATCCCCGTTTACTACACCCGCGGCCATGCCAACAGCCCCGGCACCCGCGCCGCCAATGGCACTGACGACCCGGACAACCAGCGGGAGGGATTCCTGGTGGTCGGACACAAATTGGGCGAGCGGCGATACCCACATCGTGCCGTACGTGTCGCAGCGCGCCTCCACTGTGACGTCAGTACTGAGCGGCACCTGAAGCAGGCGCTCCGGTCGCTCCACCAGACACGCTTCTATAACAATCTGCTGGCCGAGGTAAGTGAGTCGCTTCAGCTCCAACACGTCCCCGGTGGAGAACTCCCGCTCCGGGTGATCTGCGTCATAAATGCCTTCGATCACTTTGACGCGCTGTGGAAGAGTCGCCCCGAGAGCGAAGACTCCGAGAGAAACAAGCGTAGTTTCGCCATCAGCCATCGTCTATAAGGAGCCTTCCGGCTGGAAAGACACACACAATGCAGTGATAACCAGATGATATATCGGTTCACAACTGAAATTACGGGTCTACAGCTATGTGCCCTAGGCACTTTTAGTGTTAATATTTGCTACTAGTTTGAACAACGAAATCATTACCGTATTAGCTCGAAGATGCGCTCGTTTGAAATTGACCGAGCCGCAAGTCCAAGCAAGCAAATGAGCAGCTGTAGCAATAGGCAAAAAAAGAAATCTGAGAAAGCTTACTTTTCATTACTGCCTTTGAATGTGTTAAAGGAGGGGAAGCCGTGACGATTCATATGGCAAACAGTCCCAGAAAACAGCTCCAGGTATAACACCTGTTGGTCGGTACAGTTTTATTTCTACGTCTGAGTTCACTGACTCTCATTCATCATATCCCTCAAACACACTCAGACACCTGTCCTTGAGTAGCTCAAATACAACTATCTCCCTGGCAGCGAGACCAACGAGCAAGCTCAAAATTATGCTGGCCCAACCAACTCTTGTAGAGCTCAACTGTCGGACAGGACAGTGAGCAATATAATACAGCTCAAACTACAAATACTACAATATATTCCATTTGCTTCACGTTGATATGTTCCTCCCCTCTAACTGTCGTTCCTTTTCCCACATATATAGAGACTTACTTTCAAACAAACAAACAACATTATGCCATTCCTGTGATAAGCCGGGTGTATATTGACGCCGTATAGATCAATCAATAGATCTGACATCCGGGTTTCACGATACATGCCGTAGCCCGGAGGCCTAATTCATACATAACCTTTCTCTTGGATATGCGAGGATCTCACGTCATGAAGGATAGACTGTATGTCTTTATATATCTACCTATATAACCAGATGAAAAACACTTGTGTCTTGGCAGTATTTGAGCCAGCCCGCGAAAGTAGTTTCGCTAAGCAAGTTTGACATAAGCTTAACGACTAGGAGTTATACATCTGTGGGAACCCATCTGTTTGGAATTAAGCATATGGTAGCGCTTTTGAACTGCTTATGTTCTTATCTTGTGCAGTCGTAAGACTCTATATACACAGGAGATACGCTATTGGGGTGGGGGGGGGGGTCAACAGCCATTGACTTTCAAAGGGGTGTCAATGGCTGTTAAAGTCCAGTGGCAAATCCAGGGGGAGGGGGGGGGGGGGTGGAGAGTGTGTGAAATTCCAGTTTTCAAAATACTGGATCCGCCCCTGATAGGGTTAGATGCAGCAGCACATCGTGATGCTTGTGTAAGTGTGTGTATAGATACCCGTTTACCGTGGATCATTTTGAGTTTAGTGTGCCCCGCCTACCCTCTCCTCACATTTTTCGATAGCGTCCTACCGTCTTGCACTGTTGACTTTTTTCTGCGAGGGCCAGATTCAAGAAGCAAGCTAACAGACAAATACATGTACACGCTTCGGTGGAGGGCTGGCTAATTTTAGCCCCAGTCAACATGACGGTCGTAGGCGCGTTGCGCGTACTTTTCTCCTGATGGGACAAGTAGAACCGAACATTAATTTCTACGGTGGTGAGGGGGTGCCGCTCTTGCCATAGAGGGCACACGAAGAACGAGAGAAGAGTGCGCGACTTTGTGATTATTTAGAGACAAATGTCAAGTTCAAACACGCATCCAAACTAGACACTCATGGCAAAGTACATGGAGCTTGTATATTTTTTACACTTTCGATAGCAACTGGAATTTATACATTGTAGTCATGTATGTTGGGGTCTCTTGTGAGACAGAGTGAAGGGTGAGTGGGTATATCCACTTCAGGGTATGCGTGGGCTTTGGTGTACGTGACCAGAACCTATTGGCGTAGATATTCACTCAACAACAAATATAACTAAACAATTTTATGAAATCCTACCTCGCTATATATATATATATGTATCTTCATCGCATCTGTGACAACATTCAAGACTGGTGTATCCTGGGACCAAAGCTGGAGGCAACGCCAGAAGCAGCCGTGGTTTGACTCGGTAATAGAGGCTCAATGCACAATCACCCATGCGATGCAATATGTTACTATTACTATGAATGAGCCAGGGTCGGCAGAACATGCTCACTGACATTATAAGAACATTATGTAGATACTCCCGGCGCGTGAGTCGTGCCCTGGTACGCGGTTAGAACGCGGTGATTTTTTTTTTCCGATTGGCTGAAGTGTCGACAGCACGCCGAGCGAGGACCGAAAAATAGACACAGCGTCGGCGCCGCGTGCAGTGGGCGTCAGCCAAGTAAAATTCCACTGTGCTATTTTTCGGCCCTGCATCAGTTCGCCGCGCCGCGAATGCCCATGTTGGGCGTTATAACTTACAACTAACCTGTAAAAACCACAGGCACAGTAAATCAGTGATGAAATAAATAAATTACTTAGAAATCGGACTTAGGCACTTATGGGGCCCGTCAAGCGCGGTAAAGGTGAAGCGGGTGCCTGTCGCTCCGTTCCAGCGGGAGTTGGACACCTTGTGTGTTTTGTATGCGTTGTGGGGCCCCCTACCCCCTCTGCCTAAAACATGTGTTGATTATGTTTTGATAACAGACTAAATATTTTACTTCATTTGTTCAAATATTAGTAAATATATCTAGCTCTAGGCCCCAGCGGACTGGCTATATATACATGAAGCGGCCTTGGTGTGTGGGGGAAACCACACGTAAGTAACTCGTCAAAGCAATACAAGAGAGTAGGCAGACGTCTTCAGTGTCGTAGACACACAGTCTAAAATCGTCTAAAAAGTCTAAAACGTGTCAAGTTCAACCCTTACACAGGATTATTATATTGATATACCAAACAACGTACCGACCACACACGGTTACTATATATATATAAGTCTATCAACCAAACAACTTTACGCAAGTAAAGAAGACATAAACTTACACATTTCAGTATCAGCACACCTGCCTGAAGGCAGAACCTCCTCCAGAGCACACGCTCTCCCACTGGATATGTAGAGGTTATGAACGTGACATCCGAACAGGAAGAATACCTCAAGAATGCCTAAATACAGTAACTATATTCTGTGGGGCACATGCTCGTGCTGGCCCGCCGTTGAACATTTGATTGGTGCGCTACTTTTAGCTCGGTCTAACAACGGGACAACGGAAACGACCCACAGCAAGTCTGTGTGTCCGACTGTGCATGTTTGTGAGAACGTGGGCCTACGTACAAAACTGCATTCGACTGGGGCTTTTGAGAATTGTTTGAGATTTTTTTTATTGACTAACGGATCCAATGGCAGGGGAGTGGGGGGGGTTCCTTGGTTTAATGGTACTTGTATGCACATAAGCTAGCCCTGGTACTATATGTCTCTCTGGCGACGTGGTCAGAGAGGCATGTACCAGGGCTACACATTAGCTAGCGAGGCTTCTCTTTGTGTGATTAGGTCTGTGAGTTAGCTGTGAACCAACCATAACTTTTGTGGGCGCTTTTTCTTTCACTCGACGGGAGTGGGGGAGCATTTTACCCATCGCCTTGGAAAAGTCGTCGGTTGCATAAAACCGGCGAAAAACAACAATTAGCCATTTTTTTGTAAGGGGCGGAACATTTTAGTAGTTAAAAAAATGTGGCCTTGGAACTTAAAACAAAATCTCCACTATCCGCCCAAAACATATTCCTTTCATTTCAACAGAAAATAATACCATATCCCCCCCCCCCCCCGCCAACCTCACCTCCCTGGTAATCAAATGGTCCGCCCCAAAGTAGGTTTTCGCTAGCTACAACCGCAAGGCAGCCATCATCATGATCATGCTTCATTCGAACACAGTTACATTCAGGTGGTCGTAGCTACATTCGAATATTGTTGTAATAATATTATATAATTATATTATATATAATAGTTGTGAAGAAATGTTTGGTCCAGTCAATTACAATGAGTGACTCAACTGTGCCTTTGTAAGTCCGGGTAGCTTAGTCGGTAGATCGAGCGTCACGCCGGTAATGTTAGGAACTTATCCCGCGGGGCTAATGTAGGACAAGATTCAGGCAAAGGTTACTGAACTAAATGGAGAGACCTCGGAATATGAAGACCCGCCATTTTACAAGCCGTTGTCCTAGGTCGGTTGACGCTCTCTGTACCTAATTTATCCTCACGGAATGGCTAATTTATCATACTGCCGCCAGCCACTCATTCCTGAATGCCTAATTTATCATACTGCCTCCAGCGACTCATTCCAGAATACCTAATTTACCCTACTGCCTCCAGCTGCTCATTCCTGAATATCTAATTTATCATACTGCCTCCAGCCACTCATTTTTGAATACCTCATTTATCCTTACGGAATGGCTAATTTATCATACTGCCGCCAGCCACTCATTCTTAAATACCTCATTTATCCTTACGGAATGGTTAATTTATCATACTGCCTCCAGCCACTCATTCCTGAATACCTAATTTATCATACTGCCTCCAGCCACTCATTCTTGAATACCTCATTTATCCTTACGGAATGGTTAATTGATCATACTGCCTCCAGCCACTCATTCCTGAATAACTAATTTATCCTTACGGAATGGTTAATTTATCATACTGCCTCCAGCCACTCATTCCTGAATACCTAATTTATCATACTGCCTCCAGCCACTCATTCTTGAATACCTCATTTATCCTTACGGAATGGTTAATTGATCATACTGCCTCCAGCCACTCATTCCTGAATACCTAATTTATCATACTGCCTCCAGCCACTCATTCTTGAATACCTCATTTATCCTTACGGAATGGTTAATTGATCATACTGCCTCCAGCCACTCATTCCTGAATAACTAATTTATCCTTACGGAATGGTTAATTTATCATACTGCCTCCAGCCACTCATTCCTGAATACCTAATTTATCATACTGCCTCCAGCCACTCATTCTTGAATACCTCATTTATCCTTACGGAATGGTTAATTGATCATACTGCCTCCAGCCACTCATTCCTGAATAACTAATTTATCCTTACGGAATGGTTAATTGATCATACTGCCTCCAGCCACTCATTCCTGAATAACTAATTTATCCTTACGGAATGGTTAATTTATCATACTGCCTCCAGCCACTCATTCCTGAATACCTAATTTATCATACTGCCTCCAGCCACTCATTCTTGAATACCTCATTTATCCTTACGGAATGGTTAATTGATCATACTGCCTCCAGCCACTCATTCCTGAATAACTAATTTATCCTTACGGAATGGTTAATTTATCATACTGCCTCCAGCCACTCATTCCTGAATAACTAATTTATCATACTGCCTCCAGCCACTCATTCTTGAATACCTCATTTATCCTTACGGAATGGTTAATTTATCATACTGCCTCCAGCCACTCATTCCTGAATAACTAATTTATCATACTGCCTCCAGCCACTCATTCTTGAATACCTCATTTATCCTTACGGAATGGTTAATTGATCATACTGCCTCCAGCCACTCATTCCTGAATAACTAATTTATCCTTACGGAATGGTTAATTGATCATACTGCCTCCAGCCTCTCATTCCTGAATAACTAATTTATCCTTACGGAATGGTTAATTGATCATACTGCCTCCAGCCACTCATTCCTGAATAACTAATTTATCCTTACGGAATGGTTAATTGATCATACTGCCTCCAGCCACTCATTCCTGAATAACTAATTTATCCTTACGGAATGGTTAATTTATCATACTGCCTCCAGCCACTCATTTTTGAATACCTCATTTATCCTCACGGAATGGCTAATTTATCATACTGCCGCCAGCCACTCATTCCTGAATGCCTAATTTATCATACTGCCTTCAGCGACTCATTCCAGAATACCTAATTTATACAACTGCCTCCAGCCACTCATCACGGAATGCCTAATTTATCATACTGCCTCCAGCCACTCATTCCTGAATACCTAATTTGTCCTACTGCCTCCAGCCACTCATTCCTGAATAACTAATTTATCCTTACGGAATGGTTAATTTATCATACTGCCTCCAGCCACTCATTTTTGAATACCTCATTTATCCTCACGGAATGGCTAATTTATCATACTGCCGCCAGCCACTCATTCCTGAATGCCTAATTTGTCCTACTGTCTCCAGCCACTCATTCCTGAATACCTAATTTGTCCTACTGTCTCCAGCCACTCATTCCTGAATACCTAATTTGTCCTACTGTCTCCAGCCACTCATTCCTGAATACCTAATTCATCATTCTGCAGCCCGACAATCATCACGGAATGCCTAATTTATCCAACTGCCTCCAGACACTCATCAAGGAATACCTAATTTATCCTCATGGAATGGCTAATTTATCACACTGCCGCCAGCCACTCACTCCTGAATACCTAATTTATCATACTGCATCCAGACACTCATCACGGAATACCTAATTTATCATACTGCCGCCAGCCACTCATTCCAGAATACCTAATTTATCATACTTCCTCCAGCCACGCATGACGGGATGCCTAATTTATCCTGCTGCCTCCATCTAAAGACGAGTAAGCGATTTAGCATAAGTAACGTTTCTGACACCGCTTCAAATTTATAGTGACACTTACATGCGACATGAACTTCTTGTTGCAATCGACACGCGAGATGGCTACACCCCCCCCCCCTATACCCCCTTCTCCGCCTCATGGGCCCTTAATTCGTGCCATCTTCTTTAGTGGCTCACGCCTGGATGCTTAAAGTGTTGATGCCACGATTTTTTTAGATAGGAGTTAACATTTTTTAGGGATTTTACCAAATACAAAAATTTGTTTTAATGGGAGTATACATTTTTTATTCCACTATGCCACTATGAACGCGTTCGTCAAAGAAGAAAAAGTGAGCTCTGGCGGGTTTATTTCGGGGAGCATTGCATCTGAGCGTTGTTTAGAAATTTCCCAATGACGTCACAGGATTGACAGGTGAGCTTTGATGCAGTGCGCAGGCATCTGTTGTCGAGGGCGTGCTTTTCGTTGAGTTCAAGCCAATCAGCAGGGAGAATCTGAGTCTCAATGTGATTCGCTCCCAGAATTTAAGTCGGCAGGTGCCAAAATAACTAGAAAAAGTATTCCCTTCTACTATTTGGGGCGTTACAGCTCGATAATATAAGCGTGGAAACACACGCGATTAATATGAGCTAGAGTTGTTTTGGCGTGACACCAACTGTAATTAATTATGGTGTCTTACGTCTTCAGTGGCTCATGCCGTAATACGTCGTTCCTAATGTGTTCGGTGGCGGTTATGCGCGAATATCTCGTTCATAAAACCCTTGTTGGCCCTTGGACCCTGTCTACAGTGGCATAGAAAGTAAATATACGTGTAAAACGACACAAGGGTCGATTCCCTTTGTGTTGTGGCCTGTGTAGATGGGTAATGATAACACTCGAGATCACTCGCGATGTAATGCGCGTACCATTGGACCCAAGAGGGGTAGGGCGCAGGTGGTGGGCTATAGCATTTGGGCCAGATTGGCGTTGCTCACATATATTTTATTCCGATATTTCGTCCTTGATCTAAAATGACAATATTAATAACCCATCTCACACCAAGGCGAGATGGAGCATATATATATCAGGCTCATATCAGAGAGAATAGAAATATATAGCATACATGTTTTCTTACGTAAAATAACGTTTGTTCACAATCGGATAGGATCGATCGATTTATAAACTGGCAAAACTGCTTCGCATACTGGGTTTGGAGACAACACAAATTACGAATTCGTAACCTTACATTTGACTTGCCACTTCGATGAAGGACTGATCGTATAGCCACAGATAGTAAGCATTATAAGACGACGGTTAGGGTGCAGTAAACTTCGTGAAACAAGGCGGCCAGTGGCGTGGCTGTTATTTGTCGATTAGGACAAATAGAACCATGTTAAGCCATAAAACTCACTCACCAATGTGGCATGTATGTGTTTGCAAACGCCTAGCTGAGACTGCTAGTCCTCAGGCAGAACGATCGAGTTCTCAACCAACTCCCACGGCTGAAACCTTTTATGCCTATGTGCATGCATAGCATGCGCCGAACCTCCGATATCAACCTTCCGGGTGCATGCCTGGGTAAAACTTAGCCGTATGGCTATATGTTGTCGCCAGGAGACCCCACTGTTGTCGCCGACGTCCTGAATACATTTTCCCACTCGCTCGCCAGGGCGGCGCTGCGCAGATCAATAGGAAAAATGCGTCGCGCATTTCTACAAATTAGTGCCTGGACCCAGCCTAAGCCTAAAAACACATGAAATCAGGTGACGAAAAGAAAGAGTTCTATCACAATTATAACTTTTTCGAAAGGGTACAAGATGTTTTTGCTGTATTACATACACAAAGCTCGTTATTTTTATGTCTTATTTCTGAAAATTATAATGTTGCAAAAAATGACAGCTGATTTGACCGTTTTTCAAGAATCTTGAAATTTGCCCCCGGCCGAAAGCAGCGGTAAAAGCTAACTTGCGTAGCGCCACCGTGCGGGGAGCTTGGGAAAAACCCAGTGGTGGGCTTCACGAACGTATGTCAGGGCCTTATATATATATAGCCTATGTGTCCTCCACGGCCCGTATTCTCTATGCATCTTAAGTCTAAGATTTTTGCCAAACCTTAGTTTGGGTCTAATTTTTATCTAAGTTTGCGAACGCGTATTCTGCATCTTAAGCTAAGATGTCACTTGAGAACCGTTAAAAACTCAAGATAACGTCGATGTTTGACAAGATGGACCGCATTCATGCATATTGGCGTCGCAGTAGCAGGCGTGATCACTGGTGATGCGAGATTTAACATTGAGAGACGTGGGGCCTACCAGTCAGATTGAACCCGCCTGAACCCGCTTGAAATAGGGGTGCAAAAAAGAAACAATCGCGAGAAATATATTAGATCGCGGGAGGGGTGGGGGGTTACGCTTCAGATGGCTTTGATTGTGCGCGGGAAAATGGGCATTCTTCCGCGAAGAATGTCACTTTGCGAAGCCCGCCATATAATTGTGTAATTGTAATTTTGTGTAGCTCCAATTTTTGTCACACCCCCTCCCCCCCCACCTCCCTGCCTTCGGCTACAGGTTGTCGCGGGCCAGCGTCAGATGAAAGGCAATATTGTCTCTTCTGTTCGGTTTATTTCAAATTTGCTTCTTATTCGTATATTCTCTTCGTAAACTCTCGCCTTCTTCATAACCCTGACTTTAAAGCAAAATTCACAGTGTATGTCCTGAAACTCTTTCATCACTGTTTCAATGTAACTATACTTTTCCCATACAATGATAGGAGCTTGATTGGTACTAATTAACTCGTGAAGTCCCTTAATCATACGAGTTATGGCTCCTTTCTTGTGACCGCGATATGGTTTGAGAACTGCCATCGGCGACGTTAATAAGCTCTTTCCATTTGTCTACTCCTGTCACCGGAGGATGACGCTCAACTGGTGTCTAGTTCGGTTCCCTCTGCCCCTCTTATGTTATTACATTCCGACAGAATCCACCGATTGTGACAGTTGCTGTCTGCTAAAGTAGATTATTACCTTCATCCTTGAAGAGTTCCAAAACGAAGCGTCATAATCCAGTAGCCGTGAGATTGCAGCACAACTTAAGGCCAAATTTAGTCTCGACGCCTGGTGAAGTTTTTTATAGAATAACATTAGGTTTTAAATCTCAGCTCGAGTTAAGGCAAGTCTTTTCTTAAAATTTTGTTCAATATAGTTGATTTCTCCATTGTATTGACATTTTATTATGGAAAACTAAATGTCCAACATATAGTACTGCAAGTTTCAATGGAATATTTGAAACTATGATTTGATATTGACAATTGCGAAAATTTAATCGCCCCAAATCTTCGACCCGATACGGTTTGCCGCATCACTATCAATGGACGTTCTAAATATAACATAGCTCTTAGAACAAACAAAAATCCAATGTGACAATGTATGTATTAGCTCTTAGAACAAACAAAAATCCAATGTGACAATGTATGTATTGGGATTGGAGTCTTCTAGGTATCGTTCAGGTTTTCATGATAGTTGATAGTATGAGTGCCCAGTTGGATCACGATTACGTTAGAACGATGGCACTTAGTTCCGCTTGCTTGCGGGCAGACGCTGATATATATACCTTATTATCATGCCGGTTATCTAGACGCACCCACCGCGATTTTTGTCAGTCGTGCAGGTTTCTTTTCGTTGCCTGTATGTTATAGCCATTTAAACATGCGACGCATGTCTCACCGCTGGCTACATGGCAAACCCTGACAAAACGTGAGTGGGAACATATGGCTGGGCAAACCCTGACAAAACGTGAGTGGGAACATATGGCTGGGCAAACCCTGACATAACGTGAGTGGGAACATATGGCTGGGCAAACCCTGACAAAACGTGAGTGGGAACAAATGGCTGGGCAAACCCGGACATAACGTGAGTGGGAACAAATGGCTGGACAAACCCTGACAAAACGTGGGTGGGAACATATGGCTGGGCAAACCCTGACAAAACGTGAGTGGGAACATATGGCTGGGCAAACCCGGGTTTATACGGTCTTGACTCAATGCGAGGGTATAATTGAAGCTATATACGTTAAGCAAATAAATTCACATGCCCCGATAGGTTTACCCAAGCTTGACAGTGTTATAATGTTGCATCTGGGCAGAATTTACAGTGAATTCACGCCGGGTTCGGCTCGACCCGGCCGTTAGAGTTGGCAAGTTAACTCGGCTGGTTACCGCAGTTGATATAACAACAAACGCTCGATGAGGTTTCATTGTTTACTGAATATCACGATTCAAAAATGTATCATATGACTTACAAATGATTATGGAGCATAGGCGGATACGTGCATAAATACCTGTTGTCCTGATGCGAGATGAGTGCCTATAATTTAAACCCGTGTCGGCTTTGTCCGTCCCGTGTTCCTATTTCTAGCCTGTAGTTCCAGCAAATGGGCTTGTTAAGTGTTCAATATCTCATCAGATACCATTTGAAGTGTTGCTCTATGTACTGGCGCGAAGAAGATGTTTTTGGGCGGACGAAGTGCCCGGATGTGGGGCGCGGGGGGCGGGGGGGGGGGGGGGGCTTGCATTGGTCCCCATTTCAGGTATGTGCCGCGTTACAGGTATGTGCCGCGTTATATGTATGTGCCGCGTTACAGGTATGTGCCGTGTTATATGTATGTGCCGCGTTATAGGTATGTGCCGCGTTACAGGTATGGGCCGCGTTACAGGTATGGGCCGCGATACAAGTATGTGCCGCGTTACAGGTATGGGCCGCGTTACAGGTATGTGCCGCGTTATAGGTATGTGCCGCGTTACAGGTATGTGCCGCGTTACAGGTATGTGCCGCGATACAAGTATGTGCCGCGTTACAGGTATGGGCCGCGATACAAGTATGTGCCGCGTTACAGGTATGGGCCGCGTTACAGGTATGTGCCGCGTTATAGGTATGTGCCGCGTTACAGGTATGTGCCGCGTTACAGGTATGTGCCGCGATACAAGTATGTGCCGCGTTACAGGTATGTGCCGCGTTATAGGTGTATTCGGCGTTACACGTATGTGCCGCGTTACAGGTATGTGTCGCGTTACTGATATGTGCCGCGTTACAGGCGTGTGCCACGTTACAGGTATGTGCCGCGTCACATATTTGCCGCGTTACATATATTTGCCGCGTTATAGGTATGTGCCCCGTTAAAGGTATGTGCCGCGTTATATGTGTGTGCCACGTTATAGGTATGTGCCGCGTTATATGTGTGTGCCACGTTATAGGTATGTACCGCATTAAAGGTGTGTGCCGCGTTATATGTATATGCCGCGGTACAGGTTTGTGCCGCGTTACAGGTATGTGCCGCGTTACATATGTTTTTGCCGCGTTATAGGTATGTGCCGCGTTACAGGTATAGACCCTATGTGCCACGTTAAAAAGGCCTTCATTTTCCAGATATATTTTCAGGAGAGTGGTCACGCACGTACTGTATGCATCGTTCAGTTGTCTGTTTGAGAAGTGAAAACAGTTCTTTACCTTTCCCTTTTTGTTGAATGGCCAGTGCAAGCCCGCATATAATTCACACACCAAGCCCCCCCCCCCCCCCCCGACACACTCGTGTTTGTGTGTCGTGATGTGTGTGTGTACAGCAAAAACATCTTGTACCCTTTCGAAAAAGTTATAATTGTGATAGAACTCTTTCTTTTCGTCACCTGATTTCATGTGTTATTAGGCTTAGGCTGGGTCCAGGCACTAATTTGTAGAAATGCGCGACGCATTTTTCCTATTGATCTGCGCAGCGCCGCCCTGGCGAGCGAGTGGGAAAATGTATTCAGGACGTCGGCGACAACAGAGATATAATGGAGCCCTAGCGGAATGAGTCGAAGGCAGAGAGTGGGTTTTTCCATGAGTGAAATGCTGCCATATATACATGCTATAGTGGGGTCTCCTGGCGACAACATATTTGTCTTGATGCCTGAGAGAGCGGATATATGTGGCTCTAGACCGGGGTTCTAAGTTTTTGACGACCGGGGAAGTGGGGGGCGGGGGCTCCACTGAATACTTGTGACCGGGGGCGGGTCCACGCCAAAAAAAAAGGGGGGGGGGGGGGGGTCACGGCTCAGATGGCCTACATTTCTATACTAACCAAGGCGTCACGCAGATTTTATCCACTGAAGGTAGCATTACTACGTTAAATGACGAACAACGGACGGGAAACAGCCCCTTTTTTAACTCAATCAACCCCTTTTTTTACTCAATCAATGTATAAGCTTGGGCCTTAGTTCTACTGGACTGATATTCGTTTATTATCGTGCTTTAGCCGCAATTTTAGTATTCTGTACTGGATGCACAATAATTGCACAGGGTTTAAATATCCTTAACAATTATGTCCCGTTATTCCGTAGCTGCCGGTCTCAATTTATGTCAATATAATCATTTATGTTATTTCTGCCCAATGTCTACCTTCTGCCTGCTACTATTTGACGTATAAAACAAAATACTGTCATACTGTTATTTCGTTCGCTTATTACTACGAACGCTAGACGGCTAGTTACATTGAAAAAACGGCATTGGTCCTCAAAAAAGGGGGAACGGTCCCCTTCCGAGCAGATTTTCAAATGCGGAAATTTGGCGATAATAAAACGCCCCGACCGAGCGGATTTTGGCAGTGAAAAACGGGGGGGGGGCTTTACCGCGGAACCCCCCTAAACTCAGGAATTTATTCAGTACCCCCCCCCCCCCCCCCACCGAGAGGGCAGGTCGTGTTCCTAGTTCACGAAGCATTTTCAGTGCATTTGTAAATTTATGTCACAGCAATGACAATGAAAGTCAGTGAGCTCATGGGCGGCTAGATCAAAAAAATAAAAAAACTGTACGATCCTCAATGTCGAATGTTGAATTTTCAAATATCTCTGTGTCGTGTGTCGTCATTTACCCGTGCAGACCCCTATAAACTTTAATGTCAAAGGCACGACTCGATCAGCGCTACTTATTCTAACGCCGTATCACCCCCAGCGAAAACTATTACTACATGTTAAGCGATACGAGTACTTAAGGCGGGAGTACCAGTGATGGAACAGCCTACAATGTAATTTGCACATGGACGAAGGAGCTTGCGAGAAAACGGCACACGCGAGGTTACAACTAATCAGAAGGCTCTAAGAAATTCGCTGCGGCAGTCAACGGCCATGGTAATCGGCAAAAGTCAAAATCGCGTAAAGTTGGCTGAAAAACGTCTTGATGCAGCGATTTGAAGGTGTGTTTGAATGGGATTACGTGATATTTTCGTGAGTAAAGTGTTGAGGCATTGAGTGAAGCGAGGAAACCGCGTAGTCGTGGCATTTTGTTGACGAAATCGAGCGATGTTGTTCGGGCTGAGTTTTTTTGGCTGCAAAATGAGTTTCCTACCTTCTCTCTTTATATGACATATGTGTGAAGCCGCCCCCCCCCCCCACCCACCCCCGATTGAGGCCTGTGATTGAACCAACGTCCTGGACTTTTTAGGCTTGTTGTATACCGTGTTGGGGGTATAATGTAAGGTGACAGATTCGTTGGTGTACTACCGATTATCTTATACCGGGTGCGACATTTGTGTACTCCTACAAGTAGGAAGCGAAGTAGGGGCCGCGGAACCAGGCTGGTTAGGAAATAGTCTCCTCCACAGCCCCCCGCAGCAGCGTGGCCAGCTCACTCAGTTTGGTAGAGCGAGCGGAGAGGGGGGGGGGGGGCTGGGGATGCGGGATATAACATGTCTGCGCGCCATCTATGGTTACGTAAAAACGCTCCTTGGGAGGACCGTTTGAAGCAATGTAAATATTGATGATTAGCCTCAAAATTCAAGGCTTGGACCAATGGTATCATCGAACGGACTACATGCATCATGGAGAGATAATTGTCTTATCCTTAACTATATCATTCATGTCATGGACCGAAGCAAACAAAAAATACTTTCGCACCCACTCGATTTTTCATGCGCATACCGCGTAGCTAGCCGGTTTGTAGCAAGACACCAGCGTGATGCGAACCAAGAGCACATTATTTAATTTTATTGGTCCTCAAAGCACATAAGCCGAAAATAGAACCCGCGACAACTGTACAGCTCTGTAGACTAATCGAGCAAGGACAGTGAGTGCCAAAAACGGACCAGTGACATCGCGGCACTTGCGGCTATCAGAAATCTTTCGTCTTCTATATTTTAGCAGACGTTGTTGCCATGTTGTTCTGTCAATCAAGGTACACTTACAAGCGAGTTGAAATCGCGCGTGACACCTGCGATGGATTAAGTAGATACTCAAAAGGGGTTGCAAAGAATTTTACGCAGGAGAAAATAGGTGGCAGGTACTGTAATAAATGTGCAGACAAATTTGTCATACTCTGTGGCCATGTGTGTGAGTTTTGCATGTGTCGCCTAAATAGGTAGATAGCGTGGCATGGGGTGCATTAGCTTTGACTAAGCTTACCAATGATCGACACAAGGGCAAAGCCTCGAGTGCCAAGCCATTGTATGGGAGGCATATTTGACGCCCCGTTCCTTGGCGCAAGCGTCGCAGGAAATCCCACTTCCCTCTGCAAGTGCCCCCAGACAAGCCCACTTCCCTGGGCAAGGGCTCCCAGACAATCCCACTTCCCTACGCAAGTGCCCCAGACAAAGCCACTTCCCTACTGGGCAAGGGGCCCCGACAAACCCGCTTCCCTGGGCAAGCATCCCAGACAATGCCACTTCCCTGCGCAAACACCCCAGACAATGTCACTTCCCTGCGCGAACACCCCAGACAATGTCACTTCCCTGCGCAAACACCCCAGACAATGTCACTTCCCTGCGCAAACACCCCAGACAATGTCACTTCCCTGCGCAAGCGCCCCAGACAAGCCTGCTTCCCTGCGCAAGCGTCCCAGAGAAGCCCGCTTTCAGGCGCAAGTGCCCCAAACAAGCCTGCTTTCCATGCCCTTCTTCGCAAAGAGTAGGGGGTTACCCCCGGGGACAGACAAGCCCGTTCCCCTGCGCAATTGCCCCGAGGCAAGCTCACTGCCCCGCACAAGCCGCTTCCCTGTACTAGGGCATCAGACAAGGCCGCTGCCCTGCGCACGGGCCCCGACGCAAGCTCACTTCCCTGCGCAAGGGCCCCACACAAGCCTGCTTTCCCTCTTCCCAAAGAGTACGGGGTTACCCCCGGAGATCGGGCTCCACTCTCCCTCCCTTCTCCCATTGACGCGATATGACCAAAAGTGGTTAAAGCGTCCTGAATATACAACCACTCAACCTGCGCAAGGGCCCCAGATAAGCCCGCTTTCCCGCGCAAGTGCCCCCAGGGAAGCGGGATTGTTTGCGCAAGTACTAGACAAGCCCACTTCCCTGCGCAAGTGCCCCCAGGGAAGCGGGATTGTCTGCCCACTTCCCTGCGCAAGTGCCCCCAGACAAGCTAGTTGCCCTGCGCAGGGGCCCCAGACAAGCTCGTTGCCCTGCGTAATGGCCCCCCAGACAAGCTCGTTGCCTTGCGCAATGGCCCCAGACAAGCTCGTTGCCTTGCGCAAGGGCCCCAGCTAAGCTCGCTGATCTGCGCAATGGCCCCAAGACAAGCTCGTTGATCTGCGCAAGGACCCCAGGCAGCCAGGATTTTTCGCCACCTATTTTATTCTCTCGCCACTCAGGTATTTATCTACCGCAATTCGCGCTTGTGGCTGAATATGACACGCAGAACATGCCAGTCACCACGACGCTGTTTTTCGTACATAGCGCCCTGTACCAGAGGTCACTGTGACCACCTGAAATTGCAAGACCATTCGAGACTACCATTTATATGTGTAAACGATGTCCTTATCGCTGAGTAGACAGGACTGATCCTAAATGTGATTCCGTAACTCGAATTTAGCGTGGATATCACTCTTGTACTAGTACTTGGAAGCATCTTCAGACTTTCAGAGTGGAGAAGTGGGAGGTGAGGGGAGTGGGAGGGGGGGGGGGGGTGGCTTTACATCTCATGCACACACATCACAATGTGCAGGCAAATCTAGGAGCTAGAAACCAGACTCTTACCCAAAGTTGGAAGAATTCAGCACCAGATGACAGCCTTTATCGCAGTGGATATTATACATGCGAGTAAGAAAAAAAAAAAGAAAAAAAGAGACGTAAGCGTGCTCACGACAAAAAACAATCACTAGTCACGTGACACACGTTGATTTTTTATTTCCAGTGACATATAAATGACAACGTATTACCGACAGCCACGTTTAAGATCCAATACATAAAATGCATTCAATGAAATGGAACACAACGCAAGTCTTCAGAGGGATGGGTCTGAACGCAGAGCTGTTTGCGGGTGACGCAACCCCATTAGCGAGATCGCTACCACTGTGTTCTAAGAGCGAAAACATTTCCGAATAAGATTAACATGTACTGGAGACGCAAAGTTAACCTTCTGTTCATAACCTCGCAGCTTGGGCGGGCAAGCGAAATATATTTATATGAACCAAATTTCATGCAAAAGTAACATTAATACAATAGAGATGGAAACCGACCTTAGTGCGATAAATGGGGGTAATGTACAATGATACAGTAACAACATTCATCACGTTAACTTAATACTACATTACATATATATAATATTGCTGCAAACACAACATGTTTCATGTACACATTTATGACGCGTGACCTGATGCAGGTCCTTGCGTCACGTGGTTCTGGTTCAGCCCCGTGTCTAGGATCCCTGCCAGATGGTTCAGCACTGTGTCTAGGACCCCTGCCAGCTGGTTCAGCCCCGTGTCTAGGATCCCTGCCAGCTGGTTCAGCCCCATGTCTAGGATCCCTGCCAGCTGGTTCAGCCCCGTGTCTAGGATCCCTGCCAGCTGATTCAGCCCCGTGTCCAGGATCCCTGCCAGCTGGTTCAGCCCCGTGTCTAGGATCCCTGCCAGCTGGTTCAGCCCCGTGTCTAGGATCCCTGCCAGCTGGTTCAGCCCCGTGTCTAGGATCCCTGCCAGCTGGTTCAGCCCCGTGTCTAGGATCCCTGCCAGCTGGTTCAGCCCCATGTCTAGGATCCCTGCCAGCTGGTTCAGCCCCGTGTCTAGGATCCCTGCCAGCTGGTTCAGCCCCGTGTCTAGGATCCCTGCCAGCTGGTTCAGCCCCGTGTCTAGGATGCCTGCCAGCTGGAACAGCCCCGTGTCTAGGATCCCTGCCAGCTGGTTCAGCCCCGTGTCTAGGATCCCTGCCAGCTGGTTCAGCCCCGTGTCTAGGATGCCTGCCAGCTGGTTCAGCCCCGTGTCTAGGATCCCTGCCAGCTGGTTCAGCCCCGTGTCTAGGATCCCTGCCAGCTGGTTCAGCCCCGTGTCTAGGATGCCTGCCAGCTGGTTCAGCCCCGTGTCTAGGATCCCTGCCAGCTGGTTCAGCCCCGTGTCTAGGATCCCTGCCAGCTGGTTCAGCCCCGTGTCTAGGATCCCTGCCAGTTCTTGTCCTGGTAAAACCACAGTTTGGCTTCGTCCGTTCGCAGGTTTTTAATGGCATATGTGTTCCCTGTAAGTACATGGAGACTGTGTTCATACGTCGTTTAAATACAGGAAAAGATACAACGTCGTTTGAATAGAGTAAAAGATTCAACGTCGTTTAAATACAGGAAAACATTAAACTGATTTACGTATATCCTATATGCTTACCTTTTTGGAGTCTTTATGAAACTGACTGGTTGCAGTTTAGTGTTACGACCGATTGATACACCTTCGGGGTCACAGTTTGATCATTGATTCGTGGGTGTTCCTTAGAAAGGTGTGTGTGTTTGGTGGGAGGGAGGGGAGGGGGGCGGGGATTTCAGATTGTTGGTTCTCACCTGGGGGTACACAGAATACATCATCTGTCTCCAGCACTGTGGTAGTCTTGTGGATAGTGACTGCCACTCGACCCATCTTGATAAAGAACGTCTGCAGCGGGATCAAAGAAACGTACTTTAACTTCAAAAAGCGCGTCCATACGTCCAGAAAACAAACTTTGGCTACAATACGTCTTCCATACTCACTGAGATGGCATTGGCAGGCACCCATTTTGACGTCAATTAAATTAGATATTGTAAAGATACATTTAAAATAACATAGATATGAAGATAATATGTCACATTCAAGTCCTCTTGAAATACGCTCAATTAACAGTTAACCATCAGCGCACAGAAGTCTGCATATGCCTGAGCCCGTGACAGTCTCGTGCGCTGTGACAGGATGTGCCCGGGCCGTCAGTTACCGAAGTTTAACTTACGCGCCCTACGGATGTTGGGGACCGAGCGGAGGGCAATAAATGGTCGACCTGTGTATCGAGAAGCGCACCAAAATATAGACTCTGAAGGAGGTCGTTACTCCATGTTAGAACAAACGATTGTCTCAACATAGCCCACGTACGACTCACGCCTAATATTTACTATAGTAGCCTGGACGGATGGACCCTGAGGTGAGGGAGAACCGTATGACGACCCACTGACGGCGCCGAGACTCCTGGATCATCCCGGATGGATGTGTGGGGCTACCCACCTATGTGCACACATGGACTCATGAGACAGTGAGATGAGAGGGACTCGCCACCACGGCGCCGAGACTCATCATCCCGGATGGATGTGTGGGGCTACCCACCTATGTGCACACATGGACTCATGAGACACTGAGATGAGAGGGACTCGCCACCACGGCGCCGAGACTCATCATCCCGGATGGATGTGTGGGGCTACCCACCTATGTGCACACATGGACTCATGAGACACTGAGATGAGAGGGACTCGCCACCACGGCGCCGAGACTCCTGGATCATCCCGGATGGATGTGTGGGGCTACCTACCTATGTGCACACATGGACTCATGAGACACTGAGGTGAGAGGGACTCGCCACCACGGCGCCGAGACTCATCATCCCGGATGGATGTGTGGGGCTACCTACCTATGTGCACACATGGACTCATGAGACAGTGAGATGAGAGGGACTCGCCACCACGGCGCCGAGACTCCTGGATCATCCCGGATGGATGTGTGGGGCTACCTACCTATGTGCACACATGGACTCATGAGACACTGAGATGAGAGGGACTCGCCACCACGGCGCCGAGACTCATCATCCCGGATGGATGTTTGGGGCTACCTACCTATGTGCACACATGGACTCATGAGACAGTGAGATGAGAGGGACTCGCCACCACGGCGCCGAGACTCATCATCCCGGATGGATGTTTGGGGCTACCTACCTATGTGCACACATGGACTCATGAGACAGTGAGATTAGAGGGACTCGCCACCACGGCGCCGAGACTCATCATCCCGGATGGATGTTTGGGGCTACCTACCTATGTGCACACATGGACTCATGAGACACTGAGATGAGAGGGACTCGCCACCGCGGCGCCGAGACTCATCATCCCGGATGGATGTGTGGGGCTACCTACCTATGTGCACACATGGACTCATGAGACACTGAGATGAGAGGGACTCGCCACCACGGCGCCGAGACTCATCATCCCGGATGGATGTGTGGGGCTACGTACCTATGTGCACACATGGACTCATGAGACAGTGAGATGAGAGGGACTCGCCACCACGGCGCCGAGACTCATCATC
The DNA here is from genome assembly GCA_964019135.1 of Arenicola marina. Classification (NCBI taxonomy): domain Eukaryota; kingdom Metazoa; phylum Annelida; class Polychaeta; family Arenicolidae; genus Arenicola; species Arenicola marina. The sequence goes on along the minus strand of OZ025249.1, from coordinate 30,002,150 downwards.
CCGGATGGATGTTTGGGGCTACCTACCTATGTGCACACATGGACTCATGAGACACTGAGATGAGAGGGACTCGCCACCACGGCGCCGAGACTCATCATCCCGGATGGATGTGTGGGGCTACGTACCTATGTGCACACATGGACTCATGAGACAGTGAGATGAGAGGGACTCGCCACCACGGCGCCGAGACTCATCATCCCGGATGGATGTTTAGGGCTACCTACCTATGTGCACACATGGACTCATGAGACAGTGAGATGAGAGGGACTCGCCACCACGGCGCCGAGACTCATCATCCCGGATGGATGTTTGGGGCTACCTACCTATGTGCACACATGGACTCATGAGACAGTGAGATGAGAGGGACTCGCCACCACGGCGCCGAGACTCATCATCCCGGATGGATGTTTAGGGCTACCTACCTATGTGCACACATGGACTCATGAGACAGTGAGATGAGAGGGACTCGCCACCACGGCGCCGAGACTCATCATCCCGGATGGATGTGTGGGGCTACGTACCTATGTGCACACATGGACTCATGAGACAGTGAGATGAGAGGGACTCGCCACCACGGCGCCGAGACTCATCATCCCGGATGGATGTTTAGGGCTACCTACCTATGTGCACACATGGACTCATGAGACAGTGAGATGAGAGGGACTCGCCACCACGGCGCCGAGACTCATCATCCCGGATGGATGTTTGGGGCTACCTACCTATGTGCACACATGGACTCATGAGACACTGAGATAAGAGGGACTCGCATGAGACACTGAGATGAGAGGGACTCGCCACCACGGCGCCGAGACTCATCATCCCGGATGAATGTTTGGGGCTACCTACCTATGTGCACACATGGACTCATGAGACACTGAGATGAGAGGGACTCGCATCAGACAGTGAGATGAGAGGGACTCGCCACCACGGCGCCGAGACTCATCATCCCGGATGAATGTTTGGGGCTACTTACCTATGTGCACACATGGACTCATGAGACACTGAGATGAGAGGGACTCGCCACCACGGCGCCGAGACTCATCATCCTGGATGGATGTTTGGGGCTACCTACCTATGTGCACACATGGACTCATGAGACACTGAGATGAGAGGGACTCGCCAAGATGGCGCCGAGACTCATCATCCCGGATGGATGTTTGGGGCTACCTACCTATGTGCACACATGGACTCGTGAGAAAATTAGATGAGAGGGACTCACCATGAGGTCCTTCTTGACGAACATCGTCGTCTTCTCCTGGAGCGCCCGTAGCACGAGGAGTCCGGCCGCAGACTCCTTCTGGCGCAGCATCTTGGCGATGATAAGCGGGTCATCGGGCCCCGCCTCCGCGCCCTGCGCGTTGCTGAAGCGCTGTTGCTCTCTGGTCGCGATACACTCTGCAATTGATGGACACACCCTCAATCAACCACTGTAGGCACCGGACACTTCCGCGCTGGTGCGAGGGAGGAGCTGTCATGATGTAAACAAGTCAGCCACACTGCATGGCGGCCATCTTAGAACAATATTGCTATCAAAGGGTATTCCTATGTTATTAGATCAGATATTTTACGATATTGGGTTATCGTTAAAAGTGTAATGACTACGAACTCAGGCAACAGTCAGTTTCAGCATCATTACTGGATGCTATCCCACAAATATTTTGCATAATATGAAGGGAGGCGGACAATTTGGAAATGGCGGCCATTGCCGTCACGTGACAAATCCACGAAGGTCCCCTCCCTCCCTCCCGGGTCGCTTACCCATCAATTGCTGGCTGTTGGCGAGATTCATCACGGGAATCTCGCCCGTTATCGTTTCCTCCACGTTGCCAGGGAGGGTCACGTGCACCGAAAGGTTGTGTCCGGAATTCCGTTTCTGCTTCCGTTTTTTTTTCAACATTCCAATAGCTGTAAAATGTGATACAAGTGTATGAACATTTATGTCGTTAGTTATTTATTCATATTGTAGTTCTTTACAAGGTTGATATCAATCGTAAGAAATACCATTTGCATGGCCACAGCGGCATTACACTACAGAATGCTGGTTCTTGGCATAGTGACCTTGCTTTCGTCGGTGTGAGCGAAACTCTTGTTCGGGTGATTCCACTCCAACTACTACCAAACCACCTGTAAGTAAGAAAGACACTGTAATCACTAAGGGGCACATTCTTTGTCTTGAATCAGAACAAGTTAGGTAGGTTACAAGTAATACAAGTATTAAAGGGTTCCACATTGGATTGCCACGTTAATGCAATAATGCTCATAGTTTCATCACTTCATGCGAACAAATATTCCGCCAGTTTTTAGTTCATTAGATACATTAAATTGACTTCGACTCATTCTTGACGACACTTCAACGCATGTTATATGTCCGATATAAGTTTAATCACAAAACGAAGATGCAAGCATGGAAATTGGAACACCTTTGTCGACCTTCAGACAGTAAGCAGCCTGTTACTCGAGATGTAGCCATATTATTAAACCCCTCTTACCGGACGCCTGTAACTCGAGGTGTAGCCATATTATTAAACCCCTCTTCCCAGACGCCTGTAACGCGAGGTGTAGCCATATTATTAAACCCCTCTTACCAGACGCCTGTAACTCGAGGTGTAGCCATATTATTAAACCCCTCTTACCGGACGCCTGTAACTCGAGGTGTAGCCATATTATTAAACCCCTCTTACCGGACGCCTGTAACTCGAGGTGTAGCCATATTATTAAACCCCTTTTCCCGGACGCCTGTAAATCGAGGTGTAGCCATATTATTAAACCCCTCTTACCGGACGCCTGTAACTCGAGGTGTAGCCATATTATTAAACCCCTCTTACCGGACGCCTGTAACTCGAGGTGCAGCCATATTATTAAACCCTTCTTACCGGACGCCTGTAACTCGAGGTGTAGCCATATTATTAAACCCCTTTTCCCGGACGCCTGTAAATCGAGGTGTAGCCATATTATTAAACCCCTCTTACCGGACGCTTGTAACTCGAGGTGTAGCCATATTATTAAACCCCTCTTACCGGACGCCTGTAACTCGAGGTGCAGCCATATTATTAAACCCTTCTTACCGGACGCCTGTAACTCGAGGTGTAGCCATATTATTAAACCCCTCTTACCGGACGCCTGTAACTCGAGGTGTAGCCATATTATTAAACCCCTCTTACCGGACGCCTGTAACTCGAGGTGTAGCCATATTATTAAACCCCTCTTACCGGACGCCTGTAACTCGAGGTGTAGCCATATTATTAAACCCCTCTTACCGGACGCCTGTAACTCGAGGTGTAGCCATATTATTAAACCCCTCTTACCAGACGCCTGTAACTCGAGGTGTAGCCATATTATTAAACCCCTCTTACCGGACGCCTGTAACTCGAGGTGTAGCCATATTATTAAACCCCTCTTACCGGACGCCTGTAACTCGAGGTGTAGCCATATTATTAAACCCCTCTTACCGGACGCCTGTAACTCGAGGTGTAGCCATATTATTAAACCCCTCTTACCGGACGCCTGTAACTCGAGGTGTAGCCATATTATTAAACCCCTCTTACCAGACGCCTGTAACTCGAGGTGTAGCCATATTATTAAACCCCTCTTACCGGACGCCTGTAACTCGAGGTGTAGCCATATTATTAAACCCCTCTTACCGGACGCCTGTAACTCGAGGTGTAGCCATATTATTAAACCCCTCTTACCGGACGCCTGTAACTCGAGGTGTAGCCATATTATTAAACCCCTCTTACCGGACGCCTGTAACTCGAGGTGTAGCCATATTATTAAACCCCTCTTACCGGACGCCTGTAACTCGAGGTGTAGCCATATTATTAAACCCCTCTTACCGGACGCCTGTAACTCGAGGTGTAGCCATATTATTAAACCCCTCTTACCGGACGCCTGTAACTCGAGGTGTACCCATATTATTAAACCCCTCTTACCGGACGCCTGTAACTCGAGGTGTAGCCATATTATTAAACCCCTCTTACCGGACGCCTGTAACTCGAGGTGTAGCCATATTATTAAACCCCTCTTACCGGACGCCTGTAACTCGAGGTGTAGCCATATTATTAAACCCCTCTTACCGGACGCCTGTAACTCGAGGTGTAGCCATATTATTAAACCCCTCTTACCGGACGCCTGTAACTCGAGGTGTAGCCATATTATTAAACCCCTCTTACCGGACGCCTGTAACTCGAGGTGTAGCCATATTATTAAACCCCTCTTACCGGACGCCTGTAACTCGAGGTGTAGCCATATTATTAAACCCCTCTTACCGGACGCCTGTAACTCGAGGTGTAGCCATATTATTAAACCCTTCTTACCGGACGCCTGTAACTCGAGGTGTAGCCATATTATTAAACCCCTCTTACCGGACGCCTGTAACTCGAGGTGTAGCCATATTATTAAACCCTTCTTACCGGACGCCTGTAACTCGAGGTGTAGCCATATTATTAAACCCTTCTTACCGGACGCCTGTAACTCGAGGTGCAGCCATATTATTAAACCCCTCTTACCGGACGCCTGTAACTCGAGGTGTAGCCATATTATTAAACCCCTCTTACCGGACGCCTGTAACCCGAGGTGTAGCCATATTATTAAACCCCTCTTACCGGACGCCTGTAACTCGAGGTGTAGCCATATTATTAAACCCCTCTTACCAGACGCCTGTAACTCGAGGTGTAGCCATATTATTAAACCCCTTACCGGACGCCTGTAACTCGAGGTGTAGCCATATTATTAAACCCCTCTTACCGGACGCCTGTAACTCGAGGTGTAGCCATATTATTAAACCCCTCTTACCGGACGCCTGTAACTCGAGGTGTAGCCATATTATTAAACCCCTCTTACCGGACGCCTGTAACTCGAGGTGTAGCCATATTATTAAACCCCTCTTACCGGACGCTCGTCGTTCGTATTTAATCCGTTCACTGCGGAACCAATCCAGGGCCGTGACGCGCGTGCGCTGTGACCTGCGTATTCCTTCCGGAGCAGGCTCTGGTACAACTGTAACAGACGACAACGACCTCAATAGACATTCCTACACTTCTTTCTTTACTAAAAAATCGGCCTTATGTAGGTGTTATTCAGTATACAATCGCTGGCCATGGTGGCTACGCAGGAGGTTACACACCATCACCAGGTTCTGCGAATGTATTCTGATGATGTTTTAATGGTCTTTGTTTAATGACATTAAAAATAGATAAAAGCAGAAATAATATTACACAAGGTCACGTGAATCGAGAGACCGGATGGAGATCCCGTTAAAAACGAGACATCCCACGCCTAAACGAGATCACTTTATCATTGTGAAGACGATCTGATCAACACTTAGGCGTCTGGCGGGATATGTAAACACAAATGTTACCTACTGATTTGAACCTTTTTTCGCGCCGGTGGAGGTGGGGCGGGTGTTTGAGAATTGGTCACTTCGTGGAAATGGACCGGGGTTTCCGAAGTGACGTTTGTAGTCAGACTTAGGCATGAAGTCTTCTTCAAGATAGACCGCATTTCTGGTGGAGCCGCTAGACAAGGAAATGAGTCAAGTTTAATAGTAGGTCAGGTCAGTTGAAAGTTTCACAGGCTGACTTAACACTCAACATCCTATTTCTGACAACAAACTTGCATATGACATTGCGTTAGCAACTATTATATATACTGAATATCAACATGAGGCTAGAATTATCTGTTGATCGGCTGAAGTGGGATGTCATTTCGTGACACGATGAAGGGTCAATACAAAGGAGCCATATCTCCGGGGGCGCCCCTACTCTTTTCATATGAAAACACAGGACCTCTGTCCTACATCAACGGCAACAATTGTCCTGGGCCGAACATTCTGCCTACAGAGCCACTCGTCGCAGGTAAGAAAATAATCGATAGCTTGTTTCAGTTAGAGACCCATCTATGTCATGTGGAATTCCCGCATATGAAACAGAGGTAGAACCGACCCAGGGCTGAAGCCGGTGTGACGTCAACAGGAGGGACGTCCCATGCTACACTGCGCCGACTGGTCGCCCCGGCAGGTGTCATACCAATGGTCCCACCACGTGGCGACTTCTTCCTGGCAGGTTTGGCTTTCTTGGCTTCTGTCAAACAAGGGTGAAAGAATTGGTGGATGAAGGTCTTTAGGACAAAACAGGGATAAGATATAGCTCTACCCGATGACATGAGCGAAATAATCCCCGTCCTGTAGTGTTGGTTTCGCTTTAATGATTAGTATAATACACTACTCGGAGTGAAACGCAATAATCACGGACACTTGATTACCGATATACACGTATGAAAATCTGGCATCGAAAATCAGTACATTTTGCCTAAATATATTGTTCACAAATCTATTTGTATCCATATATTAAACTTGCTTACAAATATTTTTTGCATAGTTATATGACACTTGGTCACATCTGGCAAAGAGCAGTAAATATACTATGTCTGCTAACATCTGACGCACAGGTGGTCCTGGTGTGGCATTCTACTGCACAAACCTGGTGGGGTTGGTTGCCCCTGCAGAGTGTGGTCTTGGTTTGAGATTCCACTGTACAAACCTGGTGGGGTTGGTTCCCCCTGCAGAGTGTGGTCTTGGTTTGAGATTCCACTGTACAAACCTGGTGTGGTTGGTTCCCCCTGCAGAGTGTGGTCCTGGTTTGAGATTCCTCTGTACAAACCTGGAGGGGTTGGTTCTCCCTGCAGAGTGTGGTCCTGGTTTGAGATTCCTCTGTACAAACCTAGTGGGGTTGGTTCCCCCTGCAGAGTGTGGTCCTCGTGTGGCGTTCCACTGTACAAACCTGGTGGGGTTGGTTCCCCCTGCAGAGTGTGGTCCTCGTGTGGCGTTCCACTGTAGAAACCTGGTGGGGTTGGTTCCCCCTGCAGAGTGTGGTCTTGGTTTGAGATTCCACTGTACAAACCTGGTGGGGTTGGTTCCCCCTGCAGAGTGTGGTCTTGGTTTGAGATTCCACTGTACAAACCTGGTGGGGTTGGTTCCCCCTGCAGAGTGTGGTCCTGGTTTGAGATTCCTCTGTAAAAACCTAGTGGGGTTGGTTCCCCCTGCAGAGTGCGGTCTTGGTTTGAGATTCCACTGTACAAACCTGGTGGGGTTGGTTCCCCCTGCAGAGTGTGGTCCTGGTTTGAGATTCCTCTGTAAAAACCTAGTGGGGTTGGTTCCCCCTGCAGAGTGTGGTCTTGGTTTGAGATTCCACTGTACAAACCTGGTGTGGTTGGTTCCCCCTGCAGAGTGTGGTCCTGGTTTGAGATTCCTCTGTACAAACCTGGAGGGGTTGGTTCTCCCTGCAGAGTGTGGTCCTGGTTTGAGATTCCTCTGTACAAACCTAGTGGGGTTGGTTCCCCCTGCAGAGTGTGGTCCTCGTGTGGCGTTCCACTGTACAAACCTGGTGGGGTTGGTTCCCCCTGCAGAGTGTGGTCCTCGTGTGGCGTTCCACTGTAGAAACCTGGTGGGGTTGGTTCCCCCTGCAGAGTGTGGTCTTGGTTTGAGATTCCACTGTACAAACCTGGTGGGGTTGGTTCCCCCTGCAGAGTGTGGTCTTGGTTTGAGATTCCACTGTACAAACCTGGTGTGGTTGGTTCCCCCTGCAGAGTGTGGTCTTGGTGAGATTCCACTGTACAATTCCACTGTACAAACCTGGAGGGGTTGGTTCCCCCTGCAGAGTGTGGTCCTCGTGTGGCGTTCCACTGTACAAACCTGGTGGGGTTGGTTCCCCCTGCAGAGTGTGGTCCTCGTGTGGCGCTCCACTGTACAAACCTGGTGGGGTTGGTTCCCCCTGCAGAGTGTGGTCTTGGTGAGATTCCACTGTACAATTCCACTGTACAAACCTGGAGGGGTTGGTTCCCCCTGCAGAGTGTGGTCCTCGTGTGGCGTTCCACTGTACAAACCTGGTGGGGTTGGTTCCCCCTGCAGAGTGTGGTCCTCGTGTGGCGCTCCACTGTACAAACCTGGAGGGGTTGGTTCCCCCTGCAGAGTGTGGTCCTCGTGTAGCGTTCCACTGTACAAACCTGGAGGGGTTGGTTCCCCCTGCAGAGTGTGGTCCTCGTGTGGCGTTCCACTGTACAAACCTGGAGGGGTTGGTTCCCCCTGCAGAGTGTGGTCCTCGTGTGGCGTTCCACTGTACAAACCTGGTGGGGTTGGTTCCCCCTGCAGAGTGTGGTCCTCGTGTGGCGTTCCACTGTACAAACCTGGTGGGGTTGGTTCCCCCTGCAGAGTGTGGTCCTCGTGTGGCGTTCCACTGTACAAACCTGGTGGGGTTGGTTCCCCCTGCAGAGTGTGGTCTTGGTTTGAGATTCCACTGTACAAACCTGGTGTGGTTGGTTCCCCCTGCAGAGTGTGGTCTTGGTTTGAGATTCCACTGTACAAACCTGGTGGGGTTGGTTCTCCCTGCAGAGCGTGGTCTTGGTTTGAGATTCCACTGTACAAACCTGGTGGGGTTGGTTCCCCCTGCAGAGTGTGGTCCTCGTGTGGCGTTTCACTGTACAAACCTGGTGGGGTTGGTTCCCCCTGCAGAGTGTGGTCTTGGTTTGAGATTCCACTGTAAAAACCTGGTGGGGTTGGTTCCCCCTGCAGAGCGTGGTCTTGGTTTGAGATTCCACTGTACAAACCTGGTGGGGTTGGTTCCCCCTGCAGAGTGTGGTCTTGTTTGAGATTCCACTGTACAAACCTGGTGGGGTTGGTTCTCCCTGCAGAGCGTGGTCTTGGTTTGAGATTCCACAGTACAAACCTGGTGGGGTTGGTTCCCCCTGCAGAGTGTGGTCCTCGTGTGGCGTTCCACTTTACAAATCTGGTGGGGTTGGTTCTCCCTGCAGAGCCTGGTCTTGGTTTGAGATTCCACTGTACAAACCTGGAGGGGTTGGTTCCCCTGCAGTGTGGTCCTCGTGTGGCGTTCCACTGTACAAACCAGGAGGGGTTGGTTCCCCCTGCAGAGTGTGGTCCTCGTGTGGCGTTCCACTGTACAAACCTGGTGGGGTTGGTTCCCCCTGCAGAGTGTGGTCCTCGTGTGGCGTTCCACTGTACAAACCTGGTGGGGTTGGTTCCCCCTGCAGAGTGTGGTCCTCGTGTGGCGTTGCACTGTACAAACCTGGTGGGGTTGGTTCCCCCTGCAGAGTGTGGTCCTCGTGTGGCGTTCCACTGTACAAACCTGGTGGGGTTGGTTCCCCCTGCAGAGTGTGGTCCTCGTGTGGCGTTCCACTGTACAAACCTGGTGGGGTTGGTTTCCCCTGCAGTGTGGTCCTCGTGTGGCGTTTCACTGTACAAACCTGGAGGGGTTGGTTTCCCCTGCAGTGTGGTCCTCGTGTGGCGTTCCACTGTACAAACCTGGAGGGGTTGGTTCCCCCTGCAGAGTGTGGTCTTGTTTGAGATTCCACTGTAAAAACCTGGTGGGGTTGGTTCCCCCTACAGAGTGTGGTCCTGGTTTGAGATTCCACTGCACAAACCTGGTGGGGTTGGTTCCCCTGCAGTGTGTGGTCCTCGTGTGGCGTTCCACTGTACAAACCTGGAGGGGTTGGTTCCCCCTGCAGAGTGTGCTCCTCGTGTGGCGTTCCACTGTACAAACCTGGTGGGGTTGGTTCCCCCTGCAGAGTGTGGTCCTCGTGTGGCGCTCCACTGTACAAACCTGGTGGGGTTGGTTCCCCCTGCAGAGAGTGGTCCTCGTGTAGCGCTCCACTGTACAAACCTGGTGGGGTTGGTTCCCCCTGCAGAGTGTGGTCCTCGTGTGGCGCTCCACTGTACAAACCTGGTGGGGTTGGTTCCCCCTGCAGAGTGTGGTCCTCGTGTGGCGTTCCACTGTACAAACCTGGTGGGGTTGGTTCCCCCTGCAGAGTGTGGTCCTCGTGTGGCGCTCCACTGTACAAACCTGGTGGGGTTGGTTCCCCCTGCAGAGTGTGGTCCTCGTGTGGCGTTCCACTGTACAAACCTGGTGGGGTTGGTTCCCCCTGGAGAGTGTGGTCCTCGTGTGGCGCTCCACTGTACAAACCTGGTGGGGTTGGTTCCCCCTGCAGAGTGTGGTCCTCGTGTGGCGCTTCACTGTACAAACCTGGTGGGGTTGGTTCCCCCTGCAGAGTGTGGTCCTCGTGTGGCGTTCCACTGTACAAACCTGGTGGGGTTGGTTCCCCCTGCAGAGTGTGGTCCTCGTGTGGCGCTCCACTGTACAAACCTGGTGGGGTTGGTTCCCCCTGCAGAGTGTGGTCCTCGTGTGGCGTTCCACTGTACAAACCTGGTGGGGTTGGTTCCCCCTGCAGAGCGTGGTCCTCGTGTGGCGTTCTACTGTACAAACCTGGTGGGGTTGGTTCCCCCTGCAGAGTGTGGTCCTCGTGTGGCGTTCCACTGTACAAACCTGGTGGGGTTGGTTCCCCCTGCAGAGTGTGGTCCTCGTGTGGCGCTCCACTGTACAAACCTGGTGGGGTTGGTTCCCCCTGCAGAGTGTGGTCCTCGTGTGGCGCTCCACTGTACAAACCTGGTGGGGTTGGTTCCCCCTGCAGAGTGTGGTCCTCGTGTGGCGTTCCACTGTACAAACCTGGTGGGGTTGGTTCCCCCTGCAGAGTGTGGTCCTCGTGTGGCGCTCCACTGTACAAACCTGGTGGGGTTGGTTCCCCCTGCAGAGTGTGGTCCTCGTGTGGCGTTCCACTGTACAAACCTGGTGGGGTTGGTTCCCCCTGCAGAGCGTGGTCCTCGTGTGGCGCTCCACTGTACAAACCTGGTGGGGTTGGTTCCCCCTGCAGAGTGTGGTCCTCGTGTGGCGCTCCACTGTACAAACCTGGTGGGGTTGGTTCCCCCTGCAGAGTGTGGTCCTCGTGTGGCGCTCCACTGTACACATCCGGTGTATTTGCGTCCTTATCTTTATCACTCAGCTCCAACGGCTGCATCACGAACTCCTCGACGTCGGTGGGAAGGGCCTCAGTTTTTTTTCCTTTTCTCTTAGTCTTCGCTGTTATGTAAAAATACATCGAGTATTGATACTATGTTAAATAGCATATGTCAGAAATGGCAACAAGGCTTTGTACCGTTATTGAGAAATTCATTACGACCTTACCTGGACACACATCCATCAGGCCGCCCTTACACAAAACTATATGCAACGGGAAATCATGAGATATCATCGGAGCGAGACATGTAAGACACATCACGCAATGAGGAACAGGTGATCACATAATAAAATAATTCATACGGACAACCAAAAGTCATTACATTATAATATAGGTTACCCTTGTTTCCAATGTAATCAGATGTATATCTTAAAGCATGATTTTACATTATCTTAACTTATCAATATGCCCCGACGACTAGGTTTAGTTTTAGTAAATACGTTAAAACAAATCACAATGTACTTTACACGTGTTAGCATTGAGCAACATGGGGTGCACCACGCCGATAAGTGTGCAGATGAAATTGAGTATATTAACATTGGTGTCAAAAGGTGCATCAAGGCAAACAGTTACTGAACATAGTGCATGTCAAGCAATATTTGGGCAGTATAGATGTTGTACGTTCGCATAAAGGGGAGGTTGAACTATTTAGTCCAGACTCGAGAGGGGGGAGGGGGGGGGGGATATTGGACGGTCAACACAGAATCAATAATTTCGTCCGAGAAACGTAACAGGCTAAGACAAGAGCACACATGGGGTGACACATATAATACAAAGCTGGCAGGTACGATGAATAAAAGTTGTTTTTGAAGCAGGCATTATGAACAGATGAGCAGATTAATATGAGCAAAACGCTTGAGGTGCCGAAGTGAGATTGCGGGCGAACTGGGTTGAGCGGGGCGAACAATCGACAGGGCCTGCCTGGAGAATGTGAATCTATATACAGGAGTTTAACACCTTATATCAAACTATGGGAAGGATCCTGGTAGAGAGGAGCCATGTCTCCGGGAGTAACCCCCGCCCCTCCCCCAACTCATTGCGAAGAAAGACACGGGGTATTTATCATGCACAAACGGAATTGGAACAGGTGGGATTCGAACCGCGCATCGGCCGCTTTGGAGTGGAAGCAATGCGGCTACAACAGCAGTAAACGGGAGTGCTGTCTCCCTGGTTTTCAAACAACAGAGTGGTGCAATTAACACGGTGCAAGGTAGTCAGAACACAACAAGTAACCCAGACTCCTCACCAAGCCAACCAGATTAATTGTGCATGGTGAGCATGAGGCTTAGCCTGACCCAACCGGCCCCGTGGTTGGGGGGCGCGGCGGGGGGCTGAGACAAGCTTACGGGAGAGCTGCGATGGCAGGAAGCTGCCGTCGTCGTACGGCAGACTTTCCGCCGTCGCTTCCTCCGCAGCGGATCGCGTGGAGGTCGTCCGCGCCGTTGCCATGGCGACCTTGTCGCGCGGCGCTCCACTGTTGTCCAGTAGGGGGCTCTTGCGTGCGGCAGTACCACGTGGTGAGGACCGCTGGAGGCCTAGCGACGCGGCCTCACCCTGGGGCAAGCTGGCCGTCTCCAATGGTGACGCAGTGAGCGTTCTATCAGTCGAAGGCGAGCACGCGTAATCACGCGAGGAGACGCCGTGAGACGAGACTTGGCCGCGAAACGCCGAGGGGAAGTCCTGAGTAAGCCGCGCCCCTGGCGGAGAGTCGGGTCCACAGGAGGCGGACGACGACGGAGAAGGTGATCGACTCCGGCGATCTGACTGCGAAGACATCGCATCTACCGAGGAATCAGAATTGCTACCAGGGACCGTGCCGTGGACAGGTGTGGTTGACGCTCTGCTATCGCTAGATCGTGATCGTCCGGCGCCATTGGCGCTGGGGGTACCACTGCCGCCATGTGCGTACCCGTGCGGCAGGGATATGTGCCCGGGCAATGCAGATTCTGCTCGGTCTATACTAGTCTCCATGGCAGCGCCGCACTCAAGTGTAACATCCATAGACGTGGATGAGGGGTTAGCGCTTGGCGTATGTTGACGTTGAGATTCAACATACGCTGAAGTGCGATGCTGTTTCGATACCTCTAAAGAAATCCGGCGACCCAGGGACGAATAACCTTCCCGAGAGATATTATCAACCACGGGATCAGATGAATCCCGCCTGCTTCTGACATCCGAATCGCCGGCGTTGGACGCGTTTCTCCGTACCATATCAGTTACTCCACCACCGCCGCCGCCGCCGCCGCCGCCGCCGCCACCGGTGGTCGCACCACGGCCTTCCTCAGTGTTGCTATGCGACAGAACGTTCTCGGCGATGCCGGCCACGCGCTCGCCATACATACGATAGTCGGTGATATCCTCGTTTTCAGAGTCGGTAGGGGTGCCGGTTGGGGTGTCGGTGGAGACGACGGCCCGACTGAGCGACAGCCAAGTCACTGCACCGGGCGCTGTACTGTCCCCACCTAGTTTACAGGTAGCCATCACAACGGAAACCAAATATATGTACAATTGAGACAAGGGGAAGCTACTGAAACACGTTCAATGCCAACATGGGCCGGCCTACCATTAAACCGCTTCCAATGTAACATGCCATAGGCGGATTATATATCTGGTATCTCCGAAATCGCGCACATGCTTCCAGCGATTCTGATAGGTACGCGTCCAGCGTCATTTGTCGTACAAAAAATTCAAATGACGCATTTCATTAAGCTGTGAGGGGACATGAGGACGCATTGTAAATATATATAAACAGCTGTCAGTGGTGACCCAGGGTCAGCTGCTGATAATGCAATGCATGTTAGAATGTTTAGGTAACTAGATCTAGCTGCTAATTATAAGAAACTATTGTAAATGTAATAATTTAAGCGGTTTCCTTCAAATACAATAGTACACAGATTATACAATATTTCATTTAAATTAATGCCCCATTATTTTTTCGGATGTCTTATCATTTTAAAGAGCTCTGGGGCATTGGGAAAAACATACTGACGGTAGACAATACCTCCCCACCCCACCCTCGTACTTAACCAAACCGCTGCTGGATTCAGCCTCTTGTCCAGGGCAAGCAAACAGATAGGCCTTATCAACAGCAGAGTCCGCAGATATGTTGTGACCAAGCGACCAGGGCAAAGCCCCGGTCACGATGCCTGGGCTGATACCAAATAGGAGGATCCGTAAAGCAAGGCAGAATGATGTAAAGCCATAAAGGATCTCTCAGTAGGTATTGTAAGACAATAAAGAGAGAAACAACATCAGGTCGGGCACCGGCACTTGGAGAGCCACCTCCAATGGACTAAGAAAGCCCCAAGGCATCAGTTCATGTGCTCAGAAAGCACCAAGGCATCAGTTCATGCGCTCAGAAAGCACCAAGGCATCAGTTCATGCGCTCAGAAAGCCCCAAGGCACCAGTTCATGTGCTCAGAAAGCCCCAAGGCACCAGTTCATGCGCCCAGGAAGCCCCAAGGCACCAGTTCATGCGCTCAGAAAGCACCAAGGCATCAGTTCATGTGCTCAGAAAGCAACAAGGCATCAGTTCATGCGCTCAGAAAGCACCAAGGCATCAGTTCATGCGCTCAGAAAGCCCCAAGGCACCAGTTCATGTGCTCAGAAAGCCCCAAGGCACCAGTTCATGCGCCCAGGAAGCCCCAAGGCACCAGTTCATGCGCTCAGAAAGCACCAAGGCATCAGTTCATGTGCTCAGAAAGCAACAAGGCATCAGTTCATGTGCTCAGAAAGCACCAAGGCATCAGTTCATGCGCTCAGAAAGCACTAAGGCATCAGCTCATGCGCTCAGAAAGCCCCAAGGCACCAGTTCATATGCTCAGAAAGCCCAAAGGCACCAGTTCATGCCCCCCCAAAAAAAACCAAGGCATCAGTTCATGCGCCCAGAAAGCGAGTAAATGGATTTCCTGGAGTCACATGTGGGCGAGCGTTTAGTGTTCTTACCGTCATACACTTTCATCAAGGTCTTGGCATTCGCAACATGGACTACTACTCTACCAAACATCCATACATGTACAACTCATCTGCATTCAACTAACACACATAATTTAATCTCTTAATCCAAACCAGTGTACATAGTATGTACATAGTATGTATATTGTACAATGTACTACCTACTATCTACAAATTGTTTCCCCTTTTCCATGCCGACCCCGTAGGGAAGATGTCCCATTGATCCCCACAGCCCACGGACTGCTCTCACCTTTGGACTTCCCTCTGCCTGCCTTGGTTGCCTTCCCCCTTCGCTTGGTGACGGTAGGCGGTGTGACGAAGAGCGCAGACTGGGCGCTGTACCTCACCCGACTGTGTCCGCTGGCCTCTAACCGACGTTGTCCGCTGGCCGGTCTCAGCGGGGTTGACGTCGGGAAGCGACGCCCGAGGGTCGGCGTCAGGTCGGCGTCGTCGATGTCGTCGATGTCAGGCAGCGCGCTGACGTCAGCCATCGTCGTCGGTCTCGGTGGCGACGGTCGCTCGGTAAACGCGTAGGCGTCATCACCGTCACTGTCGCGCCGCGCGGCGGATGTGACGTCACTGTCGTGCCGCGCGGCGGATGTGACGTCACTGTCGTGCTGGGCGGTGGATGTGACGTCACTATCGCGCTGGGCGGGGGACGTGACGTCACGGTCCGCGTCGGAACTCAGAGGGCGTGGCTCGCCGTCCTCCGCGTAGTTCTGGCTGCGGTCAGGCGAGGAATTCTTTCGTTGTTGTTTTCTCGAAGACGCGGCTTTAGCAGACATTTTGCGACCTCTCTTCTGCGGCAGCCCCTTCTTCTTCGCCGGTGCCCCGTCACTTATATCAATCACGCTATTGGAGTTCTTGCTCTTCGCGGGTTGCCTACCCTTAGCTCTACCCTTACGTAGAGGTGTCGCCTTGAGCTTGCCTTTCGATTTCTTAACATCCGGGATCTTGATCGGTGACGACGACTCCTCGCCCCGCCGCGCCTCTTTCTTCCGTTTCGCAATCTCCACTTTGGAAGCGGCACCTTTAGCCTTTTGGCCGCTACGACTCTTCCGCTCTTTCCAGTCTGCGGGAAGCGGCGACAAGGCGAGCCTGACCCGTGAGCCACCTTCCACGACTTCGAAGTCATCTTCGGAGTCCTCCTGCAGGCTAAAGCCGAAGCAATCATGATCGGAGACATCGGTGACACTACGTTTATGTAGCAGCTTATTGGTGAGCTGATGAAGAGAGCCTTCTTCTTCCTCGGGGTCATTATCATCGGCAATGTCTTCCCAGTCGGAGTCGCCCTCGACAGCGACTGGTTGTCGGGGTTGTGCCCCGGCTGTCTGCCCTGCAGGGTCGCCCTCGGCAGCGGCTGGTTGTCGGGGTTGTGCCCCGGCCGTCAGCCCTGCAGGGTCGCCCTCGGCAGCGGCTGGTTGTCGGGGTTGTGCCCCGGCCGTCAGCCCTGCAGGGTCGCCCTCGGCAGCGGCTGGTTGTCGGGGTTGTGCCCCGGCCGTCAGCCCTGCAGGGTCGCCCTCAGTTACCTCTCTAGATTCTCCTCGCCCTGCGCGGAGCGATAAAGCGACAGAGCTGCTCACACGGCCTTCAGTCTCCTCCACGGCTTCTTCTATAACTATCCCCGTGTCTCCCGTGTAAGCGTCCGGCAGACTGCCTGTCCTCTCGACCCAATCTTCGGCCGTCAGCAGAACCGCTTTGCCTTTCCCCCGTTTCTTCGGTGATGCCATGGTAACCGTTTCGGGGATATCGTTTGTCGGAGGATCTTTGCGCTGGTTCCGGCCTCGCCCACGCGTCCGCTTGGGCTGTAACTTGTCCTCGGGTGGCGTACTTCTTGCAGCCAGAGCCAGAGTCGGAGGGGGTGACCCCACCTCGGCCGATGGACCGATGGCCGTCACCCCCTTCGCGGAGGGAGGCTGCTTCGTGCGGCCTCTGCCCCTCGTAAGTTTCGGAACCGACGGCGGGTCACCCCTTCCGTGCGTGGTCGCTTCCTTGGTAACCGAAGGGCCTTCTCCGGCGTTCCCGGGCACCACATCCCCGGGGTCTGTCACTGTGGGTTCTACGACTGGTTCTACGGCTGGCTCTACGACTAGCTCTACGGCTGGCTCTACATGAGGTTCCTCGGTGCGGTCTTCTGGCTCTTGCTTCCTCTTCTTCGATCGGCCACGCGTTCGCTTCAGCTGCAGCGGCTTTCGGGAGAGGTCATCACCATCAGCAGCCCCGTGACCACCCTCACCACCTGTCGGCTGAGTCCCAGGCTCCCCGGAGCCCACACAGGAGGGACTCTCGGACACCACCTGCTGCCCTCGCCGCTTTCTCCCTCCGCCGCGGGTCCGCTTCGGCTTTAGCGCCTCTTCCACAGGCGCCGCGGGACTGGGTGGATCTTCGGACGCCATAGCCGCCGACCCAGGTTTAGTGGTAACACTACTTGAGTCATCCTCGACCCCGCCAGGAGCAGGAGGTGCCGGGGCACTGGCATCCTTCCGGCGTGCATTGCCGTGAGTCCGTTTCGCCTGTAGAGGCTGGGTTGGCTCACTGGGGGACCCAGCCATTTCATCGGATTTCCTCTTCCGCTGTCCTGGATTTCCCTGGATCTGCTGGGCACTATCTCCCTTAAAATAATCGCCACCATCTTTCTCCATCCTTGACCCTTTGCTAACACCTAAAGTGCCCTTCCCACGGGGGGATTGTACGTTATCAGAGGACGAATCTTCGTCCGAGATATACGTGACGTCATCCACCATTGTCCTCTCCGGAGCGCGGTTCCCTTTTAAGGCAAAGAGCGCAAATGGCGAGTCCTCGTCGTCCTCCAGAAGTCCAGCTACCGGCTCCTTTAGTTTGCGTCTTCTTCTGGACCCAGCCGCCTTTGCTTTATCATGGACGACCCCGTTTACGTCTCCTTGGGGCGGTTCCTGTGACTTCGATGTCATTGTCTGAGAGGCGGACGGGGCGTGAACTGAGCCTATATTCTTAGACTTCAGAAGCTTTTCTGAATCATAGTACATGTCGGACGAGGATCTCTGTGTGGCTGGCGACTTCTCGGGGCTGGCAGCCGTCGCCGTGGAGGATGGTCGCCTTGTGGCAGGGGTCGATATACTGTTGCTTCTTCGCCCGCCAATAGGCATGGGCTTCTTGAACACATCACCACCGGATAGCCTGAACAGCATGAACAAAAACACGTAAATAATGATAAAACAGACATCAATGAATATACCGAAGGTTAGGAATCCCTATGCGTGGTTGGCATCCGTTGTACAATCTGTATAACGTAAATATAAAAGGTGCAGGCTGATATTGCCGGTAAGCGTAATGGTAAGTTAACTGGTTCCGAGGCCACTGGACGAAGGTACGACTGGAACACATAGACTAGACGTAATGGTAAGTTAACTGGTTAAGAGGCCACTGGACGAAGGTACGACTGGAACACATAGACTAGACGTAATGGTAAGTTAACTGGTTCCGAGGCCACTGGACGAAGGTACGACTGGAACACATAGACTAGACGAGTTCAGGCTTTCATCGCTTATTCTGCACCGCCACAAAAAATGGGACAAGCAATTAAAACTTTGACTGTCAATATTTGCTTAGGATGATAGCGTTGTCAGAGGAACACAGTTTGCTTTAATGATAAACAATGCACCATGTAGTTGCTATATGCCTTGTTTAACATGGCTATCACCAAGTGGCTATGGAAAGACACATGAGAGACTTTAAACTGTAGCGGTCTATGATGAACTGAAGTCTGTACCTTGGTTTATCTGACATGGAAGAAGCTTCTGACAGCCTCCGCGCTTCCGCCTCAGCATAAGACAACCTGGAAAGGATACAAACAACATTATCTGAAAAATGCGAAAGAGCATATTGGAAAATCAATAGTACGATACGTAAAATACGTAGCAAAGCATGATAAAAAAAGACCAGCTCATTCCTCCCCTTCACAGGATACCGTTCGCAGTACTTCAAAATGCGTACTTCATATGTGCAGAAATGGAGTCAGAATATGATGGGAAGTCACCCGACGCTGGTCAAGTTAGGAGTTTAAATCTCGAATGAGGTGTTATGCGAGTGACTTCACTTATAGCGAGGAGTATTGCAAGGACCCACTCGGAGAGAAAACTCTCAGCACATATTCAACCTTAATGACTTGGTGATGCATCCCTGTCCTTTGACAATGAAATCTAATCTAATTTGTTCCAACGTATGTTATTAATGCGTGTTACATTCGCCACTGGAATTATTTCAGTGCTTACCGCCTTCTGGTGCGGAAGCTTTGCAGGGCCGAGCTGGGCTGTCCTCCGCCGACCAGGTTCGAGTGGCTGATATCTCCACGCGTGATGGTTCCTGTGATCTCGCCGCCCGGATTGAGGGTTGTGAGCCCAATGGGGTTAATGGTGGAGTTCTCCACGGATGTGTCTCCAGTCGTGACGTTCACAGATCTTGTGACCCGACGCGCGCTCGTCGCTGTAACCCCGACAGAGGCTACACCGGGAGCGACATCTGTGGTCAGACTGTCATCATCCGGAGCGTCCTGTGTAGATGTGGCTGAACTTTTCCTGACCGATGGTGACTGAGCAGGACTTTTCCTCCTGGCTGAGGTGTCCGGAGCAGGACTTCTGCTGGTTGAGTTGTCCGGAGCAGGACTTCTGCTGGTTGAGTTGTCCGGAGCAGGACTTCTGCTGGTTGAGTTGTCCGGAGCAGGACTTTTCCTTCTGTTTGAGATTTCTGCAGCAGGACTATTCCCACTAACGGCAGTTTTAGGAGCAGGGCTTTGCCTCCTGGCTGAGGTGTCCGGAGCAGGACTTTTCCTTCTGGCTGAGGTTTCCGCAGCAGGACTTCGCCTTCTTGGTGAAGTTTCCGCAGCAGGACTTTGCCTCCTGGTTGACTTTTCCGCAGCAGGACTTTGCATTCTGGCTGAGGTTTCCGCAGCAGGACTTTGCTTTCTGGCAGACTTTTCCGCAGCAGGACTTTGCCTCCTGGTTGACTTTTCCGCAGCAGGACTTCGCCTTCTGGCTGACTTTTCCGCAGCAGGACTTTGCCTCCTGGTTGACTTTTCCGCAGCAGGACTTTGTCTTCTGGCTGAGGATTCCGCAGCAGGACTTTGCCTTCTGGCTGACTTTTCCGCAGCAGGACTTTTCCTCCTATATGACTTTTCCGCAGCAGGACTTCGCCTCCTGGCTGACTTTCCCGCAGCTGGACTTTTCGTGATGCTGGCGTCGCTGTTAGCAATGTCGGCCTTGTCACCGCGATATCTGGGACTCTCCCGAATGACGTCAGCATCAGGAAGTTCCCGTGCCTCAGTCACAGACTCCCCTGTCTTGGGAGGTGTCGGGGCGGGGTCCGCCAGTCGATGTGTGGCGAAGCGTGCCACGGGCCTCTCGGGCGACCGTCGCTCAGCCTCCGTGGACTCGAGGCCCTGGTCTTCAGGGATGTACTTCTGCGGTGTGGTACTTTTACGGTCGGGAGTTCTGCGTTTGTCGCCCGATGGATGTACCACAGGCTTTGCGTTTTCTTTCTCATACGCGGTGCGTGAGCTGCGTCGCGCCGCAGAAGCGGGGCTCTGCTCTATATGGTTTGCCTCGGCAAGACTTTTCTCAGGGTTTTTCACACCTTCGACACGAGAGGATATCTCGGGATTTTGCTCAACGTTTGCTTCAACGTCATTCCGTCTAGTTACAAGGGAACTAGCTACTTCTGCCGACTCGGAGTCATTCTCCTCACAGGTGTCGCTTGGCGTATCTGTAGCCTTTTGTTTTGATTGTCCCGGCTCAGATGTGGTCTCATTCCGCCGAGATGATTGGTTGGCGGAGGATACCATCGAAGCTGTCATGGATCGCTGCTTATTCCGTCGGTTCAGGGACTTGTTCTTGAACAATTCAAAAACACAAAGACAGTTGAAATCATGCCTTACACCCGTAAACACACACAAATAGACAGCTAACGAATATCCACTATGCAGTTAAAAGGCTTTCGCCCAGATTACTGTTAAGTAAAAACAATCTAGCATCCTGCAAAACGTGTCAATTCTAATGACGATAATGAAATTATAATTCGTTCGTCATAGATATGTAAAGAAAGCAAATAGAAATACTACAGGGAGTTTAGAGCTAACTGCTTACTGTTGTCTGGTCGGCATTTGCTGTTCGTTCACCAAAGAACATGGATTCTTCACTCTCTGCATAAGACAAGATTACAGTATAATTACCGTTAAGTGAAATATAGACAGTAAGGTTCAATCTTCCTACCGTTCTGAACGTATGGCCCTGAAATTTTCGCAACACATAAGGCCTTTCGCACCGATATATAGATCTTACCACTTGTTACTCGGGGAGTCTATTCAACACAACAAAATCAAATGCTTAGCAAAGTGTGAGAATGGGTAATTATTTTGGGATCATAAGCAGATAGCCTTAGGCACACAACATCAATTGAGAACACATAACCGATAAATAAATGTCATGTAACTGTGAAGAGAAATACGTTCTCACCTGGGAAAGATTTTCTGTGCTTAATGGCTACGACAACATAAAAAGGGTTAATTTCTAAATTTATTCTTGAAATATTTATATTTAAATGACCTCTCAAGTCATGAATTCAAGTCAGACAACACTTTCTCATAGCAAATTACAGACTAGTTGGTGGCAGTTACAGCGACCTCAATCAAGTGGATTTGCATTTGAAATACTCATTCTGTTTTGTCGGTGTAGTTGGAACGAAATAATCACGTGGCCGGTGATTATTTGTTTTCGCGTCTGATGTTTTGCATTCCGCGATTTGTAGGATCAAATTCCTTACTTTATAGCAGCGATAGGACAGCGATCGGACCTTTGCAGTTATCCCCACGCAAAAATTAAGGCTCACTTGATCAAGTGCAATTGCAAGGCGCTCACAATAGTGTAAAATACCGAAGTCGGTATTTTGCCGTATCGCCATATTACACTAGCCCCAGGAGCGTTAGACGGTTGTCGTATCAGTCAGCGAAACCCAACAATAACAAGCTGGTTACAACGCCTATTTGTGATCTGCATGTAGGCGTGGCCGTCAGTTTCAAACTACAATATTACCAGTAAAGATCACACATAAACCTTTAAAGCATGGCAATATATTGACCCGAAATAATAATTCTTCTTTAGTAACAACTAAAAGTACAATGTTTTTTACTCAAAAAAGAAAAGGTCACAGACAATGAGGAATTGTATCGCAGCGCTACTGCGTGATTAAATTCTACTAACCATCCGACCAGTAGTCGTCAAACATTTCAAAGCCCTGTTCATCTCGACGGATATTCTTCCCGGCTTTAGGGTCCACTCCGGTGCGACTGTTAAGGTGCAAGGGGAAATTAGTGTACATTTAAATACTTGTAATTTTAAGATGGACACATTAAATTATGAAGGTCATATCAAGTCAATGGGAAGGATTGGTTGGTTGTATATTCAGGACGCTTTAACCACTTCTGGTCATATCACGTCAATGGGAGAAGGAAGGAAGAGGGATAACAAGTCCCCGGGGGTAACCCCCTACTCTTTACGAAGAAAGACATGGAATCTTTATCCTGCGATCACACAGACATCGCCAAAACGGGCCTCGAACGATCGATCCACGTGCCGTTAGGCTCTCAGGTGGCCAGCAAACTCAAGGCGAGCGCTCCAACCCACTGAGCCATCGAGCCGGCCCCTCAATGGGAAGGAAGAAGCCATGTCCCCGGGGGGCTGAGAAGGATCAAGGCTAGAGCGGAGCCACATCCCCGGGGGAAACACTACTGTAATTGAAGGACATTGGAGGGAATCCGGCATGGAAAATTAGACGTTGGCACAGGGAGCGCGCACCTCCGTCCTCCAACACGACGGAGGACCTAGTGCAGCTCACTCGACAAGGCCCGAGGGCTTTGTTATACATAATATTTATACCAACTAGTGTCTGCAAATATTATTGGATAAGACAGACAGAACAGCAATTTTTAGAACCGTAAGACAAACGTGGTATGTCATAAAAGAATCTCACACTTTAGTTGTGGCACGAAATAGTCTAAAAGGTTGTTAAAATACAACCAAATCATACTTTAGTTCGCTGGATTAAACATTTTGTGCAGTTTTCAATAAGCAGAATGATCAAGCATTATTATATGAAATAAACTGGTGTTTTCAATATATAATATTATGTAATATGCGTAATATATGTCATCGCCAAACATCAATATTTACCTTCCGACGTATGTCTTTTGTGAAGGAGAAAACGCGTAGTCCCCTTGTGAACTCTGAAATTAACAATTACAATTACATCATGTGGGGTAGTTGTTTCATTTATAAAATTGTCGTTTTGTATGACTTGGTCATTCAGGGATGTGGTTTGCTTTGCCACATTTTTCACAGAAAACCAAGTTGGTGGGCGTACCTGTAACCGTTTGGACTGTATCCCTCCTCCATCTTCTGTAACAGGCATCAGTTCTGCCTGTGACGACAGGGTAGACTTGCACGGGGAGGTCCTGCCCTTGGCAATAAACGCCGCTTGGTTCACGGCACTCTCGTCAGTGGTTGGCGTGAACGGAGACATGGACTTTGCCGACTTGTCAGCCTAAGGAACACATTGACATGTATATACTAACAGTGAAGATAAAAAATTATCAAGTTTGTCAAACATATATGTTGAGACATTAAAGGGAACCGCCAGCCTGGCCTCCAACGCTGCTTTACCGATTCATAGAATACCCAATTGTCTATCCTCCAAATGACAGAATTTTTCGTCCTATCTATAGCTCACAATAAAATGTTGAAGTGACCGCCGGGCTCGATTTCGCCGCCTACCCAGGCGGCAGCCCTTTTTGGAGGTGTGTCCGCGCTTGACAAATCAGGAGGCGATACTCTAATTCATTCAAACCGGAATTTGCGCCTATTGTTTGACATAAAACAAGAGCGCGTCATCATCGCTAATCTAAAGAGCTGCGATTCTAACTCCAATCATGGCATTGTTGCGGAGTCAATCGTCGAAAGACGTATATCAATTTTTTGGACGGTACTTTTCTATGAAACACTAAGATCTTGCGCTACTGCGCGGCTTGGAACTGCCGCTGTTCATCTGTAAATCGCGGCCCTGATCTCTCTTTCTGCGAGTGATAACGTAAGGCGGTGCCACATGAATAGTCACAATACGCGTCACTCCTCCCGGCAAAATGGCGCTCTGCTTGACATTGCTGGGGCCGGGTTGCTATAATTTTTTTCTCCTTACCAGTCGGCCCAAACGAAGCGTTAACACTCGCCAATTGAATTTAAAGATGTAAACTTTCGGTGCAGATCGCGATTACTTTAGGTTGGTCACCCGCTTTAAAGGTACAATACAGTTCATTTGTTTTTGATCTTTTTAAAATGGTATTATCAATTACTAAAAGCATGCATCATATATTTGGAGAAACTGCCTTGGCACGGATTGAAAGTGTATGAACTATGGTTTCAACTGTGGATGTACTGGGAGAGTGAGGGTTTCATCAGTTGACCACTGACGATTACATTTTAAAAGTATTACCATGCACTCACTAGCTTCAGCTGAGAAATGGCTGTGAGATATCATAGGCATATCAAAAGGAGAGAAACTATTGTATGGCTATATGTTTTCTGGTCAGCAATCACTAAAGAATATTTATAAGCATGTGTTACTTTATCATTTATCAAGTGCTGCATTATTTACCTGGTGCTATTTTACAAATGTTAAATAATTCAAAATTGACATCTTCAGTTCAACAGGGACAGCATCTAGACACAGAGAAAGCTATTCACTCCTGGAAGCGAACAGTACCTTAAATCGCCGAGAACTCTTATTGGCCTCAGCCCCAACATTCCATGTGGATTCTTCAGCCTCTAATGGGAGTATAAAGCCAGCAACATAAAATAACATAGCACAAGTGTACATTATGAGTCAAACTCTTTTACAAACACTTGGACCATAAGCAGGCTGTCCAGCACACCCTCAAGAAAAAGTAGGACAAAAGTAGGAATGGAAATACAGAAAAACTAGGACAAAAGTAGGAAAATAGAAGTAAAAAGTATGACTCAAATAGCATATGTAGCAACATTATTCCGGATAAACAATTGACAAAAAGGTATATTACTGAGAAAATGCTTTTTTATAACATTTCTTATATGCTGCTCAGCTGTACCTGTATTTTCATTATTAGAACTTGACAGACACTAGTGTTGATTTAAAGATATATCAGGACGCAAAAACAAAATACCTCTGACTTTTGCAATAATAGAAGCGATATGCACACTTTTACAGCAATTCATGACATTTTGAAATTGGGCCTGGTGAAGCAAATACCAAAAAGTAGGACAAAGTAGGAAAATGTAGGTATTTTGAAGGAAAAGTAGGAAAAATAGGATGGAGACAAAAAAAGTTGGAAAAAGTAGGAAAAGTAGGATCACTGGACAGCCTGCATAAGGCACAGGATGCATATGCATTCTCATGGGGCCTTTAAGGATGCCAAGTAGGCTCCATGCAATGAGTTTTAGTGACAAGAATGAATCATTCTTACACTAGTTGGGCCATACAAAAACTTTACATAAGGACATGAAACAACTTTTTAAAGTTAATATCTTTAAACGCTATTTAATATTTGATACTGAAACCAATACCGCAGTAATGGACAAAACATGCTGTAAAGGAAATTTTACTACCACATTACCTACCAGTGTCTGACCAATAATCATCAAAGACTTCAAATCCATGCTGGTCACGACGAATATTCTTTCCTTCTTTTGGGTTAACGCCAGTGCGACTAAAAAAATACAATTAAATTACTGTATCATGAAATAGGTATGGTGATACACCACAAAGTGTTATACAATAGTAGTTTATTTTATCGTTCACAATTTATATGTTGCCGGGTAGTCTGAGCGGTTTTCGGCATTTAGTTTATTTATGTTAATTTTGTGCGGGCTCCCGGTGCGCCAGATTCCGGTGGTCCTCAGAGCATCACTTGCTGCTGAAGATCCACAGAGAACACACGTACCTTAAGATTTAGTCATCCGGAAACATCTTTTTACCCGTTCAGACCACTCGGCCACAACTCCCGGTTCTCTTCTGACCCGAAATAAAGTAATTCAGTGCCACTTTGCTGGGTTGTGTGAGTGCGATACAGAGAACAGCCAAAACAACACCCCCTCCACCCCGTAACATTTTGGCGCAGTCGGCAGGATTTCTTAGCAGCAAGTCACGGTGTGGAGGGTGAGAAGAAACCGGGAGGAACAGCTTCATGCTCACACTGGAGGAGATGGGGGCGCAGCTGCAGCAGCTGAAGGAGAGCCATGAACAGGCGCAGGCGGCCATGGCTACCGCCGAGGCTGCAAGAGGACGGGAGCAGCCCCTCTACATCCCGCGTGAGCGGAAGCTCGCCAAGTTTGGCGGGTATAGGGACGGCAGACAGTCGATTGAGGACTTCCATGACGAGGTCAACCATGTCATCCGTACGCGCCATCTCCCGGATGCGGACGCTGTGGACTTCGTGTTGGCCCACTTGGAGGGTCCGGCTCGACAGGAGGTACTCCTGCAGCCGCCGCCGAGAACGCTGCCAGGCGTGATGAACACGCTGACCTCGGTGTTCGGGGAGGCGCGGTCAGTGGCGCAGCTGCTGCACTGCGTCTATGACCGTCGCCAGAGGCCCGGGGAGACCCTGCGGGAGTACTCCTACGAACTGTCAACCCTGGTCAACAAGGTGAGGAGCCGGGACGCTCGGGCGCTTGCCAGCGCAGACGTCACGCTCCGCGACCAGTTTGTTGAGGGGGTGGCGGATCCGCAGCTGCGGCGCAACCTTAAGCGCGTGGTGCGGGAGCGGGCCGAGGTTACCTTCCTCGACCTAAGGGAGCACGCCGTCGCATGGAGCGTGGAAGACCCGGAGTGTCCCGCGGTGTCTCCGAGGGCTGAGTGCCACGTGCATGAACGTCGGACCACAACCAGGGAAGACGCTTTCTCCAACCCGACGGACTTGACGGAGGTACTGGTGCTCATGCGGGCACAACAGCAGGCGTTGCTGGACCTGTCGCACAGAGTCCAGCAGATCGCTTTGGCCCAGACGGCTCACCCGCCAGCAGCCATGTCTGCGTACCCGCCTGCGACCATGGGCTCCTACCCGCCAGCGACCATGACGGGCCACCCGCCAGCGGCCATGTCTGCGTACCCGCCTGCGACCATGGGCACCTACCCGCCAGCGGCCATGACGGGTCACCCGCCAGCGGCCATGACGGGCCACCCGCCAGCGGCCATGACGGGCCACCCGCCAGCGGACATCACTGGCCGCCGGTCGGCCGAGGCGCCGACAGCGGCAGCTGGGGGGGGGGGGGTGGCACGAAGGGAGAGAGGGACGCCGAGGCCAGGCGGAGACCCGCTCCTGTTATCGTTGTGATCAGGTGGGCCACCTAGCGACGAGATGCCCCTTCCAGAAGGCGCCCGGGCAGAATGGACATCATGCGGGAAACGAGTGTCCCGCGCCACTGTGAACCAAGTGGTGATATCTCGGGAGTCAGGTTCGGCACACACCTACGTCCCTGTGTGCTATAGGTGTAAACGTGCTGGGCACGTTGTAAGGGACTGTCCGACGGGGAGGCGGGTCCGCGGAGGGGCTTGTTTCAGGTGCGGCCAGCAGGGTCACTTGAAGCGCGACTGCCCCGGGCGGAGACAGCCGAACTGTTACCGCTGCGGTCGGCTCGGTCACCTGGCCCGGAACTGCCGCGAGAGGAGATGGACCGGCGCGGAAGATGACGTCGCTGTGGCAAAACGCGACCCGGACCCGAGACATCCGGAGCGCGGCGACGACGTAGAGCCGGGGGACCTCGTCGACGTGAGGAATCGTGTCCCTGGGGGAAGCCAGATTAAGGACGTCTGGCGACGACCGGACATACATCGCGTGACAGACACGTTGGGCCACAACGTGTATACGGTCGAGCCAGTGGATGGAGGAGGATCACGGACCCTGAACCGCGACAACTTTCGCCCTTGTCCTGCGAGGGTGCCACCACAGCCGGTGCCGAGACAGCGACCCGAACCTCTGCTGCGACGGCGTCCGCACCCCGTGGACGAAGCAGAAGATTCGGACGAAGGACAAGGAATGGTAGTTGCGGCTGCCAGACCAATCCCGGCGCCCCGGCAGCGCGTTGGTCGGGTGGTGATGCCGGAGCGCGAGGACGACGTGCGGCGAGAGCGCGAGGACGGCGTGCGGCGGGAGCGCGAGGAAGACGGGTGGCCGGAGCCTGACGTGGTGCAGCGCCGCAAGTCGCAACGGAGCAACGCGGGCCAACACCGTAACGTGCATAACGCACCTCACTCTGCAGTTCCCACGCCTTTGTGTGACGCTGTCTCTGCTAGAGTGACTTTGATTTTGTTTTGCTGTAGTTGTTAGCTGTGCTGTTAAATTCTCGTGGCCGTCACAGAGGGCTGTGACGTAAAGCGGGGGAGAGTGTTGCCGGGTAGTCTGAGCGGTTTTCGGCATTTAGTTTATTTATGTTAATTTTGTGTGGGATTTCGCGGGCTTCCGGTGCGCCAGATTCCGGTGGTCCTCAGAGCATCACTCGCTGCTGAGGATCC
Source organism: Arenicola marina (assembly GCA_964019135.1). Lineage (NCBI taxonomy): Eukaryota > Metazoa > Annelida > Polychaeta > Arenicolidae > Arenicola > Arenicola marina. The sequence continues at coordinate 29,973,776 of OZ025249.1, read as the reverse complement.
ACAGAGAAAACACGTACCTTATGATTCAGTCATCAGGAAACATCTGATTACCCGTTCAGACCACTCGGCCACAACTCCCGGGTTCTCTTCTGACCCAAAATAAAGTAATTATGTGCGACTTTGCTGGGTTGTGTGAGTCGATACAGAGAACAGCCAGAACAACACCCCCTCCACCCCGTAACATTTTGGCGCAGTCGGCAGGATTGATTGGCATATGAACTACCAAAAAAACATTAACATTAAATTATATGATCACAATATTAAAGACAGATAATTACCTTCCAACTATTGTCTTCTGAGATGGGCTGAACATATTTGTAGATTCTTGACATAACTGAAAATAGATGTGAAAATTGTTAAGTGTGGGTATAACATGTTATTGTTATGGCAGATCAATTTTTTTTTAAACTGTTGGAAAGATGTATTGGTGCACGATACCAGTGTGAGATCTTATAAGTGTTTGACCTAGTTCAGGGAACAGCAGAATGTTTCCTCACAGACACTGAACCTGTTTTTAAATGGGGACATGAAACATCATGAAAATACATTTGGCTGGTAAACTTTTTGCTGGAAAAACTGAAGTTGTTGTTTCACATACTGTAATAAACTGTAATTTCCGGGCTATAAGTCGCACCCGCCGATTTTGAGAAATATTTAGACTTGAGCTGTATATAAGTCACACTGGTGTATAAGTCACACCTTCTGTGTGAGATTTGCCTGAGCATCAGATGTGATGTCTATAGGTGTTTGGGTTATCCTGATTCTGACTTAATGAAGCCAATTACTCCAGCGCCACTTGTAGAACCAGTCACGTTGCGCCGCCCTGGTATCAACTTTCTGAGACACAGTCTAAGATAACAACTGCATCAAATTACTCCATCAACTGCATTTAATGGCGTTGGTCACAGATTTGTTGTCGGTGTATTTGATGCAAAAAGATTGAATTGTATGCTAATTAATTAAAAATGAGGGCCAAAGAATACTTATAAGTTGTAGAAAAGGCATGATAAGGTAAGGTGTATGTTTCCTTGTATCAAGTACTAGCCAAGGAAGAGCCTCCAGGTTGGGTTGGTGTTTCAAGCGCCTGTGGTTTGATTTAGAATTACCATAAACTGCCTATTTGAAGCCGCATACATATTAGAAGCCACACCCGAACTTTGGCCTCTTGAACCCTGCCCCCCCCCACCCCTGTATCCCTGTGTAATCCTGTCCTGCCAATGAAACCAATTAATTGTTTATACAAGCAGTCAGGACTACTAACAACATCCACCTCTCCCCCTCCAATCACACCTCTTATCAAGTGTCACACCAGTGGCTGGCTCTCCTGGCCCCTACCAAGCCAATTAAATGTTTATACAAGCAGTCGCGACTACTAACAACATTTACCACTCACTCTCTGATCGTGGCTCTTATCAAGTGTCACACCAGTGGCTGGCTCTCCTGGCTCTTACTGCATGTTTATAAATCACTGTAGTACCTACCCAGTATCAAATTTCTGTCTGGCACAATTAACTTATTGCATTTGGTGCGAGGACGTTGGCAGCCATATCAATTTACATTAGCTCAAACCTTGCCTTTGATCACTGGTCTAAATAGGTGTGGGCAGAGTCGCATGGCTGTGGTAATAAATAACACAACCATAAGTAGCTCATTGTCAGTCCTGATTGCCAATGTAACACAATGCCTGGTAAAAGAGCATCTGACGACGCAGCTTTCAAGTTGAATTACCTCCTGACTTGTTGACTTGTATAACGTTATGATGCAAATCATTATTTTGACAACACCAGTAATTTTCGTATTACCCCCCCCACCGGCTTGTTTCGCCACGCTCACTTTAAATTACTAGTAATTTTCTTTTTTACCCTACCACCACCCCCCGCTTCGCTTGTCTCGCCAGGCTCACTTGAAATCGGCAAAAGGCCTTATTTGAAGCCGCACCCTGACTGGCAACTCCGACCCGGAAAGTTGAACCTCCAACTACCTAATATAAGCCTTGGCTTCAAATAGGCAGTTTACGGTAGGTCTAGCCTAAAGACAAATACAGATTACTGCTAGTGGACCGTTAGCATGAAAAAATATTATTTGTAGTGGCTGTTCTTACTATTTGTATGGTACATGGTGACATGGCCAATATGGGTTTTGATCTTACCAGCTTACCAACAAGAAGCTGAACTGGACCCATCCCCTTCCCCAATAGTGGAGGTGCAGACTAATCCACTCGCTCACAACTAGACCACCCATAACAGTGTAAATCCTTAAAGGCTGCACAGTGTATGCCAGGTGTGAGGGCCATGCGATCTTCCCACCCCCTACAGGGGGGAGGACCGGGGGGGGGGGGGGGGGGGGGTAGGGGTAGAGAGAGGGGTTGTCTAGGCCTGCATGAATAACCAGTGAATATTGTTTGCAAATGAGGGGTAGATGGTGGGGGGGGATGTGTGTGTTGGATGGTCACACTCGGCTGTGACATAAAGATAAGGATTAGTCATGGTCGACCGGATCCTGAGGCTGCGGGGGATAGGCATTGACAGAAGTGGCAGCTGATCCGGCGGCAGACTGACTGATTTATTCAGCATTTTGCAAAATTAGTTGTGAATGCAGATTATGTTAGATACATATTTACTGACTAGTCACACCAAAACTACTACTAAAATAACAGCCAACTAGACTACCTGGGCTCGCATTAGCATTCGCCAATAGCCATTTGGCGAGAAAATTCGGGATTTGGCGATAAGAACTTCCTGGACACTCGCCAAAATGGCGAATATAAAATTTCAACTACAAACACATAACCAATTTATAACCAATATATTTGGCTAATTTTGGCTAATGTTTTTCCACGGAATTAGCCAAATTGGCTAATGAAAAAAATATCCTAGCACGAGCCCAGACTACTGTGCCCCAGACCCGGGTAATACAATTTAAGTTGAAATTCACACCTTGCATCCACCACCACAGCACTCGGCCACAGCATACACGCCCCAACATACCACCTCTGCATACCCCCCTCCCCCTCTAGCCCTGATACATGGCTGCTCATACGCGCCTAGCCCTGATACATGACTCTCATACACGCTGGTACCCGATGTGTGAGAGTCCTGAAGTACAACCCGCATGAGACCAGGAATTGGTGGGGGTGCATATGCATCATGTAGCTATTTGCCCATATCACTAAATAGCCTACCACCAAAAGTGATGAAAAGTAATTCCACAACAATGTCGGCCTTTTATACATGCACTAAATAGCAAGTTTATGCAAACTAGCTCCGCCACTTTGAGAATCTCGCAACAGAAGAGAAGACAGAATGGTGGAGTGAGTGTCGAGAAAAATGTGTATTGTTTATTGCAGTAATGACACTTTTTTAAATCCGCCCAGCGAATATAAGACAACAAAAGAAAAGTTCAACAATTGTGGAATTATCTTTTATAACTTTGGAAGGTAGACTATTAATAAGGGCAAAAGTCTACAGTACGATGCACAGACACCCCCACCAATTCCTGGCCTCATGTGGGATGCACTTCCTGGCTCACTCGCGCGTCGGGTACCAGTGCATATGAGCAGCCATATATCAGGACTAATATACACCGATACCTGGTGCGCTAGAGAGCCATGAAGTGCACCCCACATAAGGCCAGGAATTGATAGGGGTGTCGTAGTTCCATCTCCGAAACCTAGCAACAATGTTGGCGGAGTGTGCGGAGACACTAGCCCAGACTAGGTTTCGGAGACGGAACTAGGGGTGTCGGTGCATCGTGTAGCTTTTTGCCTTTATCAATAAATCGCCTACCATCTAAAGTGATAAAAGGTAATTCTGCAAGTGTTGAATTTTTCTTTTATTGTCTTATGTTCCCTGGGAAACGTTTTATAAAGTGTCATAACTACAATAAACAACACACATTTTTCTCAACACTCGCTAGATGTCATTTTGGTTTATGTTTTACTGTGTCGGTGTCTGTGTGGTAAGCTGATTAAGGTTATCAGTTCTGGTTATGGTTTGAAAAGTGTTGAAAAGTCTTTAGGTCTATCTATTTTTTACTCACACTAAAAAATCACCAAATGAATATATCATGGCTACGAAATGAGCAATACGTATTCATTTGAGGATGCATCGCGAAACTTCTTCCCTTTTCTGAGTGTTTCTGTGCCAGCGGTTTTTCTGTTTGTTTTGCCCGCTCGAAACGGCGTAAACTAATTGCCGAAAACGAAGAAATATACCGCAATCCGCGTGCACAGTTTCACGCCTGGGTTACGCAATCGAGACGCCACGTACTCGCGTTGAGTTTTATCCACAGCGACAGTTTGTTAGAGGTTGTTTCGTCGACTCAGTTTAATTGTTATTCAACAGTTAAATTCGTCGAGAATGTTTCTCTTCTCTCGGGCTTTTTTTTCAAACCAAAATATAATCTTATAATTTGAAAGAAAATTGAATATATATGGCCTATGTATCCCTCGAACTGTCTTAATTGTAAGTTTAGCAGCAATGATGTTGATCTACCAAGCCTAAATGATGTCCAAGTAAATCGCTCTTGATTCAAGAATGTTCTATTCGATTTAAAAGCAGCTAAAATAGTAGAAATGTCAACTGAACGTCCTAAGAGGTTTCATGCAGGGGCGGTTTCAGTGGGTTCACTAATCATATAAGACCGAAAAGGGTTGAGCAGTAGGATTGCGGGAAGGGTTGTAGCATGGGCAAAGTAAATCAGTGGTGGGCCTCCATGCGGATTCGAGATGGGGGGGGGGGGTCACGGTTTTATTTTCAGAACCCTCCCCCCCCCACCCACGCTTGCAAGTTTCCAGTAGACCGACCGCCCCCTACCCCTCCGCCCATTTCAAATTCCTGAATCCGCCCTTCGCATGGTGCACTTGTGCATGTGAGTAGTAGACGTCGCCGTCATTGGGCGTGTATAATATAACTACAATTAATTTAAAATCGCACACCTAGAACAAGAGTCACTTGCAAGCCCACGAAGCAATGTTAAAAAGGAAATATATCACCAGATCCACAGGCACCCCGAGCAGCTGACAGTCGTCCGTCCGCGGACGACAGTCAGCTGCATAGGGTATGATATACCTTATGCAGCTGATTGACGGACGACTGTCAGCTGATCGGGGTGCCTGTGACCAGATCCTAAGATCGGAAATATATATATCTAGGAAATTGCGGGAAATATGTAATCAACAGCTCAACTCGGAGTCTATAAACTCATAAAGATTACGCTGTACCCAACAGCCCAAACTGTAAAAAGCTGGTAAGGAAAAAGAAGACTTGCAAAAGCGAGATTGACTCTTTCAGGCGTCTATCAATAACCTGGACAATGGGTTCCTGGTTCCGCGCCTGTCCCCAACCAATCAACGATCAAAACGCGTTTTCGCGAAAGACATTGCGAGCAGTGATGACTGATGTGGCTGGCCTGGCATTGGGACATTGCCATTGGCACGAACAAATCCCAAGACCAAACACAAGTCAGACTGTCAGAGGTGGATCCAGGCGGGTGGGGGAGGGGGGAGGGGAGGGGGAAAGGGGGGCGCCCCCCGGTGCCCCCCCTTCCAGGGACAAGCCAAGCACTGTTAAAGTCAGATTTTTTACAACAATTGATTTGTTTATGTAAAATATTCTCAAGACAGGGTCTGGTGCTCCCCCCCCCCCCTCCTTTCACAAATTCCTGGATCTGCCACTGCACAGTGCTGCAAGTTGGAAAATATTAGTTTTTTTGAATAATTAATTCTAGTGGATAACCTCGCAGTACACACGTAAGTTTGGTACCATTAAAATTGCACAGTATTTCTTTCTCACGTCAGTGGCTTTTAGAGCGATCGCCACAAATTTGTAGAAAATATGGGCCACAACAACACGCTACGGCATTTATGACTCATTTTAGCAGTACCCAAGTGGGGTTGTCAAGAGATTAGGTCTTCATGGGCAAAAACACCATATGACTGCTCCCCATCATTTAGATACCCTTCCTCAGCATCACCAGTCCTTGAGCAAGGTTGCGGCAAGGCTGGAATGGACCAGGATTGTATAAATACAGTGGTCCCTGTGTTATATGACTTCTGTTCTGCCAACCTGAAAAGACCACATAACGGAGGGAGTCTTATAATAGAGGGATGCCCTGAGATAGACAGTTAACTTTAGTTGACTATCCACTCAGCACTGATGTTTTAACATTGTGGCGTCGCTGGAAACTATAGAGCCACCCATTAAAAGTGGAGAAATCAGCTAGAAGCTTCTATCCCATTAGAAGAATGTATTTGTACTGTGTTGTGCTAAAGCAGTTAAACATCAGTTCCAATCTTATTGTATAATATTTTCCTAAGATTCAGAGTCTTTGATGAAGATCTGGCTCCTTTTTCCCTCTTATCCAGGATAGCATCAGCATTCAGTCTTAACAATGTTGCTAAGTTTATATACAGATTATGGTTTTTCCATCTCTGTGCAATTAACTTGCATCAACAATCTGGTCCTAAAATAAGCATTTTGATTTTGTCTTCCAGCCATTGTCTGCATGTACTCAAAAGGTGTGAATAACAATGATGTGCACTTAGACATCTGCTCATAACAACCAGTAAAATTAGCGCAATGTGTTGTTGGTTCAGAGCCAATCAGGTAAACTGCTGCACCGCCACACAGCGAGTTAACAAAGTGATTAACTTGTGTGCCTGTCCCATAACGAGTCAAACTGTCAGTCGTAAGGAGTCATTCTGATAAAGGCTACAGTCCATTCCATACTGGCGTCAAAAGAATTTGGCATGGACAGTGTTCCTAGAGAAGCGAGCTTGCCTGGGGGTACTTGCGCCAAGATCAGTCATAATGTCTAGTTATATACTTACAATGATACATGCCTTAAAGCAGTGCCACCATGAAAATACTACTGTAATAGGCTAGGAACCAGCCTAGAGCTGTTTCTGACAAGTTGTTTTCCAGCGATCTGTAGGTCTCCCATTATTAGTTTGTCACATCGAGATGTTGTTACAAAAGACCTAGCTGATCAAGCGTGCAGTAACATTTTTAACTGAAAAAAGTTCTTTCCGATCTATTGCAGTGCCAGCGCTACGAATGAGTGGGTCTCAGTTTTTAGAGACCCTGCGAAGAGTGGGTGTCCCAAATGTGGATAGAGTGGATGGACCAAGCATTGACTGGCTCTTTGACAATGAAGCAGCTGTCCCTTTCCTGGAATGGTTTTGCTCAGAGCTAAATTCTTCTAACAAACTTACAAAACAGGAGATAGAAGAGTAAGGGTTTGAAGCAGATTACAAAAAATGAATCACATCCCCATAACAAATGTGGTTTATTAACGCATTAAACACTGCATTAACATAGCACATCTTGTATCCTAGAAGACTCCTTTGCAAAGTTTAGCCCATAGATAAACAAAGTTTGACCTGAGCCAGCAGCTCAATTTAATGTAAAATATTGCTTTTTATACATTGGTCAATTATGACTTAGCATTTAATGAAACCATCAATTTTGTCGATGCTAACATTAAAGATGAAACTAATAGTCTGATATCAAATAAAGTGTAATTGTTGTTCATAAAAGGTTTCAGCGGATTGAAGCATCAGAAGGTATCCTGGAAGGATATCAGCTTGATGACATACTTCATAGCCAAGTTACTTTTAGCGAGGAGGAACTGACTACAGAACAGTTAAGGTTTGTTTGATGGGAGAGCCGCTGTGATTTGGATATTCAAGCCAATAGATCAATTTTAAGTGTGTCAGGCTCATCATCTGAATATACATATCGAGTTTAATTGTAATATTGCTACACATGGCTTGCATAATTCAGAAGTTACAAATTACCCATACTAGAGCATATTGTTGCATTGTAGAGAGGAGGTGCAGAGACTGGAAGATGAAGTAAAGTCTGGTAATATGAGGAAAGAAGCCCTCATACAACAACGAAACAAGCTTAGGTAAGTTAATATACCGAACACTGGTAGGTATGCTCTAACACAGCTATATATATAGACATTGGTAGCTAGGTATGCTTAACACTTCTCTTCCGGAGACTCGATTATCGCCCCCATTATCTCAAAACTGCTAACTGGTAATTCGTACTGAAGTTTTGTCTTATGCCCCTGTCTTTGTTTTCTATTCACTTGCCTGACAGCATGCATCATACAGGTCTCATGGACAAAGTCTCCAAGTTGGACACTGTACACAATGCTGCAAAGCTGAGCTATAAGCAGAGCCTGGAAGAAAGTCATGCAGATAATAATAAGGTAATCACAAAGAAGCTTTTCTTATATTTACATTAGTTTGGTCGGTGATTGAAGCTATTGATTTTAATTGTGAACAACAACAAGGTGTCCTCGTCCGAAGAATTCTCGTGATATTACCCTTGATGCTCATTTCTGGTAACAAATAGATTGTAATACTTGACTGATATTGTGGCCATGCAATGTCAAGAGAACTACCGGTATATGGACCTGTGTTACGGGTACTTCTATCCCGTCTGTAAATTGAATTCCTCGAGGTGTCTGGGTGGAATGTATCATCAGATATTGTCTTATGTCGCTTCTGGCTTTGTTTGGTTCCGGCGTAAATTCGTCCATCAGTTTGCAAAGGCCTATTTGACGCCACTTCTCATCTGGTTTAACAAGGAATGTAACGCCTTTTGGGGCTTTTAAGATCGTCAGAATGTATGCAACCCATTTATAAGTACGTTTTTATAAGTGTCATTGATCATGTGGTGACAGATCAATCAAGGGCTCTGTGAGTTGTCTTCTGCTGTTGGTGATCTGGACGCTCTCTACCGCCGTGTCTCCCCCTGGCGGCCAGAGGAGATGAAGGAGCCCGAACCAGCCACATTTCTCTCACAACTCGACCTGCAGAAATACTTTAAGGCCGAGATCGGTTATACGACCCAACTCAGCGCCTATACAAAAAATCAATTCTTTCATGTACGTACAATCTTGCACAGCAAATGCAAATTATTCAACGCCATTAACAAATAATATTGGACTTTGTTTTTAACAGATAACATAGAAATCAAACATTACATAATAATTATTCCAGTTAATTGTTAACTTGTGTCCTGCTGATGCTGGTAAAATATGATATCGCATAGCGTCGACAAGTTTAGGTTATATTACAGTGATCAGCGCTTTATTTCAGGAATCATACTTTGGCTTTGTACTGAAAATTATAAAATATGGTCACTTCCGACTGACAACGAGACAGTAAACGTGATTCACGGCATGTGACATTAAACCTGATGAATTGTATTTGCAAGTCAAATAGCCAATATTGTTTTGTATTTCTTTAGGGTATAGCAGAGATGGCCGGTGAAAGTGAAGGTTCTCGGTACGAGTTTCTAGAAATTAGTAACCCAGACACGCTGCTGGTGAAGGGAGAGTCGGCAGATGTCATTAAAGAGGATTGTAAGGAGCTGACGAGACTGCAACAGTAGTGAGTGATGTCACTTCCCTTCTTGGGCAATATTTTTGTTCAGTTAAACCTCCGTTATCGTCTTAGTTCGTCTCATGACATTCAAAATATCGACCCTATCCACCCCTTCCATCCATTTATGAGGACAATTTATTTGCAATGTCTGGATATACCGAGCTTGCTCGTTCAGGGGTTTGGTGTTTACACTCTTCAAGCATATTATGTGGCTTATAATATACAATTCAAACCGACCTTTCTTCGAACACGTACAGTACATGTTTGATATTGCTGCATCTGTAACGTTGCCTCGATGCATTATAAAAACTAATTATTAGTTGACATGAAATTATCTTTATGATAAGATGATCTGGCGGCTTACAAGTTAATATTATATGGTGTCATCCACGGTGCGTTGCTATCTCTGACATGCCCACGAATCAGACAATCTGTCCATGCAGCTATCCGGTCAGCGAGAAGCGACGTATTAACGCCCTGTTGGAAGAGAAGACCATGGAGACAGCCTGCGACTGCACAGAGGAAAAACTCAGGACGCTCAAGAGCAATGCGCACGCCGATGACGTAGCCACATTGAGGTACACTACTCTGTTTCTAGGTATTTTATGCTAAGTTCACAAATCATGGTTCATTTAGTATCCACTGTGAGGCGCCACTGCACGTCCAATGCATTCTGGTTATTATTTTGGTCTTTGCGAGATGTCAAGATGGCGTCATCGCATGACAATGTCATCTCATTACAAATTAAACATTCGATATGTAAAGGCCAAATTATATCTTCTAAATGTAATTAGACGAACTCATTAATTTTATACATATAAAATTATGTCATTAACCTGTATTGTATGTATCTCCCTTATAAATACTTTCCAGAAGTCTGCGCCAGTCATGCGTCTTCCAAGATTTGAGAAGTCTTGTATTGTTTCCGTGTAATGTATGTAATGATCCTATCTTCCTTTTCCTTACTTACTTTTACGACCCTTAGTCGGAAAAAATTACCAGCCTTAATTATCCCGTCTTCATCGATCAGCACGTATTTAGTTTTTTCCTGAATGAGTTGTTTCTGTTTTTAGTAAGAAGGTGAAGAGCGCGGAGAACGTGTTGACCGGACTGCGGAGGGACGTGGCGAGGTGTCTGGAATCAGAGATCCCGAACCTGATCCAGGACAACGCTGTCATCCAAGTGACCAAAATCCTGAATGGGGACTACGAACTGAAGATCACTCGGCAGAACTACTTCACTTCCAACCAAGACAAGGTGAGCGCACACAAGTCCTGTCTGCACCAGACCATCTTAAGACACCAACTTGAGGCGTTGATTTCTGGTTGTCTGCGCCAGACAGCTGGAGGCATCTGTGTTTACGTCTTGACTGCAACAGTCCAACTGGAGACATGGATGTCTGCATCTCGTATATTAATATATACATACTGCCTTCGCCTGACGACATTAACACAATAATGCAAACATCTTATCTGCGCCAGACATCAATTTCAAAATTCAGACTTTACCAAAAAAAAAAGCCGTTTAGAAACTTATTAGAAATCCCCACTGATGTCTCACTCTAAACGTTGCTCATACAGCAATACTTTCAATGAGACACTTTTTTGAATGGAAATGGTGTGTTTACGTTCTTAGTATATAAGAAGGCAGTTATTGTGTGCAATAAAAACTTGTTGTTAAGCCACTCTATTGGGCCAAAGTAGTGCATCTCGCGTGAGAACGTGTGGCATTTTTGTGTACCACGTCATCAAAATTCGGGTATTGTTGACGTGTTTTTGTCTTTAATATATGATGTTATAACCTATTCTTACAGAGTTAACATTTACGTAGTCAGGCAATGGGTCTAAAACGTTTTTCCGAACAATTTTAAAAATTATAATCTTGCTGTGTGAGCAGCTTTAAGTAAATAGCGTTGTGTTTTACCCCCGCAGTTGATCAACTGGTTAATTAAACAGCGAGCCCGCAAGGAGTTCCTTACGATGTCCTACGAGCTGGAGGCCAAGTACCACCGAGAAGTGCGCCGCCTACTGGCCGCCATCGCACTCACACTGCAGGACAACAAGCGGGCGTACCAGCGGCGAATGGCAAGTAGTGTCCACTTAGGGGGTCTCTGAGAGAGACTATAGGCAACAAGCGGGCGTACCAGCGGCGAATGGCAAGTAGTGTCCGCTTAGGGGGTCTCTGATAGAGACTATAGACAACAAGCGGACGTACCAGCGGCGAATGGCAAGTAGTGTCCACTTAGGGGGTCTCTGAGAGAGACTATAGGCAACAAGCGGGCGTACCAGTGGCGAATGGCAAGTAGTGTCCACTTAGGGGGTCTCTGAGAGAGACTATAGACAACAAGCGGGCGTACCAGCGGCGAATGCCAAGTAGTGTCCACTTAGGGGGTCTCTGAGAGAGGCTATAGGCAACAAGCGGGCGTACCAGCGGCGAATGGCAAGTAGTGTCCACTTAGGGGGTCTCTGAGAGAGACTATAGACAACAAGCGGGCGTACCAGCGGCGAATGGCAAGTAGTGTCCACTTAGGGGGTCTCTGAGAGAGACTATAGACAACAAGCGGGCGTACCAGCGGCGAATGGCAAGTAGTGTCCACTTAGGGGGTATCTGAGAGAGACTATAGACAACAAGCGGGCGTACCAGCGGCGAATGGCAAGTAGTGTCCACTTAGGGGGTCTCTGAGAGAGGCTATAGGCAACAAGCGGGCGTACCAGCGGCGAATGGCAAGTAGTGTCCACTTAGGGGGTCTCTGAGAGAGACTATAGACAACAAGCGGGCGTACCAGCGGCGAGTGGCAAGTAGTGTCCACTTAGGGGGTCTCTGAGAGAGACTATAGACAACAAGCGGACGTACCAGCGGCGGGTGGCAAGTAGTGTCCACTTAGGGGGTCTCTGAGAGAGACTATAGACAACAAGCGGGCGTACCAGCGGCGAATGGCAAGTAGTGTCCACTTAGGGGGTCTCTGAGAGAGACTATAGACAACAAGCGGGCGTACCAGCGGCGAATGTTAAGTAGTGTCCACTTAGGGGGTCTCTGAGAGAGACTATAGACAACAAGCGGGCGTACCAGCGGCGAATGGCAAGTAGTGTCCACTTAGGGGGTCTCTGAGAGAGACTATAGACAACAAGCGGGCGTACCAGCGGCGAATGGCAAGTAGTGTCCACTTAGGGGGTATCTGAGAGAGACTATAGACAACAAGCGGGCGTACCAGCGGCGAGTGGCAAGTAGTGTCCACTTAGGGGGTATCTGAGAGAGACTATAGACAACAAGCGGGCGTACCAGCGGCGGGTGGCAAGTAGTGTCCACTTAGGGGGTCTCTGAGAGAGACTATAGACAACAAGCGGACGTACCAGCGGCGGGTGGCAAGTAGTGTCCACTTAGGGGGTCTCTGAGAGAGACTATAGACAACAAGCGGGCGTACCAGCGGCGAATGGCAAGTAGTGTCCACTTAGGGGGTCTCTGAGAGAGACTATAGACAACAAGCGGGCGTACCAGCGGCGAATGGCAAGTAGTGTCCACTTAGGGGGTATCTGAGAGAGACTATAGACAACAAGCGGGCGTACCAGCGGCGAATGGCAAGTAGTGTCCACTTAGGGGGTCTCTGAGAGAGACTATAGACAACAAGCGGGCGTACCAGCGGCGAATGGCAAGTAGTGTCCACTTAGGGGGTATCTGAGAGAGACTATAGACAACAAGCGGGCGTACCAGCGGCGAATGGCAAGTAGTGTCCACTTAGGGGGTCTCTGAGAGAGACTATAGACAACAAGCGGGCGTACCAGCGGCGAATGGCAAGTAGTGTCCACTTAGGGGGTATCTGAGAGAGACTATAGACAACAAGCGGGCGTACCAGCGGCGAATGGCAAGTAGTGTCCACTTAGGGGGTCTCTGAGAGAGACTATAGGCAACAAGCGGGCGTACCAGCGGCGAGTGGCAAGTAGTGTCCACTTAGGGGGTCTCTGAGAGAGGCTATAGGCAACAAGCGGGCGTACCAGCGGCGAATGGCAAGTAGTGTCCACTTAGGGGGTCTCTGAGAGAGACTATAGACAACAAGCGGGCGTACCAGCGGCGAATGGCAAGTAGTGTCCACTTAGGGGGTCTCTGAGAGAGACTATAGACAACAAGCGGGCGTACCAGCGGCGAATGGCAAGTAGTGTCCACTTAGGGGGTATCTGAGAGAGACTATAGACAACAAGCGGGCGTACCAGCGGCGAATGGCAAGTAGTGTCCACTTAGGGGGTCTCTGAGAGAGACTATAGACAACAAGCGGGCGTACCAGCGGCGAATGTTAAGTAGTGTCCACTTAGGGGGTCTCTGAGAGAGACTATAGACAACAAGCGGGCGTACCAGCGGCGAGTGGCAAGTAGTGTCTACTTAGGGGGTATCTGAGAGAGACTATAGACAACAAGCGGGCGTACCAGCGGCGAATGGCAAGTAGTGTCCACTTAGGGGGTCTCTGAGAGAGACTATAGACAACAAGCGGGCGTACCAGCGGCGAGTGGCAAGTAGTGTCCACTTAGGGGGTATCTGAGAGAGACTATAGACAACAAGCGGGCGTACCAGCGGCGAATGGCAAGTAGTGTCCACTTAGGGGGTCTCTGAGAGAGACTATAGACAACAAGCGGGCGTACCAGCGGCGAGTGGCAAGTAGTGTCCACTTAGGGGGTCTCTGAGAGAGACTATAGACAACAAGCGGGCGTACCAGCGGCGAGTGGCAAGTAGTGTCCACTTAGGGGGTCTCTGAGAGAGACTATAGACAACAAGCGGGCGTACCAGCGGCGAGTGGCAAGTAGTGTCCACTTAGGGGGTCTCTGAGAGAGACTATAGACAACAAGCGGGCGTACCAGCGGCGGGTGGCAAGTAGTGTCCACTTAGGGGGTCTCTGAGAGAGACTATAGACAACAAGCGGGCGTACCAGCGGCGGGTGGCAAGTAGTGTCCACTTAGGGGGTCTCTGAGAGAGACTATAGACAACAAGCGGGCGTACCAGCGGCGGGTGGCAAGTAGTGTCCACTTAGGGGGTCTCTGAGAGAGACTATAGACAACAAGCGGGCGTACCAGCGGCGAGTGGCAAGTAGTGTCCACTTAGGGGGTCTCTGAGAGAGACTATAGACAACAAGCGGGCGTACCAGCGGCGGGTGGCAAGTAGTGTCCACTTAGGGGGTCTCTGAGAGAGACTATAGACAACAAGCGGGCGTACCAGCGGCGGGTGGCAAGTAGTGTCCACTTAGGGGGTCTCTGAGAGAGACTATAGACAACAAGCGGGCGTACCAGCGGCGAATGGCAAGTAGTGTCCACTTAGGGGGTCTCTGAGAGAGACTATAGACAACAAGCGGGCGTACCAGCGGCGAGTGGCAAGTAGTGTCCACTTAGGGGGTCTCTGAGAGAGACTATAGACAACAAGCGGGCGTACCAGCGGCGAGTGGCAAGTAGTGTCCACTTAGGGGGTCTCTGAGAGAGACTATAGACAACAAGCGGGCGTACCAGCGGCGGGTGGCAAGTAGTGTCCACTTAGGGGGTATCTGAGAGAGACTATAGACAACAAGCGGGCGTACCAGCGGCGAGTGGCAAGTAGTGTCCACTTCCACGCATCTAACAGCATAGAGGGCAGCTAAATATTTTCCTTAGTGTCACAATGCTTTCAAAGCGAACATTTCTAGCTATTCAATGACTGCGGGTTTCTATGCAATGGAGTGTACATAAAGGACTGCTTAAAACCCCGACCGTATGTTGTCGACAGGAGGTGATGACCGACCCGACCACACAGGGCCGGAGCCAGCACCGCAGTACTGTGGACTCACGGGACAAGACCGCAACCAGCCTCCACAAGATGCTCGGTCAGTCACGGACCCACCCTCACTAAATAGTTGTATTACCCTCTTTCATCCTCTTCTGGCCATGTAGATAAAATGGCGACGATGTCTCTAACATGCCTTAAATTTCGCGGTGATCATTGTGGATAATAACATCCAGCTCAAAGTGATGTTAAACCCAATATTTGTATATTTGGGATGGTCTTAGCGCCAAGTGGTTAAACGAAATTTAAAAGACACCCCGGTATGATGAAACCTTTGGTTGCAGAGGATAGAGGCTAAAAATAAAAGAACGTTTTTATATTGTATATTTCCAAAAGTGCCTGTCACAAATGGTCTAATTGGTCTGTTTTTTGTCTCAGAGAAGGGCGGTGGCTCGGGAAAACCCCAACTGTTTATTACTTACTCTGAACTGGAGGAGGACGCCGATAGGCTACACCACGAAGTGACGTCATTACGGGGGACACTAGCCGCCAGAAGTAGCAGTCAAGATGATAACATCCCGCTTTTGTAAGTTTCACTTTCGAGTTAACAGTATTATGATATTTCTTTCAGCTCTTATTTTAATGTCACAATATCCCTCGTACAAGAAGCAAAGAACTATTTTTTATCGGCGGAATACGATTTAAGTGATAATTAGTTGTGGGTAAGATTTAAGTGATAATTAGTTTTGGGTAAAAATTAAGTGATAATTAGTTTTGGGTAAGAATTAAGTGATAATTAGTTGTGGGTAAGATTTAAGTGATAATTAGTTGTGGGTAAGAATTAAGTGATAATTAGTTGTGGGTAAGATTTAAGTGATAATTAGTTGTGGGTAAGAATTAAGTGACAATTAGTTGTGGGTAAGAATTAAGTGTTAATTAGTTTGGGGTCAGACTAATGAGGTGACGTGGTGACACCTATAATTACAAAACTGTTACAAAAGAAACCGTGCATAACCGATATGTAATAGAAATTTACCCCCACCCCTTCCTCCCCCGCAGAGAACGACAGTTGGCGTCCTGCCACTCGTTTGTGTACTCTGGTACAGCGACGGTAGGGGGCGCCCCGGCGCTCAGTCCGGCGCCCGTTGTGGATGGTCTGTCTCAGCTGGAGTCCGTGCTCCAACGGCTGGAGGAGGCAGTCGTCGACCTCATGAAGGACACCGAGCACAAGAAAAAGGTAGGCCTTGGCACTCCGGGCCGGCTTCTCGTGTGGAATAGTTCAATCAGTGACGTCTGTTTAGGCCAGCCGTTAACTACATGCACACCAATGACGCCTCCGCCGCCGGGCTGGGTGGGAACTGGAACCATGACCAGCAGTTGTGGTATAATTAATGAGGTCCGTCAAATCTTTAGCAGTGTCGGTATTTTATCCTCAAAAGGCAGGAGGTCCATTAACAACGGTCGATTCGGGATATCACCCGCGTTCTGGATCTGGCTGGATTCGCTAGACTCCAGTATTTATACTTATCTCCTTCATTTCCGCCATCATTGCAACCCGCTTCATGTGTGTTATTTAATCGCCTGGTATGAATTCACTTTCTTTTACATAGCTACTGAGAGAGGATTCGTTATCTGGGAAGGAAAGAGAGCTGTTCGTCCACTTCTTCACGGACCCAGCGAGATTACGACAAACCCAGAATGACGTGCAGTGCAGACTGGAGGCGCAGCTTATCAAGTGAACCTACAATACTAACTTAAACAATTGTTGACTACTGCCATGGCCATCCGGAGCATCCCTTTGCGGGATGCCCTGCGTGTTTCTGCAATCCGGATTCCGCCATTGGCAGACGATGTATTGGAAGAGATGGTTGTATAGGGAATGGATTGTTTGTTACCATGGAAATAAACAGAATTGCTGATTGTAGATTGCCGTGTGCTAGATGGATGGATGGGTTTTGGGCTAATTATACGCAGTCGTGATAGCTGCAGACACGCTACCGATTAAACTAGGAAGGATGACGATTGATTATGACGTTATATGCCTTGAGGTTATGACTAGCTAGTGAGTTGATTATGAATTGATGACTATGACGTCACATACCTGGAGGTTATGACGAGCCAAGGAGTTGATCACGGACTATGTGACGTCACATGTCTGGAAGTTACATGCCTGCTGTGACTAGCCAATGAAGTTTGTGAAGGGCTACATGTGTCTGTGAATGACGGCATGTGAAGAAAATGAAGGAACGCCGACATTCGTTCGATGCGAGCTACCTTACTTTATTCACACACGGTGACGGAAGCAATACGCTGCTGTCTACTGTAACTATCTTACAACGCCGCGTTGGGTTCATGAATATACAGCCTTTGATTCTACTATACATACACATGAACATCTAGCGTTCAGCCAGTGAAATCTGGCCCACCACGACCCCAGCAGCCAATCAGCTAATCACAACTTCTAACCTACCGGTGAACAGGGAATGTTTTCTGGTGAAGCGCCGCGGCATATATCTATGTAGCACATGAGTACTTGTTCCCAATGTAATTTATTAAGTACGAAATCCAATTAGCAAGTGTGGTTTTTCTACCAAGCAATGACCGTCCATATTCATTATGTTGTAATACTGTAATACGAGAAACGTACCAGCTGCCCGCGTAATGTTCCTTAGCCCCGATACCGTTCAGTCGCCGCTGAGTTGTTGCTGGTATATCTCATTCACGGGATGGCGTGTGCCATATATATTAAATCTCTTATAAACACCGAGTGGGAGTTTCTGTGGGGTTCCATAATGTACAGGTACCGCGGGGATTAAGAGGGGGGGGCGGGGGGGCACAACATAAAGGGTCTCAGATCAATAAATTAATCTGCAAAACTACAAATGACCTTTTTACAACTTGTCGTTCTACAAAGCTAGACATTTTACAGGCGTCCGGTGCGATCAAGTATCTAAACACCTATGTACAAAGCATGAAACACCTGTCCATATACAGATCTCTATACAAGACCTTATTAAATAATGTAGCCGCTTACATTGCTCACAGCTGGGCTCTAATGACGCGGTTCAACCCGAGGGGGGCATACAACCACATAACTCCTTTTATAATGATCTTCATAACGTTCGCGGAAATCCGGTTTCGGTTTTGCTGATGGACTAGGTCCGTAAACTACCCCAGGAGATGGTAGGCTCAATTGGCCTTGGGCACCTGTGACCTTTAACAGACTTACACGCGGCACATACAATATACATAGAATTCCGGCGTTGACGGTCACAACACCCACTAAGACATAGAGACACGTCTTATAATCTAAGTACGAGAACTATCACAGTCAATCTATGTGGCCACAGCCCAACAAGGAATCTTAGATATACGCGTACTCGGTCAACATTTCTAGGTTAACAGCTGTGTAACAACTCTGGTCGTCAACAACAAACAATCTGGCTGGATATGACCGAGAAACCTGTGCCACATGCTCGACCAACAACTGTTGAGCAAACGTACTGGGACATATTTCATAACAGCGATCGATTAGGATCGCGTTTAGCGTTTAATAATCCTTGGTTGACGTCAAATAAGACTACTTAATAATACGACCGGTCGTCTGCCGCGTCCGCAAATAGGCTGGTTCCCGCCTACCCCAGAGTGGCGTACGCACGCCCCCTACGGGTGGAGGTGCCTTCTACTTGGATGACCAGTGGAAACCGGTTCAATGAGCGTTCCACCACGACATAGCGTGGAAGCTCTACCGATGTCATGTACCTTCAGACAGTAAATAGGGAACCAGCAAACTGCAAAGACACTCCTCGTATCTGACTAATATGTGCTGGAACACTTAGTGTAACATCAGAATGAGATATCGATATACATATAGGCCTGCAGTGTTCTTTAACAGATACTTTATATTTACCATTGAATAAATAAACATAACACTCATCTCTCAAAATCACGTGACCAGGAATGTTTGCAAATGAAGAGCATGAGCAGATTGTCAACAACGTCCGTCGAAGCGGATACAAACTATTTTATGAACAGCGTGCATACAAGAACTAAGACACTGAATCTGCAACCTTGTCATAGAAATACGGTATTTTGATCTCCCAGAGGAAAAGGGCATTATCTACTTTTCAAAGTAGAAATATCTACAATATTGCTTTTCGTCACAGCCCAAGAAAAAGTGTGTATTTTTCACAACACTTCGCATGCTTGTTTTGACATAATACAGTTATGAAATCAATGAAGCTGAATGAAGCTGTTACTACTGCTATTGGCCTATATCAATGATACATCCTGTCGTCAGCAATTCTTTGGAAAAAGGAAAAGTCAATTACAAGCAGCTTATATGTATTATTTGCATCTCACACGGTTACACACATACAGTTGTCAAGCTGCTCAGCAAACGGGCTCGGATGAGTCCTACAACAGCTATGTATTATTTCCTATATTAACAGCATAATTTCCCTTTTACATAAAGCACATATAATATATATATATATATATATTGATAGAAATGCGCACATATATATATCATAAAACGTGCCAAATAAAACAATTCCTTCACTGTCCAATGCGTTAACAATACACGGCAATCAGATTTCAGACAACCCACTGCCTGTGTTGTCCATCCTTTACACCCATTCTTTATTGTACGACCACTATAAAGCGCACAATTTCTCATGGTGAACACCCTATTATACCACCATTACACAGCGCACACTGTCCCTCATTGTGCACCATATCGTCTCTCCCATGTAGCCATATATCAATCTTGCCAACTTATAGACAATTTTGACCGTCTGGAGACTCTCCAAAACTTAGTTTTGCACACTTTAAATTTCGGAAAATGCGCTAGAATAACGGAAGAGCAACAGATTCAGTGAGCGAGGATAAAACAAGCCGGGTGTAATGATAGCGTACAATGATAATTACATTACTGGTTTTCGCACTTCGAGGCGCAATCACGCCTTCCAAGCAAAGCCACTTCAATGAAAATGTAACTACAACGCTATGTGATGTTGACTTGAATCTCACACCAATACAATACAATGTAAACTAAAAAAACAGGATCCATTGGACTTAACATTTCCCATTATAGGGAAATGAAAAGGGGACTATGATCGTGTCCCTAGCACGATATAATATATTACATTAAGCAGGGTACGCGTATATAGACGGTCAGTCAGTCTTTGGAAATGAATTGAACAAGGACACTGTTCGACTATAGTTCTGCAGAAACTAGACTTCCAAAATGATGACATGATCATGTCGAAGGAAAATAACACAAACGAGAACATGAAAGTTCAGTCGCATATCTAGTTAGGATTCTTGCCCTGCTGTTAAATTAGCTTAACGTCTATCTGCTATATTGCACAACCGAACCAAACCAATATTACCACCATAAACGTATTTTGCACTGGGATATATGAACAAGATGTATTGAAAGTACTTAAAAAAAAATCTAACGTTTTTTAGCAACTGCCTTACACAGTAATTATGTAATTTATTTCCTAGCTTTGAATGACGACAGCGAGTTTTAATGTGGCAATGCGCCACGAGATGGCGACACCGGCGAGGGGTCGGACTGTGGCGGAGGTCCATCAATACAAGGCCTTCATGCCGGTTTCCTCGAACTCGGACCATGCGTCGTTCAGCTCTATGAATATCATCCTTGCCAAGTTCTCTTGCGGAGAGCCACTCAGCTAAAAACACATTAAACATACTACATGTATATATATATATATATGTATGTAGTAAACGCAATTGTAGAAAGGTTAAGTCAATAATCTTGTGTTTAACCAAGTGAATAGTAAGTACTAACAAGTGTCATAAATAGATAAGCAACGCGTCAGTAAAATTACGTCAGTAAATTAATTATCAAATTACTCAAATTAAATGACTAAATTACTTAGTAACAGTTTAGATGTTATTCGTAGTGGGGGTTTCATTGCCAATTCCTGAACCGTGTTGCTGTAATATTCGATACTAAAACAAAAACTGTCAACAGAAACGAAAGTTTAGGAGTTTTAGGCCACTGTTGTGCACACGAAGGCTAAACTTGGCGAATAAATACTCCAGTGATAATTAAACATGACCTGGATGTTCCAGGGTTTGAACCCATGACAGCTCAGCCTGCTTAATGACTTCCTAATATAGTTGAAACGACGAAGCAGAAGGAAACGGAATGCGCGAAGTTATTATAATGACGGGGTGATACTTAAACAAACCACCACACAGGCATCTTAGGCCGACATATCACAGGCAGACACGAGATACATAATCGGCATAAGGAGGAGGCACTGACTGACCTTGTCGGGGTGGACTGAGAGGACGGCTCGGCGGTACACCTTCTTGACCTGGTCTGGCGAGACGAGCTGATGCATGCCCACCTCCCGCCACTTGGTCTCGCCCTCCCACAGCACCGTGTGCAGCGAGCACAGCAGTGCCCGGATGTTGCGTTCCTTGCCCTCTATCCACTCCTTCACCTGGTAATCACGCGAGATCTTGTCATTTCACAAGTTCCACTCACAGCAGCAGCGCGTTTGGTAACGATATGTTCTATATATGCAATGGATTGTTTCAATTCATGGTGAATGAAAAAAACGATATAATTATCAAAATATAATAATTAATGAAAGAAAGACAAGGTTTGGCAGTTTTTCACCCCGACGACCGACCTGCCACACCCTCCTTGTTCCCAAGTCATCAAAGTCGAAGGTAGCCATTTACATTTATATTTCGATGTTGGAAAATAAATGATATTTTACAGTATGTCAGTACATCACTTCGATACGAGGTTATAACTGACCTTGAGCTTCTCCGGGTCAGCGTCTAGAGCCTGAACCTCCTTTCTCATTTCCTTGATCGTTTTGGGGCCTTGTTGGGTGGAGGTGAACGAATGAGTGCCCAGCAAGTCGCCAAACGTCGACCCGTCCACTTTAGGCTTGGGACCTGCAAGAGGCAGCCATGGTTAACGATAGCTTCAAGGTCATGACACCGATAGAAGATATGCCAAATCGCTTTGGGCAGGTTGTGAATTTACCGTAGATACTATTGCTAACCTAAGCTAACTGCCATGTACCAGTTGAGTCAAAGACGTCCCAATCCCTTTGGCCTGTCCAGCGTCATTACAATCAATCACGTTTTAGATATGTACCTTTCACAGCCTGACTACCAAGTTACCACGTGGTACTCACCGAACGGCTTGTGAACCCCTCTGTCGCCCCGGTTGCCGATGACACTGGAGAAAGCACTGCCCTTCTTGGCGGCCGCGGCTGCCTGCTGAGACTGACTCTGGTTCTGGGTCGAACTCTGACTGGATAGACCAGCCGATCCCATCCAACCACCTAACAACAGGCCACACCAACGGGTTTATTCCTAATGTATACCATAACATGGAGCAGATTTTAACGGCTGCTAGGATGAGAAACACCACCTCCTTGTTATGCAGGGCTTTTGCTACCGACACTTGGGTTAATATGGCAGACAATGCCAGGAATGGGCAGTATGGACCAGCCTCTAGGCGCGACACATATCGTACACTGATTCTACAGTTTCGTACACTATGCGGAAGCATTAAATAAGGAAACAGGGCTCAGAACGTCTTGCTTAAAGATCATAGTATCAATTGGTATAATGATTGTTGCATTTCGTTTCTACTGTTGAATAGTGGGGCCAGAAATTCCCTAAACAAGCAACGGTCCCAGAGAACCAGTTCTACAGCGCCACCTAGCTGCTTGAGGTTGCATTATAACTAAGCAACCAGGGTCCGTAAGTTCGAAACGCCAGGGGGCAAATATTTCGCCCTAGAATAGGACTTTAGCATGGAGCGGGGCGAAATATTTGGCCCTCGTCGTTCGAATTTACGGGCCCAGGTGTCACACCTAAGACAGGCAAAAAGTGGCCATCACTATACGGACGTTTGTCGTTGATTCTTAGGAAATAGTAAAAGACTATTATTGCGTCGTCAAACGTCAAGATATCGCTATCGACCAGCAATGTGATATATAATAAACTAACATACCTCCATAGTTAGGTTTATGCTGATGTTTGGGACTCTGTTGCCAGGCAGGTGTCGAACCTCCCATGGGACTAGTGCCGCCCCCAACCGGCGCCCCTTGACCGACTAATGGCTTGTTTGGTTGGTGGAATGAGCCAGAACTGTTGCTGGCTCCACTCTTGTTTATGTCAGCCAAATTACCTGGAAACGAGACCGTTTGTTGAATTCACCATAAACCAATATTTGACATGTGCAATGCTGGCCGTCTGATGCCAGTGTTTTAGGCACACATATAAATTGCCAAGTCAGCAGATGAATTTTTCAAAATGAGATAATATCAACTAGTAAATCGATGGTTTATTTTTCGGCATAATTGGACGTCTCACCTAGATCAGAGAAGGGGTCAGCCTTTCTGGCGCCGTTGACGCCGTTGCCGGCGCCTTGCTGACTGCCGAAAGTAGGCTGGCTGTTGTTACGCGGGATATTTGACTGGGGAGTTAGGCCCGCAGCCTGCAATGTCGGCGTCGTGGCTCCTGGACGACCGGACAGGGAACCAGACAGCGCGGACGAGGAGGCGATATTAGAGGGGTTCCATCCGCTCAGGAGGTCGTCGTGGCCGGCCGCCGCACCCCCACCCCCACCGCTGTCGCCTGTAGAACAGGGCGCCGAGCTGTTGCCGAAATCAAACAAAGCGTTGGCAGTGACCTTGGAAGGCTGCTGTCCACTAGCGTCCACGCCAGAGGGCGCCGCGCTATTGCCGGTGGCCAGGTTCTGGAATGGATCAAAAGCGCCGAAAGCAGAGGACGAGGAGGAGGACGTTGTGGTGGAGGCCTGGAATGGATCAAATGTCTGATTGGGCGGTCGCTTCGCTTGGCTAGACGCGGCGGGTTTTGATTGGCTGGCGCCTGATAACTGCTGGAATGGATCGAACGTTCCTCCCATTAGATTGTCCGTCGCTGGGGCGGAGTGGTTCTGCTGCTTAGGCTGTTGCACATGTAAAGGACCCACCCCGGACAGCAGATCAAAGTTGGAGGGTTCTGGCCCCCCGACATCCAGCAGGTCGGCGCCGCTCGGTGCGCCACTGGCCCCGCCGCCCTCACCGCCGCCAATGTTAAGTAAGTCCACCATTGGCTCCACGGGAGCAGCCTCGGGCTCCGGCTGGCTGTTCCTACCTGCGGCAGCCTCCCCCCTCGAGACCCCAACCCGTTGGCTGGACAGCGCGGCGAATTCATCTTCCAGACCGGTGCCGCTCTGTGACGGGGGCACGGCCATCCCTCTCCCCGCCTCGTGCTCCTCCCCCTCATCACTGTCATCCTCCCCCAAGAGGCCCTCGTTCGACTCCCGCCACTCCAGGGTCTCGAAGAAGTTCTTTGCGGTCTCGTCCCCACCCAGCACGGCTGCTGCCGGCTTCTCGTCCTCCCGACCCGACGGCGCGGACGCTGGCACCGACGGCGGCGCCTCGCTGGCCGGTTTGTTGTAGTTCGGAGGCGGGGGTCGGCGGGGCGGGGCCGGTCGGTCCACCTGCTGGGTGAAGACGGGCACCTCCCGGGCCGGGGACTCGGTTGGGGTGCTGTCCTGGCTGTGGTCCGAGGACCCCGACCGGCCCAGCTTCCTCCGCGCTCGCTCCGACACACCTTAAAAAAAAACGCCAAAACGCTATCGTAAACCAGGCACAAGGGGGAACGCGTAAACATTCCAAAGACTAACTACTCTAAGTCTCCTAGCATGGTTTAGACTAATATATAGGTTTGACAAAAGATTTTAAAATCTTAATCTTACATAATGAATCATTGACATGAGCTAATTTACTGCACAAAAAACATCAAAATTGTGATAATGAAGGACATAAGGTGGCGACTTTCGACATGACGCGCCTCAGAGGCCTGTGGCCTCAGGCTGCCAGACACACCCACCGAAGTCGGTCATAAGCTGGTGCTGTTCTTCCCGATTGCCGAACAGTATCTTGGGGCCGGACGTGCGCCCATTGAAGCCCTCCCAGCTACAGCGGGGCTGCCGTGTCTGCTCCTTGGGCGACACGATCACATCCAGGGCAACCGTGAAGCCTTCGGAGTATTTGTCAGCGGTGTCCGTCTGGTCAAGATCATATCTGAAAGGTCGAGGCGAAAAACAAATGAGAGAAACAAGGACCATGTGTCATTATTATATGCATTAATATTAAGCAAATTGTGCATTTGTATCACGCAAAACTGTTATACATGCATTATTATTACATTAACACATATGCATCAAGTAAATAGTCACATATGCACATCAAGTAACTTGTGCGTAGATGTAGGTTGCTCGCGTGTTTGAACCTTTCTTCACATTACCTGGAGAAGCGCATGTTTTTCGTGTCTTGAGAGACGAATCCAGTGTGGAACTGAATTTGGAACATTTTCATGGAAGTAATCTGCAACAGCAAGAACAAAACATACAGTTTAGCTACGAAATGCATATCCGGATGCGTAAATATGACAACATCTACTGTACACAGTAACCCGACCCGACAGACCAAAATAATTGATTCACGGACGCTCGCGTGCCTAGAAGAGTCTGAGCGACATATTAACTCTCGAAGCAGGTCCAAATGATATTCATTATCCACTTAAAAATAACGAAACAGCGGGCTCACCTTCCCATGTACATTAGTTCGCGCCTAACGCTATTTAACACGCATGCGCCTTGGGGTAGCGAGCTCACCTACCCATGTACCTTAGTTCACTCCTAACGCTATTTAACACGCATGCGCTTTGGGGTAGCGGGCTTACCTTTCCTTGTACTTTGCCCCCGAACGTCGAGCGTGCGTGGTACACAACGACAGTGACATCACCGGACACAGACGTGTTCAGTGGAATGGTAGCCTTGCCGTCCTCAATGGTGAAGCCCCTACAGAGACATCATTCACATGAAAGTAATTATATGTACACATGGTAATGACACAAAACCTCCATAAATATTTATGGCCACGTCGCATTACGCATAAACTCCTTTCGGGTCTGTACAAAACTGACACCAAGCGGTCTGATTGGGTTCGTTATCACGCTATTTTAATGTTTTTTGTTCTTACAGGTATCCATACTGACCTCATCCTGTCGTATTCTTGTGACGTTGTAAGCAGACGTTCCTCACCAATATATACTTCAGCAAAGGGCCGGCAACCATTTCTGAGAAACAGTTGACAACCAGTACACATAAGAACAACGACCTGGTGGTGTGAGGCGAACATTTCAGACAAACGCGTATCGCTTATAATATGCAAGGTATCTGTGAACCAAAAGGTAGACTAAAAGGCAGCGCTGTATTGGCAATATATATGACTCATAACAAACGCTCATGACGCAATGGAGAAATATAAAAATGTTCGTGCATTATCATTGTACACACAGAGATGACCTTGGCACAATAACATGTCATGTAAGACAGTAAGATGGCTTTATATACAGAAGCAAGACATATATGCAACATTGTTATCAGGCAAGTCATTTGTCCACCGTCACATCCATCGCATGACTTCGCTTTAGTCGTCTTGAGCCTAATCGCTCCCATCCCCACCGTTTCATGTCCATATAACGGGCCTATCCACCAACTTAACCATGCAAGGTATTCACGCGATGTATTTACCTCATCCTGTTGAAGAGTGGCACCGGCGACATGGTGATTCCGACCAACATGAGAGCCCTGGTGTGGGGCAGGATGGGGTCGTCGGCCACCATATCACAGATGTACTCTATGTATCTGCATCAACAAACAAAAGCGAAGCCAACATGAACAAACGCATATTTAATTGGAATGATACTACCTTAGTCAAAAGCTAAAAATAACGCCATTATTTTTTTTAATTACGCAATCATTCCCTCTAAAATGGAGCAATTATTTCCACTCAAATGACGCGGTTATTATTGTAAAAAAATCTACCTGATTAGCATTTTAATAATAGAAGAGAACAATTATACACGTGTCGATCCCACCAAATGACTCTACCATTCTCCATAAAGAACATGACGCGTTAATCGTGCGCTCTGCGCCGCACTGCACACAAAGATAGTGCATACGGAGTTGTCACCGACCGTTTCTGCGAGGCGCTGATGGCGGGCTGCGACCTGCGGGCCGTGAAGAGGTGCATGGACGCCGAGGCCGTGTCGAAGAGGCGGCAGAAACACAGCAAGGCGCCACACACAGTGGCAGACACCGACTTGCCGTCCTGAAAAGTTCAGCGGACACTGGACACAGCTTCAACGACTCGAGACCCAGAGGGCAACGATCGAGCCTAACTCAAGGTCGTTTTACACCAAACAACATACAGTAGATGGTGACGCATATAGTACATGAATCAGGCTTTGTTCTCCAACACATTGTTATTTATGGCACCCAACTATTTTTTAAAAACTCATGTAGTTTTAGTTTTCCATAGAATGTAAGTTTCGGCTCACTTGTCTTTTCTTAGATTGTCTTTTCAGTTGAGCGGAAACATTACGGCTATTACGAAGTTTGACTTTACGGTATATATATATATATGTGTGTGTGTGTGTGTAAATGTATCTAGCGCCATTGGCGGCCTTACCACGCAGTGTATGACGGCCACATTCTGCGGAGAGGTCCTGAGCCACAGCTGAATGTTCTTACAGATGGAGAATAGAAGGTCGAGCGTCGGCGCCTTGCGAGATGGCCAGCCACACTCAGAAACCTGTAACACGTATACAAATGCTGTTGACTTACCCCATTGCAACGTTTCCTGACCCCATGGAATATAAATAGGTGACAAAATATGGATTTTTGCTATCTCTCTTTCCCTCTCTCACTTTCTCTCCACACTTAGACACCTGAAACATGGATACACTTGCTGTAAACTGACCCTTTGGAAGCGTTTTTTTCAGATCCAATAAAACGACAATAAAAATATATAATAGGACCGACCTCTATATATACACAGCATATACAGTAACTGGATTGTGTGGACGTCGCTCGAATCGAATCCTTAAATAAGTTAAGGTAGTTTTGCTTTCCCAACAACGAACTAGCATACACGCCATGTTAAGCACCCCGCAAAAGACGAACTACACATATATCTAATATTTGATGTCCCGAGTCGTTTTGCCGTCCCCAGCGAAATATTTACCGCAAAAAGGTCGAATCGAGTGAGGCAACTCAACCAGATCGGCTGGGCGCCTGACCATATATCGTGTGCTGAGTCACCCTAGTCAAATCTGTTTATTAATGTATAAATCCTTGGTTGACGTACATTTTTCACAATATACATACATTACACCTACTTGAACGGACACGAGATGCAATATCTTACCCGATTTTGAAATTTGGCAACTCTGTAACTTCGATTCGAGAGGTTGTAGATGGCGAAGGCGTTGGGGTGTCTGTTGTCGAGGAAGCTCCTGACGTCTTCTATGTGATTCCTGATCGCCGACTCAACGCCTTCCGCCGGATAAGACATGACGATAACCCGACTGGTAATGTACGATAAGTCTAAATCCGATTTGTTGATCGTCCTACAAACAAACGATTATACGTATATTCGCAAAGGAAGGTATCCACATGACACGCATTACACACACGGCAAACATAAGCTGGACAGGGTGTATTAAAGAACATTTATTAGTTGAACAAAAAAACAGCGAGAAATTATAATAAAGAGGTTCAGTCTCAAAATTTTCGACAGTAATGTCATTTATTGATTTTAATGGAGGTCACAATATATAAATTGCAAAATATACGATCTTTTAACAAATACACCGATCCAGGCTGTCAATCATTCATTAATTGACGTCCCTGTTGCGTTTATCCAATCAGGTGGCAAAATAAAGGTCTTCCACATGCGTTATGTCGGAAAAAAAATGCAGCATGTCACTTCTTTGTCAGTTTCAGACATGAATACTTTGCACTTGTACGTGCCATCAGCTATGGTTGGGCTTAGTGTCAGAGTATGGATTCGTATATTACATTATATAGCGAAATATTACGGATATCTCTACATGGTATATTTGTGAGTCCATGACCTTATTGGTTTACTTGTACTCACGCCGACACAGTTTCCATGACCTTCGAGGACGCGTCCTTGACATTTTTGACTAAGCCAGCGGCGCCCCCCTTGAGGGCGTTGAAGAGGCCCTGAGCGGTGGACTGCTGCTGACCATAGCTTTGTGCCTGAGACATCGACTGAGACGGGTAAGGGTTCTCCTCACTACGCAGCACTGCAGGTGCCCTCTGGTGAACGGGACTAGAAGCGACGGCTGCAATAACGACATTTGGATTGAACGGAGTTTGCTGTGTGAAAACCTAACGAGGAGCGAATGGGCTGTAAGCAACTCTAAAATCGAAAAATTTGCATAAATAAGATTTCTCGCCTATTCAGATGAATGTAAATTACAACAGATGTATTACATGCATCTATTTATACATGTAAATTTCAGCTGGAAATCATAATATGCCTACCATTCTGTTGACCTGAGGTCGGTTGATTCAATACAGAAGGACCTTTGAGGTCAACATTCCTGGCGACTGCTATTTCTTGCAATCTTTCAATGACTTCATTGATTGTCGGCCTTTTGCGAGGATCAACTTGTAACATTCCAACTACACACCAGACAATCAAAATATAAAGGGTATTATTCTCAAGATATGCGCAGGGTTTCATACATAACATTCGTGTATAGGAAAATAAGTCGCTCTTTAACTCGATATACAAGTACATACATTGTATGTCAAAAGGCATTGCATTTTTATTGCTGTTGTGAAATAATATCTATTATCTGCAAATTTCCCTACATGTATTTCATACCTTAAGTCGGCTATCTGTTTACTAAATATACAAGGCCATGTCGTGACAATGACAACGGGTCAAGTTAAAGCGGAACCTCTTCTGCGCGGATAAACCAGTCCTTTCAAAGAAACAACACTTGATCATTGTTCTGCTCAAATAAAACCGACACCATCCACTGTATATTTTACATATGGCCCACCCTTATCACGATATGGCCGGTACCACTAAAGTACTTTCTATTATTGTATTCTTGTCTGAAATTAATGTAGAAAATATAGAAATGAGCCATGACTTACATATGAGATCATGAAATACAGTGTAGACTTTGTCGTCAGGTGGAATGGTGTAGTTGGCGTTGATGATACGCAGCTTGGCTGAGTCTTCAAACGGATGCTCGTTAAAGCACAAGAGAAAGAGTACACAGCCGATGGCCTGGGGAGCAATAAAACGTCAAATAGTCTCTCATATGATATAACAACTCAAAACAGACTCACTATATTCCATATTTTGTAACAACACTTGTCTTGATATGTTGAAGATCGTACAGTGGCGTTTACCGAACTAATTTCCACGCCAGCCAACTCCATTTACAGGTCACGACACATAACGGAGAGAAGCAGCAGCCATCGATGTACCAAGAGATTTATGGTAAGAAAATCATTATTAAATAAATAATAATAAATTATTTACTCACCCATATGTCGCTTTGTTCATTAATTGGGAGGTTTTGGTATAGGTCTAACATCTCAGGTGCTCGGTACATCGGTGTTGTGTTTTTAGCAATCTACAAGGGAAGCAGACACACTTAGCTACCATATTACCCTTTGGCAGCTATGAAAAGACTACTATAAATTAGCGTTCAAATTGGCATACTCGTGTTCAAAGACCCTGGTACTTATCGGTAGAAACGAATCATCTACTCTCGCAATAATAAAGAGGGCATTGACATAGGACATAGATCATGCTCAAAACACTAGTCCATTGTTTTATTTGTAAAAGAATTTAAATTCTTTCAGAATGGTAGGAGTAAAATAAACGATGTGTATCTTATACGACGGGTATCTGCCCCTTAGCTGTACCTCGTCTTCCACTGTGCCTCGTTTGAGGGCTGACCATGACATGTCGGGCTCATAAGTCTTGGTGGTAGCGCTGCCGAAGTCACACAGCTTAATATTGCCTTTGTCGCTAAGGAGTAGGTTCTCCACCTGCAGGTCAAAATAAATACATTCAATGAAATATGCAGACAGGGTATGAGCCATATATGAACGGAGGATAAGCCTCCATTCACTCTAAAGTATGTTTATTTTATCCTATAGACAAATAGGTGAAGAGCTTACTTTCAGGTTCCTCTCTACAATTGATGGCTGCTCATGACACATCCATACACAAGTAGGCGGAGAGCTTACCTTCAGGTCCCTGTGTATAATTGGTGGCTGCTGGCGATGCATGTGCTGAACAGCGCGTGCCACGTGGTGGAAGACTTGCAGAACTTGGTCGCAGGGCATGGGATGGCCCATTGATCGCAACAGGTCCACCAACTGACCTGCAAGTTATGAGGTGGATAAACTATAGAAAGAGGGCACTACGAATTATGACCCTATATCACTTTCGTACATTTAACATGTTGCCGGACACGATCAAAGTGCTTTACACAAAAGATGCAATTACTGGTTCTTTGAACAGGCTACACATTATTGCTCTAACAAAAGTATTATGATTTGATACATGGGATATAACATATTTATTTAATCAACTGGTTAACAGTAGCAGGACTAAAGTCAGGCAGCAGAAACACTTACCTGAACATAATTCTGTCAACAGTAGGAACTCATTCTGGCCATGGTCAGACTCCTCTTTGCCAATACTGGCAGCAGCTATGAACTTTACTATATTAGGATGTCCTGATAGACGTTTCTGTATCATTGCTTAAGGATATCTTCTTGGAAAATATACGTTTAAAGCTTAAAGCAAACACATTGAAGCAAGCAAGCAAGTAAGCCTAGCATTTCAAAATAATCCATCAGAAGCAGAGGGGCTGCGTATCTTTCTAGTATCTTGATATTTAAGGCAAATAATTACCGGTATTACTGGTACCAGTACACCTAAATTCAGTTTTGATACAGTGAAAAAGAAGAGCACTCTTTCAAAGCAGTAGCCCATCCCCAATGAGTACCGATAACTCCAGTACAATTTTCCTGCATCAAAAATCAACAAAAAATAAAAGTGAAACCCTTTCTAATTAGTGTTAGGTTACAAAGTTGGCCTTAAAAGATACAATAAAACAGATTTCCTGCATAACACAATTGGCTGTTTCCTTATCACTTGCCAACAGTCTCTGAAAAAAAAAAAACATTCATATAATACAAAATTATGGATGCAATTTAAATCACAAAACTTCATACACAGACTTACCTATCTGCTGCACGTATTTTCTAGATATACCGGTACTGTATATAAAGCTAGCACCACAAGTACTGGGATTTATCTCATACTGATTTATAGATCTAGAATTCAAGCTTACTAATATTTCATCAGTGCATAACACTTGATTATGCATGGCTGGAGGCTGATCTGGTACATTGTATAGATCTGAGATGGGAGCAGGTTGAGCGTCAGTAGTTGACTTAATCTCATATGGCACAGGCAGAATTGCAGCATTAGCAGGGAAGTCATTAGGGGTTACTCGCCATCAATAAGAGTTGGAGGGAAAGCAGATTAAAACAACTTGGAAACATATATGTATCCAATTAATAAGTTACCTTTAGTGCATATTCCTTTCCATCTGCAACATCTTGAGCAACAAATACAAAGGCAAATCCTCCTGAAAATATAAAAAGTGAAATCAATATTTCATTTGCATTAAGTTATGAAAATTATAAAACTACATCATGATACCATCATTTACATATGTTTTGCTACACCCAGAAAATAATTACAAACCTGGGTGTAACAAAACATATGGTCAAAATAGTATTTACCCAGTAATGGTTCGGCCATTCCAAAACATATATAATTTTTTACATTTTGCAGCTAAATGGAGGGTGTGGGTGGTAAAGGTTAGGGGATTTGTACAGTTAGTCAGTCCAGGAGTAGCTGTAGCCATAGCCACCACAGGAGGTGTGTAAGGGGTAGGGTGGGGTAGGGTTTGTAAGGTGAGCCAGTCAACCAGCCTGCAGTATATGGCTTGCTTGCCAGTATTAATTATGGGAGAGACTAATCCTAGATCTAGTCAGAAGTAGACTGTAGGCAAGTTCATGAAGGTACTGTAAAAATTAATGATGATATTATGAAAGAACTCATTATCAGTCATCTGTAAATCAAAATTAAATGAGTTTATACTCATTTAACTGAGTTAAAGACATGTGTTGCTCGCTGACTGGTACCCAATGCCGGTCAAGGGGTGTGGGGAATGGCAGGGAAGGGCTTGGGGTAAAACTTGTTGAGGGTGGAACGAAAGTGATGGCAGATCTTGTATAAAGGTTAGTGCCATCTTAGGGAGAGGGTGGAGGTGAGTAGAAGCTGGTAGACACCACTACAAGGAGAGGAGGGCACCCGGTTCGCACGTTGGTACTTCGTAAATCATCTTGCAGAGACAGATACAGATGATCAATCTTTTTGATTGTTTGGAAGAATTTGATAGGTAACAGATTAATCTATACAAAAATATGATATTTAGCCCCAGTGTGCCTCCAGATAATTCAGAATTTTCAAATGCGCCTATTCCGTTTAAAAGTCCCTGTGCAAAACCCAGGCTGGAACCGAGACCCAACTGCGGAATAGAGTAGGTCTCCCGAGGTTAATGAGGTTAAGAAATGCACCCATATGGCCATGGTCATTGTCCGAAACTTAAAAAATGGGGCCCTGAGGGTCTGTTACAGTAACTGTAATCAAAGCAAATGACAGCATAACTGTAAGTCATAATCCTCACCTTCTGCAATTACTCGCTTTACTCGCAATCTCTGGCTGCCAAGTTCAACATACTGCCCCACAAAATCATTATCTTGGCCAACGCCGGTGTTGCTAAGATATCCAAATGCTGACTTGAAGAAATCGGCCATATTTAGGATAATGTAGAGTATTTCTTTACGTCTGTATCTAAGAATAATTCATTTGTATTTCTTGTGATTGATCCTCCCTCCTGTCAGTTGGGAGACCGACGTGACGTCATTCTACGGAAATGAGTTCTGAGATTAAAAGTTGCTAAACACCAAAACAAGCCGAACACAAGGCAAACATGAGGCCGTAACATAGGCCAACTCTTGTCAGTCGAAACGAAACTGCATTAAAAGCCACCAAATGAACAAATACGTTGTTTGGCAAAACCTGCATGTGTCATATATATACTGCCTTACTAGCGGACTATTTGTCAAAAAAAGAAAATTTAAACTGCCAGACACGGTATTGGGGAGGGCAATTTTTTCCTGCAATCAGACTACTTACAGCTTACAAGTCATAACGTTCCTTCGGTCTTCAATCTTGTTATCTTCCGATCACATATATCCCATAAAATAAGACCCCTAATTTTTTTTACGCGATGATACTAGGCATACAGTACCGATTACACGCACGCATAAACATCCATATTCAGTTATTGAAAAAAAAAAGTTCAAGTGTTTCCCATAACCTGATAACGACATTATCATGGGGGTGCCCCCACCCCCCCCCCCACCCCATCATTTGCGCAAGATTATTTTTCGCCAATATGTCCGTTCTCTCGGTTTGTTATTGCGAAAATCGCCATAATGTTCTGTTTGTGTGTGTGTCGGTCTGTCGTTACGATAACTGTCGAACACTTGCAGCTGCGAATCGTTGTCGAACTTCCAGAAGTCTAATCTCAGTTCAAGTTCGTTTCCTGGTGAAAGCGGTCAAACGTCAACGTCACGGTTACGTCATACGTCCGAAACACATTTCCGGGTCTAACTTGCTTAATATTACGGCTAGAAACACGAAATTAGTGTCTAGATACTCAGCTCCTGAATATCTTTCTCGTTACTGCCATCGAATTTTACAGTAGGATCAACAGTTTTCACGTTACAGGCTTTGGAAATTTTTTTCCACACCAATTTTTTTTACTTAAATCTCAAACGATTGTTACGAGACTTTGCAGGGACATTAAGGGTTCCACTCAGGTACCGTATGCCAAGATGGTGATCCCATCAATACTGTCGGTTTCCAAGGCGACGAAAGTCCCCATTATGAGCCAATGGAAGTTTTTGTCCCCCCGAATTCGACAACTTGCCATACAGGTATCTCAATTAACGCCGCTTGGCAGGGACATTTGGTCCGCCACCTAAATAGATTATGCCAAACATCACGGTGATCGAAATCGCAGTATTCGTTTCCAAGGCAATGCAAAATCCCATTATAAAGATACAAATTTTAATTTTTTCCATCTTTGGTGCAGTTACAATGCACATATATATAATAGCCTCACGCTACTTGGTAAGACTTCCTAGGGGCCGGCCTTATATATTATGTGCAAGATGAATGCAATCGGACGGCTTTTTTTAGTTTCCATAGCAACGCAAAAATGGCCCAATGGTAAAAGATAGGGACACTTTTGAAATTTACCATGTGCCAAAACAGAGAAACCTATAAGCCATGCAACTCATCTTTGACACAAAGATTACTTAAGGTCGTATCTTAAAATTTACGACATTTCAGCAACCTGGGTCAAGGGTCAAGGTCGTGACCTGGACTATTTGAAAGGTTGAGTGCTCGCGGTTGTAGCTCGAAAAGACATCAGAGCACCAAATTTGACCTGGTGGATAGGAGTGCCGTAGCTTTGGCCACGTTATGCCAAATCCAATCTCAGCTTGAACCCGGAGTGCGCAACGTAACGGTGCCAGAGCGCCTGGAAGTTGGGGGTTCGAACCCGGCTTTTTAAATTTTTTAGCTATCGCTCTAAGATATTTACCACAGACTGGTTCATAAATTAGGACCTTATATTTAAAATTTCACTCCAATCGCAATGAGTTCAAAAATCGCCGTATTAGCACTTTTGAGTAAACTGATAAACAATCATTGCAATGGTGAACTATACGGCGTTTCCCATCTCTTATCGCAACATCCCCCGTCCCACACCGCCTCCTCCCTACCCGCCAATACACACACGCATGCAAGCTGTCAACCGCTAAGGTGGCGCACACGGCTCAACTCACCCCTCCACCCCTACCGCACATCCGTACCCTATGTATTGGTGGCTGATCCGCTACCGGTCAGCTGCTTGCGTGATGCGAGCGTCCCCCCCCCCCACTGACACCCACCCCCCTTCCCCCCTCAAATCCCCCCAGACCCCAATTGAGGTCGAGATGACCGCGATGGCATCGGCATGTAAAGCTGCAAAACGCTGTAATTCCTTAAATATTCGGCCCAGAAGATCCCGGTTTGATTTATAATGTGCAGGGAGACGACCCCCATGCATCAGTCATGCGTCATGAGACGTCCATTTGAGCCGTAAGCTCTCAGCCGCCAGGGTGACTTGCCTCGTATGTTTGTTAATTATACTGACGAAAGAATATTTTTGCTGAAGCGTCATGTGACGTAACGATGACGTTACTTTTGGTCCAGGAAGAAATCGTCCAAAATTTCAAAACTGTTCAATTAAATGTGCGAGTGGAGTACGTTGTAGCAGGAGTGCCCCCCCCCCACCCCCCCGGCAAGTTCGTATGAAATTCCCGGATGTCCCTTGTTTAAGCTGTCAATCTATCATCCCGAGCAAAATGTCTTGTCGAGTATTTCACAAGTGCCTAGCTTCGTCCCTATACCCATGCCGGAAGGCAAACTAAAGACCTATCAGATCATACGGCTTTTATAATCGTCATAATCGTCATTCACGTCATGTGACGTCACTGTGAATACATACGGAATTTCCTGGCTGCACATATGATTGCGACCAGGGGGTCCACCAATTTTTTGACGACCGGGGAGGGGGAGGCACTTGCGACTGGGGGATGGGTGCACGCCTCAGATTGCATACATTTTTTGCATTAAAAAGCGGCATTCTTCGTCAAAAAAGTGGGATAGCCCCCCCCCCCCCCCAGGGGGATAGCCCCCCCCCCCCTCCTGGATCCGCCCGTGCCAAGCAGTGGAAATCAGAATTTATTTAAGTACATTCACATCTTTGTGCGAATGTAAGATCGTTTTCAGATTGCTCTGCCCGTTCCTGGCGGTCGCAGTATCCCAGCCAGTAGGCAGAAAAGTAGGCCCACGTGTCTCAGATCCAGAGATCAGGCGATGGACAGGCAAGCATGCAGGCAACAACATATGCCTGCGCTCGCAACACCTATAGCCCCCACCCCCCCTCCTCTCCACCACCACTATACCCGTCCGACTACGCACGCCCAGTCTGTGGTACGCAACACACTTTCCTCCTCCTCTCCGTCCCAACACTCACTCCCTCAAACTGCCCCGGCCCCGGCCCGCCTTTTAGGGCCGAAATTTATACCATTCAACAAATGACAACCAAAAGCTAGGCCATCTCGCCCCCCTCCGCCCCACCCCCCTATCCAGCATCCTTGGATCCGACCCTGTCGTTGGAAAAATCTTTAGCCTTTACTAATAGTCTATATCATTGTTCCCAGATAGATTGTAAACTTCTATTTTGCCTCGAATGGTTGCTATATGGTTTCCAGCTACTTTACCACGTTCAATAAACGTTTGTTTTTCGTTTACAAATAAACGTTTGCAAGTTAAACTGAAAATTAACGTTAGAAAAACGTTCACAAAAGCAAAGGTCGCAGCTGAAACGTGGTCCAAAATGTTGAACATATCGAAAAAATAAAGGGTAAATAAAGTAAGATGTATTTAAGTAACAGTTTTTCAAGCAAAAGTTTGGGGGTTACAAGTCACATAAAATTAAGTTTGCCTTTATATTTATTTGAACCATTTGATACAAGTCTAATGTAAAGCCGGCTTCTGTAGCGCAGTGAATTCGTAGGACTTCAACTACCACACTGGTGCCAATGGCCGGTGTACAGCGGCAGGAAGGCCTACGTTTAAATGCATACGTTAAATTAACGTTGACATGCTATCTAGGTTACTATGTTTTTTTTCTCTATCCCTGATTTGTGTATAGCTAGCTGTCCACTAGTCATTTTATACCTACGAGAGGATTGTATCAGGTTTCATGTCTATTACAATCATCGGATGAGCCGGGATGCAAAATTTTAGCTGGAATGGTTTCAGGAGTTCAGATTTCGGGTTCATTTACAACCGCCTTCTCATCGTAGGGTTGGGCGTTCAATTCCCGAACTTTTTACTTATTGCTTGTTGTATTTACTGATGGCATGCATCAACCTTTATTAACACTTCCCCATCGTAAGCATTTGATGAATGAAAATCACCAATGGAAATAAATTATTTTAAGACTATTCTAAATATTAGTTCAGGCGGCCATGCCGGTTCGCTTGCTAACATTTGGATGAAATCAGGGTTGCTTTTTCAGATCCCTAGTCGGAATTTGGGGGTCAATGTCGAATGTCGATTTTTCAAATATGCCTGTGTCGCGTGTCGCCATTGACACCTTCAAGACCCTACTTTCGATAAGCTGCCAAACAAAAAACATTGTTTCGGCCATATTTACAAATACATTTGAAGCAAACGATACAGTTCTTTTATATATGAATGTTAAGTTTCTATGGAAGACTATAATGCGGTATTTAAAAACTTGGCGGGAAATATATCTGTATATGCAATTTTAACAGTGGCTGTTGATCGCAAGCCCCGGTCGTTAGTGAACCCTCTACCCGACTATTATTAAGAGCCACAACATTGCTGTCTTTTGTTCAACACACGTGCAATTTATTCCATTTCATAGTATGAAAGACAGACTGCGTACGTCGGCCATATCCGATCCATGCAGCCGAACTCTATCAAGTGGTATCAATAAATCGATTAGTATTGATGCTACAATAAAGCGGGATAAGTGTCGATATGTTTTCAGTTGCTAGTGCCGATTGTTGCTTATCCATATAAAGATGCGTTGTAACAAGAAGACACCGAAAGTTTGGTGAATCTGGAAAATAATTAATACCGTCATATCACGATGACAATATTACTGCCGAACCAGCTTTGACATGGTGTTGCTCATTCAAGGATTCCGAACCGTTATTTTCGGAACTCTGAAGAAGAATCTGGCAGAGGGCGGCAGTGTTTGTGGTATGACTGCGTTACATCTACATCCGGTCACTGTGCTATAAGTCACGGTCAACACGTCCGATGGCGCATCTGGGCCCGCACTGTCGACACACGGAAGTGACGTCACCCTCTGCGCCACCCCGGTGGGCAGACAAGCATTGATGAAGACGTATGGTCGCTGATATAGGGTGTCGGAGTCGGCTTTTTTCTGAAGCCAGGGAAGGTACCACGAGGGACACCCGCCGCCACAACTGTCGTAGGTAATGTTAAAGGCCGCGCACCCGGCCACGTACACCACGTGGCGTGTGTGCTGAGGCTGACACGGTTGCTGTTCACTCAACAGGGGCAGCCAGGGGTCACCCAGAGACACGGAGTACTCCCTGACCGCGGTGATCCCCACGGGGGAGGCGACAGATGGAGCTTCCATTCCCGTCCGGGAGGCGGGGGCGGACCTCGCAGTCCGCCGCTGTGTTTGGCCCACGTGGCTGCCAGCGGCCGCGGCAGCAAGGGCTATATCCAGGGCGGACCGTAAGTCCGGGCTGCTGGGGCGGCCAGCGCGGCCGAGCTCGCCCCCCAGGGAGGCGGCTGACGCTCCCGCCGTCAGTGCCGAGACAGCCTGCAGCACCAAGTACGTCCGACACGGGTACCACATCTTCGGCTAATGAAGGACTCGCAGACACGTCTATCTGGACCACCGACGGCCAACTTGTTGTTCCTGGCACACACGTGCCTCCGGCTGAGACTTCGGGTCGGTCGGTGTGGGTAGGTCATATACGGAGTCCCACGCCAGACACGACTCAAGAGAAGTTGTGGGCGCCACAGGTATTCTTATGCATTTAGCATCTTTGATTTCGGCTTCCTAATGTAATAACCGGGTGAGAGCGGTTGCCAATATAGACGTAACCACCTTAGTCCCTAGACTGTCATTCCCATTGATATGTAAAAGTAGATAACGACGTCAAAACTTCTGTCCGACAAATTTCCCTTCTGAGCTACCATTGCAGGACTACTTTTTTCTCAGCAGCCTAGCGAGTATCCAGGGATTTATGGCCCGCCAAACACGACTTTGTTGCTTGTTTTTTTTCTTGGGAGTCAAAATGCATTCGTCGATGCTTGTTTTTCATTCGTCGATGCTTGTTTTTCATTCGTTGATGCTTGTTTTTCATTCTTTTTCATGATGGCTAAATCTATTCGCAATTGGTAACTTTACTTTGTCGATATCTGTTTGTCGATGCTTATTTCTATTCGGGGTAGACAATTTTCATTCGTTGTTGCAAGCTTTCGTTCGTTGGTGTCAAATTTCACAGGACACTCGCGTGCCACATAACGAGTGGAGGACAACACGTGGGTCAGCAATAACTAAAGCTACCATGCATAATCGCCAGGAACACCAAGCGATTATGGTAGCATGTACACACATACAATCGATATTATTTGAAAAACCTACCCGATGCTTAGCCTAAAGAGAAAATGCAGCATATCAAGTATCCATTTGACAAAGTTATGTCCACATATGTCGAGGCCTCTTTCTAAAATGACTCGAGCTGTCACCCGTATGCGGCCGCTTTCTGCGGATAGGGGAAATTATGGCATGCGTGGGTTTCGGTAACTCTGGCTCGGTATGACTGAAATCTCGTTTGTGCCCCGCAATCTCGCGCCTGCGGCTGCCAGCTAGGGCTTGAGGTGTCGCGGTGGGGGTGGGGGGGGGGGGGGCAGTTTCCGGCAAAGCCAGTGCAGGCGATGGGTGGAGACGTGGGACAGGATAGAGGTCGGATTAAGTGGAGGCGGTGGGGAGTAGGGCGAGTACGAGTTCGTTCCAGATTCCAGATTCACCCAAAGCGTGTGCGCTCAGATTCCGATTCGCGCATACTGTGCGGCAGACAAGTTATAATGGGTACAGATCGGAAAAAAAGTTATGTAATCTGTAAAATTTATATTCCTGGATTAGACTGTTATTATCTCCAGACAAGGCAAGTTCCAGAAGATCATGTCAGAATGCTGGGGGGGAGGGGGGGCACTGTTATACGAATCTGGTCGAAGGGGTTTGGTGGAAGCCCCTTGATGCCAGAGGGAGCGGACATTTGTGATGAAAAAAGATAATCCTATATAGTGGATATTTGGGGGGCAGGGGGGGAGGGGGGCTCTGAAAATGTGCGTTCATAGAGCTTTCGAACGGATTTTGGCGGTAAAACGCCCCGACATAGCGGATTTTGGCGGTAAAAAAGAAGAACTTTTACCGCCCCCCACCGCCTACAGCAATGTATTCATTACTCCCTCGGAATCAGAATATGACCACTTCCCAGCTACGCACAGCGCAGTGAACTCATTATATTTGCCGGTTGGCATTTACATCAGCTGTTTTCCCGGCTCGTATGCCTCCATCTCATTCTTGAAATGGTATCGTTTGATTGTCAAGATATTAATCTACACAAAGATTTTTTAATGAAGAACACACAATCTTAACCAATGATAACGTTTGAAAATGGTGCAGCTCTAAATCCGTACTCGTCTTTTGCGTCATCCGTGTCTACTATTTTTGCGAGGTTTTCGCGGTTTTCCGCTGTCGTCAGCGTTTCATTGTTGCTCCACGTGTTGTCCTCCACTCGCTAGGTGGCAGGCAATTAAAGTGAAAGTGAAACCCTAGTGAAAGTTGACACCAACGAATGAAACCTTGCAACGACGAATGAAAATTGTCCACACCGAATAGAAACAAAGGAAAGGGGTTTAGCCATGCACCAAAGGAAAGTAGGCATCGACGATAAAAACGATAAAATCGATAAAAAACAACTCCGAATGGATTTAGCCGTCAACAAATGTAAAACAAGCATCAACGAATGAAAAACAAGCAACAGAGTCGTGTATGGCGTGCCATAGGGATTGGTCTCGAGATATGACAGGACATAATCTTGCGTTGTATCTGTACATGTTGCTACCCTTTAGCCTTGAGAAAAATATATCAGTTAACCGACGAAACCTTTCAAATTCTTTCCAACGTGCCATATGAATAAAGCCCATTTTGTGACTTACTATGGACCCCTAATGCGATTTAAGGCTCGGCGGTTACATTCTAAAACTGTTTTGGTAAGCGGTATCTTTTGGTTCTTGGCCCCATGTGCGGTATCGAAAGTTACGCACGAAAAGTGTATTTCCGTCGTAGCCTATCACGCTCGAATGTGTGCTAATTGAAAAAACGGTTTTTAATACAATTTTGGCACCTTCATAATCCGGAAAATCAAACTCATGTATGAATATTTTGCTATTTTGGAGCAGATAAACGTTCCAAGAAATGTTCTGCTTGGCGCTAAGTAGTTTCAGTACTAAGGTGTGTTTATGAGTACCGCCCGGGCACCAAGCGGATCCCCTACATGAAAGTCACGATGTGGGTCGGCTGAATGGTTCCCCAGTTACGATGCTCTGCTCCCATCAATCGCTAAATACACATATATATGTTGAAAGTTACCTCCCGATCAGTCAATGAAGATGACAATGATTGGCAAACATTGGAGGAAAAAGAAAAAAAAATGAAAACATGTTCATTTATTCACTAATAAATTCCGTAAAGCATTATATCTCTTCTCCAATATTAGGCGACACAATACAGGGTAACGAGCGATACATGGGGTCGTGACTCTTGATCGAATCTACCTGACCCATAAATGTGTTAATGCAATGTGTAATACAAAATAAATTCTCTTTGGATTTTGAGACGATGAGTCTGCCTTGCCATGATTACATTACCACCACCACTATCGAGTCCCAGCAGCCCGGACTTACGCCCTGGATATAGCCCTTGCTGCCGCGGCCGCTGGCAGCCACGTGCGCCACACTCAGCGGCGGACTGCGAGATCCGCCTCCGCCTCCCTGACGGGAATGGAAGGAGAATAAGCTTCATCTGTCGCCTCCCCCGCTGGGTCAACGCAAGCCGCGTTTCTGCGACAACAAGCGGTCAGGAGTATTCCGTGTCTCTAATTTAGCCCTTATTTAACGATACTTAAGTACAACCAGTCGGCATGGTAGAATAATGCGCAACTCAATCGACCATTGGCACATTATAAATCTGAAACAAAAACTTGAGTACGACCTCAACACGAGGTGTGACATATATCTCGTAGTTCTCGTGAACAAGTCTGTGAACCAGTTTCCCCATCAGCACGTGCTTGGGTAAAATTGGCATGTAGTCGAGCTCTGTCCCGGGGTCTAGAAGGGTAGGTGGTTAGGGAGGGCAATTGGGGCGAGCAGAGCGGGATCGAGGAAACTTTTAAGCTACTGGCTGTCTGCTTAAAT
The DNA here is from genome assembly GCA_964019135.1 of Arenicola marina. Classification (NCBI taxonomy): domain Eukaryota; kingdom Metazoa; phylum Annelida; class Polychaeta; family Arenicolidae; genus Arenicola; species Arenicola marina. Next base: position 29,930,450 of record OZ025249.1, on the reverse strand, counting down.
CAAGCACACGTGTTCCAGTGGAACGAAAATATAAAACAAAAATATACAGACAACAATGAAAACTGGCGCTTGTTGTGCCGGAGGTAAGACTCTCCACCGTTGGTGCACGTGGTGTCTTGGCCCGGATTCCTTGGTCATCACGTTTTCAAAATCAAATATTTAAAATCATAATTGTTCTCATCGGCGCTTAATTAGCATGCCGCTCATGCCCAGTGTACCGAGGGTTTCTGTACGCCGGTGTACATATCAAGAAGGTTTACTGGTCGCGTCGCAGTCGGCACGTGTATGTGCTTTGTTGTTTTGTAGATTTAGCCGCTGTGCTAGATTGGGCGACGAAAATAAAGGTCAGGTTTACCAGTTTTAGGATAGAAAGATGGGTTAGGGCAGGGAACGCTGTATCGGAAGGAGAGGGTTGGGAGAGGGAGAGATGGAAATGGGAGCCGGATTGATGGTTGGGAGAAGAAAAGATACGGGAGATAGCTCGGGACAGGTGGGAGATGCCTTGGTAGAGGGGGAGATGGCTTGGGAGATGGGGAGATGGCTCGGCGAGGGGGAGATGGTTTGGGAGCAGGAGATGGCTTGGGCGGGGGAGAGATGAACTGAGAAGAAAAGAACGGCTTGGAGAGGAAAGATGAATCGAGAGAGATGATATGCGAAAAGAAAAGATGGGTCGGGACACTGAGAAGGATTAGATGAATGATAGAATGGTATGGCTTGGATTAAGGAGATATAGCAGGAGCTGAGATGTAGGCCTGGGGTTTGGAGTTGAGGCCGTGTCAGTTGTGTCACAGGCATCCACACAGCGTCACCGTCATCTGCGCTAAGCGGTTGACGGACACGGTCTGGTTCGGGTTCCGGAACATGATGGAAAGCGGGGCATAGGTGACCGGGGCGCAGCATATCGGGGGCTGAGCGCTGCCCGTCTGGGACCTGATGCGGGAGGCCTCGCCGTACAGGCTCTTGACGATGGCGTGGGCACTGGCCCTCACTCGGTGTTCCGTGCGCAGCGACGAGCAGTAGCCATAGCATTGGTTGGCCTCGTACCGGGTGGGTGCGACCACCCACTCGTTCCACCCCATGTATTCGAAGCTCACCCACCACTCGTGTAGCTGGCAATGGGTCTCCCGACGGGACCGCGACGACCTGCCGCCCGCCCCCGCCCCCGCCCGCGCTCCCGTCGCCGCCACCTCCCCGAATACATCGCCGTTGCCAAAATGCAGTTCGGTTAATTCGGTGAAGTCCGATCGCCGGGGTTGGAAATGCGTCGGTGCATTGCGTCGGCTTCGGATGTGCGTGCGATGTGCGCCTTGGTTCTCGGCGTCGGCGGTGGCGGTAGAGGACAAGTGTAGCGCATCCGGGACGTTGTGGTAAGCGACCAGCAGCGTGTTCTGCCCGCCTGCCACGGGGATCTCGTACTGACCGTGGACGAGACGCCTGGGGAGGTGCAAAATCGCCTCCCGACCGCCCACCAGGGACCCTGCCGCCAGGAGCCAGGACCGCAAGATCCCCGTGACGTTGTAGACGTCATAGGTGCGACCACGGACGACCACGGGCAGCTGCTGCTCGACGCCGTGTGTCACGAAGCACTGTCGCGATGTCGACGGGGTTCTGTCGGTGTGTAGACATAGCCTGACGTGGGTTAGCGACGCGTTGCCATGGACATCCTTGTGACGTCGTGCCAGGACGAGCTCGGCGCTGGTCAGGTCTTCCGGCTTGATGTCCTCGTGGATTGGGAATGACAACTCCACTCGGTGATTGCTCATGTCCACTGAAATATCATTGCATCATTGTCTCAGTTTCGTAATTTTTTTTTCTCCAAATTTCGTCTAAATGTAATTTCTTCTACAGCACCAAGTGTAGTTAGTTAGTTGATTCATGTATTATAATCACATATATAATCTCATACAAATGTAATATAAATAATTAAACAAATATATATCATTGTATCTAGCCCTTATGGTTTCCGTTACTAGTGACTTTTTTGTCAAAGTGTATATCGTGGCCAACAATTTGCCACAGAATGACCGTCACCTTGAACTATATACTTAAACTTTAGTAAATAATGAGTCTTTTCGTTTAGACCAGAGCGCCGATGCAAATTTTACAATGGTACTCCATTTCCTATTCATTATGATCCGTAGTTGTTCCTTAATATTGATAAATTCAAAATCTACATACTAAGCTAAAAATTAGGACGCTCTAATATCACAATTTATCAAATATAAAGTGAGCTGCGTCTTGGACTTCATATCCCACTCAGTACCCCCAATACGTCACGGTTTTTCCCGGCGTACCGATAGGGATATGCCGCAATCCAAGCCTAGTTTATCACCATTCAAACAGCCGCCATCTTTTCCCGAATGTCCCGTGTGGTTAAGCGGGATACAATCTATATTGAATGTGCGCGCACCGAACTCGCGCGAAAACAAGTGTCGGGAGGTTCACCGGTGCGTAATTTGCGTATTAGGGCTACCTCAGGGATACACCGGGTTACCAAAGAACTTAGTGCGCCCACTGTGTAAAGGAAGCTTATCCTACTTTAATTGGACCCATATTTACATATGGACACATATTTAAATACATAGGACTCGGTTCCCGAAATTGTCGTTAACATCACGATGACATGAAGTGACTGACTGACCTTTCTCCGGCCGCATGCCCCAGACCTTCTGGTCTGATAGTGGGGCTGGTGCGCCTGACATGTCTTCATGCTCAAACTCTTCATACAGTGCCTCCATGTACTCCGGCACGACCGTGGTCTGTTCGTCCAGCGGCAGGTCAGAAAGATGGCTGGTCTTCAGAAATGTTTCCAGCTCCCGCTTTCTGTCGGCCAGAGGACGGCGACTGGGCGACCCCTCCGCGGCATCCTGGGGGTGGGAGCCGTCGTCACCAGCCCGAGGAGGTGTGTGCACCAGCGAGTCCCCGCCTTCGACCACAGCGGCCGTCAGGGCCAGGGACAACAACAGGGCCGCCGCTCGACAGGTTCGCAGTGGCGCCATTAACGACCTAGGACCGAAATATGCCCGTATTATGCATGGGAATCAAGGTATTATTCCATCATCAACAGACGTGTAAATACCAACGGCAACGTTACGTTACAGCGATTTATGCAAATCCAAAGGTCTAATAATTGAGATAATACTTACTGAAAGTTAAATTTAATCTTTTTGGCGTTGCATTGAAGCACATCCTGAACCAAATGACCAATAACAATTATTTAACGGGCTTTTACAGTCACAGCCAAATAGGTTACGTAACTGTAAATTTCATTCGACCATACAGGGCTCGATACTAACTCATAACGTGTACTTGTAGGTTACAAAAGTTTGGAACATGCACTTTGTACTTGTCCGGCAAGCACTTGTCCTGTCGGACAAGTAGGCCTACAGGGAAGTGTCCGACAGGTAAAATCTCGTGTCCCGGACAAGCGGCAATGTCAAGCCCTGTATGCCATATTACATTAAAACTATTGGTTCTTGTGTCCATATGTTAAACACATGTTATGGTCCACCACCTGTGTTAGGGCACACGGAATGGGTAATTAACGGTAGGCGAGAGTCATACAATGCCGGAACAACTGTTCTGTCTCTAACATGGAATAACGACCCATGTGATAGAGAAACTGACATATGTCTGAATGCGTTGCCTTTTTCTAGAAATAGAAAGGTCAATTTGTATTTTCCAAGCCAAAATACTCGCACAGGGCGCTGTGTTAAAGAGGACTCCTGTATTCCCATTCTACATGCACCCACCTCACTGATCTCAACCCTCTTCTCTTTACCCCCCCCCCCCCTTAATACATCACTGGTTTCGGGGTGGTTCCGCGAAAAAGCCCCCCTTTTCACCGCCAAAATCCGCTCGGTCGCGGCGTTTTACGGCCAAAATCCTCTCGGAAGGGGTCTTTTTACAGCAACCCCCCCCCTACCGGTAGCAAGTTTTAAAATATCCGCTCTACATGGATGGCTTTTTCATCATACATGTCCGCTCTCTCAGGCATCAAAACACCCGTGGACCCCCCTGCCCCCCCCCCCCCCGCACAAGATTTGTATATTAGTGCCCCCCTCCCCCCCCCCCCGGGCTCTTTCCTCATCATGTCGAGATGTCCCCCCCCCCCCCCTGTATCTATTTTATTTTATTTTATATAAAGGGGGCATTTCCGCATGTGACACCGGATAATAACGGACCCATTGTTATCCGGTCATGTCTCTTTTCGAGGACATATATATAGACTTAATAAAATCCACGTCCTTATGAAAATTACACACTAGCCTAACTTTTACATTGTTGGAAAATAATGTTGTGAGAGAACAATGGAGTGACGTCACCAGCGAATTTTACGTTGTCCACGTGCACTCTATGACCCTGCACTCCGACACACCGCGTACCGCTTGCGACATGAGGTGAAAAGACCTAGATTACCATGGCCAAAAAAATTATAGAACAAGAAGCGAAAGCCGTATCTATAACCCGGTAACAGGATCGTGGTGGCGCCGCCAAGCGGTGAGGGTTATTACATCGCTCTAGCCAGGTGTGCACGGGCGTGTCCTGCTGCCTGAACGAAGGTCGCTGGCGAACCCTCCGGGGTGCGCACCGAATTCCATGCCGCACAAATTGTGCCACGACCGGACTTCCAGCGGCTACGACCTGCGTCCATTTTGCCGTCTTCACCGAGTTGACCGAGCGCTGATTAACCCACCCCGCTAGGCGGCGCGCGCGCATGTCTTGTTACCGTTTTACGTCGCGCTTTCGCTTCTTTCTCATACAAGTTCTTTGCCATGGCATAACAAAAGTGTTCTTTCATGCTAGCTGGCGATTGTTTTACTACAACTCACATATTACTCGCACGCGTTGCAGCCTATAACGAGTAGCTATCGATTCAGTGAACAACACCAGTGGGCCTACTACCCGCCCCCCCCCCCCCACCACACCCCCCCCTTCCGCCTGCCAGATGTTGGTCTGCCTTCGATATGCTTGCCCAAACCAATCCCTTATTGGCCCCACCAGCATAGCAAGGTTGGGACGGGGACAATAGTAGACCGATCCATACTCTGGCACTAAGCCCCGCCCACGCTTAAGACCCTTTTCCTCAATCGTGAGTCTGAAATTGACGATCTTAGCTGATGGTAGGTACTAATGAGAAGTACTCATCTCTGAAACTGACAAGAATGTGACTTGCTGCCGACTTGTTTGTCCGACACAACGCACGTGGAAAACCTTTTTGCGCCACATGATTGGATAGAAGCAACAGTGACGTCAATGAATGACTGACAGTCTGGATCGGTCTATTAAACACCTTCATATGGCGGGTTTGCAGAGATGTTGGAATATGACTTTTGGTCGTTCACTTTTATTCCGGTGTGCACAGGTATAGAGGCCTGATTGTGTTATCCGAGGCACGTTTGGTTTTTTGGAGTTACGGTTAGTGTTAGGGTTACTGGAGGTTAGGCTGCATATTATGAGGTATGTTTGGCTTCTCGGGTTAGGTTTAGTGTTAAATTTGGCTTTTGGTTAGTGTTAAGAGTTAGTGGATAGGGTTGGGATGGTTCAGGGGATTGGGTTTAGCCTCGAGTTGGAGTTCAGTTCAGCCTCGCCGTTTTACCGATAGCAGGTTCCCCCACCAAACAATGACACAAATTGCCCAAACCATGTAGCAGGGGCGCATCTAGGAGCACCCGCGGTCATTATCACCCCCCCCCCCCTACCCCGGTCGGTTTTTAGACAGCAGAGTTCACCTCCCGCCTGGTCGCAACCCCCACCCTCCAAATTCCCTAGGTCCGTCCCGGATGTAGTATTTGTATTCGTCTTATCTAATAGACCTGCAGATAAATTAAAAAAAAAAAAAAAAATCTTGACTATCAAATAATACTATTTTAAGAACGAAGGAGGGATGAAAGCAGAGAAAACAGCTGATATCAATGCCAACCGGCAGAAAAGCGGTCATATTCTTGCTGCTGTTCTTCAGTGCGGCAAGAATGATACTTCTGGCGTCTATTTTGTCTAAATATATTACAAATCTGATCCAGAAATATTTGTTGTACAGAATACATAACTTGGTACCAGATGTGTACCGAATATAACTTGTTATAAAGCGATTTCGGTTTTCTAACCCCAAACACGCAGTCCATATTTTTGACGATATATCTGATATATATCGCCTGTGGTATCTGGAACGGTCTATTATTCCCATTATTTTAGAACCTGTTACGATTTTATTAAGAGAATTAACGCTAAGAAAGGAACATTGTGATGAACAACTTGACCACCTTACGACATATCTGACCCACATGCACGTATAAAATGGCTCACAATACCAAGATCAAACCATGTAACCACTGAGAGCGTGATCGATTCGCCTCTTCCCAACTCTACCTCTGCTAGAAGAGCACTAGCCATGCGATCGTTTCTCCTCTTCTCTTCCTGGAAGACCTAATCTGCTCTTCCGCCCAGTCAGGTGGAAGAGAGAAGAGGTAGAGGTGATTCCAACATGGCGGAAGCTAACTATGCAATATTCGCTCAGTGTGATCAAATAGGTTTGAGGGGAAAATACATGAATAAAACAACGAATAAAATAATGCGAACCATATGTAAGACCTTATTTTGTTATTTGAAAGGCATGTGCGGGTATATGAGGATCCACATATGTATTTACCCTTGTATATGTCTGTTAATGTTGGGCGATCATATATGGATGTGGGCGATAATTTGTGAGCAATAAGTGAGTTTCCATTCGCCAAATTGGAACTACTCTTTCAACTCGTCACACGCGATAGATTATTCGCTCATATTCTCTATTTTTGGACGAGCTCTTCTCTTCTTGGAGAGTTGAATCGATTAGACAATTTCACAAAATTGCGGGAAATTAATACGAGCAGCATAGCTTTATGTGCAGCTTTACGTCACCCTAACGCGTCACAAATTTACTCCGTTGCTCAATGTTCACAGGACGTGTTTCCAACCGTAAATTAAGGAAGGACGCGTGTTCGTGAAGAGAAGGCCCTATTAATAGTTAGTGGGCGTTGTGGGTGCAATGAGAGTATATGAGAGAGTCAGAAGAGGATGAGGAGTTCCATCTTTCATGTTCACACAAGAAATTAACAGGGCCAAGGAACCTCACAGGACAATGAACATAGAGGACACATGCCCAAGTCGAATCCGGACTTGATCTGCAGTCTAGAGCGCTGAACACTACAGTCCATACTACAAAAGAGAAAAGTGGACGGACCAGATGAGATTGAAACCGGAAGGGGGGGAGTGGGGGCAGTGTCGGGGCCTGGCGCCTGAGAAGCAGCTGGGCCCGAGGCGGGTGCCATCATGTGAAGCATCAGGTCCGATCGAGGCCGGGCCCCGGGGGGGGGGGGGGGGGGGCTATTATACAAATAGAGTGGGGGGAGGGTGCCTTGATGCCTGAGAGAGCGGACATTTGTGATGAAAAAGATATCCCTATAGAGCTGACATTAATGATGAAAAATGGGTTGCTTAATTACCGCGGAACCCCGCCAAATCCAACAATGTACACCCCCCCTCCCACTGTCCGCATTGTTGCCAATCATGTTGGTGCGGCATGCGGTCGGCATGCGAAATCGCCGTGCCGAAGTGCACACGCGTACGTTACGAAAGAATACTCCAGATTCTCCAGATCAGTGACCAGTGAAATCACGCCATATATATGTGGCTCAATATCAACTCACATCAGATCCAACGACAAATACAGCTAGAATACTTACTTGATGAAATGCGCATATGTTAACAAACAACTCCTCTTTATCACTGCGGTATTTCACTTGCTTTAAGTCCAATAGATTAGCTTCTATCACATTGCGCTGGTAACAAGCCTTGCTTCTTGTTGCGAGTTGGTCTTTAAAACGGAGCGCCCACGAGTGCTCACGAGTCACGTGGTTTCAACAATGACAGGTTGTGCAAGGTGCGTGGGGTCACTCCGAACATGCCTGCACCAGCTTTCGCGCTATTTTGTTGGTGCCCCATCTCTGGAACAATGTTTGTTGATGCGCCATTAAATGTTATGATAACATTAAGTCATGGGCATTATGTGGCAGAAACGTGAGTGTGCAATTAAAGCAAAACTCAATCCATCGACGAGGTTTTTATCGTAATGCTTTCTGATGTAAATGTTCATCGATTCAGGTCAACAGATCGTACGTTACGGTTCAGTAATTTGCGCGACGCATCGTCACTATATATATAGTCCACTGCGAGTTGTTTTGTTCACCCTCTTCAATAAAACCTGTACTGTTACACCCGACTTGACATAAAATATCTGCAGTCCAAATGTCAAGTTACAAAACCAGATCTCAAGCGAAAAACTATCTCTGACTACGGAGCATATAATTGTGTCACCTTGTTTAGGCCTCTTATACAGTAAGCCTATATAGTTATACGATATACAGCAGAGCGGGTAGCGGGGGGGGGGGGGGGAGGGGTCGGGGCACGTATCAGATAAACAATTTACACGCTAAATTCAAGTGTTCTGGCCACCTGAGAGCCTAACGGTGGTTCGCGCCCCGCTGTGGCCATGTGTGGTCGCAGTATAAAGATCCCATGTCTTTCCAAGTTCGTCGCAAAGAGTAGGGAAACCCCCGGGACATGGCTCCACGTCCATTTTCTTTTCTAGAGTTTAGCGGAAACGTGTCTAGTTTAGACAATATTCTCTCATTGGCACCGCCCTTACGGCCGGAACTGGCTGCCCCTTTAAGATGACACTCTGAGGCGATCGTTGCGACGAGTGCACCAAAATAAACTTTAAATTAAAGTAAAAAGGGATGCCGGGAAACGCCATTTAGACCTCATTTCGACTCCCGTTTTTGAGCTTCTGCTGACTTAGAGGTTCAACATTCCACACGCAATATGTCAACGGGCGCCCCTGTTGGTGGGATCGTTAAACAACATGTGCACACGGAAGTTGGATTGTGTTAGGTCAGTGGCAAATAATTGGTGCGGAATATAGTAGCCTACCGCGGTCGCAGTCCTTTCAGAACGACAAATAAGGATTTGAACTTGGCGGATTGGTCAAGGACGCGTACAATTTTAAACCGGAAGTGGGGTATGGTTCGCCGCGATCAAGAGCCCTGCCGCATGATATTCCTAATATTAAACTCGGGACGACTATTCTTCTCAAATAAGTGGGGATAGCCCCTCAATATCGATGTTTATCTTTTATTTATCAATATTTTACACTATTTAGAATGGTGGATTGTGCTGCTATTTCCAAAGCAAGGATAGTTATTTAGTGGATGTGCCGGCAACAAATGGAATGTCGTTCCATAGCAAGTTCCGACACTCTGCCAGCAGAGGGCGCTCGTTCCTCACATCACCTCTGCGCCACGTCACCGCCCACCTCACGGTTGACCCCAACGGTCATGGGGTCACAAATGGTTTTAGACTGGGTTTTTTAGAATGAATATTGAATTTTCGATACAGAATTTAAAAAATATAGACATTCCGTTGTCGAATGATCAGAATGGAAGAGTTAAGCGAAACATTATTTCAAAATAACACGGGGTCAAAGTTCAAAACGCTTCACGCCTGTGACCTCGATGCGTCGCACTCGAAAATATAGTTAGAAAGCAACATGGTTTTAGATTATTCGAACTCAAATACATCTGAAATGCTAAACAGTGGTGTATTTGATGCCAAACTGCGAATTTATCTTCGATTAGATTCATTTCAATTTTCGCGTATGAAGGATAATTCTGATGGTTAAATTTGACGTGGGGCAGGGGGACTATGGCGCGAGCGTAACGCCCTCTGCCGGGAGATCGAAGTTCCGAGTGACCAAAATGCATTGTACGCGGCGGTCGACCGTACTGCTGATGCGGAACTCGGCGCTGCATGGCCACTTAGAAAAGGCGGGTCTTTCAGGATGTAGTTATCACAACTTGAACTGAAATGGAGATCTTTTGGAACGTATCATAATTTTGTCCCAAGCTAAATTTTGTATGAAACTAACTTAATGCGTACACTCAGAGTCTGACCATCGTCCTGTATCGCTGTAAGCTTATATGGAGCAGCGAATATTCTACTTGTTTACCAATTTTTCACCAGGGTATGGGTGCGCGCATCCATTCGGTATGCCCCGTTCAAAACAGCACGGGGCATTTGAGAGAAGATGGCGGCTGATTAAAAGGTGATGAGAGTAGGTTGCTTCCAGTGCCCCTACGTGCACCGGATGTGAACGGTGTGTGCATTTCATTGCAATATAGGCATATATCCCTGTCGGCACACCCGGACGTTTTCTGTCACGGGTGTTGCGGGTCCCGGGCGGGATACCGAACCTGGCCGAAAGAAATGCGCCCAGTCTTCTGACAAAGGGTGTCTTTGGTGCGGGTGAATCTCAAAAAGTGGTGTCTTTACACATAGCCTACCCGAAATGAGGACCAATGAAAGCCCCGCGACCTCACCCCGGATACCCGCCCACACTCCGAGGTGCACACTCCCGAACGTAACGCGGCGCCTCGTGGCGCTTTTGGCTGAATTATGACTTCACCAGGGAGTGACACTTTTCGTTCCGTCAGGTGGCGCACCTTGCTTGCTAAGGTCAAGGCCGTAGTGCACACGAAGCCACTCGACAGCTTAGCCTGTTTCTGTTTTCTTCAGTTCTTACTGTAAACTGGTGTAAGTAGAAACGTTTTTCGTGACTAAAGAACTCATTTATGAAAAGTCAACCGGTGCCAGATAATATGTTGTAAGCTTAGCCTTAGGTAAAACCTAGAAGGCGAGCGTAGCCTTTGACTTTGTTGTGAAGCAATTTTTTGGACCCCCACTGGCACTGGCACTGATGATAACTGGGCTAAACTGTTTCTCATAACCTTATCAGACTTGTTCTTTTTAAAGGTGAAGTTTTACATATTATGATATTATGCTATTTTGTATATTTAATATCAAAGTTTTGGTACTGAAAAAGTAGACCTAGTAGTCTAGTAGGCCTAGTACATTTGATTTGTAGTCCAGTGACCTGCCCCTGATAAAATCTGTCATGATTTAGGTTCCTATTAGATCTACCCTAGGTTGCTTTATTTGTGATCTGTAAAGTTTTGTTCGAGAGAAATTGCCATCTAAAAATAGGCTAAGGCAATGAAAAAAATTGACTGACCAAAAATATTCGTTCTCAAAGTTTAAAAGTGCTGTGTTTTGTGGGGAGGGATCATTGCATGGTGTAGGTGGAGTGCCATGGTCAGATAGATGTGGCCGGCAATAATTATGTTCCTGCCTTCCTGCTCCCTGATTTGGATTTGTAACTTCACGACTCAGCTCATGTAATGAGCGTGAGTAATTATGCTCAAGATCTCTAGAATTTGAAACTGGGCGACTGGTTGACTGGGTTGTGTTATGGTTACCCAGTGTGAAGCACTGTGAATACTTTTTTATGTAAGTGTGGTCCGCCAATATTCAATGCAGGAAAACGAGCAAGAAGTAGTCTATGATAGACAGAGATCCCAAATGACACGCAGCTGTGATAGAAGCTTTTAGTTTTGAAGTAGATGTACTAAAGAAGGGGAGCACAACTTGTTTTGATTTGATAATTGGACTACTGTACTACTTCTTAAATATAATAAAGAATGCTAATGGATAGATGTTCGAAGATCTTGATAACTTATCTCTAGATGTAGATGTAGATCTAGGCTAATCTTAAGCGAAGGGTTTGTTATAAACCAAAAAAAAATCTTTAAAGCTTGGATCCAGCTTTGTACATTACCTTCTAGCTGAATCTATATTAGAAGTAAAAGTTATTTGACGGATCCTACACGGATGCCTGATGAACTTTCAAACAGCCCACTTGAATGAACACAGATATTGCTTTGATTCGATAATCAGAGTAAGGTTACTTTTTATAGTAAACTTAAAGAATGCCAATGGATAGATGTTCGAAGGTCTTAATAGATCTAACTTATCTCTAAAGAAAAAAGATGTAGACTAAGCTTAATTAAAAGTTTTGTTAAAAATCAGTTAGATCTAACAACAGCAATTTTTGCCTCACTTTTAAGCTCAGATCCAGATAGATCTGTATTAGAAGTCTATTTTAATGAAAGGCTAAAAGACGATTGTCCCAATCAAATGGTTCCTTTAGCTTGTCCAGGAACCAGTCAAAATTTCTTGACGGATCCTGCACGGACGCCTGATGAACTGTCAAATAACCCAGTTAATTAAATGTGACACAAATAAGTGGTGAAACTCATATGTTTTAAATGTGACGTTAGATCTAGCACTAATTGGATCACCAACCTTGATCTATATTTACAAAAGCTAAACTAGATTGTAGGCCTAACGGATCTAAATCTGGATCCTAAGTCTTAGTCTTAGATCTATAAACATGTTGACGTTGTAACGTTAACGAAGCAATTTTTGCCTCAAATTGTTTAAAGCTTAATTCCAACTTAAACTAAAAGTTTTAGGGAACTTACATTAACTTAACTTCCAGCAAGATCTATATTAGATCTAGTCGATTAGAAGTCTATTTTACTGAAAAGCTCAGTAAACATTAGCTAAAAGAGTCAAATGGTCCCCTGCCCCTGGTCAGGGTCAAAACTGACTATGGATCCTACACTGGCGCCTGATGAACTGTCAAATAGATCTAACTCATAGGCTAGATCTAAATATTACACAAATAAGTTACCTTAGCACTTTAATGTATCACCAACCTTGATAAATATTTACAAAAGCTAGACTAGACGTTAACAATGTTGAAAAATCAACGAAGCCTGCTAAACTGCTAACAGATCTGAAACTGTCGTCTGCGCGTTCGACTTGTGCTGCCACCAAGCGAATGCAGCGCGCGCGCGTGTTAGCGCCCTCCGTCAGGAGAGTGGAAACATGCATGTTGTCGCTATGATCAGCGTTTCATCAGTTGGAATTATGTTTTTGTATGTGAATTATCTACCAATTATGTACATTCTTTTGTGAATGTGCGGGTTTGGGCTGCATATAAGTTTTTGACAAAAAAATAAACATGACATTTCCCAGAATACATTTAAACGCATGTGCAAACATGTTACACTGGGGGTCGACTTCCTGTTCTTTTACGTGTGTGTTATCTAAAGAGCTCGCTACGCTCGCAGCCACCTGAGGTGGCCTGAAGCCAACTGAGGTGGCCTGAAGCCACCTACGAGGTGGCCTGAAGCCACCTCGTAGTTTTGAGTGCGCGTGCGCGACACACTCTGTTGCGCATCCGGGTCAAAGTTCACGGCACACAAACATGCACTTATAGGGGTCGAATGCAGACGACAGTGTAACAGTACAATTGGACAGTGACAGATGCTTTCAAAGCTGATATATATTCAATTAGGAACCAAACTATCTCTGCTGACATCTTTAGTTTATTTTCTGCCACTATTTTCGGTTGTTGGAAGTAGAATAGAGCGTAAAAATGTAGAGAGAAGCATCAGTACTGGCAGTGGCCTACTCGCTGTGTCATAAATCATAATGTAGCCTTGTACGTAGTTGTACGGCAACGGAATAGCACATGGGGCGGATGTGGAGGTGAGATGCGCCCCCCCCCCTCCCCCCACACACACCTTGGAAATATGACCATGCACTGTAAAAGTCCCCCATTCAGGGGCGGATCTAGAAAGGGTGGGGGTCCGGTGGCGGGTGGGGGGGCTTTGCTCTATAAAAAAATGCGTGATGCATTTTTTTTATAACCTGTGGGGGGGGTGGGGACTTGATTTCCACCTTAGAGGGGGGAGCGGCAAGGGGGGGGGGGGGGCAAGGGAAGGTCGTGTTCCCAGATCACGAAGAATAAATTTCTTTATTCCCAGGTCATAATCAATTAAAAGCACAACTCTCTATACTAAGTAGACGATTTCCCGATTCTCGGTCATTTAATATTAAAATTTCCAGTTCACGATTCATGAAAATCCTTGATCACGGCAGTCGGCTAATACCCAATTCCCAGTTCAAGAAGAATTATTTTCCTCATTCCCCGTTCACGGTGAAATGAAAAGCCCAATCCCGAGGAACGCAAGTAACCCTTGCCCATCCACCTTAGATGGCCTTGATGTTGCATGCGGAGAAAAATGTCATTTTCCCTAAAAAATTGTCATTGAAAAAGTTTCGACTTTAACAGTCCCTAAGAAGGCCTAATATCACTTTGCTCTAGGGGGTTGGGTTTAATCCCCCTCCCCCCTCCTTGGAACTGTCTGGCTTGCATCTACAAAGTGTCATTCTGTGATGTATTTCATTGGAAAACACAGTTACAGTGTATGCTCATGTTCCCAAGGGCCACCCCCCTCCCTACTTATATTCCCATTCACTGTATGCATCGCCTGCATTCGGCAGATTCTCGAGATGCACCCCCCCCCCCTCCCAATTATAAAAGCTAGTTCCGCCCCTGTAGCGCCAGAAGTTTAGGGTTATGTGCAACCAACTCCCAACTAGTCATTTACCTATAGAATTAATGGGGGGTGAGGGGTAGAGCAATGCTTAAATGACATAGGCGAGGGGGGCGGCACTGGTGCAGTCGTTAGGCGTGCTAGACTGTAGTCAATCAATGGGGCCTGGTCTTGTGTCCCGGCCTGGACACGTAATCCGCGTTATGTTTGATCCATTTGAGGTTGTTTGGCCCAATTTATTTTAATTCCCAAGTTGGTAGGATCTATATAAACCCCCAGCCTATGGTCAAATCCGAGAGTGAATCTGGCAAAACTGTGTCATCAATTGTCAGTAAGTTTTTATACCGTTCAGCTCGCGCACGATCTTCTTTTGCCGTTGCTTTTTGTGGTACATGTACCGCAAAGTATTGCGACCCGTAGGCAAGAGCCCGGCCATAGTTAGTCCTTATTGCCAGAGGTCGGCATTCCACGATCTCGTAAAAAATGCCTGAAGTCTGTTCATTCCATAAACAAAAATGACCGAAGGTAGCCATCTCAGGCCTTATATCAGTGTATTTGTATTTCAAAAAAATAATAGCTTATCGCCTGTTAATAGTTTATCGCCTTAAAAGTGCTGCGTTCACACGCAACCCGCCGTGTTGACAGCAGACACGTGCGTTTGTTTATGTGCCGTGACCTTTGACATTACCCATAGTGCCTTGCGACGCCGGAACTACGAACTGGCTTATTAGATCTATGGTATTTATTCATCAAGCAAACCGTGTCAGTAAACACTGACAGTGGCAGACAGACGGTCACGTCTGAGTCAGACCACAGGCGCTTCAAATTGTTCAATAGGGGGAGGGGGGCGGCTACACCGATATGTCATGACATACCAGTGACAGTGTAGCCGCCCCCACCTCCCGCCCCACCCACCCACCGTCCCACGATTAAAGCGCCTGTGGTCAGACAGTGGACGAGTGGTCGTCAAACTGGAAATTAATGGAGGAACTGGCATGCACAGCCAAAGTAAATCACAGGCGCCTGAAACCGAGGCCTGGCGAGGGGGGGTAGTCTTAGCTTGTACCTAATCCCTATAATAGCCTAGGTACAAGCTAAGACTACCCCCCCTCGCCGGGCCTCGGATAGTAATTAAGGTATAAGCCAAGACTACCTCCCCTCGCCGGGCCTCGGTTTCAGGTGCCTGTGAGTAAATTGATGACCGCAGAGGGCAAGGCGGGGGTGGGCACAATTATCATAATGTGTATGTATATAATCATAGTGCTGATGATGTTATGTAGCCTACCTTTAGCAATTTTATATACTTATATGCTTGGCTTGCACCCTGTAGGTATTTCACAGCCGCTGAAAAATCAGTGGTGTGGAGGGGGGGGGGCACATATAAACAGTTTATAAGGGTACCCCTCCCCCACCCTTGCTGATTAATGGCACCTGTGAAATACCTAGGGGCTGCAAACCAAGCATATAAGTATATAAAAAGAGGTATTTATTCAATTGCTCAGAAGCGAAGGAAGACCTTTTCCGATATCTGTGATTGGCATCTAGGAATTCTTGGAGATTTATGATTATAATGTTGCTGTTGGCAATATTTTGGGAACACACAAAAAATTTGCGGAACAGAAACCATCAAACCAACTCTCTCGATAGTTTCATGGTTTCGAGCAAATTTGTTTTGATTCTTCTCCTGTCGAATAAACAGTTTGTCAAACAGGTTTAAGTTTCATGTAAATCAAACAGGCCCTTAGAAATTTGCAATTCAGAAGGATTGTTCTCCCCTCCCCACTACTTAGACAAGCAGCCCTACTATCAGATTCATATAAAAGGTATAAATAACATAAACTAGTACTATGTTAACAGGCAGTCAGATTACATATAAGGTGTTGTTTGCATGCAATGGAGATCTCTATATATATATATATTCCCTGTCACAACTTATAGTATATATGGAAGGTGCTAGTTCCAACTCAAGGATAAAAGCTACACCATCCAGCGATGAGGATGGTAGAATAATACATTCAGACCAATTAGCAACTGGTAGAATTGTGTGTGGCTCCCATACTGGCTAGACTTCCTGGGGGATAGTCTAAATGTCAACATTTAAAGATTATTACTTTATTGTAAGAGGCAAGGACTAAAACTACATATTTTCTTGCCTATTTAGCAAAGTTGAAGGTTAGAAATCCTGCCCTCTTATGGGTTCAACTAAGTATTATTAGATTTGGATTCATGCACTTTTTGATTGATTAATTCATGTTCAGTAGCAACAATTTAAATTATTCCTTGTTGTTTCAAACTGATTAAACAATAAACCTGATGAAAGGAAATTAAAACTATCAGCTATTGTAAATGTCTAATGAAATGTGATTAAGCATATATTTATTATGCTGTATGGAAAGAGCATCAGGCTTGGATATGTGGATGGCGAGGGTGACAAGGTATATTTAGGTAGTATCACCTGGAAGTCAGATATCACTCCTGGCCTTCCAGTTATGGCTATATAAATATTGTACCGGGTACATCCAGGTCCTTATTGCAGCATCAGCCTATATGTTTGCTGTGTCAGAATTTCTTTTTTGTATCGGTTTTTTAAATGTTGAACGATTTTTAACTTCAATGTTATGCTTTCTTTAGATTATTCATTTATTACATCTTTTTGGCATTACAGGTAATCAGTCTGTTTCTGCTTGCTTTTTAGATACCTGATTTGTATTGCTGACCCACATAACCACCAAGCAAGATGTTTGACTGGGACTGGAAACAGTTTGTGGCTGAAATTATAATGTTTGCCGGCAAGAACCCTTGGCAGTTTGTCTACTACGTTCTCATGATTTTGTCACCATTCTTTGCCATCAGTGCTTACCTTTCATGGCAGCTGGCTAAGCAGATTGATGCCAAGGATAAAGAAAAAAAGAAGAAAGCTCGAAGAGAAGCAAAGATAGCTCAAGCCAGAAAGCAAAAAGAAGCCTGATGATAACCGTTTCTAATCCAACCATATTTTCCGTAACTTAATCTCTAAAGTACATGGTGCGTGAAATCATTGCGCTGATTCATTGGAATCAAGAGCATCGTCGATAATTGTGAAGACGCCAACTTTAATCGTCGATACGTGGAATAGGATAATTTTAAATCAAAATGAAAGACTGGAGGATCAGAAGCCGATAGCTTCCAGTGACGGAAGCGGAGGCCGTGATACCACCACTGACACATCGTGCACGAATCAAGAGCGATGCGGTAGCTATGGGAGAATTATGGCTTAACTGTACTTCGCAACCAACAGGTTTATGCTGTGGGATGGAATCTGATTGACCAACCAAGTCCGACGTCGTGTGGATGATTCGGTGCCGATTTCGGGTATGGCAACCACAGCCTCAAACTCGATGGGAGAAAGTAAAGGCCATCAGACAACCAGGATCATGAACGCTAGCAGTGAAATGTGTAGGGTGATCGAGATCTATAGACTTACATGTGCCACGGAATTAGATCATTTTATTCTTTGTCATTCGATTCAAACTTGAAAAACATGTTATATTCTCGGGCTTGGAACTGGCGACAACGATATAAAACTGTAGGCTTTCATCTACTTTCATATACTACAGTGGGCCAGGTCATATGCTTCAGTGTGTTGCCATGCATTCCTCTCAAATAACTGAATACCTACACTGTAAAGCTCTATTTGACTTTGTTCGTCTACCATATATAGATAAATGCACTTTTTAGTATTGTTGTTTTATCGTGTCTGACAACTGTACCCAACCTTTCCCCGTCTGTTTCTATATTTACAAACACGACCTTCTCTTCAGTCATCAAACGATGGCCAAGGTGAAGTAACCGTAGAACAGGTACGGGTAATAAAATGAGCCCTAATGCCGACCTTGCAAGTCTATCGCTCTGATGCATTCAGCTACAGGTGTCCATACAAATATCGATAAAATGATGTGAATGGAATGGAGACTAAATGTTATTCTGTTTAATAAATATCTACGCTATTATTTGCAGGGAAATCAATGGCATGAATAATTGTCAATGTCAACCATTGTCGTTGGGCACAGTTCAAGACCGAACCTCCTAACAAAAACGGACCACAGTACTGCATTGCTTGTTTATTTACACGCGGTAGTTGATTTAATGACATTCAATGGGCCATAAGGTATCAGATACATGATTGTTGGGCAAATTGAGTTAATCCGGGCACCCAATTCAGGTGAGCGAGAGATTACACCAAAAGTGTAGTATATCCGGCGCCAGCATGTGATGGCGGATCCCAATGCGATTATCGCTCAAGATGTTGATGGAGGTGGGGGGGGGGGGGGTGTATATCAGTCTATCATGCGCTGTCCATAAATGTCCATTCACCCCCGCGACTGTTATGTCCGATGACAATGGGCCGGTCCACCCGCTACGTCTTCTTGTCCTTGCGAGAAGAATGCTGGCCTGGGTCGGTCTCCATGTCGCCGTAGGTCGGGAATTGTACTGTGGAGTAATAGACTTACAGGCGTTAATTTAGAGATCTACATGCAAATATCGAAAAGATGCGTTTTCGTACATTTACAAAGGAAATTGTTCCAATTATATCTACCGATTTTCATATTTATCGAGAAAGAAGACATTTTGCATGTGTTAATGACTTCGTACTGTGCACTGCACCGTCCGTGTTCATACTGTAAACAACGATGTATGCATATTTCATTTAAATAAAAAGTATTTATAATCGACATCGGATAAGTGCATAAAACACCATTGGGGGGGGGGGGGTCGTGTTCCCAGATCACGAAGAATTAATTTCTTTATTCCCACGTTACTATTAATTAGATGGAGAATTCCCCGCATACACAATAGAAGGACGGATACAGGATATGAAAATTGGCGATTTTCCAATTAATGCTTCTATTAAAATTCACGCTAAATGAAAATCGGTCGGCTAATATCCAACTCCCAGTTTAAAAAGAATTACTCTCCTCATTCCCAGTTTACAGGGAAACGAAAACCCCATTCGCGAACAACGGAAATATCCTTTGCCAACCCCCCCTCCCCACTAATAGCTATTACATTAACTGAATTAATGATATTTTACCATTTTCCTTTCAGTTCTCAATTTTACCTTTCGAACGAGGTGTTATTATGTCTTGGGCCTTTTCAGCGTCTCTGTCTGCGTCTTCCATCTATCAAAACAGAAAGGACAGCAATTAATTAAAATATAAACAGGCTTACTATATTGAACCAACATAATGGTACGATGCAGCGAATTTACGAGAGATAGACTAGCACCTTCCTGTCACTCATATAACAAGTACATTTCCTGTGCCACGGACGTTAATTAATTAATGCAAGTTATTTGAGTGGTGGTTATTATGGAGGACCACATAAATCAAGAACTGAAAAATTAAAAAAAAAGTGGATATATGAAGATAATGCGGTACCCCAGTTCTGCCGAGTCCTACCAGCGACTAGAGCGAGGTTTGGAAATGCGCAAATTTCTTGGTTTGCGGGTTTGCGTGGAAATAAAGACAAGATCTCTCTTTGAAAACGGTAATGGGACTACCCCTTGGAAAGGCCCTCTTCCTACATAGCAACTTAAAGCAACAAACAAAAACTACTTTAAATATAAAGCAAACTGACATGGAAAACAATGACCGACGGCACATACATGTGTATATCTGTGACAAGCAGAACAGGCCTGCAGCTCACCTTCCTTGACTCCTGCAATTCGTTGGCTCTATGTTGTGTCCTCAACGAGTCCATCATGTTAGTCTCCATTTCCTACAGAAAGAGATTGTTTGTATTATTTAGAACACAATCAACCACGAAACATAAATAGATATATCAGTAAATACCGGTATATATATTCAACCCACAACGAGTACCGGTATATAATAAATGATTACACTTACCTCGTCTGCTGGAGGTGAGTCCCTTCTGCCCTGAAGCCAGGCTGTAGGCGAAAGAAAACAAAAACACTGAAACTGTACCCTGGTAAAAAATACCTTTTGATTGTGGTTGGGTAGAAGTGAAACAGTAAGATCTGATGCATAGTTAATGGAAGTAAATTACCCAGAAGAGATACCAGCTAATTAAAAAGTAGATACCTGCAGATAGAACAAACAAAACTGAAAGAAAATGTACCGGTAGAAGCATATGCAAGTGGGATATCAAAATGTAGAATAGCAAATTTACAAATAATTCACTTATTTTATTAATAAAAGACTAACTCATCCATTCCACCGGCACCTCTGGCACTTTCCATTGGTCAGGGTCTTGTGGTTGGACTCTTCGCTGCCTTTTAAGACCTTTGGCTGCATCTGGAGATAGAAATACATGTTCTGGTACTGGGTAGTGAAGAATTTTTTATCACAGCATCGAAATTAATTAAATAAATATGTAATATTCATGTGTAGAGTATTATGTGAAGTGCTAGTTTGCACTGGCTAGCAATAAATATACCTATATATAAATTAACTGGATTGATCCCAGAAGTAAATACATCCATGCAAATATCTTTCGTGTTTTTTGTTCTTTTTTGGTTCTGCCCTGGTCCAGATAAGACTTCCATGAGGCAGATGGAAAAGCAGTTTCTCTGTCGCGCCATTTGGGACTTGCCAAATATGCCTCAGATGCGTCGGGTTCTTGGGCTGCATAGGTCTAGTACAGCTTAACTAGCAGTGGTCCACAAAGTATGCTAAGCAGAATATTTACCTAAAACATAATAGTTGCCAATTGCTATAATTGCCAATCAGTCACCATATAGTACCAGTACTTCTTTTAACAGGAATATTAGAAAATAATACCAGGCAGAATATTAGCCAGAGGCATATTTTCAATCTGGCAGGCACTCACGTGCTGTTTACCTGCCCAAACAGGGCCTTTTTGTCAGGAGGTTTAGCAGAAAATCATAGCACTCACAATTTTATATGATATCAAGAACTTTTTTGTTCATAGAATTATAAATTGCAAGCTCAAAATGCGACCGGTTAGGCTGTTGCTGTTATTGCAGTGTGTACACTGACTACTTATGTATTATGGGCTTTAATACTATGATGGGAAATCTTTAGCACCCACAGAAACTATAATTGATTGCCTTATTGCAATTAGTGACACACACCAAAACAAGCTGACAACATAACCAGAAACTACTTAGTTCTGCGAGCAAGCCACCGTAGCTATCGCCACAACATAGTCCCGAAACTGAGTCCCGAGTCTAATACATGTGCCATCTTGTTTATCACATTCATTTTGTCATTAACCACTGGGCTAAGCCACTTGTTGGACCACAGGTAAATACAGAATGCAGAACATCTAAGTGGAGTGTAACTTGATGTAAATAAATTTATTACCAATGTATAAAATCAAACTAGACCAGAATAAAAATTCACACTAAATATATACAAACATAGACATGTTAACGACATCATGCTTGAATCTATACCACTCTCACTTTCTTTTGTGTTCAAGTAGTTGTTTTTGCAGTCCTTTTCCTCTTCCATTGTCCTGGTTTTTTGCCCTTATTTGCTCCCATTTGTTGGTGGCCAGTGAAAGAGTAAATTTGAAAACAAACAAGATGGCACATGGATTTGCGGTTTGAGCCACTTTCACAGATAGAAGACAGGTATATCTGTTATTACTGGCAATAATTACAATTACTATCTGACATATCTCTATCTGGACTAATGGTACATCTAGATTGTATATGTCTTCAACATGCTAGCTGCTTGGTTTTGGTATATTTAAGCCAGTTTCGTCGGTTTCGATATAATGATGGTTCTATTGACAGGATGGCTGTACTACCAAAACAGCTGTATGGTGTGTCCACCCCTTAGTATAGGTGGCAGGGACAGACATTAACTTTAGATGTTGCCTGTCCTGTCGGGCACGTAGTGTTGAGATTCACCTGCCCCCCTAAGAATTTACCTGTCCTATCAAATGGAGAATAAACAACATTGACACAACTAATAAACAAGTTATTTACTGTGCTATTTGCAAGGATTTCAACGATTCCGCAATGTCATGTTCCAAAATGTGAGTGCCTATGACTGAGCACACAATTTTCCGATGTTATATTGTCGGACTAAAAACTAAAACTACCATGCACTTATTGTTCACATTGATCGGTTGATCAATACCTGTTTTTTTGACCAGCGTAACTGCTGAGTATTACTAAATAGCGAGAAATAACAGTCTAAATCTTCACCTGCCCCATTGGGCATACAACCAGTAGTCTGACCTGCCCGACCCTGTAATTCAACTGTCCCGGGCAGTCTGTTATGTCTCTCCCTAGAGGGAGGGGGGGGGTAGGAGGTGGTTGGGGAGCAGGGGGGAGAGAGCTTTGAATTGGAATCATCAGATCCCAGAAAGGCATGACTTGTAAATGTCTATAAAATATCCTTGGATCATCTTTTCTTGTTGAGTTGTTATCAAAGAATGCCAATATATTTAAATTTTCACACCAGATACCCTCCACCTGCAATTTGCTATCTAGAACTTAGTTCCATCTCCGAAACCTAGTGGCTCCTCACGCTCCGCCACTAGGTTTCGGAGATGGAACTATCTAGAACTGGGACCTTTGTCTAGAATTGATGTGAAGTAGCCTAGATGTGAAGTTGCAAAGCTGATAACAACCACTTCCCCCCCCCCACCTCTGCTATGCATTCCACCGCCCCACCTTCCCTCTCCTTCGTCCACACCCAACAACGTCACATGGGGCTACACCACCCCTAGTGCTAAATCACCCTGGCCAGTATTGTGTACAGGGTGATGTACACAACACTGGCCAGGGTGATTTGCCACTACACCACCCCCAAACATCCACGCACCCCGCCCTTATGCCTGACATCTGTGTGAGCCCTGCCTCCACCCCAGACTGCCCAGTATGCACATGGCCAGCCAATCGACCCAGCTGCTAGCTTTACACACCCCTCCCCCCACCCAACCTAACCCATTACCCCCAATTGCGCCCAGGGAGAGGTGCCACTTTGTCACAAGTTTGTGGACCCAAGTTTGTGGTTTGTTTCGATGAGCGATAATAGAGAACTCACTGGCATGGCGCTCAAAGTAACGATTTCCTAGATAATCTCGTCCCACGTAAACATCTTTCTGTGAAGCTACGACAAAAGTTTGTCGTAGATTGCTAAAAATTCTACCAATGATGGTTTTGCTTGTCATTTTTCAGTATAAACTCAAATAACAACGGCCCGTCCTTCATCACCCTTCGCCATTTTTCTGTCGTGCACCAATCTATCACTAGGTGGAGCGCCGTTCAAATCTCGACTGACTGGTCCCAGCAAGATCCAGCGCCAAGCACGTGGCCAAAGGGCGGTGGGCAGGTGGGTCGTGCATATGGCCGGTCCGGAACGTCACTGCCTGGGTAGTGTACCAACGATTTGGTACCTACAGAGACTTACCAAAGATTGACCCAATTAATAAGCCTCCTTATTACACGTTGCTATTGTAGGTTCCGTCGCTGGTTACAATAAGTAAGTAAAAATAAGTATGTACTTGATATTTCAGTTAGATACCTACCTTCCAATTTGTTTCAACGAATACCGTAAAAATAAAGTGAAAAGTAGTCCAAAAATATAGAATGTTTCGCATCACAAGTTTTATTTTCCTTCATAAAATACATTCTGTATAATATGATACAGAAAATGTTTTCATTGATATTCACATTTATTACATGTATACACAGATTAGCGACCGCTACTGGAGCGTAGAGTGGATAATTGCAAATGTACATTATTCGAAAGCCACAAATGATTTAACAGAGCGTAGATTTCTTGTCTGGGTGTTCACGACAAACACGGTGGCTTAATTCGCGCTTTCACAACATCTGGCGGGTAAATCATCAAAAAGAAACAAAACGTAACCTCTTTGGCTTCTATCTAGACCCAAACTAAATAGGTTATCGACTTTGCAACATCATTCTATCCACGCCATGGGACCGACGGACAAGGAATGTCAAGGTTAAAGGGAACAAAAATCCTTCAATTTTCGTTAATCAACGACAATATTTGACAACCGAACGTGTGTGTGTATATATATATACAGGCGTATATGTTGCAAATTTGCTCTACGCTGAGCTTGACACATCCATCTGATATCAATCAGAGATGTCATTGAAATTTGTCGACCAGCGCATAACAGTTTAACTTATACAAGCGTGAAAACATGCCCATGTAACAACGGTGGCTATGGCGGTAAACGGGTTTCCCTGGTGACCATCAGTGAACATAACCCACACACGTTCGGGAAAACAGCGGAGATACAGACTTTTCCGCTTCCAAACAAGGTCGTCGTGACCCTTGCAGTCAACAAGCATGTGAATTGCTTCCGAGAATATTTCTGTAACAGAAACATCGGGTCTAAATTAAAGGATCCCGGTGATGAATTTGCCGATCGACTCTGAATTGCCTGGCAGCCACTAAAATACACTATATCGTTTACCTTAAGTTAACTTTCATTCGCTTGCAAACCTTGGATATTGACGTCATCGACAAAACCTTTTGATTCGCTGTGGCCACCGCCAACCCCGAGCATTCAATGTCCAACACTTAACCTTTCACCGCTTCAAGCCCAACCAAACAAATCAGCCAGTGCAGCTCCACTTCGTCCGTCTGACGTACTCCAGTGAATCTCAACCAACGCTAAGGTCATGTAACGACCAGGGTGAAATGGAACTGCACATGATCTATCCTTCAGATTTATAGTAACAGTTACTGTATAAATTTACAAAAAATGTCCAAGGCGTATTAAGGTGTAAACGGTAAGTGATCAGAACTAAAGTACATTTGACTCGAAAAAACAGTTACGATAAAAGGCAAGACGTCGTTCGCGTATAGAAGAATACTGGAATGTTGAACGTTGGCCTTCAGAGCTTCAAGAGTCCTTGTAAGTGTACCAATATCAGTCAGTTACCAGGCTACACTACAAGTGACGATACCGCCAAATAAGTCAAGTCAAAATACCCCCAGATAGTACTGTCCTAAGATACCATGAATATTGCACTCTTCAACCTTCCGTTCCCTTTCAATCAAAACCAAAAAAAAAACGCATTTTAATGGCAGTTTGAGTAAAAGTAACGTCAACAACTGAGCTTTTTCACACGCATATAGGCACGTTGATCTGAATCAGCTAGAGAACATCGCGGCAGACAACTAATATTGTTAGGATTAACGATCGAAGAGTAGCAGCTGAAGTAGATGGTCGAAACTGTCTACCAAGACCGCCCAACAATCCATGGAACTCGGTTAAAATGACTTGGCAAGTGATGAAGTGAGTCGGGCACGTGAGTCGTTCACATACTAGTCTCTCCTCACGTCGACCACTGACCGGTGAGATTGGCCCGCATTGCAGCTTGGTGCTACCGAACCCCAGCAAACTGTAGCTTACACTTTTCGATTTGTAATATACATATGGCAGACGAGCAAACCTACGAGAATGAGTAAACCAGTTAACCGTCAGCCGGCACTTAACAGGTGACGTTTCATTAATATTATACCGGCCGAGAATATATGAACTAAGCTGGACTTTGAAGAACTGGCAATGATCATATACGTATTGATCAGTTCCTCCCTAAAGGATCGAAAACAAGACGAACCATAACCTTATCCCAGGACACCGATATCGGCTAAATCGGACCGGCTATTGAATGATATAACACTCAACAATACACCAATACATCGTGCATCTACACAACTGGATGTATAAACAAAGAGTTCTACGCTAGTCAGCATACTGTCCTTTAGTGGTTACAATGACATAGATTTTCGCCTGGCGCAGAACCAGCACTCTCTTAGATTTGACTAATTCAATAGCAGCACTGGATCTATTTGGCTACCAATCGATATGGGACGTAAGCGGACAGCTATCGGGAGCCTTGGGCGTCACTGATACAACCCCTCATTATTTAGTCAAGCACACGGCAGTTACATCTTGTCTACAAATAAATAAGAAACCTAAGAGGCCATATTTTCGCAACTGGTCAAGTGCTCGGGTCAAGAAATTGCGCACCAATAATATTATGACAAGTTTTGAAGAAGTACTGGGAATTTAAGTTGAAGGCGCAGGCAGTGAGTGAAAGAAAAGTTTCCTGTCCAATATGAGAAAAAACATGAACGTCATTGTGGAGAAATGAAATCGCACCTCTTGTAAAATTAACACTTCTGCTCCCCCAATCTTCGAAAGAGATAATTCATCTGCGCAGACCGTCAAGGACAAAAAGGAAGCGAGTTAGCGAGATGCAAAGAGCCAAGACCTTCTACTCCTGGTCTCTGTTGAAGTCAACAATCTGAGAATGAGAATGATCCGCCATCTTTCTTTGTTTTCAGTGAGCGGATGTGACGTACACGGCCCTCTCATTCGCTGCCACTGGCTTAGTGTGGACTGTGGTCATCAGGGGGCAGTGGCGGTCGCGAGGGGGCCGCCGTGTCTCCGCGCATTGTCCCAGTTCGATACCCACAGTCGAGGGTTGATTAGGAGTTAGCCAGCCATCTGTGTGCGTGTGATCAGTCTGGGACGCCACTCATAAACCCAACCATAGCTGCATTCTCTCACTGCGCCGCGTTACGACTGAGCGGCCAGGAATGTCTTGATGTCGTCCAGAACGTTCGACAACAAGGTGCCGTCAGTACACTTCCCGTCGATGCTCACTTTACCGCTCTCCTGTCAAACGAATTATAAATCTGTTATACACATAGATGCGCTTGTAACACGTAATGGTAGTCAACTACAGTCGACGAATATTGATTAATCTTCCATTGCGACGATCCGGAGTGGTGATTATTGTAGTCAATGCTAAGCGTGAGTAGTACGTGAGCTATACGAACATATTGCGTAATATTGCATAATACGGAATAATAGCCATATATTTCGCATTTAGTTCACATCGCAAAGCTACATTTTGATAAAAACACAAGTTTTAGAAAGATTAGCTAAAATTAGTCATATTTTAATGAATATGACTCCCTTAAAAGTTAATACACGCAGAAAATTTTCAAGTGGGGAACAATCTTACCATTTTCTTGACCAGAAGACAGATGTGGTGGCCCTGAATACTTTTACTGTACAAGGACGCATTGGTTTCAACCTGCTCCACGACTGGAAGTGACAAATTGGCATATAACACTAGCAGACACATATGTTTGGGCAAAGCTTTATAACTACAACAGAACAATATAGCCTACTTATGTTCAAGCTGATTCATGCGTCGTTCACATGCAGACAATCTTCGAATTACCATCTTCACAATTACAAGGATAAACACATAAATATTATTTCGCGATATCAAGGAACACTGTTGATAGAAATCGCTGTTCAGAGATAACCACGAACACTTACCGCTAAAGTGGCCGTAGAAGCAGATCTTGGCTAATACAGGTGGGAAGTCTGTGTCTGTTAAGGACAGTTCTGTAGACTTCTTTTCTGTCAAATCGCCACCTCCCAGCAACTTGGCAAACGCATCCCTGCAAAAGACATGGACAAAGGCAACGGTAAAGTACTGAGGTGGGGAACAGATTAATAGACAGACCCTTTCACTCAAACCAAAATCTTGTACACATGTTGTATGCACCAATATACGATTTAATAGGTCCATTTGAATCCGGAAGAACGAAAACACAGATAGGCGTAAAGTTTTCTGACGAGAAACTTACCCATTGCATGGCAGTCCTAAAAGGTACGAACAGCAAGGGATGTGTACTTTAAAGTCTAGTTTTTCATGCGTGGACTCAGAGTCGCTCTGAAAGAAACCAGACGTTGTGTATAGAAAACCTGTACACGCATAAACCATTAAGAAAGAAAACGACGCGGCTGCCACAATATAAAACTTACATATATTAATCCATTTGCCGTGCGTTCCCACATTTCTATGTAACGTGATCTCTGCGTGTAGTACGGCTTGGGACGTATAGATATCAGTCTCGGTGATTAAACTATCACGTCATACACAATAAGCAAAACATTTATTAGATAAACCGAATTAGTGCTACAAGCGGGCGACAGGCGGCGCGTCGAATTGTTACCTTGGTGATGTAGGTGAGCGTGCCTTTCATGCGCTGCGGCATCGTGATGCTGTCGACGGTAAAGGCGAACTGACCCTCATTCTGAGTCCCGGGCGGCAAATGGAATGGCACTCGCACTGCATCATGGTTAGAGGCTGCGGCCTGAAGAATAAGCGAAACGATCCTTATTATTCTTCTGAAGATTAAGATCAAACCTAATGATCAAACCTCCTCCTAATGATCGCCTATCCCATCAATAATTTCCGCATTTCCAAACAGCATACTGGACAACTGTTATGTATCGATGTATATACATTATATATATATATCAACATAGAAATAACGCGTGTAAGGATATATAAAATATCAAACAGTGAGAAACATTCAAGCAGCTGTAGGGCGACTTACCCCCCTGATGAGCTTGGTGTTGAGGGAATCAAGCACGTTGAACTCGAGATCTTTGATGTGTCGGTCGGATAGATTGGAGAAGAGGACTGACATCACTACGCTGTTGGACTGCTGCACCGACACCCTCGTTTCATAGAGCTGCAACAAGGTTGTATGCATGTGGCAAATTAAGCTGGCTGATCACGGATTGTCTTCAAATGCAGAGACCAAGCAAGCTTATCATCGAAGGTGAATTCAGTACTGAGAGATTATGCAGACCTAATGATAGATCACGTTATACGACAAATAACTTGCCATACTTCTATAGTAAAGAAACCACACTAGTCAGATATACATACCAGTTTCATAGATTCATTCTCCGCTAATGTTTTATAACCAGACATGGGCTGAAACACAAAGGAAAGTAAGTAAATGGCATTATGGTGTGCAAATATGAAAACAACAAGACTAAGAGTTTTGAATATCCCGAAAAGAAACTTCTGTTGCCAATGATAATAGTTTGTCTCCTGCTCAGATTCCCAAAGTTTCGCAAATGCTCCACTGAATAATTGCCTTTGACCAGACATTTCTGTTGCTTATAAAACTTGTTAGCGGTTGTAAGGACAATATCTTTAGCGACCGCTGCGACGGCCAAAAAGGGCACTCTGCTCTAATTGGTTGTGAGGACAATGTGAAGTGGGTTAGTCACGTACCGGCAGTTTGTAGGCGGCCGGTGTGGCGGCCTGGGAGGGTGGGAGCTGCTCTAATAGGTTGTGAGGACAACGTGAAGTGGGTTAGCAACGTACCGGCAGTTTGTAGGCGGACGGTGTGGCGGCCTGGGAGGGTGGGAGCTGCTCTAATTGGTTGTGAGGACAATGTGAAGTGGGTTAGCCACGTCCCGGCAGTTTGTAGTCGGCCGGTGTGGCGGCCTGGGAGGGTGGGAGCTGCTCTAATAGGTTGTGAGGACAATGTGAAGTGGGTTAGCCACGTACCGGAAGTTTGTAGGCGGCCGGTGTGACAGCCTGGGAGTGGGGGGGGGGGGGCTGCTCTAATAGGATGTGAGGACAATGTGAAGTGGGTTAGCCACGTACCGGAAGTTTGTAGGCGGCCGGTGTGACAGCCTGGGAGGGGGGGGGGAGCTGCTCTAATTGGTTGTGAGGACAATGTGAAGTGGGTTAGCAACGTACCGGAAGTTTGTAGGCGGCCGGTGTGACAGCCTGGGAGGGGGGGGGGGGGCTGCTCTAATAGGATGTGAGGACAATGTGAAGTGGGTTAGCCACGTACCGGAAGTTTGTAGGCGGCCGGTGTGACAGCCTGGGAGGGGGGGGGGGGGAGCTGCTCTAATAGGTTGTGAGGACAATGTGAAGTGGGTTAGCCACGTACCGGAAGTTTGTAGGCGGCCGGTGTGACAGCCTGGGAGGGGGGGGGGGCTGCTCTAATAGGATGTGAGGACAATGAGAAGTGGGTTAGCAACGTACCGGCAGTTTGTAGGCGGCCGGTATGGCGGCCTGGGAGGGTGGGAGCTGCTCTAATAGGTTGTGAGGACAATGTGAAGTGGGTTAGCCACGTACCGGCAGTTTAAAGGCGGCCGGTGTGGCGGCCTGGGAGGGTGGGAGCTGCTCTAATAGGTTGTGAGGAAAATGTGGAGTGGGTTAGCCACGTACCGGCAGTTTGTAGTCGGCCGGTGTGGCGGCCTGGGAGGGTGGGGGGCTGCTCTAATAGGTTGTGAGGACAATGTGAAGTGGGTTAGCCACGTACCGGCAGTTTGTAGGCGGCCGGTTTGGCGGCCTGGGAGGATGAGAGCTGCTCTAATAGGTTGTGAGGACAATGTGAAGTGGGTTAGCCACGTACCGGAAGTTTGTAGGCGGCCGGTGTGACAGCCTGGGAGGGGGGGGGGGGCTGCTCTAATAGGATGTGACGACAATGTGAAGTGGGTTAGCCACGTACCGGAAGTTTGTAGGCGGCCGGTGTGACAGCCTGGGAGGGGGGGGGGGGAGCTGCTCTAATAGGTTGTGAGGACAATGTGAAGTGGGTTAGCCACGTACCGGAAGTTTGTAGGCGGCCGGTGTGACAGCCTGGGAGGGTGGGAGCTGCTCTAATAGGTTGTGAGGACAATGTGAAGTGGGTTAGCCACGTACCGGCAGTTTGTAGGCGGCCGGTTTGGCGGCCTGGGAGGATGAGAGCTGCTCTAATAGGTTGTGAGGACAATGTGAAGTGGGTTAGCCACGTACCGGCAGTTTGTAGGCGGCCGGTGTGACAGCCTGGGAGGGTGGGAGCTGCTCTAATAGATTGTGAGGACAATGTGGAGTGGGTTAGCCACGTACCGGCAGTTTGTAGGCGGCCGGTTTGGCGGCCTGGGAGGATGAGAGCTGCTCTAATAGGTTGTGAGGACAATGTGAAGTGGGTTAGCCACGTACCGGCAGTTTGTAGGCGGCCGGTGTGACAGCCTGGGAGGGTGGGAGCTGCTCTAATAGATTGTGAGGACAATGTGGAGTGGGTTAGCCACGTACCGGCAGTTTGTAGGCGGCCGGTGTGACAGCCTGGGAGGGTGGGAGCTGCTCTAATAGATTGTGAGGACAATGTGGAGTGGGTTAGCCACGTACCGGCAGTTTGTAGGCGGCCGGTTTGGCGGCCTGGGAGGATGAGAGCTGCTCTAATAGGTTGTGAGGACAATGTGAAGTGGGTTAGCCACGTACCGGCAGTTTGTAGGCGGCCGGTGTGACAGCCTGGGAGGGTGGGAGCTGCTCTAATAGATTGTGAGGACAATGTGGAGTGGGTTAGCCACGTACCGGCAGTTTGTAGGCGGCCGGTGTGGCGGCCTGGGAGGGTGGGAGCTGCACTAATAGGTTGTGAGGACAATGTGAAGTGGGTTAGCCACGTACCGGAAGTTTGTAGGCGGCCGGTGTGACAGCCTGGGAGGGGGGGGGGCTGCTCTAATAGGATGTGAGGACAATGAGAAGTGGGTTAGCCACGTACCGGAAGTTTGTAGGCGGCCGGTGTGACAGCCTGGGAGGGGGGGGGGGGCTGCTCTAATAGGATGTGAGGACAATGAGAAGTGGGTTAGCCACGTACCGGAAGTTTGTAGGCGGCCGGTGTGACAGCCTGGGAGGGGGGGGGGCTGCTCTAATAGGATGTGAGGACAATGAGAAGTGGGTTAGCAACGTACCGGCAGTTTGTAGGCGGCCGGTGTGGCGGCCTGGGAGGGTGGGAGCTGCTCTAATAGGTTGTGAGGACAATGTGGAGTGGGTTAGCCACGTACCGGCAGTTTGTATTCGGCCGGTGTGGCGGCCTGGGAGGGTCGGGGGCTGCTCTAATAGGTTGTGAGGACAATGTGAAGTGGGTTAGCCACGTACCGGCAGTTTGTAGGCGGCCGGTTTGGCGGCCTGGGAGGATGAGAGCTGCTCTAATAGATTGTGAGGACAATGTGAAGTGGGTTAGCCACGTACCGGCAGTTTGTAGGCGGCCGGTGTGGCGGCCTGGGAGGGTGGGGGCTGCTCTAATAGGTTGTGAGGACAATGTGAAGTGGGTTAGCCACGTACCGGCAGTTTGTAGGCGGCCGGTGTGGCGGCCTGGGGGGGTGGGAGCTGCTCTAATAGGTTGTGAGGACAATGTGAAGTGGGTTAGCCACGTACCGGCAGTTTGTAGGCGGCCGGTGTGGCGGCCTGGGAGGGTGGGAGCTGCTCTAATAGGTTGTGAGGACAATGTGGAGTGGGTTAGCCACGTACCGGCAGTTTGTAGGCGGCCGGTGTGGCGGCCTGGGAGGGTGGGAGCTGCTCTAATAGGTTGTGAGGACAATGTGAAGTGGGTTAGCCACGTACCGGCAGTTTGTAGGCGGCCGGTGTGGCGGCCTGGGAGGGTGGGAGCTGCTCTAATAGGTTGTGAGGACAATGTGGAGTGGGTTAGCCACGTACCGGCAGTTTGTAGGCGGCCGGTGTGGCGGCCTGAGAGGGGGGAAGCTGTTCCTTGGAGGGTGTCGTGATGCCTTCAGCCACGATGTATTCACTCTGCTTTCTCTCCCGTCTGTGCTTCTCTTTTTTATGTCGTCGTTCCTTCTTCTCATGCTTCTTTTTCTTTGACTTCTTGGACTTCTGTCAAAACCATAGAAGTTCATCTTATATTTGCACACGAACGTTAATATAAAGAACAACATAACTACTGCTAAATTAATAGACATACTGCTTTAAGATTACGTTCTCAGTGACATCCAGTGAGCCATGATTTCTCATATCCTCTACTTCAATGATGTCTTCGTCCCCAATAACCTGAGATATGATTCCCTCCTCCCCTGTGGTTCAGGTTTTATTCTCTGCGCTCTCTCTCACCCCATTCACCTCCTCCTCCGGCTCGCCGTCCAGCAACACGGTAGGCGCGTTGTGCTCGGGGTGCGGCGTCGACTCCAGCGTCTCGTACTCGGCAGCCGTTTTCTTGGTGTCGTCTGCGGCGCCGGCCGGCCGCGCCTCGCTATTAGTCAGCCAGAACTCAAGGTCGGCCGCCTGTCGCGGGGGGGGGGGGGGGGGGGAGACAACAAGGCGGGGTCAGCGGATAGCAAAGAGATTAACACGTATGATGAATAGCAACCGTTCGCCAGAAATAACGCATGGGATTAATTTAAACGGTTATCGATTATATGCAATAGCATCGGTCCCTTCAGCTTTACATATTTTGATGACATGGTGAATGGAGTTCACGACAGTGGTTTCCCCCGACAAACAAACGGAAACACCAGTTTAAACACCACCAGTGACATATAAAACTATCGGTTATGCAATGTAGTCACTATTTCATGCAAATACAAATCTACAGATGCAAGTAATACCAAATACAAGTAAAATAACGCAACATCAAGTCATTCAATTGAAGAAATGAACAAAAAGACAAGCAGCTGATGTGTCTTAGCAGATTATCCTTTTGATGTTCGGAACAGAAATTGAACAAGTCTATCATAAACACAGCAGGTTTGTTCACAGAATAGATGTATAGATTGTTCGGACATCTGTTCGATTACAACCTCTCAGGGTATAGGCATGCATAAAACCCACACCAGTATCCACAGGAAAGCTATATATATATACAAACTGTCTTGAATTTCTGCTTGATAAAGTTAATGCTCATGACCATCTTTTTCCATTCCACCTTCGCTTGTGAGTGTTGAAGCATTCCAGATGGATTGTGACGGCAGTTAGCATAGGAATTTCTTACTAAAATGTGATATTACGTGCCACAGTGTAACTGGTTTAGTACCAGCATAGTGTAAACGCAGGTGAAATAATGACCTGGGTGCACTGTGCAACGGCCCATTATGTCTACCGGGACACTCACAGGTCGCAGATAGGGCATTGTGCTGTATGTTATATACAGGATGTACACGTTGGGGCTAATACCAAGGCATCTTCCTTTTTTTCAAGTCAGCGACATTTTTTTAATAGTATCAATGCCGCTATTGACATGAAAAAAACCAAACAGTGTCACTAGCTTTGATCGGGACGGGTAAGTGGGAGACGGGTAAGTAAGAGACGGGTAAGTGGGGGACAGGTAAGTGAGAGACGGGCAAATGGGGGACGGACGTGGGGGAGTGGGGGATGGGGAAGTGGGGGATAAGTAAAGCCAGACCAAGTCTCCACCATTCGCTGGCGCGTGAAGACAAAAGAAAAACGGCAACTGTACAGAATAGTATTTGGAAGAGACCCAGGCAGACGTTTACCGTCGACTGGGTTAAACGTACTGGGATTGCTGCGTCAAAGTCTGAAAGCATTTGCTGGGTTAGAGGAGAGTACTTGTGAGGGAAGGGAGGTGAGGGGGTGAGGACGGAAGGGAGGAGAGGGGGAGAGAATAGATGGGAGGAGATGGGTGATTAGAGCCGAGAAGGGAAAGGAGGAGAGAGGACGAGTGAGCAGGGAAGGGAGAGGAGTGGGTGAGAAGGGGAGCGAGGGTAGAGGGGAAGAAGGGAAGGGAGGGTAGAGGGGGAGAGGGGAAGGAAAGGTACAGGGGGAGAAGGGGAGCGAGGGTAAAGGGGAAAAAGGGAAGGGAGGGGAATGGGAGAGAAGGGAAGGAGGGGAATGGGAGAGAAGAGAAGGGAGGGGGGAATGGGAGAAGGGAAGGGAGGGGAATGGGAGAAGGGAAGGGAGGGTAGAGGGTGAGAAGGGAAGGGAGGGGAATGGGAGAAGGGAAGGGAGGGGAGGAGTGAGAAGGGAAGGGAGGGTAGAGGGGGAGAAGGGAAGGGAGGGTAGAGGGGGAGAAGGGAAGGGAGGGTAGAGGGGGAGAAGGGAAGGAAGGCTAATGGGAGAGAAGGGAAGGGGGGGGAATGGGAGAGAAAGGAAGGGAGGGGAATGGGAGAGAAGAGAAGGGAGGGGGGAATGGGAGAGAAGAGAAGGGAGGGGGGAATGGGAGAAGGGAAGGGAGGGGAATGGGAGAAGGGAAGGGAGGGTAGAGGGTGAGAAGGGAAGGGAGGGGAATGGGAGAAGGGAAGGGAGGGGAGGAGTGAGAAGGGAAGGGAGGGTAGAGGGGGAGAAGGGAAGGGAGGGGAATGGGAGAAGGGAAGGGAGGGGAATGGGAGAAGGGAAGGGAGGGGAATGGGAGAAGGGAAGGGTGGGGAATGGGAGAAGGGAAGGGAGGGGAATGGGAGAAGGGAAGGGAGGGGAATGGGAGAAGGGAAGGGAGGGTAGAGGGGGAGAAGGGAAGGGAGGGTAGAGGGGGAGAAGGGAAGGGAGGGTAGAGGGGGAGAAGGGAAGGAAGGCTAATGGGAGAGAAGGGAAGGGGGGGGAATGGGAGAGAAAGGAAGGGAGGGGAATGGGAGAGAAGAGAAGGGAGGGGGGAATGGGAGAAGGGAAGGGAGGGGAATGGGAGAAGGGAAGGGAGGGTAGAGGGTGAGAAGGGAAGGGAGGGGAATGGGAGAAGGGAAGGGAGGGGAGGAGTGAGAAGGGAAGGGAGGGTAGAGGGGGAGAAGGGAAGGGAGGGGAATGGGAGAAGGGAAGGGAGGGGAATGGGAGAAGGGAAGGGAGGGGAATGGGAGAAGGGAAGGGAGGGGAATGGGAGAAGGGAAGGGAGGGGAATGGGAGAAGGGAAGGGAGGGGAATGGGAGAAGGGAAGGGTGGGGAATGGGAGAAGGGAAGGGAGGGGAATGGGAGAAGGGAAGGGAGGGGAATGGGAGAAGGGAAGGGAGGGTAGAGGGTGAGAAGGGAAGGGAGGGTAGAGGGGGAGAAGGGAAGGGAGGGGAATGGGAGAGAAGGGGAGGGAGGGGAATGGGAGAAGGGAAGGGAGGGGAATGGGAGAAGGGAAGGGAGGGGAATGGGAGAAGGGAAGGGAGGGGAATGGGAGAAGGGAAGGGTGGGGAATGGGAGAAGGGAAGGGAGGGGAATGGGAGAAGGGAAGGGAGGGTAGAGGGTGAGAAGGGAAGGGAGGGTAGAGGGGGAGAAGGGAAGGGAGGGGAATGGGAGAGAAGGGGAGGGAGGGGAATGGGAGAAGGGAAGGGAGGGGAATGGGAGAAGGGAAGGGAGGGGAATGGGAGAAGGGAAGGGAGGGGAATGGGAGAAGGGAAGGGAGGGGAATGGGAGAAGGGAAAGGAGGGGAATGGGAGAAGGGAAGGGAGGGTAGAGGGTGAGAAGGGAAGGGAGGGTAGAGGGGGAGAAGGGAAGGGAGGGTAGAGGGGGAGAAGGGAAAGAAGGCTAATGGGAGAGAAGGGAAGGGAGGGGAATGGGAGAAGGGAAGGGAGGGGAATGGGAGAAGGGAAGGGAGGGGAATGGGAGAAGGGAAGGGAGGGTAGAGGGTGAGAAGGGAAGGGAGGGTAGAGGGGGAGAAGGGAAGGGAGGGGAAAGGGAGAAGGGAAGGGAGGGGAATGGGTGAGAAGGGAAGGGAGGGTAGAGGGTGAGAAGGGAAGGGAGGGTAGAGGGGGAGAAGGGAAGGGAGGGGAATGGGTGAGAAGGGAAGAAAGGGGAATGGGAGAAGGAAAGGGAGGGGAATGGGTGAGAAGGGAAGGGAGGGTAGAGGGTGAGAAGGGAAGGGAGGGGAATGGGAGAAGGGAAGGGAGGGGAATGGGAGAAGGGAAGGGAGGGGAATGGGTGAGAAGGGAAGGGAGGGGAATGGGAGAAGGGAAGGGAGGGGAATGGGTGAGAAGGGAAGGGAGGGTAGAGGGTGAGAAGGGAAGGGAGGGGAATGGGAGAAGGGAAGAGAGGGGAATGGGAGAAGGGAAGGGAGGGGAATGGGAGAAGGGAAGGGAGGGGAATGGGTGAGAAGGGAAGGGAGGGTAGAGGGGAGAAGGGAAGGGAGGGGAGGAGTGAGAAGGGAAGGGAGGGGAGGGGTGAGAAGGGGAGGGAGGGGAATGGGAGAGAAGGGAAGGGAGGGTAGAGGGGGAGAAGGGAAGGGAGGGGAATGGGTGAGAAGGGAAGGAAGGGGAATGGGAGAAGGGAAGGGAGGGGAATGGGTGAGAAGGGAAGGGAGGGGAATGGGAGAAGGGAAGGGAGGGGAATGGGTGAGAAGGGAAGGGAGGGTAGAGGGGAGAAGGGAAGGGAGGGGAGGAGTGAGAAGGGAAGGGAGGGGAGGGGTGAGAAGGGGAGGGAGGGGAATGGGAGGGAGGGGAATGGGAGAGAAGGGAAGGGAGGGTAGAGGGGGAGAAGGGAAGGGAGGGGAATGGGAGAAGGGAAGGGAGGGGAATGGGAGAAGGGAAGGGAGGGGAATGGGTGAGAAGGGAAGGGAGGGTAGAGGGGAGAAGGGAAGGGAGGGGAGGAGTGAGAAGGGAAGGGAGGGGAGGGGTGAGAAGGGAAGGGAGGGGAATGGGTGAGAAGGGAAGGGAGGGTAGAGGGGGAGAAGGGAAGGGAGGGGAATGGGTGAGAAGGGAGGGAAGGGGAATGGGAGAAGGGAAGGGAGGGGAATGGGTGAGAAGGGAAGGGAGGGTAGAGGGTGAGAAGGGAAGGGAGGGGAATGGGTGAGAAGGGAAGGGAGGGTAGAGGGGGAGAAGGGAAGGGAGGGGAATGGGAGAAGGGAAGGGAGGGGAATGGGAGAAGGGAAGGGAGGGGAATGGGTGAGAAGGGAAGGGAGGGGAATGGGTGAGAAGGGAAGGGAGGGTAGAGGGTGAGAAGGGAAGGGAGGGGAATGGGTGAGAAGGGAAGGGAGGGTAGAGGGGAGAAGGGAAGGGAGGGGAGGAGTGAGAAGGGAAGGGAGGGGAGGGGTGAGAAGGGAAGGGAGGGGAATGGGTGAGAAGGGAAGGGAGGGTAGAGGGGGAGAAGGGAAGGGAGGGGAATGGGTGAGAAGGGAAGGAAGGGGAATGGGAGAAGGGAAGGGAGGGGAATGGGTGAGAAGGGAAGGGAGGGTAGAGGGTGAGAAGGGAAGGGAGGGGAATGGGTGAGAAGGGAAGGGAGGGTAGAGGGGGAGAAGGGAAGGGAGGGGAATGGGAGAAGGGAAGGGAGGGTAGAGGGGGAGAAGGGAAGGGAGGGGAATGGGAGAAGGGAAGGGAGGGGAATGGGAGAAGGGAAGGGAGGGTAGAGGGTGAGAAGGGAAGGGAGGGGAATGGGAGAAGGGAAGGGAGGGGAATGGGAGAAGGGAAGGGAGGGGAATGGGAGAAGGGAAGGGAGGGGAATGGGAGAGAACGGGAGGGAGGGTAGAGGGGAGAAGGGAAGGGAGGGGAGGAGTGAGAAGGGAAGGGAGGGGAATGGGTGAGAAGGGAAGGGAGGGTAGAGGGGGAGAAGGGAAGGGAGGGGAATGGGTGAGAAGGGAAGGAAGGGGAATGGGAGAAGGGAAGGGAGGGGAATGGGTGAGAAGGGAAGGGAGGGGAATGGGAGAGAAGGGAAGGGAGGGGAATGGGAGAGAAGGGAAGGGAGGGGAATGGGAGAAGGGAAGGGAGGGGAATGGGTGAGAAGGGAAGGGAGGGGAATGGGAGAAGGGAAGGGAGGGGAATGGGAGAGAAGGGAAGGGAGGGGAATGGGAGAGAACGGGAGGGAGGGTAGAGGGGAGAAGGGAAGGGAGGGTAGAGGGGAGAAGGGAAGGGAGGGGAGGAGTGAGAAGGGAAGGGAGGGGAATGGGAGAGAAGGGAAGGGAGGGGAATGGGAGAAGGGAAGGGAGGGGAATGGGTGAGAAGGGAAGGGAGGGGAATGGGAGAAGGGAAGGGAGGGGAATGGGAGAGAAGGGAAGGGATGGGAATGGGAGAGAACGGGAGGGAGGGTAGAGGGGAGAAGGGAAGGGAGGGTAGAGGGGAGAAGGGAAGGGAGGGGAGGAGTGAGAAGGGAAGGGAGGGGAATGGGAGAAGGGAAGGGAGGGGAATGGGAGAAGGGAAGGGAGGGGAATGGGAGAAGGGAAGGGAGGGGAATGGGAGAAGGGAAGGGAGGGGAATGGGAGAAGGGAAGGGAGGGTAGAGGGGGAGAAGGGAAGGGAGGGGAATGGGAGAAGGGAAGGGAGGGGAATGGGAGAAGGGAAGGGAGGGGAATGGGAGAAGGGAAGGGAGGGGAATGGGAGAAGGGAAGGGAGGGGAATGGGAGAAGGGAAGGGAGGGGAATGGGAGAAGGGAAGGGAGGGGAATGGGAGAAGGGAAGGGAGGAGAATGGGTGAGAAGGGAAGGGAGGGGAATGGGAGAAGGGAAGGGAGGGGAATGGGAGAAGGGAAGGGAGGGGAATGGGAGAAGGGAAGGGAGGGGAATGGGAGAAGGGAAGGGAGGGTAGAGGGTGAGAAGGGAAGGGAGGGGAATGGGAGAAGGGAAGGGAGGGGAATGGGAGAAGGGAAGGGAGGGGAATGGGAGAGAACGGGAGGGAGGGTAGAGGGGAGAAGGGAAGGGAGGGGAGGAGTGAGAAGGGAAGGGAGGGGAGGGGTGAGAAGGGGAGGGAGGGGAATGGGAGAGAAGGGAAGGGAGGGGAATGGGAGAGAACGGGAGGGAGGGTAGAGGGGAGAAGGGAAGGGAGGGGAGGAGTGAGAAGGGAAGGGAGGGGAGGGGTGAGAAGGGGAGGGAGGGGAATGGGAGAGAAGGGAAGGGAGGGGAATGGGTGAGAAGGGAAGGGAGGGGAATGGGAGAAGGGAAGGGAGGGGAATGGGAGAAGGGAAGGGAGGGGAATGGGTGAGAAGGGAAGGGAGGGGAATGGGAGAAGGGAAGGGAGGGGAATGGGAGAAGGGAAGGGAGGGGAATGGGAGAAGGGAAGGGAGGGGAATGGGAGAAGGGAAGGGAGGGGAATGGGTGAGAAGGGAAGGGAGGGGAATGGGAGAAGGGAAGGGAGGGGAATGGGAGAAGGGAAGGGAGGGGAATGGGAGAAGGGAAGGGAGGGGAATGGGAGAGAACGGGAGGGAGGGTAGAGGGGAGAAGGGAAGGGAGGGGAGGAGTGAGAAGGGAAGGGAGGGGAGGGGTGAGAAGGGGAGGGAGGGGAATGGGAGAGAAGGGAAGGGAGGGGAATGGGAGAGAACGGGAGGGAGGGTAGAGGGGAGAAGGGAAGGGAGGGGAGGAGTGAGAAGGGAAGGGAGGGGAGGGGTGAGAAGGGGAGGGAGGGGAATGGGAGAGAAGGGAAGGGAGGGGAATGGGTGAGAAGGGAAGGGAGGGGAGGGGTGAGAAGGGGAGGGAGGGAGGGCAAGGTGTGGTTATCGTGACGTGGCTCATTACATACTGTCATATCTTCGGTATCGGCGCTTGGTGGACCACCCTGAAAGCATCAGAGGTCACACACACTGCATATATAGGTGACACTCGGGACACTCATGCAAAGTAGGTGAACAAATAACCAAGATTTGAGGCACACGCTAATACTGACGCCTTACTTAGATAGATCTACCAAGTGAGTACATGCCAGAAGTCTTAACACACAAAATGGTCAGTGTGGCGGTGCCGCAGAGCAAACACCACCTTTATTTGTACTTCCACTGGTTCATGTCGGACATTTCACCTATGTCTTGCCAGCTTAAAGGTGCCCCTTAAATGTTTGTCCAGCTTGAAAGTCACTTACTCAGATGTCTCTCTAGTCTAAGGGTTTAATCAAGACTTGTCAAGCCGGCGTGTCCCATCGTGTTGTATCTAGCTTGAAGGTTCAACTTTGAGGTCTGTCTAGATTCAAAGTCTCACTTACATATGTTTCGCTTGAAAGTTAAATTATTTCGATGGGCCTAGCCTGCAAATCTTACTTTGATATATATATGCTGAAGGTCCCAACTGCGGATCTGTCTCAAACGTCCCATTTAAACTTTCACGTTTTCCCATTTAAAGCATTCACCCCACATGGCTACCTAGCTACTGATAATTCGACTCAGATAATGTCATAATAAGAGTGCCATTTAGATGCAAACTCAGATATTATATTTAGCAAAAGAAAAGTCCCGATTACGTAATATACGGAGATGAAACAGTCAAATGAAGCAGCAAATGCCAAAAAAATAATCTAACATCGCATATCCAGCTTCAGTCACCACCAACGACGACGTGTTACATCAAGAAGAACAACAGTCAAAAGAGCGGAAGGGGGAGTCTCAAGGACCCAGTAGCCGGCCCACCATGGCTGGTTGCCTGGGTAAGGGGACGTTAGGGAGGTTTCTGACCTTGTTTGCCTTGGGCAGCAGATCGGGAGAGCGGGCCTCCTCCGCCTCCTCTGCCTCCCCGTCCTCGATGTGGTTGGCCAGGGCCGCCCCCTCCCCCGGGCCCGCGATCAGGAGGTCGGCGCCCCCCGCCCGAGACTTGCTCTTACTAGACTTCTTGGACTGCGGCAAACAGGACACGCAATCAACCTTTACATGTCGTAGTAATCACACGAAGTGCCATAATAACGCATAGGCAATACCAATGATATGTGACAAAAGGAAGTACTGGGGTCTCAGTTGGCAACGTAATCTATTACATAGATATATCATTACCGATAATAACGACACTATTTTAACGGGAGGGTTGTTTTAAACCATACATTCAAATTATACATGAGCTATGTGTATATCCGTGGATAAAGCTGATTCTTGTGTTGCGCCAAATACAAACATGTTTAACTTATGCTAACAGACATACCACATTACAGTTTGTAGTAATTCAAATAAGTTAAGGACTTTTTCTGCTTTTATGTTTCAGGACTTTTATTATTTATTAAATATTTTAATCAAGTTACTTATTAAGACCTTTACCTTTTTGTCCTTCTTAGATTCCCTGTCGCGATGTTTCTTGTGTTCCTCCTTCTCTCTTCGGTGTTTCTTCTTGCGGTGGTTCTCCTCCCCGGCCACCTGGGCCACCGTCCGCTCGTCCTCTCCGGCCGCCTCTATCACCAGGCGATGCGCCCGCACCGGCAGCCGCTCGAAGTCCTGGAGCGGCCTGCAGGGAGATCAGAACACGCGTCACAGGGGAGGGCCCCATACGAGCTTTTTCGACACGGCGATTTTTAAAATCGACAACGCGACATTGGAGTTGTCTTAGAATCGACATGCGACATAAGATTTAGCGACACGCGACATAAGATTTAGCGACACGCGACATAAGATTTAGCGACACGCGACATGGAACTTTTCTTAAAATCGACACGCGACATGGACCTTTTCTTAAAATCGACACGCGACATGGACCTTTTCTTAAAATCGACACGCGACATGGCTACCCCCCTCAGGGGCCCTAGGGGGCCAGCATGTCGCGTCAAGCGACGGTTGCAGGAGTACGTAGCGTGAGAATGTGGTCTGGCTGCAGGAGTATGTAACGTGAGAATGTGGTCTGGCTGCAGGAGTATGTAACGTGAGAATGTGGTCTGGCTGCAGGAGTGTGTAACGTGAGAATCTGGTCCGGCAGCAGGAGTACGTAACGTGAGAATCTGGTCCGGCTGCAGGAGTACGTAACGTGAGAATCTGGTCTGGCTTCGAGAGGTCAG
Organism: Arenicola marina; assembly: GCA_964019135.1. Lineage (NCBI taxonomy): Eukaryota > Metazoa > Annelida > Polychaeta > Arenicolidae > Arenicola > Arenicola marina. The sequence continues at coordinate 29,887,946 of OZ025249.1, read as the reverse complement.
TTTCTCAATGTACATATTTGGTACCCCGTCATCAGCAGCATCCAATAATAACTCACGTATCACTCTTAACGCATCTAACACTGCAACCAGCTATTGCAATCAACGTCTGGTGGTCTCAGCGAGAGAAAATAACCCTAACTGAAACTTCATATATTAGTTGATATGAGTAGGTAATCGGTGTCGGACATTCTATTCATAGAACCACCAGAAAATATACTAACATTCAAAGTTAACTAGTGGCTTTGCACAGATCAATGTCACAGATCTAGCTCTGGAATACACTCTCCAGGTTCTGTATCGCCACGACAGAGGGCGCTCGACATACTTACTCGTCCAAGTTTATGTCCAACATCTTATGCGGGTCGTCGGCCTTTCTCCTGTCGTCATCGCCGTCAGAGCCCGAGGCGCCCTGCAAACCCAAGGCACACAACAAGGTAAACATATACCGTAATAATGCAAATCGGCTCTGCGTTCCGCTTTACTTTTGTGCCGTACCAGAAGGTGACCAGGCACACAAGAAGTTAACATAAACCGAAGAGATGCAATAACAGGCAACACAGCCCTTCGGTCCCTTTTCTTTCGTATCGTACAAGGATGCGGTATGTAAGCTATTTTTGTGCCCGCTTCACCATATCCGTAATAGCCGCACAGATTGCAATACCCAACAGTTACATGCACAAAATACCCATCAGGGACAAGCACAACACTGTGGTCCCCTCACCTCCGGAGCCTCCATCTCAGTGCTGACCACGTGGTCGAGCGCGTCCTCCTCAGACTCCGAGTCCGCCACGTCCTTCCTCCTCTTGCTCTTCTTCTTCAGCTTCTTCGTCTTCTTGCCGCGCTTCTGTCTCTCGTGTTCCTTGTGCTCCATCAGGTACTTGTCGGATGACGTCAGACCTGAGACAACCAATCAGCAACCGTTAACATAAAACCGCGTCCCAGATTCCAGTGGCGGATTTCACGAACGCAGTCGGCTAACGTCGCCATGTAAACAATAGGCGATTTTAGTCGATTAAGCCCCGTAGCCGGCTGAACTATGTACGTGCAATAGGCCACAGGGGTAAGATATATGGCAGGGCTATTCTAATCACTGTTCGGTATGTATATGTATATACATGTATGTATAAGGAGTTAAATAAAGGGCAAAGTGATATGTCGACTCTGGAAACACGCGTCAGTGCAGGATACCAAGGGATCACTGCCTGAGATACTGTTGTTTAGCACTGGTTATTAGCTGAACCATTACAATGTTTTCCTTAAATGGTGATATTGTAATGTACACATGTCTACACAGCATATGCATCGATTAACAAACAGCGTCTTCTTTGGGAAAGAAGGTATGATGGTTTGCGCTATTGTGGTGCGCAGCATGGCTAAAGGGGGTCAGGGATTCACATATACAATTGCTCTAGGATGGTTTATCACTGCTTACGGAGCCCGGGGAGAGGCTGCGGCTGTCTGATTGGGTGCCTTTACGGCGGGACTGACATACCTGGCACATGGAGAGGCACTTGAAGATCGATCTCCGCAACAGGAATGTCGTTGATGTTGTTAACACCTTTAGATTTTTCCTCGCGTTTCTGAAGTTACACCAAGACATTAATGACCTCAAATGAATGGTTAAAATGCAGAAAACCTCATCAGGTGCACATATATCTAACGGGTATTGTAACTACATAACAAACCCGAAGATATCAGAGTTACTGACGCTGACATCGATCATTGCATGCAAAAAGGAAAACATCAGGCCAAAGTTGGATGTTAGATGTCAAGAATGAAATAAGTGGTTCACTGAATAACGGTCAGAAGATCATGCAATGTATACGGCATTTATGTAATACAGAGCAATTCTTGACGGAACCATGTACCCATATTCCATATACACAGCCCCAGGTAGCTTCTGATCATAAAGGGTAAATTGTAAAACTACAGATCTTTAAACCGACCAAAAAGTTGACAGAAACTCTAAAGGCTTACAAGCGTTCTAAGAATTAGTTTAGGTACGGGATAGTGGGGCAATAGCGAAAACCTCTCTGCATACATGTAATATCTTAATGGGTCATGCTATTTCCTTCAGCAGAAATATTCCCCTGGCCATGCTTAGGCTACGTAACACAGGTATCCGGCTCCGAGCTAGATCCAACGGACATCATAGAGATATGGACGAATCACACGGACACTAATGAACAGGACACTGGCCAATCACACATGTCGATGCAGCAGAATTGAAACTCTTTTTGCAGACAAATCAGTAATTTCTATTGTTCAAACAGAAAAGCGGAAGTCGCCGACATAGTAAGCGTGCATAGCAACCAAAATAAAAGTTTCATTTTAAACATTCTCCCTCGGCAAAGACTTTTTTACTTTGCAATAGCTTCTTCTACGACACAATTTGGAGGAAAATCCTTAATACTTACACGGAATATTTCGGGTTTCTGTGCAGCAAGACCAGTGCAGCAATATACCAATAACCACATTAGCCACGCGCGATACTGCAAGTATCGAGGCTTTTTCTTGTCATAAAACGATACCTTCAAACTTTTTTAAAACCGACATTAACACTACGACATCTGCGATTTGCAGATGCTTCATACATGTCGAGAAACTGTTTGATCAAAAACGTTAAACGACAGGACTATAATTATGATGGGCCAAGCAACCTCCCAAAGCATGGGACTAAGTATATTGCAGGAGGACTAGTGAGCAAAGTCATCAGAAACCCTGTTGTTCGTACCTTCTGTTTAATGTCTCCCTTCAGGTAGTGAGGGTTGTTCATCTGTTCTTGCTCTCTGTGTTCTCGTCGCTAACAAGTGACAAGGACAACCGAAATGAGACTTCTGATCACCCCCAATTATTACATACTTGCTAAGACGCCACAGATCGGAAGAGAGAAACTTTTATACAGTTTATGACGATATATGTTTCGAGGCAGTATTCCGCTTTGAAAATGATGTGAACCTTGAAATCGTCTTCATTGAACAAACGGATTAAGCAGCGTATGCCGCGTCCTACCTTAGTGAGCTCCTCAGGGGAGGGTTCTGGAACCTTCTTGCCATCTCCAGTCTCATAAACCGATCTGAAGAGTCAACGAACAACGTACAGTACAGCTTCACACAAGCTAAACCTAAGATAATGCGACGTTTACCACCATGACCTTCTAACAGCGTTCCCTAATCAAGCCCATCATTTCCCCACCAGCTGGTCTTAGTGATATGGAACATTGTAGAATCAAGAGCCATAAGAATATACAGTTTAAAAGTGTATGCCATTCGTTTATGCACGATGACTATGTACACCCGGTGACGGGGTGACGAACGATGACCATAGTACATACAGCCAAGTTCAAGGTCATATAGGTCATACACATATATACACGACCGTAACAACAGAATATAATGGGAATATTAATAGAAAGAGCACATACACTGGGACCGATGAAGGACCGGCGTATCACAGATATGGAGATAATAGATAATTAGATGATGAAGGCGACTATATGAAGACAACACATACACTCTCACGACAACTGCGCTACAAGCAGCTAAAAACATCATAGTCTTCGTTAGTATACACACTAATCATCAAAAAACTTATACGTGAAGCTATTGGGGTCAGTAATTAGTAACCAAAGACGATCGGCTAAGCAAGAGCTCATGCTTTGCGAGCATTATTCAGGTGTTACACTGCGGAGCAAATTAAGTGGTTGCTATATGAGCATGTAAGCACTGTCCCCCCTCTCCCCCACCGCCCAACCTCCCAACCACAGCGGTGGTCACGCTATTGCCCACAAGACTATTATATGTTAGAGGAACACTAACATATTCTAAACGAAGTAGTTATCTCCCATCACAAGCAGTCCCACTCTACAAGCGTAATCGGGATAGCAGGCATTGGTCAGTGGGTATAGATATCAAAAGCAAGCTGTGATATTCATGCATAGCAGCTTAACGATTCTAAAGCAGTAATACAAATCTTTACAGTCTTTACGAGTATCATACCGCTGGTTTTTTCGGCCCCTGTCAAATGTGTAGAAACACCATGCATGTAGTAATATCACAGATACATATCGCCCGCGTAGGCATGCTAAAATACATGAAATAAAGCTATTTAAGCTTTACGTTTTGACAGATATGTCTACAATGCGGAGTTGGACAACCTGCCTTGCCATGCTAACACCACACTTGAGTACAAACGCTTATGCTATGTCCGCTTGTTAATGATTCATCGTCTTGCTCTAACTGTTCAACTGTTCATCTTCTTATGTCAGATATATCAAGTAGAGTCTTTGTCCTCATACTGTTCGGCCGTTAGTCAGTCAAGATGTTCCAATTATCGGTATCATGCCAGATATCTAGTTATTCAGTATATTATATAACAGGCTAACTTGATATTCCACTATCAACGTTATGCTGGAATCTTATGTTAAGATGGGTATCTAATGAAATAACATGCAGCAAGTACAGGATGAGCGTGAGCCGAGATTTCACAGGGTCTTCACGAGACTTCACAGCTACGGACATGACAAGCTCGTAATTATGCCAACGCTCGTCAGTATCTACACCTTGATAAATTAACATAGCTTTTTACATTTTTATAAGCTACACGTGACATCTCTCAAATGTAGGTCCCGCAATATTCCATCACCATAACCCTTCAGTGCTTTACAAACGCTACCGCACTTTAATAATTACAACACGTAACGACAAGTAATTATATACTGGACACCGCCTGAAGAAGCCGCCTGTCTGGATTCGCACTCAGCGTGACACGTGTTAGGTAAGACGCAATGCTAGCCTGACTATCCAACGGTGGCAGGACGAGGCGGGGACGAGGCGGGGACGAGGTGAGGACGAGGTGGGGACGAGGCGAGGACGAGGCGAGGACGAGGCGGGGACGAGGCGAGGACGACTCACCGTTGCTCATCGACAGGCAGGAACACATTGGGCGTAACGATCTCCTCGTCGGAACTTTCGGAAGGCGGCTGGTTGATCCAGACGTCCAGATCCAGACTGTGAAATACATCAAGCATCAAGCAAGATGTATTGCTAGTATATCACCACGTGTGCTTTCATTCCACCAATACTCGAGGTAAGGCGATTTAGGTAATTTCCAGTTTTCAACTCAGGGTGAAAGTAGCTGACTAGTAATAGCGAATTGGTATAGTTGTTGGCTGTTCAGACCATATTTGACAGAAGTAATACCGAAAGCAAATAATTCCGGTGGTCAAACTCATAACTAAAACAGGCCATTTTGCCATTTCATTTTGCCTAACCAACAGCTCCAAGTTTAGGATTTGGGGCAAGCTCATAAATTCATATTTAATTGCCCCATAATTACTGCCACTAAGAACACTAACGTTAGCATAAGGCATTCCACTATTGTGCGCTGTTTGAATTGTTACTTGTCGCCATAAAAGACCTGCTTGAATGAGCAAACGGTTGAAAGTTAAAAGAACTTACCCATCTGGTACCGGCACTTTCTTCTGAGCCTTTGGCGCGACAGGATTGAGATCGCCGGCAAACAGAGACGATACTTCATCGCCAACCTTGACTCCTTTGTCTAGCAACTTCTGGACGTACTTCATGAGTTGCACAACACAGCACGCCTGGAACACATAGGAACGAACTTCAAGTACCAGTTAACACCGATTGTTTGAGCTCATCATTTGACGGCCGATGATTCAGTCTCAATGGAAATAGTATCGGTGGTTCCATGTGGTCATGTCTATGTGGTCGCAGGATCGACATGACCTTATTCGCAAAGAGTAGGGGGTTACCCCGGGGACGTGGCTCCGCCCTTCCCTTCGTTCTCCCATCGACGCGATATGACTAGAATTGGTAAAAGCATCTTGAATATACAACAAACACAACCTAATTTAATTCTGAATCAAACTGTGTAGCCCGTAGCTACTATATATAACCGGATCTGTACACTGAGTGTTGTTCCCGCCAGACGCTACACTTCCAACCCTCCCTCCTCCCCTTCACCCCCGCCCCCACCCCGCTACACTCCCTACCCCCCCCCCCGTTCCACCCAAGCCCCCACCCCGCTACATTCCACAGCACGCACACCTACCCGTTCCTGGACTTCGAGGTCCGCACTCTGGATGAACATGGGGAGTTTCTCTGCGATGACGGCGGTCACGTCCCGGATCATGTCCTGGTCGTCCTCGGCCTCGGCGCGCTTCAGGATCGCCGAGTACAGCTTCAGGATGTTCTGGACGTAGACGCCCTGGATGTGGCCCGGCAACAGGGTCACCTTGGGGCGCAGCATGGCCTCCAGCGTCGTCCGCGGACTGCTCACGTGTCTGCCATAATCAAGAGCCCAGTGGTTGTACAGACAGGCCTGGTGATCGCCCGAGCCCTTGGTTATAGTACACAATAACTGGTGATCGCCCGAGCCCTTGGTTATAGTACACAATAACTGGTGATCGCCCGAGCCCTTGGTTATAGTACACAATAACTGGTGATCGCCCGAGCCCTTGGTTATAGTACACAATAACTGGTGATCGCCCGAGCCCTTGGTTATAGTACACAATAACTGGTATAACCAAAAGCTATGATCATAATATGTCATCTGTGAGAATAATTCTATGGTTATATTACACAATATCTGCGATAACCAGAAGCCATGTTTCATAATATACAATCACCTGTAATGAGCAGAACCCATGGTTATTCTATGATGATATTATAAAATAACTGGTGATACACAGAAGCCATGGTTATATTATGATTACATCATAAAGTATATACCTGGTGATACAGACCCATGGTTATATTATACGCTTACGTGGTGATAGCCGATAAGTTAAACAGACCTCTCAAGTTCAATACTCCCTCTATATGATATATTATACAAAATCGCTCTGCGCGCTAAACATGACTTACTCCGAGAACTCGCCGCAGATCCAGGCGGCCGCGTACAGCACCTCGCAGATGCCATTGCGCTTGGAGTTGTTCGACAGCAGGTGGGCATTCTCCAACAAAATAGCCTGAAAAAGAACCCAATATGTATACAGGCGTCCCAAAAAATCGCGTAATCAAAACCGTCTCGACAGTGATTGACAAGGGTTTATAACTTTAATCCATGATATCCCGTGAGATTTTGATGAATTTATTTAATATCACACAACATTGAGATGAAATTATGATGCTTAGGTCACGTTTGTGCAACTGACGGAAAAAATGAAATGGGGTTGGATGAAACGTGTGCCAGAGTTTAGTGCCAGAGCGTTACCCATGACTACTGATCTGCAGCGCTCAGCCTTGTTACCAACCGAGCTAGGGATGCTCTGGCACAATGTTTGCTCTGATGACCGAGCTAGGGATGCTCTGGCACAATGTTTGCTCTGATGACCGAGCTAGGGATGCTCTGGCACAATGTTTGCTCTGATGACCGAGCTAGGGATGCTCTGGCACAATGTTTGCTCTGATGACCGAGCTAGGGATGCTCTGGCACAATGTTTGCTCTGATGACCGAGCTAGGGATGCTCTGGCACAATGTTTGCTCTGATGACCGAGCTAGGGATGCTCTGGCACAATGTTTGCTCTGATGACCGAGCTAGGGATGCTCTGGCACAATGCTTGCTCGGATGACCGAGCTAGGGATGCTCTGGCACAATGTTTGCTCTGATGACTATTCTACATTCTATATATCTAGCAAAAATACGCACCATTTGTGACACAGCGAAGTGCCGGATGGCTTGCACCCGAATGGCCACGTCCAACATCTGGGAGGCGATCATCTTGCCGTGGCGAGTGCCCTCGATGCGGGTGAGTTCCACCAGAATACTGACGTACCTGTCACACACGAGAGCGAACCTGTCACCGGCCGTTTCCACTCGACGGGTCCAACACATTATGTGGTTACACATATCTCACTTTGGTGGCGATACGAACAGAAGAACACCGCTTGGACGTTTCATTGCAGGCATAGTTAATGGTTTCAAAGCCGATACATCGACAATAGATGAGGAAATGTAGGTTATTATAGGATCATACTCCGTCCCGCTTCCCCGATTTTCCATCACATTGTGTCACCGATTATCGCTCACATTGTATCACCGTATTTGTCAACAATGCTCGACACAGAATACAAGAGTATCAGAAGGAACAAACAAACAGTTGGTTTACCATTCGAAGTTCGTAATGAACTGGTAGTTGGACTGGCTGCAGATCTCGATGATCTTCGAGAGCAGCTCGTCCCTGTAGTTGGAGCCCTCCGCCTTGTCCATGTGGATCATCAGCTTCTTCACAATCTCCATCAAGTTCTTCTTCGACACCTGAACGGGGAAAAATATTGATCGGAGTAAAGCAAGGCATGCGGGCGGCTAGATAGGGCGTGATTGTAACACAGGGCAGAAGGGTTAACTCGGGATACAGGAGGGCGTAGGAAGGGCATAACAGCGGACGGAGAATAGGACACAGTTATTGTGGAGTAGACATATTCTGGTTTAATAAAATCGGACATGGCTAAATATGTCTACATTTGTGAGAAAAACCTATACCTGTAAATTAAGGAACGATTCAGATTGCCTTCTTTAATCTGTAGATAAACGACAAGTCACATCTATATACATGTACAGTGGAACCCCGCTTTAAGACCACCCCGGTAATGTGACCACCCCGCCATTAAGACCACGTTTTCCCAGTCCCGGATTTATGCCCATAATTTAACATTGGCCTGAAGCCCGCTAATGTGACCACCCCGCTAATCCGGCATTGAGACCACCAAGGCCAGATCCAACCAATCAATTTCAATGGAACTCAACCCCGCCAATACGACCACCAAAGTTAATGAGACCACCCCGCTAATGAGACCACCTTTGCTCAGTCCCGTAGGTGCTAAGTGGTCTTAATAGCGGAGTTCCACTGTACATGCATACCATCAGCAGTCAACAGACAAACAAAAAGGAGTGTCTCACCATTCCGTAGAGGAGGTCCAGGGAGCGCAGTCGTATAGACTCGTCTTTGTCGTCGAGGCACTGCAGGATGAGGTCCTTGTGGGCCTGTACACTCTTTGGGTGGGTCTTCAGGATTCTCGACATGGCCAGCAGTCCCAGGTACTTCACTGGTGAGAAAAACAGGGGTTGGGAGTCCATATTCCTACTATCACATAGTTTATACCACGGATAATCTGGACTTACACATAAGCTAGGAGGCCGAAAGTGATATATCTACCGCTTCAATGTCTAGTTTAAATCTTACCCGGAATCACATAAATTGGTATCACATGTCAATGGTAGTTACTCCATTTTAGTCTGAGGGTATTAGAGTTTTTTTTATTTATATCTATCATGACGCGAAAGAATAAAATTAATTCCATAACTACTGAAAACACACACCAGTATAAACAAAACTTACAGTTTTGATCAGAGTCCTCTATCAGAATACGGAGCTTTTGAACACAGAGCTGTAAAATATGAAAAGCTGATGTATAATACTGGAAAGATTGTATTCCACATCTAAATATATAAAGTAGTTCTGCAAGACATGGAAGAGTTTAATATTACAATAGTCAATATATAACATACTGGTAATAAAGAAATTATTCTTGGTAACGAAGCCACTGGTGCGCAATTTAACACCTACACAAATTTAAAGTGCAATGTAGATACCGGTCCATTCCTTAACATTCGAAGTAATCAATTAACAGGCTTATCATAGAGTTGCCCATTAGACTTCAACAAGGTTCAATAAACTTCTTTAACCATATTTACACTGAAAATAAACACCATTAAAACTTAAGGCCTTATTGTTACGATATGAGTTAATTAATATTATCACAGGACGAATTTTATTTAGGATCACAACACAAGGTTTAGTCTAAATTATCGTACTCGATCAACGATAAGATCATAATGTAACAAAATGTTGGAGTAGTATCGGTTTATAAAAACATGAACTATATCTGTGTCAGTAGTCGTAAATATCTTCCTTAACGCTAGTAAAGCCGGGTATACACTGACATTATGGATAGAACGGCCAGCTACCACAGGGTTAAATAACACCAGACAGTGATTGCAGACAGACTGAAGCTTTAGCCTAAGTAGTGATAATTTTACTGTGAAAGTCTGTTGCTGGTTACTGGGTTGCTTGGCGCGAGCTTCACTCAACTCAATACGGTCATATCACTAAAATGTGGAGGATCACGAGAAATGCATAGCCAGAGAAAAAGACCCTACTCTTTCGAAGGTTTCCCTAAACATTAGGCCATTCATCTAGTCACCAACCCAATTTGCAGAGGAGTTTCTATTAGAAATATAACCTATTTTTGATAAAGAAAAGCTTAAAAGAAATTGTTTAAAAACTTGTTTTAGGCTTGTGTTGAATTATTGATCAGATTTGTCTGTTGCTAAATTTGCCAGGCCTCCAAGCTTGGCACAATTAGTTGGATGTACAAAACAAAACACATGTATCTATATGCATATGGCTTTATAAGTAGCTGTACAACTGTCCAGAGAATACACCATACTGTTTCATGTGGACGCGACATAAACGTTTTTTAACACTCTTGCAGATACATGGCCTGTCAAGTAGTACAAATAACAAATCATTTTTGGTAAGGGGAAACTCCCCATTTTAAATACCAGCATTCTAAGCTTTTCACTGTTGACATTAGCTATGGATATTCCTTATTTTAAAATTCCCTGCCTGCTGGAATCTACTCCATGAAAAGCAAAAATCTAATGGAAAATGCCAGAAACGTGGATTAGTAGAATAAATCTAATCACAATTAGTGAACTAGAAAGGTAATGAATGTTTTGTACATGCAGTAGTAATGACTAATACTTAATTCTAACAATTCATGTGAACTATTCTAATAATGTTAATATGATATAAAGATTTTTTTTAATCAAAACTAATTTATAAACCTTAACCAAAAACTTCGAAACTTTGGTCAAGTTTATTCATTAATAATCAACACCAGCATTCAATAATCACAATGTTTCATGCCAGCCCTGGTGCCGGGTGCCTAGCTGTCATGAATGCTCTAGGCATGGTGCTGCATATGACAGAGGATATGAACAAAGCTCATGAAGTAAATACTCCTTCCAAACACCCACCACAAGGATTAACAAGACCGGCAGGACACAATGGCTACACAACATTGAGTACCACAGACAAAAGTGTAAAATAATTTCTACACAGAAGGCTGCTTTCCCCTGAAGTCATCTCTAAACCTGCGACACATGAAGTCGAGAAAAATTTGACCCCAGTAATTGATATACCATTTCATTAAAAAAAAAAGTATGTCGCAAAAGGCAATCATTTGATGTTGTTTAGAGATGTAATTAAGGGAAAAGCACAAACTGTATAATATATATATATATATATATATATGTCAATGTATATCTTTGTATATCAGTGTTTCCACTGAGAGTACCTGTATGGAAGCTGAATGGTTGGGAATCCCTGAAGATATAGAAATAAGTACTGTAAGTAAGTAAAAAAGAGAAAACAGTGTTAATATATTTGTGTCGGCAGCACATCACATCATGTTCGAACAAGACTTTTTGATAAATTTCTCTTTTGTTCGAAAATTAATTTGACAGGATGGGAAGTATTGTAAATCCAATGCTTCACAGTATTAAAGTAAAGTGCAGGCCACGCAAGTCAGTGAAGAGAAAACGCCTAAATGAAAGGAACAGGTGTAGGTGTACTTCATTCAGTACTGGCAGTGGAGTTGGTAATTTCATTGCAATATACGTTACTGGCACAAAAGTTCATAATGTGGCACAGACACGAACAGTCATTAACTTTATATTAGTTGTTGATGTCTTGCGCTGAAGACATAAACAAAAAATATAAGGTACCAACATTCAGTGTGCAATGAAATCGGACATGTACTATTGATATCCAAAATAGCTTGGGATGTACCTTATGTGGCTGATACATCCAACCAACATATGATATAGTGTCATCTCAATTTCACATTACATCCGATTTTTGATATTTCATCAAAACCCAATACTGGGCCAACAGGACTTTATGGTACTGGAAAACCAAGTATGATTTCCCTTCTTTCAACTGGAATACTAGACATGCTTTGAGCAAAAACAAAGAAAGGAAGGGAAACGCTACAGGCTTAAAGAATTCAGACATACTGTTAAATGAGGCTTATTTTATATAATTTAAAAGAAAGAAAACAATCAGAAGAAATGTTGAAGCACACTACACAGCAAGAACTAAGACTAAGAGGCTGACTCGTGGGCTGCACTGAAGCTTTTGATAGGAGTTATAAAAACTATGCACTACACACCAAGATGTCATTAATGGCATCCTTCTAATTTACAGATTATTGTGCAACTGACTAAAGGGAAAAATGAGGTGGCATGCACTGCAGACACAAAAATATTATATTCAAGAGTTTTATGAAGACAGAGGCTTACAATTTAATGGCTTACATTATGCAAAGAAACATAGATATAAAAAGTACTTCAGTATAGCTTATTGAAATTAATAATTATGCAAAGTAAATGTTATTAAGATTGCTGGGAAGGAACCTAATAAGGCACAGTAAAATAGGGGTCACTACCATAAATATTTACTAGGGGAATGCAAAAGTAACTCAAGGTATGAAAAAGATTATCAGGAGTCACAACGCATAGGAATATGTAAATGAAAGACACTGATATTAAAGAAACATCTATATATAAATGACATCTACAAAGAAACACAAATATCTTAAATTCATTTCAATTCAACTGCAATGGGAATTGAGTATTTCAGTGTATTTTGAAATGAATGTATTTACGAATGAAGCACACGATTATAATAGTAAGTTCAAAACCTATTCTTATATTCAAAGATGACAAGAAATATCCAATGGTTACAATAATGCCTATTACTTAGTTAACACAAATACATCACTTTTTATTTTTTTAGGTTTACTCCAGGTATGCGAAATGCGGTGGGGCAATATGTACAGCATCAGATATATTTTAACTTTTGCTACATGAAAACCCAAGTCATGACCCACCTGCTATTACTGTGTTTATGCACTCATATAGTAGTGACATCGCTGAAGTGCTGTAAGACGTAAAATAAGTTTATTAGAAAGATTTTCATTGGTGCAAGTAGCCACAAGTGTAGTCCAAATAAAGAATTTATCTTTCATCCTTTCAATACCACAAATATAGATTCCTCTATGTTCATAGTGATCTCATCTACACTTATACCTTGACATAAAATATAAGTTTTGATGGGTTACCTGTGTATAAGGTTTGTAAGTGGCTCAATGAGTTTCTTTCCTAGTCGTGGCTCCAATGGTGTTAAAGCACCGAACTGCAATAACAAACAAACTTACTGAGAAGCACAGGAGAAATATGGAGTTCAGTATATCAACATATAAATGAAAAACACAGCCTCATGCATTGAGATTGATGGACCACCAACAAGAATGTTACGATTTGTATTAGGCATGTATACCTCAAAAACTCATCTTAAATATTTGTAAAACACAGCAAAACTGATGCAGAATGTTAGTCCCTACCAGCTTAATGATCTTGATCAACACCCAATTATTGGTGGAACTGTTCATCAGCTTGAAAAACAGCGGTGCTAACGAGAGGTAGTTCTTGGGATTTTTCCGGGCCAACTCGCATATCACATTGACAGCGGCCGATTGAACACCTACACGATAATAAAATGATTATCAGTTTATTGAAACGATTATGATGGCAAATATGGAATGAGGTGCTTCTTACAAGTTTCTACACCTCAATCCAAAATAATCGTTTCAACGCCATAGCATCATAATTGTACTGCCAACATAAAAACTGCAGCAAATATGTAACTAAAAATGCAACATTATACTGCTCTATGATCTCACATACGGTACTAAAGTATCAGTGTTATGTTATTTTACGATGGCACTATTTATCCATATTTTAAACATTGATGCCACAGTTAATTTTGTTTAAAAGAGTTGCTACATGAGCCATGTTTCATTCTTTGAATTCTGTCTTACCAGCATCAGGATCTTCTAATTTCTCTTTGAGTCTGGGAAATGCAGGACGCAAGGCTTCAGGGAATCGCAGGAACACTTTGTACATTATCAACACAGCTTTCTTACGCAGGTATGGCTTTGTGGAAGTCATCTGTAAACCAGACATAAAACTGTTACATAAATTTTATTGGCATAATGTTCTATAATGCTGCTTCATAATAAATGCTTTTATACAATGCAGATGTCATATTTTCAGTAAACCGACCATTTATATCCTGTCAGCAGTATTTGTGTCATTAATGTATCATGGGCACTAAAATTACTGTTTGTTTGATCATCTTCAGTCACGACCAAGAGATAAAACAATGAAACCCATATTTTTGGCAACATTACTGCACTGATATTAACTTAATACATTGACCTTAACTTGCATATACCAGTATAATGTTGATATCACAGATGTTAACAAACCAGACAAACCAACTACATACCAGAGTCATTATATCATTGGCCAAGTCCCTGGCAAGGTCTTGTGTCAGGAAGCATGATAAACCATTGAGAGCCACACCAGCATCATGCATTGATTGACTTCCAAGATCCTGCAATACAATTTAATAACAATTTTAACAATTTAGTTCAACTTGGCTAATACCGGTATATTGTAATACATAGTTCTATACTTAGCAACTAACTTTGGTTACTGGGGCCAGCATGCCAACAAGTAAATCTTCAACAAAAATAATACATTTATATCCTAATTTATTGGCACACCATCGTCATCAACTGTTGGTAAAATGGGATAAAACACATCTGTGAAAGATTACCTTTCTTATCATGTTAGTTGTTAACATCAAGACGTCTGTGCCTTCATGGAAGCTCTGTGACGCAGCTAAATATCCAACTCGCTGTATCAGATACAAAAACATATATATTGTATGCATGTAAGATGATGTTTACAATGAATGAAACTACTTTTGCCTGAGAATACTAACTATTTCTACAGATATTTAAAAGTATAACTTGAGCTGTATGTATCAACCCTGATGCATATATCGGATCATGTCAAGTACACCTAACAGTTAAGCAAAAGTTAATGCAAGAATGTTAATCAACATCCACATATGTTACTACCTTTGAGGTGAATCTTGTTGAACTCATCACTTCTATGATATTAAAAGCACTCCAACTGATGTCATACCCCAGCATCTGCAGCTGTAAACAGAAATAAAGATGGCTGTTAACTTAGGATTTGGATATCACTGGCATAGGCATAACCAATATAACTAGACATTTTTCAATATATTTAAGTGCAATCATGCCACAGAATTGTGTGGTCTCCAATCCTCCATGATTAGAATACTAAATTTGAGATATTTTTTTGCAAGATATGCCAATTGCTTATAAGGATTATATATAAGCATCAAGAGCAGATAATTATTTTAGCATTTATGATATTTATGATATCAATAAAGTTATATAATTCTTAAAAGTACCATCAATTTACTTACATATGCCAATTTGTTAACAGCATTAGCTTTGACTGCCATATTGTCCTGTCGCAATTCTTGCTTTATTTCATCAATACATTCTGCAATGTACTTGGCCTGAAAGAAGAGTCACATTGTTCTTCATCGATTTTTGTCATTAGGGCAGAAATATAAAAAAACTTACAGGCAAATAAGTATGAACATGCAAAATGGTTGGAAGGGTAGATGTTTGATAGAGTATTGAAATGGCAATGAATTGCCTTCGACCTAACAACACAAAGATACAGTAGGAATAGGTCAAGAGGCAGGGGCAGTTTCAATTTTAGTGGGCAGATTTTCAGTTCGGCTGGCAAACAATTCTGGCTAAAACCCTGTAAAGAGGTAATCAGCCCCCCACTCCCTGCAGTATGAATAATGGTATCTTTTGTCAACAGTATTACCCATGGCACTTACTGATTGTGCCATGAGCAAATCTAGCTTTTGTTTATCAACCCATCATAACTGATTATAGATTATCCCCCTTTCCGTCCAGTATGAGTACCGTAATTTCTGGTGCATAAGTCACACCTTTTTTCATTGTGTCTGAGGGGTGTGACTTATATACTGGTGCAACTGGTGGAGTCAAGTCAAAATTGAGCACCCTGCCAACAATGACGATGGATCACTTAACTGACCAAGCCATGTGTCAGCCACTTATATAAACAATGCCTAATTGACTGTGCTGCTCCTTTGGTCGACTGTCAGCCACAGGGTGTTAAACCAATGCCGCTGCAGCTGTGCTCTGTGTACCCATCAAGGAAACATAGATCTACCAGTTCTTACAGCCTTTAACAACAAACAGTGTGGGAGCGCTGAGTTAACCGCAATTACAAGTAATGGTTAACAATGGTGGCCACATGTCAGAATATCAAGTCCAGCTTCCGCAAGGCAGAACTGTGGAATTATACCGAGACCTGCAGAGATAAACTTTGAGAGGTTTGGCTCAGACTTAGAGACTGTGCGAAGAGGGCAGTAAGTTTGTAAGATGTATAAATACAATATAATAAATCATAATAATAAACGTGAATTGCAATGGTTCATATGTGGTCTACATTTACAAATCTATGTTTTCAATAATATAATGTTATTTCAACCACACCATCATATCCAGTGCTTCTACCCACCGGCAAATCTCACAACAAAGGTGTAACTTATATATCGATGAAACTCAAGTCTAAATATTTCTCATGATTTCTAAATGGGTGCAACTTACATACGGCTGAAGTCGAAACTATTTCTCAAGATCAGCAGATGCGACTTATACACTGGTTTGACTTATGCCCCAGAAATTATAGTAGTTCTTAAATGATATATTTCTGGAGATAAATATTTTTAATACAACCTATTTTGATTGATAGAATTATTTTATAAAAGTACCTCAGCCAAAACCAGATAGAGGTAGAGTGATATAGACAAGGAACCCGAAAAAGATATGTAGTAATTATATATTAATAGTTATATAAGACATGTTTCAATTAGATGTGCCAGATTTCCTGCCACAAATAGAAATATATTTATAATGATACTGATAACTGATATTGGAAACCTGACAAAACCTTATTTCATATCCCAAGTTTAGTTTGGTAAAAGATTTCAATTAATTTTTCATTTTAAATAAACAATTGAAATGGGAACCAAGAAATGTATAAGTAAGGTAGCCTCATGAACTATATCAAAAATTACATGGTCGGTGGATGTGCAACTGGCTTGAAGTAGAACTAAACGACTGCATTGTAAAAGATTATTGTGACATTTGCTAGTGTAGTAGTGTCTAGTGATGATGGCAAATCACAGCAGATTGAACTTCACCATGATTGATATTGAATGGTAACGTCGCGTCTGAGGCAAATAATAGGAATCGAACATATCATTTCAAGGTTAGACAAATTACATTATGCACAGAATGGTTATAAATATAACGATTTGAAAGCGATGGTAGGAAGGTAAATGGGGAAAAGGAAATGTAAACAGGTAGGCAATCCACCTCAGTTTCCTTGTGATTTCGGATTCCCCGGACCATATCTTGCATGTTTTTGTCGAGGACCCGTTCAAGGGTACCCTTCACTTTTTTGAGGGCCATCTCTCTTCTTTACTTTCACTATATCCTATTTAAAATCTTTATAATGGTGTATTGCTCCTATTATTCACAGATCTAAATGAAATCTGGTTACACATCGCCCCGATGTCATCTGTCAAACCAATATGGCGAAGCGCAGACCGGGGTCATGTGACCAGTTGACGTGGAGGTGTGCGCGCCCCCTAGCGAGGGTATTCGCCCGCCTGACCGCCACTTTTCGCCCGCATATATAGGTGTTAAATATATAGATATCCTCATACTCCCCAGGACCCTGACCTTGGTTAACATATGTGAGACCCGAGGCTAAAGCATAAGAACAAAACTTAGTCTCCTTTAGCATGTTTAGGGAACACGACTGGCGTTCTTACTCTGTATAATGGGGGGGGGGGGGGGGGGTACGTATTAGGATTTTCTATTCCCAGTTCACGATAAAATGAACCCCACCCCCATCATAAACTGAAACAAGCCTCAACTTAGGGGTTGAAACACATACCCATCGTCGATGTCAGCCGGGGGAGGGGGATGCGGGTAAGGGGATGCTCCCAGATCACGAACTTAATCAATTTCTTTATCAAGTTCCCAGGTCACGATGAATTGAGAACGAAAAAATAGGGCCCCATGTCGCGTGTCGATTTTAAGAAAAGGTCCATGTCGTGTGTAGATTTTAAGAAAAGGTCCATGTCGCGTGTCGATTTTAAGAAAAGGTCCATGTCGCGTGTCGCTAAGTCTTATGTCGCATGTCGATTCTAAGACAACCCCAATGTCGCGTTGTCGATTTTAAAAATCGCCGTGTCGCCGTGTCGAAAAGGCCCCTCTGGGGCCCTAAAAATGGGGGAGGGGGGGGGGGACACGTACAAAGAAAAGGCAGATGCATGATATAAATTCAGTGGCGATTTCCCGATTCACGGCTGTTGAATATATTAACATTTCCAGTTCACGATTAATGCAAAATCTTTGAGTTGATCATGCCGGTCGGCAATACCCCATGCCCAGCTCACGAAGAATTATTTTTCTCATTCTCAGTTCACGGTGAAATGAAGAACGCATTGCCGAGGAACAGAAATGTACATAGGCACACCCCTTGCTCCCTTCCGATAGAACTATGGCTAAGGGGCGCGCGTGTGGGTATGTGGGGGGAGTTATAGGCCCACTCTTACGACCTCCACAACAACGCCGGGAGGGAGAGGCCAATTGGGGGACCCCGAACAACACAAAATAGATAGCCACAACGGCCTGAAGTGGGGAACCATTTTGTCCGACGGTCCTGGACACCTATGGTTCCACCCGCAATGATAGTTTATGGGTGATCCTGGGTTATGTAAATGAGTAAGCTACATGACCAAGACGACTGACGACCGTGTGTGTGTGGGGTGGGGGGGGGGGGGGCAGAAAAGGGCGGGGTGACCATTTTTTTGAGCGGGGAATAGATATATATATATATAGGGCCTATGATGGAAGAAAGCTGCCACGGCCCGCGTAGCCGTCTGATCAATTTAGCGGTTACGCATGGCCGGATATTCGAAAAGAGGGTTGGGTTCCTGCATATATGTGAATTTGTGTAGATTTGGTTCGGACGACGAGCAAGAGTTTGAGGAAATGACGACGGACTAGCCCAGTAGTGCTGGCGCCCTCTATCGGAGATCACTGGAGCCACTGACACCGGAAGTCGTCGATCGGCCTGGAACAGCAGAGTCGGCGAAATGCCACGTCTCTAATGAAAATATTTAAACCCTTGTCATAACTATTTCGTATGCTGATACATCATGACACAAGAGAAGGCAAAGCAAATGAAGCAACCGCTGCCAAGCGGTCCGTCTACGCTCTGCTTTAACAAGGAGGTGTGTGCGCTATTCTATTCGCAAGCCAACACTATGCCCCTGACTTGGCCGCTTGCGACTCGAGACTCAATTCACTTGTCACTTAATTGTCTTGAAATCAAAGTTGACGTCTTGACTCTTGCCTTGAGACCTGTCAGACAGTCAGTTGAACCTTGGAAGTCATACCAGTGCTTTGTGAATCTCTGCTAAAACTGAAAATAAGACAGAGCCTTGACATTGCATTGAAAGAAGTGTAGGCCTACATAAACTTTGGCGCAAGTGCCCCCAGGCAAGCCCGCTTCTCTAGGGGCACAACGGTAACAATGTTAAAATCCTTCTGCGTTAGTAGGGAATCGACTGTAGCTTTTATTATAATGTGGGCGTGTACAATAATAGTGCTTACGTATTTTATATACCTTGTTCTATCTTCTGACATCAAGAAAGTGTGTCAACACTAGATTGTTCCAAGCATATTTTCGCGAACAAATGTTGGAGCATGCGACTTTTCCCTACCAACCGCCATGCGTATGCAGCGCCACCTGGTGAATCCTGCCACCATTTGAAGCATTTGTAGCCTGGGTCCCAAAGTTTGTAACAGTCAATGGCCTGTGAAAGAGGGCGCTGCTGTTGTCCTTAAGTTCAAAGTGAGTGACTGACAAGGCCCTCTAGCCGAGAGTCGTATTCTAACGGAGAGGAGGAACCAAGTCGCATTCACAGGTACCGGCATCCGCCAAAAAATAATATGGCGGATGGCTGGTAGGAAACAGTTGTGTGCTCCAACATTTCTTCGCGAAAATATAATCGAAACAACTTAGTGTCGACATACTTTTTTGATGTCAGATAATAGAACAAGGTATATAGAATACGTAAACACTATGATTGTTCCAGCACACATTATAATAAAAGCTACAGTCGATTTCCTACTAACGTCGAAGGATTTTAACATTGTTACTGTTGTGCCCCTAGAGAAACGGGCTTGCCTGGGGGCACTTGCGCCAAACATAAACTGAGTTATTTCAGTTATCACCTGATTGATAAATAGATCTAACCAGTTGTCATAAAACAAGGTTGCACTCCTGTTTTTTTTTGCATAATTTTTCTATTTATAAATATTATTCTTATGATATCTTTCCAGTATAGGTGATGAATGATCAGATCAGGTGACAAAGAATTAAATTGGGATAAGATAAAAGGCTACCCGATAGCTCAGTGGGTTAGAGCGCTTTTTTAGTTTTTATTGATGCTTTGACAAGTACATATCATTTGTGATATGGAGTTAGATATGCCTGCAGTTTCTACCCAACATGCCTAATATGATTAATATCCAGGATATTTGGTATTTAAAGTTAATTAATACCTAGTGGCAAGGCATTGGGTGCTGTATCTGCAAGAAAGAATATCTGGGGGAGGGAGGGGTGGGGAAGGGTATGCTAGGCATGTGGTGTGGTATATATTTTGAATGGCTGACGCTGTTCTGCATATCTTTTAATTACATTATACATTGCAATCAATTATAATTTATGCTTTGTGTAACTGCCAGTAATGTTAATAGCACAGGTTAGGCATTAATCATATTGACATTGAATAATCTGCATCAGCCAGGGTTCCCACAGGTCAAACAGGAAAAATGGTGAACAAAATTCCCTGCAGGAAAAAAAATCAGGGAATTTCACTTTCAAGACCAAATCAGAGACAAATTAAGGAATTTCAGAAGCCTAGATCACATTTTGGTAACTGTTCCCATTACTAATATCTGGTAGATTAAGAATTCCCTGCCTTACATAGTTATTAATATCATAATATATAAATGGTTATTAATATTCTAGTATGTAAATGGTTTTTAATATTCTAATATGTAAATAGTTATTAATATTCTAATATGTAAATGATTTTAGGTATGATCTTATATACTTATGCAATGGCACATGTATGACATAAGTGCTCTTGCTATAATTTAAGAAGTTCATACTCTAAGAATCTACATTGAGACATAGGCTGTGAACTTTTTTCAATTCGTTGTTCACTTTGTGTCAAAAGCAATTTTGACCTAATTTACTACTGGTAAGTTTACATACAACCAAAAATGTAGAAGTTGTCACGGTTAGCAAGCCATTTTTACTGACAGAAGTTGAAAACTTCTGTCAGTATAGTACTATGTTCGGTTTGTAAATTAGTTTGTCTGTTTGTTTGTTTGTTTGTCATCGCATTGTAGGGCGCATCGTTACATGTAGGAATGTTATATTGCACCTAGAGATAGATATGAAAAATTGTGAGGCTAAGTTTGTTAACGGTGTATGTAGGTCAAAGGTCAAGGTCACAGCGATTTTTTGAAAAAATAACGTAAAACGCTCATATCTCCGTTAATATTAGAGCTAGAGACGTCGGATAAGTTTCATAACGTGCTACTAGATACGGCGCAACTTTCGTACATTGTCCACTTTTTGACGCGTCATACTAATTTTCGAGGAAAACGTCGTTTTATGTTTTTCGAAAAACGCAAAATATTACCTTGAACGGCTTTTCTATAGTTTGACTCATTTCAGTTGAAGATATCGCTCTATGTCTGTAACATGTCATAGAAATATGGATGATGATGAGTTTTGTGAAATCTGAAATTTCGCGGATACGTACTATGACGTCACGGTGACGTCACTTCCGGTACATTAAAAAAATCGTCAAAAATCGGAAAAAAATCTCAAAAAATTGCGAGTAGACTCATCTTGCGGCAAATGTGGTCCCATGTTTGCTTGTAACATAAAAACGGTATGTTCCTATCTTACTTCCGATTCTAGAGCTGGCGCAAAATTCTCTATGGGAATCTCCATGTTAAAAACCTCTATCCTTTATCATTACAGTCACATTTTGTCGCATAATTCAGAAGTGCCTTTTTCAAACAGTACGCAAAAAAATTTACGTACTGTAAGACGGTACCCAGCAGATGTTGTCCATTGTCTGTGTGATTCGACCCGGAAATGACGTCACAGGAAATTATCAAATATTTCCTCATTGTGAAAGATAGGGATTTTTGGCGTTTGCAGGGGTTCCCACGGGCGTCCTATTGAAGCCATCACTCTCATGTTTTCAGTTGTAGATGGATACTAGTAGGATGAGCTATTACCGATAAACGCGCCGACATAGCCCGGTAACTTTTCGGTATATAGTCGAACGCGTTTAACATAGGACCCTATGGAGATAATCAAACTTCCTTCAATATTACGTACTTCCGTTTGAGCGATCTCACTCTGCTTCACCACGGTGCGAGATGGGGACGAGTACAGGAGACTCAGGGTAGGCTGACCGCAAACGCGTGTCTCAGTTTCGTTTCCATGGCAACCGAAGATTTTCCCAATGATAAAGTATACAAATTTCCTCTAATTTAGAAAATTCGTCAAAAATCGGAAAAACTAACTAGACATTCGATCTTTGCGTATAATGGTAGGGAAGATATGTCTCCAGATTACTGTTGGCAGTAAAGCATTATTATCTTTTACATCTTATCTCCAGATTCTTTTCTTCGTCTGCTCGTTTTTCATTTATCCGCAATGATGAAGAATAGCAATTTTCGGTAATTAGGTGAAGATATATCTGAAGGACTAAGAGACCTACCGCCGTTCTAATCAATGTTTTGGATTGAGGGCGCAAATGTTTGTGTTTAGATATTTAGGCGTTGCCGTGCGTCATGCCATGACGTCACCATGACGTGATGACGTCATAATTGTATAAACTCTATTACTCAACTATTATCCATCATAGCGACTTGCGGTTGATTTGACGCTGTACCTTATATCAAGGGACAACTGCTGCACCGCGTAACTTTTTTGCGGTACCGAAACGTGTGCGTCAAAACTGACGTCCACCTCGCGTTAAACGGCGCATTGATCTTCAAAGGGCCATAACTCTGTTAATATTTGAGCTAGGGAGCCCAGATTTGGCATGAAGCGAGAGGTATGGTAAATGGCGATAGAATTGCTCTAGGACGCTTAGTTTGGCCGCTAGAGCGCTCGCAAGAGGTGCATCCCCCTTTGCTGAAGCTCCCATCCATTATGAGTCAACGGCGATATCGACCGGCAATGCCTCTGCTTTGCGATGGCCGCCGTTTCCTTAATAGCGACGCTAGAGAGTCGGGACTGGTTTCAAAGGACGGGCAAACGTCGACTTTGGTGAGGAATCCGCATTCGCTTCTAGCCTAGCACGCTTAGTTTTGACGCTGAAGGGCTCCGTAATTTAGCAATGATGAGTCCGAGAACAGGCATTAGGGCGGGACGAAGCACACGTAGAAAGTCGGGATTTGGCCGAATTCACTCAAAATGGCGCCCTCTATCTGGGAAAACAGCCCGCGTTGAACAGCAGCCGTTAGATTGTGCTCATCCAGCATCCGCATCGTAGAGGTCCAATTTGGGCCAAATTGCGCTTTCAGCGAGCCCAATACGGCTATCAGTGGGCAGTGTGGGCTAGAACGCCTTCGGATATCGGCATTATTGAGCCCAAATTGGCCATTGAAGGCCATGTTTAGCCCAAATTGGCCGCTGAAGGCCGTAATTATTCCAATTTGCCCGTTTATAGCGCTATTTAGCCCACGTTGTTTGTTCAAGGAGCTGTTTAACCCAATATGCCCACTGAAGGCATCATGTAGCCAGCATGAGGCAAAATCAGCTTATAGTATATGTGTTTCTGCATGTCATCGCCTGTGCCATAGTTTCGGCGCATAAATGGTGAAATGAAGATGAAGTCACATCTGTCAGTACCTCAGCCTACGGCTGTCTTGTTTTAATATTACCATGTTTTTATGCAAAATAGACACAGTTAAAAACCATATCAGTAAAAATGGTAAGGCATTAATTACTGATTCAATATCTGAGCAATGTTTTGACTGTTTCGTTAATTTATATATTTCACTATTTGGCTGCAAATAAGATATCTAGCAGACAGTTATATTTTCAGAGGACGCAAAATTACGACTAAAAGAGGGCAATTTGTTGTCTTGTGAGTTCTAAGGCTGTAGTTAGAATTGTGTGCCAAGTCAAGAAATGTTCCTCGCATTGCACTGCTGTGGGTGATTTGTGGGAAACAAAATTTGTTCCCAAGTAGAACGTTGCATGCCTCCTTCAACAAAGTTGTCACTTGAACCTTACCTTGAGGAATTTTAATTAATCTGGCTATTTGTGTATTGAAATGTGTGCACCATTTGTTAAATACATAATCCTTGGTATAATCCCAAAAGACTTCACGTCCTTCACTGCGTGATGATTGTAATCCTGGGGGGGTACTTAATATGTTGCTTTGGGCAGGGAGGTTCTGCGGTAAAGCACCCTTTTTCACCACCAAAATCCACTCGGTCGGGTTGCTTTACTGCCAAAATCCATTTGGTTGGGGTGCTTTACCACCAAAATCTGCTCAGTCAGGGAGCTTTACTGCCGAAATCTGCTCGGTTGGTGTGGTTGGGGCATTTTACTGCCAAAATCCACCCATTATACAGCTGAAATCTACTCGGAAGGGGTATTTGTTCACAGCAAACCCCTGCTCTATGCATGCATATCATTTGAGCCCACCCCATCCCTGGTCGCAAGTTTTCAAAAATTGTTCTATAGCTGTGTTTCTTATTTAACATAAATGTCCGCTCCCTCAGGCATCAAGGGCCATCTGCAGAACCCCCCCACCAGAATTGTATAAGAGTGCTGCCCAATAATTAAGGGCTATTATTTGGTTTGTGCGGCTACAAGGGGAGGGTGAACGCCACATGTTTTTTAGTTGCTCAGGGAAACTTTTAATGGCTCAGGTAGAAGTCAGGGAAAAATCAGGGAATTCGTTTTTGTGTTTCCTGTGGGAACCCTGATCAGCCCCCCTCTTCATTATTCACCCTCTAGCACTAGCAGTCCTAAGCTGGCAATGCAATTGGCGGGCTGTTGGTAGATAGCAGTAGCTGTGAGCCTTTTGGTCCTATGTGACAGAGCAAGGCTCTGGTCAGGTCCATATTGCCACTGAACAACCGACTGGCAAAGGTCTCTATTTTTCTTTGGTCCTCATGATCATTGACATATGGGCCAATTTTAAATATAGGTGACAAATCCAGTAAAGACATGAAAATTACTTTATCTATCATTGGCTGAGGTAGGCTGATTTACATAATAAATAAAGAATTAATATGATACCAACTTGTGCAGCACTTGTATTGATAAATAAAATAATTTTGCTGTACTGTGCAGTATGTGTTTCTTTAACAAATTTTGATGGTTCTTCTGTTTAAAACTATATAATTGTTTCAGGAGTTCATGAGGTATGGCTTCAACGTGGAGCAGTTTGTTGTGGAGTGCAGACGGCGGGTCCCTCTGGAGACCCTGCGTGATGACCTGGGGGTCTACCTCAAGATCCTACAAAGTGCCATGATCGAGCTCATCAACAAGGACTACGCGGACTTCGTTAACCTATCGACGAACTTGGTTGGACTGGACAAGGCCATTAACAGCTTGATGTACCCGCTGAACCAGTTGAAAAGCGAGGTGCTGGTTGTCCGAGGGGCTCTGGACGACGCCATTCGGGCCATCGATGACAAGATGCTACAGAAAGCCGAGATCCGCGAGAGAAAGTCTTGCATGAAGAGGCTCATCAACATCTTGCAGTGCGTGCAAAAGATGGAGTCGCTGCTGGGCATCGGAGAGACTGGGCAGCAGGAAGACCACGAGTCCCAACAACAGAGGTCGGACACGGACAGCAGTGGTCGCCTGAGCGGCCCGCTCATCGAGAGGGTGGCTACGGAGTTCAACAAGCTACAATTCTACGTGAATAAGAGTCGAGGTCTGCCGCTGGTGGAGGACATCAAACCTCGTATCGCCAGTATCACGACCACGCTGCAGTACGGACTGGAAGGCTCCTTCAAGGAAGGACTCGACTTGGGCAACACGGAGATACTGAGGCAATGCCTGAGGACCTACGCCACGATCGACAAGATGCGTGATGCGGAAAACCTATTCCGGCAGTTCGTGGTTAAACCCTACATGGAGGACACCATCACGGAACAGTTTATGGCCGGCCATCCCCAGGGCTTGCAAGGCATGTTGGCGGTGGTTTTGGAATTTATTCCCACTCATTGCAAGAAGCTCAAGCATGTGACTTCGGGGTCAGCGCACGGCGGTGGGGAAGTTGTACGAGGCTACGATTTCCTCGTGAACTCTGTCTGGCCTGAGATCATATCCAACGTCGAGGCCAGAGTCCCCTCAATTTTTGCCCCGGGAAACCCCAACGTGTTCCACGACAAATACCTGATTAGCATGGATTTTGTGGAGAATTTCGAGAGGCAATGCGGCTCGCAAGCAAGCGTGAATCGACTTCGCGCCCACCCCAGCTACAACACATTCATGTCCAAGTGGAGCTTGCCAGTCTATTTTCAGATCCGGTTCCAGGAGATCGCCGGAGCCTTCGAGACATGTCTGACTAGTGCCTTCAACCCGGCCTCCGACACGACTCTCTTCCAGCTACATGCCACACATTGCCTCTGGGGATGTCTGCACCGCTGTTGGGAGCAGGAAATCTACCTTCAGCCGCTCTGTCACCGCTTCTGGAAGTTATCTCTGCAACTCATGTCACGCTATTCCACCTGGGCCACCGAAGTGTATGACACGGAGGTGCAAAGTAAGAAGGAATCTGCGGCTAAAGCCGAGCCGGGCCTTCCCCGTAATGCCTCGATGCCGGCCCTGGGGGCAGCGCTCGACCAAGTGGGCGGCGCAGCCAACGGGGAGGGCCTTCAGCGGAAGGAGACGATGGCCGTGTTACCGAAAGTTCCCGAGGTGACCGTCGCTCAGGTTGTGGCCCTGATCGCCGATGCTCAGATGCTCGCCGTCATGCTGCCGGACTTCTTCTCTGAGTCGGTGAAGCCCCACATGGTGGCCTTAGGTCTTACCAACCTGGACGTGCTGGAGGAGAGCCTGCAAGAAGCCAGCGCGGCCATCACGGGCCATATCCCACTGTTCGGGGACAGTCTGGCGGGGGATATGACTGAGCAATGCTGCGCACCGCTCAGGACCGTCAGCGACCTTCCTCGACTCTACCGCCGCACCAACCGGGACGTGCCAAGCAAACCTTCGGGCTACGTGGCCACTCTAGTCAAGCCGGTCAAGCAATTCCTGCGCGAGCACAAGTCGGCAGTGTCTGAGGACATCCAGCAACAGTGGCTCCGCCAGGTGGTCGTTGCCGTCGCGTCTCACTACTTTACCGTGACGTCAGACGTCCTGACGTCTGTGAGGAAAATGGAAGAGTCCCTCAAGCGGCTGAAGCGTGGCAAGGCGTCCGCCGGGTCACAGGGTATGAGTGACGATGACAAGATAAGACTTCAACTGTACCTAGACGTCAAACAACTTGGTAGTGAAATTGAAAGCTTGGGCTTGGAAGTGTCATCTTTGGAAGCGTATAGCAAACTTGTCGAACTGGTCGAGAGTGCCAAAAATGGCAATGGATCGACATGATAATTGTTTGCATAGCAGAAATCTCTTGAAAACATTTGTTCGTATGTAAAATAACGTTGGCCTGCCGTTTGCTCGTCGCCATGGTGTTAACGGATGGATTTACAATTGTTTATGTTACAAATGTGTAAAGGCGGGTTAGAGTTGGGGGCACCTTTTTGAGTTAATGAACTGTGGGTTATGTACTTTGTAAAGAGGTAAACAAGGCACCCATTGGGCAAGCCGTTGTTAATCGACTATTTATATTGGTTTCATTTGATTGGTTTATCAAGTACGAAAGTTGACCCATGGCGTTGGCTTGTAATGACCTTTCATGGAAGTTCTTGAATCAAAGGATGGAGGTTTGTATTACGGGAAGTGTTCCACCGAGTATGAGAGCGTAGCAAGTACTTTGTGCGATTACCTACCTTGGTGATTGCTGGGTCAGTTTCCAGTAGACTACCCAAGGCTTGCAGTGGGATTAACGGAAGAGGCAATCCACCATCAAGCGGCTGAATTCGCTGGCGAATGGCTTCATGATGTGATACGATATGGAACCAAGGCCTAACGAACATGATTTCAGGTTCTATTTATTGCAAGACTAATATTTGTACAAAAGGGGAAATACAGTTTTTTTTTTACTAAAGCTGCTGTGTCCTGTTTTACTTGCTTGTGTATTTACAAACTATTGGCCTTGAAAGGTCGGCTTACGACGATCCTTACTGTAGTTACCGGTACTTCTATAAACTACATCGTATTTTGTCATTATTTTCAATCTCTCAAAATAACTTCGATGAAACAAAAAAAAAGGCTCTCCGGAGGTCCGTATTTCAAGTAAACCTGCAAAATTTGACGAATTGTATCAAGAATAGATGCCATAAATATGGCACTTACATAATTAACACCTTTACGTGAATGCATTTCTTAACATTTAAAATGTAAATATCAACGACGAGACCGTAAACAAACTTTCTTGTTTCCAACAAACCCGAACCTGACGTACCTTCACGGTATTGCCCAATATACAATTGTTCCCTAATGCTCAAATCTGTTATCGGCATCTACCTGCAGAGCCGATACGCACTCCACGGGGACTTACCGCCGTCCTGACACTGGTGTTATCGTCTATACAGTCTGTCACCCAGAGGGTCAGACCGTGTAGCTATAAGGGCCGCCCGGGGTCGTACCGCCGTTCAGACACTGTGGTGTTATCGTCTATACAGCCTGTCACCCAGAGGGTCAGACCGTGTAGCTATAAGGGCCGCCCGGGGTCGTACCGCCGTTCAGACACTGTGGTGTTATCGTCTATACAGTCTGTCACCCAGAGGGTCAGACCGTGTAGCTATAAGGGCCGCCCGGGGTCGTACCGCCGTTCTGACACTGGTGTTATCGTCTATACAGCCTGTCACCCAGAGGGTCAGACCGTGTAGCTATAAGGGCCGCCCGGGGTCGTACCGCCGTTCAGACACTGTGGTGTTATCGTCTATACAGCCTGTCACCCAGAGGGTCAGACCGTGTAGCTATAAGGGCCGCCCGGGGTCGTACCGCCGTCCTGACACTGGTGTTATCGTCTATACAGCCTGTCACCCAGAGGGTCAGACCGTGTAGCTATAAGGGCCGCCCGGGGTCGTACCGCCGTTCTGACACTGTGGTGTTATCGTCTATACAGTCTGTCACCCAGAGGGTCAGACCGTGTAGCTATAAGGGCCGCCCGGGGTCGTACCGCCGTTCTGACACTGTGGTGTTATCGTCTATACAGTCTTGTCACCCAGAGGGTCAGACCGTGTAGCTATAAGGGCCGCCCGGGGTCGTACCGCCGTTCTGACACTGTGGTGTTATCGTCTATACAGTCTGTCACCCACAGGGTCAGACCGTGTAGCTATAAGGGCCGCCCGGGGTCGCACCGCCGTCCTGACACTGGTGTTATCGTCTATACAGCCTGTCACCCAGAGGGTCAGACCTTGTAGCTATAAGGGCCGCCCGGGGTCGTACCGCCGTTCTGACACTGTGGTGTTATCGTCTATGCAGTCTGTCACCTAGAGGGTCAGACCGTGTAGCTATAAGGGCCGCCCGGGGTCGTACCGCCGTTCTGACACTGTTTCGCCATCCTTCATGCTGTCGTACACCCATTCCTGCGTCACCAAATGGAACTTCTTGGAACGCCGTCTGTTTACCTCTCGCAGAGACGTGACCCTATCTAGATTCCTGGAAACGATGAAAAGTCGATTACAGACTGGTACGTGGTAGAACAGTTTTTGAGGAACGGACGTATGCTTTACCAACAGAAGATAAATAGAATCTACCTTGAAAAAAAAATGATCTAAAATAACTTCATTAAGTATTTTGCTTACCTGAATTTGTTTAATATCAATATTCTATTCCATAAAAGTGAGATCATACAGTACAGTGGTCCTTGCATTAAGACACTCCGTGGGTACAATTGAGGAGTGTATCCTTGTGCAACCTACACACGTACCAGGTGGTCTATATGGTCTGGCAAAATTAACACTTCTTACTTTAAGTGAACTAAAGTAAAACAATTCATTACTTTAGTCCACCACACCATTGTGTATTTTCGGGTCGAGATTTACAATTTTTAATTTAGTAAACAGAAGTAAAATTATGCCATGCCAGGCCACCACCACGTTGTCTGTTTGGTCAGACAGAGATTCCTACTTTAGTAAATCGAAGTCACCAAATTCCTTACTTTGAGTCGACCACCACGTGCGACACGGAGTCGTCCAGTGTCGTGGAGAGGGTGGCGCCGTAGAAGCGAAGCTCCAAGGCCACTAGCTCCAGCGTGCTGTCTCGAATATGTGTGGAAGGCTCATTCAGCTCTAAATTCTGGTCCAGGTAACATCTACAGTTATTACAGTAAAGGCGTTTTAGTGTAGTAACAAATGGGACGATACAGGTACAGTCGCAGGCTTTGTGGGAGCGAGTGAGAGATTTGCTAACCTTTAAGGATAGCCCGTAGAACCACTTAAAAATTATCTGACATCTCTTACAAATACAGTACTTTCATACTGAAATATTCATTATTCATGTCATTATGATGTGCATGATTTATAAATGCCATGACATTAAATGTAACTGCTATAAGCGTATCTCACTTGCAAAGCCTGAAGAGACCCAGCTGGGAGTCATCGGAAAAGTAACGCATCTCTATGTCTGCGATGTCTTCTGAGGATACCGGAACAGCAGCTCCCTGTGTCAAGTTTGTTTATCAATCAGCCTTGAGCGGTCTCACAAATATACTTCAGCACACGTGTAAGCTAGGCCAGGACATTAGAGGCTATAGTTCACCACACCACACAGTGGTAGACGAATTTTCTGATTCTATCAAGCTCCACCAGGGGGGAAAGGTCGATATGTGAGTCCATATTGGCGCCACCCCACGGAGGTTGTCATGGAGGCTCAGTGGATCAAGTTTAGCGGTTTTTAGGAATTAGTTACCTCAAAAGCAATGTCGTAAATATGGTTCTTAGAATCCAATTCCAAGACATGCTTCAACCCAATAACTCCATCCCAAGACATGCTTGAACCCTATAATTCCATCGCAGAAAACTTTTACATATTCTAGGGCTTTGAAAATGACAAATCCATATTAAATTAACGCCTGTTGATTTGGTCAGTACCCGAACAAAACCCACGAGACATTGATATCCAATTTTAACGAATAACTCACCTCCTCGTCGATTCTGCCAAACGCCTTTTTCATGTCGTCCAGAGAGGCGTAGTCGCAATAACTGTCTCCATAGGAGTCATACAACAGGGCAAATTCGGCAGCCGTCTTAGGCGAAGTATGCATCATGTCACTGGGAACCCTGGAGAACAACAGTGTGCTATATACCTCACAATAACCTCAACTTCTGAGACAGATACTGACGATATCAGCTCCCCAAACCTGATTGCCATGCAGTGTGAGTACCAGGTACTTATCATGTATGTACGTATATAAATATATTAATTAATATATTAAGTCTTTTGGTAAGTTGGTTTTAACTCGGGATAGTTGAACCCATATAACGATATATAGCCCTAACGGGGAACGGTCAAGGTGCATTTCCCTTAGAGTACCTTCCAGAATGTACACATACCCCCACAGGTGGGGATCGAACCCCCAGACACACAGTCGATAACCATCAGCTAAGCCACAAGGTAACGCCTAGTAATCGTTTGATGTTAGACGTCGAACAAAGAAATAATCATCGAAGCAAAACAACATTTTACAGCTATAGTTCAGTGCTGTTCCAATCATTAAAACCAGACCCTTATCATGACATTACGTGTAGATGTGGCTTAATACACAATATATCCATACCAAGGCAATATCCTCTTGGCGTCTGCACATTTTAGGAACCAGTCTGCCTTGACCACATCGCAGACACCTTTACTGATGATGTTCTTCACTTTGATTCCTTGTTTGTCCGCTATGACGCAGTAGGTATCGGAACCTAGACAATAATCACACTAATTAAATGATTATCTGACCGGTAAGACGCATCAAACCTTATATTGCGAGAAAAGACTGAATTAAGATCAGATTTCTTAAATTCAGATTACGCGTCTCTCAAACTCGGTAATAATCTTCCATACATACGAACCAGCTCGATCCATAGCAACGATTGAGACAATATGGCACTCTTAGTTAACAAATTTCAATGGACTGATTTGAGGATAAAGTAATAACATATATACCGGTTTATATGTTCATATACACTTCCCAAAACCGAAAAGAATAGTAAATGAACCGCACACCAGGAACGAATATACTGAGTTAACTTACCCGGATTTTGGGCTATGGAGCCTCCGAATTCAATGATCTTTTTCTCAATGTCGGATTTCGGACACTTGCTGGGCCCATTTATCACACAAATTTCCTTATCCGCAAAAATCTCGGAAACCTGCAGCGATACCAGGTCCGAGACATAACTGTTAATCTCAGCACTTTAAAGTAAGACATGTACTCATACAATCATACTTCGCAAATAGATACGTTCATTGCTAATACCTAACTACCATGCAAATTTAGTCAATGACACACGTTATCTAATGTAGACGACTGGAAACTTGATTTGCTTACAGACAGAATAATAATAGAAAGCTGACTTTATTGGGATACAGGCAGAATAATAATAGAAAGCTGACTAAATAGGGTTACACACAGAATAATAATAGAAAGCTGACTCAATTGGATTACAGACAGAATACTAGAAAACTGACTGAATTGGGTTACAGACAGAATAATAATAGAAAGCTGACTCAATTGGATTAAAGACAGA
Organism: Arenicola marina; assembly: GCA_964019135.1. NCBI lineage: Eukaryota > Metazoa > Annelida > Polychaeta > Arenicolidae > Arenicola > Arenicola marina. The sequence goes on along the minus strand of OZ025249.1, from coordinate 29,854,856 downwards.
ATAATAAGAGAAAGCTGACTTAATTAGGTTACAGACAGAATACTAATAGAAAGCTGACTCAATTGGATTACAGACAGAATAATAATAGAAAGCTGACTTAATTGGGTTACGGACAAAATAATAATAGAAAGCTGACTTAATTGGGTTACAAACAGAATAATATCAGAAAGCTGACTTAATTTGGTTACAGACAGAATAATAGAAAGCTGACTTAATTGGGTTACAGAAAGAATATTAATAGAAAGCTGACTTAATTTGGTTACAGACAGAATAATAATAGAAAACGGACTTAATTGAGTTACAGAAAGAGTAATTATCATAGAAAGCCACCAACCTTGGTTACCGACGAGGCATCGACGCCCTTGAACTTGGCCATCACCGTTGGGCGCACGTGGCTTGTAACGATCTTGCGCCGTTTCTTCGGCGCGCCTCCGTCTTCCTCGTCCATGTCCACGTGACCCCCCGTCAACTTCCCGGCCGACTTCTGCAGACACACGGACACACGGCTTCTTATAGAACGGCATGATAGAACCTAATAATCAGTGAATCATATCATCTTCTGCAGCTAAACTGGAGCTCGAAAACCACGAAGGGCATTTTCATACCCGCAGAAGTTCCTTTGCGATAGGATGTGTATATGATATAGAAATTGTTGTCCTTCCTGCACATGTATTCATAACCAAGTGTGTTTTATCACCGTGTAAAGTACGCAATCAATTATTAAGAACCAAAAAACCAGCGTGACACACGACATACATAATTTCCGCAATACCAATGTCACCGCAGATTTTTGACAGTTACCTGCGTGGTAACGTTATCATTCGCCCTAATTGAAGAAACAATAATTGTGTCTACCTGCTGCAGATCTTCCAATTCCGTTGTCGTCATGCAATCATACCACTTCTTGTCTTCTCGGATCTTTTCCACGCGCGGAAATCGAAGGGTACATCCAGTCTTGTACTGGTCGCTCGCCGTTATTTCGGCCGCTTTTATCTTTAAAATGACAAAAAAAGAACACATGAAATATGACAAAAAATTATTTTCAAATCAAAATCTAATTTAAATGGATGGTGCTCCATAAGAAATTGGTGCCGTTCATTTACTCTTCTCTCGAAAACCTTAAACTCATATTTCCATTCACAATCCTTAATTCAAGCGTGTTTTAATTTAAATGGTTGGTAATATATGCTTCTAAAAATGCCTCAAAGCAACTATATTAGCTGAAATGCGATTGATAACACAGTGGTGTAAATTGACTTTATTGGAAACCATGAAATCTCTATTAAATTGCAAATAATTAGTTTCTTTGCAAAATGAGGTACATCATGCCTTTAATTCACACAGAATGTCAACACAGACTACCGGGTACCTGTAGAATGGTAGACTTAGCCGGTTCTATGAATCCGTCCGGTCGCTGCTTGAGTCCGGCGGCCAGCTTCAACCAGGGAGGCGGGTTCTTCTTGTTGAAGAGCTGCCAGTTATCGCCCACTTTATAGTTGAAATCGTACAGCTCCTTGCGAGAATATCCGGAACCAACCTAACAAATTAAGGTAATGTTGAATCAGTCAGAACAAGGCATGAAAAGAATACTTAGGAGAGTACGCGGTCCACGCGGGAGTACAGTTCATCATTCCGCATGGGAGACTAAATAAATCTACATCTACATAAATTATATATTTTTGAGTAGGTACGTTGGTTAGTATTACCGGGTCAGGTTAAAACATGCCTCTTCTTCAGTTTATGACTCCTGGCTACTCCTGGGTTGCATTAGTGTAGCATGTATTTTGTATTTTTTTTTAAGTTTTCGTATAAATATATATTATACAATGCACCATATAGTAGAATACAATGCGTAGTATATCGGTTTGTCTTGCTGGCATCCGGTCGTCTAGACAGAAGGAGTTAAATGCGTAGCAGCACACAATGTCAGTGGCTAAGCCGGCACGAGTGAACTCCTTGCAGAAGAAGTGAGTTCAATGTGACTGACTAACCTTGCAGAAGAAGTGTTCAAGGTTAATGACTAACCTTGCAGAAGATTTGAGATCAAGGTGACGGACTAACCTTCCAGAAGGAGCGGGTTCAATGTGACTGACTAACATTGCAGGAGAAGTGGGTTCAAGGTGAATGACTAACCTTGCAGAAGTGGGTTAAATGTGACTGACTAACCTTGCAGAAGAAGTGAGTTCAAGGTGACTGACTAGCCTTGCAGAAGACGTGTTTAAGGTGGATGACTAACCTTGCAGAAGATATGAGTTCAAAGTGACTGACTAACCTTCCAGAAGGAGTTGGTTCAATGTGACTGACTAACCTTGCAGAAGAAGTGAGTTCAATGTGAATGACTAATCTTGCAAAAGATGTGAGTTCAAGGTGATTGACTAAACTTGCAGAAGAAGTGAGTTTAAGGTGAGTAACTAACCTTGCAGAAGATGTGAGTTCAAGGTGACTGACTAACCTTGCAGAAGATGCGAGTTCAAGGTGACTGACTAACCTTGCAGAAGAAGTGAGTTTAAGGTGACTGACTAACCTTGCCGAAGAAGTGAGTTTAAGGTGACTGACTAACCTTGCAGAAGGTGTGAGTTCAAGGTGACCGACTAACCTTGCAGAAGGAGCGGGTTCAATGTGACTGACTAACGTTGCAGAAGAAGTGAGTTCAATGTGAATGACTGACCTTGCAGAAGGAGTGGAACTCAGTCGGCTTGCCACCGTCCTCGGGTGGCACGGCCACGGCGCACAGGAAGTGCGACATCAGCCGGCTGCGCGACCCGGACCCGAAGAAGCCTCCGACGACGAGGACGTCGAGTTCGTCCATCAGACCCCCGACGTACTCGGGCTTGACCTTGTACCAGCCGCCCTTGCGCGTGTTGGGTTTGTACACGGACTCTGGGTCCTTAACCATGATGCCTTCTTCACGGGTGTCGATGGCGTCGTTCAGCGCGTCCACGCAATCCTGCCTTCAATTCAGGAAACCAGTATGATAACGGTAGGCTGCTATCGCTTGAAGCAAACTCTTTTCATCAACATATTTTCTAGACCATAAAAACAAAACAAGAAAAGCGCTTCGAAAACCTTTTTTGGCTCAAAACCTCAAACATTTCAAAGTGGTCATGGCGCAATTCCGATAATCTAATCAGTAAGCAGCAAAGTTCAACATTTACAAATAATCTTGAAACAACATATGACTTACTTTGTGCTGCCTTCTCTCCATTCAGATAAGATAAGCTTTCCTTCGATTGGATTGAAGACATTCTCCAGACTCTTCTTCCGTTCTCTCAACGTTTTATTGGAGAGGACTTCCTCATTTAGTAGCAATATGTCGAAGACATACATCATGGGTTGGAAGCCTTTATCGCTGTCTTTTGTTTTCATGTCTAAATTCTGTCCCTTGTAACCTGGCAAGAAATACAGAACAAGATAACTCGAACAGTTTTAAAAATCATGCAAACCAATTTTATAACTCAAAACTAAGTATACGTTATTGTTCCCTGAACTGGAACTACTGATATATATAATAATATCGTCTGTGGCACGACCATATCAATTCTCACCTATCGTTTTTGTACTGGAGTCGTAAGCCACCATTTCCCCATCCAATATGACTGAATTAACGTGGTCTTTAAAGCAATTTGCGATGAAAGGGGTGAAGTTTCCCTCAAATGGTGTTCCGCCGTAGACGTGGGTATATTCATTGCCGCTGAAATAAGAACAGTAATATTACATCGCATGTATTTATATATTTATTCATGAGTTTAATATTTCTAGAAGGAGGAGGGGAGGGGGGGGGGGGTAGAACTTTGCGTTAGTCATCATTTACTAGATTATCAGTAGCAGGATCTATTAACATCACTCTTTCTTCCAAGTATAGTAACCGTTCGGTTGTTATCGCTGTCATCTTTACCTCCTCGAGAAAAACTTGTAGTTGTCGCCGTCCTTATGTAATTGCATTCTTTCTCCATCAAACTTTGTCTCTATCAGGAAGGGCTTACTGTTAAACATCTTCTCTGTCTGAAGAATATAAATGGTGTAGTTAGAAATAATGAATCTTATAAGTAACAAACGTAACAAAGGCTTCCCGGAGAAAAGGAATTCTGATACTTAGGTTAAAACATGTAGTGGGATTCCAAAGATTTTCGAAATCCTGGCGCTGTCCACTTTCCACACAAACTACATAGGACAATATTGCTGCACAGTGTTTAATAGACCACATTTAATTAATTTGTTCCGACATGTTTGTTTTCTATTTCTCTTGTTATTACTGATTGCTAGATTACTACACTTGTATCCCGTAGTGTTGTACTGTGCGTTCCCACTTTGAACCTTGTATATATTTATTGTCTGTATCCTTGGTGAACTGGGAAATAAAAAAGAAATATATTACTGCACAGTCACCTGGTTCGGGGTTCCCCTGTCTCCAAGCATAGGTCTGAAGGGAGTGAAGACAGAAATCTCCACTTCGTGTAGTCTAACGCTAGGATCCCGTAGCATAAGACAGACCTGCAGTAAGACCAAGATCATGAGGCAGAGGACAATCACTAGAGTGTCAGTAGGTTCAGAATTCACAAAGATTTATTACTACATTATTTTGGATATTTCTTTAATATATTTGTACAAGCTCTAAGTAGCTGACTTTAGATTACAGTAGTTACTCCTAATAGTAGTTACTATTAACCGAAAGGCGTTGAATCAGCGCGCCTTGCTCTGTTTATAGGTGACGTCACTCTAGAAAAGAGCCAAGCATACAGCTTGCACCCACCTTTTCCAAGCTCATCTTGACATTGTACAGGTCCTCGGAGTCCTGGTGGTAGATACTGAAGACTGAGGCTTGGCTGATGCCCATCTTCAGTTCCTTCATCACCATCCGTATCAGCCACTTCTGCTCCTTGGCCGACATGTTCTGCAGCATGTGACGCAGGTTCTTGCGCACGCCTTCCCGGTCACGTGCCGCGTTGCATTCAGCGACCTTGTCCAAGGATCTGTTGACCTCCTCGATGGTCATCGTCCCTTTCTCCGGGCAGCGTGGCTTCAGCACCCAGTATGCCACACTGGCAAAATCTCCAGCATCCTTAAAATAACATGTTATAATTAGTAAGTGGAATTTACACCAGCTGCATGTATAGTGATAGTCATCTACAGGTGTGCATATGTTCTCATGTTCAGTTCGCAATTACTTGTTAACAAATAAACATATTTAAAAAAAAATTGGATGAGGCCAAGCATAAGGAATACATTTTGTCACTGTTTCTTTCGCATTACTCATAAGAGTAACATAATATGGTTGCATGTTTATTGACATGTATAACTGGGTGGTTGATTGGAAACAATACTTACACCTTTGGCACTACGAGGAGCACGATAATTGAGCAGCTTGTGGGCATCAGCACTCTGTTTCCCAAGCTGCAGGATATCTATGTATTGCTTTGCCAATGTATGCTAAAATATAAACATACAGACCAGTTAATTGTAATTTAAGGGGCCAGTATATTTCGGAAGCAATTCCAGTAATAAACAATACAAATTAATATTTTAAACAAGTTCCAGTATATAAATACATTCTATTAAAGTTAAAAAGAATACAAATTAAAATTATGTTTAATACTTACCTCTTTAATTCCATAAGCCTCTCTTTCTCTCTCCAGCTGGGGAATTAGCAGTCTCATTGCTGGATAGAATGAGTCATTCTGCATAAGAAAGTCAACATTATATGTATATTAATAAATACAGAAAACATATATAGACATATATTATATAATATTTTCACGATAAGCAATTGCCTTTTCATCAAGTAATCAAAAAATGTAAATCAAACTTGAAAGATGCATCCTTGAAAAAGAAATAAAAAATGATATACTGTATTTTAAGTAAATTTAAGTGTTTCTACAGCTTAGGTACCCTTTGTATATGGTAAAATATACAAATGTTTTACAATAAAAAAGGGTGACATATTAATTATTGTCCTTCTTTGTGCCAGTAAGCAGTTATAACTCCTTTTGAAGATTTTGACAACTTTGGAAGAGTTCAAATTCAGTAATTTTGCATAAAAAAGTACTGTTAACTTAATAAACTAATTATGCAAGCTATATTTCAACAATTCAATTTGTCATGTGGAATAGATTTTTCACTAAAGTATGCAACATAGTTATGATTCTCAAACATAGCCATGGATTCATGGCTAGGTTAACTACCATAAACTGTGTATTTGAAGCCGCAGCTTATATTAGGGAATTGAAGGTTCCACTTTCCTGGGTTTGAGTCGCAAGTCAGAGTGTGGCTTTAAATAGGGCCTTTTGCTGATTTCAGGTAAGCGTGACGAGACAAGCAGAGGGGGTGGGGGGGGGGGGTGGTGGTGGAGGATGGGGGTAATATTACTTGTGTTGCCAAAATAATTGATTGCATCATAACGTCAACAATTCGGAAGATCATTCAACTTGAAAGTTGCGTCGTAAGATGTTCTTTTCTGAGGCATTGTTTTACTGTATCAGTCAAGACTGACAATGAGCTACTTACGGTTGTGTTATTTATTACTACTGCCACGCGACTCCACCCACACCTATTGTAGGGCAATGATCAGAGGCCAGGTTTCAGGTGGTGTAAATTGATACGGCTGCCGCTGGCCTTGCACCAAATGCAATAAGTTAATTGTGCCAGACAGAAACTTGATACTGGGTAGGTACGACAGTGATTCATAATCATGCAGTAAGAGCCAGCCACTGGCGTGACACTTGATAAGAGGTGCGATCAGAGAGGGAGCGCTGAATGCTGTTAGTAGTCGCAACTGCTTATATATATAATAATTTGCTTGGTAGGGGCCAGGATAGCCAGCCACTGGTGTGACACTTGATAAGAGGTGCGATCAGAGAGGGACAGCTGAATGTTGTTAGTGGTCGCAACTACTTGTATAAACAATTAATTGGTTTAGTTGGCGGGATGGAATTAAGCAGGGATACACTACATATTAGTGAAACTACTAATATGTAATTTTCCGGGAAATAGTTCTGGATGCCTGCTAGCCCTGGTACATGCCTCTCTTACCATGCATGCCCGTAAACGGAGCAAGGGTAAGAGCCATGCCGCTGACACAGCCAAAAACAAGAAATCGCAGACTGGTGGCTCAAGTTGAAGTTCATAACAGAATAAATATGCAGTGCCTACCCGTCAAGTTGCTCCATAAGATTCCTGAAGCTTTCATGACTTTCATCGGACAGTCATTTCTTTGGTCAGTAGTGTATTTTCTTGTAATCCGGGCGATTTGTGTCCTCTCTCGCTTCGTTTTGAATGCTCCGCGCTCGCCGGAAGTAAACAAACTTAGCGTGAGCACTCGCTGCCAGACAGCGTTTGTTGATGTCCGGCGAGCGGCGGAGCATTCAAAACGAAGCGAGAGAGGACACAAATCGCCCGGATTACAAGAAAATACACTACTGACCAAAGAAATGACTGTCCGATGAAAGTCATGAAAGTTTCAGGAATCTAACTTGACGGGTAGGCACTGCATATTTATTCTGTTATGAACTTCAACTTGAGCCACCGGTTCGCAATTTCTTGTTTTCAGCCGTGTCAGCGGCATGGCTCTCACCCTTGCTCCGTTTACGGGCGTGGTAAGAGAGGCATGTATCAGGGCTAGATGCCTGCCAACCCGGTTTTGAGGCCAAAGTTGGGGTACTGCTAGCCATGAATCCATGGCTATGGTTGAAAAATCATTTTAGCCCACACAGCCTAGGGTTCTAGGCTAGGATTTGGCCCAAGTGCCCCCAGGCAAGCTCGCTTCTCCAGGGGCACAACGGTAACAATGTTAAAATCCTTCGACGTTAGTAGGGAGTCGACTGTAGCTTTTATTATAATGTGGATGCGTACAATAATAGTGCTTAAGTATTCTATATACCTTGTTCTATCTTCTGACATCAAGAAAGTATGTCAACACTAGATTTTTGCAGTCATATTTTCGCAAACAAATGTTGGAGCATGCGACTTTTCCCTACCAGCCGCCATGAGTATGCAGCGCCACCTGGCGAATCCTGCCACCATTTAAACCATTTGTAGCCTGGGTCCCAAACTTTGTAACAGTCATTGACCTGTGAAAGAGGGCGCTGCTGTTGTCCTTAAGTTCAAAGTGAGCGACTGACAAGGCCCTCTAACAGAGAGTCATATGCTAATTGAGAGGAGGAACCAAGTCGCATTCACAGGTACCGGCATCCGCCAAAATAAATATGGCGGACGCTGGTCGGGAACACTTATATGCTCCAACATTTCTTCACGAAAATATAACTAAAACAACCTAGTGTCGACACACTTTAAGGATGTCAGATGATAGAAAAAGGTATATAGAATATGTAAACACTATGATTGTTCGAGGATACATTATAATAAAAGCTACAGTCGATTCCCTACTAACGTCGAAGGATTTTAACAATGTTACCATTATGCCCCTAGAGAAGCGGGCTTGCCCGGGGGCACTTGCGCCAAGGCTAGGCCTATAGGATGTGACTACTAATATGTATGCGGCTTCAAATACACAGTTTATGGTAACTAAAATGGTAATTGCCAGATACTTGCTGATATCAAGTCTTAAATTCCCGGAAGAAAATTCTCGGATAACAAGTAGGCCTAGAACATTCATTGACGTTATACGCACAGTGTTTGGGTCATCTTTGTGCAGTCGCAAGTGGAAAGAACGCCACTCATCAATGAATTCTTTTAGCAGTTTTTTCTTCGCATCAGTTCCTTTGCGATCGTTTATCTTGTCCAACAGGACACAGAGTTGATGAAAAGGGACGCGAGAAGCAACGGTTGCCATATTATTAAATACTTATGTCACAGTTGTTGTGCCATGTGAGAACCTAAACTTGGAACAAGAAGTTCTGCTGATCTTTCTGGTTTCACGGGTAAACAAACCGGCACGGTGCCCGTTCCAAAACTAATTGCCGGAAACAGCTGTATCATCACGACCTTGAAGCTTCCGAACAAAAAGAATGCACGGGGCACATTAATGAAGTCAGTACTTTAGTCTTTACTGTATTCTAGAGTTCTCGAAGCAAAAAGTTTGCACGAGGCGCTATGAAATCTTAACAGTACTCGGTCCAACTAGCGACAGTAGAATTGTTACATGGGGATATAAACACTACTTTACTTGGTAATACTGGGAGATACGTATCCCCAAATTAATTTATCATCTCCTGATCAGCTACTATTAGAGAAACTTTGGCAATGCATTGCAAAGTAAATGATTCGATTTCCAGACATTTCGGAGAAAGAACTACGCATTTGTGAAGTTCAATAACTTTATACTTTTAATAAATATCAATTCACATAAGTCTTAGTATGAATATTATAATTCGTGTATCTAGATTATATACGATCATATTTTTATTACATTTTGTGCGGGCGAATTAAGAAAGGTGAACACGTTTGATCGTCGATACAGCATGATCCGCATTTTTAAACAAGTATAGAAGTTTATTAACAAGACACAATTGCCATAAGACCAATTTCAAAATACATGAGACACATAAAATGTAGTACATTTTTACATCTATATGAGCGCGACAAACGAATGTTCACAAAGCTTGGTATAATATTTATTATCGATAGAGTTTAGACTTATTTTACCATTATTTAGGTTTAACTACGACATATATATATCTGACCATGCAAACATTGAATAAATCATTAGTAATTGGGTAACTAAAATATTGTTGATGTTAAACAGCATGATAAAATATTCACTGTCGATTAAAGTTACGGTACATGGATATATACACATATAGCATCATTCGCTTCAGACTAGCAGCGCAAATCACATTCGCTACGGAAGGACATGTAGAAAGCTCGTTGCTTCAGAAATTTGGCATCATATGTTCATTCAAGTGAATGCGATCTTCAAATACCAGACGAGAAGCATATAAGCGGGTACGATTTGCGTGATAATAATATAATATGAAAGAAACGAAGCTTGAATAGTTATTTTGTTTCGATATATATATATATATATTCATGATATTTGATACAGTGCTCTAATAGGATAAGGAAAATAACCATGCACAGCATACGGTAACCACCAAGCACCTAAATGGAGAACTCAATAAAGTATTCGGTGCTAAACAATGGAATGGGCCATGCCAGACTTTGGGAGCTTATTTGAGACCTCTTGGTAAAAAAGACTTTCCTTGGTAACACATTTACTAAACTCCATGTATGTTAACTTCATGGTATTTCGTTTCTTCATTTTCCATATCTTATGAGGAACCTAGCTGATCGTTCTTCAAGCGGGATATGTCTTACGTCACTTCTTTAATTGATAAGCGCAGGTGTAGCTGTCTATTCTATCAATCACATATGATAATTACGTATTGCTCTTATTTTTCATTTGACATATAACAAATAAATAGCACCGCCTAACGATTAATATTATTTAAAAAAAAATCAAGCTACCTTTATGTTAATTTGCTAAATAACAATGATTTCGCAAATCTTTACCACCTTCCTCACAAACTGAATAAGGGCATAGTATACACGTGTGCGATCATAAAGGATATAGAAGATAAAGCAAATACAGATTCATGCACGTAGTCAACTTTAGGCACGGATATGGCGACACATTTGTAATGACACAATAAGAGATACAATAAGCGTCTTGCTGTAGTTGATCACACGAAGGCTTTAATAACGTCACCTCCCGTACAAATGAGGGCGGATAAATGATGACAACAGGGTAAAAGCTGATGTTACAATGGTAAGGACGCCCAGTGGAGTGCGGACATACGACGAGCTAATGGTTGTGTCTTATGGAGGGATGAAGTCCTCCTGATCCCTGTCAGTTGTAAAGCCCTGCTGATTGCGACTCAACGTCACGCCTATCTTCTTCTGTGTCAGCTCGGCACGTAGTACTTTTAACTCGCCCTCAGCCTGGTTTCGAAGCTAGAAAATAAACGTCCAATTTTGTATCAAAAACAACAAGTCTTATTTCCGCTATCATAAATCTGTACGAGTAAAGATATGAAGCGAACTGTAGGTTGCATAGTTACAGAATGCCATTTTTTAAAAATCAGTAAGCTCATATTGCATCAAATGGGAAATGTCAAGGTATAAAGGAGTCAAGCTCTATAGATCTCTTTTTTGAGGAAGAATTTTTTGGACATAAAGCCGATAAATTGTTGACGATGGCTGGTCCGGAGGAGAATCATTTTAATGTTTAGCTTAGATGTACATGTACTTGCAAAATAGGAATTAGGAGTCACAAACACTACCTTCATCTCCGTCGTTAATTTCATTTTGATATTTTCAACTCGGCGTTGCAAATCTTCAATATCGTGTTGAAGTCTTGTAGCCTGAATTTTCAAATTGTTCTGCAACGAAACAAACACAATTGTGTAGATAACATGCTAAAATATGTCAGAGAGTAGAGCAAACGTGTAGATTTTTATATGTTAGTCGTGAGTTACATAATTTAAACCACACCGATATCTTTCTAGGAAGATATCGAAAGCAAACTTGCGTGTGATCTAAACCCGATAATCATTTAACATCAAATGAAGTTAAAAATAGGTGGAGAACAATTACTTTCTTATATAGTTTATGCGAAATCAACAGTTGAAATATATAGTGATACAAAGCGTTATAAAAAGCTATATATAGTGCTCAATTACGTTATGCCGCTTGCTGGTTCAAGGTTACCTGCTGTGAGGGCTTGGCGTTGCCTTGAGTCTTGCCTGCTCCATGGTCCTTGGTGCCCTCCAACTGTGACATCACCCTGCGGTGGAGTGAATCTAACTCCTGCCTCAGCTTGGCGCATTGCTCTTCCAGTGGCTGCGTTCTCTTCTTCTCTTCGAAGTACTTCCGCTTCCAGATGTCACGGGCTTAAACAAGGCAAACCACAGTCATTTTCTGACATCACCGCTATGCGTTACATTAACTTCGTAAAGGATTGGGTACTTGATATTATTTGGATGATATTTATAGGTAAAATGTGTAATCATATCGAGGTAATGAATACACGCAAGACCCACTTTATTGAATAGTTAGGTAAGTATAGTTAGAAACAGAGGATATGCGTGGTGGACTCTCTAAGCGCTACATTTGTTGTGATTATCATCCAGCAATGAGCCAAACAAACGGCTGGTTTCACTGAGTGTGATGTGCTATGGAGTACACATTTCCCTATAAAGCACCGCTACCAGGAAAATGCAAAAGCCACACAAACTGATGTAACTTTTGATTTTTTCATCAACACGTAGAATGTCTAGTATATTCGTGTTGCTGTTATTAAAATATCGAGATCACGTGATTTCGCGGGATGAAGTGCTTATTATTACTCTCTTCATAGATTGACATGTTCATGTTGGGCAGATATATGCAAAGCGGTCCATGAGATTGATTATAAAAAGCTGGTTGTATAGCGACGGGCGATTCCCTAGTAATCAAAAGATCATGGGCGCATTTCTTTGGTAACCCGGGTGTATCCCTGCGGTGGACCGAATACGCACATTACGCATCGGTTCACCGCCCGAGACTTCTTTCACCCGGGTATGGGTGCGCGCGCATCCATTCGGTATGCCGATGTGCCCCGTATAAAACAGCACAGGACATTCGGGAGAATATGTCGGATGATTGAAACGTGATGAGAGTAGGTTGGTTCCAGTGCCCCTACTTGCACCGGATATGAACGGTGTGTGCATTTAATTGGAATAGGCATGTCCCTATCGGCCCACCCGAAAGTTCCCTGTCACGTGTTGCGGGTCCCGGGCGGGATACCGAACCTGGCCCAAAGAAATGCGCCCATTCGGACAGAAATTCCCCGTCGGGTCGGTCATGATTAGATGGTACCTGGCGTCCACGTGATTAAACACAAGTACATGATTAACATATCTAAGGCATTGATCACTCACCAGGGGGCAACCTGAATTTCACTGGAAAGACATTCAAGCCTACGAATGATAAGCATTTAAAACTAGGTGAGGCGTTGAGAAATACGTATTCCAGTTGTTGTAAGCATATATATGTCCGTAGTGGAGCCACAAGACATTGGACTCTACGCTCAGCTTGTTTGCTAATAGCTGAGTGAGAACTGACAGGGATCCTCAGGGATATGTCAAGTCGTAAATTACACACAGAAGTAACGATCCGTAACACTGATTGTATGTCAAAACTCTAGCCAAATAAGGACACTTGGCTTCATCCAAAACCCCCAAGCTATTCTCCCCGCTCCATAGTACATACCTTGGTTCCGCTTTTGTTGCGTTCGGTTTTGCAGTTGCTTGGCTTTCTTTACCAGTTCTTCTCGCTGTCTTTCCATTTCCTGTCTTTGTTGCTTAGCTCGTTGCAACGTTTTCCTGAGATTCTCAACTAGTACAAAATAATGTGCATAAACATGCATATATATATAGAGAGAAAGAGCGCAAGAAAAGGTTCTTAAATGCTGCAATTACGTCTATATATCTATCTTATCAAATGGGTATTTCTTGAAAATAGAGTGTAAATAATCATGTATGTGAACATCCTCTAGCCATCAATAGTCAGTACCATATACATATATGAACGGGCATGGCCATTCATCTACAGTAAATGATTGGTAAACCAAGTCTTACTTTCACCAGAATGATCCTGACTTCCTTCCCTTGATTTACTCAGCGACTGCAATGATGATAAAAAATATCAGAAACAAAGATGAGAAATATTTCTTCAAGTGCTGAAAAAAAAACTAACCGACGACGAAGGGTATGTGAGTGGTAAGAGGTACCAAACTTGAATAGATTCGTTGTCATTTAATATCTGCAAAAATGAGCAGGGCGTAAAAGGTGCCTTCCCTGAAGCCAACCAGACAATGCGCAATCATCTGCTACCGTAGGCGAAGCCGAATCTCGTTTCCGTACCTCTTTGTCGTGAATGATGTCTTGTTCCGCTTCCCGCTTCTTCTCTTCTTCAATCTGCCGCTGCACCTGCTCTTTTCGCTTCCTCTCCTCCTCCTGCTCCCGACGAAGTTGCTCTTCTTTTTCCGCATTTCTCCGTTCCTCAATCTGGCGACCAAGTTGTTCTTCTTTTTCCGCATTTCTTCGTTCCTCTTCTTGTCGTTTCCGCCGCATCTCTTCCTCTCGTTGTCTCCTTCTATCTTCATCTTGTTTCCTTCTCTCTTCATCTTGTCTCCTCCTCTCTTCCTCTTGCCTTCTCTTATTGTCGTCCTCTCTGGCTCGCCGTCTCCTCTCTTCCTCCTCCTCTTCTTGCTGGGTGTCTTCATAACGATCCCAGTCTTCTCTGTCTGCTCTAAATCACCGGAGGACACAAGGAGTTGAAAAGAGCGAATCCTAAGACTAATATTGACAGATTTTGCGATCCGCATATGTTAACATGATATAACACCTTCACCTTACAGGATTAGGATCGCGAGTCTAAGCCATCTTCTTTGTAAAAGACGCTTGCATTCAGGGCTGATCATAAAACGTAATTGGTAGCGGTCATAATGTAAACTTGGCTCCTTCGCCACACACATCCTACACCTACCTATACGTTATGGCCCCTTTTCTGCCATTGTCAGAGCTGTCAGATTCATCCCCAGAAAGTTGGCCCCGCCTTGGGTTGGTAGCTTCTCTGCTGTTCCTCGCACGACGTGGACTGTGGTATAGAGATCTTCGCCCAACGGGGGAGGGAGGAGGGGTGGCACTGAGCGGAGGCAGGTAGCCTGTCTTGCCGTTTTCCCTCTCATCATCCGCCTGTTGCCGATTCGAGGCACTGGGATCATCGGAGTAATACTGGGGGGACGCCGGCGGGGTGGCACTCAGCGGGGGGGCCGGTGGTCCCTCATCTGAAGGAGGATTATACTCTCGTCTATCGTGTCGCCACCGGTCATAGCCTCTGGGTGGCGTAAGTCTACTCTGCTGCGCGGCACCTACCTGTACCTTCCCAGGGGGGTTGTCTTCGTCTGATGTTTGATTAGGTGTGTGTATAGGAAACCTGTCTGCGTAAGAGTGAGTTTGTGTATCTGATGGCGGCAGTTTAGCGTAATAGGGGGTTAGTATTCGTTTGGGAACAATTTTTGGTTCTAAAGGGTAATTTTCTGGAATTGCAAACTGAAGAAGCTCTGCACCTAGGAGTCCAAGAAAAGAAGAAAACTAAACATGAGCTAAAACATGCCTCTAAGGCATCACAAATAAAGCAAAAACACAACCACTGGCACCTATAGACAGTGGAGCCACATCAAGCACTAAGTATATACTACTGTAAAGTAGAGTTACATCATCGAAAGCAGATGGTGTGCACAAACTGCTGTGCACACATTAGAGCAGCAAAGAATATTAAAACATTTAAAAGAATGACAACAAGGTGTCACTTTCAATAACAAAATAATGATCGGTAGCAATCACTGGATTTATGAAACGTCTTGCAAAATATATGTTCTCCAAAATATCAAAAATAGCCAATAAATAATATTGCAACATAGGGTTGGAAAGCAAGAACAAGTCCAAAAGATTCAGAGAGTAGCTTATGGTAGCAAAGAAGCTAGAGACTCTCTCTCACACAAACTCGATATAATTTACCTTAATATACATTGAACGAGAGGATGTTCAGGCACCAAAACACAACTACAAGACAAAGTGCAAGAGCAGCAGATGTGAAATTAGTACCTGCACGCATATATGCAAAATAAATAGTTAGGCCAATGGATAATAAGTAGAAGTACAACAGATGTTATTTGGTAACGCTAAAATATATAGTTTTTAAGCAGCAAATTATGCTAAGCAGCATATATATACAGCACAGGTGTATATATATGTGGCGCCCATCCAATTAACTGTTTAGGTTTTTGTATTTTGTTTAGTCTATTTAGGTATGCCACATACATTCTACCTATATAAATTAATTGCACGAAGAAGAATCACGTTAGTATAGACAGGATTAACTTTACATGCCTTCAGCTTTACTTTCGTCTTAATCAATTATCATGTACATCAGAAATAGTTTGCCCAGCTAAGCGCTGAAAGTTCTGAGTATTTGGTACAAGGTAGATAATAGTGTATGTGTGGTTATATACATGGTGTACATAAATATTCATTCGGTACCACATGACGACATATCATGCTTTTTTTTGTACATATTTCTAAGTTGTGGAATATACACCAAAAATCAATCAACGTAGCATCAAATAAACATATGGCAGAATTTAAATAGTCAGTTGAAGTCATTGCAAGTCAGTAAACATATGGCAGAATTTAAATAGTCAGTTGAAATAGTCATTGCAAGGGTTTCATACGATGCAATAAATAATAGATTAGTAATAAATACCACAGTGTCTTCACTGAGATACTGCTGAATTTATTCATTACTTTCAAGTAGCGGTAATCAGTATGTTGTATAGTCAGATTAATCATAAAGAGGACTGGTCATATTATTAGCACACAGCGTGCGCACGCATTCACACCAGAGCACACAGTTAACTTAAAGATACGACATTCATCGTGATTGCATACTCGTTTGAACAGCAATGCTGCTTCCTGTGCCAATTGGAGGGACCGGCCTTTGACCGCTGAAGCCATTGCGATCGCTCCTTGGAGTGCCATAGTTGCCTCTCACTCTGGCTGTGGAGTTTTGTGATGTGGTACCGCTGAATGGCAGGTTCTTCATGTCCTCGGTAACCTCCATCAAAAACAACTCTGGAGCATATGCCTTAAGACAAACAAAAAATTACAATAAAATTGATACAAATGTATAACATATAGTACCAAGAGCGTCATATGTCTAAGCTCCGTTTAATATTATCAATCGCCAATTTAGTAAATATCCGGTTCACAGCACTGATCATATTTATTATTCAAAGGAATAATTTAGCGTCATAATTATCATAACTGATGTGGGTGCTTGAAGGTAGACGGTACATACACAGAGCGACAGAACAAAACCGATGTATTACCAGTATACCAGTTCAATTTCCAAACTGCCACGATGCAATGGCTATAATTGCATACTTTTGAGTAGAGTATACATGAAAGGGATAAAACCAAATGTACTACCTGAGGTGGCAAGAAATGCTTGACTTTCATTTGGAGTTCCTGTTTGGGTTTCACCTACAGAAGGGAAAATATAACCAATATTATTCTACAATAGCACACCATAACGATTATAATTACCAGTATATATATGTATATACATATATACAGTATATACATTATATCTGCAAACATATACTTCAAGCATGTAACTAAGTATCGTGTATGGCCAATTAGTTCATCATAATAGAATTCTATTTTTTCAGATGTGTATATAATATGTCAGTTTCATTGATGAAATTTTACATTTTTTTTTATGCTAACAGCACTCCGTTTTTGTGTACTGGGTCAAATGACTTTTGGAGAGTTTGGCCCACCTAACTAATACATACCCTTGTCACACATCTTCCAACACTCTTTAGGAAAACATATTCCTGTGGAAGGATGTCAAGCCCAATTTCTCTTTCCAATTCCTCACGGAGGTCAACAAGAGTAGTTTCAGGTAAGACCCTGCAGGTAAAAATATAATTAAATAACAATGAGCAGCTGAATAGGCATGCAAGTATAGCAAAATACATTAATATTTATATCCATTTATATAATAAGTATAAATAACATCCATAAACAAAGATGTTGTTTGTGTACACCAAACACTTTTACCAGCCTGGTTCTTTCGCCGAGTTCAACCCTCATATGCATAAAAGCGGCCGGAAACAATTCATTTCACTTGAACAAGGCTCATTACCAGTCTATAGTATCATATCATTATTTGCATATTTAGGGTATGTACCCTCAGTTTGCTATCATATTGTATATATGTAATAGATAATTAACTGTTCTGATGTTTTAGTTTCTCATCAGTTATCCTTATCGATTAAACTTTTTATCACACATACCTGATAAATCCTCCTGATATGGACTCATCAATTATTTGGTTGGCAGCGCTTTGAAGATGGCCTCTCCATAACTCAGGTGGTACAATGAATACATGTAGATCTGCAAGCTGGAAATTATTGCTAATTTTATCCCTTGGAGTATGTAAAAGCGAGCAATAATAGGTGAAACAGGGTGGTGGTGGTCTTCATGCAAACATCTATAACTCATAGCCATCTGCACATTTACACAATACTGAACAGATGAAGGCCACCCTGAATAGCTTGCTATAGCCATGTGATCAGCAAAACGTTCTTACAGCATCTAACAAAGATGTATATCGCTATAGCTAGCCAATACCTGCATGCGAGTCTGGTAAAATCTTAAACAATTCCTAAATGAATAAAACTACATATATTTGAACATCAATTGATACTAGCAACATTAGAAACAAGTGTTATTAATATGTTACTTTTGCAGGCTTTAGACATGAGATGTGACATATGTTGCTCAGTTAAGACAGCAATTAGTGAATGTGTTATTTACACCCCTTGCAGTGTTGGGCCATCTGAACCCTCCACCCTACACATAAACCACCATCCTCAACCTGTCTACACTTAATCTTTCCCTCTCCCACCCCCAATTAATCCTCTTCCTATACCCCCACCCTGGCTGGAAGGCGCGCGGATGTGAGATTTTAGGGCTCAAATCAGATTTCCGCCTTCTAGCCATAGTAAGTCATTTAAAAAAATAGCATTGATAGAAGAAGATTTATAATTGGTCAATGAATACTAAATGAGCTGGATTTTCCGCATATATACTCATCACAAACAAAAGCAATTGATCACATCACACTTTGCCAAATTTTTAACCTTGCTTAAATGTCAGCCTTACTGTGTATAAGTTTACCCTAGCCTGAAAACAAGACGTTACTATCATTAGATAGTTGGTAATGGATGAGAAATAATATCTGAATTCATCTCATTTATTTGCTGTTTAGTGAACCTATTTTAAATTAGTATACTATAGTTACTATAGTAATATTATAGTTATGTAGACTATAGAAATATTATAGTTATGTAGACTATAGAAATATTAGTTATGTAGACTATAGAAATATTAGTTATGTAGACTATAGTAATATTATAGTTATTTAGACTATAGTAATACTACAGTAATATTATAGTTATGTAGACTCTAGTAATACTATAGCACAATACTATTATGTATAGTAAAAGTTGTATGCTCCAACATTTCTTCACAAGTATAAACCAAAACAACCTAATGTTAGCACACTTTCTTGATGTCAGAAGATAGAACAAGGTATATAGAATACATAATCACTATGATTATATATGCACAAATTATGATAAAAGCTACAGTCGATTCCCGACTGGCTTCTAAAGAACTTTGCATAGACACTGTTGTGCCTCTAGAAAGTGGGCTTATATGGGGGCACTTGCGCTAACAAAAATCTATGCTGTACATCCTCATTACTATTATAGGGCTCTCTGCGGTAAGTTGGCCATGTGCACAAATCTGTGTTATCCATGCTCATTACTGGGCTCTAAGTTACTCTAAGGGATTCCCCCAAAAATTGGCTGTGTGCAAAAAGTGATATTCCCTCAGGAAGCTGAGCCCAACAACCCACACCCCTCCAAGTAGTCCTGCAAGCAAGCCGCTGTGGCTACCACCAACAGACTGGACCCATATCGGAGTGGACTGTTACATCTATGGAACTACCCTCCCAGTCGACCGACACCTAATTGTCTAGGCACAGATAATCCGCTGGCTCGCTAGCACCCCCCCCGAGCCCCCATCCCCCTTAAATCCTTCGGCCGTTCGGCCATTATCATTATGAGTGTACACCCCTACATTAGCCTACCAACTCAACTGTCTAACTCATGAGCGCTCGACTCCATAATATATTCGAGGACCCCGCCCGCCATACAATTAAAATATACATAAGAGTACGCAACTCGCCATAGCTGCCGCCCAGGGTGCCCTCGCTTCGACCCCTCTCACAGTCTTAATAAATATATTTCAAACTCCACGTAGCTTTGTAACATTACACAAGTGTTCATTCTTCCTAAATCCGCTCACCTCAGTCCTCATCACTGACCCAACTGCGAACAACACGACATTTTGCCCGAGTGAAGCCGTAGCGGATGGACTTCCCCATATGCCGAAAGCGGAAGTAGAATGCAGTGTCTTCTGATTGGTCGAGATCAACAGCGGCAAATTTTTAAAAGTCATTCCTAATCAAGGGGGACGTTAACCAGATATGTCACTGGAGAAAATAACTAGACTTCTATATAAATAAATTTTACATATGTGAAAATCAATTTGGCATATTTGTTTTTATTAATTGCACATATGTGCAATTAGGTAATAAAGTCCATTTTCACTTGCTATAGTTCCGGACATAAGGTTATATCTTTTAGGGTCCTTTTAAACTGCAAATCCCTATGTATTCACTTAATTGCTGGCTATATAATAAAACTATAATGAGGATATTGCATGTCTGCTTTACTTAATAACAAATACTTTATGCAATTACAAATAGAAATCAATAACGGTCAGCTTAGTACCAACCTGGATTCCAGACCACAGGACCAACTGTGTAACGTTTTGTCACCTTGCCCACCGCTGTACTACAAGGGGGGGGGGGGTACAAGCGGTATTTACGTTCCTCGATAACAGGCTTTTCATTTCACCGTGAAACGGGAATGAGGAAAATAATTACTCGGGAACTGGGAATGGGATATTAGCCGACGCTCGTATAATCAATAATTTTCATCAATCGTGAACTGTGAATTTAATACTAAATAACCGTGAATTGGAAAATCCCCCCACCGCCCCCTGCAAAAGATGGCTATGCCTGTTGCGCCAGTAAGAGCAACCCGCTTGCCATTTTCTCGGAGGTGTTTGGCTGCAGAGGAAATCAGGGTAGATTTGCCTGTGCCGACTTGGCCAGTTACAAGCAAATTATGGCGCTGTTCTATGAGGTCAAGTGCCTCTTCCCAAATTTGTGCCATCTCGCACCGTCTCGATCAACTAATGCACAGTTCTGAGTGCGGCCTATATCAGCGGCCTATGGGCGCGGCCAAACGCAATGGCCTGCGTCATCAGAATATTGTTTGACGCAGCCTGGTCTAAGATGAACTGTTGATACGTTGCTCGATGATGAAAAACTTCATGCTGTCACATATCACAAATTAAAAATGCCCAAGACGTTCACGTCATTAAATGCTATTTTTCTTATCGACCTGTCTTTAAGCATTTCATAGTAAATGACAGGTCTCCACCGTATTCGACGGCCTTGACCCCGCACATCGCCTTCTACTTCTGCTTCCAGCATATGGGGAAGTCCGTCCGCTACGGCTTCACTCGGGCAAAATGTCTTGTTGTTCGCGTTTGGGTCAGTGATGAGGACTGAGGTGAGCGGATTTAGGAATAATGAACACTTGTGTAATGTTACAAAGCTACGTGGAGTTTGAAATATATTTATTAAGACTGTGAGAGGGGTCGAAGCGAGGGCACCCTAGGCGGCAGCTATGGCGAGTTGCGTACTCTTATGTATATTATAATTGTATGGCGGGCGGGGTCCTCGAATATATTATTTATGGAGTCGAGCGCTCATGGTCTAACTATAGTAACGTCTTTAGTTTATCCATGACCTTGTCATGCATTAATACCTGAGCTGTTGTTGGCCTTTCATATTCGTTCCTTCCTCGCTTCATCTTAACGATATCTGAAAGGAAATAACCCAGCCCAATTTATCAAGGCAATACGCTTCTGCCCTCTGACAAATTTCCACTCTCCGTTTGCCGTCGCCAAGCTAAACAAAATCACAAAGGGATCTGCTATTTTCCCAAACCGTTAAGAATAGGTTGACCAGGCAAGATATTACTAAGAGTAAATAAGTAAAGAAGATCTGGAGTTTTAAATTCCTATAATTGATAATTAATTTAATGATATGGCACCACTTGATTATTATTGAGACATGGATAATGATTTTGTGTCGCATGTCAAAGGGTCACAAAACGAAGGATCCCTTACAGGTCTCACAGGCGTGATTTTTTTCATAGTTATAACTGATTACCGAAAGTTTATCTAAATCCGAAGAGAACCGAGCGGTCATATAATTTGAAAGCACCGCCTACATGTAGTTTTACTGATTTTGATCAAAAAACACTTTTTTGGAACTTTAAGTTAGGGCCCAATAACTGAATAAGTCTATATTCTAATTTACGTCTCCTAGCTGTAACACTTGCAATTAATTAAGCCAAATATTGCTTTGCTGCACTTCGAAGGTGCCGATCTCTTTGAATGGCTTCATTCACTATTTAATATGACGTCACTGGGCATTGCTATGAAGCGCCGCCTACATACGAAGTTGCCTTCATGCAATCTAGCCTCGTCAAATGATCGACGCAGTGGAATTTTCCAACATGACTGAGATTGGCAGTAGGATTACCTTCGCCTTCGCACAACTGCCAAGGCAGCTGTCAAGATACCATCAATATACTGACTCGTATGGTAATATACTGACGCGTATGGCAATATATACGGACCAGTGTGGCAAAAATACCGCAATATGCCCCAAAGAAGGGCCCCAGAGGGGCTTTTTCGACACGGCGACACGGCGATTTTTAAAATCGACAACGCGACATTGGGGTTGTCTTAGAATCGACATAAGACTTAGCGACACGCGACATGGAACTTTTCTTAAAATCGACACACGACATGGCTACCCCCCCTCAGGGGTCCTCAAAGACAACATGCAAGTCACACCATATTTAAGACGTTATGGCGTACTAAAACATTTATCTCGGTACCAGCCATCGACCTGGCAGGTTCACACATATATATAGGGCCTACATACCTCGGCAGCTGTCTTGGTCCTCCAACAGGCGAAAGCCCTGGTGGCAGCGAAATTCATACCCCAGCCTCTTGTTGACACAGATCTGCGTACACCGCGAAGCATTCATACGACAGTCGTCTCCGTCTGCACAGAAGAGGAATTGAGTTCATTGGTGTTTAACGCCGATTTTGTGCACAAACTTAAGGGCTAAACTTGGTCAAAGAAGCTCCCGGGACGATGAAGGATAAACGGATGAAACATGCCCCATATATTGGGTACCAGGGCCCGCATTCGAATGCATGACCTTAATTTCTGCGGTCTAACGTATAGGTCGGGTAACAGAACATATATTCCTTTTGATTAGCCGAGGCCTGAATTACTGCATGAATGTGCGAGTAGACCTACAATAATGTAGTCGGATTTACAGTTACATTGAAATCGCATGCATCATCATATATATTTACCTGCGTATGCGAGCAGCATTTTTAAAACTATTTTATTATTAAAACTATTAAAACTATTCAAAAATAAAATATAATTCGCATATTGGGTGGGGGGGGGGGTATAACCACCAGACCATCGGACGACCCCCATTCCAATTGCATACGAGAAGCCTGGCTTCATCATTACTGGCCATTACTGATTTTGCGACGGCAGAGTTGTCATACCTCTGGCCCAGGGTACCTCGTGCCTCCAGCTAGGGGTCCCCAGCTGCCCCGTTGTACCTGGCTGTCCATCACCACCTCGCACACCGGAAGCCCCTGTCCCTCCGGTTTCTCCGGCAACCACTACGAATTAAGGTAGGGAGACGACGAACTGGGAAATAGCAATAAAGCTGCCCAAAATGACGACTTATTATACAACACATCGTGTTGTAACCGTGTAAATCAAGCCCTTTTATGGAAGAAACCGAAAGTCCTCGAAAGTCCTCGAAAGAAAGAAATTTGTCTTTAGCATTCAGTGCAAGAGACGCCAAGGAGTCGTGTTTGACCACTTTGTTCACATATGGGCTACATTGGCCCAATGTACTTCCTCGATATGAACCATATACTCGACAACAATGCCCAGGTTTGTATGGAGACATGCAGAGAAATCTTATAACTATGGGGCCCTGTCGACAGGTTTCCATCAGGATAGTGTTGGTGATGCCGGACAGCGCGTCGAAGGCCTTCACGTGGTAGAAGTGCCGGTATCGGGGATCACTGGCCAAGGCCTCCAGCTGATCACGCGGAATCCTGTCCGTCACTCCTAAAACACCGATCATAACGAAAGGGCCCGGATGCAAATACACGACTAGCCCTTGAAATTGCTTAAATCGTGGTCGTATTGGTCATTGGCCCTCAAGATTTCCATTTCAGATGACGCGTGCAATTAAGCCGCCGTCTTTCCGCTGTTGAAAACATTGTTCCGCAGACGTTTGATTACATGTTTTGAATCTAATAATTGTCTCTCCCCAAACCTCCAAATTAGTGATGGCCATATCCTTTTCCAGCGGTTTGTTCGGTTTACAGAGTGACTTCAAAAAAGATCGGTTGGCACTTGCACCGTCGAATAAGCATAAATCGACTTGAAAATCGTACAGGTGCAGTTCTCTGATGGCTTGCTCAAAATTAATGCATAAGTAGTACGCCTGAGCACCTAATGTGGGGAAATGAGCAAAAGGGAAAACAAAAATACTGAATCCAAGGAATTGGAGTTGAAGAACATGGGTCGCCAGGGAACCTAATTCTTATGAAATTGGCCTTGACCGAGTCAAGCGAGTTGGCTTCTGCCCCCATATTGACAGCACCGACCAGTTGGCAGTTTCCCCAGGTGTTGTCTAACTGTAAGTCCTGCTGAATCGACATTTCGTCAAAAATAAGTCCACCACGGCGACTGCTTTGTTTTAGTTTCTTTTCCTGGGCGCTGGCGTCCATCCATTTCAAGACGTCCGAGTTGAATCCGGGACGCTGCTCGACGGCATTTTTATAATATTGTAAAAGGCGAACCGATGGTAACATAAGCGCCCCGCTGGCAGTGGCGTCGGCGTAGGTGGTGGGCGAGCGATTCCACATTCCGAGAGCAAACTGCAGCACAGATCGTTCCGATCGCCTACCGTGGGCAAAAACGGAACTGCTTTTTATCATGGCCGCCATGATATCAGCTGACGTGTCAGTAAGTTGTGGAGCTAGCTCACGTAGCAGCGGCTTCACATTTTTTTCAGGCGTGAGGACATCGGCGTTTTTGTTGACCTGTGGATATAACATTACCGTCTTATACTAATAGGCTGCAATGGTTTAGTGAACCCCCGAATTCCGACACTGAGGATCTGACAAAGCGACATCGACAGATTTTTTTTAAAAATACGACACTGAACTTGGCCGAAGAGCAAGACCTAACGTCGTGAAAAATCGACGCCCGACGCTGAGAATTTTACAAAATGGACACTGGACACTGGAACCCCTCGCCCCTAGCCCCATTTCTGTGGCTGTAGGACCGGCAAAAATCTGTCAGATTTGTGCCCGTCCTACAGCCACAGAACTGAGGCTACCTCGCCCCCATCCAGACCGCTTATAATGATACCTACTTCAAGCGCAGTGGGGTGTGTGGGGGGATGACCACGGCTTCATGTTGTTTGTGGCGCTCAATTTGAATATATACATATCAAATCTATGTAAATATTTCTGCCATGCAGATATGGTGGCGAATAGCAGGGCAGAAGATGAGAACAACTTGACTGTTTGTGTCCCGGCCAGACACCATAATAATTAGTTTTATATATCGATCGGTATATATACTGGGGCGAAATGCCTTCCGATTATCTCTTCGGTTCATATTCGGTTGATATAAATCTCCCAACTTGTATTCTTGTGACATTGTGAACCAGGTAACACATGACCCCATTTAGCGTTTTGACTTGTTAAGTAATTAAAGAGTGTGATCAAATGCGTGATATTGGGAGCCTCATATTGTTATATCTGATATCCACGTACCCGCTGTTAATACATATCTGTACTCACTTTTGCCGTAACTGTTCTGTAGTGCAAGTCTTAATAGCTGGAGCAGCAACTTCCTTTGGCCAGGATTCGCAGCACATTCGCACAACGAGAACGCTTCACATGTTGCCTGCCGCCGACAGACGTTAAGATTGTTGATTTGTCCATTTTAAAGTCAGTGGTGGCTAACTTCACGCCCGTGCACAGCCGTATGATGGAGGCTAATCGTGACAGCGCAATCACAACCAGCGGACATATCTTTTCTGGAAAGCCAAACAAGATGAATTAACTGCTCATTGATATAAACTTCGTATTTGTTTTCTTTCATGGTTAATATTCTACCATATTAATTGGGGTACAGCTTGGACTTCCTGGGCGGGAAATATAGAATATTC
Source organism: Arenicola marina (assembly GCA_964019135.1). Lineage (NCBI taxonomy): Eukaryota > Metazoa > Annelida > Polychaeta > Arenicolidae > Arenicola > Arenicola marina. Next base: position 29,828,785 of record OZ025249.1, on the reverse strand, counting down.
CCCCTTTGTAGCGCATAAGTTTACAATTTGCGTCTTGGATATTTTTGTAGCATCTGCTCGGCAGATGAAAAAGTTGAGTAATTTTGGTTTGGTTGTGTCAATTCCTAAATTAATCCGCCGCTAAGGGTTTATAAACTCATGTTATATGACCAACTCTGTTGTAAAATGTTCGACATCCGTTTTACTGTTTCTACTGTTAAGTTTGTAGATTTACCTTGTACCCATCCATTCTGTAAAAAATTCTGTTAAAAAATCACAGCTTCAAGCAGACATAAATATACTGATTCGCGGTCTATTGTCTAGCCTTCGGCACTCCATTTGCAGAACTAAGGCAATAGCTGATAAACAACGAATTCGCTATTAAAGAGCCCGGATATGGATACATATAACAAGAGGAAATTGGCGATGTGGCATGTCGCATAAACAGACCCAACCTCTTCTGTTTGCTGGCTTCGCGGAGTATGAGCCATAACTTTACGAAAGGTTGGAGACAGTGTCATGCGTCTGTTGGGCCACTCAGCTAGGACAACAAAGTACACATAGAAATTGCTTTACACTTGTGATTGCGACTTGAAAACATTTCTTTTATTGTTCAATTGACTATTGATATCAAATCTTTCTGTAATAAACTTGTCTATTTTCCGACCTCGCTGGATTCTGTCGGGCGATCTCAAGTTCATAGGATAGATATTGTGAAGGCACGGCCAGGCATAGGTTCTATACACGTACACTGAGACACCATCACGGTATGGCCAACAGCAGCCATAGTGCAGGCATGTTCATTTGTGTTGCATATATATTTACAATAAATAACTAAATAAATATCCTTAAGCACTTCTAAATTAACTTGTTGCAATGACGCCAGGATGTATTCTTGGACAAGGACGGAGTTTCTGGAGCGCCATCTTGAATTCTTTGTCCTTCCAATGATAAATCCAGAAGTGCAGACACGGACCCAGTAGCGTTGCCATGTGGCCGCAGCTGCCCATCACGCAGCGAAGAAGCGTCGATTCCACGAGCGATGAGAGTAGGATGAACAGAGATCCCGTAAACATGAGACACACTGTCGATAGTATGATGCCGAGCATGCGCGCACTTCTCCGGTCGCTGGCATAGGGTTCCGGTTCCGGTTGCATGGCGACGGCGTCTTGCATCTGACGGCGGTGTTTGCGCACCGTTAAAACGAGCGGAATGTAGAAGGCGACGATGGAAACCAAAGGAATCAGGGAACACAACAAGAAGATCCAACCCGGGAGGTCCGCGCCCGCCATCATCCCCTCGCATTGCATGCCGGGCATGTATTGCGTCACGCCTTTCTCGAAGAAGGCGATGACTGGCACAGCGATCCAGACAAACACCAAGGAGGCAATGACTTTTTTTCTGGTGAGCAGTGTCATGTACCTCAGCGGGTACTGCGTGATAACGAACCTCTCCATGCTAACCAGTAGAAGGGACCAGATAGACCCCAGCACCTCGAAGACCAAGCCCCAGAGACTGACGAAGCAGGCCGCCCAGGGTAAGGGCCCCTGAGGGGGGGTAGCCATGTCGCGTTGTCGATTTTAAGAAAAGGTCCATGTCGTGTTTCGATTTTAAGAAAAGGTCCATGTTGCGTGTCGATTTTAAGAAAAGGTCCATGTCGCGTGTCGATTTTAAGAAAAGTTCCATGTCGCGCGTCGCTAAGTCTTATGTCGCATGTCGATTCTAAGACAACCCCAATGTCGCGTTGTCGATTTTAAAAATCGCCGTGTCGCCGTGTCGAAAAAGCCCCTCTGGGGCCCCAGGGTACGCTCGCGTGGGGCCAGACGAGCCGGGAGATGTAGACGAAGGAGGTGCTTAGGCCCATGACCAGGTCAAACCCGGACAGACTGCCTAGGTAGGCGTGGCGGATGGTGCGCAGAGACTTCTCCCTGGCGAAAGCAACCACAAGGATAGCACTCGCACATATCAGTCAGTATCAGACATTCAGTCAATATGACCAGGCCGAATACCAGAACGAGGCCGTGCACGTAGCGTGGCGCGTCCAGGGCGCCTTCCCAGTCTGTTCCGTTCTCCTGACGGGAGGCTGTTGTCGGTATCTCCGCCGAAGTCATTCTGATCGAAGCCCCGAGTCAACAATTCAATGGAAAAACATAGACCATGAAATGAAATATTTACTGTCATTGAAGCAAAACGATTATCATACGTAGGTATTCTGATCCATCTTGATCCAAATCGTGATCCAAATACCACATTATAATCCAAGTGAGCATTTTCAAACCTAGTGACTTAGAACTGCCATGCGACTGTCGGAAACCACTGAGATCTGTGCACTTGAGCTACTTCATTGCAGAATGATCGCCAATGAGCCATATGTCAGCGTGGACAGCTTTGCTCTGGCGTACAGAAATTATTAATGAGTGCCAATGTGGTTGCTTGGAAACTAGAATTTCATTATTACGCCAATAATCAAACATCCTGGACACACATCTTTCTCGCACGGGAATACTGCAATGGTGTTTCCTCCTCGCAACACATGTTAGTTAGAACCTCGAACGCTCACCTCAGTTGATCACAATCAGTAGCGTCCCTCAGCACACGAGCCGGAGGTGAGGGCTCGTGGTCAGAACCAGCCTGTTTAGTGAGTTTCCGGTGAAGCAAATATAGATGACTGCGTGGACAGAAACCATCGAGCAAACCTATGTGTTGCGTAATCAGGCAATGGATAGTTACCCAGCAAACATGAATGTATTGGCCCGGTAATGGCCAAGTACACTCAGCCAGTATCGGACTTGATTGGCCCATTACCGGCACACAGTACTGGCCCAGTACCATTTTGCACACTGGCGTTGTAATGGCCAGTAATGTGTGTCGGTGGTGGCCACGTACTGACCCTGTACAAGTACGGCATTGGCCCGGTACAGTATGCGGCATTGACCCGGTACAGTTCGCGGCATTGGCCCGGTACAGTTCGCGGCATTGGCCCGGTACAGTTCGCGGCATTGGCCCGGTACAGTATGCGGCATTGGCCCGGTACAGTATGCGGCATTGGCTCGGTACAGTATGCGTCATTGGCCCGGTACAGTATGCGGCATTGGTCCGGTACAGTATGCGTCATTGGCCCGGTACAGTATGCGTCATTGGCCCGGTACAGTATGCGGCATTGGTCCGGTACAGTATGCGTCATTGGCCCGGTACAGTATGCGGCATTGGCCCGGTACAGTATGCGGCATTGGCCCGGTACAGTATGCGTCATTGGCTCGGTACAGTATGCGGCATTGGCCCGGTACAGTATGCGTCATTGGCCCGGTACAGTGTGCGGCATTGGCTCGGTACAGTATGCGGCATTGGCCCGGTACAGTATGCGTCATTGGCTCGGTACAGTATGCGGCATTGGCTCGGTACAGTATGCGGCATTGGCTCGGTACAGTATGCGGCATTGGCCCGGTACAGTATGCGGCATTGGCTCGGTACAGTATGCGGCATTGGCCCGGTACAGTATGCGTCATTGGCCCGGTACAGTATGCGGCATTGGCCCGGTACAGTATGGGACATTGGCCCGGTACAGTATGCGGCATTGGCCCGGTACAGTATGCGTCATTGGCCCGGTACAGTATGCGGCATTGGCCCGGTACAGTATGGGACATTGGCCCGGTACAGTATGCGTCATTGGCCCGGTACAGTATGCGGCATTGGCCCGGTATAGTATGCGTCATTGGCCCGGTACAGTATGGGACATTGGCCCGGTACAGTATGCGTCATTGGCCCGGTACAGTATGCGGCATTGGCCCGGTACAGTATGCGTCATTGGCCCGGTACAGTATGCGTCATTGGCCCGGTACAGTATGCGTCATTGGCCCGGTACAGTATGCGTCATTGGCCCGGTACAGTATGCGTCATTGGCCCGGTACAGTATGCGGCATTGGCCCGGTACAGTATGCGTCATTGGCCCGGTACAGTATGCGGCATTGGCTCGGTACAGTATGCGTCATTGGCCCGGTACAGTATGCGGCATTGGCTCGGTACAGTATGGGACATTGGTCCGGTACATTATTCAGCATTGGCCCGGTACAGTATGCGTCATTGGCCCGGTACAGTATGCGGCATTGGCTCGGTACAGTATGCGGCATTGGCTCGGTACATTATGCGTCATTGGCCCGGTACAGTATGCGGCATTGGCCCGGTACAGTATGCGGCATTGGCTCGGTACAGTATGCGTCATTGGCCCGGTACAGTATGCGTCATTGGCCCGGTACAGTATGCGGCATTGGCTCGGTACAGTATGCGTCATTGGCCCGGTACAGTATGCGGCATTGGCTCGGTACAGTATGCGTCATTGGCCCGGTACAGTATGCGTCATTGGCCCGGTACAGTATGCGGCATTGGCTCGGTACAGTATGCGTCATTGGCCCGGTACAGTATGCGGCATTGGCCCGGTACAGTATGCGGCATTGGCTCGGTACATTATTCAGCATTGGCCCGGTACAGTATGCGGCATTGGCTCGGTACATTATTCAGCATTGGCCCGGTTTAGTACTAGGCATATTCACAGATCAGTATGTACCCAACAAACATGAAGGTAATGGCCCGGGACCGACAATTTTCCGTTGATACCGGCAGTACCGGCAGCACTGTATATACCGTTTCTCCAGAACTCTCCCATTAACATTACGGTACACTTATCTAGTGTTTATACCGTGTTTCCAGAACTCTGCCATTAACATTACGGTACACTTATCTACTGGCTCGTCTGTACCGGCCCAGCACTACAGGATAGTAAAGGCCCGGTACAGGCCCAGTATTACAGGAGAGTAAAGGCCTGGTACAGGCCCAGTACTACAGTATAGTAAAGGCCCGATACAACAGGATAGTAAAGGCCCGGTATAGAGCCAATCGCGAAACGTATTATCACTGAAGGCCGTCAGATGGCAGCACATGAACCGTTCATATTTTACAGCGTCACGTAGCCGGCAGTTTTCAACTGCCCCAATTTCAATAGTTGAAACTTGGGCACTTATAAACTAACCAATTTGCGTGATAAATTCTTTAGCTGAGGAATAACTGAATCTAACTAGCTTTCAACTGAAAACTAACTCCAGTTATAGGGTTCAAATGCATATATCCCTTTCGCCCCGGTCTGGAAAGGAGAACAGTTGAAAATCACGCCGTTGAAAACTTACTACGTGGTTTTCAACTAAAACAAAGGCCCATAAATCATTGCTTTCACTGCATGGATCTATATATATAGCCCTTATTTATTTCCAAAACACAAGCGGGTTAGCTATACATCCACAAGCAAATGCATGGATATCCACTCAACGTACATTAGACGGTAGAGAATGGCAAACACCTGTGAATGCGGATCTCCTGGTAGACACTACTATACTCTCACAACATCAAGTGTATCCTTTGGCGACCCTTCAAACAGCGGACTGCGCCCTCCGTAGCGATTCTCTTATGCACAATCGAATCGAATTCAAATATCACTTCATGACCCGGAAAATAGTCGACTGCAAGCTAGTAAGTAACAAAAGACAACCTTGCACACTCCTATATAACTACAAGACCGCTAAAACAGCTGACTACAGTCTAGTAAGCAAATTACCATTCTCCAACACTATCATATGTGCCTCAGTAACCCGTAACACAGGCTACCCCTGCCTATATAGTACATGGAAATTCTCTTAAAATTATAAAATCAAATAACACAGTGAACCGTACAACTGCTGACTGCGTCGGAGTGGCGGCCGCCACTTATTTATCCGGCGGCCGCTACATAATTATCTGGCGGCCGCCACTTAATTACCTGGCGTCCGCCACACAAATTTATCTGTGGCGGCCGCCAGATAAACTATAAATAAAGTCCTGTCATCTCGGAGCTAGCGGCCTGGGTTAGGGACCTGGACGAGTGCCCTAGGCTAGCTGCCTCGGCAAGCAGCCTGGGTTAGGCCTAGACTAGCGGCCTGGGCTAGCAGCCTGGGCTAGCAGCCTGGGCTAGCTTACTGTGCTAGGGACCTGGGCTATGGGGTCTGAGCTAGCGGCCTGTGCAAGCAGCCTTGGCTATGCCTGGTCTAGAGGTCTGGGCTAAGCCTGGGCTAGGCCTGGGTTATGGGCCTGGACTGATTCCCTGGGCTAGGCCTGGGTTATGGGCCTGGACTGATTCCCTGGGCTTGCGGCATGTGCTAACAGCCTGGGCTGGGCCTGGCTGGGCCTGGGCTATGGTCCTGGGGTGGGGGCCCGGGCTACCGGCCTGGGCTACCGGTCTGAGCCAGCCCAGGCCCCAGCCTAGGCCTAGCCAAGGCGGCTAGCTCAGGCTTTTAGCTCAGACCCCTATCCCAAGTCCCTAGCCCACATAAATAAGTGGCTGCCGCTAGATAATTATGTGGCGGCCGCCACAGAATTTGTAAAGAAAGTAATGTCATCCCTTGGCACAAACGGGCTTCTGTAGCTTTCAGCTGAAGACTTCCTATAATTCAACCTAAAGCTAACTTTTCTTTTTCGTAAGGGTGACGTCGCTGTTGCTTTTATCCAATTAGTGTCTTTGTGTCCCAGTATGGATCGGTATATTTACGAAGAATAGCCATGGCTTGTACAGTATCCAGGTGCGCCAGTGAGACACTTGAGGACGGGGGGAAGAAGAGGGGCGGGGGGGGGGGGGCTGCTGCTGAGGTTTTGCAGACAGAATACTGTAAATCGTGACTGTGTGTCCCATATTCCGCCTATTTTCAGCGTGCCCTCTGTGCCCCCACCCTCCCCGGATCTGCCACTGCAGAATACTGAATTTAGCAATGAATTTAGTCCAAACTATTTAGGGGCATATGTTTAAATATTTGCTAAAGAACTTGATGCAAGTATGAATCACTTTGTATTAAAACGCGCTTTAAGCAGGCATCGATCTATTAGTACAAATTGCAATAGTAATGAAACCTGTTTTTTCTCATTCCTTAGGTATCTAGGAGTAGTGTTCCCAAAATCTACCAAAATCTATTCATTGGAACAGGTTTTTAAGGGGGTGAATTACTTTACCCTATTAACCCCACAAGAAGCAACGTATTTTTACATAAACGAAATGACAGGAAGGCGAGGCAGTTGAGACCCGCACTACAAATTGTGACCTATAATACCCATGTTTCCAGTATGCGTGATAGAGAGTTATTTAAACTGCAAAATACAACAAACTTAGTTAAATTTATAAGGAATATTTACATCCGGAACCACTTTTTCTGTTTTCCGACTGTCGATCGACGCAGTGTATTTGCATGGTGAGCCGGATGGCCGGGTCTCAGGTTTGACAGACTTTTTCATACATGGTCCGATATTCGCAATGCAATCGATTGTTGACGCGTTTCATCCTGATCATATGAATAAAATATGTATGTGGTAGGGGAAGGGGATGGGGGAGGGGGGGGGGGGGGTTAAAGGACTTTTTTTTCCACCACGACGACCAATATTGTATATTTCATCTCTGTCAATGTAAAATTTTATCGGTACAGAGCAGGATCCAAGGGGGAAGGGGTGGGGCAGGGTTTACGGGGTTTAAGGAGTTAGGAGAGGGGACATACTCTAAGTTAGGGGAGGCGAGACTGAGATAGTAGGAAGGGCAGACACTCCAAGTTCGGATGGTACCCAAAGTTACTGGAGGGAAAACACCCCAAGTTGGGGCGGTACCCCAAGTTAGGGGAGGGGAGACATTCAAATTGGGGTTCTGTCCAAAGCTAGGAGTGGGGAGGCACCTCAAGTTAGGGGAGGGGACACACCCTAAGTTATGGAAGGGGAGACACCCAAAGTTAGGAGAGGGAAGACACCAACATTTGGGGTGGTAGCCTAAGTTAGGGGGTAGGTGGACATTCAATATTCGGGTGGTACACCAAGATAGGGGAGGGGAGACACCCCAATTTAGGGGTGGTGCCCCAAGTGAACACCCAACCCCCGTTTTCAAATTCCTAGATCCGCCACCACTACGTTTTGGAGGGATGGCGCGCAAGTCCTGGCAGGTTCTAGTACCCCAAGTTCGGGTAGTACCCTAAGTTTGGGGAGGGGAGAGACCCCAAGATACGGGTGGTACCACAAGTTTGGGAAGGAGAGAGACCCCAAGTTATGAAAGGGAAGACATGAGTTTTGACAGGAGAGGCACTCCAAGTTAGGGGAGGGGAGACATCCCAACTTAGGGGAGGGGAGGCGCCTCAGATTAGGGGAGGGGAGACAACATATGCATTAGGAAAAGGGAAGCAACCCAATTGGGGTGGTACTCCAAGTTAGGAGAGGGGAGACACCCCTAATTAGGAAAGGGAAGACACCCCAGGTTTTTAACGTGTACCGCAAGTGTAGAGAGGGGAAAGGCAAGTTAGAGGGGGGGGGGGACACCCCGAATTAGGGGAGAGAAGACACCCCAGGTTGGGGAGGGGAGACATCCAATATTTGAGGAGGGAAGACACCCAATATTTGGAAGGCACCAAGTTTGGCAATGGGAGAGGCCTTAAGTTATGGGAAGGGAGACGCTCCAAGTTGGACCATCCGAACTTGGGGTGGTACCGCAAGGTAATCGGACAATTTATAGAAAAGTTACAGTCTGTCACACTTAAGACCCATCCGGCGCGCTGTGCAAATGCACGGTGTCGATAGACAGCCGCAAAACCTGGGGAGGGGTCCCCATTAAAAAATATGTAGAAATTCTAATAATTAATATATTGTATTTTTGTTTGTTGCATTTGGTAGATGAAATAACACTCCATTACATATAGTAGGGGTAGGCTACGAAGGTCTAAATTCGTAGTAGGGGTCTCAATTACAAAGCTTTTTTTGCCACTTCGTGTAAGGTCAAATACGTAATCCATGCTGGTGTTTCGGGGGTAGGGTAAACTACGCCCGTAAAAAATATGTTCCAATGAAAAGATTTTGGTAGATTTTGGAAGCGATATTACCAGATACATAAGGAATGAGAAAAAACAGGTTTGATTACTATTGCAATTTGTTTCGAGTTGACCCCTGATTCTGCACAGGCCGCCCGGACTATATATGAAGACTGGTAAGTCATTCCGTAGTTTATCAACAGGCCGCATTTACGCACTGCATGATGACATTTCGAACTGTTCTCATAAACAGTGATCAACCAGTCGATTCATATACGAGTCAAATACATTTACACATTTACGCGTGCATATAGTCTTAAACATGTTTATTCATCTTTTTTTAAACATAATTTATACATCACATATTAATGCTCACATCAGAGTTTACCTTTCTATTCTTGATAACGTACCTAAATTATGCACACACTACACCGTTTAGAAGAAATCTACAACACTTTGGAAGGCGGTAAATCATATCAGCTTATAATGTAGTTTAACACAAAGGCCCAGCTTTATGAACATAATTTTGAGCATTTAGTACATAATGTGTAAGCATATTTATATATAACCATGAACATTTTCGTCATAATAACACATTAATAGAACAATAAGCACCGCGGCACCAGGAATGTGTGGTTGGATGATAAATATGCAGACGAAATAACAGCTATATTTGTATTTACATGGGGAGGTCTACCAACAAAACGAGGAGACGTTATGACGACTGCGGTGTTATCGGTCGTCGTCTGGTATCTTTCTAGTAGACTGGAACCGGAACTGGAAAAAAAGTCTCTCCTGCAAAAAGTCAGCATGGCGCGATAATATTATGCAATGACTTACAATGCTAATGTCATGATGTACTGGCAGAGATCACAACGGGTCGCCCCGTGGTCCAGGAGGTAGCGTGTTCGGCTAACACACCGATCCACACGCCGAGCTAAGCCCCACACACGCTTGGGTGCTTTTTAGTTAATCGTGAGTATTAAATGGACAATCATAGCTGATGGTAGGTACAAGTACTCATCTATGAAACTGGCAAGATGGGTGGTTGGTTGTATATTCAAGACGCTTTAACCAATTCTAGTCGGATCGCGTCAATGGAAGACAATGAAAGGGAATAGTGGATCCAATGTCTCCGGGGGTAACCCCCTACTCTTTGCGAAGAAGGACATGGGATCTTTTTCCTGCGACCACACAAACATGACCACGGCGGGACCCGAACCACCGATCCACGTGACATTAGGCTCTCCGGTGGCCAGAACCCTGAGCTATCGGGTTCTGAAATTGACGAGAAAGTGACAAGCTGTTTGTTTGTCGGGACTTGATTATCGTGGAAGCGTTTTTTTCGCCCCCTGGTTAGATAAAAGCAACAGGTACGTCAATGAATGATTGACAGCCTCAGTCGGTTAATTACTAAACCAGCCCGCACGGCCCGTGGTTCCAGCCCCACCCGTGTATGGTGGGCCAGTGCGTGGTTCCAGGCCCACCCGTGCATGGTGGGCCAGTGCGTGGTTTGAGCCTCACCCGTGCATGGTGGGCCGGTGCGTGGTTCGAGCCCCACATGTCCAAGTGTGTACGTTTGTGTAGGTTGTCTTTCTTCGCAAAGAGTAGGGATTACTTTCGCAGACATGGATTTTGTCTATCTTGACCTGTCTTTTTGTTGCGATGTGACTTACAGATGTTAAATAAATAAACCAGATACCTGTTCTATAATAATATGTATCAGGTTATCATATTGACATTCTGAGATTCACATGTTTTTTTTACAGTAATTTACATGGTACGCCATGCCTCACGACGGCTTGTTTGACCTCTTAAACATGCTTATATCGAGGTATATATCATACGGGAGGCATATAAATATGTAGAAATCACACCATCTTGCAACTGTGTATATCACAACGACTCAGTCAAAAATTGCAAGGAGCTGATAATAATACATAAATGGTGTCTGCGTTTACATCTCATTTAGCTATATATATAAATATATACACGAATACATATATCAATTTTATAGGGATATTGGTAAGCGTTTGGCTTCGAATTTATCCACTACAACAAATGCTTCGCCGTCGGAAGCTTTAATTGCTAAGTGAAAAAAGGAATTGTACAATTCCTGAAGCCCGTCAGTGGGAAGCGTGAGGATCAGCGTCTGCTTGATGGTGGGCTTGGCTGATGAGCAGCTGGTCAGCCTGGAAGCGTTGAAGACCACGTGGGAGTTGTGATAGTCGGTGATGGCGAAGAGGAAGCAAGGCTCGTCTCCCTCCAGTTTGCTCAGCCGCTTGGTGTCGAATCCTTGGAGACCCCTGGTGACCAAAGTAACCACGCCACTGAGGCTGATGAAGCACTGTATTCCGGGAGCCTCCACGGGGTCGTTCACTCTATCGGTGTGAAGGAACAGCGAAAAACCGGTTACTTTACTAGGTCTCCGGATTCCTAAAAATTCAAGCCTGCCAGAAATCCCGACGTCGTTTTTATCTTTCGTCGGGAATTTCTCTTTCGAAAAGAGCAGCGTCTGACGCAAGATGAGAGATTGCGTGGCGTCGTAAAGGTCCCCTGTCTTGCCGTGTTGCTCCCAGTGGCATGTAGTGCGAGTGACGCCCATTCCTGTACCAGCAAGCGTGTTGATATCCTCCGTTGGCAGCTTAACGTTATACAGCACCTTATGCCGGGGGAGAAGCCGTCTGACGGGTGCTAGATCAGTCACGTTCAATATCTGATGGGGTGGCGAATAAATCGTCGCAGTCCCACCCGTCATCTCCATCAACCAAATCAATTGCGATATGGAGTTCTGCGCCAGGAGAGCATCGACGTTAAAACTGAGCGGGGCATGTATACCATTTTCTCTTATGGTATCGAACATGGCCTTAACCACAGACCACGTGTAGAGCTCTTCCCCGCGCCCGAACCAGCCGCCTCTCCACCCCAAGGATACAGTCACGTTCTCTAGTCGCTTGCGCCTAAATGGCGTCAGAAACTGTTTTGGATCGAGCGGTTTGCCTGCAACTTCGTTTGCGTTGGGTCCGTCTAAGATGTCTGCGCTGATGTGTATAGGTGACCGCATCTGAAATGGCGCCAACCGACATAACGTGAAGGGATATGTCACAAGCAACAGCGACCTAACCATATAGATTACATGTAAACGACTCAGTGAAAAGACGCACCTATATATATGTGTATGTTCCAAACGTCTTTCTGGCCAGACAGACACCGCCTGAATCAGTAATCATTACTTAATTGTCAATAGCAAGTTCTAAAATCATCATAATGACAAAACCGAGACCGGAACATAAACCTAACATATACCTAAACTGGCTTTGCGAAGAAACTTCCATTTACCTGACGTCTATTTGCCATCAGCGTCGGAATCGATGCTTGCAAACTTTTAGCATCCCGAACATTCAGTTTCAGGCCTTTGTTGTTTTCGTTTGCATAAATCATCAACTCTTGCAAGGATAGCTCACGACTGCAGCTTGGTTCTCGAACCATCTTAGGAACGAAAGTTTCGCGATCCTCATTTTGGGTTGATGCTATATCACCTTCTAGCATCATCACTGAGCCTACAAACAGATGTAAGAGATCAATTAGAAATGATACTCAAACATAGATGCAATATCCAGTAACTTAATTGGTACACATAATATAACACGAAATGTATGTGATGTATCGTACATCCAGGTCATTGTTACTCACTTGACATCAATTCTTTTAGGGTGTCATGACAATTTACGCCTCTGTGCCAAGAGATGAGCAAGCCATCGCCTTGTATTTCATTGTAGAAATGAATCTGGACATCAGAATCTATTTTGCTTGGTATTGGTCGTAGCTCAAGCGGTGGATCATATCCCAACATTTGAAGTAAGCCTGGAATGTATCAAGACAACATGCGATTTAGGTGTTTCATTCTACATTGATGTACATATGTATGTAATGTATATTAGCATGTATGCATGATATGTTCTATACATACCATACATACATGCTAATATATACCATACAACAATTTCGTATTTGGCTTCTGTCACATAGTTCCTTGCTGTATATTACATTTAAGAACTTATATAAGCCTAGGCCTAGCTATCGATTCGTGTTATGTCTTTCGTTGTACTTCGTATGATATATCCTAAACTACCCTTAGACATTATCATTTATGTCTATTATAGACACACTATACAAATATGCCAAGTTTATGTGGACTTCATGGTATCCAAGTATCAAGGGCAACCCCGTGTTTAAGCCGCCTCCTGGGTGTAGACTGTATAGTAAACATAATCTAACAAGACACGCACGGCGTATGCCGACGTGACTGTTTCAACATGCAGCACGTACGCCGGCCTAACTACCAGGTTAACGATTCTCACCTGCGTTTGATCGATAAATGAAAAAGATCAGTACGACCATAACAAGACACTGACAGAGCATTGCCTGTGACATAGCCGCGTTTTTGCACCCCAGGCAGAGAATGTCACAGAGTCGTTCACAGTTGGTTTTCTCGCATTTCTCAGGGCTCAGTAACGAGTATTTCGTTGTCGAGCTGGGGACCCGTCGCTTCATGTTGAAATGCTCAGCCGCCTTTCGCTTCTCCTCCTCCAGATCTAGTTTGATGAAGCCGAACGGCATGATTATCTGATAATTGAGGCTCGAATATGTCACACTTATGGCAAATAAAACTAAAATTGACTTATGCTAGACCTCGTTGATCGCCCAGACTGAGTTCCACATTCCGCCATTTATAAACAGTCTGGTAGCGAGGGCCTCAAAGGGAACTAAAGACCGAAATATCGACATGCTGTCGTGATCAAAACAACAGGCAGGTGCCCGAGCGGCATGCCTCTTTCGCTGAGTACTGGGCCGTCTCATCTGCCAGGGGGCTGCCGTGCCTTTCGGTCGTGTGGTTGGGGCCAGGCGTCAGTCAACGTGCCCCTACATGTCGCGTACATGCGGAGGTCGAAGCATTGCGCTTCAGTGTACCAGTGTTCAGTGGCAAGCCGCTATCGCCAATACAAACATAGGGGCCTACTTAAAGTCACCCTCCCTCGTAAAAAAAAAAGTGGACACAAGCGGTCACTTTCAGCACCCCCCCCCCCGCCTCCCGCTCTTCACAAGTTTTCACTGCTGAGTGCCCCCCCTCCCCTCCCTCTGGACACAACCCCATGCCCCTTTTAAAATTCTTATACCCTCCCCTGGTCGCACTGCGCCCGCGCCACCACGAGCGCTCACCGTTGATCATAGTCAGTACTGTGTCTGTCAGAACACGGCGGCCTTATGTAGCACACAGCGGCCCTATGTAGCACACGGCGGGCCTATGTAGCACACAGCGGCCCTATGTAGCACACGGCGACCCTATGTAGCACACGGCGGCCCAATGTAGCACACGGCGGCCCAATGTAGCACACGGCGGCCCTATGTAGCACACAGCGGCCCTATGTAGCACACGGCGACCCAATGTAGCACACGGCGGCCTTATGTAGCACACGGCGGCCCTATGTAGCACACGGCGGCCCTATGTAGCACACGGCGGCCTTATGTAGCACACGGCGGCCCTATGTAGCACACGGCGGCCCTATGTAGCACACGGCGGCCCTATGTAGCACACGGCGGCCCTTTGAAGCACACGGCTCCCCTATGTAGCACACGGCGGCCCTATGTAGCACACGGCGGCCCTATGTAGCACACGGCGGCCCTATGTAGCACACGGCGGCCCCTATGAAGCACACGGGGCCCCTATGTAGCACACGGCGGCACTATGTAGCACACGGCGGCCCTATGTAGCACACGGCGGCCCTATGTAGCACACGGCGGCACTATGTAGCACACGGCGGCCTTATGAAGCGCACGGCGGCCTTACGTAGCACACGGCGGCCCTATGTAGCACACGGCGGCCCTACGTAGCACACGGGGGCCCTATGTAGCACACGGCGGCCTTATGTAGCACATGGCGGCCCTATGTAGCACACGGCGGCCCTATGTAGCACACGGCGGCCCTATGTAGCACACGGCGGCCCTATGTAGCACACGGCGGCCCTATGTAGCACACGGCGGCCCTATGTAGCACACGGCGGCACTATGTAGCACACGGCGGCCCTATGTGGCACACGGCGGCCCTATGTAGCACACGGCGCCCCTATGTAGCACACGGCGGCCCTATGTAGCCCCCCGCGGCACTATGTAGCACACGGCGGCCCTATGTAGCACACGGCGGCCCTGTGTAGCACACGGCGGCCCTATGTAGCACACGGCGGCCCTACGCAGCACACGGCGGCCCTATGTAGCACACGGCGGCCCTATGTAGCACACGGCGGCCCTATGTAACACACGGCGGCCCTATGTAAAACACGGCGGCCCTATGTACCACACGGCGGCCCTATGTAGCACATGGCGGCCCCTATGAAGCACACGGCTCCCCTATGTAGCACACGGCGGCCCTATGTAGCACACGGCGGCACTATGTAGCACACGGCGGCCCTATGTAGCACACGGCGGCCCTATGTAGCACACAGCGGCCCTATGTAGCACACGGCGGCCCTATGTAGCACACGGCGGCCCTATGTAGCACACGGCGGCCCTATGTAGCACACGGCGGCCCCTATGTAGCACACGGCGGCACTATGTAGCACACGGCGGCCCTATGTAGCACACGGCGGCCCTATGTAGCACACTGCGGCACTATGTAGCACACGGCGGCCTTATGAAGCGCACGGCGGCCTTACGTAGCACACGGGGCCCCTATGTAGCACACGGCGGCACTATGTAGCACACGGCGGCCCTATGTAGCACACGGCGGCCCTATGTAGCACACTGCGGCACTATGTAGCACACGGCGGCCTTATGAAGCGCACGGCGGCCTTACGTAGCACACGGCGGCCCTATGTAGCACACGGCGGCCCTACGTAGCACACGGGGGCCCTATGTAGCACACGGCGGCCTTATGTAGCACATGGCGGCCCTATGTAGCACACGGCGGCCCTATGTAGCACACGGCGCCCCTATGTAGCACACGGCGGCCCTACGCAGCACACGGCGGCCCTATGTAGCACACGGCGGCCCTATGTAGCACACGGCGGCCCTACGTAGCACACGGAGGCCCTATGTAGCACACGGCGGCCCTATGTAGCACACGGGGGCCCTATGTAGCACACGGCGGCACTATGTAGCACACGGCGGCCCTATGTAGCACACGGCGGCCCTATGTAACACACGGAAGCCCTACGCAGCACACGGCGGCCCTATGTAGCACACGGCGGCCCTATGTAGCACACGGCGGCCTTATGAAGCGCACGGCGGCCCTATGTAGCACACGGCGCCCCTATGTAGCACACGGCGGCACTATGTAGCACACGGCGGCCCTATGTAAAACACGGCGGCCCTATGTAGCACACGGCGTCCCTATGTAGCACACGGCGGCCCTATGTAACACACGGCGGCCCTATGTAGCACACGGCGGCCCTATATAACACACGGCGGCCCTATGTAGCACATGGCGGCCCTATGTAGCACATGGCGGCCCTATGTAGCACGCGCCGGCCCTATGTAGCACGTGGCAGCCCTATGTACCACACGATGGCCCTATGAAGCACACGGCGGCCCTATGTAGCAAACGGCGGCCCTATGTAACACACGGCGGCCCTATGTAAAACACGGCGGCCCTATGTAGCACACGGCGGCCCTATGTAGCACACGGCGGCCCTATGTAGCACACGGCGGCACTATGTAGCACACGGCGGTCTTATGAAGCGCACGGCGGCCTTACGTAGCACACGGCGGCCCTATGTAGCACGCGGCAGCCCTATGTACCACACGATGGCCCTATGAAGCACACGGCGGCCCTATGTAGCACACGGCGGCCCTATGTAGCACACGGCGGCCCTATGTAAAACACGGCGGCCCTATGTACCACACGGCGGCC
Organism: Arenicola marina; assembly: GCA_964019135.1. Classification (NCBI taxonomy): domain Eukaryota; kingdom Metazoa; phylum Annelida; class Polychaeta; family Arenicolidae; genus Arenicola; species Arenicola marina. Next base: position 29,812,054 of record OZ025249.1, on the reverse strand, counting down.
CTATGTAGCACACGGCGGCCCTATGTAGCACACGGCGGCCCTACAATAAGATACAATTTGTAACGTCGGCACAAAGGGTTAATAGGGTAACATTAGCATTTGCGCGCTATTAGCCGACAATGACATCCGGATGAAACGTTATGGTTAGGCTTATTTACAATGGATGCTAGTGATTAACATTGTGTCAAATAAACAACAGATGGACACTAATGCTTAACGTTGTGTCAAATAAACAACTGAAACATGTTGACTTGGTACTATATAACGTAAAAAGAACGTATTGCACATCGTGGGCAACTAAGAGGAACTACCCTATAACCATATAGAGCTATTATTTTACATTATATGCATGCTAAGACTGTATGGGTTGTTCAAACACTTGTTTGTTTCGACTAGAACATGCTTGTTCTTTCCTTTGTGTAAGTAGAGCGGGGCCCATTTGGTTAACTATCTTAAAGACCTCGGTCATAATTGTCCGTGGCCGTTCTATATAAAGTGAGGATGGGTTTTCCTTTTACCTGAAGACACTTTACGACGAGGCGAAATCACTGTAAATAAACCTTAAGGCTCGCTTTTGATTTTTTTCCATTTTCTGCATATCAGCTATACTGCTGTAATGCCATATAGTCGGACAATAATTAAAATGTGATATAATGAAACAGTTAAATGACCTATGTATGTATACATAGGACCGCCGTGTGCTGATGGGACACTACTGATTATGATCAACGGAGGTGAGGGCTCGTGTTCGCCACCCTCCATGAGGGGCTACGTTAAAGCTCACAGGGACGGAGCGCCACCTAGCGAAAGCTACGACTTACACCCTGTATCGGGGGGTATAAACGCCTACCAAAAAAAGTGAAGATGTATCAAACTAGGGTTTCCATGCCCCCTGGTCGGCCGCCTTCAGTGTTGTGTTTAAATAACTTAAAACTAATACTTAATTGGTTATTTCCCCAAATCTGTATCTTGACATTAGCCTGGATAAACCGAACTGTAAATCAAAATTCACTTAAAACTGGTAAAACACACACAATTGGCCTGAATATCGGCCTCACACGCGTTCAATACCCCAGAAAAAGCAAAAGTTATATGAAAACGAACAGACAAAATTCATGAATAAGACGCAGATCTATTTAAATAAACGTAGGCCCCAGAGGCCCATGTTTATCATGACGACGCGTCTCTATGTCACACTTTTCACAATAATTTCATCTTCCACACTGATTCCTTGACTAAATGTATCGACGGGAATGCATTGATGCGCGTGTCGATGGGCCATGGACCTAGATGCTGAGCACTGCTCACATCAGCCATGCTGTGTGGCGGCGATACCAGCTTAATGCACCCGGTAGCACCCGACTACGTCAAGGGTGACAGATTAGCCGAACTTATACCAACGCATGCGTGATATTTATGCGGGTTCCTGTATACTTTAATGAGTAAACATAAACGTCGGTTCAATTGTTCGCCTCAGTACGTGAACTCGATAATGTCAATAAACGGTTATTATCCAATTATTCCTGTAGCATATAGATGTGATTGATTTGGTGCGTCGATTATGGCGAAACATCGTGAATAATGCCGTGTGATCAATTTAGCTTCACGCCAGTTATGTGCCGACATACCACAGGTTTGGTGGCCACCTGCTATGGGTTGGTCTACGTTGAATGTGAGGGGTTGGGACTACCTAGCATTACAAACCCCGGTGGGGGGGTGGGGGGGGGGCGGGGGTGGTAACTAGATGCAAAACGTTATAAGGAGGTGCCTCTTGGAGCGACCAAATCTTACCCATTAAAGTACCAAGAACTGTGTAAAGCTAGGGCTCACCCGCGTACCAGCTAAGAAAATTGTGCGACAAAATGGACTATGACAAAAATATTCAGAGCCCTCTCCATGCAGCCAAAGCAGACCCAAGCAGGCATCAAAAATGTATCATGAAGGACCGATTGGCGTACCAAAATGCACGAAAAAGACGCCCTTTCCAGTGGCACATCCCCAACAATCAATCACTTTGAGATACCCCCAACTCCAGTGATTACAAACCAACCAACTGCTAACAGGAAATCTATATTTAGTACTTGTTTCCCACAAATATCAAATTGACATTTTGAAACCTTTGATGATGAAGCTCTTCATTCGAATTTGTCCGTTCCTTTTTATGGCAGGTCTTTTTTTTGTAATATGGACACGGAATTTTTGTTGAGGCCAATTAGGTAATTAGAAACGATTAGCTCCCACTGCCATTCCCTCGCCAGATGGTCGAAATAACGCCTCTTAATTTTATTATGGTGCAGATATTGATGGCTAAGGTTATACCAGTGCGTAACGTATCAATTTCCTCTGCTATTCAAAACGAATTATGCCAAGAAGTTCAACTGACACATAGATTAAAGGCGACAGAATTACCAACGTTATCGGAGCCGGAAATAAAAATGCATGAAAAATGAATATTTTCAAAAGCAAGTATTTTTGGCGTCAGAACATCAGCTTCTCGTCAGGAAATCATAGTAGCAGTATGGCTAATACCCATCTCGTCTGCAGATTCGTGGCTCCCGCATAGCAGTTCACAACCTGACATAAAATAAGTGGGACATGTTCTGGTCTCCGAACAGCAGACATGATGGTTTGATAGCAGGCGCGTTAATGAGGTCCCGGGCCGCATTAAGTACATGTCATTAGCGGGGTGGTGCTCTGGCCAGCCACATATCTGAGGAATCAATGGAGGCCAAAAAGTGCTTCATATGCCTGTAGATCACGTTTCACGGCGTCAGAGGACCACTGGAGTGGGTAACGATGCCGATAGCTATGATATATGGGAGTACTGACTGTATTGGTGGGCTATAGACAGAAGCCTTCGGAACAGATTCGGGCTATAAAGGCCTAGTGTATCTCCGGATCCGTTCTACAACTGGGTCAGACATATACGTAAGCCAGACATATACGTAAGCTTTCGAGACGGATCAAGTCTAATTTTGTTTTTTACATAAAATATGATCGTCCACACTAAACGTTGGGCGAGTTGATCAGTTGTTACCCGCTAGAAGCCACACTCCTAAATATTATTGTAACCATAAAGTATTTGCTGCGCATTATTGTAGAGAAAGAAAATACAGGCTTAAAACAAAACTAATAACGGTCAGCTTATAAATAACGGTTCCTGCGTCACCTGGAAACCAAGTAGCCAATCGTATCCAATCTTTGGCCCCGAACACGGACATCGAATTACGTGGCATATCACAGTCACCCAGTTGCACCCCGCAGCCTTGATTTTCATCGATTTATTTCGAAAAGTGGATAAGGTGAGAGGGGGTGGTACGCCCTGATACTCTTCTGTCTGGCCTTGTGAGTGGCGTGTCCGGCTATTGCCGAGTCTGTTCTTCAAGGTCAGTCCAAACTAGGGGCGTGGTTCGGAGCGCACTTCTTCAAATGTCTCTATTTGGGCGTATGTGGGCATATATTGTGTATATTTGGGGATCCATACTTATATGTCTTTAGTCGCATTGAGTTGCTCTCATTAACTTACGTTCCTCTCGGTCTGACTCCGCTCCTCCTTACCGTAATCCCACCAGTTATGCGTGTTTTGGGGCCGAATGGCCTTCCCATCCCCCATCCAACCATCCACCCCCTCGAACCACACCAACTCAATGTCTGGCAGAGACACAACACAAAGTCACACTCACAGGTAGGCTTCATTCAACCCCATTTTATTTCCTTTTATTATTACATTTTGTCCCGGCAAATTTCTTAACTATTGGGTCCGGTTTTTCCATTGACACAACAAGTACCAGATAATAATATTCGGTAAAAAATCTGATATTGGCAGGGGTTCAGTTCACGCAGTGTAGTTTAGCTTGCGTCCAAGCATGGTTTATACCCTAAACATGGTGTTATGGTTCCATGGAGCTGCCCGCATACCACGCAAACGTTCGTCAGAGCCAGGCAACGAAATACGGCCAGGAACAGGGATAGCACACACTCATGCTTCTAGCCTGCAATAACCTCTCTCTCCGGAGATGGTTGTCTGGGTATGTCCGTTGAATATTTATCTGGGTATGTGCGTTTGAATATTTAGACTAGTCTGCTGGCTACTGCATGCTTATTATATGCGTTGCAGATAAAAAGTCTCGGTATTGAAACTCGTTTGAATGGGGCGGGATCCAAGCGAATGGGGCAAAACCTTTGGATGTAGTTTTGAGCGAAGATCGCCCTTTTCAATGGTAACTGTATGCCAAAATGCGGAACCCGCACCCCCCCATTCCAACCTTTTTGTAGTGCACCTGCGATATTATTTGGTGGACTACCTGTTTTGGTCCAAAGGGTCTCCCGAAAGATTTTCGTATTGGATCCACGCTTGGATAAAATGTTAAACGCTTGGTAAAACATGAAACATAACACGAGATTAGGTAGGACAACAAAATGGACATTATGCTGTATTAAACCATAACAAAAAATAGAGAATGCCTTAATAACCTTGTAGGGTTCATCCGACGCAAACAGATGCTAAAACACTTCTATCATTATTAGTTCGCGTTTAAAGACGCCCGTTACGGCGGCGGTAATTACAAATGAACACAGTCGCGGAGTTTGTTTAATCCAACTGTTCTGTGTTCTATTTATCTTAAGAGATGCAGCCTCCGGTTATTATGCCCGTTAGGGCGGCGGTAAATACAGTTAAACACAGTTGTCCGAGATTGTTTTCTCCAACTGTTCTTTGTTCTATTTGTCTTAAGACATGCAGCCTCCGGTTACTATGCCCGTTACGGCGGCGGTAAATACAGTTGAACACAGTTGTCCGAGATTGTTTTCTCCAACTGTTCTTTGTTCTATTTGTCTTAAGACATGCAGCCTCCGGTTATTATGCCCGTTACGGCGGCGGTAAATACAGTTGAACACAGTTGTCCGAGATTGTTTTCTCCAACTGTTCTTTGTTCTATTTGTCTTAAGACATGCAGCCTCCGGTTATTATGACAAGAGCCAAAGAGCATGTCACGTGGTATTCCCACGAGACACGAAGAAGCCGCATCGGGATCGTCAATCGTAATCCCGTGGTTGCCATGGAGTTCTTACCCTCCTGCCCCCTGGGTCACATTTGACGCCTATATCATCGCCGTTCCTGCAATGAAATTAGCATCAGCCGCGAGGAACGGTGAAAGCCGGCCTCGCGACCCCCGCCCCTACCCCCTCCCCACCCCCCGCTCCCCTGACCACCTCCAGCGCAGCCCGAGGCCCCGCCCACCACCAATAAGCGTCAGATATATGTATTCCCGACATTAAAAAACACAACAGCGCTTATAGCGGATGGGCCCATGAATGCAAATAGCTTTCAACTCCCGTGAGAAAGCACAATTGGCCAACTAATAGCTCAGGTTTGACATGCCGGTAGGTTTTTCTCCATCACATTCTCCATTACTTGGGGATACGCGCTCCACTACCTTCTTACCGGTGTTTTTGTTTTATTATCTACCTCTAAAAGGCAAAAATACACCAGACAGCCTAATTGGTCTAGCAGTGGTTTGAAGAAGTCACTTATAAATGCAGTTCTGCGGCTTAAGCCCTGTGGCATTTTCTAGCCTTCCGCCTGTGGCATTATCTAACCATTCGCCTGTTATGTCGATTGTAGGTAGATATATCATGCAAGACATGACAGACGACTAAAACAGTTTAATAGCAGTTTTGCTTAATGCGACCATGTCTCTTTCTCGGGGCAATAACCATACATAAGGACAGGACAAAAAAGAAAGCCATAGAAATTCGGTTCTAAAATTGGTATGCGTCCGATGATTTAATGAAAAGTTTCTGAAGATTATGTCATAGAACGCTTGGCAGTGTATCTAAACAATAACTGGCTCTATGACGTCATCTCTAGCCACAATGGGGGACTCATAAGCTGCCAGCTCCGACAAGGGCAACTTGTAGCTAGGTATTTTCGTGTTAATTGCATTAAAATAATCATTAAACAACCGAACGGCGCATATCATTAAAGTAAAGATGGAAGGCGTGTCGGCATAACCGTCGTCGTTAAGACGGGCCTGGAATCAAAAATCAGAAATGATAATATGAAACAAATCGTATCAGCGCGTATCAGTAAAATGTCATGCTATTGTAAATTAAAACAGAGGTTTGCTGATCATCCATTAATTGCAAAGAATGTCGCCGCTAAAATTCGAGGATTCGTGATAAAATTACTTGGAGCATCAATGCTGTTCGGGGGGGGGGGGCGGAGGGACATCTTCGAAGATTGTTGAAAAACAGTCAAAGCAGTTATGATTTCTGGCACATAATCACTGACAAATACAAGTTACGTTCCGTGCGTACTTAACACTGATATGTATACATCTGAACTGCGCACTCTTCGCATCCATGGGGAGCTTATATATTGAGACAGCAGCAGACAACAGAGACATAACGCACCCTCTAGCGAAATGGGCCGAAGGCAGGAAGCGAAAGCAAGGACGTTACATATGACATAGGGGTGCCCCCTAGCGGAGTGTCTTACAGTCGGAGGGTGCATCAGGCCACGTCATCAGTAGCGGGTTGCCCAACCGACATTCTTCAGAAGCTAATCACCAGATCAAGCGAAGCAAGTGGGCGGCTGTGGCAAATAAATCTGGAGGCGATATCACAGGTTGACAAGGCATACCATAGAAAGCCAATAGGGTGACCTTTGTTATTCCCTGCGGAGTGGGTAATGGATGGCGAGGTCGCTATTGACCAACATATGTGAATTAGATATTAATGATATGGGTGGAAGGAAGGTCTGCATACGTAATGCCAATCGACAACTTCTCTCCCCAAAGATTTCCCTTTCCGTGACTGATTAAGTACAGGCGCCTTCGTTACATCTGCTCCCATGGGCCAGTGCTAGCTCTGGCAACATCACGCTCTAGGGGGATGTCGTCAGGTCGTAGCCAAATGCTTAGGGTTTAACGTCGCTGCAACTGTCGTTGCAACATTTCAACATCTCGCTGCAGCCATTATGGACCTATACCTTCTTACCTGACCTGTGCGTTTTGGAATAAATATCCTAGATACACGTTATTAACATTACATTAATATTAACCAGCTTACTATTACATTGTATACTATTGTATATTAACAAAAGTCATGAAACAGCTCTACCATACGTCATATGATTTCTCATTGCAATCAGACATTAAATCTTAAATTTGTTACTGTAATTAGGATTCTCCATGGCGTTTTATACGCCCTCTGATGGTCTGGGTTGGACGCCCCCTTCGAGGATAAAGACACTTGCATCAGAGGCCCAGAATGTGAAACCATCGACGCCCTCGTTAAACACACCTCATTAAAAAGACGTTTCCCCCCCCCCCCAAAAAAAGCATCCTGCTACCCGTTCGTGACACCAATGGGGCACCGTACCTGTCACTGGGGGGACTCCATGTCCCTGCTCACGACACATGAAGCCCGACAAGCTAGCTTACTGGGGATCAGGGCAACGTTTTTCTCAATCAATATCAATTTTATGTAGTTTAGGGCCCATCTCTACCGCATATGGATCAGGTGCTCGAGAATGCCGACTGAGAGAGGGCCTCATAGGGATCTTGCCACCCCCCCCCCCCACCCCCACTTCCCCATCCATCGCACCCGTCCCCACGCACATCCCCCAGTCCTGTTCGATTGCTTATTCCTGTCCGGGAAGTCATGTTTTGGGCCCATGGGTATGATGCCGGTTTATGTGGCAAGGGTGAGGGTATCGCAGCATCTGGCTAGACGGCAGTGCCACCGCAGCTTGAGTGTTATTAACTCTCTCATCAAGCCATAAAGCAAGCCAATCGATTGACCTCAGGGCCTTCAATTAATGCTGTCAGGATGACGAAAAACGCGAATAAATAATGTGTCATTTGCGCAGGATGAAAGCGCTCCCAGGATTAATTTGTGTAACAGTTTTTTTACGTGCGTTTGAGGTTCCATGTTGGTCTACTAGCCTGCTTAGCTGCTTAGCGTGATAATAAAAAGATATTTAATTCTACTTAAATGGTTGCTTGGTTTCATAGCAAATGGTAATATATACTATGTGACGATAAGCTCGGGTGAGTTGTATCGGAATCGTTTGCGATATGTCCAGCAACCGACACGTACATCACATTATGGACAATATACACCAATTATTTCAAAACCTTATTTGGCATTAGGAATTAGGTTGTTCAGAACGGATACATATATGCATTATTATTACTAGGACGAAAGAAAAATGAGCCTATATATAGCAGGAAACTCTGCCTTGAAGGCATCGATATTTGGTTGCATATAAGGCATTTAACGTATAAGGAGCTCGCATTTAACTCCAGAACACACATTTCTCACCCATTGACCTACCATTGGTCGATACTCATTTTGACGTCCAATAAATAGATATTGAAACTGATTATATACGTTATAATATACGTATTGATGCACAATGACATACAAATCAACAATATATGTTCAGCGCCTACTTCTTTCACGAACTTTACATGAACATATACACATTAATATGGATATACTAGCGAACATTCTCTCCCAGTGCTATGTACACAGAATTCCACTTCCTGGAGGTAAATGGGGTTTAACCAAATATACGGAGGCCGTTGTTAGACTTGTTCAAAATGTTCGGGGGGTGGGGAACATTTTTCGATGTATGTATATGGTTCGGTCACATGGAAGGGATATATCGCCTGGAACCCAACACATGAGAGACCAGGGGGCGATATGTTGTTGAAGCCAACGATGATTGCGCAAACCTCCCGGATTGAGTTCACAAAGAGGTCCGGGTCAGTCCGTATTCAGCGTTATTTCCCCATTGCTGTTGATGATGAAGTCCGCCCGACCCGCTGGTTACAGCCTCCCGCCTTATCTTTGCACATGAATATCACCTCTCGCTGACGTCTGCTCTCAATCCGCTCATGTTCTTTACCGCCAGAGGGGGCTTAAAGCAACTGCGGGGGTGGCCGGGGTGGCGATAATAGGGAACTAGGCCTGCACGGCGCATCGCGGTGTTTGAAAGGGAGGTGAGGAGAGGGCAAGATATGCCCATAAATCGCGTCCTCATATCAATAGCTGGCAATCTCTGGCCATCTTTGATTGGGTCTTTATCATGTGTGTTTTTTGCCCTATACATACATGTTGTGATATGAATCCAGCCGACGCCAGCCATCGCCTCGGCTCGCTCTTTGTGTGTTATGCGACGTCTCGTGGGGCAACGAGCGATAAAGCAAGCTACATTGGCTAAGGCCTGACCGCCGGGAGACGAAATACCAAATAAGCTCAATATCGCTGGCCGTCCTTTTTTTTGCCCTGCATATATATTGTCATAAGGGAATAAGACCATTGTTCATCCTGGATAGGATAGGCATTATACTACCTGGCAGTCTTGTTGCTGGCAGATGTATGACATAAGTATGTAAGGATGATTATGACCTGTGATTTGTGACCAAATAAATGCGCTAATTTAGCCACATGTTGTATTTATTACATAAGGGTTGAACTAGGCGCAGAGCGGGGTAAAATGTTGTTTGGGTTTTCCATCGGCGTTTATAATGTTCACAACGCCGAAAAAGGCGATAATCCCGGTTTAACTCTGTTGTAAAACTATGCTTTTAGGCGATAAACCTGCATTATCGGTCGATAAACGTTTAACGTCGACAAACTCGGTTTATCGAAAATTGCGTATATGAAGATCGGAGCAATTGCCGAAGGCCACCAGCTAACCGGAAACTTGGGCACGCGCACGAGAGTTGCAAGGCTTGCTTTAGAAGCACTCAGGTTAACATTACTGAAAAAACTACAAAACTGCAGACATATGGTGGAATGCCCTGCAAATTATTTTTGGTTACAACAAAATGAACTGTTTATCGAGTAAAAACATGCGAAAAAAGTGTTTCGATGAAGTTTATATCGGGTTTGCATTAGATATGTTTTTTTTAAAACTCGCTTTATCAGCCGATATACCTTGTCTCGGCGATAAACCCGGGTGGTTCGCTTCCTTGCACAAAGGGATCGCCGCACCCGTGTCGTTTGTAAACGAAGTAATGAACGTCATTAACAATGCATGGAACGTATTGTTGTCGGTGGCATCAGGGACGGGGAGGGGTTGTACATTACACGGCTTAGTTCCGGGCCAAATAGGGTTGTGTATTTCATGGCTTAATCTCAGGCCAAATAAGGTTTTACATTTCACGGATTAATTCCAGGCCAAATAGCTAGGGTTGTTCAACAGCTAAATTCCGTCCACAGTGTCCGTGTAACCGCAATGTAACAAATGATGAAATTTCTTGATATTTGGAAATGAGATAAATATTTCTTGACATTGAGAGATGAGATAAACATTTCTTGATATTGAGTGATGAGATAAATATTTCTTGATATTGAGTGATGAGATAAATATTTCTTGATAAATATTTCTTGATATTGAGTGATGAGATAAATATTTCTTGATATTGGGTGATAAGAGAAATATTTCTTGATATTGAGTGATGCGATAAATATTTCTTGATATTGAGTGATGAGATAAATATTTCTTGATATTGAGTGATGAGATAAATATTTCTTGATATTGAGTGATGAGATAAATATTTCTTGATAAATATTTCTTGATATTGAGTGATGAGATAAATATTTCTTGATATTGGGTGATAAGAGAAATATTTCTTGATATTGAGTGATGCGATAAATATTTCTTGATATTGAGTGATGAGATAAATATTTCTTGATATTGAGTGATGAGATAAATATTTCTTGATATTGAGTGATGAGATAAATATTTCCGAAACTAGTGATGCTACTATTTATGATGCAATAATGCAATAAGCAGCACGCAATATCTCATGCTGTTCTGCCGAGTCTGGTCACATTGGGTGTCAATCTGTATAACGCATATGGCATAATAACATCGCTGAAATTTGGTCCCCTTACGGTCTGGTATTACGCGCGGTGCCATCTATTTTTATGAATGCGCCCTCGTATTTAGTATCGGGAATAGAGGTCCCTGGATAGACCCGTCCCATTGTGCTCTCCCTTCTCTCTCTGCGTCACATTAGTTGGAGACGGGTGATCACAAACTGACGGCACTCAACAGCAGGGGACTCGTTCGGCCTGGGATTTCGCTTCACTGTTTCATTACGGAAAGTTCGCTTTCGCATCTCAAAAACTGCCCCTAAGATAATCCCGCAGACGGGCTCCCGTAGGGTGATCACGGCCATAAACCGACGCGCACGCCCCGGCCTCTAGCCGCCTTAACGGCCTCTGGCACGCCACGACGTCGGGAGATCGGGCGATCCACACAGAGCGAGGCGTCCAGGGAGCCCAGTAGCCTCGAAACAGCTGGCGTGGGACCCGAGTATGAGTTTTCACGTCCCGTGCCAGTTATAGTAGTAGTCATCTGCTCGCGGCATCAGACAAACAGACCAACAGAGACACGGCGGGGCCGGCAGACAGACAGCCTGGTAGGCACAGGCAGCAGGCAGGCGGGCGGGCGGTAGTGGAGGGACTTCAGCATCGGACGGGCGACCCGTCGAGGTGCCAGAGGCAAGAACAGGATTCCAGGCGACCGTGGGTCCTCCGCCAGCGAGTCCGTCCGCCCGGCCTCCCACGCCACCACCACCACCGCCGCCAGCGCCACCGCCCGGCCTCCCCCGCCACCGCCGCCGCCAGCGCCACCGCCCGGCCTCCCCCGCCACCACCGCCGCCAGCGCCACCGCCTGGCCTCACCCGCCACTACCCCCGCCACCACCGCAGCGAAGACAGCCAGAGAAGTCGATCAGCCACCACACACACACACACACACACACTCCATCGGTGAGCCAGTCGTGACGCCCTGCGGAGTCCCGAAGGTGCAAGCTGGCTCTAGTAGAAGCCAACCGCCTTCAAAGGGCGCGGCGTTCACCAATCGCAGGACGCCCTGCTAGAGGACGCCGTCCGGTGTGCCATTTGAGGCGTTATGAGCGTGGCTCGGTCTTCCGCCGTCAGATCGCCGCGTTACGACATAAGGGCGTCTCCTATGTATGGACTGTCGGTGGGTGGCGACGTGCGGTGAGAGACCAACGGCGGTTAAAGTTTAATGGTTTGTCGCCGCTCGCCTCGTGAGCTCTGGCCGTCAGCGGCTGACAGGCGACTCGTGTCCGGTTCTCAGACATCCGTCATAGCGACAGATGTGACTTTTCTCGCAGGCCGATGTCACGGGTAAGGTTTAAATGGATTATCTTAACATATATAAACTATCGACGATGAGATAGCAGTTGGTCTCGCGTTGTTGACAAGTGATTTGCGGAAGTTTTCTGCAACGGGAAGTACATTTCCCATATATGCGATCTTGATTACATAATGTTTGTATTATATGAACTATATTCTATCGTTATTTGTAATGCAGCCATAATAATTGTACATGATCATTAATTGTAAGACATAGCTACTTCATACTGCGATGTAAGACAAGAGCTGTGGATCTATTCAATAAATGGAGTTACTACAATATCAGCGCATATCCAAGGCAAATGTTTGCATCAAGAAAGACAATACTTGTATGTATATGAAATGTGTATATATTCAAATTTTTTTTTGCAGGGAACTTTCAAACTACGTCATTTTGCCGACACGGGCAGGAGTCGTTGGATATTTCGCTATATTTAACTGACAATCACTGCCCCATGCTGTGTAACAGTGTGGGATAAGACTCGTTCGTGGTACGATTCGGTAGCAACCCACGGTGCTTCCGTAGTAAATATACAGTATCGACAGACCTACTGAGACACGCTACAAGCCTCGACAGAGGAGAGCTACATCATAACCGTGCCTCATCGGACAACAAACCCAAACTCATCACTTAGATCTCCGTGGAATACGTGTGTGTGTGTGTGTGTGTGTGTGTTTGTAAGGACACTAACAACTTGAGGCAAGTTGTTCTCCGTAATGCCGGATAATTACTACAACCGTGTGTCCGGGACGGTGCTCCGTTTGAAGCTGTCCTAGACCCTTAGGCGTCGTTGGATACACGGCTGAGATATAGAGATACCGGCGGCCTACAGACAGTGCAAGGTAAATTGAGTGGCATCTCTTACATCGAATGTTGCATAATTTATCTTGCCCCTTGGCTCCGTCTCTGGCCCCTGTCGCATGTGGTCCTTTGTGGAGAGATTGCCCGACAGGGACGTGGAGCCCCTGGCTGGAGATCGCGGGCCAGCCAGCTAAGACGGTAGACCCATTAGAGGGTAATACATGAGCGACCACAGACTTGGCATGAAACGGCTAAAAACGTCTGCAGGCTGTACATGTTCGGTTTGTTTCATGTCGACATGTGTTGGTCTGGAGTTCACTTTCATCGCCAGTGATACGCCAGCGTGAAAACCTCGCCTTATACAGCCTATGGGGCTGTCTCCTTGGGTTTCTGTCTGTCTGTCTCGCTCTCTCTGTATCTCTCTTGTTGTCTCACCCTCTCTCAATGACTCTAAACCTCTTTATTTCTTTACCTTTCTCATCCTAACCCGCACCCCCCCTCCTCCCGTCTCCTTCTCTCTCCATTTTCTCTCTGTGACTTTGGCCCAGTCATTACAATGATAGATGGAATCGTTTGTTTTATGCCATCTTGATGCACGCATAGATAGGCTCAATTGGGTCAAAAAGTAGAAGGAAATAAAAGAATGACACCGAAAACAATCCGCAGATGCTCGACCCCAGGGCTGTCGATCTGACCATAAATTTGGAGGAAGCCCTGAACGCGCAGGCGCAAGCAGCTAAACAACGACACCCCCCCCCTTACCCCCTCCCACCCCCTCCACGCACCCTGGTAGTAATGGCTTTCATACCGACTTCTTCCACCAAGTCACGCCGCAGTTGTGTTTCGGGCACGACGTGGACTCGTCATTTCTTTTTTAGTTATTGAGCGAAGCATATTTTTCACATTACGGAGATGAAGAAAAGCCGCCGCAAATTGAAATTGAGTTCGGCTAATAAAACCGACGCCAAGCAATATCGAGAAAGGTCCTGATTGGGTTAAATATGAAGGGATGACCGACCACATAGATGGTTGGCATCCTGTGCATCAACAGGGCGGGATGACGCAGATACTCCGTCCTGTTGGGAGTTCTACTCGGAAACTGTCACGTTTGTAACGGTCACGGAGTTTCGATTTTGTAGAAATGCGTGATCTCGAAAACGGAATTTCACCTTCCGGCGAAGCTATTTCCTATTTTGGTCACCAAGTCGCGTCTTAATAAACCCCAACCCTTCAGCGATATTTTTACAGTGCCAAAATAGATATGCAATGTCCCCTATAGGCCTCCGTACGTATCGTGTTCCTTATCGTGTCCACACCGAAAATGGCTGCAACGAACAGATTATAGGCTCCATGCGTCTTCCTTATCTCTGCAAAGCGCCTCCCCCCCCCCCCCTCAGCCCACCTCCCCCTCCTTGTACCTACGTTTATGTTGTCAGGATATGACCCTTACTGGAACCATGTACCGGCGCCAATAACAAAACGCAAATAGTTCCACCCCCACTCCACCCCACCTCCCTCCACTCCCCTACTCTCCCCCACTCCACCCCCCCGCCCGCCCAACTCCACCCCCTACTCCACCCCCGACTCCACCCCGCACTCCACGCCCCACTCCAACTCCTAGGGTTAATCGTGGAAGGAGACATGGAACCATGTTCTGGCACCAGTAACAAAACCCAAATAGTCCCATCTCCCCCCCCCCCACTCCACCCCCCAACTCCACCCCCCTAGGGTGAATGGCGTAAGGAGACAGCCATCGAGTACAATTGGATTCCCCTCGGCCAGGACTGACGTGGTCATGTGATCAGGATCACGTGGCTGAGCATGATACTGACTGATGGTCGTTTTGTTCGATTATCTATCTTCGCGGCCCCGCTCCCAGCCACCCCCCTCCCACGCCCCACGCCCTCACCCCTACCCCATACGACCCCCATGGTTGTGTAGCACTGATACAATAAGTCGTCCATGGCTGCAGACCTCGCGGGCACTGCTTTATGGACGGGACCTGACGGTGACCTCCAGGGAAGTCCGGGCTGCAAGGGTAGAGGTGGTGTGGGGAGGTGGGGAATATGGAGAGGAAGGCGGGATCGGGAGGTCGGGGGTCGGAGCAAGGTCGAGATTTGGATCTTTATAGAATGAGATTCTGACACACGCACAGAGTAATAATGAATATGATGCACGCCACCGTCAGCCACCGTTAGCCACCGTCAGCCACCATGGCACGGGGGTTACTGATCCTGATAGTGTAGGTATCCGATCCTGATTGGGTGGTGGCTCATAGGGTAGGAATATCCTGATTGGGTGGGGCTGATCCTGATAGTGTAGGAATATCCTGATTGGGTGGGGTTGATCCTGATAGTGTGGGTATCTGATCCTGATTGGGTGGTGGTGGCTCATAGGGTAGGAATATCCTGATTGGGTGGGGCTGATCCTGATAGTGTAGGAATATCCTGATTGGGTGGGGTTGATCCTGATAGTGTGGGTATCTGATCCTGATTGGGTGGTGGTTGATCCTCGTAGGGTAGGAATATCTTGATTGGGTGGGGTTGATCCTGATAGTGTAGGAATATCCTGATTGGGTGGGGTTGATCCTGATAGTGTGGGTATCTGATCCTGATTGAGTGGTGGTTGATCCTGATAGTGTAGGAATATCCTGATTGGGTGGGGTTGATCCTGATAGTGTGGGTATCTGATCCTGATTGGGTGGTGGTTGATCCTCATAGGATAGGAATATCGTGATTGGGTGGGGTTGATCCTGATAGGGTAGCAATATCCTAATTGGGTGGGGTTGATCCTGATAGTGTAGGAATATCCTGATTGGGTGGGGCTGATCCTGATAGTGTAGGAATATCCTGATTGGATGGGGTTGATCCTGATAGTGTAGGAATATCCTGATTGGATGGGGTTGATCCTGATAGTGTGGGTATCTGATCCTGATTGGGTGGTGGTTGATCCTCATAGGATAGGAATATCGTGATTGGGTGGGGTTGATCCTGATAGGGTAGCAATATTCTAATTGGGTGGGGTTGATCCTGATAGTGTAGGAATATCCTGATTGGATGGGGTTGATCCTGATAGTTTGGGTATCTGATCCTGATTGGGTGGTGGTTGATCCTCATAGGATAGGAATATCGTGATTGGGTGGGGTTGATCCTGATAGGGTAGCAATATCCTAATTGGGTGGGGTTGATCCTGATAGTATAGGTGTCTGATCCTGATTGAGTGGTGGTTGATCCTGATAGTGTAGGAATATCGTGATTGGGTGGGGTTGATCCTGATAGGGTAGCAATATCCTAATTGGGTGGGGCTGATCCTGATAGTGTAGGAATATCCTGATTGGGTGGGGTTGATCCTGATAGTGTGGGTATCTGATCCTGATTGAGTGGTGGTTGATCCTCATAGGGTAGGAATATCCTGATTGGGTGGGGTTGATCCTGATAGTGTGGGTATCTGATCCTGATTGGGTGGAGATTGATCCTCATAGGGTAGGAATATCCTGATTGGGTGGGGTTGATCCTGATAGGGTAGCAATATCCTAATTGGGTGGGGTTGATCCTGATAGTATAGGTGTCTGATCCTGATTGAGTGGTGGTTGATCCTGATAGTGTAGGAATATCCTGATTGGGTGGGGCTGATCCTGATAGTGTGGGTATCTGATCCTGATTGGGTGGAGATTGATCCTCATAGGGTAGGAATATCCTGATTGGGTGGGGTTGATCCTGATAGGGTAGCAATATCCTAATTGGGTGGGGTTGATCCTGATAGTATAGGTGTCTGATCCTGATTGAGTGGTGGTTGATCCTGATAGTGTAGGAATATCCTGATTGGATGGGGTTGATCCTGATAGTGTGGGTATCTGATCCTGATTGGGTGGTGGTTGATCCTGATAGTGTAGGAATATCCTGATTGGGTGGGGCTGATCCTGATAGTGTGGGTATCTGATCCTGATTGGGTGGAGATTGATCCTCATAGGGTAGGAATATCCTGATTGGGTGGGGTTGATCCTGATAGGGTAGCAATATCCTAATTGGGTGGGGTTGATCCTGATAGTATAGGTGTCTGATCCTGATTGAGTGGTGGTTGATCCTGATAGTATAGGTGTCTGATCCTGATTGAGTGGTGGTTGATCCTGATAGTGTAGGAATATCCTGATTGGGTGGGGTTGATCCTGATAGTATAGGTGTCTGATCCTGATTGAGTGGTGGTTGATCCTGATAGTGTAGGAATATCCTGATTGGGTGGGGTTGATCCTGATAGTATAGGTGTCTGATCCTGATTGAGTGGTGGTTGATCCTGATAGTGTAGGAATATCCTGATTGGGTGGGGTTGATCCTGATGGTATAGGAATATCCTGATTGGGTGGGGTTGATCCTGATGGTGTAGGTGTCTGATCCTGATTGGGTGGGGGTTGATCCTGATAGTGTAGGAATATCCTGATTGGGTGGGGTTGATCCTGATGGTATAGGAATATCCTGATTGGGTGGTGGTTGATCCTGATGGTGTAGGTGTCTGATCCTGATTGGGTGGGGGTTGATCCTGATAGTGTAGGAATATCCTGATTGGGTGGGGTTGATCCTGATAGTATAGGTGTCTGATCCTGATTGAGTGGTGGTTGATCCTGATAGTGTAGGAATATCCTGATTGGGTGGGGGTTGATCCTGATAGTGTAGGAATATCCTGATTGGGTGGGGTTGATCCTGATGGTGTAGGTGTCTGATCCTGATTGAGTGGTGGTTGATCCTGATAGTGTAGGAATATCCTGATTGGGTGGGGGTTGATCCTGATAGTGTAGGAATATCCTGATTGGGTGGGGTTGATCCTGATAGTGTGGGTATCTGATCCTGATTGGGTGGGGGTTGATCCTGATAGTGTAGGAATATCCTGATTGGGTGGGGTTGATCCTGATGGTATAGGAATATCCTGATTGGGTGGTGGTTGATCCTGATGGTGTAGGTGTCTGATCCTGATTGGGTGGGGGTTGATCCTGATAGTGTAGGAATATCCTGATTGGGTGGGGGTGATCCTGATAGTGTGGGTATCTGATCCTGATTGGGTGGTGGTTGATCCTCATAGGGTAGGAATATCCTGATTGGGTGGGGCTGATCCTGATAGTGTGGGTATCTGATCCTGATTGGGTGGGGTTGATCCTGATAGTGTAGGAATATCCTGATTGGGTGGGGGTTGATCCTCATAGGGTGGGAATATCCTGATTGGGTGGTGGTGGATGTTTGTTAGGGTATGTGTTTGATCCTGGTAGGTTGATCCATGTTGGGCGGCTGATCTTGTTTGAACCGGTACTGAATGTGACTGATCTGGATTGAATGGGCGGCTGATCTGCGTGAGTAGGATCCTAAATTGTTTGGGATATTTGTGGCGATGGACCCTGAAGAATTCTGCTTGGGTATGAGTCTGATTCTGGTTTGGGTGCGTGCCTAATCTTGCTTGGGTGAGGGACAATCCTCAAGGCTCAATGGGGTGGGGGTTGATCATGGTGGGGTGTGGGTTAATCCTGATGGAGTGGGAGCTATCTTTTGTCCGGCTGCTGCACAATAAACGGTCTGGCAGTCTGGCAAGGATATGTAGGCCAGGCTTGGGTTAGGGTTATCACTGTGGGAACTCAATATCAATTACGAATGCAATTGAATTTCTCTGCAATTTGATCGAATTGTATATATGAGTATCTGTCTTGGAGGTATGTTATCTTCCTTAGCCAAAAAGATGTTTCACCCTGTATAATATAAGAGGCCACAGCCGGCGGTTACACACGAAGGTGTGGAAGGGGCACATGGCGGCCGGAAGAGGGTGGGAGGTGGGGTGGGCGAAATACCTTACCACTTACCTCTTCACCTAGCTTGGAAGCTATGGCGGGGGAAGAAAAGGGAAGCTGGCCTTCTTCCTGCACACTCCATAGGGAGACGATCGCCTCCTCATCAACGAGAAAGCGGCAGACCATCATTGTGCCAACAAGACCCCGCCCCATCCTACCCCCTTCGCCCCCCACGAACCCGCCCCATCTTTATCCCTTCGCTCCCAGGACCCCTCCCCATCCTTCCCCCGTCGCTCCCAGGACCACCTCTCATCCCCATAGTTGGCCGGGTCCTCGAGTTGGCCAGAAGCCAAGGTGGTTTGAACGGCTACTCATGGGCCCAGATCTCCAGGTTTGATTTGAGGTCAGCAGTGGCAGAGACACCGTCTTAATGGCTCTGTGCCTGCTTCCCGACGAGTCAGTCAGCCACTCAGTCGGCCACAAGGCTGAAACCCCACCCCAGCCCACTCCCCCACTCGCCCCCCCTCTCCCCACCCCCACTATTCTTATCTGGTTAGCCGCAATCTATATCCCAGGGGCGCGCGACCAGGGATTCTCGCGCCTGTAACCGACCCCTACAACCCCAACCACTACCCCTTCCCCCGCCCTTCCCCACCCCCCACCCCGACGGCCCCATCCGTTACGTGGTGGTTTCCTCGGCCGCCTCTGGCTTCTCGTCTTTCCTCCTTCATGCCTCGTTGTGACCGCCCCACTCACGAGATTATGTCCCTCGTGGAGCATTTGTCATTGGACGGCGTCACGTGACTGGGCGTCTCTCGTGGCTGCGTTGTCTATAACAACCATCACTGATGTCATTCCGAGGTCGGTGCGGCGTACACCAACACCAGATAATCCAAATACTATACTTTGTTTGTTTTTGCTCATTACAGTTTACGCGAATTCGATGAACGTTAAAGAGATATGAATCTAACTTATGACTTTTTCGCGATTCTCAATTAGTTTTCCCCCCTGCCATGGCACCATTATGAACCGAATACTTCGCTCGGCACCATATTGGCTCTACTGTATTATGATTTGTGTGCAGGTCATCGGCTGCTGACTTGCTGACCTCATTACTCCCCCACGGGTCGATCTTTAACACTTTGCTATGTACCTTTGTTGCGCACGGAAAACCCTTTACATACTGACCACCTGTTTTTGCCGATGTGCAACGACCGTCATTGGCCACGTAGCTTCAGACTTGGTTATGTTATGCGAAGTTAACATTGATGACATGGTTGTTCATATATACATGGAAAACGCCCGGGGAGGTACCTCAGGGCATAGTCTCCTCCACAGCCCCCCGCTGCGTGGCCAGCTCACTCACATGGAGCGAGCGTGGGGCTGTGGAAAAGCCTACCTCAGGGCACTGGATTGCTGGGGACGTGCCGCTGGAAAGGGTGTCTTTTTCGTGCAGTTTGGTACGCCGATTTGTCCTTGCTGAACGAGCATCAATGAAAAAGTAAATTTTGCATTTACTAAGGACCGTACATACATATAATAACCAAGACCGTCATGTCTTATAGCCAGTCTCCGTTTCTCGATAACTGGGAATCTTGAACAGTCTGACCTACATGATCTCTTTAACGTCTTAACTGACGTAAGGTCAAAGGAGGCCAGCGCCAAGCCAGTTTCTTGTATATCAAGTATGCAATGCTGATGATTTTCGTCATAGTGGTTTTTGCCAAAGTCGTGTAACGGTCTCAGCTGGTATGCGAAGGGGGAAGGATGGGGCGGGGGCGAAAGGGGTGAAGGGGGCAGGATGGGGCGGGGTCTTAGGGGCGAAGGGGGAAGGTTGGGGCGGGGTCTTAGGGGGCGAAGGGGGAAGGATGGGGCAGGGACCTAGGGGGCGAAGGGGGCAGGATGGGGCGGGGGCGAAAGGGGTGAAGGGGGCAGGATGGGGCGGGGTCTTAGGGGGCGAAGGGGGAAGGATGGGGCGGGGTCTTAGGGGGCGAAGGGGGCAGGATGGGGCGGGGTCCTAGGGGGCGAAGGGGGCAGGATGGGGCGTGAGCGAAAGGGGTGAAGGGGGCAGGATGGGGCGGGGGCGAAAGGGGTGAAGGGGCAGAATGGGGCGGGGGCGAAAGGGGTGAAGGGGGCAGGATGGGGCGGGGTCTTGGGGTGCGAAGGGGGAAGGATAGGGCGGGGTCTTAGGGGGCGAAGGGGGAAGGATGGAGGCGGGGTCTTAGGGGGCGAAGGGGGAAGGATGGGGCGGGGTCTTGGGGTGCGAAGGGGGCAGCATGGGGCGGGGTCTTGGGGGGCGAAGGGGGCAGGATGGGGCGGGTTCTTGGGGGGCGAAGGAGGCAGGATGGGGTCGGGTCTTGGGTTGCGAAGGGGGCAGGATGGGGCGGGTTCTTGGGGGGCGAAGGGGGCAGGATGGGGTCGGGTCTTGGGTTGCGAAGGGGGCAGGATGGGGCGGGGTCTTGCGGGGGCGAAGGGGGCAGGATGGGGCGGGGTCTTGGGGGGCGAAGGGGGCAGGATGGGGTCGGGTCTTGGGTTGCGAAGGGGGCAGGATGGTGCGGGTTCTTGGGGGGCAAAGGGGGCAGGATGGGGTCGGGTCTTGGGTTGCGAAGGGGGCAGGATGGGGCGGGGTCTTGGGGGGCGAATGGGGCAGGATGGGGCGGGTTCTTGGGGGGCGAAGGGGGCAGGATGGGGCGGGGTCTTGGGGGGCGAAGGAGGCAGGATGGGGCGGGGTCTTGGGGGGCGAAGGGGGCAAGATGGGGCGGGGTCTTGGGGGGCGAAGGGGGCAGGATGGGGCGGGGTCTTGGGGGGCGAAGGGGGCAGGATGGGGCGGGTTCTTGGGGGGCGAAGGGGGCAGGATGGGGTCGGGTCTTGAGTTGCGAAGGGGCAGGATGGGGCGGGGTCTTGGGGTGCGAAGGGGGCAGGATGGGGCGGGTTCTTGGGGTGCGAAGGGGGCAGGATGGGGCGGGTTCTTGGGGGGCGAAGGGGGCAGGATGGGGCGGGGTCTTGGGGGGCGAAGGGGGCAGGATGGGGCGGGTTCTTGGGGGGCGAAGGGGGCAGGATGGGGTCGGGTCTTGGGTTGCGAAGGGGCAGGATGGGGCGGGGTCTTGGGGTGCGAAGGGGCAGGATGGGGCGGGTTCTTGGGGTGCGAAGGGGGCAGGATGGGGCGGGTTCTTGGGGGGCGAAGGGGGCAGGATGGGGCGGGGTCTTGGGTTGCGAAGGGGGCCGGATGGGGCGGGGTCTTGGGGGGCGAAGGGGGCAGGATGGGGCGGGGTCTTGGAGGGCGAAGGGGGTAAGATGGGGCGGGGGCGAAAGGGGTGAAGAGGGCAGGATGGGGCGGGTACTTGGGGGCGACGGGGGCAGGATGGGGCGGGGACTGGGGGGGGGGGGGTGAAGGGGGATGATGGGACGGGGTCTTGGGGTGAAGGGGGGATTCCCCTATTTCACGCAGTTTGTACTAACCCCATTGGACAGACCAATCTATGGTTGCTTTATAAAGGGGTGTCAATGTTTATCTAACTCTTTGGACGGAGCAAGCTACCGTGAGGAAGTACCACAACGTATAATGCCGAGCCATATCCTGAAGGGCGCGGCGGGCCCCGAGTCACTGACGGCCTGGGACGTACATCACCCTCTCGATTGGCCTCTGTTGTCATGGGGACAACATTGGTAGGATCAAGCGACTGAGGAAGCTATCCATGGACAACGTTATTTCACGCGCCCTTTGTTTTTTTCGCTGGCAGATATTTATAGAACACCCTCCAGGGGGCGCTGTGTATTGGAGTCGACGATGACACGATTAGGTAGCTGCCGTCATAATCCACAGAGCCCCCGTGCGATTACTCTTTGGCCGGACATTCCGGGCCCATTCTCGACCTCGCGTCCTTGACCTATGACCTGGGGCTAGAATTGACTATGGATATGATGATCCACTGGAGATGGGGTTTATTGGCCTTTGTGGGTGTCTATCATCCCACTGGTCGCTTGCTGCCCACTTACGACCGCGGCGAGGATTGCCTGAAGCTTACTTTAATCAGGAGCCGCGCTTGCCTTCTTTGCTTAACGACCTACCCCGGCAGCTCGACTCTCATCTCGAAGGATTCGCCGCTCGGGGATGACACGGATTCCATCGGGGGGGATATTGAATGCTTGACCTCTTGACCTCGGCCGTGACTCTCGGGAGTCGGCGTCGTCCATCACGGCCCTGAGACAATGACCTGGGGCGCCATCTGGCGGCACTCGGTGACATCGCCTTTACCCCGGAGGTGTGACCAATGTTAGGGGGTGGGGGAGAGGCTCGGCGTGGGTCCGGGGTGGGACCCGGGACTCCTGCAGGGGCTCGCAGGGGTCCGCGAGGCCCGGGTTTACGGGGAGCCCCCGATAAATCTGACTGGTACCTGCGTCGTGGGAGCCATCGCCGGGAAATTGGACCTGCCAGCTCCAGATTATGAGGGTTGATATCGGGCCATTTGGCGAGTGACCACCGCTGCTGACTTCTTGAAACAATCAACTGCTGTCTATGGAGAAACCCAGTCGTATCTCCTCCCTTTGGCCTTTCTACAACTACCCCATCACGCCGACTCCGCGCATCTTCCTCTTTCTTCCGGCTCTGTTTCACTTTCTCTTGCTGTCCGGTGCAGATTCTCCTCTCCGCTATGCCTTCATTGGTTGGGCGCAGTGTCCCCAAGAGCCTTGTCCATCAGTATATACCCCCTCCGCCCCCGGTCCCCGTCCCACTGCCACTCCTATTCGCTCTGCCCAGTCCACGCCGCCACCACATCAGACGGCGGCCTCGTCTCTACGGGCGATAACATAACCTGTTTTTCCCTCTACACTGGTTTTTTTTTTGCCTTATCCGATGTGGGCGTTTAGCTTGCAGGCGATGTCTCCTCCTGTCCACCGAGGGTTAAGCTGTCTAACGCGATAATCAAAATTCCCATTAGTGTCCAATCAAATGTGGAGAGGAGAGGAAGCAAACAACCTAGACTTAAGCCAGGAGGGTATGTGAAGGATACAGACACCAGCAGGGCCCCTGGCACGTATAACAGGCTGCCAAAGCGGAGAATCAACACCAGCGATGACGTTAGCGATCCATCTGGACGAATAACTAAGTTTCGTAATGAATATTTTATAAAGGCCGATCTCTATTCCGTTGGATGGGTTGTCTTGTGATGTTATGTAATGAAATGGTTTTCGGGTTGACGTCCTTTTATCTTGACGAGTTTGGGATCAAATTGGATTTGTACTTCGAGCTTGCTTATTGGATAAAAGCAGGAGCCATCAGTATTAATCACGCCGTGACAAGTATTTTAGTGTGATTGTACCACGGCGGCGGAAACGGATGGAAACTGCTTCATAAATGCATAACATCGATTCGGGAAGGATATTTACAGCCTATTGATATCGGTGTCAGCCAGACGTCACCACCGACACATACCCAATGTGTGACCCGGGATCTCCAATCATCCGAAGTCAGTCAGGTGTAGGGTGTGACCGACGCCATCAGTTCACACTCTAAAGTGGGCCATGTCACCAGATTCTAATGGATGCGGGCCCAGAATCAGATGTGATCGTGGAAAGAAAAACATCTCCGTGTCGTCAAAGACGGGAGATCTTTTCACGGGGAGACATGATGCGAGTCATATTAGTTGCCGTAAAGGGGATATTCCACAAGTACATATTGGGAAGTTGATAGTAAATATGAAGACATCGTTCCCAGTGAGTCGCGGACTGACGTGACACTGATGCCAATGTTAAACACACACACTTAACGGCAGAGTCAACACGGACAACACCTCCACAAACAGGATTACGGTACGCAGGCGCCCTCTGTGGGACAAATAATGCCACCACTTATAGATCCCAGGCTAAAAACATATATTCGTCTTTAAGATTAAATACATGGCTTATTTACCTACTTCATCGTGCGTGACTTACAATTGTAACTGATAAAATTGTGCCAGGTAGAAATATAATAAGACCACTTAGAATCCCATGTTTAAAACATATATTCGTCCTGAAAATAAACACGGGATTGTGTGCGGAGCTCGCTTGGCCGTGTCTTACTATTGTAACTCTGAAGACCTTGTTTTTTTCTTCTTTTGGGTTGACCTGAGGGCGTTTTTCGTGTTGTTCTGTTAACGCCTGCCTGCATTCTTGAACTGCCTCAAGTGTGAACAAACATCTCCGTTGACTTTGCTTAAAACGCTTTGCAAAAAGCGACAGAGGATTGCAAGGTAGGGACACGAGAGTGACTTCTATACTGTGGCATGACTGTGTCTTAGACCCTGACTCTGCTCCACCCTTGCCGCTAACCCTGGAACAACATGTATCGCGACATCCTTCTTGTATTTAAATGAGCCAGAGGTGACCTTGATCCGAACCACACGCATTAGACGCCAGCCGTCAGGAGATCTCACGTGTTGCGTCCCCATCACGTGGTACCCTTTCCTCCTCCACCTCCCCGCCACCCACCCTGACCCCCGCATCCACTCCCAAGCTAAGCTAGCTAGAGTCCCCGGGGAAGGTGGTTGGGACCCAGTTTAATTACCTTTAGGACAATTCAAGGTCACAGAGCAGGGCGCCAAGGGCAATGGAAGGAGTGCTCTTATCGCGGCTTCTGTTGGCGGTAAGGACCTTGTAGTTAATAGCCTGGGTTGAGAAGGACCAGAGATGGATCTTACCCCGGACCCGTGATATCAACGCGTGATCACAGACACGAATGCACAGAACAAAGGAGTCATCCTTTCGCCACACTAAGCCACGACATCCTTCTGAACCCAAAGCTTCAATATTGCACGACTGTCTCTGAAACGCCCGATACGATTGCTGGCTTAAACGCTAGTTTCACCCTCCAGCGGTCGAGAAATTAAATGAATCGCCACCGGCGTTAATAATGCGTGAGCCCCATTGAAATAGTGAGCATCCCGCCATTGAAGAGAAGGCATGATTTGCCTTTTCACCGTCAGTCTGGCTGCATCTTATCTCTCACGGGGTTGCCATAAAACGACTGATTTTATTGAATATCCCCCCTGGTGGATATCTTGTTTTTCATTAGCCTTGGAGGCATCCTCGCCTGCCAAACGGAAATGGAAATGGGGGAAATTGGGCAATCTTTACACGACATGTGCTCGATGTGCAATTACAAAGTCAATAGACTAAAACTGGAGGGTCGTTTGGGATCCCATTTATACGGTCCTGTTACACGCTGAGAGTTGTGGCAACGCTCCTTTTCATTGAGGATGTCATGAGGATGCTTGATGCCATGAAGATAATGCCATGGCGGCGTTTTGCCGGCTGTAAAAGTATTTGTCTCCCGGGAAACGCATTGGTCGCGGCGTTGATTTTCGATAAAAGGGGCGTCCAGGTAATTGACTCTGTGATGGGAAGTCTATTAAAATCTCGCGTGTTTCCCGCGTAGGAGGAACGTTATTGAATGCTATTGGTGGAATGACATGGATGAATTTTGGTTCCGCGTACAATAACCACTAAACCGCGGAGGGTGTGGGTGCTTGGGGTGGGGTGAGGGGGAAAGACGGTGGCGGTGTGGTAATAAGGTTAAAACTGTTGTAGCCCGTAGAGGGTTTCTGCGATGAGTAATAGTAGACCAGGGGTGGGTGGCCGTTAAAAATCCTGACTTCACCGGAGAAAGTGGGCTGTGCCACGTGGCGAGGGGGTCACAGGAATTTTAAGGCAGGGACCGAATAATGGGTCTGTGATCATTTAGTGTGACTGCTTCTAAAGGACAAGGCTACCATAATGTTTTCATCCTAGATGAGTCAGTGTGGACAGTATGAGCATTATAAACCTGCACGGTACTTAACAAGTGTCTGATGAAGAATATTCAGAATTTCATGTTCTCCGATAACAATGACCTTTGTGAATTTAAAATATCTGGGAATCTTCCATATGAAATGTATGAAAACCATTATACAAATTAAGAAGTCATTAAATTATGAAATTATACATAGCTATTAAATCATCCATTAACTATGACATATGAATCTATTTGTTCGTTATCTTACTGTTTCTTGCACTAACGGGCATGCTGATTTGCACCCAAAATAAATATTATGTTATATATATGCCATATACCATATGTTAAGCAAAGGGAATGTTCCTTACCGACTCAAGCATACAGAAAAGGATTCTTCGCGTTCAGTTTTCTTACGCGGCTGTTGTTGTGCTCGCCTATACGTGAGCCGCTATATTAATAACCACTTGGTGGGGGAGGGGAGGGGGGAGTTGTAGGGGCTGTCCATGTACCGTGTCCCATCTTGCCGACACGTAATCTCCGGTTCGCTTCGGCGGCTTTGGTTGGACTCATCCGCCCCATTTATCCCTTCCGGTACACATGCACCGAGGTTATCCGATGACCTGGAAACATATCCATCATAATTTTGCGCGTTACGAGTTTTACATGTGGGGAGTCCTGCGTGTCAGGCGCGAGACGAGAGCAAGGCGAGAACTGAGCGAGAGAGGAGACGACGAAGTATAGAGAACGCAGACGAGATCTAGGCCCCCGGCCTTGATCCCAAGACCTCTGGCGAGGCAGGAGACTGTCCGAGAAAGGGAGACCTTCTTACTGCAAGGACGGCGGCACAATTTACCTCTAATTGGTGCCAATTCATCCCCTGGAGCCTATCCAAAAGGAAGGGTGGGGATTTATTAGGGAGGCGTCATTTGTAGGCTTCCGCCAGTTTGTGGGGTATCCTCTTGTAGTTCATTGTAGACGCTTATTAGGAGAATAATTCCATGTTTTATGGATCTAGTAGAGTCTTTGTATCCTAATCACGAAGCTCTCCCCTGCCCCGCTTTGTCAGCTGTGTCTTCTATGTGCCGCCCCAAAGCCGGCTTGTGTCTCGATGTGCGCGAAGGGATCCGTGAGTGGACTACGGTGGGAGGGGACCAGGCGATATGGAGACTGGGGGGATGGGGTCTTCATGGGAAGCCTTATTCAGCTACGTTCGTTAGGCGTTGAATCCAGAAACACAATGGACAGAGAACAATAAACCATTCCCCCTAACAAAAGCCATAGTTTGTGTTGGGGGAATCAATGATTTTTTTGTTCGTTTTGGTTTTTTATTTTCATTACAATACGGGGAGCGATATTCAAGATATCATATAACGTCATATACTGTCATATAACATGCAACTCCACGAAATATGGTTCATGGTTCAAAATTGGTTCAATGATAAGAATATGCGGTGGACATTAATGTTCTCGAGTGTGAAGGGTCGCTTTAATAACGTATCTTCCCTCTTTGTTGTCCAGCAAATCGCATCGCGGGTCTTCAAACCTCGTGTGACATCCTTGTTTTGTGATGTCCTTGCTGGATATGGCAGATAGCAATAACAGCAATTCATGCATTCAAGTTAAATTCAATTCATTCATGAAAGATTTGTATTATTATTGTTGTTATTATTATTATTATTATTATTATTATTATTATTATTATTAACACCACTTACATAGGAAAGTATCCCGCACTGGGGATTGTGCGCGACATTTATGGATACATATCTGTTGCAGGGAAGGGCGATCAAGGTCATTTAGTGGTATGCCGCGGTATATATACTCTCTGGCAGAAGGCATTGCGGGTCAGTCGTTCCTGAGATTTATTGCCCCGCCCTCTGTGATTATGTTGAGCGATCGCATTATCAGCAGTCGGTGGTAGGGTTCTAGTCGCAGGGGCGGGAGACATCACTGCCCCCTTGGTGCCCCGCGGACCGCCGTAAATCGCTCAGTCGGTTCATGGACCCGTGGAGTTGGTATTAGTAGGACGCCTGATTTCCCACCGATGCTGTGATTATGGCTGACCCCCCACCGCAATGACTGGGTCTGGGGTGAGCGAGAAGTGGCCTCAGCCCTATACGTGTTTCGGCTGATGGGTCATTTATTTTATTGTGTTAAGGCGGAGGAACGGGAAAGGTCGCTTGGCCTGCCCCATCCACGGGCACTCGCCATTCATCACCGCTCCCCATATATGGATCATGGTTTCTGGCGAGTGCGGATCCTTTTGGCTTCCCCTTATGTATATATAG
The DNA here is from genome assembly GCA_964019135.1 of Arenicola marina. Classification (NCBI taxonomy): domain Eukaryota; kingdom Metazoa; phylum Annelida; class Polychaeta; family Arenicolidae; genus Arenicola; species Arenicola marina. Next base: position 29,783,258 of record OZ025249.1, on the reverse strand, counting down.
CCCGGGAGAAGCGGTCAATGTTTAAGTCGCCGTGCGTAAAAAATCAAAGAAGACGTATGGGGACATTTTTTGCCAATATACACCGCCCAGTCCGTATCAGGTTTGACGGAACCGGCCCCGTTATGGGCGGTTATGGGCAGGTCCCCCCCCCCCCCCCTACGCCACCACCCTCCCCCCAGCCCTTTCTCCCGGAGTGTGAGAGCCCGTTGCTGAGGCTCTCGCTGGACGACTCGTGATGTGCCTCTGTCACCCTTGCTTATACCCTGGCAACGGTAACTATGCATGGACGTTACCAAGGCCACATGCCATGCGTTACCCGGATGTGGTCAGGGAGCTAACACGGCAGGGACAAGTCGTGGAGGGGTACAAAATGCCTATTACAGAAGCAGTAGAATCAACTCCACCACGACAGTTAAAATATCCAGTAAGTCGAACGTACTAGATATAAATCCTACGTACAAGTTAAAATATATCATTAGTTCCAATAATAATTTATATTAGCAGCAATAATGCTTTCGCATAATGTTGTAATGGAAAAAATAAAATCAGATAATGCGTTTGGATGTCACGGGGTGTATATCCGGCGGGATCCCAGGATGTGTTTATATGTCACGGGGTGTGTATCCGGTGGGATCCCAGGATGTGTTTATATGTCACGGGGTGTGTATCCGGTGGGATCCCAGGATGTGTTTATATGTCACGGGGTGTATATCCGGCGGGATCCCAGGATGTGTTTATATGTCACGGGGTGTGTATCCGGTGGGATCCCAGGATGTGTTTATATGTCACGGGGTGTGTATCCGGTGGGATCCCAGGATGTGTTTATATGTCACGGGGTGTGTATCCGGTGGGATCCTAGGATGTGTTTATATGTCACGGGGTATATATCCGGCGGGATCCCAGGATGTGTTTATGTGTCACGGGGTATATATCCGGTGGGATCCCAGGATGTGTTTATATGTCACGGGGTGTGTATCCGGCGGGATCCCAGGATGTGTTTACATGTCACGGGGTGTGTATCCGGTGGGATCCCAGGATGTGTTTACATGTCACGGGGTGTGTATCCGGCGGGATCCCAGGATGTGTTTACATGTCACGGGGTGTGTATCCGGTGGGATCCCAGGATGTGTTTATATGTCACGGGGTGTGTATCCGGTGGGATCCCAGGATGTGTTTATATGTCACGGGGTATATATCCGGTGGGATCCCAGGATGTGTTTATATGTCACGGGGTGTGTATCCGGTGGGATCCCAGGATGTGTTTATATGTCACGGGGTGTGTATCCGGCGGGATCCCAGGATGTGTTTACATGTCACGGGGTGTGTATCCGGCGGGATCCGAGGATGTGTTTCTATGTCACAGGATATTATTCTCGTCCGGCGTTTCTATTATTTGAGGTCAAATAACACTCACGGATATAGGATAACGATTCATGCCACTACGGTAACCATGGCCAACGGGATTAACTACCCGACAATTCATAGTACCAATTAGAGAGCGAGTGTGGCCAACGCTGAGATAACATTATATGGTTTTGCAGCGATATTACATCAGTGTCTAAGTTCATGTGATAGACGGTATGAAGTATCGGGAATACCTTGATGATTTGTTCCTGGAGCTGGATGTTACTACCAAAGTTAAAGTGTTCGTGCCACGCCAAAAAAACTTTAGCTCATATTAATCATTTTTTGTTTCCACGCTTAAATTATCGAGCTCTAACGCCCCAAATAGTAGAAGGGCATACTTTTTCCACTTGTTTTCGCACCTACCAATTTAACGTGCGAGCGAGGAAAGTGACGTCAAAGGGGAATTCAAACGCATGTGCTTTTGTATTGAGACTCAGATTCTCTCTGCTCAATGGCTTGAACTCAACAAAATGCACTCAACCATGAGGACAATACACGCCCTCGACCACAGATGTCTACGCACTGCATCAAAGCTCACCTGTCAATCTTGTGACACCATTGGGGAATTTCTAAATAACGCTCAGATGCAATGCTCCCAGAAATAAACCCGCCGGATCTCACTTTTGCTACTTTGACGAACGCGTTTATAGTGATATCGTGGAATAAAAAATGTAGGCTCTCACTAAAACAAATTGTTATTTGTTTATCTTCCCTAAACCAAGTTAACTCTGAGCAAGACAAAATCGTGGCACGAACACTTTAAGGATGATATTACGTTGTAACGCAATTGCGTTCTAGTTTTCTAAGACGCCCGCTTATGTGCAGAAATTGCTATATTTCATTCTCTGTCTTTGCCAAGTAAAAGAAATGCTTTGTTAGTATTCACTAGAAACAGCCGTCTGGCAATTGCGTCTTTTCTGAAGCACAAAACTTAATAGAATCACGCCCCTGCCGAGGAATCGTACCGTGACAAGGATTTCAGCAACTGGCTTTGGCAGCTACTTCATTATGCTACATCTCCGCCATGTTCACGACAGCAAAACGCAACTCGCATGGCTGGAACGTCGCCTTGTAAAGAAAGCAAAACCGATTAAACACAAAAACTCTTTCATGCGAGGATGACCGTGGATTGAATAACGAACTGTGACGTATGGATATGACGTGCCGACGTCTAATTATGGGTTCATGAAAGAATTATGGTGTGTTGGGGAGGTGCCCTGACATTTCTTAATGGACATGGATGCCTACTCTCATGAGAGATTACGGCCGAGCAAGACGAATACTGATTCAATTCCTGTTTGGTTTCCAGAACCTGCAGACAGCCTCCCATAGACCGTGATCAAACGCTATTAATCCTTCCGTCGTCTCAACTTCCCCCATGCCACCTGGGTTTCATCGTCCGTCTCTTCAGGTCCTTGCGACACCGCCGAATGCTTTACGGTATCTTTTCCTCATGCCCTCGTCTTGATGCGCTGAATTAACAAGTCTGCTTCATTCTTGGCTGACAGATCAGGGGGAAAACCACGGGGAAGCCACGCAAAGCGGATGGTAAATCAACCCCCAGCATCCTGTCACAGCCATTTTTGGTATTGGCGCTAAATGTTGTCGGAGGTTCTGAAGAAATGAATTGTGATCGTAAAAAGTTGGATCGCGGTAAAAAAAAAAGGAGCAGCCAAACAATGAACCCGACCGCCGGGGCGAAGGGGGAAGGGGTGGGGGGAGGGGGGGGGGGGTGGCGGTGGCGCGGCAGTGGTGGGTGGATGGTGGTGACAGGATGGTGGTGCTGGTGGTGGTGGTTGTGATAGTGCTTGTGGTAATGCTGGCGCTGGTGCTGGCGGCGATGGTGGTGCTGGCGGCGATGGTGGTGATGGTGGCGGTGGTGGTGATGGTGGTGCTGGCGGCGATGGTGGTGATGGTGGCGGTGGTGGTATTGATGGGAATGGTACGACGTGACGTTGGCGGGGAATGGCACATCTGCCGGGACAGGAGAGAGGTAGACAGGGGTATAGGGAGAGGGGATAAGAAAGGGGAGAGGTGAATACACGGGGGTATGGGTGTGAATGCATGGTAGTAAGGGGGTGGGGGGTGAGTCGGGGTGGGAGGGGGAGCGGATGCTCATGGAGGACGGGACGATGAGTTGTCCAGGGTGTGTGTTCTGCCGTCGGGACACCGCCCCCCCCCCCCCTCCCCCCCTCCCCCCCCCCCCCTCATTGGCGGTCTCAGGCGAGATCTTTATTGCTTCGGCCTCGTCGATGACAATGAAGCAGGCTTTGCCCCCCATTCCCACCTTCTCCTCCCCCGCAAACCATGGCGAGCTGCCCTCACCTCCCACCCCACCACTGACCCTCCTCCTCCCTCCCCGGCCCATGTCGGCCAGCCCCCTCCTCTCACCCCCACGACCAATGTCCTCCAGCCCCCTCCTCTCACCCCCACCCCCTGACCCTCCTCCTCCCCCGCGGTCCATGGCGGCCTGGTCTCCGCTCCCACCCCATCCCACCCTCTGACCCTCCTCCCACCCTCACCAAACACCCTGACCCTCCTCCTTCCCCCACTGCCCATGGCGGGCTGCCACCACCCCCAGGCCTTTCCCCACCCCCTGACCCTTCTCCTCCCCCAACGGCCCATGGCCGCCTGCCCCCCTCCTCCCACGGCACCATGCATCATGCATGCCGTGTCAGAGGCAGAGATGGCGGAGGCGCTGTCGGGGTTCAGAGGTTGGATGGATGGGCCACAGGGGTAGCCGGCTGACTCTGTCTCTAGGGGTGCGCGCCAGTCCTCCTCATTAACTTAGCCATAATGAGCAGGGCGTGCCTGCGCCCATTTCACAGTGTAGCGGCTGTCCCTTATTATTCTATTTTTTATCTTGGCACAGCGATAGTCCCTGGCACCATTGTCGGCTAAAGACTTCGATCCTGATCTCATCAGGGGGTGGCTGCTAGAGTGTCATATTAGCCGCCCCACCTCTTCCTCCTCCTCCTCCTCCTTCTCCTCCCGCGAACAATCGTTGCCATGGATACCGCTGCCCAGTAATCTAACTAGTCCGCCACTCATTTCCGTCGCCAAGTGGCAAATGCAATTACTTTAAATTTGACCCAAACCCTCAGCAAAAAAAAAAGCAATTGAAATAAAAAAAAACATCAACTTATCTGCAAGGTTTTGTGTGCTCGAGGTGATTGCCTTGTTGTGAATGGCTGGTGAAGCACGCCACCCATGCTGACCGGAGCCCGCATGTCATTGCATCGTCAGGGGACAGCCGTATTATTACAACTCGTGACTCGCCAACTGTACAGCGCTGTAACCTATTTTATGATAGCAGTGTAAGCGTATCAACGGATAAACGATGCAATTTCGCCGGTGAATATGGCGGAAATCCTTCTGCCAGGTGCATGTATGCTTAATATAAGCGATTCCCACGTCCGGGGGCAACTCGCCAATGGCAAACACTGGCGGCCTTGGGGTTGTCGCGATCTACCGACCGAATTACCCCCCTGTGAGGGATGTCCCTGCCCCAGTCTTGACAGTGGACTTATTAGATTTTTTCTTGCGCCACTGACGTGTCAAGTTAATGTCTCCCCGACGTACTGCGAACAAAGGCTTTGTTTGCTGATTGATCCTATACGATAGCATCTGATTGGCATTCCGACCAGACCCGTTAGGCTGTGGATACAATCCGCCTTGTTGAAAGATCTCCTTCTAAATGCCGGTGAGAAGAGTAAGGCCGGTTGAGTTTGCCAACTGGCTGTGCTGGAATGAAATCTAGCGAGGGCCTTCTCGGAGTGGGGCCTCCTCACTTGCCCTTGCCGCTGACTGCTTTTAGACTGTGATTCTATGAATGGCTTTTGTGGGTCGATGGAAAGGTGCTGGCCGCCCGGACTCTAGATACACTGGCAGCCTACGGATTGAATGGGACCCGGGAAGGAATGGAAAGCGTCCTTAGACAAACTCTGAATACTCTCTCCATTTAGCTCTCTAGTCTGAGGCCTCCAAGCTGTAGAAAAATGTTGGTGCTCCAATATTTGCGTTCAAAGCAACGCTGTTTGGCTGATTGTGGACTGCCCTACTGATTAACCTCTTTCAATTTTTCCTTGTATGACAATATATCTTTCTTCTTACCCCCGCAGATATAAAAATAAAAGTATGCGTACATGCATAAACATTTTGATATTTGTGTTGCGGGTTATCCTACCGGGCAGAAGATTCGAGTTGTCCACATCAGATTCCAATGGTTGTGAATATTTGGACGCGAGGAAACACATATGTTATTTTTAAAAAGTAAAAGGACATACTTTCTCAAAGGGGCAATGCATAACCTGTAATTAGTACAACGCAAACATTTACCTTTATGGCGGATAAGATTGCTCATGTAAATATGGCTATATCGTGAAAGCTATCGCCGTGACGCACTAAGATAACCTGTACCATGCGGCTAAGGCTTCTCTAGGAGCTCTAGGTGCGTTAATGAAAGACATATGACCTGTCTGGCTTTCCTACTCTCATCTGTCGTTGCTTTCATTCTTTCAATCTGCCTCTTTCCTTCTGCTGTCGATATGTTTCTATATATGTCTAACAACCTTGTCGTTCTCACCGCGAGTCGCCGACCGAAGTCTATTCCAGGTCAACCCACGCACGCATATGTCTGACCTTAGCGACCGCACATAGCTCAAGCCTTCGCCGTCGCCTCCCCACTCTCATGGACACGACCGCAAGGGCCATTCCCCTTGTAGTCCGATATTGACACCCGAATTCGCGCCTAACATATCGGGACTCGTAACATCTCCCGGGGGCGTCGCTAAAGATTCCGAGTCGGCCGTGTCAGCAAATCCGGCCATCTCTGCCTTGTCTGCCCGGGGTCTCCAAGGAGACGGGAGAGGCAGGACGCATCCGATGACTGCCAGCAGAGGTCAGGTTGCTTCTCTCCACCTCTCGCCCGTTTTCCACGGCCTCTGGGACCTCCCAGAACCATTGGCGCCTGGCTGTCGATAATTCCACGTAAAGTGACCCAATTGACTGAGACCGGAAGGTGCCTGGCAGCGACACTCTCCACAGCGGATGACGCCCTCTACCGCGTGCTGGTAACACTAGCGCCCTATTTCTGTTGGGGTGGATGGCGGGTGTGGCGCTTGGGGTGCCGCTCTCTGGGTCCAGGTCGTGGGACCAGCTCCAATGTTATGATACAGGGCAGAGGGCTGCTGTAGTCAACATGTGAGGGAGGCATGGTGGCTTCTGTAATAATAGGAGATGGACGGCCCAATTCAGGCCCTAACAACTAAAGCGACGTCGTTCGATTGCGCAACGTGTCACAAGTAGCTGGCGACGGTTAATGTTATTTTTTGGCGGCGCCGGAGGAAAGGGTAGGGAGTGGGGTGGGGGGTCAACCACATAGATGTGTCTTTGTGCTAAGCCACCCCAACCTGGCTTAACTGGCTTTGGTTTTGTACATTGGTCTTTTTTGATGCTTTGTGAACTGACTTTGGTTTTGTAAATTGGTCTTTCTTGGTGTTTTGTGAACTGGCTTTAGTTTTGTAAATTGGTCTTTTTCGGTGCTTTGTGAATTGACTTTGGTTTTGTAAATTGGTCTTTCTTGGCGTTTTGTGAACTGATTTTGGTTTTGTAACTTGGTCTTTCTTGGTGTTTTGTTAACTGGCTAAGGTTTTGTAACTTGGTCTTTCTTGGTGTTTTGTTAACTGGCTAAGGTTTTGTAACTTGGCCTGTCTGACTGTTTTGTGAACTGGCTTTGTCGGGGTTTTGCGAATTAACCATTTTGGGATCCCTTTACGGTGTTTTGTGAATTGGCCTTTTTCAAGTTCTATGAACTGGCCTTTCCCCGGTGTTTTGTGAACTGGCCCTTCCCCGGTGTTTTGTGAACTGGCCCTTCCCCTGTGTTTGGGGAATAGCCTTTCCCGGTTGTCTAGTGTTTTCCATTCCTTTGGTGTATCATTCCGTCAGCCAGAACGCCATACACCCACGCCACGTCCACTGACGTTATAAACCCTCACTCCATTTACCCAGTACCCATATCACGTCTCCGCTGCATATGGTCCATCGGTCAAAATGAAGCACTTCAACATAGATATGAAGACTTGTCACGTTCGTTTATCTCTCCCATTTCCAACTCCTCCCCTATCCCCCCTCGCCTCTCAACTTCCACTCCCACCCCGGTAATACCCCCTCCCCCGTTCTTACCCCTCCCCCTCAGCACCCCGCCCTCCACACCCTCCCTTGGTGGCCCATTCTACTCACCCTCACATTCGCCATGTTTATTCCTGCCCCCCCTCCTCTTCACCCTCACCCTCACCCTCACCCACTTTGGCACCCCATCTCCATCGCTCTTCTTCCTCCTCCCCCCCCCAACCCCCTCCCATCCCCACGCCGCCGCCGCCGCTGCTGTTGTTGCTGTTGCTGCTGCTTCTGTCAAAGGATTTCCATTATGTCTAACCACTGGGGAGCAACATAAATAATGGTCTACGAGGGATGATAAGCCAGTCTGCTTAGTATGAGTATTCGTGGACTGTACCTCTGCTGGCTATTTGTCAGCTCTGACAGACCATTGGTCATCGCGACTGGTGTTTACATGCATGGGGTGTAGGGGAGGCGGTGATGGGGGAGGATGGCGCGGGGGGTGTAGGGGAGGCGGTGATGGGGGAGGATGGCGCGGGATGGGGGAGGATGCCGGCGGGGGGTGTAGGGGAGGCGGTGATGGGGGAGGATGGCGCGGGATGGGGGAGGATGCCGGCGGGGGGTGTAGGGGAGGCGGTGATGGGGGAGGATGGCGCGGGATGGGGGAGGATGCCGGCGGGGGGTGTAGGGGAGGCGGTGATGGGGGAGGATGGCGCGGGAGAGGGTTTGAACGGAGGAAGGTGCGGGGGGGGGGGGGTTTGAGGGGGTGAGCAAGGAGTAAGGAGTAAATTACCTAATTCATAAGCAATTCCCACGAGGTGTAAAAGTAACCGGGGAAATGAATAGTGGAGAGTTGTGATAGATGAGGGGACGTTCATCTGGAACGGAGGAGAGGGAGTGGGGGCGGGGGGGGGGGGGGGTAATGACTAGTTAAGCTTGTTTTGTGACTGTAATTGGGAGGCAATCCTAGACAATAATAATGTGAGGGATTTGTAGATACGCGCGATGCTAAACGTTCGATGCCTTTGTAATATCACGCTCGGACTGACGATATTAGTTAGCGTAAACAAGACTTTCCTTTTGGATGAATTTAGCACTAACGAGAAAGACATCCGTACCTGGACAATATTCGTCAGTCTCTACATTTGAGAATGATTATGTAATGTCTCTAAATGATATGTTATGCATAAATAGGTTAATGGGAATGTCTGGAGCGACGATAGAAACAAGATCATACTCAGACCCGTTACAATCATGTCAGATATTTGATGCGTGACAATTACGTTGTGATGGATTAAAAACCCTTGGCATATAATCATCAGATCCATCAGAGCAGCATAAACAACCTATTATTCTGTTATAGAGAATTATATAAGGTTTCTGCATGTTTGGTATTGCACTATTTTCTGCAACCACGTCGTGCGATTGCGTGGTCACAAGTCGTGAACTGCAGACTCCATCAGTTCCACAACTGGCGGAGGAATACAGAGACGCCCTATGAGAATATTATACTGCTGGCTGGGCGAGGGCTCAGGGCTTTAGTGTCCCCATGGGAACTCAGGGCACTGTAAAGAAAAAAAGATATATATGTGGGCTATTTGAAACAGAATGATGACTGTCCTGATAAGACAAATCCTTGCTTCCCAGTTGTACGTAGCCCTGGGGTTGTCTTAATGGCCACATTCAGAAGAACGTATAAGTTTAGTGTTGTGTCTGGGGCCCTCCACCACATGGCCCTGGTCTCTTGTGAATATGCTGCGCTGGCTAGTAATACTCCATAATAGTCTATGACTGCGCCAAACCATGTGAGTAAAACATGGGAGATGATGAGTCGACATAAATATATCAAAACGCAATTCGATTATCATCCGGTGGGCCCATAACCTCCTCCGCAAAGGAAGAGTCTATTCGCCATCATGGCCTGAAAGTGGTATATTGTTTTGTTCCCTGGGTAGCGTGTATCCAATAATTGTAATTGTCGGCAAATTGTGACGCAATTACCACATTCTGGGTAACATATCCGGTGTTCGATGAGTTTTGAACCTTCTAACGCAGTAAGGGGTCCAAAATAACAGTCCCGCAAACAGCATATGGCACATGTAAAGAATTGGCGGCACGATAGTGAATAAAGCCAATCCTTTTGATTTTTACTTTGGACACCGACTTTATGTCAGGCTCATAACTTGTATTGTTTTCCTCACATGTTTCTCAAATCTGGCAAATGAATCTAACAGTATAAGCCCTTGATAGTGAATATAATTTTTTTTTTAATGTTTTTTATTTTATCTTGTCCGTCTCTGAGACACTACAACGGTTCGGTAATAACTTGTGTACAACCTTGAGCATAGGTATAGCAATAATATAAGTGTAGCGGGTGGTTTGTTGGTCCAAGCATGACGCTTTAACTTCTCTGTGGGTCATATCGCGACAATGCAAAGGATCGAAGTGGAAATGAATCATATCTTCCCTGCTCCTTGCGAAAGGAGCAACTAAGGCTTGACCATATCGTTTCACCAAAATGCCAGACACCCCATAATAAAATAATTACGCTCATTATAGTTTCGCACGAACTGTAGCCGCCCAAGGATCCACCCGGGGGTGACTATAACCGCTCATCCGTATAACTATCGACATGAATGTGCTGGCGTCCATACATAGATAGTCTTAGCGACACAACAATACTTCAGTTCTACACAAACGAATTTGGAGGAAATGTTAAAACAGCGACTGATAAAGGACATACGGCTATGCAACCAGTTGTTTCCCATCAAAGCGTATCCTACGCCGGTTTTTTTTGTAATTGGGGGAAATATCCGTTTAAATAGTTAAAGTGTTTCTAAACCCATGCAACAAGGTCTCTGCGGTTACCTCTCTCCTGTTGGTGACATCTGGTGGTGTATTTGCCTATGATGTATGGTGACACAGTTATTAGGACAATACATTTGTCGAGACCTATGCGACAGCGGGCCATCTGTGCCGCAGGTAAACTCCGCCGCCCAATGACCGTCTTCCAAAGCCGTCGCCCCATGCCAGGTCTTTAAGCTTCTCGGTTACTGCCCCTCAATCATCATTAAAGCCCTCAGTGATTTGACAGTGCGTTTGAGAAAACCAGGGGGGAAGGTAGACTGTGTCTGATCTCGAAATGGCACCCATGTCGAAGCCGAGGTACATCTTTAATAGCTGTTCGGGGGAAAGGTGAATGCTTAAACAGCCGGCTGGGTTCACCATCCGCTCCGCCGCCTCCATATGTAGACGTTGTTTATGAGCCGTCTTAAAGGTGTTATCATTGCGGGAAAAGAAACGAGAACATGTTTTTGGCGGCGCACATTCCTCTTTTCGGCTTTTAGGCGTCGCCTTGTTTGGGTCGGTTATATTTAGCGGCACCGCAGCTGACCTCGAGGTTAAAGGTGCGGCGCAATGTTGCTGGAATTGCCCCCCCCCCCCCCCCAAAGACTCTCCTATCCTACCCGTTCTTTGCCCGCATTAGCAATTCCGCTGAGGTTTCGAGTGGCATTATTGGGTTAGGCCCCTTATGTAGTCGCATCGTGTTGTAGTTTGGCTTGGTTTGGTAAAGCCCTCCATTGACAGCCGGGAGCGGGCCGGGCCGGGCCGGGGCGGGGTGACTCTTCAGGGTGTTTCCCGGAGCGGAGAACCCCAGCGGGTGCTTGGCGGACGGCCCTGGCTGAGGAACCGGGGTGGGGGGGGGGTGTGGAGTGAGGAGGGCAGGGGCTACAGGAGTAGAACAGAGGGCGGGTGTAAGGGGGCAGTAACGATGCGCCTGAGTTACAGTTTCGAAGTGTGCCCCCAACCCAAGTTGTTTATCATCCTTCACCCCTCTTCTGTGTGTGAGAAAAGTGGGGGAGGGGGCTATGGAGAGGGCGGGCGAGGGGGCGATGGAGGGGGCGGGGAAGGGGGCGGGGGAGGGGACGATGGAGAGAACGGGTGAGCGGCGATGAAGGGGGCGTTCAGCCGTAAGGGGGGCGGGGGCGGAAGGCGGGGGGTGGCGGACGGGGGTTGTCTGCTGCCGCTGGGGGGCGCCACACCCAGCAGCCAGCCCCTTGAGGACGCTTCAGCCCGGAAGTCGCAAATGGCATCGACGAGTTTGCTGTTGCTTCCGCGGGACGAGTTGTCAGATGGCCGTAATGACATTGGGGCGATACCCATATCACGGGCGGCTGCGGCGAAATAACGCGGCAACGCTCTGAACGGTCAAGGTTACTTCGTCGATAATTGCCTTATTAGCTGTGAAGGCGCAATGGCTACTCCGTCACGTCCATGTAAACATCCCACTTCCTGCCGCCCTCCCCTCCAGAACACCCGGCTATATCATTCGTCATTGCTCGCTCCAAGCAGTCGACATGGATGCAACGACATGGCCAATGAAATGAGGTCGGGGGGAAGTTTGGTCTTTTTCTACCCTTACAATAAGACTGATGGAGTATTTATCCAGGCACTTGGGGGCTGGTCCTAATGCACCAACCACCTTCATTCGCGTCTGGAATGTATCTAAATCTTGCTGTCAAATTGTTGTTATAAAGTGGAGGAACTATCAATAAATCTAGCGAGAAATATCAAATGTAATACAGTTGTTTTATCGGAAACAATTGCGGGAAATAAATTATAAGAAATAAATTTGAAAAGTACTTAAATATTCCTTTCATATGACGTCAAGCAAACGCGCGTGGCCTTTTAATCTCTACACGTCCACAGTAAAGAACCCAGAGATGCCCCTCGGAGCTCGGTTCCAAATGTCGTCTGCCTCAATTGACAGAAATGAATGTGTCTTACTTAAGGCCTGGTTGTAATAGTTCCGTTATTGTGAATGTTATGTTGAAGTGAAACCCGGAAACCGGAAATGACGGTGCACCTACAATTTTCACAGCTTACAGAATCTCAATTTGACTTGCCTCCTACCGCTGTAGGGGGCATCCATCGCAGCATGTTGTAAACTGGATCTCTTTCTGCTGCCATGGTACCGCTGTTTACGTTTATAAGTGTTATGATGCATAGATATAGGAGGCGGGGGGTTGGGGGGGGGGGGGGTGCCTAGGGCAAAAAGGCGAGTATGTATGGGAGAGGGGAGGGGGGAGGGTGAGTATACTTTACCCCCCAATGATTGGTCAAGCCTGCCCCTTGTCATCAGTTTACGTGCCCCCTCCAACCGCGCTGTCGCCAGCTATTAGAGCCGTCTTGGTGACGCCAGGCTGCTTACGTGTGTCCCCACCCTCCACCCAGACCCCAATTGATGGTTTAGATGCATACTAGTTATATTATAATCATAATAAATTACAATGAGAGTTGCTAGACTACTGCAAAACATCATGCTGGTGAATAAATATCGTACGTCAAATATTTGATGCGTTATTCAAAGTAGTTTAATCGCTAAAACAAAACATGTTTCCTTCGTTTTGGATACCGATATCCATGTATCAGAAAATACTTTTCTGACGATGAGCCTTGGGACTTTCCAGCCTGTGCACCTGACGTCAGTCCTGGGAGAGTCTAAGTGTCCATCCTGAGAGACAAGTCTAGCTGTCCTGGTGGGGAGATGTGTCCCTCAACCATAACAAATCTAGTTTTGGTTGCTTCAGTTGAGACGTTTTGTTTTTAATCGAGACTTGTGACTTGGCTTGACCCGGCCAATCTCCCCCAGTATACATCACAGCAGGGATCACAACACACACCTTCCGCGAGATTCACATTACGGACGACCTTTTTCTTAAACGGTTATTCTTGTGAAAAACGATTCCATGTTCCACCCGGGAGTCTCTTCAACCCACACTGAATGGACCAGGAACGCATAGTTTTAGGATAGAGACGAGCCAGCTTAGGCTCCCTGGAAGCTCACCGCCCTGACTTTGTCTGGCACTTCACTTTGGCGATGCTAAATTTGAATTTTATCATTACCCGGGCGTGGGTCCGGGCGTTCTATTGTCAGTGACACTGGGCCGTCCATAACCAAACCGTTCGGACAGGGATGACCCAGATAAGGACAGACAACTGCAAAACTCCATCCCTGGTTCGGTCAGCTTTGTCGGTGTCGCAACTGCTTTAAAAAAAAATATATATATATCCTATGGGTCTGGCGAGCCACCCCAGCCGAAGAGAGTTATCGCTGAAATAGCGGGGCGTCATATAATACAGAATAATGATTACGCCAGGCAACGTGCTCATGTGAATCCCCCTAAATCGAAATTCAAACTATTCGCAGTCGCTCAGGCCTGAAGCCCCCTGCCGAGTTTTTGATCGGATTTCACGTAGCTTTGCTTCGGCGGACGGCTGATTTCTATTCATGACTGGTCGGGTGATGGATACGAGGCGCGTTGGCTGCACAGAGGGCGACAGAGGGCGTGTTCAGGCAGCACTGGTTGGCACGGCCGTGGTACAACGGCGTCGTTGGGGGGGAAGCCGTCTAGTTTTCTTCTTCCTCGGTGCCCCGTTCACAGCCCAGCGTGGTAACAATTGACGGGTAGCTGGGGACCACAAGACACGTCGTTTAGGTTGCAATTTTTTCATCGTGGGGCCGTAAACGGTGCCGCCAAGCTACTAAACGTGAGACTTCTAGTGCACCAGTTTAAATGGTATATGCGGACCACACATTCTGGACTCTCCAGCGCGTTCCAAACAAACAATCTGTCTCTGTCATCACAATTTATGCATGAGTGGGTATACATATAAATATACATTGCCCATGATTATTGGTTTATTTATGCATAATTTATATACTATTATGATATACAAACCAGCATATTGAATACAAAGGAAAGAGGAATGTAAAAAACTTGAATGATCTTACGAAAGCGTTCGTCTGCCGAAATATATTTGGTGTGCATGATGCTAGACAATTCTGAGCTTGGATTTGCTATTAGACTATAACTTCTAATCATATTAATACTACATATTTCTCATAGATACATTATTTTATGCATATATCTTAATATATGCTTGTAGTGTTACAATGTTTAGGCTTCACATATTAGAACTAAAATCACATAAGTCACATAAAATAACAATGTGATGTTGCTTCAACGTTCTAAAAACGGCCCCCCTCCTTAAATGTACATTATGTGTCTATGTGTATATAGGTGTATATAGGCAAACACTATGGCAGTCCAATGTGGTAGACCAAATCTGTTTGGTCAAGGTGACGTGTTAAGGCACCCTTAATATGTAAGGAGAGACCAGGAAGCACAGAATTTGAATAGGGGGGCACAGATATACCCCCCCCCCCGCCCCTGGACTCACTCATACTCCATAATGTGGCTAGTGTTTATAGTTCATGAACTCGACCGTGATAGTGGAACTGGTCAGACAGCCCACGTGGTACAGTCATCAGCCCGGCGTCATTACTGTCAACCCAGATCATGTGATTAATGTCATTAATGCCATTAGTGTCCATTCAGATCAGCCTAATCTATAGTTACGGCATATATAATGTACTCGTCCGGCTATTGGCAACAACGCGACAGATTGTCGTAAATATTCCAGGATTAATTGATTGATGTGTCTCGCCCTGCGGGAGAGGCAGACGAAGAACACCGATTAAATTGCTTCAACTCGATGGAATAGTTGTGATGGCTAAGGCGATTGATCTCAAGTTATCTGGAGGTCGTTCAACATTTCTATAAAAAGCCAAGAAAAACAGTTTGTATAAAGAAATCATTTATAGAGTCCAAATAGGGGTCTGCTGAGAGTCGAAACCGTTCGTTAGGTTCACGTCCAGTCATGGTCCCTGTTTGGGTTCGGACGGCCTCAAGTTATCAGCGATGTCGCTAGGGGGAGCGGTCGTCGGTCAGCCGATTGGACAGATTGGTCCGCACCCGAGTGTTGATGCAAGAAACTAGCTGTGGTGGATGGGGGTGTGTCGGGGGAGGGAGGGTGGGGAGAGGGGGAAAGGTTGGTGGAGGGTGAGGGTGGGGTAAAAGTGGGGTGAGGGTTGGGTGAAAGTGGGGTGAGGGTTGGGTGAAAGTGGGGTGCGGTTGGGGGCTGAGGCATCGCCAGGAGTTAATGAGCCAATAGGAGGCGCGATAAAGGATGGGGGGGGGGGGGGGTAGGGGTGCAGATAAGGGGGTGGGGTGGGGGCGAAGAGATGTGGGTTGAGCTGACGAGAGGGGTGTGGGATCGCGGAGGGCAAATAGCCGCACTAGGAAAATGATAGGGGCTTGGGGGCTGGCGTGGCGGGGTTGTGGGAGCAGGGAGGATGGGTGTGGGCAGTAATAGCATGAAGTATGTGGCTGGGGGGTAGGGGAGGGAGACTATATAATACACGGATAAGGAGAGACTGTAGGAGTCGATTGCTGGAGTCTTTCTGTCTCCGCAGGCGGCATAGGAGCCGAGCCAACAGTTGTCCTTCTGCCCGGGTGCAATTTCACTAATTCTGTGCGATGATAATAACAATTTATCGGTCGCGAAGTGATGGATGTGTGTCACCCTAGTCACTGAGGCCTCGTCTGGGCCTGAACTGGTCAGGGGAATGGTTCCCCCGGGTGGATATGTCTGACCGGAACCGGACTCGGCCAAGGGCTAAGAGGGCGCGGGGGAGGGGTGGGGGGAGGTAGTGCGGTGTAGATTGAAGGAAAGGAGATTGCATGTAACCAGGAGTGTTGTTGGTGATGGTAACGCTGCCGGGACAGGGATATTGTGGCGGAAGAGACCATGCGGGCACTAGAAGCGGGAAGGGACGGGAGGCGTGCATCAGATGCAGGCGTGGTAAGACTTGAGTTATTGCAGTGTGGCCGTTACGATGGAAAGCCACAACATAAAGCAATCCCAGCCGTCTGACGGGGACCGAGAAGCAATGACCAGTGGCTCGGTGTGGCAATGTGACCAAATGTTCGGCCCTAACACACACGTCTGCATAAATCACCCACAATACGAACGTCCATATCTGCAATCCAATACATACATATATACAATTCACTATCCAACATATGTATTTATTTATATATGTATATATATATTGTTTATATATATAATTATATGTATATTGTATATCCAGATATATTTATATATATAGTGCATAGTGCTTTGTTTGACCTTGTGCGCTCTTTCCATCCGTGTTAACTGTGGCCTTCCGACCTAGATAACGCCCCACTGCCCCTGGCCCACCCCTCCTAGCCCCCCTACCAGCCCCACTCCCGCATCTGCCTTAATACACTCTCTGGGGACATGTCGTTCCGCACAGCAATAACCGGCTCACACAAACCGCCCTCCGGTGGGAGGAAGGAGTGTCATTGGAAGCCATTAATTCACCTGTAAAAGCACCACGTGGGTGGTAATCACGTTATAACGCCAGGTCTTCGTCACCCGGCGATTGGCAACCTGTTTTACCCAAAAAAATACAGGCACTCCTCCTTACCACCTCCTCTCTCGCTTTAACTCCAGTCGCCAACCCATCGATATATTCTTCGTGTCCCTGGGCCCGCGGCGTGTCCCTGGGCCCGCGGCGTGTCCCTGGGCCCGCGGCGTGTCCCTGGGCCCGCGGCGTGTCCCTGGGCCCGCGGCGTGTCCCTGGGCCTGCGGCGTGTCCCTGGGCCCGCGGCGTGTCCCTGGGCCCGCGGCGTGTCCCTGGGCCTGCGGCGTGTCCCTGGGCCTGCGGCGTGTCCCTGGGCCCGCGGCGTGTCCCTGGGCCTGCGGCGTGTCCCTGGGCCCGCGGCGTGTTCCTGGGCCCGCGGCGTGTCCCTGGGCCCGCGGCGTGTCCCTGGGCCCGCGGCGTGTCCCTGGGCCTGCGGCGTGTCCCTGGGCCCGCGGCGTGTCCCTTGGCCCGCGGCGTGTTCCTGGGCCCGCGGCGTGTCCCTGGGCCTGCGGCGTGTCCCTGGGCCCGCGGCGTGTCCCTGGGCCCGCGGCGTGTCCCTGGGCCCGCGGCGTGTCCCTGGGCCCGCTGCGTGTCCCTGGGCCCGCTGCGTGTCCCTGGGCCCGCGGCGTGTCCTATGGGCCCGCGGCGTGTCCCTGGGCCCGCGGCGTGTCCCTGGGCCCGCGGCGTGTTCCTGGGCCTGCGGCGTGTCCCTGGGCCTGCGGCGTGTCCCTGGGCCTGCGGCGTGTCCCTTGGCCTGCGGCGTGTCCCTGGGCCTGCGGCGTGTCCCTGGGCCCGTGGCGTGTTTCATGATCCTGCGGCGTGTTCCTGGGCCCGCGGCGTGTTCCTGGGCCTGCGGCGTGTCCCTGGGCCCGCGGCGTGTCCCTGGGCCCGCGGCGTGTCCCTGGGCCCGCAGCGTGTCCCTGGGCCTGCGGCGTGTCTCTGGGCCCGCGGCGTGTCCCTGGGCCCGTGGCGTGTTCCTGGGCCCGCGGCGTGTCCCTGGGCATGTGGCGTGTCCCTGGGCCCGCGGCGTGTCCCTGGGCCCGCGGCGTGTCCCTGGGCCCGTGACGTGTTTCATGATCCTGCGGCGTGTCTCTGGGCCCGCGGCGTGTTTCATGATCCTGCGGCGTGTTCCTGGGCCCGCGGCGTGTCCCTGGGCCCGCGGCGTGTCCCTTGGCCCGCGGCGTGTCCCTGGGCCCGCGGCGTGTCCCTGGGCCCGCGGCGTGTCCTATGGGCCCGCGGCGGGCCACGGGGCACGCCGCGTGTCCCTTGGCCTGCGGCGTGTCCCTGGGCCTGCGGCGTGTCCCTGGGCCTGCGGCGTGTCCCGGGGCCTGCGGCGTGTTCCTGGGCCCGCGGCGTGTTCCTGGGCCTGCGGCGTGTCCCTGGGCCCGCGGCGTGTCCCTGGGCCCGCGGCGTGTCCCTGGGCCCGCGGCGTGTCCCTGGGCCCGCGGCGTGTCCCTGGGCCCGCGGCGTGTCCCTGGGCCCGCGGCGTGTCCCTGGGCCTGCGGCGTGTCCCTGGGCCCGCGGCGTGTCCCTGGGCCCGCGGCGTGTCCCTGGGCCTGCGGCGTGTCCCTGGGCCTGCGGCGTGTCCCTGGGCCCGCGGCGTGTCCCTGGGCCTGCGGCGTGTCCCTGGGCCCGCGGCGTGTTCCTGGGCCCGCGGCGTGTCCCTGGGCCCGCGGCGTGTCCCTGGGCCCGCGGCGTGTCCCTGGGCCTGCGGCGTGTCCCTGGGCCCGCGGCGTGTCCCTTGGCCCGCGGCGTGTTCCTGGGCCCGCGGCGTGTCCCTGGGCCTGCGGCGTGTCCCTGGGCCCGCGGCGTGTCCCTGGGCCCGCGGCGTGTCCCTGGGCCCGCGGCGTGTCCCTGGGCCCGCTGCGTGTCCCTGGGCCCGCTGCGTGTCCCTGGGCTCGCGGCGTGTCCTATGGGCCCGCGGCGTGTCCCTGGGCCCGCGGCGTGTCCCTGGGCCCGCGGCGTGTTCCTGGGCCTGCGGCGTGTCCCTGGGCCTGCGGCGTGTCCCTGGGCCTGCGGCGTGTCCCTTGGCCTGCGGCGTGTCCCTGGGCCTGCGGCGTGTCCCTGGGCCCGTGGCGTGTTTCATGATCCTGCGGCGTGTTCCTGGGCCCGCGGCGTGTTCCTGGGCCTGCGGCGTGTCCCTGGGCCCGCGGCGTGTCCCTGGGCCCGCGGCGTGTCCCTGGGCCCGCAGCGTGTCCCTGGGCCTGCGGCGTGTCTCTGGGCCCGCGGCGTGTCCCTGGGCCCGTGGCGTGTTCCTGGGCCCGCGGCGTGTCCCTGGGCATGTGGCGTGTCCCTGGGCCCGCGGCGTGTCCCTGGGCCCGCGGCGTGTCCCTGGGCCCGTGACGTGTTTCATGATCCTGCGGCGTGTCTCTGGGCCCGCGGCGTGTTTCATGATCCTGCGGCGTGTTCCTGGGCCCGCGGCGTGTCCCTGGGCCCGCGGCGTGTCCCTTGGCCCGCGGCGTGTCCCTGGGCCCGCGGCGTGTCCCTGGGCCCGCGGCGTGTCCTATGGGCCCGCGGCGGGCCACGGGGCACGCCGCGTGTCCCTTGGCCTGCGGCGTGTCCCTGGGCCTGCGGCGTGTCCCTGGGCCTGCGGCGTGTCCCGGGGCCTGCGGCGTGTTCCTGGGCCCGCGGCGTGTTCCTGGGCCTGCGGCGTGTCCCTGGGCCCGCGGCGTGTCCCTGGGCCCGCGGCGTGTCCCTGGGCCCGCAGCGTGTCCCTGGGCCTGCGGCGTGTCTCTGGGCCCGCGGCGTGTCCCTGGGCCCGTGGCGTGTTTCATGATCCTGCGGCGTGTTCCTAGGCCCGCGGCGTGTCCCTTGGCCCGCGGCGTGTCCCTGGGCCCGCGGCGTGTTCCTGGGCCCGCGGCGTGTCCCTGGGCCTGCGGCGTGTCCCTGGGCCCGCGGCGTGTCCCTTGGTCCGCGGCGTGTTCCTGGGCCCGCGGCGTGTTCCTGGGCCCGCGGCGTGTCCCTGGGCCCGCGGCGTGTCCCTGGGCCCGCGGCGTGTCCCTGGGCCCGTGGCGTGTTTCATGATCCTGCGGCGTGTTCCTGGGCCCGCGGCGTGTTCCTGGGCCTGCGGCGTGTCCCTGGGCCCGCGGCGTGTTCCTGGGCCCGCGGCGTGTCCCTGGGCCCGCGGCGTGTCCCTTGGCCCGCGGCGTGTCCCTGGGCCCGCGGCGTGTCCCTTGACCCGCGGCGTGTCCCTTGGCCCGCGGCGTGTCCCTGGGCCCGTGGCGTGTTTCATGATCCTGCGGCGTGTTCCTGGGCCTGCGGCGTGTCCCTGGGCCCGCGGCGTGCCCCTTGGCCCGCGGCGTGTCCCTGGGCCCGCGGCGTGTTCCTGGGCCCGTGGCGTGTTTCATGATCCTGCGGCGTGTTCCTGGGCCCGCGGCGTGTTCCTGGGCCCGCGGCGTGTCCCTGGGCATGTGGCGTGTCCCTGGGCCCGCGGCGTGTCCCTGGGCCCGCGGCGTGTCCCTGGGCCCGTGACGTGTTTCATGATCCTGCGGCGTGTCTCTGGGCCCGCGGCGTGTTTCATGATCCTGCGGCGTGTTCCTGGGCCCGCGGCGTGTCCCTGGGCCCGCGGCGTGTCCCTTGGCCCGCGGCGTGTCCCTGGGCCCGCGGCGTGTCCCTGGGCCCGCGGCGTGTCCTATGGGCCCGCGGCGGGCCACGGGGCACGCCGCGTGTCCCTTGGCCTGCGGCGTGTCCCTGGGCCTGCGGCGTGTCCCGGGGCCTGCGGCGTGTCCCTGGGCCCGCGGCGTGTCCCTGGGCCCGCGGCGTGTCCCTGGGCCCGCGGCGTGTCCCTTGGCCCGCGGCGTGTCCCTTGGCCCGCGGCGTGTCCCTTGGCCCGCGGCGTGTCCCTGGGCCCGCGGCGTGTCCCTGGTCCCGCGGCGTGTCCCTGGGCCTGCGGCGTGTCCCTGGGCCCGCGGCGTGTCCCTTGGCCCGCGGCGTGTCCCTTGGCCCGCGGCGTGTCCCTGGGCCCGTGGCGTGTTTCATGATCCTGCGGCGTGTTCCTGGGCCTGCGGCGTGTCCCTGGGCCCGCGGCGTGCCCCTTGGCCCGCGGCGTGTCCCTGGGCCCGCGGCGTGTCCCTGGGCCCGCGGCGTGTTCCTGGGCCCGTGGCGTGTTTCATGATCCTGCGGCGTGTTCCTGGGCCCGCGGCGTGTTCCTGGGCCCGCGGCGTGTTCCTGGGCCTGCGGCGTGTCCCTGGGCATGTGGCGTGTCCCTGGGCCCGCGGCGTGTCCCTGGGCCCGCGGCGTGTCCCTGGGCCCGCGGCGTGTTTCATGATCCTGCGGCGTGTTCCTGGGCCCGCGGCGTGTCCCTGGGCCCGCGGCGTGTCCCTTGGCCCGCGGCGTGTCCCTGGGCCCGCGGCGTGTCCCTGGGCCCGCGGCGTGTCCTATGGGCCCGCGGCGGGCCACGGGGCACGCCGCGTGTCCCTTGGCCTGCGGCGTGTCCCTGGGCCTGCGGAGTGTCCCGGGGCCTGCGGCGTGTCCCTGGGCCTGCGGCGTGTCCCTGGGCCCGCGGCGTGTCCCTGGGCCTGCGGCGTGTTCCTGGGCCCGCGGCGTGTCCCATGGGCCTGCGGCGTGTTCCATTGCCCCTATATATATATACATATATATATACGTTTCCCGAGGATTGAACCTTGTAGCCTGCGCTCATTGCTACCGGGGGAGCTCCAGTCCCCAGAGCGCACGCCCCCCCCCCCTCCCCCCCCCCCTTTTCCCCGCGGTGTGCCGGTGCGGCAGTAGAAGGGGCAGACGTGGCGGCCAGACGCCCCCGCCATGGGGTCCGCTGTAATGTACTTTCCCTGTTCTGCCGACACGTTTCTTCCGCCGCGGCACGACCACGAAGGCAGTATGAAATGGCACTGTTTCATTTCCAGAAAGTCCCCGCCAGCGAAAAAAGCAAAACATAACAGAAACGTTACGACCAGCGCAGCCGTCGAAGGGTTCGTAGGAGAGGCTGGCAATATTGCCTAATCTGTCTCGCATACGACACTTCGTCTCTCTCTCTGTGTCCGTGTGGCTCTCATGGCTATCCGGTGACAGGGTCCAGGCGGTTATGGGGGCCACACGCCGCGAGGGAGGGACGTCCAGGAACCGGCTGCAGGGACCACGAGGTTTTATTGGACGAAAATGGCGGACGTAAGTCCAGTGAAGGGCCGGCCGTGCCACGTGTCTTCCTGGGGTAAACAATGACTAACAACGGGTGACGTAAGTCCAGTGAAGGGCTGGCCGTGCCACGTGTCGTTCTGGAGTAAACGATGACTGACGACGAGTGACGTAAGTCCAGTGAAGGGCTGGCCGTGCCACGTGTCGTCCTGGAGTAAACAATGACTAACGACCGTTGACGTAAGTCCAGTGAAGGGCTGGCCGTGCCACGTGTCGTCCTGGGGTAAACAATGACTAACGACGGATGACGTAAGTCCAGTGAAGGACTGGCCGTGCCACGTGTCGTCCTGGGGTAACAATGACTAAGGACGGGTGACGTAAGTCCAGTGAAGGGCTGGCCGTGCCACGTGTCGTCCTGGGGTGACAATGACTAACGACGGGTGACGTAAGTCCAGTGAAGGGCTGGCCGTGCCACGTGTCGTCCTGGAGTAAACAATGACTAACGACGGGTGACGTAAGTCCAGTGAAGGGCTGGCCGTGCCACGTGTCGTCCTGGGGTAAACAATGACTAACGACGGGTGACGTAAGTCCAGTGAAGGGCTGGCCGTGCCACGTGTCGTCCTGGGGTAAACAATGAC
Organism: Arenicola marina; assembly: GCA_964019135.1. Classification (NCBI taxonomy): domain Eukaryota; kingdom Metazoa; phylum Annelida; class Polychaeta; family Arenicolidae; genus Arenicola; species Arenicola marina. The sequence goes on along the minus strand of OZ025249.1, from coordinate 29,760,710 downwards.
TAACAACGGGTGACGTAATTCCAGTGAAGGGCTGTCCGTGCCACGTGTCGTCCTGGGGTAAACAATGACTAACGACGGGTGACGTAAGTCCAGTGAAGGGCTGGCCGTGCCACGTGTCGTCCTGGGGTAAACAATGACTAACGACGGGTGACGTAAGTCCAGTGAAGGGCTGGCCGTGCCACGTGTCGTCCTGGGGTGACAATGACTAACGACGGGTGACGTAAGTCCAGTGAAGGGCTGGCCGTGCCACGTGTCGTCCTGCGGTAAACAATGACTAACGACGGGTGACGTAAGTCCAGTGAAGGGCTGGCCGTGCCACGTGTCGTCCTGCCGTAAACAATGACTAACGACGGGTGACGTAAGTCCAGTGAAGGGCTGGCCGTGCCACGTGTCGTCCTGCGGTAAACAATGACTAACGACGGGTGACGTAAGTCCAGTGAAGGGCTGGCCGTGCCACGTGTCGTCCTGCCGTAAACAATGACTAACGACGGGTGACGTAAGTCCAGTGAAGGGCTGGCCGTGCCACGTGTCGTCCTGCGGTAAACAATGACTAACGACGGGTGACGTAAGTCCAGTGAAGGGCTGGCCGTGCCACGTGTCGTCCTGGAGTAAACAATGACTAACGACGGGTGACGTAAGTCCAGTGAAGGGCTGGCCGTGCCACGTGTCGTCCTGCGGTAAACAATGACTAACGACGGGTGACGTAAGTCCAGTGAAGGGCTGGCCGTGCCACGTGTCGTCCTGGAGTAAACAATGACTAACGACGGGTGACGTAAGTCCAGTGAAGGGCTGGCCGTGCCACGTGTCGTCCTGCCGTAAACAATGACTAACGACGGGTGACGTAAGTCCATTAAGTGCTGGCCGTGCCACGTGTCGTCCTGGGGTAAACAATGACTAACGACGGGTGACGTAAGTCCAGTGAAGGGCTGGCCGTGCCACGTGTCGTCCTGCCGTAAACAATGACTAACGACGGGTGACGTAAGTCCAGTGAAGGGCTGGCCGTGCCACGTGTCGTCCTGCGTTAAACAATGACTAACGACGGGTGACGTAAGTCCAGTGAAGGGCCGGCCGTGCCACGTGTCGTCCTGCGGTAAACAATGACTAACGACGGGTGACGTAAGTCCAGTGAAGGGCTGGCCGTGCCACGTGTCGTTCTGGGACCTAAGTTTGTACTTAATAGCAGCCTTACTTGCGGTGGCACGGAAAATTATGGGCTTCAATAGGTTCTCCTGGGCATGTGGCTATGCCAAAATGTTTATTTTGAACGAACTATTCATGAATGTTGACAGTTGACAAAACTTAAAGGGAATAAAGGAAAGCTAACTTTCCGCATGCGTAATTCATATTGTTGACTTTCTCTGAAGAAATGCACTCGCTATTCATTGTATTCGGTCCTCTGTAAATCCTACAGATCCGAACTAAGATCGCATGAATACATGATGGCGGATACCCACGGTGTGTGGCAAAAGTACGAACAATTTTATGACGGACGTGTCACCACAATGGAAGAAAGTGCATGTGAAGCATTGTTCTCCCGACTGACAATGGCTGCTTGGGTCTTCTATTATTCTGTCAAAAACTTGTAGATTTTGCCTGGTATAAGCCTGCCAGCCGCTTCGATTGTGTGGAACGTCTGTGCGCTCCAAGTCTGTTGCGATGCCAAATCTGTCCGAATGGGTATCGCTTCACCTCCAGTACCTTATGTACCAATATTTACGGTTTGTGTTTCGCATACGGTCTAATGTATTGACCTTTATGTAAAAAATACTTATTTTATAATTTATAAATGTATATAAATGCGGCCTGAATTATACACGCTTTATTTAAATGTCTAAAAACAGCTGCGTTGCCATTTCTCAACCAACCATAAGCCTACGCATGTTTCCAACAGCAACCTGTGTTGACAGTATGTAATCTTGAAATCAATTTTATTGAATGTTATTGCAGTAAGTTCTTTCCATATACGTTCTTTTGTTCGATAATAAATGCACATGGTAGAACATGTTGAGCTACATAATGGAACGGAACATTTCGTTGATACTTATTCGGACAGATATAGCCATACGACAAAGCTGGAGCGCCCAAGCGTCTCTAGAGCGGTGTTGCGTGAATGAATTCCTGCCTCTGCGAGCATAATTTGTCCCGGATCATAAACCCACGTCATACACTATTCTGGTGGAGTTGTCGGCAGGTCGACTGTGCATTATTGATAGAATTATGGACCTGTGGCCCACGGCATGCGTGTCGTCAAATAACATTAGTGCCGGCACTATTTTACCATCCACTTCCATTGGCGCGCCATTGCGAGACGAAAGGAAAGTTTTGCGCAGGCAGCATATTGAAAATCTGGCCTTCATAAAGAACGACGGAGAGAGAGGGAGATGGGGGCGGGGGGGGGGGGGGGGGAGGAGAGAGAGTGGAGGGAGAGAGGGAGAGAAGGGAGGGTAGGGTGAGACCGGGCGACGAAAGGTTTGAGCAAGCCGCTTACCTGACCTTCATAAAGAGCGACGGAGAAAATGGAAGATGGAGGGAGAGAGAGGCGGGGGGGGGGGGGGGGTGGGGGAGGGGGGGGGGGGAGGGGGGAGAGGAAGATGGGGGAGAACGACGAGAAGACCTAACCACGACTGGTCACTCAGCGCGACATGAGGGACCATTAACAGGTTAAACTCATATCAAGGCAGTGAGTGAAAAGGGTTAATGGGGGATTTACCCACATGGGAGGAGCTCATGAGCTTATCCCGGAGTGGCATTAAAGAGTTAGCGACAGCCGGAGCCGTACATCCAGCAGCGTCATATGAAGAGCCCCAAGTCGCTAATCCTGCCATCTGAAGGATTCCAGACAATTTCGGGAATCTCTTGAAGCCATCCTGATGGCCTTAAAGAGGGGCAGTGGAACGTTACAGTGAATCCCCCGTCCCCAGGGGATGGTTTAATGGCAATACACTTTAACCAGATGCTGCGCGCCGCGGTGTGCGCTGCGGAGACCACTTCGGCCGCATCAGACGCCATTTTAGCTTTTTAGCAAGTTCAATCGGTCACCGTTTGCCAGAGATGACCCTGGGCCCTGTCATGATTAACGAGCCATCGACCAGCGAGCTGCCATCATCGAGGCTGCTGCCTACGGGGTGTATGTTTGTGAGCGGGAGGGGGAATCTCCAGGCCAAAGTCTGGCCATTAACGGGGGTTAATACCACTAACCTGTGACCTGTAAGGTGAAAAGCCCTAAGTGGTACCGAGGAGACACGCCCTGTAGACACGCGTTGGTTTATTCATAAGTGGGGATTTGGGCCGATAAATAAAAAAAACAGAGCGCTTACAAATTGAAAGGGGTTGGCGTAAGTATTGAGTCAATGGCGTCTGGCTGACCTTTTAATGGCGGCCTCCAGGACTGCGCGGGAATGACGTGGTGGATGGCGGAACAGGTCCCAGCGTGGCTTAACGTGTGAATGGGGCGTGGTTTACTGCCCGGATTTACACTGCCTCGAGGGGGTGAGAAATAATGGTTTCCTGAGACAACTGTGAGCAGTCGCCTTAATAGCTTAGGAAGATGAAATGTTTGGGCTTAATTTTCCACAACCATCATCCCCCTCTTCCCCCCCCGCCTACCGTGTTGTCAAGGGGAAAGGACGCACTTATAAGCGTTATTTAAAGCATTCGTTTATAAAACCAGTCGTTACAAGGGGATAAAACTAGATATAAGCTTATATACAGCCTTTCCCATAGCAGCTGTCGCCCCCATTTTCCTTTGTCACTCCGGGCTTTCTTTGCCGGGGACAGCTGCCGTTTCAGGCCCGAAGGTAAGTGGTCTTATTTGCTCTATCGGCACGCCTTTGAAGGCAACCAAGACGCAATTTACATGCGCATAGAAAAGACTCGGCCAGGTTTTGCTTCCCGGATGCACGGCTTGGGGGACAGATATTGAATCTTCCACCATGCCACTGGGCTCGCTGGGGAAACAAAACTGAGTGAAAGAGGGACGGTATGTGGTGAGGAAGGGTGGGGGTGGGGGGGTGGGCGGATCTGGCGGCTGGAGTTAGGAGGTAGTGTGTGTTTATATTACGGAAGTGGGTGAGGGGATGAGAGTGGTGTGGGGGGGGGGTGCGAGGGGATGGGGTAAGCAATAAGACGGCAGGGGTGCGTGTCGCTATTTGGCAAAGCGGGAGGCCGGAGACTAAGCCCACTTGGGATGGTCTCATAATGGGCTCTATGATCCCTTAGATGTTTCTTCATTACGCCAGCTTCTCCTCCAATCCCGGGCTGCTCACTGAGCCGCGGAGTCGGTAGTCCCCGCTATCAGCATTGATTATTCGCGTTGTCGGCATGATCTGTTGTCCTTACCGAGCCGCTGTGATGAATGTTGCGTTTGGCTTAGGGACCCAGCGCTCGGCAGCCAACCACAAAGCCACCGGGAGGGGGGGGGGGGGTGCCGAGTGTGGGGGCACAAGGAAACTCTTGTGTCTTCAGGGAGAAGAATGTCTTCTTACGTTTTCTTACCACGGCCACGGCGGATACCAATGTCACACCAACACCCGCCTCCATCATTATCACCCGCCATCCTATCACCCCAGCCCACCCCACCCCACCTATGCACCCCATCCCTACTACCACCGGTGTTCTTCAAGTCAGTCACACTTCCGCCCAGGCACCCTCCTCCCCACCCCACCTCCCCACCCTATCACCCCATGCTATCCATATTACCCCTACCGTGGCGATGCCCCCTCAACCCCCCCCCCCCCGCCACCGGCACCCATCACCCCCTGGCCGCACGACGCCTGTGGACGTCTTGACAGATTGCACGCACCGTATCGGCCCCGGGATGAATTGATATCGGGTCCCCCGCGCCGGTCATCGGATTTGCGGCATAACCCCGCAGCGCTCCCCGAGAGATCAACTCCGTCCCGAGGGTACCCGGAAGGGGGATGATATGATATGGATTCCAGCGGCTCTAACCCCTCTAATCCCTACCACTCGTCGGTAGGCCCCTCGCCAGTCTTGCCCTTCTCTTCTGGGCTCCCCACCCCCTCCCCCCCCCGTAAGCTCCCCCTGAATCTTTGGAAAAGGAGTCCAATAAACTGTGGAACAACTTCTCGTAGGCTTTCCGCATGGACTTCCCCGCCGCCCCCTGCAGCAAAGCTCCGCGTGTGTGTGTAGTACGGACGGCGCAGGCTTAATATTTTTCATCCTCTGAGATCTATGTAATACGGACTCCACGTCCCTGTGGACGGCTTACCCCCGGCAGGAAATGGGACCAAGCAGGCGAGCAGTAGTTCTATGGGAAGGCTGAAGGGGGCGGGCTGGTGGAGCAAGGCAGCGACCCGGGATGGGTAGCTAGCGCCCTCTGGGTGAAGATCTAATGGCATTGACTGCGGGACTTCAATGGTGGGGCAGGGCGGTTTCGGGGAAAGGGGTTCGGGCTTTCCGGCCTCCCCCGTCGGAACCTTTGACTGCCAGTACCCCCCCCCCCCCCCCGCGCCGTCCCCTGAGCCCCTCCTCCTCATCCCCCGAGGTGGCCTTGTAACTTGACTGATACCTTCCTCCTCTGGCCCCGTGATCCGGGTCCCGGAGAGGTGCCAAGCCCTGGTCACTATTCTCCATATCAAATGTCGCAGTCCGGGAAATTTGTCAGGCTTCGCCGTGGCACGCGTCGGTGGTGACCGGGTTAATCCGAAGAGTGCCAGCGGGCGCCCGGCAATACCAACAAACAGGCCGAGCGAGAGCCGCCGGCAGAGCAGTATGTATGGGCGCGGGGGGGACGGGGGCAAGTCCTGGGTGCCACCTTCCTCGCCCACAGCCATGCCGCTGCCTGATTCAAGTAGATGGCGGGATAGAGGGTGGAGGGGGTGAATGGGGGGGGGGGAGGGACACAGAGGGGCGGATGGGTTGTACGGGGGGTGTGCGGGGTGGAGTGTAAGGGGTGCATGGACGGAGCGAAGGTGAGGTGACAAGTTGGTGGAGGGCAAAGGGGAGGGAGGTGTCAGAAGGGGGTGAGGGTGGAGATGGATGACGCGGAGTTAGGCAGACATGGTGAGGATGGACGGTGTGAGGGGGCGGGGTGTATGGAGAGGGATGGACGGTGTGAGGCGGGAGGGTGTGTATGGGGTGGGATGGAGGATGTGTTTGGCGGGGGGAGGGGGTGGGGGCTAGGGACTTAATGTTGAGCGGTGGCTATAGGCTTTCTGTTGGGGGATAAGAAAGGGAGTGATGGAGAGAGGGTGGAGGGTGGAGGGGGGTAACGCGGGTCGAGGTCCGTGACTGACTTAAGGTGGAGGAGTTATCGCGGCCCATGAAGTTTAACCCAATCTGATTGAATGCCTCGCACAATAATTGTATTCCTGCTCGGTGTGGGAAAAAATCCAACACCTAGACAAAAGGGCAAGCTCGCTATCTGTATTGTGTGACTGGCTGAATGAAGCAGCGATAATGCCGCCTAGCAGAGTGATAAGAGAGGGAGGAGCGAACGAATACAACAGAAAAGATGTAGTTCAACGGATCACAAGCGAGAAGACACAGGTTCACTACACGCGAGGTTCGCAATAACATACCATATTTTAATATGGTAGATATTAGTCGGATAGATATCATACAGTTATCATCAGGTATGTGGAGAGGGGGGGGGGGTTCTTGACCATGTCACGTTAGGGAGGGTAGGGAGGGCAAAATAGAGGAGGGGGGAGGGAGGTTGGGGCTGATGTAGAAACTTTTTATCTTCATTATTGATATAAGGACTGACTGAAAAGCAAATAGAAATAGCATGTTTTGAGATAAAAATATTGACTTGGAAAGATGAGACGAATGAAATAGTTGACAGCATAGGACTGAATGGATATAGCATATACCGGAGCAGAAAGTGATCGACACTACGGTAGACCAGCGGACCCACCGGTAGGAGGTCTATAGACTAGACAGACCCTCCACGAGCTGTGATAAGCATATGACATCACGGCACGAAAGGTGTCCCGTCCATACAGACTCCGCATTAGCGGGCGTTGGTGTGATGTCAATATCAAATACACCCCTTACCCCACCACCCCAACTTCTTGAACCCGTGATGGCGTTGTTTCCCCACCCCCCCCCCCCCCACTCTCATGCCACCGTCCCCAGCCAGGTGGTCCCGTGTCTAGTCGTGTCTCTGCCAGGTTGTACCCTGCACATCGCTGTCCAGTGTCAGGCCCTGGGTGGGTGGGTGGGTGGGTGGTGGGGTTTCTTGACCCCATTCTCCGTATATAGATCCGCATAATGCCGCTAGGTGGCGTTTTTATTGTAATACTCGTAGTAGTCCAAAGCCGTACGTTGGAATGTCTGGGGGAGATAGGGACAACCCAGTAGGGGGCAGGGGGGTTTGGGGGGGGGGGGGGATGGGGGGGGGGGGCGATTATAATAAAAAGGTTTTTCTGATAGGAGTAGGGACGGGCCCCCACGAGTCACGATTGAGAAGTGGCGGCGCAGGGGTGGTGGGCGGGGGGGAAGTCCACGTGGCGGATCCAGGGGACTGCCCTAGGGGTCTGCTCATATTTGGGTTGTCCTCCCTCTCCCACAATATTCCCCCCCCCCTCACCCTGACGGGGTTTAGTGTAGCACTGGCGATGGGTGTTATGCTCGGCCGGTATGCACTGGTTAAACATAACGCACCCACTCCCTCCAAACCAGACGCCACCCTGGTTCCGCCCCTGGATTCGCCCCTGGATCAGCCGTGGATCCTCCCCTAGATCCGCCCTTGGATCCGCCCCCTGATTCTCCCCAAGATCCGCCCCTGGATCCGCCCTTGGATCCGCCCCTGGAATCGCCCCTGGATCCTCCCCTACATCCGCCCTTGGATCCGCCCCTGGATCCGCCCCTGACGGCTGATTGATTTTCGACTTTAGCTGGGGCAATTTTTGAGAAGTTAAACATGAGTCTTGTCGACATGAGTGCGGATGAAATTATGCACTACAAATACTAAAATCAGATATTCAAAGACGACGGTCAATTTATGGAACGTTTGCAAACACAGATAAATCGCGTACATCAAGCTTGGTATTACATTGAGAGATACTGACCCAGAGTTATGCGTAACACCCCCGTTCCCAGCCACCAACCGATAAGTACCTAGGATTGTCCACACAACCCACACGCGACACTGTTGAGATTACGGCTAGATCATTGACTGTCATTGCTAATCAATAAGGCCAATGGACCTCACTACAGAGCGCACTACACAACGCACCTTGTGTTCCAAATAAAACAATGCGCATGAGACACTTGACTCCACTTTGTACTCACTCTATCCCAGCCCCCTGCCCCTCCCCCGGCCCTCTCTATGGCCTCAGCTATCTATGTCTGTATCTCTATCTACCCTCTCTGGCTATATCTATCCCCTCTCACCAAGCACTTATAGTGGCAATCAAGCCGCAACAGATAGAGAGAGAGAGAGAATGGTGATGGGGGTGAAATGGACAGATTTACGTGGAGAGGAGTGAGAGAAGGTACAGATAGAGATTGAAAGAGTGAGGAGGGGTGGAGGGGTTAAGAATCCAGAGTTGTAACCAGCGATAGCCTCTGGGGTCACCTTCAGGATGTGCTAATGACAAACATATATCCAGATCGCCGGCTGATAGCTTGGTGATAGCGGTACTGACCGTGACAGCGGCGTCGGAGTGAAGGCACGGCCATAATTTATTTCAAGGGCAAAGACGCTTGGTCGTCTCCCCGTCTACCAAGTCTCGTAGGACTGGGATATGCCAATAGGATTGAATCGTCCACGTTGACATCGACGTATTCTAGGTAGGTTGGGTGTGTAGACACCACGGAAAAAGTGACCGATTCGCTAACCGAACAATCGCGGAATGTTGAGTCAGTGGGCGATAATAAAGGAGATTGGTCAAATCTCGCCTCTACAGAACTGTTCATTAATTCGCTCGCATGGCAGTTTTGGGAATAATAGGCCTACTATAATATATATGTGTTTAGAAATGGATATTTAAGACCAAAACACAGAACTTTTATAATTTCCGATGTCATGATATATGTAGAAGTCACTCAGTGCTCTTTACTTCGCTGTCATCTTCTTGAAAGAGGGTTAAAAATAACATTGTTTTATGCGAATACCGGTGAAGGTAGACGAGGAGCTATGGCCGAAGGCCCGACGTCTGTCATGTGTTTTATGTAACTCAGTAGCTTTGGGACTCTTGTCTAGACATGTCTAAGTGCAGACTGCATCTTATTTAACCATTGGAGGGACCTTCCAACCACTGTTCCTTGATGTGCATGACATGACATATACGCGTCAGGACAGCGGCAGCCCAGCGCATACCCGCAGGATCTCGCTACTCGTTACGGTCCGAGAATGACGTCGTTATTAAGGCGTTCCCAGAATGACATCATTATGATTACGTCATAACACTCAAACGACGTAATTTTCGGACTGTAACGAGTGGCGAGATCTTGTGCGTAAATCGTCCCCACGCAAAAGAGAAGCCCAAATAGACTGATGTGCCTGTATTACGCCCCCCCCCCCATAACTGAGCGCTCTCTCATGCCATTAAAGAGAAATTACTGCAACTCGTATAAGGTATGTTATCACTGGGTGATATCTAATGGTTATCTAATGGGTTATATGCTCTGTACGGTTTAAGGCTTGGTGGGTTTGGCCAATTTGAAAGGCTTTGGCCGGATCTATAGTTGGATTTGGACTTGTTGGACCGGTTTTTTTGTTCTCAATGACACCCCTTAAATAGAGTTGCCCATTGGCCATTGCCCCGTTATACATAGTTATACACAAGGTAGGCCTACCCTTTATACAGAGTTATGCATGATGTTAGAGATCAATATACAATTGTCAGTGGTGTGTCAGGCTGTAGGCGTGGATCAGATCTAGACCCAGAGCCTCGACTGGGTTCAACGGCTGTCCCATCTTGAGTTTATCTCGCGAAAGATCGCTTGTGGCAGCAGAGCAAGGTGCTGGTCACTCACAACTTGCCCATGCATGTAGTTGTGTGTAGCCAAAGTCCACACTATTGATGTATGGGTATTCTAATAATATATGTTCGACCAAAGTAAATAAAACGACAGCTAGAGAGAGCGGGAGAGAGAGAAATAGACAGAGAAAGAGATAGACAAATAGAGAGGGTGGGAATGAAGGAGGGAGGTAGACAGAAGTAGATAGAGAGAATTTGCCGACAGGTGAGGGCGAGAGAGAGAGAGAGAAATAGAGAGTGAGTTAGAGAGTACTAAATACATTAAGAGTACATAGAGCTGAGAAAAAAGTTTAGCGGAAAAGGCAAATGTAAGAAACAAAAAAGAAGAAGCAAGAAGTACTACTTAAAAAGAAAAGAAGCATTTTGCACGAACACGTGGAGAAATTACAGTTAGTGAGAAAAGATAGCGAGAGAAGAGAAGAAGATAACAAAGACATTGTGCGAGAGGAGTGAATCGGTTGATGTGATTAGAACAAAATGGAAGGGCACAAGGGGAATGGGACGGGACAGAAACGCGGAAGCGCCTCCAATGGAGGCAAACATGTTTCGTTTCCGTTATGTCTCTATTATTCAATGTGGTGTACTCGGGGGGTTCTTTCCTCTCATTCCCTGGAGAGGTGAGGGAACGGAGGAGGAGGGGGCACGGGGGTGGGGGGGGGGGGGGGCAACTGTGTCGATCCCAATTATGTTCCAACAACTGTTCGTGAGCATATGGATGTTTACTGGAGCCAGTGTTATTTTTATTCTTTGTACCCGACCAGTCCCAAAAAAAGTAATCCATTTGATGTTTCATTACAGAATGATATCTATTTGGAGCATAAAAAAATCGTCTTGCCATCTCAAAGGCATTTCCCACCAGTGATGATGATCCTCTTTCAACAAATTCCCATAGCAACACGAGAGCTTTGAGCTAATATGGTAATATCCAGTATGAGTATTTCAGACAGAAAACGGTACTACATGTACTTGGGTTCTGTCAGTATTACCTGGCGTTTGTCGAGCTGTCGATGGACAGAAGGATGGACAATAAACAGATAGACACATTATGCGAGAAGGCGATACGATAAAAATGTCATGTCAGGTACGACGTCCATGTCGGGATCACAGAACTCTCTCTTCCAATCTGTGTAGCGCTCTTGTTCGACTTCTCGTCTCCTTGAGTATATGCATGGCTTCACCAATCTCCATTCATGGGGCCACCTCAGCGGCTTAGGGTGGTATCAGGCACTCTTGTCGCGAGTAGTTCATTAGTCTCCGCTACATGGCGTATGATGCAGGTAGCACCATTCATATGACCGCCCCTTGTATACAAGGTCCAAGTCACTCTCTGCCTTCGACTCACTCCGCTAGGGCTCCATTATATCTCTGTTGTCGCCTACGTCCTCAATGCATTTTCACACTCGCTCGCCAGGGCGGCGCTGCGCAAATTGATAGGAAAAATGCGTCGCGCATTTCTAAAAATTAGAGCTGGGACCCAGCCTAAGCCTTATAACGCATGAAATCAGGTGATAAAAAGAAAAAGTTCTGTCATAAGTATAAATTTTTCGAAATGGTACAAGACGTTTTTTATATGTTTTATTCTTGAAAACTATAAGAAATTACAGCTGATTCGACCGTTTTTCAAGAATCTTGAAATTTGGCCCCGCCCGACAGCAGCGGTAAAAGCTAGCTTGCGTAGCGCCACCGTGCGGGGAGCTTGTGTTCAAGTACATGATCTTGCGTGCGTCGACGGTATTGCCACCTGCCGGTTGCTTGAGAGGTTATCCTTGCGGGGTTGGGGGTAATCATACCTTTCGCGGACATGCAGGTGCAGAATAACGTTAACTTCGCTTAACTTGTTTGCCTCTGATTTAACTCAATAGTCGCCAGTGCAATGTATGATAGAAGGAAATTTGTGTTTCAAGTGCTTCGATAACGTGTTTTAACGTCAATAAATCCAGAATAATTCACACTGAGGATGGAAACATCAGGGGATGCGGTGACAACAGCCGATCCACTGTCACTGACTGATGGTTTGAAGGCAACTTCTGGCTGGCTGTAATACTGGCTGCTCACGTCCTGCACTGACGTGAGGGGGCTGTCAGCCCTCGGTAGATAAGGAACCACAGACTGTGACCTCATCGCGAGGAACCTGGAATCTTGTCTATGTTCCGTATTCATGGAGTCTGAGTCAACCTTTGTCTCTAAATTTAAAACCTGTTCTGACTACCTTTTTGGCTCCAGAATCAACGATAAAATCCCGCTCGCCTAGTGAAATGACACTGAAATAACTTTTCACTGGCTACGTTGGAGTTTTGCTGGTGACAACTTGTATGACTATGAGCAACACAATCATGTACATTATGAAGTCGGTCAGTTAGTAGCCGGAGTGGGAAGTGTTACGTTCTTTCAATGTTAATAGGCATAAGGACAGGCTGGACAAAATACGGCCACCATTAGCCTTTACATTAAACCCTTACATTAAGAAACACAGCAGTATGGATGTTTCCCCGCCTTGTGTGTGTCAGTGAATGGTCCTCTATTTACGTGAAGATGCATTGAGACATGCCGACTACCGGCATGGCATGCCATTCGACAGTTAATGAAAACAATACACACTCCGTTGTAATTACCATCTCCGCAACGCGTAGTGCAATTTCCTTTAGTCTCTTTAGTCTCTGACTGCCCCATCATGCTCTCCTCACGCCTCTGATCCTCTCACCCATCCGGCCCCTCCTGCTCCTCTTACCCCTCCTGTTCCTCTCACCCATCCGGCCCCTCCTGCTCCTCTTACCCCTCCTGTTCCTCTCACCCATCCGGCTCCTCCTGGTCCTCCTACCCCTCCTGTTCCTCTCACCCATCCGGCTCCTCCTGCTCCTCTTACCCCTCCTGCTCCTCTCACCCATCCGGCCCCTCCTGCTCCTCTTACCCCTCCTGTTCCTCTCACCCATCCGGCCCCTCCTGCTCCTCTTACCCCTCCTGTTCCTGTCACCCATCCGGCTCCTCCTGCTCCTCTTACCCCTCCTGTTCCTCTCACCCATCCGGCTCCTCCTGCTCCTCTTACCCCTCCTGTTCCTCTCACCCATCCGGCCCCTCCTGCTCCTCTTACCCCTCCTGTTCCTCTCACCCATCCGGCTCCTCCTGGTCCTCCTACCCCTCCTGTTCCTCTCACCCATCCGGCTCCTCCTTCTCCTCTTACCCCTCCTGTTCCTCTCACCCATCCGGCTCCTCCTGGTCCTCCTACCCCTCCTGTTCCTCTCACCCATCCGGCTCCTCCTGCTCCTCTTACCCCTCCTGTTTCTCTCACCCATCCGGCTCCTCCTGCTCCTCTTACCCCTCCTGTTCCTCTCACCCATCCGGCTCCCCCTGCTCCTCTTACCCCTCCTGTTCCTCTCACCCATCCGGCCCCTCCTGCTCCTCTTACCCCTCCTGTTCCTCTCACCCATCCGGCTCCTCCTGCTCCTCTTACCCCTCCTGTTCCTCTCACCCATCCGACCCCTCCTGCTCCTCTTACCCCTCCTGTTCCTCTCACCCATCCGGCTCCTCCTGCTCCTCTTACCCCTCCTGTTCCTCTCACCCATCCGGCCCCTCCTGCTCCTCTTACCTCTCCTGTTCCTCTCACCCATCCGGCCCCTCCTGCTCCTCTTACCCCTCCTGTTCCCCTCACCCATCCGGCCCCTCCTGCTCCTCCTACCCCTCCTGTTCCTCTCACCCATCCGGCTCCTCCTGCTCCTCTTACCCCTCCTGTTCCTCTCACCCATCCGGCCCCTCCTGCTCCTCTTACCCCTCCTGTTCCTCTCACCCATCCGGCCCCTCCTGCTCCTCTTACCCCTCCTGTTCCTCGCACCCATCCGGCTCCTCCTGCTCCTCTTACCCCTCCTGTTCCCCTCACCCATCCGGCCCCTCCTGCTCCTCTTACCTCTCCTGTTCCTCTCACCCATCCGGCCCCTCCTGCTCCTCTTACCCCTCCTGTTCCTCTCACCCATCCGGCCCCTCCTGCTCCTTTTACCCCTCCTGTTCCTCTCACCCATCCGGCTCCTCCTGCTCCTCTTACCCCTTCTGTTCCTCTCACCCATCCGGCTCCTCCTGCTCCTCTTACCCCTCCTGTTTCTCTCACCCATCCGGCTCCTCCTGCTCCTCTTACCCCTCCTGTTCCTGTCACCCATCCGGCTCCTCCTGCTCCTCTTACCCGTCCTGTTCCTCTCACCCATCCGGCCCCTCCTGCTCCTCTTACCCCTCCTGTTTCTCTCACCCATCCGGCCCCTCCTGCTCCTCTTACCCCTCCTGTTCCTCTCACCCATCCGGCCCCTCCTGCTCCTCTTACCCCTCCTGTTTCTCTCACCCATCCGGCCCCTCCTGCTCCTCTTACCCCTCCTGTTCCTCTCACCAATCCGGCCCCTCCTGCTCCTCTTACCCCTCCTGTTCCTCTCACCCATCCGGTCCATCCTGCCCCTCTTACCCCTCCTGTTCCTCGCACCCATCCGGCTCCTCCTGCTCCTCTTACCCCTCCTGTTCCCCTCACCCATCCGGCCCCTCCTGCTCCTCCTACCCCTCCTGTTCCTCTCACCCATCCGGCCCCTCCTGCTCCTCTTACCCCTCCTGTTCCTCTCACCCATCCGGCTCCTCCTGCTCCTCTTACCCCTCCTGTTCCTCTCACCCATCCGGCTCCTCCTGCTCCTCTTACCCCTCCTGTTCCTCTCACCCATCCGGCCCCTCCTGCTCCTCTTACCCCTCCTGTTCCCCTCACCCATCCGGCCCCTCCTGCTCCTCCTACCCCTCCTGTTCCTCTCACCCATCCGGCTCCTCCTGCTCCTCTTACCCCTCCTGTTCCTCTCACCCATCCGGCCCCTCCTGCTCCTCTTACCCCTCCTGTTCCCCTCACCCATCCGGCCCCTCCTGCTCCTCTTACCCCTCCTGTTCCTCTCACCCATCCGGCTCCTCCTGCTCCTCTTACCCCTCCTGTTTCTCTCACCCATCCGGCCCCTCCTGCTCCTCTTACCCCTCCTGTTCCTCTCACCCATCCGGCTCCCCCTGCTCCTCTTACCCCTCCTGTTCCTCTCACCCATCCGGCCCCTCCTGCTCCTCTTACCCCTCCTGTTCCTCTCACCCATCCGGCTCCTCCTGCTCCTCTTACCCCCCTGTTCCTCTCACCCATCCGGCTCCTCCTGCTCCTCTTACCCCTCCTGTTCCTCTCACCCATCCGGCCCCTCCTGCTCCTCTTACCCCTCCTGTTCCTCTCACCCATCCGGCTCCCCCTGCTCCTCTTACCCCTCCTGTTCCTCTCACCCATCCGGCCCCTCCTGCTCCTCTTACCCCTCCTGTTCCTCTCACCCATCCGGCTCCTCCTGCTCCTCTTACCCCTCCTGTTCCTCTCACCCATCCGACCCCTCCTGCTCCTCTTACCCCTCCTGTTCCTCTCACCCATCCGGCTCCTCCTGCTCCTCTTACCCCTCCTGTTCCTCTCACCCATCCGGCCCCTCCTGCTCCTCTTACCTCTCCTGTTCCTCTCACCCATCCGGCCCCTCCTGCTCCTCTTACCCCTCCTGTTCCCCTCACCCATCCGGCCCCTCCTGCTCCTCCTACCCCTCCTGTTCCTCTCACCCATCCGGCTCCTCCTGCTCCTCTTACCCCTCCTGTTCCTCTCACCCATCCGGCCCCTCCTGCTCCTCTTACCCCTCCTGTTCCTCTCACCCATCCGGCCCCTCCTGCTCCTCTTACCCCTCCTGTTCCTCGCACCCATCCGGCTCCTCCTGCTCCTCTTACCCCTCCTGTTCCCCTCACCCATCCGGCCCCTCCTGCTCCTCTTACCTCTCCTGTTCCTCTCACCCATCCGGCCCCTCCTGCTCCTCTTACCCCTCCTGTTCCTCTCACCCATCCGGCCCCTCCTGCTCCTTTTACCCCTCCTGTTCCTCTCACCCATCCGGCCCCTCCTGCTCCTCTTACCCCTTCTGTTCCTCTCACCCATCCGGCTCCTCCTGCTCCTCTTACCCCTCCTGTTTCTCTCACCCATCCGGCTCCTCCTGCTCCTCTTACCCCTCCTGTTCCTGTCACCCATCCGGCTCCTCCTGCTCCTCTTACCCGTCCTGTTCCTCTCACCCATCCGGCCCCTCCTGCTCCTCTTACCCCTCCTGTTTCTCTCACCCATCCGGCCCCTCCTGCTCCTCTTACCCCTCCTGTTCCTCTCACCCATCCGGCCCCTCCTGCTCCTCTTACCCCTCCTGTTTCTCTCACCCATCCGGCCCCTCCTGCTCCTCTTACCCCTCCTGTTCCTCTCACCAATCCGGCCCCTCCTGCTCCTCTTACCCCTCCTGTTCCTCTCACCCATCCGGTCCATCCTGCCCCTCTTACCCCTCCTGTTCCTCGCACCCATCCGGCTCCTCCTGCTCCTCTTACCCCTCCTGTTCCCCTCACCCATCCGGCCCCTCCTGCTCCTCCTACCCCTCCTGTTCCTCTCACCCATCCGGCCCCTCCTGCTCCTCTTACCCCTCCTGTTCCTCTCACCCATCCGGCTCCTCCTGCTCCTCTTACCCCTCCTGTTCCTCTCACCCATCCGGCTCCTCCTGCTCCTCTTACCCCTCCTGTTCCTCTCACCCATCCGGCCCCTCCTGCTCCTCTTACCCCTCCTGTTCCCCTCACCCATCCGGCCCCTCCTGCTCCTCCTACCCCTCCTGTTCCTCTCACCCATCCGGCTCCTCCTGCTCCTCTTACCCCTCCTGTTCCTCTCACCCATCCGGCCCCTCCTGCTCCTCTTACCCCTCCTGTTCCCCTCACCCATCCGGCCCCTCCTGCTCCTCTTACCCCTCCTGTTCCTCTCACCCATCCGGCTCCTCCTGCTCCTCTTACCCCTCCTGTTTCTCTCACCCATCCGGCCCCTCCTGCTCCTCTTACCCCTCCTGTTCCTCTCACCCATCCGGCTCCCCCTGCTCCTCTTACCCCTCCTGTTCCTCTCACCCATCCGGCCCCTCCTGCTCCTCTTACCCCTCCTGTTCCTCTCACCCATCCGGCTCCTCCTGCTCCTCTTACCCCCCTGTTCCTCTCACCCATCCGGCTCCTCCTGCTCCTCTTACCCCTCCTGTTCCTCTCACCCATCCGGCCCCTCCTGCTCCTCTTACCCCTCCTGTTCCCCTCACCCATCCGGCCCCTCCTGCTCCTCTTACCCCTCCTGTTTCTCTCACCCATCCGGCCCCTCCTGCTCCTCTTACCCCTCCTGTTTCTCTCACCCATCCGGCTCCTCCTGCTCCTCTTACCCCTCCTGTTCCTCTCACCAATCCGGCTCCTCCTGCTCCTCTTACCCCTCCTGTTTCTCTCACCCATCCGGCCCCTCCTGCTCCTCTTACCCCTTCTGTTCCTCTCACCAATCCGGCTCCTCCTGCTCCTCTTACCCCTCCTGTTTCTCTCACCCATTCGGCCCCTCCTGCTCCTCTTACCCCTCCTGTTCCTCTCACCCATCCGGCTCCCCCTGCTCCTCTTACCCCTCCTGTTCCTCTCACCCATCCGGTCCCTCCTGCTCCTCTTACCCCTCCTGTTCCTGTCACCCATCCGGCTCCTCCTGCTCCTCTTACCCCTCCTGTTCCTCTCACCCATCCGGCCCCTCCTGCTCCTCTTACCCCTCCTGTTCCTCTCACCCATCCGGCTCCTCCTGCTCCTCTTACCCCTCCTGTTCCTCTCACCCATCCGGCCCCTCCTGCTCCTCTTACCCCTCCTGTTCCTCTCACCCATCCGGCCCCTCCTGCTCCTCTTACCCCTCCTGTTCCTCGCACCCATCCGGCTCCTCCTGCTCCTCTTACCCCTCCTGTTCCCCTCACCCATCCGGCTCCTCCTGCTCCTCTTACCCCTCCTGTTCCTGTCACCCATCCGGCTCCTCCTGCTCCTCTTACCCCTCCTGTTCCTCTCACCCATCCGGCTCCTCCTGCTCCTCTTACCCCTCCTGTTCCTCTCACCCATCCGGTCCCTCCTGCTCCTCTTACCCCTCCTGTTTCTCTCACCCATCCGGCCCCTCCTGCTCCTCTTACCCCTCCTGTTCCTCTCACCCATCCGGCTCCTCCTGCTCCTCTTACCCCTCCTGTTCCTCTCACCCATCCGGCCCCTCCTGCTCCTCTTACCCCTCCTGTTCCTCTCACCCATCCGGTCCCTCCTGCTCCTCTTACCCCTCCTGTTCCTGTCACCCATCCGGCTCCTCCTGCTCCTCTTACCCCTCCTGTTCCTCTCACCCATCCGGCCCCTCCTGCTCCTCTTACCCCTCCTGTTCCTCTCACCCATCCGGCCCCTCCTGCTCCTCTTACCCCTCCTGTTCCTCTCACCCATCCGGCTCCTCCTGCTCCTCTTACCCCTCCTGTTCCTCTCACCCATCCGGCCCCTCCTGCTCCTCTTACCCCTCCTGTTCCTCTCACCCATCCGGCCCCTCCTGCTCCTCTTACCCCTCCTGTTCCTCTCACCCATCCGGCTCCTCCTGCTCCTCTTACCCCTCCTGTTCCTCTCACCCATCCGGCCCCTCCTGCTCCTCTTACCCCTCCTGTTCCTCTCACCCATCCGGCCCCTCCTGCTCCTCTTACCCCTCCTGTTCCTCTCACCCATCCGGCTCCTCCTGCTCCTCTTACCCCTCCTGTTCCTCTCACCCATCCGGCTCCTCCTGCTCCTCTTACCCCTCCTGTTCCTCTCACCCATCCGGCCCCTCCTGCTCCTCTTACCCCTCCTGTTCCCCTCACCCATCCGGCCCCTCCTGCTCCTCCTACCCCTCCTGTTCCTCTCACCCATCCGGCTCCTCCTGCTCCTCTTACCCCTCCTGTTCCTCTCACCCATCCGGCCCCTCCTGCTCCTCTTACCCCTCCTGTTCCCCTCACCCATCCGGCCCCTCCTGCTCCTCTTACCCCTCCTGTTCCTCTCACCCATCCGGCTCCTCCTGCTCCTCTTACCCCTCCTGTTTCTCTCACCCATCCGGCCCCTCCTGCTCCTCTTACCCCTCCTGTTCCTCTCACCCATCCGGCTCCCCCTGCTCCTCTTACCCCTCCTGTTCCTCTCACCCATCCGGCCCCTCCTGCTCCTCTTACCCCTCCTGTTCCTCTCACCCATCCGGCTCCTCCTGCTCCTCTTACCCCCCTGTTCCTCTCACCCATCCGGCTCCTCCTGCTCCTCTTACCCCTCCTGTTCCTCTCACCCATCCGGCCCCTCCTGCTCCTCTTACCCCTCCTGTTCCCCTCACCCATCCGGCCCCTCCTGCTCCTCTTACCCCTCCTGTTTCTCTCACCCATCCGGCCCCTCCTGCTCCTCTTACCCCTCCTGTTTCTCTCACCCATCCGGCTCCTCCTGCTCCTCTTACCCCTCCTGTTCCTCTCACCAATCCGGCTCCTCCTGCTCCTCTTACCCCTCCTGTTTCTCTCACCCATCCGGCCCCTCCTGCTCCTCTTACCCCTTCTGTTCCTCTCACCAATCCGGCTCCTCCTGCTCCTCTTACCCCTCCTGTTTCTCTCACCCATCCGGCCCCTCCTGCTCCTCTTACCCCTCCTGTTCCTCTCACCCATCCGGCTCCCCCTGCTCCTCTTACCCCTCCTGTTCCTCTCACCCATCCGGTCCCTCCTGCTCCTCTTACCCCTCCTGTTCCTGTCACCCATCCGGCTCCTCCTGCTCCTCTTACCCCTCCTGTTCCTCTCACCCATCCGGCCCCTCCTGCTCCTCTTACCCCTCCTGTTCCTCTCACCCATCCGGCCCCTCCTGCTCCTCTTACCCCTCCTGTTCCTCTCACCCATCCGGCTCCTCCTGCTCCTCTTACCCCTCCTGTTCCTCTCACCCATCCGGCCCCTCCTGCTCCTCTTACCCCTCCTGTTCCTCTCACCCATCCGGCCCCTCCTGCTCCTCTTACCCCTCCTGTTCCTCGCACCCATCCGGCTCCTCCTGCTCCTCTTACCCCTCCTGTTCCTCGCACCCATCCGGCCCCTCCTGCTGCTCTTACCCCTCCTGTTCCTCTCACCCATCCGGCTCCTCCTGCTGCTCTTACCCCTCCTGTTCCTCTCACCCATCCGGCTCCTCCTGCTGCTCTTACCCCTCCTGTTCCTCTTACCCATCCGGCTCCTCCTGCTCCTCTTACCCCTCCTGTTCCTCTCACCCATCCGGCTCCTCCTGCTCCTCTTACCCCTCCTGTTCCTCTCACCCATCCGGCTCCTCCTGCTCCTCTTACCCCTCCTGTTCCTCTCACCCATCCGGCTCCTCCTGCTCCTCTTACCCCTCCTGTTCCTCTCACCCATCCGGCTCCTCCTGCTCCTCTTACCCCTCCTGTTCCTCTCACCCATCCGGCTCCTCCTGCTGCTCTTACCCCTCCTGTTCCTCTTACCCATCCGGCTCCTCCTGCTCCTCTTACCCCTCCTGTTCCTCTCACCCATCCGGCTCCTCCTGCTCCTCTTACCCCTCCTGTTCCTCTCACCCATCCGGCTCCTC
This sequence comes from Arenicola marina, assembly GCA_964019135.1. Taxonomy (NCBI): domain Eukaryota; kingdom Metazoa; phylum Annelida; class Polychaeta; family Arenicolidae; genus Arenicola; species Arenicola marina. The sequence goes on along the minus strand of OZ025249.1, from coordinate 29,740,350 downwards.
CTGCTCCTCTTACCCCTCCTGTTCCTCTCACCCATCCGGCTCCTCCTGCTGCTCTTACCCCTCCTGTTCCTCGCACCCATCCGGCCCCTCCTGCTGCTCTTACCCCTCCTGTTCCTCTTACCCATCCGGCTCCTCCTGCTCCTCTTACCCCTCCTGTTCCTCTCACCCATCCGGCTCCTCCTGCTCCTCTTACCCCTCCTGTTCCTCTCACCCATCCGGCTCCTCCTGCTCCTCTTACCCCTCCTGTTCCCCTCACCCATCCGGCTCCTCCTGCTCCTCTTACCCCTCCTGTTCCTCTCACCCATCCGGCTCCTCCTGCTCCTCTTACCCCTCCTGTTCCTCTCACCCATCCGGCTCCTCCTGCTGCTCTTACCCCTCCTGCCCCTCTTACCCCTCCTGTTCCTCTCACCCATCCGGCTCCTCCTGCTCCTCTTACCCCTCCTGTTCCTCTCACCCATCCGGCCCCTCCTGCTGCTCTTACCCCTCCTGTTCCCCTCACCCATCCGGCTCCTCCTGCTCCTCTTACCCCTCCTGTTCCTCTCACCCATCCGGCCCCTCCTGCTGCTCTTACCCCTCCTGTTCCTCTCACCCATCCGGCCCCTCCTGCTCTTCTTACCCCTCCTGTTCCTGTCACCCATCCGGCTCCTCCTGCTCCTCTTACCCCTCCTGTTCCTCTCACCCATCCGGCTCCTCCTGCTGCTCTTACCCCTCCTGTTCCTCTCACCCATCCGGCTCCTCCTGCTCCTCTTACCCCTCCTGTTCCTCTCACCCATCCGGCCCCTCCTGCTCCTCTTACCCCTCCTGTTCCTCTCACCCATCCGGCTCCTCCTGCTGCTCTTACCCCTCCTGTTCCTCTCACCCATCCGGCTCCTCCTGCTCCTCTTACCCCTCCTGTTCCTCTCACCCATCCGGCCCCTCCTGCTCCTCTTACCCCTCCTGTTCCTCTCACCCATCCGGCTCCTCCTGCTCCTCTTACCCCTCCTGTTCCTCTCACCCATCCGGCCCCTCCTGCTCCTCTTACCCCTCCTGTTCCTCTCACCCATCCGGCCCCTCCTGCCCCTCTTACCCCTCCTGTTCCTCTCACCCATCCGGCCCCTCCTGCTCCTCTTACCCCTCCTGTTCCTCTCACCCATCCGGCTCCTCCTGCTGCTCTTACCCCTCCTGTTCCTCTCACCCATCCGGCTCCTCCTGCTGCTCTTACCCCTCCTGTTCCTCGCACCCATCCGGCCCCTCCTGCTCCTCTTACCCCTCCTGTTCCTCTCACCCATCCGGCTCCTCCTGCTCCTCTTACCCCTCCTGTTCCTCTCACCCATCCGGCTCCTCCTGCTGCTCTTACCCCTCCTGTTCCTCGCACCCATCCGGCCCCTCCTGCTCCTCTTACCCCTCCTGTTCCTCTCACCCATCCGGCCCCTCCTGCTCCTCTTACCCCTCCTGTTCCTCTCACCCATCCGGCTCCTCCTGCTCCTCTTACCCCTCCTGTTCCTCTCACCCATCCGGCTCCTCCTGGTCCTCCTACCCCTCCTGTTCCTCTCACCCATCCGGCCCCTCCTGCTCCTCTTACCCCTCCTGCTGCTCTTACCCCTCCTGTTCCTCTCACCCATCCGGCCCCTCCTGCTCCTCTTACCCCTCCTGTTCCTCTCACCCATCCGGCTCCTCCTGCTCCTCTTACCCCTCCTGTTCCTCTCACCCATCCGGCTCCTCCTGCTCCTCTTACCCCTCCTGTTCCTCTCACCCATCCGGCCCCTCCTGCTCCTCTTACCCCTCCTGTTCCTCTCACCCATCCGGCCCCTCCTGCTCCTCTTACCCCTCCTGTTCCTCTCACCCATCCGGCCCCTCCTGCTCCTCTTACCCCTCCTGTTCCTCGCACCCATCCGGCTCCTCCTGCTCCTCTTACCCCTCCTGTTCCCCTCACCCATCCGGCCCCTCCTGCTGCTCTTACCCCTCCTGTTCCTCTCACCCATCCGGCTCCTCCTGGTCCTCCTACCCCTCCTGTTCCTCTCACCCATCCGGCCCCTCCTGCTCCTCTTACCCCTCCTGCTGCTCTTACCCCTCCTGTTCCCCTCACCCATCCGGCCCCTCCTGCTGCTCTTACCCCTCCTGTTCCTCTCACCCATCCGGCCCCTCCTGCTCCTCTTACCCCTCCTGTTCCTCTCACCCATCCGGCCCCTCCTGCTCCTCTTACCCCTCCTGTTCCTCTCACCCATCCGGCTCCTCCTGCTCCTCTTACCCCTCCTGTTCCTCTCACCCATCCGGCCCCTCCTGCTCCTCTTACCCCTCCTGTTCCTCTCACCCATCCGGCTCCTCCTGGTCCTCCTACCCCTCCTGTTCCTCTCACCCATCCGGCCCCTCCTGCTCCTCTTACCCCTCCTGTTCCTCGCACCCATCCGGCTCCTCCTGCTCCTCTTACCCCTCCTGTTCCTCTCACCCATCCGGCTCCTCCTGCTCCTCTTACCCCTCCTGTTCCTCTCACCCATCCGGCCCCTCCTGCTCTTCTTACCCCTCCTGTTCCTCTCACCCATCCGGCCCCTCCTGCCCCTCCTACCCCTCCTGTTCCTCTCACCCATCCGGCCCCTCCTGCTGCTCTTACCCCTCCTGTTCCTCTCACCCATCCGGCTCCTCCTGCTCCTCCTACCCCTCCTGTTCCTCTCACCCATCCGGCCCCTCCTGCTGCTCTTACCCCTCCTGGTCCTCCTACCCCTCCTGTTCCTCTCACCCATCCGGCCCCTCCTGCTCCTCTTACCCCTCCTGTTCCTCTCACCCATCCGGCTCCTCCTGGTCCTCCTACCCCTCCTGTTCCTCTCACCCATCCGGCCCCTCCTGCTCCTCTTACCCCTCCTGTTCCTCGCACCCATCCGGCTCTTCCTGCTCCTCTTACCCCTCCTGTTCCTCTTACCCATCCGGCTCCTCCTGCTCCTCTTACCCCTCCTGTTCCTCGCACCCATCCGGCTCCTCCTGCTCCTCTTACCCCTCCTGTTCCTCTCACCCATCCGGCTCCTCCTGCTCCTCTTACCCCTCCTGTTCCTCTCACCCATCCGGCCCCTCCTGCTCCTCTTACCCCTCCTGTTCCTCGCACCCATCCGGCTCTTCCTGCTCCTCTTACCCCTCCTGTTCCTCTCACCCATCCGGCTCCTCCTGGTCCTCCTACCCCTCCTGTTCCTCTCACCCATCCGGCCCCTCCTGCTCCTCTTACCCCTCCTGTTCCTCGCACCCATCCGGCTCTTCCTGCTCCTCTTACCCCTCCTGTTCCTCTTACCCATCCGGCTCCTCCTGCTCCTCTTACCCCTCCTGTTCCTCGCACCCATCCGGCTCCTCCTGCTCCTCTTACCCCTCCTGTTCCTCTCACCCATCCGGCTCCTCCTGCTCCTCTTACCCCTCCTGTTCCTCTCACCCATCCGGCTCCTCCTGCTCCTCTTACCCCTCCTGTTCCCCTCACCCATCCGGCTCCTCCTGCTCCTCTTACCCCTCCTGTTCCTCTTACCCATCCGGCTCTTCCTGCTCCTCTTACCCCTCCTGTTCCTCTTACCCATCCGGCTCTTCCTGCCCCTCTTACCCCTCCTGCTCCTCTTACCCCTCCTGTTCCTCTCACCCATCCGGCCCCTCCTGCTCCTCTTACCCCTCCTGTTCCTCTTACCCATCCGGCTCTTCCTGCTCCTCTTACCCCTCCTGTTCCTCTCACCCATCCGGCTCCTCCTGCTCCTCTTACCCCTCCTGTTCCTCTCACCCATCCGGCTCCTCCTGCTCCTCTTACCCCTCCTGTTCCTCTCACCCATCCGGCCCCTCCTGCTCCTCTTACCCCTCCTGTTCCTCTCACCCATCCGGCTCCTCCTGCTCCTCTTACCCCTCCTGTTCCTCTTACCCATCCGGCTCTTCCTGCTCCTCTTACCCCTCCTGTTCCTCTCACCCATCCGGCTCCTCCTGCTCCTCTTACCCCTCCTGTTCCTCTCACCCATCCGGCTCCTCCTGCTCCTCTTACCCCTCCTGTTCCTCTCACCCATCCGGCCCCTCCTGCTCCTCTTACCCCTCCTGTTCCTCTCACCCATCCGGCTCCTCCTGCTCCTCTTACCCCTCCTGTTCCTCTTACCCATCCGGCTCTTCCTGCTCCTCTTACCCCTCCTGTTCCTCTCACCCATCCGGCTCCTCCTGCTCCTCTTACCCCTCCTGTTCCTCTCACCCATCCGGCTCCTCCTGCTCCTCTTACCCCTCCTGTTCCTCTCACCCATCCGGCCCCTCCTGCTCTTCTTACCCCTCCTGTTCCTCTCACCCATCCGGCCCCTCCTGCTCCTCTTACCCCTCCTGTTCCTCGCACCCATCCGGCTCCTCCTGCTTCTGTTGCTCCCCTTGCTCTCACCCATTTCTGATGTGTCCTCGTGCTTCAGGTTCTACGCCGTGTTGCTGATCATGCTCTTTCTGCCTTTCTTCTTTATCTTGCTCGTGTCGCTGCTCATTTGTTTCTTCCCGCTTCTTCTCCTGCTCATTGTCGCCTTCTTTTTAAATGTTCCTGCTTTTGCCCCGGTCTCTGCCCCGGTCTCTGCACATGTTCTTGTTTCTACTCATTCACCTGTTCCTACCGCTGTCCTTGCCTCATCTTTTTCCTTTTACTCTTGCCTTTGCTCCTGTTCCTACCGCTGTCCTTGCCTCATCTTTTTCCTTTTACTCCTGTTTTTGCTCCTGTTCCTACCGCTGTCCTTGTCTCAACTTTTTCCTTTTACTCTTGCCTTTGCTCCTGTCCCTATTCCTGTTCTTGGTCTCTTTTTCGCCTTACCACTCCCCGCCGCCTGGGGCCCCAGTTTTCCCATCTCCAGAGATCCTCGCGCCTACTTAACCCCGCTCGCCGAGGTCGTGACGGACGAGCCGCCAACACGACATACAGCCCTGCCGAGTCACGGGCCGTGATTGTTCCGCCACGGACCGCTCCGACGGACCGCTCCGCGGGGCCCGCTCTGTCGGCGTGGGGATGGGGGCGGGAATGCGGTGGGGGGGGAGGGGCTTAAGAGGGCGTGGATGGGAGCTGGGACTAGAGAGGGGACGGGGAAGAAGTAGGGGTGGGGGGGGGGGAGGGGGGGGGGGGTCACATCACCACCAACACCCTATCGACTTGACAGATTGGAAATCCAATGGGCGAGCGGAATGAAAACAAATGGAATGTCAGCTGTGATCAGATAGCCGGCTGGTGTGATACATTGCCTGCCGCCTTCCCCGCCGTGGCGCTGATTGTTGAACCTGGGCGGGAATATATCGCCCCTCCACGGACCCTCGGTTATTACATAATCAGGACAATTTATATTCCATCTTTCCTTTTTCAAAGTGGATTTCATTACAAGTTGTGTTTGCTGGAGATATAATTGTGGAAGTGGACAACGAGTTTTGTTCTGGAGGACCTGTTTCTTCAAACAACCATTATATCTTGGAGCACGTGGTCGATATAAAACAGTCGTGTGGCTGGAGTTTATAACTGTAATATGCTGCAGAAAGGACATTGCTACTTTTGCAAGCATTGTTCTTTGCCTATGGTGCGTGATGTCGCCCCGAAAACTGTTTCTTTTTTGCTTTCGTGTCCATGCCCTAAATCAAGTTATATTATCAGCTCGGTCTGTAGACATCAGCACCAAGGTGTCCGAAGTTAACAACCAGATTCACCGGCGAATGAAGCCCTGTTGGCCATGTCGGTTAAATCAGCATAAGGAAGCTATATCCTTGTTGGATATATGGGATGTGGGATAAGATGCGATGTCAGTGTAATTCCCTGATAATGTGCGTCAGGACGCGGCATCATGGACCTGGAGTCGGATTCGGGGCTTATCTGGACGCCTCACCTGGAGTCAGACTCGGGTCTTATCTGGACGCCTCACCTGGAGTCAGACTCGGATCTTATCTGGACGCCTCACCTGGAGGTGTCGTCAAGGGACGTCAGTGGAGACGTCCTCCAAGCGTGCCCCAGGTCCTCACACCCACCGCCTCCCCCAACCCTCACTCACCCCTCCCGCAACCCCCACCCACCTTATGGCTCTCCCCCCTACCCCACCCCCCACTCCCCTGTCCTCTGCCGCCCGTTCTTCCGCGAGCTTCCACCACGTGGGAGTGACTGTTAAGTAGGCCCGGGGCTAATGGGCAATCACATTGGCAAGCAGCTCGAGGGGCAGGAGAGGAAAAACCAACTCGACTGAGTGGTCACTGAAAGGACAACAAAAAGAAGGCTTTTGCTCATCCGATTCTAGACATATACGGCCGCGGAAAGGAACGAAGGAGGCGGAATGTAATTTAGTTTTTTCACCGAACATCAATTATTGCTTGCGGTTTCCAAGTCACGCATACACAGTTACTTTGCAATTACTTGGAGAACGCAGGAACGCAAGAACGCAGCAAAACGAATTGAGATTATCATTGAGTCAGCTCGAGAAAGATGAATAACCGAACAAGAACCAATATACATACATACATACATATCAACGATGGGCAAACCTGCATTATCCGTATGTCAACAAGGCAGGAGTCCACGCCCTATGTATGTAAACGAGGCAGGAGTCCACACCCTCTGCATGTAAACGAGGCAGGAGTCCACACCCTCTGTATGTAAACGAGGCAGGAGCCCACACCCTCTTTATGTAAACGAGGCAGGAGTCCACACCCTTATATGTAAACGAGGCAGGAGTCCACACCCTCTGTATGTAAACGAGGTAGGAGTCCACAGCCTCTGGATGTAAACGAGGCAGGAGTCCACACCCTCTTTGTGTAAACGAGGCAGGAGTCCACACCCTCTGTATGTAAACGAGGCAGGAGTCCACACCCTCTGTATGTAAACGAGGCAGGAGTCCACACCCTCTGCATGTAAACGAGGCAGGAGTCCACACCCTCTGTATGTAAACGAGGCGGGAGTCCACAGCCTCTGTATGTAAACGAGGCAGGAGTCCACACCCTTATATGTAAACGAGGCAGGAGTCCACACCCTCTGTATGTAAACGAGGTAGGAGTCCACAGCCTCTGGATGTAAACGAGGCAGGAGTCCACACCCTCTTTATGTAAACGAGGCAGGAGTCCACACCCTCTGTATGTAAACGAGGCAGGAGTCCACACCCTCTGTATGTAAACGAGGTAGGAGTCCACAGCCTCTGGATGTAAACGAGGCGGGAGTCCACACCCTCTGTATGTAAACGAGGCAGGAGTCCACACCCTCTTTATGTAAACGAGGTAGGAGTCCACAGCCTCTGGATGTAAACGAGGCGGGAGTCCACACCCTCTGTATGTAAACGAGGCAGGAGTCCACAGCCTCTGGATGTAAACGAGGCAGGAGTCCACACCCTTATATGTAAACGAGGCAGGAGTCCACAGCCTCTGTATGTAAACGAGGCAGGAGTCCACACCCTCTGTATGTAAACGAGGCAGGAGCCCACACCCTCTTTATGTAAACGAGGCAGGAGTCCACACCCTCTGTATGTAAACGAGGCGGGAGTCCACACCCTCTGTATGTAAACGAGGCAGGAGTCCACAGCCTCTGTATGTAAACGAGGCGGGAGTCCACACCCTCTGTATGTAAACGAGGCAGGAGTCCACACCCTCTTTATGTAAACGAGGTAGGAGTCCACAGCCTCTGGATGTAAACGAGGCGGGAGTCCACACCCTCTGTATGTAAACGAGGTAGGAGTCCACAGCCTCTGGATGTAAACGAGGCAGGAGTCCACACCCTTATATGTAAACGAGGCAGGAGTCCACAGCCTCTGTATGTAAACGAGGCAGGAGTCCACACCCTCTGTATGTAAACGAGGCAGGAGCCCACACCCTCTTTATGTAAACGAGGCAGGAGTCCACACCCTCTGTATGTAAACGAGGCGGGAGTCCACAGCCTCTGTATGTAAACGAGGCAGGAGTCCACACCCTCTTTATGTAAACGAGGTAGGAGTCCACAGCCTCTGGATGTAAACGAGGCGGGAGTCCACACCCTCTGTATGTAAACGAGGCAGGAGTCCACAGCCTCTGGATGTAAACGAGGCAGGAGTCCACACCCTTATGTGTAAACGAGGCAGGAGTCCACAGCCTCTGTATGTAAACGAGGCAGGAGTCCACACCCTCTGTATGTAAAAGAGGCAGGAGCCCACACCCTCTTTATGTAAACGAGGCGGGAGTCCACACCCTCTGTATGTAAACGAGGCAGGAGTCCACACCCTCTTTATGTAAACGAGGTAGGAGTCCACAGCCTCTGGATGTAAACGAGGCAGGAGTCCACACCCTTATATGTAAACGAGGCAGGAGTCCACAGCCTCTGTATGTAAACGAGGCAGGAGCCCACACCCTCTTTATGTAAACGAGGCAGGAGTCCACAGCCTCTGTATGTAAACGAGGCAGGAGTCCACACCCTCTGTATGTAAACGAGGCAGGAGCCCACACCCTCTTTATGTAAACGAGGCAGGAGTCCACACCCTCTGTATGTAAACGAGGCGGGAGTCCCCAGCCTCTGTATGTAAACGAGGCAGGAGTCCACACCCTCTTTATGTAAACGAGGTAGGAGTCCACAGCCTCTGGATGTAAACGAGGCGGGAGTCCACACCCTCAGTATGTAAACGAGGCAGGAGTCCACACCCTCTGTATGTAAACGAGGCAGGAGCCCACACCCTCTTTATGTAAACGAGGCAGGAGTCTACAGCCTCTGTATGTAAACGAGGCAGGAGTCCACGCCCTCTTTATGTAAACGAGGTAGGAGTCCACAGCCTCTGGATGTAAACGAGGCGGGAGTCCACACCCTCTGTATGTAAACGAGGCAGGAGTCCACACCCTCTGTATGTAAACAAGGCAGGAGCCCACACCCTCTGTATGTAAACGAGGCAGGAGTCCACAGCCTCTGTATGTAAACGAGGCGGGAGTCCACACCCTCTTTATGTAAACGAGACAGGAGTCCACACCCTCTGTATGTAAACGAGACAGGAGTCCATACCCTCTGTATGTAAACGAGACAGGAGTTCACACCCTCTGTATGTAAACGAGGCAGGCGTCCACACCATTTGTATGTAAACCAAATGCTCGGCGAGGAAACAGCCACGAGAATTATGCTTCTGAAAATTACATCTGAGCACAGTAGGTCAATTGATCTGTAGGTCAAGACCTGTCCAAATCTATATAGACGACAACGTAAAATTCTGTTGAATTATCGCATCGAAGGTGGACGGCGACAGCGTGATTGCGCAATGCCCATTACTTCCCGCTATCCCGTGGGCCAAGATGGGTGGTGGCAAGACACAGCCCAGCAGGCACGGTGTGAAAGGGCAAGCGAGGGCGATAATAGGCTCATTGGAGCCGTGGTTCTCATGGCGATGGGTGAGGCCTCGGCTGTCTGGAGGTCAGTGACACTGCCAGCCGTCGCCTCTCACACCATTGATGAACCCGCTCGAGCCAATGTTGGGCTGGGGACAGCTGGCGTCGCGTGGCATTGTACAAGTGCGGGCGTCTGGATAAATCTTTGCATTCACTTCACTGCAAAGTTTGAGGATGCAGGCTGGGGGCTATTTTTCCCCAAGCGAAGTCGCAATAATGCCTTTTTTTTCGATCGGCGCCAGCAAATGGGGAGGGCGGATGGACCTTTTTCGATCCTGCAGATTGGCATCCAGGAATCCTTGGAGATTCGCACTTAGCCGTTGGGAATTTTTCGGGATCGTTATTAGCGCCATTGATGGTTTGCGAAGACCGTTTCCCTATTTACAGCGATCCGTTATAGCAGTCTGTGAACTTCTCGATATTCATGAAATCACTTTTAATGTGGTTTTTTTTGCGCTCAATTTTGAGTAGTACTCGTCGATATTGGCACTTTCGATCTCTTCGAGATATGATATTGCTCGCCCTAATTTTTAAGGATTCGCGGGGGTTTCCCCTTAGAAATAACATGCTGATTGACGAGTGAAGAGGGAGGAGAAGGCCCATTAAACGCCATTATGCATTCATTTAGATGATGGCATTGAATAATATATTAGTCTACTTATCGTGCAATTCATGTATATGTTATATATATATATATATATATATACCTTTTATCATCAAACCTTTCGCCTTGCAGACATCTGTCGCCATGGGCACCAACTGGGCGACGACGACCACGTGCGGCGCGGCCTTGACCTTGGCTTTCATTATGGCTTTCGCGGTGGCGGAGCAGCCGACATTTACCTTTCTACATCCGGGTACCTCGTTCGTGGAGTACCGACCGCAGTGGACGGACGTCCAGCAGTTGGTGATCAAGTTCTCCTTTCGGACGCTGGAGGCCAACACCCTCCTCCTGCACCACACCCTGTTGGAGGTGGCTGGGGACTACAGACCGGAGATCACCGTACGGCTCAAGCGGGGAATGCTGCAGGTCTCACACAACTATCAGGAGTTCGATGAAGTCACTACAGTGGCCAAAGGTGAGGGGGAGCGAGGGGAGAGGGGAAAGAGTGCAGATAGCATGAGGAGAGGGGAAGGTGGCAATGAGAGAGGGGAGGGTTGGATTCAAAGAGAGAGGGGAAGGCGGAGAGGGTGGGACAGGGCAAAAGTGAGGGGGATAGGTCAAGGGGAAGAGAGGGGGCCGGATGGGCAGTAATCAGAGAGGAGGTGAGGGAGCGGGAAATGAAGATGGGAAGGGAGGAGATTAGGGGCTGCGATGGGACCCGGGACAGGGCACTCAGGGAGGCAGGACTAACGGGCAATTAACAAATGGAATTATTTGCTATTTTTACCCCTTACATGTACCCGCCTGCCCCTACCCATTGACCATACCTACTTTTGGCCGCACGGCATTATTATGCTGCACCTGCAATGTGAAAGAGCTGTCGCAGAGGGACTTCAGTTTGCCTTTTCCATTTTGTTTAAAAATAAAGCAGTGGATGTAAGCGTCAAATACATTGACCCCTCGCAGGTTACTGCCAACGGAGACTTTCCAGATTCATCTGCTCGTAAGCCCTGAGCCTTTCAAGATTTATCTGGTCGTAGCTCCGTCACTCTTGCGCATGCCCGGAAAACTCCATTCTTGGCGCCGATTGCCGTATCACGTTGGTGGACTGAAAATGTAAGCGCGGGATGAAGGGCTGCAATATGGAGTCGGGTGGAAAAGCCCCCATTCCATCCGGTCTGCCATCTGCTTGACGCCATGATGATCATAGCCGCCGTGCTCGGACTACCGCGTGACAGCCGCAGTCCCCCTCTAGCGGGCGTCTGGACAGGGTTAATGGGAGGGGATGGATGGCGGCAAGGCTCTGACAACCCGTGGGGGCGAGGAGTGGGGGGGGGAGGTGGTGGAGTGAGGGTTGGGCTTGCGGGGGTGTGGGTGCGGAGGGATGGTGTAGGGGGTTGTACGAGAGGGATGGAGCGGCGGGGGGGGGGGGGGAGGCCCTGGGTGGTTGCAGGCATCTGACGGCCTGTGGGAAAGGATGGCAGAAGTTGTGGGCAAGTGGTGGGTGTTGGAAGGTGCCGGGGGTGGGGTGGGGGGGAGGGGCGGGTTGCTTCCACATGCGTTTGACACTGAACGGGAGATGAGGTGCTGTCCCGTCGGTCGTTGGCGATGTATGGAGGTGGAGATGCGTGTTCGGGGGCAGCCAGTTTGGGGGGTGGAGCGGGGGGGAGGTGGGGGGCCGGAGGCAAAAGAAGGGAATGAGAGGGGGGGGAGGGGGTGACATCGACCGCTACGTGATCGCGGTAAAAGGGGCTGTCGCGAGGAAAAGGGGTAAGGGTTCGAGGAGACATGAGTGTGGTGGTTGCGGTAGGCAGGAGTTGGCGGGGGGCGGGGGGGGGGGGGGCGGGGCGTTTGGGGGTGGGGGTGGAATGGCATGAGGAGTGAGGGGATGACCGTTATTTACGCCCCACGCCAGCTTCCTGAAGTGCGCGAAGACGTGAGGCGGACGGCGCTGTCAGGAAGTGATGAGCTAATGGCGAACGGACGCCACCCAAAGTGGTTCACCGATTAGACGGCGCTTTGGCCGCTGACAGCTCGGCCAACGTATGGGGCCCGCAGCCCCCGTGCGGCGTAGGCACGATCCCAGTCAGTCAGCCAGCCAGCCAACTCCACCCCCACCCCCACCCGGTCCATCCATCGCTCTTAATATGGCTTGATGGCGCGGTTCCAGGAGACATGCCAATACAGGTAGAACGAAGCCATTAACGTCCTCTCGCCGTCCTTCCAGGGGAATATTGCTTTCCTAGGCTTTAATTATTTATAACGCACTCACTGAAGTGAACCGTAATAATGAACTTGATCTTGGTTTGAAGCGTCAGTCGGAAGGCTCACAATGAGCAATCTTTAATTTAGTTGCCTTAGATTCATTAAAAAATTGTAATGACAAGCATTGGTCCGATGCTATTTTGATGGTGAATTCGTCAAAGGAAATGGTAGTCGGTGGCAGTGACATGCTGTTGGTCCCCGGTGGTTGGGAGAGGGTGGCAGTGAGAAAGGGAGAGGATTGAAAGAGTTGGCGTCATTGAGTCCGACTGCTGTGGTATATGTCTTTTATATGTATCATTTCCATGCTGTTGCCTCACAGAAAGCGAATAAAATAAAACAACAATTTGGTTCTTTGCAATGGCCAATAGATGAAGCCAGCACCACCAGAGACTGAAATGTATACGACATACCCATCTGTTTATTCCAGTCGATGTTCTACCTCATTTTATATTGCATTTTACGACCTGATGGGGCTGTATATCAGCCGGTCCGCCGTGTGGTGATGGCCTCCCCGTTATGCAAAACCACTGCTTTTTATATACTCTTCCCGCTCCCCGTTCCTCCCGTCCCTTTACCCCAGACCCGCACCATGGCAATACCCCTTGCACCCCCCCCCCCGCCCTTACCCCAGACGCGCTCCATGGCAATACCCTCCCCCCGCCGTTACCCCAGACCCGCTCCATGGCAATACCCTCCCGCCCTTACCCCAGACCCGCTCCATGGCAACACCCCCTCCGCCCTTACGTCAAGCTCGCACTATGCTAACACTCCCCCCACCCACCCCACTGGCCCCTTACCCAGGACCACACCAAGGTAGCACCCCACCCCCTCCGCCCTTACGTAAAACCCGCAGCAAGGTAATCTGCCCCCTCCCCCCCCGCCCTCCGCCCTTACGTATAACCCGCCCCAAGGTAATCTGCCCCGCCCCCCCCCCTCCCCCCGCCCCGCCCCGCCACCGGTATTACATGCCCGAGCTGCCGGATATCCGGTCCCGTGCTTCCGCTGAATATCACGTGATACCTGATACGTCCCGACGAGGTGACAGTTTATGCGGCTTTGGGGTCCTGTAAAAGCTGTTGGCGCCGTCCCCAGGGACTGAGGCTGTCCTGGCTGTAATGGAAGCGACACACGGGGCCATCTCATGGCCGTATGGCGCCGGTTTGATAAACAGTGGTTTGCTTGGATCCGCATACAAAGCGATTATGCTTCTTGGCTGCTTGGCCACATGCGATGGCTGATGGAAAAGACGGTCCTCGAAGACACAAGACTTTTTCCTGACCGTACAGAGAGCGTACTAATTGTAAATGTGCTCAAGCGGTATTGGAACCCGACCCAAGCCTTCAATCCTTCAAGCCTCTTCGATATGACCCCAACGCTGCCATGTGATCTTGCGTTGTGGTCGCTATATGGCAACGTGACTGTGTAGATGGATGACTCTCATATTGCGTCCAAGCATACCATTATCACTGAACGAATCGGGCCGAGAACTCCCGAGAAAGGCCCAGTATTACACCAGTGAAGGCACCACATGTCAGCCCACGCACATCAATGGAGAGTGGTCACCCCACTGATGATGAGAAAGGCTATGTTAAGCCTACCCCATTCAATATGACATGATATGATCGTGAATGACGTGGGTAGCAAGAGATAATCGCCGATGATACAAATATTTGCTGGTTTGAGTGCTAGAACTGTTCAGTTTGGCTTGTATATTATTGAAAGTGTATGCATTAATCTCGTTTTCTGCGTTTCATATTAGGTGAAAAAATAGTAATTATATGATAAAACATACATCAGAGGTGACTGTTCTGCGGCGAAAACCTGATTGTAAAATCAGTATTTGATCTGCCCATGGATATCACTTAATAAAGGGACATTAATTCAGCAATATCATTTATATGCACTTTTTCTAGGCTTGTGTTGCGGCCACCATTTCCATTTAATAATTGTCCCCTCCATTCGGTGTCAGACACATTAATCATTCAACTCGGTATTGGGAACGTTATTTCCGTGTCTACTGCATGGTGTTTCTCTACATTGCGGAAATGTCGAACCATCGTTTGCTGCACCCATAGATTTAAATGCCACGCTGGCCTGATACCACCCCCCCCCCTCCCCATTCCTCTTCCCCTCACAGTCCTCCCCACAAACACGCAGATTTGCCCCTTGTGTGACGCCGGTTGGTATTTAATTGAATTAAATCAAGCTGATGCTTACACAATGGAATGTGTTATGTGTATCCTGGCATATAATTTCCATTATCGAACCTCCTGTCACCCGCCCGACGTATCATCGCGGAGATAGCGGACAGTTCCTCTATGAATAACCTTCAGTGAATTGTGGGGAAATGTCTATTGTTCTCTGTTGGAAACTTGACAACCCTTGTGACGGGCGATCTGTCATGGTCGAGACGGGTATCCGGCGGGCTCGGGCGGTGGGCTGTGTATGCTTAGGGTGTTGGAGGGCTGCTCTCCACACAGCAACATATGCCTTGCTTCACCCCCTCCGCCTCCCCCCCTCTACATTCCACGCCGGAAACCCTCATGAGCATTTTGTTTTTGCAGAAGAAGAGAACGCCACGGAATTCGATGGTAGGGAAGACCTGTTTGGGTGGCTGTTGCCATGGCGCTCACACGCCCTCATCTCGCACTGCTGGCTTTTAGAAGTACGCGCGATGTTGCCTCTATATGTGGATGCGGGGTTTTTGAAAACAAAATGCCCGCCTCGAAATGCAGTTGTATGATTTCAACCACTGTTAATATCATATTACAATGGTTCAATCATTGTTATTATGATATTACAAGGGTTCAACCATTGTTATTATGATATTACAATGGTTCAACCATTGTTATTATAAAATTACAATGGTTTATTTGTTTCGCCTGCCCTCTCCCTTTCCACGGAGCAGAAAAACTTACATTTTCTCTCATTGTGCCCATCAGAGAAAATGTATCTCTGTCTGCAAGGAATATGCTCCCTGTTTTCCTCATATGCCCTTGATTTCCGTGACCAGATAACTCAATCGGCTGGTTCCCTCCCTATATTAGGTTGCATGACTGTCAGTGTCCAATTTGGATGCCATTTTGTTACCAAATTCCTCCGTCTCGATGACCACAAAATCACGTAAGTTTCTCTCACTCCCCATATCACACGTGCGTATGCAATGGGCGGCACACCCCCACCACTGCAATAAGGTAGTGCCCCCTCCCACCACCCCGGGGGACTCGCCCCATAAGACCTTAGTCTTCAGTTGTGTTTGTACAATAGTGTGGTGTCCAGATGTTACGTAGCTGATCTGGTTGAGGGGGAATAGTGACCTATAGAGCTTCACTTGTGTCTGTGTAATAGCGTTACTGTGACGTGGAAATGTGTTGAGCTGGTTGAGGGGAATTAATTAGTTACAGAGCTTCCGTTGTGTTTGTACAACGGTGTGGTGTACAAATACCATGTAGCCAGTGTCACTGTGATGTCCACACGTATTGTTAGCTGAGCAGGTTGACAGGGAATTAGTCTGCTACAGAGCTTCAGGTGTATTTGTACAATGATGTGATGTCCAAACTAACCGATGTAACTTGACGTGTACGTTATCACGCTTGAGGTCAGCGCTATAGACACTCTATAGATAGTATATGACCTAACTGTACAGTGTATACTGTATGCTTTACATGTATATGCGTGATTAGAATTTAATCTTGAACTCCTAAACGAGACGTCATCCTAAACGTACACCCGCCAAAACTATGGCGTATCGATTTAAATTTTTGAATGTCATCCTATACGACGGTTAAAATTCTCGGTTAATAATCTTCTTTTTGTCTTTCGATACACCATTGAAACATGTAAAATATCTGTATATAATATTTATCATATATCATGTGAAACTTGACACTTATGTGGTGGCCTGCCATGGCTTTCTGTTGTCTGTCTGTTATTGTGGTGTGTGTGTGTTCTCTATATGTTCAAACCAATGGAAGATTTTCTGAAGCCGACCGTTGTTCATCAAAAAGGGCTGAGGTTCTATCTCATTTGTCGGACTTGGGTTGTGAGAGTTGAGCAGTTCTATCACGCAGGGCCTCTGGTGCATGACACGCCATGTTACAGTTCATCAGTGTTAATTATGGTATAAAAAGTGATGAATAAAAAGTAATGAATAAAGAATAGAGTAACGAACGTGCATCATTTGTGCCGGTTTCATAAGTGATATCACATTAAAATCCACAAGAGATGAACTGCTTTATATGAATAACAGCCATACACGGCTGAGTATACAGCAAAAGGTGACGAAATTCATGTTTGTGTGAGTAATTCATAAGCTATGCTGAAGACCTGGTTTCTAAACACACGTAAGAACAAACCAATGACATAAACTCATTTTTATATTGGCGATAAGTACTCTCTTTTTCATAAAATCGTCTAATATTTAAGTTGATATATGAAGTATAGTATATTGATGTCTTCCCCATATATCTTCCAACTCCACATCATCTGTAATATCGGATTGCGAATTGACGTTTCAAACATATCAGGAGATGGTTGGGGAGGAGCGCTGTCGGAGCCCCGCCCAGAGCCCCCACAATGCCCCGGATCCTCCCCATCACCCCAGTCTTTGTATACCTGCCACAGTTTGATTAATAATGTTTACATTCGGCCCGGGAGAAGGACATGGGAGACTGGGGGCACGGGTGGGCCGGGTGGGCGACCACAGACTTTACAGTCTCCGTGGATATCTGCCTCATTGCGGGTGACGTCTATGACAACACAGCACCAAACTCTTCACCATTTTTTTTATATTTTATATTTTGCGCCTGCTTCGGTAATTGCTGCGGTTAGGGCTTTAATTGCTACGACACGTACTTAATAAATACAGATATATGGACGCCAAAATAGAGACGGTTTTATGGAGGCAAACTATGATGGAGCAATGTGAAAATAACCCCAGAAAGCGATTATAAGCGAGAAACCTTCTTCTTCGTAGTGAAATGATTGATGAGTGGTCAAGTTGGTGCGCTGTATCCCTAGACGAAGCAATGGGGTAGGCGATCAATAGTGCAATATAACTATTTTATTCCAGTTTGAACGAGATTTGCCTGTAAAGCTACATAGTGTAATCAACTGACAGACCGATCATTGAATGTTTTCACTCCATAATTCTTGACTATTTTCGTTGAAAGTGATATATTTCATGAACAATATAAGACTTTGATGAAGAATGATGAGTTAAGTTCATGTGCGTTTTGCTCTATAACACAAAGTATAAATTGTGTCGATTTGTTCTAATGATCTGACTCTGACCGCATGTTGTCTTCATTCCACCTATATTTCTCATAATGTGACTGCCATGATGTTGTTAATTCTATTTTATTAATAATAACTTGACTGTCCTTATGTGGCTAATTTTAGTTTATTTATAATAGTTTTCTTATGCCGTCGAATGCACTTTGATGTCAATCTGACTTGGATTGTGGTTTGTGGTCAGGTTTGAACCATAACAAATGGCATCACGTGACTGTGACCTTGGACATCAACACCCACCACCTGTTTGCCCAGGTCGACGACAGGGGGAGCTCCTCGATTACCCTCAAGGCGTTTGTGGACAACAAGCTGAAGCCTGCCTACAGTCATGGCAAGAGGACATCCATCGTCTCTGTCGGAGGTAACGCCATCTGTATGCCAGCTCACACGTTCCTTAATAAGTAGTTTTGATCTTTTGCTCTTTTGCTTTATATAGTACAGTGTAAGATAAATAAAGACTTAGCAGATTTTGTCCCCGTAGATTTGTGTGGGCTGTATTTTGTCGATGATATTTGGAGGCAGATGATAATTGGATCCGCTGTTGTAGCTTATATACTGACGACTGTATTCCGCTGCGTCATAACGTGCTCCGATCGCTCGCCCACACTCTCCACGAACACCAACAATATAGCACCAAAATCAAATAGGTGACAATAAATCAATTAAATATTTTCCCTTGTCTTCAGGCTTTAACCCAAACAACATGGCCCAGCCGGGTAAATTCGTGGGCTGCGTGAAGGCTGTGCACTTCCTGGACGGCACCCGCGTGGTGCCCACGGCAGTCTACAGCCAGGCGGATGTGGAAGACGGGTGTCTGGACGTCTGCGAGCAGGACAACCCCTGCCAGAACAACGGGCGCTGCGTGAACGAATTCACCCGCACCCAATGCGACTGCTTCGACACTGACCACGAGGGGGAACATTGCGAGAAGGAAGGTAAGCGCCCGTCACACTTGGAGTCTAATCGGAAATCAGAGGCTTATTCTTAACATGGTAGTCTTAGTGTGTATATTTGCACAAACACAACTCGAATAGTTAGGTGAGCCTTTATCAAGCTGTACCAAGCGAAATATATGAGACAGATGTGATACCCAGGGGCAAATCCCAAGCTCCCCGCACGGTGGCGCTACGCAAGCTCCACTTTTACCGCTGCTGTCGGCCCGGGGGGCAAATTTCCAGATTTTTGAAAAACGGTCAAAATCAGCTGTAATTTCTTGTGACATTATAGTTTTCAAAAATAAAATATAAAAATAACGAGCTTTGTGTATTTAATACAGCAAAAAGCATTTTGTACCCTTTTGAAAAAGTTATAATTGTGACAGAACTCTTTCTTTTCATCACCGGATTTCATGTATTATTAGGCTTAGGCTGGGTCCCAGCACTAATTTGTAAAAATGCGCGACGCATTTCTTCTATCAATATGCGCAGCGCCGCCCTGGCGAGTGAGTGTGAAAAGGCATTGAGGATGTAGGCGACAACAGAGATATAATGGAGCCCTAGCGGAGTGAGTCGAAAGCAGAGAGTGGGCAAATACAGGCATTTGAAAAGGGAGGGTCCACTTGCAACTTGCGACTGGGTGGGGGGGGGGGGGACTCTGCAAAAAAATGAAGACGGGGGGACGGGGTCAGCCCACCCCTCCTGGATCCGCCCCAGAGACCCGTTACATACCATATTACATATGTCCGTGTTCGAAAACCCTTGAAAGACGTTTCCGCTTTCTCGGTTATGCTTCTCTGTTTTGGGTGATGATGTTCCGAGTTATAGCATTTTTGAAAACACTCAATGATAAAGTGACACCATGCATCTCATAGTTGTTTCAACGTTTCTTAGATGTGATGCCAAGTATTAAGACTTGTTTACTCCGTGTGTGCCACCTCCAGGTCTGTCGGCGGTGACCCTGCACGGCGGGGAGTGGATCACCTACACGGTCTACGAGGACGACGAAGCCGAAAAGTCACACTCTCCGGCCAACAGAATAGCGCTGCAGTTCAAGGTAAAACTGGCTAGTCTGGTAGTAAAGTCCACGGGATGAAGATTAATGTTGCTTGTCAGGTATTATAAAGTAACTGCTCTTTGATATTGAATATTTAGCTAGCCAAACGTCTGTCTTCATTAACATCCTCTCATCCTGCCACTGCCCATCGTTTCTTATCGGACTGCTTTCTCTCATTCCCTCCTATCTTTCTGTTTAACTGGGTTCTCTTGTTCATTCCTATAAATATCTCGCGCCATCTCTATCTTACAGATTGATTTCTGTCATTTCGTCTCACACCTACCTTTGAGACCGGTGACTGATTCCTTTCCACATTTTTAGATTGGTTTCTCTTATTCCGCCCCACCTTTACTTTTTAGATTGGTTTCTCTCATTCTGCACCATATTTACCTTTTAGATTGGTCCTCTCATTCCGCCCTACCTTTAAGCTTAGATTGGTTTTCTCATTCTGTCCCACCTTTACCTTTTAGATTGGTTTCTCTCATTCCGCCCCACCTTTACCTTTTAGATTGGTTTCTCTCATTCCGCCCCACCTTTACCTTTTAGATTGGTTTCTCTCATTCCGCCCCACCTTTACCTTTAGATTGGTTCTCTCATTCTGTCCCACCTTTACCTTTTAGATTGGTTTCTCTCATTCCGCCCCGCCTTTACCTTTTAGATTGATTTCTCTCATTCCGCCCCATCTTGGCATTATAGACTGGCTTCTCTCATTCCTGCCCATCGTTACCTTTCAGACCGGGTCCTCCTCGGGTATCCTGTTCTACGCCCGCGACCAGTTCCCACAGTACAACCACCTGGCTCTGTCTGTGTTTAATGGCTCACTCCACGTGTCAGTGGTCTTCGAGGACCGGGACTCCCACAACGAACTCTTCCTCTCAATGGGACAGAGGCTCGACAACAGCAGGTCAGGGGCGTCGCCATGGCTACAAACAAATACACATAGTGATTACCCTTATATCATAGATATTTTAGAAGTGATTGCAACTTTTATATTCACTCCGGTGAGGGTAAAACAGGCGTGATCTTTGATTAATTGATGGAGAATATTGAAATTAATGTCGCAATATATAGCACACAATACCACTGTGAGCCCTTTACGAAGCATTTCGATACTTTTCACTTTTTAAAATACATGACTTGACGGACGCAGCTCACGCGTCACCAAAGCATCAATATACAAATCGTTGCCATGCGCAACCGTTGTCGGTTTCAGGTGGCACAGCGTGGTGGTAGAGCACCAGGGTAAAGAGGTCATCGTGACCCTGGACAGCGACCAGGAGCACATGGAGGCCGACTACGAGCACCCACACCTCCACATGCCCTCCACGGTGTACTACGGCGGTCTAGATGAGGTCAGCCAGGCGGCAGGTGGGTGTCCCGTCACACCGCGCGGCCCAGTGGTCGCTAGGTCCTGTGGCTCAGCGTCGCAGCCGCTACGCTTAGATATTAGATGTGTACATACCTCATACAGTTACCAGTGTACGCAATAGATAGTTGTTGGAAGGTGAGGAAAGTGGGCAAATAGGGAAAGTCGGATTGGGACGGGCAATGTTTTAATGGAGAAATGCTAGGGCGATAATACCATTAATTTCACGGCAAGAAAAGGTATTTGTACCCTTAATTCCGTGTCGTTTTGTCAACAATCTGTGTCGATGTCGCTTTTACACCCGCTCGATCAGTGTCAGAATTTGGGGGTTAATGTCGAATGTCGATATTTCAAATATGCCTGTCGCTATTTACCCCCTCTCAGCCCCCTACAGGTGCACCAATTATAACCCCTGGTCAAATAGCCCTCACGAGGCCTCGCGCGTTGTGCTGCTTTACCACAGGCTTGAAGAGCACCAACAACTTTGCGGGTTGTCTGCGCGGTCTGTACTTTAACGAGGTGTCTGTGCTGGAGGCGCTGCCCTCCGGACGAGCCGTGGCCAACGGACCCAACGGCCCCGGCAGTCTCCAGCACGAATGCAAGGACCTCCGCACCACCACGATCCAGTTTCCCGTGGACGGCGCCTTCGCCAAACTGGAACACCCAGAGGGGCAAATCCTGGATCTGGATCTGGAGTTCCGGACGCTGAAGCCGGACGGCCTTCTGGCGCATACGGATATATCCAGCAGCAGCTACAAGGGATATGTGAAGGTGGGTCTCCGTTCCGGCCTTACTATGGGTCATCCCGTCACCTGGTATATCACGTATTGACGAGTGTGGGGCAGCCCAAGCAGGTTGGCCCATGGTTCGAATCCCACCTGTGCCCATGTCTGTGCCGGATCAAGATCCCATGTTTTGCGTCGTAAAGACTAGGGGGTAACGCCCGAAGACTTTGTCTCCTCTCTTCCTTGGTCCATTGTCGCGATATGACACACACAGGTAGGTTCTAAAGCGTTCTATTTAAATCAATCAATTATCGCCCGTTATATATTCGCGCCGAAGTTATATCGTACCTTCTTAAAACTGATGCTGTCTTAACATTTTCCTCTCCGCTAGGTGGTGCTGGTCAAGGGACGTCTGGAGGTGCGCATCGTGCCGTCCAGCTTTCAGAGTGACAACCGCCAGGTGTTGGAGCTGGGAGAGGCCATGAACGACGGGTCGTGGCACTCAGTGCGGGTCGTCCTACAGAGCGGGTCAGTACCTACTGTCCCGGTCACAACCTAGGGGGCGTGGCACTCAGTGCGGGTCACAGCCTAGGGGGCGTGGCACTCAGTCCGGGTCACAGCCTAGGGGGCGTGGCACTCAGTCCGGGTCACAGCCTAGGGGCGTGTCACTCAGTCCGGGTCACAGCCTAGGGGGCGTGGCACTCAGTGCGGGTCACAGCCTAGGGGGCGTGGCACTCAGTGCGAGTCACAGCCTAGGGGGCGTGGCACTCAGTGAGAGTCACAGCCTAGGGGGTGTGGCACTCAGTGCGGGTCACAGCCTAGGGGGCGTGGCACTCAGTGCGAGTCACAGCCTAGGGGGCGTGGCACTCAGTGCGGGTCACAGTCTAGGAGGCGTGGCACTCAGTCCGGGTCGTTCTACAGAGCGGGTCAGTTGTGATCACTTTTCGGGTCACCGCAAATTGGGTCTGGCGTCCACTGATTGGCACCTGGAAGGCGGGTCATGAATCCATGTTAGCCTTAACCATTGCTGCTGCATAGCTCACATATTACTCGCTCAGTACTTTTGCTACAATAGTCAATTGTGTTGGCCCCAACATAGAAGCTGGACCACGGGGTGCGATTATATGACTTTCAAGTGAATGCTGAATTGATGTCCTTTTTAACCTTATTCAGACGGTTGTTTCCATCTTGCTGACAATAACTGAATGGACATTCAGGGTAAAAACAACTCTCTTTGTCTACATAGATCTGAGAACAGCTTGGCAATGTTCAAATGCACCATTATATATAATGGAGCTGGATACCGAGTATACTGGTCCTAGTGGTGCACCTTACAGTCTGGCCCAGATGTCATTATATATAGTGTAGCTGGAGACGGGGTATACTGGTCCTTGTGGTACGCCTTACAGTCTGGCCCAGATGTTGTTATACATAATGTAGCTGGATACCGAGTATACTGGTCTTTGTGGTACGCCTTACAGTCTGGCCCAGATGTCATTATATATAGTGTAGCTGGATACTGAGTATACTGGTCCTTGTGGTACGCCTTACAGACTGGCCCAGATGTCATTATATATAATGTAGCTGGATATCGAGTATACTGGTCCTTGTGGTACGCCTTGCAGACTGGCCCAGATGTCATTATATATAGTGTAGCTGGATACCGAGTATACTGGTCCTTGTGGTACGCCTTACAGTCTGGCCCAGATGTCATTATAAATAGTGTAGCTGGATACCGAGTATACTGGTCCTTGTGGTACGCCTTACAGACTGCCCCAGATGTCATTATATATAATGTAGCTGGATACCGAGTATACTGGTCCTTGTGGTACGCCTTGCAGACTGGCCCAGATGTCATTATATATAGTGTAGCTGGATACCGAGTATACTGGTCCTTGTGGTACGCCTTACAGTCTGGCCCAGATGTCATTATATATAGTGTAGCTGGATACCGAGTATACTGGTCCTTGTGGTACGCCTTACAGACTGCCCCAGATGTCATTATATATAATGTAGCTGGATACCGAGTATACTGGTCCTTGTGGTACGCCTTGCAGACTGGCCCAGATGTCATTATATATAGTGTAGCTGGATACCGAGTATACTGGTCCTTGTGGTACGCCTTGCAGACTGGCCCAGATGTCATTATATATAGTGTAGCTGGATACCGAGTATACTGGTCCTTGTGGTACGCCTTGCAGACTGGCCCAGATGTCATTATATATAGTGTAGCTGGATACCGAGTATACTGGTCCTTGTGGTACGCCTTACAGTCTGGCCCAGATGTCATTATATATAGTGTAGCTGGATACCGAGTATACTGGTCCTTGTGGTACGCCTTGCAGACTGGC
Source organism: Arenicola marina (assembly GCA_964019135.1). Classification (NCBI taxonomy): domain Eukaryota; kingdom Metazoa; phylum Annelida; class Polychaeta; family Arenicolidae; genus Arenicola; species Arenicola marina. Next base: position 29,716,455 of record OZ025249.1, on the reverse strand, counting down.
CCAGATGTCATTATATATAGTGTAGCTGGATACCGAGTGTACTGATCCTTGTGGTACGCCTTACAGACTGGCCGAGATGTCATTATATATAGTGTAGCTGGATACCGAGTATACTGATCCTTGTGGTACGCCTTACAGACTGGCCCAGATGTCATTATATATAGTGTAGCTGGATACCGAGTATACTGGTCCTTGTGGTACGCCTTACAGACTGGCCCAGATGTCATTATATATAGTGTAGCTGGATACCGAGTGTACTGATCCTTGTGGTACGCCTTACAGACTGGCCCAGATGTCATTATATATAGTGTAGCTGGATACCGAGTGTACTGATCCTTGTGGTACGCCTTACAGACTGGCCCAGATGCAGGTGGACAAGAAGCTGAAAGTTCTCTCCCTCAAGTGGTTCCTAAACATTGGTAGCGCCACCTACATTGGCTTCTCGCCTGACATCACCGAAATGAAGAGTGAGTTTTCTGTCCCTCGCAAAAGTCACGCGCCTATATAATGCTGAATATGATTATGTTGAATTAAAGAAGTAACTGGCGTAACAACAAGTCCTCTCCTCTGCTTGTAGGATATATGCCAGTATTAGCCAAAGACAAGTCGTAAATTAACTGCTTGGTTTGTTGCAACTTAAGAATTTCCATCATTATTGTCACTGACCAATACGATTTACGACTGACAGATCTGTCGACAGTCATCACATTCTATTGTTACGCCACCTATAGTCGTAAATTAGCTTCCACTTCGTGGCATATGCAGGTGTTTCGCATTATTATTCGCATTCCTTGTTTTCAGACGGTTTCATTGGCTGCATGCACAACATCCGGGTACAAGACATGGAGATTGACCCCCTTGACCTCGTGAACTCTGACCTGTCCGTGGGCCTGAGTCTGGGGTCATGTGACCTGATCGACTGGTGTGTGGCAGTGGACAATCCCTGTCTGCACGGGGCTCTCTGCGTGTCCGAATGGAGCGGCAGCTACTGCGACTGCTCCGAAGTCAAGTACCATGGAAACTTCTGTCAATTCGGTGAGACGTCAATTGTTGGTTGTGGGAGATCTTCTCACAGATTTCTTTGGTGTTGTATCTTCAGATCGTTTGTTCGTAGCTGATTTACGTGTTTTTGTCAGACGTGTTTCATAATGATGAGGAATATGGCGAGTTGCCTGACGTATACAATCCTGTTCATCCTTTATCTGTGTAAGTTAACAATCAAGCTTCAGTGTTGGTCACTTCAAGCTAATGGCTGAGCGACATGTTGTTTTCTACAGTGTAATCGACATACTTCACATGTACGTTGGTGAAAAGTGTCGCAAGTGCCATTTGGTCCTCTTCACGTTTATCCAAGCAACCCACACTAACCACCAACGGTCGGTGAGAGTCTCACTCACTTCCATCTGACCTTCCGAGCTATTAGGAGTTTGGAAGGGGGTGGGGGGGGGATCAAGTGTCGATCAAAATTCTCAGTGTCGAATGTCGATTTTTCACGACGTTCCGTGTCGCTTTTTCGTGAAGTTCAGTGTCGTTGTTTCTAAAATGCCACTATCTGTGTCGATGTAACTTTTTCAGATCCTTCGTGGCGGAATTTGGGGGTCAATGTCAAATGTCGATTTCTCAAATATGCCTGTGTCGTGTCGCCATTTACCCCTTCCAGACCCCTGCTATTATTGCACACACAGTGTCCTCATATTATCTCGATCTTGTCCCTGACAGCCACACTACGCCGGTCCTGTGACGACTACTACCTGGCCGGCGAGGAGAGGAGCGGCGCCTGGCAGATCGACATCGACGATGGCGGCCCCACGCGGCCGACATACGTAACTTGTGACATGGGCAAATTGCTGAACGGGCGCCGATACGGCGTCACCCTGGTGGAACATAACCTCAAACCCAAAACCAATGTCAGAAACAACAATAAATACGTGGATATGAAGAAGGTGTTGTCCTACAGGTAAACATCTCTGTCGTTTCTGTTCGTCCATTGCATAAGTCGCTTTAATGCTTTAAGGCATAAATAATTTATATAACTTGCTCAAACAGAAATTCATATGCCTTATGTCCCACGTTTGAACACAAATACATGTCACGCGCCACGCAATGTCATTATTTATACATTATATATTTGAACTGGTGCAATAAGAACCTAAAAATATCATCTCCATTCAAATACTACATGAGCAGCTATAACAAATCAAGAAAATCGTACAACTAATAATAATGAAAGTCTAAGTATTGCGTTATTACGCAAGAAATGCAATATGAACTACGTGGAATGTAACTTGTAACAACATGACTTGCAATACACTAAATCCCGCTCTCCATGTACTGTGCAGGGATATGGGTAAGGACATGCTGGTTTCATTCACTGAGGCCTCTGAATTCTGTCGTCAGAAGGTGGAGGTGGGCTGCAAGAGGGCATTACTCGGGTAAGTTTCACATGGCGGACGCACACCGATCGGCCAACTAAAAATCTTGTTTTAACGACAAAACAGAATCGATGTATCTTTTATAGCACAGGTATTCTCTTTAAAATATCAGAAAGAGAGTAAAGTACGTTAGAGGTGTGGCGTCTGTACCCCCAGAAAACACAAACTTCTTGGCAAAACGATAACACTGAACCCCTAATTATGTTATATATATATAATGTTTTAAAGTGTACGTTCCGAAAATATGCAGCTATCTACATAGTGCAGTGAGCTGACATTTTGTTTTTCACAATCCCTGACTTTGAAAGACCCATAAATGATTTATCATTGATTATTTATCATTATTTACGGCGGATTTCTTCCCGTAGAATGGGCAAAGAGACGTGGCTGAGCTCTGCCACAGGCGAGGTATTCAGCGCGCTAGGGGGCGACACTGAGAAGGCGTGCGCCTGCCACGAGCAGAATACTTGTATCGACAAACGCTACGCCTGTAACTGCGACCAGCGTGAGTGGTTAACCCTTCGTGGAAAGGCTCCATTGCCGCATTGCTTTAGACGAATGGTTATTTAATGCGGCATCTTCCGGTCTGGGTTCATTTTTTTTTGCAATTGTGATTAAAATATATTTGTGGTGTGAAAGTCGCTGTGTAGCTGTAAACGTTAACCTGGTCTCATCAAATGTAAGTATCGGACTTCGATCAATTATTAACTTAGATGTGTGCGTTTAATTTGAAATAAGACCATGACTGATTGGCATTGCCCAGATGATCATACATTGTCTTCTGCTGCAATGTCCTCGTGTAAACGATTGTCAAAAGCGTGCAATCGTGCAATGTCATCATTGTCACCACAAAGTCATCCTGTAAGATATGTGTAAGGAATTAATAAAATATGTCAATTCATGCCGCTATGGTAACCGGGGTGACATGTCTCCAGGCTCTGGGCACTGGGTGACGGACGGCGGCTACATCAACAACCCAGACCACGTGCCCGTCACTGAGATGACCTTCCTGCAGGTGAACGGGGGCCAGGCCCACGTGACCCTCGGGGACCTGGAGTGTATGGGAGTCGGTACGTCATCGTGCAAGTCGTTCAACTAACACTCTGCAACCTGCATCAATACCTATTGCGCGCAGTTGGCAGCTTCGGACTTTAATCATAGCTATATTTGGGAGATTCGGACGGTAATCATGGCTATACTTGGGAAATTCAGACTTTAATCGTAGCTATATTTGGGACATTCGGACTTTAATCAAAGCTTTAATTATAGCTTTAGTCATTGCTGTAATCAAGCGCACGTGTCCCACGTCATGGCAAATTACGGGGCTTCCCTGGGTGCAGACCATGTTGGCGTTAAATAAGTTCGTCTGGTTGAATAATACAGTAATATAAAGCATTCATTAAGCCTATGCATCTAACTTCTACACAAACGCATCCATTGTGCAGCATTTTACTTGCCAGCTTACGGAATTCGGAAATGAGTTGAAAAATGCTATTGGTCCCCATTTGTGGAGTGCCTGGATCAATGACAATGCTAATGGTTGATCAATAATGCAAGCGATTACACATCTTAACTTATTATTAATTAACTTATTAACAGCTGGCGGATCAGACGCCGGGACGGTCACTTTCACGACGACGGGGTCGTACGTCCGGTTACCTGGTTGGCGCGGTGGTGACCTTGAATTCCTCTTCCGCACGCTAAACTCGGAAGCCATCTTGGCATATCAACATGGTCGAAACACTTCCTACCAGGATGTCCAGCTCGTCATCGCCGTGACCGGTGGTAAGTTAAAGCGTTAATTTAGGTCTATCATCGCCGTCACCGGTGGTAAGTTAGAACGTTATTGGAGGTCTATCATCGCCGTGGCCGGTGGTAAGTTAAAGCGTTAATTGAGGATTATCATCGCCGTGACCGGTGGTAAGTTGGCGCTATCAGGCCCCGCATCTCTCACATTGCATGCTTTCCCTCCAGCGAACAAGCTGTTCTTGAGAAGTTCCTCCCCCGCGCTGCACGAGGTCGTGGAGACGACGCGCCCCCTGAACACTGGAGAGTGGCTCCGGATACGCCTGGAGTTCAGTCTGGGTCAGCTCCGGCTAGACGTGGCTGGCCAGCGCTTCCTCTACGACCTGCCGGCCGAGAGCACCGTGCTGGGGGACCAGGCTACCGAGCTCCACCTCGGCGGCAAACCCATGTAAGTGTTCTACGGACCGCGCTGGGGGACCAGGCTACCGAGCTCCACCTCGGCGGAAAACCCATGTAAGTGTTCTACGGACCGTGCTGGCGGACCAGGCTACCGGGCTCCACCTCGGCGGCAAACCCATGTAAGTGTTCTACGGACCGTGCTGGCGGACCAGGCTACCGAGCTCCACCTCGGCGGAAAACCCATGTAAGTGTTCTACGGACCGTGCTGGGGGACCAGGCTACCGAGCTCCACCTCAGCGGCAAACCCATGTAAGTGTTCTACGGACCATGCTGGGGGACCAAGCTACCGAGCTCCACTTCGGCGGCAAACCCATGTAAGTGTTCTACGGACCGTGCTGGGGGACCAGGCTACCGAGCTCCACCTCGGCGGCAAACCCATGTAAGTGTTCTACGGACCGTGCTGGGGGACCAGGGTACCGAGCTCCACCTCGGCGGCAAACCCATGTAAGTGTTCTACGGACCGTGCTGGGGGAACAGGCTACCGAGCTCCATCTCGGCGGCAAACCCATGTAAGTGTTCTACGGACCGTGCTGGGGGACCAGGCTACCGAGCTCCATCTCGGCGGCAAACCGATGTAAGTGTTCTACGGACCGTGCTGGGGGAACAGGCTACCGAGCTCCATCTCGGCGGCAAACCCATGTAAGTGTTCTACGGACCGTGCTGGGGGACCAGGCTACCGAGCTCCATCTCGGCGGCAAACCCATGTAAGTGTTCTACGGTCCTTGCTGGGGGACCAGGCTACCGAGCTCCATCTCGGCGGCAAACCCATGTAAGTGTTCTACGAACCGTGCTGGGGGACCAGGCTACCGAGCTCCACCTCGGCGGCAAACCCATGTAAGTGTTCTACGGACCGTGCTGGGCGACGAGGCTACCGAGCTCCATCTCGGCGGCAAACCCATGTAAGTGTTCTACGTACCGTGCTGGGGGACCAGGCTAACGAGCTCCATCTCGGTGGCAAACCCATGTAAGTGTTCGGTAGCCTGACCGAGGCGGCCAATCCTTCTTACACTATTTTCAACCAACCATATTTTTCTATATGCCTTCATAATCTGTATATGGCGTTATACATGAACTAAATAAAACCCATAATGCAATGAGCGAGGCCTACCCTTTCAGCATGGGCCCGGACAGCTTGCCTGGAGTGGTGGGCTGCATGGGAGGAGTGTCCTACAACGACAAGGTTCACAACCTCTCAGACCTGGCCGACGAGTTGTAAGTACCTCTCGGACCACCTGTATACCCCTGTATACCCCTGGACCATATGTATACCCCTGTACACCCCTCGGACCATCTGTATACCCCTGTATACCCCTCAGACCATCTGTAGACCTATGTACACCCCTCGGACCATTTGTACACCCTTGTACACCCCTCGAACCATCTGTATACCCCTGTACACCCCTCGGACCATCTGTATATCCCTGTATACCCCTCGGACCACCTGTATACCCCTGTACACCCCTGGACCATCTGTATACCTCTGTACACCCCTCGGACCATCTGTATACCGTTGTACACCCCTGGACTATTTGTATACCCCTGTACACCCCTCGGACCATCTGTATAACCCTGTATACCTCTGGACCATCTGTATACCCCTGTACACCCCTCGGACCATCTGTATACCCCTGTTTACCCCTGGACCATTTGTATACCCCTGTGCACCCCTCGGACCATCTGTATACCCCTGTACACCCCTCGGACCATCTATATATCCCTGTATACCCCTCGGACCATCTGTATATCACTGTACACCCCTCGGACCATCTGTATACCCCTGTACACCCCTCGGACCATCTGTATTCCCTCTGTATACCCCTCAGACCATCTGTATACCCCTGTACACCCCTCGGACCATCTGTATACCCCTGTGTACCCCTCAGACCATCTGTATACCCCTGGACACCCCTCAGACCATCTGTATACCCCTGTATACCCCTCGGACCATCTGTATACCCCTGTACACCCCTCGGACCATCTGTATACCCCTGTATACCCCTCAGACCATCTGTATACCCCTGTATACCCCTCAGACCATCTGTATACGCCTGTACACCCCTCGGACCATCTGTATACCCCTGTATACCCTCAGACCATCTGTATACCCCTGTATACCTCTCAGACCATCTGTATACCCCTCGGACCATCTGTATACCCTATATATCACTCAGACCATCTGTATACCCCTCGGACCATCTGTATACCCCTGTATACCCCTCAGACCATCTGTATACCCCTCGGACCATCTGTATACCCTATATACCACTCAGACCATCTGTATACCCCTCAGACCATCTGTATACCCCTGTATACCCCTCAGACCATCTGTATACCCCTGTACACCCCTGTATACCCCTCAGACCATCTGGACACCCCTCAGACCATCTGTATACCCCTGTATACCCCTCAGACCATCTGTATACCCCTGTGTACCCCTCGGACCATCTGTATACCCCTGTAAACCCCTCAGACCATCTGTATACCGCTGTATACCCCTCAGACCATCTGTATACCCCTGTATACCCCTCAGACCATCTGTATACCCCTGTACGCCCCTCGGACCATCTGTATACCCTGTATACCCCTCAGACCATCTGTATACCCCTGTATACCCCTCAGACCATCTGTATACCCCTCGGACCATCTGTATACACCTGTATACCTCTCAGACCATCTGTATACCCCTCGGACCATCTGTATACCCCTGGACACCCCTCAGACCATCTGTATACCCCTGTATACCCCTCAGACCATCTGTATACCCCTGTATACCCCTCAGACCATCTGTATACCCCTGTATACCCCTCGGACCATCTGTATACCCCTGTACACCCCTCGCACCATCTGTATACCCCTGTTTACCCCTCAGACCATTTGTATACCCCTGTATACCCCTCGGACCATCTGTATACCCCTGTACACCCCTCGGACCATCTGTATATCAATGTATACCCCTCGGACCATCTGTATATCCCTGTACACCCATCGGACCATCTGTATACCCCTGTACACCCCTCGGACCATCTGTATTCCCTCTGTATACCCCTCAGACCATCTGTATACCCCTGTACACCCCTCGGACCATCTGTATACCCCTGTGTACCCCTCAGACCATCTGTATACCCCTGGACACCCCTCAGACCATCTGTATACCCCTGTATACCCCTCGGACCATCTGTATACCCCTGTACACCCCTCGGACCATCTGTATACCCCTGTATACCCCTCAGACCATCTGTATACCCCTGTATACCCCTCAGACCATCTGTATACGCCTGTACACCCCTCAGACCATCTGTATACCCCTGTGTACCCCTCGGACCATCTGTATACCCCTGTAAACCCCTCAGACCATCTGTATACCCCTGTATACCCCTCAGACCATCTGTATACCCCTGTATACCCCTCAGACCATCTGTATACCCCTGTACGCCCCTCGGACCATCTGTATACCCTGTATACCCCTCAGACCATCTGTATACCCCTGTATACCCCTCAGACCATCTGTATACCCCTCGGACCATCTGTATACACCTGTATACCTCTCAGACCATCTGTATACCCCTCGGACCATCTGTATACCCCTGGACACCCCTCAGACCATCTGTATACCCCTGTATACCCCTCAGACCATCTGTATACCCCTGTATACCCCTCAGACCATCTGTATACCCCTGTATACCCCTCGGACCATCTGTATACCCCTGTACACCCCTCGCACCATCTGTATACCCCTGTATACCCCTCAGACCATTTGTATACCCCTGTATACCCCTCGGACCATCTGTATACCCCTGTACACCCCTCGGACCATCTGTATATCCCTGTATACCCCTCGGACCATCTGTATATCCCTGTACACCCATCGGACCATCTGTATACCCCTGTACACCCCTCGGACCATCTGTATTCCCTCTGTATACCCCTCAGACCATCTGTATACCCCTGTACACCCCTCGGACCATCTGTATACCCCTGTGTACCCCTCAGACCATCTGTATACCCCTGGACACCCCTCAGACCATCTGTATACCCCTGTATACCCCTCGGACCATCTGTATACCCCTGTACACCCCTCGGACCATCTGTATACCCCTGTATACCCCTCAGACCATCTGTATACCCCTGTATACCCCTCAGACCATCTGTATACGCCTGTACACCCCTCGGACCATCTGTATACCCCTGTATACCCTCAGACCATCTGTATACCCCTGTATACCCCTCAGACCATCTGTATACCCCTCGGACCATCTGTATACCCTATATACCACTCAGACCATCTGTATACCCTCGGACCATCTGTATACCCCTGTATACCCCTCAGACCATCTGTATACCTCTCGGACCATCTGTATACCCTATATACCACTCAGACCATCTGTATACCCCTCAGACCATCTGTATACCCCTGTATACCCCTCAGACCATCTGTATACCCCTGTACACCCCTGTATACCCCTGTACACCCCTGTATACCCCTCAGACCATCTGGACACCCCTCAGACCATCTGTATACCCCTGTGAACCCCTCGGACCATCTGTATACCCCTGTATACCCCTCAGACCATCTGTATACCCCTGTATACCCTCAGACCATCTGTATACCCCTGTATACCCCTCGGACCATCTGTATATCCCTGTACACCCCTCGGACCATCTGTATACCCCTGTACACCCCTCGGACCATCTGTATTCCCTCTGTATACCCCTCAGACCATCTGTATACCCCTGTACACCCCTCGGACCATCTGTATACCCCTGTGTACCCCTCAGACCATCTGTATACCCCTGGACACCCCTCAGACCATCTGTATACCCCTGTATACCCCTCGGACCATCTGTATACCCCTGTACACCCCTCGGACCATCTGTATACCCCTGTATACCCCTCAGACCATCTGTATACCCCTGTATACCCCTCAGACCATCTGTATACGCCTGTACACCCCTCGGACCATCTGTATACCCCTGTATACCCTCAGACCATCTGTATACCCCTGTATACCCCTCAGACCATCTGTATACCTCTCGGACCATCTGTATACCCTATATACCACTCAGACCATCTGTATACCCCTCAGACCATCTGTATACCCCTGTATACCCCTCAGACCATCTGTATACCCCTGCACACCCCTGTATACCCCTGTACACCCCTGTATACCCCTCAGACCATCTGGACACCCCTCAGACCATCTGTATACCCCTGTATACCCCTCAGACCATCTGTATACCCCTGTGAACCCCTCAGACCATCTGTATACCCCTGTATACCCCTCAGACCATCTGTATACCCCTGTATACCCCTCAGACCATCTGTATACCCCTGTACACCCCTCGGACCATCTGTATACCCTGTATACCCCTCAGACCATCTGTATACCCCTGTATACCCCTCAGACCATCTGTATACCCCTCGGACCATCTGTATACACCTGTGTACCTCTCAGACCATCTGTATACCCCTCGGACCATCTGTATACCCCTGGACACCCCTCAGACCATCTGTATACCCCTGTATACCCCTCAGACCATCTGTATACCCCTGTATACCCCTCAGACCATCTGTATACCCCTGTATACCCCTCGGACCATCTGTATACCCCTGTACACCCCTCGCACCATCTGTATACCCCTGTATACCCCTCAGACCATTTGTATACCCCTGTATACCCCTCGGACCATCTGTATACCCCTGTATACCCATCGGGTCATCTGTATACCCCTGTATACCCCTCAGACCATCTGTATGCCCATGTATGCCCCTCAGACCATCTATATACCCCTGTATACCCCGCGGACCATCTGTATACCTGCCTGACATGTTGCACGAGTTACACTAAAATGTCATGGACAAAGGCGGCACGCAGAAATCGTGATAAAATCTACTTAATATGTGCGTGTGTTAAAAGTACCAGAGGAAATACCTCAAATGAAATATGTTTGGGAATTGTACGTGTTACATAGGCAAAGGCAGCATTTAAATATTATATTATGCCGATAACGAATCGCCATTCGCAAGTGTGAAAAACAAATCTATGGCAATGACTGATAATGAATGTAGAATCACACACGGTTGTGGGCTGGCTGGGTGTTCTGCGTGACACTGTTTTGTTGTGGATTTACAGGAATGGTGTATTGGTGGGCTGTGACTCGCACTGTGACAGCAATCCGTGTCAGTTTGGCGGGAAGTGCCTTGAGCAATGGACGTCATACACCTGTCAATGTGCCAACACGGATGCTCACTCCGGACAGGACTGTCAGTTCAGTAAGCAGGATGTGTATTGTCCCCTTGATGTGGTCGGAGTCCGCTCGTGTAGTAAAACGAAGGATTTGCTGTTCATTTCATGCGATTTAAGAATTCCAATTCATTTTACGCGGCATTTGCGTCGGCGACAGTTATCACATCGATGTCATGAATATTACTAAGGAGACACATCTAGTTTGTCAGAGCTCGTCGGGGTGAGCCATTTCATCTCTCATGCAACCGACCCACCCTCTTATGGGTCATCAGTATTGATACAAATATACTTCATTTCTGGGTGCCCCATATAGTACTCAATTTAATACCTTGATTCACGTAGGCCTCATTTATTCTAACGAAAAAAAAACCCATTGAGGTATCGGTAGTATTGTTTAAAATTAAACGGTCATGAATTATTACATGTTATCACTTGTATTCCAGCCATCGTTGGTGTTGTGTCGATACAAAATGTTCGCGTGTTTATTCTCCAGATATAAACACGAATGCGGTCAAATTCGTGGCGTCCGAATATTACCTCCAGTTTGAAGAGCTCCCGGACACCGGCTTGTTGACCAATGACGTCATCTTTAGCTTCCGGACCACGCAGACAGACGCGCTGCTGCTGTACATTCATGATCAGGTCAACAACTTCCTGCAGGTGGCGGTGAGAAGCGGCAATGAGGTGGCCGTGTCCTATAACGACGGCAAGGACATTAAGACCGGAAGCCTGGCAATGGAGGGTAAGATCCGGTCTCCCAGCGAGGCCGTCGCACCTCACCGTGCGATGTCTAATATATGTATGTGCTCGTCAAAAATAGATGCAATGCCCTTTAATGACGCGATATCACCTTACATTATTGTGGCCTGAATACATTCGGCAAACAACACGGTGCGGGATTCGAACCCCAACCTGTACCAATGGCTTTGTTGCTGGATAAATATGTCATATCTCTATTCGCAAAGAGTAATGGGATACTCCCGGAGACATGGCTCATCTCTACCCACCGGGTGCTCCACCTGGACCCTTCTCATTCTATAGGCGATATAACCAAGTGATGTCACGACCCAAAGCAACCAATAGTCGCCAAGCAGCAACGTCATTATTGGACGATGCATCACGTGTTAACTTGAAAATAAATTCCATCTCTAGATCATGTATACTACAAGATCTTCGTCTGCCTCGTAAACATGACTCGTCCTCCATGGACCTGGTTTATTAGGTCTCACTGATGGGTCATGGAAACAAGCTAGCTGGCGGAAGACGGTAGATGGTCGTCTGGAACTCATAGTCGAGGGGAAAAGCTTAAAGATGGACGAACGGACGTCGATGTTAACCGAATATATGCAGGTTCCGTTCCCCGCCGGAGGTATTTATACACACGAGTTTTGGTGCGCTAATGTTCTACCTTGTACTACATGTTCTACCTTGTACTACATGTTCTACCTTGTACTACATGTTCTAACTTGTACTACACGTTCTACCTTGTACGACACGTTCTACCTTGTAATACACGTTCTACCTTGTACTACACGTTCTACCTTGTGCTACATGTTCTGCCTTGTACCACATGTTCTAACTTGTACTACATGTACTAACTTGTACTACATGTTCTAACTTGTACTACATGTTCTAACTTGTACTACATGTACTAACGTGTACATGTTCTAACTTGTACTACATGTACTAACTTGTACTACATGTACTAACTTGTACTACATGTACTAACTTGTGCTTCTTGTACTAACTTGTACTACATGTATTAACTTGTTCTGCAAACCAACTTTTAAACGCGTACGTGCAAAATTGATGACATTAATATTTACCCTGAACATAAACCATCAGGTCTTCAAATATATTACTTTGCCCCCCCACCCCCCTAACAGAGACGGTTGTGCCCATGAGGACGCTGTCGGGCCCCCCGGCCGGGTACCAGGTGTACGTGGGGGGAGTGCCTTCCGGATTCACCAACCTGGGAGGTCTAAAAGGATGCTTCCGCGGGCTCAAGGTCGGCAACAAGCTCTTTGACCTTGACGCCGAGGCGCGCCAGAAGGAAGGTGAGATCAGCATCGAATGTCAATTCAGTCAGCCTTTTCAACTTTTCTAAAGCTTTATTTTATTGGTAATTCACGTAAATGTTGAATGCATTATCCCAGTATCTCATTATTCGAACGAGTTGATATTGTGACTGTACTACAACCTGTTGGCCGTACAGGTATGCTGGAGGGTTGTCCGAGCGGCTGTGAACAGATGCCTTGCCACAACCTGGGTCGGTGCCTCGACGACATCGACTTCAACGGGCTCTACACGTGTGACTGTGTGGGCACAGGCTTCGCCGGGCCCTACTGCAACTCCGGTAGGCAACATGGCCCACAACCTTGGCTGACGTGCCGCCGACACGTGGCGGACACGTTGCAGACACTTGACCGACATGTGACTGACACGTAGTTGACACATGGCTGACACGTGACTGACACGGGACTGACACTTGGCTGACACGTGACCCGTGGCTTTCCCTCTCTCGATCCATGTACAATTACCAAATTTAGACGCATGGTAAATTAGGAATATGTAAATTTAGACCACGGGCAATTTTGTTTATTTTTATGTCAAATTATCGACGTCAGAGAAGCGAGAAACAACCAGAAAGAAACAACTAGGTATCTTGAGTTATATACAAACAGCATCACAATATTTAACATATACTGAATGAGATCTTTCTTTGAGCATAGATCTAATATTTTAAATAAGCAGATATTACTTGCAATAACAACTGACAAAATGTGTAACCGACCACATTTATCACGGATCGTACTTTATTCCAGAGGTCGGAAATTTCTTCTCTGGCAAAACGACAGTGCTTGAGAATCTGAGAAAAGCTTCCGATGACGTCACGGGTCTAGGTTACGAAGCGCACATAGAGCTGAACTTCGCGACCAGTTCTACAGTCATCACCAAGAGGGTGATCGCTTTTGCCAGGGGCATGACTGGGTCAGTGGGTCACACTTTTTATAAAAGACAAGCGGACATTGCAGGCGCTCTTGACCTTTAAATCTGTAGATAGCTATGATAAACATTTCATTTCACACAGGTTAAAACGAACTCTATCCTACGATATGTCAATGTTTAAGAAATTTCTTAAAACAAGTGTTGAGAATTGTTGTTAGAGCAGCTTTAACTTTCAAAGAGCATAGTCCGAGAGTCCTGATGTTTCTAGTGACGTCGTCGTCATCGTTACGGCGTTGTCTCGAACGAAGCATGGGTTTTCTTGGGTGCATTTCCAGTGTTGCTAAAGTACGAACCTCGAATCTACAACCTAGCTCAAAGCAGGTGTGTGTGAAGCAGTTGTGTGTAATTTGATCTATAGTGAAGTGTTGCTCGATGTTTTCAGGTTGAGTGACTACATGTTGGTTTACCTGACGGAGGACAGCCGGATCGCCGCCAAGATGCAGATCCAAAGCACAACCAGTAGGTTATGCGCCATATTGGATTTGAACTAACAAAGTCAACTGGATTGACTAATTAAGCACGATCACAGAACGCATGACATGCGAACACGGTACAAGAGTTGGACCGGTGTTTTGTATTCGGGGCTCATGACAAGACTGTAATCTTAAATAAAACTAATCGTCTTTGAAATTGTGATTACGGTAATTTGTTTTCGGTTGCAGTTACTCTAGAGGATTCAGAACCAAAAGCTGACGGCAAGCCGCACTTTGTATCACTCACTAGATCTGGGGATGAAATCTCATTGAAGGTAATGATACCATGATGTCCTTTTAGTCCCACCTGACCTATATATGCGCGATACGAGTAATATATATATATATATATATATATATATATATAGGGCGTGAACTTGATATATTGAAAACAAACCAAGCTACCGCGGTCGCGGCAGTTTTGCGCCCTATTATCGCCCACGTTTTCATCTCAACAGGTTGACGAGGGTGATGGTGAGGCCTACCAACTGAAGGACAACGAGACCGTTGCCATGGACCCGCCTGCGATGCTCTACCTGGCCTACGCACGCAAGGACAACTGGAGGTTCCTCGACTACGCCAACTTCTCGGGAGATATGTGGAGTAAGTAACTATACAATACTCGGGTGCTTACTTAGAAACCGTGGGGGTAAATGATTACACAGTACTCTGGTGTTTACTTACAAACCATGAGAGTAAATGGTTATGCAAACTCTAGTGCTTATTTATAAACCGTGGGAGTAAGTGTTTATACAATACTCTGGTGTTTACTTTATAAACCTTGGGAGTAAGTGATTATACAATATTCTGGTGTTTACTATATAAACCGTGGGAGTAAGTGATTATACAATATGCTGATGCTTACTTTATAAACCATGGGAGTAAGTTATTATACAATACTCTGGTGCTTACTTTATAAACCGTGGCGTTCGAAGATAAATGTGCAGGGAGTTACCCCCGGGAACATGGCTCCACTCTCCCATCCTTCTCCCATGGACGCGATATGACCCGAAAGTGGTTAAAGCGTCCTGAATAACCAACCAACCATCGAAGATAAATGACATGAGTAAGGAGGGGGAGAGGGAGGATGCGGGTATACTGAGGGTATACCGTCTGTCACGAGAAGGGGGAGAGGGAGGGTGAGGGTATACTGAGGGTATACCGTCTGTCACGAGAAGGGGGAGAGGGAGGGTGAGGGTATACTGAGGGTATACCGTCTGTCACGAGAAGGGGGAGAGGGAGGGTGAGGGTATACTGAGGGTATACCGTCTACCACGAGGGGGGAGGAGGGCACCATGCAATGGGGATGGCTTATAACGTGCATGGCTTTATGTCCTTTATTAGAGGATGGATCGTGCTGTGCTTGCACGAGATTTTATTCAGATGACGCTCAAGTCACTTCGGATCGTTAGATACTTACGTTTACCACCGGAAACGTGTAGTGTAGTCGATGAGAGGTCACAAATTTCTTCACCATGGTAAACACGCCCCGCACCATGTGGCCTACCATTGCAGGGCTTTCTGCGAACGGAACCGGGTGTGGTTGACCATATTGACACACAGGTCTGATTCATGTGCATGTTCATGTTATCTTTAGATAAAATGAATGCAATATCCATCTGCGGAAGTTGTAAGTTGTGGTTGGCGGAGGGACGGACAGGCCACCGGGAGTAGGGTGGGGCGGAGAGGGCATCAGGAGTATGGGGGTGGGGGGGGGGCAACGTGTAGTTGTACACATGTAGTGAAGTGCAAGGACATTGTTTCAAACACAGACGTTGAAGGATCATTGACAGAAAAGATTGTCAATTTAAGGTGAACTTTCAATGACGAGCCTCATACGAGCTATCGCCTTGAATATGAAAATAGCACTACCGTTTTCGTTCAATATTCTGTCCAGTTCTTTTCAGTTTCCAGCATCATCACAAAACAAACGTACACTGCAGTGTTAACTAAGCATTGTATATCAGTTGAGTAGGCTTTTACACGACAGATGTAGAGATTGGTCATGAACCAATGAGTTACTGATGCTGTTACAGATGAGCTGGATAACGGAGTATTAATTTATTATTAATGTATTAATGTATTATGAATTTGGTGGTTACATCTAATCGCATCTTGATTTTCAAAGGAAGTCCCATCCCGATATCAAAATAGATATACGCGCCATGCTGTAAATTATTGTTGAGAAGAAGATCGAACACTTACATATTTAATTGATGATAATCAACATATTTATGACGTAGTGGTAATTTCGAGCCTATTCTGTCTACGGTTATCGTCTGCTTTGATATGTACGTGTTTGTCAAGGTCAGCCCCCGAGCGGAGTATTTGTTTGTCGGGCCTACCGCCAGGGGGCGATGTCCTTGACGGACTAGACAAGACCAGTAGCTCCCCTGGAGGCATGCGTGTTTACTTCTATCAGTCACTCTAGCGTGTCCCTGGCAAACACGGACCTAGGTGTATGATGAACAGTTACCTTAACCACCTTTAGCCGGTCATATAGCGCTAAATATAATTCCTACTGTTTTACTAACTCGCTGTTCAATATAGCTAGTATTTAAACTCCACTTGTCAAACATATATATCTGACAACAACCCTCTATATGAAAAACGAAAGTGTGATTGCACATGTCTGCACCTGGACTGGTATAGCGTCCTGACTCACATCTGGCCAGGTAGCGTCCTAACTGACACCTGGCCCAGTTCGGAGTCCAGCGCGATAAGGCGTTACTATAAAATGTCTGAAAGTAGCTTGTCCCGCCATTGAAAGATACGAACTCTGAAAGCAGACGGCCGGCCTGGCAGTAAAAACCTCGTCGCTGTATGGAGGGGCCCGGAGCGCTCGCCCCGGCCTTATCGCCGCCTTCACGTGGACTTTGAAGGTAACGGGTACGGGGGGGGGTGAGGGGCTACCGGATGACAGCAGGGCTGCCCCGATTGGTGGGTGTGTATGGGTGTATGGTGTGAAGCGGGGGGGGGGGGGTATGGGCAGAGGTTGACTGGCTTATTCCAGGGGCGTGCTCGGCTTGTAGATCAATAACGCTGTCGTAGATCTGCTGTTAATAATAATAATCGTACAAGTACCATGACTGAGGTCTGGCTGCCAGAGGCGAGAGAGAAGGCCTACCTCAGTATTCTGTGCAGCTAATCATACCACTGGATACGGAAGGGGCGAAAAACGAACATGCATATATTTACAAAATCGCTGACGGCATAAACACATAAATGCATAAATATGTATATTTACATATCTGTGGTGTTGTTGTGTTACACAGCTGCCATGAATGACCCGAAGGCTTGAACGGAACTGAAGTCACCCGTCAGTATGACGTCATGCCGAGGGCGATTCAGGATATCTTTGTCCCCGGTGGTGATTATAGTGTAAGCCTGCAGGTAATCCTGCATGCATGGTGACATCACGCAGGAAGCTGAAGAGATTCCCTCCACAGCGTAAGATGGTTGCTGATCTGTGGTCCGTTGGTGACGTCCTCGGTACACTGGTCTCAATATACATGATATATGTGTGTGTGTAGAGCTGTGACTGACTGACAAGCACCCGGAGAGGCGGCTGGTGTCAGCGGCGGAACAGTGACCAACACAGTCATCACTGGGGCCGTAAAAACACGGGGGTCGACGACATAAGCAGGCCAGCGGTGAGGGAGGGGGGCCCGGGAGGGGTGGGGCGGACTGTGTAACTTGTTATATGCTGTCACTGACCCGGAAACAGGCGGACGGGGGGCACACAAGGTGGTGGTGGGTGGGTGTGGGTGTGTAGGGGAAGGGAGGGGGGGTACTCACCTTATACGTACATGTCTCTCGTAAAGCCCGCGATGTTCAGGCCCCACGTACGGCTCTGCCTACACATACTCCAGCCACATACACACGCATACACACGTACACACATATAAACTGACGGACGGATAACCAGCGAGGACATTCCTATGTGACAGCAATACAAACTCTCCACATAGACGGCGCTCCCATGCCGCGTGCACGCTGGGCTAGGAGAATGGACGGGCCCGTGGAGGGGACTACAATAACTCACCCACTATAAGTGCTCTTATAAATCCGTGGATTGATATCATACCGCTGCACGGGGTTATATTATAACTTATACAAGTAGCGAGGCAGCTACGAAAACATGGCAGGCGTTTTTTGTTTATAGGCCCATCTCAACAGCCATGTCATGCCAGCTTCGTTAGATATAGTGTGGAGTTTGTAGTATGTCCTGTACATGGTGGAAACGGCAGTCTTCTCCCATCACCTTGCGCGGAGGAGGTACCCCGGCTCTATTACCAGCAGTCTCTGGGAGTGCTTATTGCTATAGCCTACCTGGCCGGAATGCACGTCCAGAACCCCGTGTAACATCATCGGATTACCATTAGTTTGGAAGAAGAGCGGTCTCGTGGGACCGCTGCGTGTTCCAGTAAAGGTCATGTATAGGTCGTGAGGAGGATACATACTCATCATCATCCAGTAACACTGTGATAGGGCTCAACTCGCTGCTGAGTTACCACGCTGTGGATATCAATGGAGATCTCAGTCGGCCCACTCGGGTCGTGCCTCATAATTCTTCTTGGTGAGTTCTAATCACGACTATTAATAGTCACAAAAAATAAAAATGAGGATTAATTAGTTAATTAAGGGACCTACGTCGGTCTCGCGGTCACCATTATATATATAGTCATTTCCTATAATTGTATGGAAACTTGGCTGAGGACCTCGAAACGCTTTAATTCTGATAATGACATACACATGTTTTGTTTGCCATTCCCCGCACATGGAACGTTCTGGCCACCTAACGGCACGTGGATCGGTGGTTCGAGCCCCGCTGTCAGTCTGTGTGGTCTCACGATGACGATCCAGTGCCCTTATTCGCAAAAAGTATAGGGTTACCCCCGGGGCCTGGCTCCACTCTCCCTTCCGTCTCCCATTGACGCGCTATGACCAGAATTGGTTGAAGCGTCCAGATTATACAACCAACCATTCTTCTCAACTGTCAGTGAGTTACCCCCGGGACATGGCTCCGCTCTACCCTTGATTATCCTAACTGAGGCGATATGACCCTCACAGGTTAAAGGCGTCCGTCCCAAACCAACCGACGAACCAGTCAATATGCGGTCACCGTATTGTATGTAGTATGTACACTCGAGTTGTTGACATTATGACACATGTTTGTGGCTTTGGACGCGGACATAATTCACAGCTGCCATGTTGTTTACACTCGAGCCGGTGACAGATTGTTATGACCTGTGGCGAGTGTGACGCTGTGATTGCTTCTTGCACAACACACCAATAATATATTAAAAGCAATGGCAGACGTCGAACCAGGCGTGACGTGTCCTAGACACCGGATATGATTATAGCGAGGGTGATACTTAATAATATGTGAACAGCTACTTGGGCACGAGGCACAAAACTATAGCGATGTGTCCTGTACAGACACATGTACTGGGGTCGATTATGTATTCGAGCCTCACGGACGAGAGATGTTTTTAAGCATATTAAAAACATACTTTCTATAATCAAATAAGGTTATATATATATATATATATATATATATATATATATATATATATATACATATATATATGTATGTATTGAGAGAGACATAGAGCGAGTGAGAGACGGATAAATAGTGGTTTGAGTAGGACGCTGTAACCTCTGTGAGTCATTTCGCGACAGTGACTGTGAGTGTGTAAGGATATTCTGCGGTCACAGCTAGATTAGCTTATTCAGTCATAAGCGCCAACGCCGCGGAGCAAATCTTATTACTTGAACCACAACAAAGCTGCCAATCCAGCGCAGACAGACGGATGCCAGCCGGATACTCCTATTTAGATTAGTTTACTAGACGTTTATGTAGGCGTGGATCATGTTGTGCGTTTGCCCCCACCCCCCCTTCACTTATGGATGCGACCTATAACCCCGATCGTGACAGTTCCGGAAAGTTCACCCAAGGTTGAACCCCCACCCTGTTTTTTTCTTATTAAGATTGACTTTTAATCGACATTTAAAATCCTGGATCCGCCTTTGGGTGATTCATATCATTTTAAACGTCTTATATTCTTACATTAATGTTTTACACTTATGCTTTCCATAATACGATCTTGCATCTCGTAATAAGCATAGCGCATACGTAACAGCAAAGGCAAGGGAACCAAATCCCACAAGTACGGACGCCCTATAGCATAGATACCAAGGTATTGAAGTGCATATCAGCTACTCAACCGACCCAAATGCTTCAGTCCCCAGGCGTGTTTCTCATAGCACAGCCGCCGCCCCCCACCCTCCCAAATACCCCCCCCCTATACAATATCCATGTCTATTATTATTGTTACACTTTGTGATGGCGACACTTCCTAATGGCTTCCGCTGGCGGCTATAAAGTTACTATTCAAGATAAGGTAAATAGTGGACGCGCGGGGCCGCACAACTGCGGTGGAAACGGTTTTACGATTTCAACAGCAGCCACATTTAAACACCGTCAGTCGGTATGACGTCAGAGTAGATCAGTATGTATGACGTCAGAGTAGATCAGTCGGTAGAGCGGCGTACTTCTGGTCAGGGTTGTATGCTAAGAACAATTTAGTTCCGTTTTTTTTCGTCATGTTGTGGGGGTGAGACATGGGACAACGTCATGTTGTGTGGGGTGAGATATGGGACCACGTCGTGTTGCGTGGGGTGAGATGTGGGACCACGTCGTGTTGTGTGGGGTGAGATATGGGACCACGTCGTGTTGTGTGGGGTGAGATGTGGGACCACGTCATGTTGCGTGGGGTGATATATGGGACCACGTCGTGTTGTGAGGGTGAGATATGGGACCACGTTATGTTTTGGGGGGTGTGATATGGGACCACGTCATGTTGCGTGGGGTGATATATGGGATGACGTCATGTGGGGGTGAGAGATATGGGACCACGTTATGTTGTGGGGAGTGAGATATGGGACTACGTCATGTTATGGAGGGGTGATATATAGGACCACGTCATGTTGCAAGCCCTGAGATATGAGGCGACGTCACGTTGCAAGCGCTGAGATATGGAAACACGTCATATTGTGGCAGCTGTGATATGGGGCAACCCCATATCTAATTTATCTGACCCTTGCCTTGTAGATACATTCACATCCCAGGAGCAGACATGAGACACTGTGCGTCTGACTATTGTACACATGACGCCGTATACATGGGGATGATACCCCCCCCCCCACCACCCAAACACCATATAACAACACCAGTGGGCTACTACTAGTTGTTACAGGCTATTATTATTCATGTTTTAGTAGATTGTGTTTACATATCGCTACCTCTTTTACTGCAGATGTCTTCTTCACATCGGACTTGTTGGGGGTAGCGAACGCGCGGCCGCTAGAGGTCTCTACGGGTTATGACGACGGCAACAACGGCGTCTCGATAGAGGGCGTTCTGGGCACGGCCACCCAGAGTCTGTACGGCATCCGGAGCGGCGAGCGCAAGGACACGACCACTGAGGCGGAGCACGTGACTCTGCCACCGTGGAACCCCGGCCAGGCCCGCACCGTCAACCTGGTGGACCCCAGCGCTCAGACTGAAGAAGAGGAGGACAAAGGGGTCAGCCCCGCTGTGGGTGAGCGTACCTTCGGGATATCTCGCGTTTGGCTCCAGTGTCATTTTATGCTGGCTAATACCTTCTCGATATATCGCGTTAGGCTCTAGTGTAATTGTACGCTGGCTAATTTTATGCCACACGCGCACCATGGATAATCAAACTTTCAAGTTTTAAGGTTTTTAATTTTTTTTATTGCAGGATATAGGCCAACGTTGAGAAATGAGTGAAACGGATTTATTTGCGAAATTGTCTAATATTGATTCCAACATAGGTATTTGTATATATACATGTATGTGTACACTTCTTCTCACCACCAATGACGTCATTACGTTCTTTCTTTCTTCACCCCCCCCCCCCCACTCCCACAGCCTTCGTCATTTGCTTCGTGACATTATCGGTGTTTGGCGGCGGCATCGCCTTCGTCATCATCCGCCACCGCCGCAAGAAGAAGAAGGGCAAATACAGCCCCGCCGACTTCCAGCCCGCCGGCGACGAGGAAGAGGGGCTGCTGGAGATAAAAGAGACTGCTGCCAATAGCAACCATGACGGCATGCCAACCGCCAAGCCCAGACAGGGCCCCAAGAAGAACAAGCAAGGCGGTGGCAGCGACGAGGAAAATGAAGGTTGTAACAAAATTTCATTACCATAATAAAATTGTTTACATTTATCCGTTCATGTTATTTTATCATAGTCGGTCAATGGTACTTGTGCTAATGTTTATGGTGGACTTTTATTACCCGACGTTAAATAAAACTTGATCTTATCTCAAGGTATGGACAGTAGCAGCACTATTTATCAAATCGGATTAATTGGATTGTCCCATGTACCGAGTGTGCGTGGTCGGCACAGCGTGTAATTAATAAGGGAAATCAATGCCTTGGTTATATCACTTGCCAGTGATTCTATGTATACATCCGGAGTTCATTTAATAAGGGACAGTTTTGGTGATATCAGGATATTCACCGCCCCCCCCCCGTCATCATATATTGCGCAATACCGCTGTGGGTGACGTGACGTCACACAGGAGTTTAGTTTCACATGTACGGAAGCGGCGTCTCCATAAGCGTGACGTGACGTCACGAGAGCCCCGCAAACATGTTTATCCGCTGTATTAATATGACTCGGTAAAGCTTAAGTTAAGCAGAAAATTTAAGACAAAAAACACAAACGTTTTGCATTCTGTATAGAACTACTGACTTAATCGCTAGGAAGACCTAACGTCCGTGACGTCCGAATCGCGGAGAACAAACATCTGATGAACCTTTATTGTCATCGCTTCGTGGATTCGTGATTTGGAAAAAATCTCTTATATAAATTGTCCGATTATATGCCTTGGGCGTGCATGTTGCACTGGCTGGCCTCGCTCTTGGTACGCCTGCATCTCACATGGTTGCCTGGCCGGTGCAGGGCGGGGCGTCTTTAGTGTACGCCACATCCCTGTTATGTAAGTTGGATCCAGCTGGTGTACAGCCACGGAGCCCGGCGAGATATCCGGGTGTGCCGCCCATACGCCGGTCCGGTGGCCGGGTCCCGCTTTCTGCTAAACTCCGTGTAGCTTGGTTTTATTTACATATTATGTGACGTATATATTAAGTATAGAGAGAGACAACACGAGAATGGGCGAGAACGGGAGAGAGGGAGGGAGACAGGAGGGGGAGGAGGAAGAAGCTGATTGAGTGAGAGTGATAGAAAGAGAGAGAGAGGGAGGCGGGAGGGGGAGGAGAAAGAAGGTGATTGGAGGGGACAGGGGGTGTGAGAGGGTGAGAGAAAGAGAGAGGGATACCAACTCGTGTTGTGCGCTTCCTGGCGTGTTTATACCATTCACTGGGTGTTGCTTTCAGAGACTCCGATGCTGCAGCAGGAAGCCCCACTGTCAGTCACCACTGCTCCCGGACAGACCATCGAGATGGATTCCTTTGACAAAGATGGCAAACCATTTGTAAGTGTCGTAATTTCAAGCTGTATATACGCATGGTGCACTTGTGTCTCTGCACAAATACTAAGCCACTGAATACGCCAGACACGCTGAATTATGCATAATGTGTGTTTACCACCGCGACGGAGAATGGTTCGCAATACGTCTGCGCTTCTAAGGTACATGTACGCTACAATGTCATGCATAATTATTATGCACTAAGCAGGCTTGCAGCAGACTTAGTGGTGCAGTGAAAAGGCACGCTTATTATAAATGTAAGTGGCAAGTAAATAGGTGCTTGTGTGCTCATCAATGTACATGTAGTTTACATGTTGGAACAATTATGTACACCCGCCCATCATGGCTATCTAGCATTGTATGCGTATAAGTCATCAACAGTGGTGGGCGACGAGCTGGCCCTACCGTATTAACATACTTACTCGCTTCGCATATTGCTATTACGTTCCGTCTAGGCCATAGCATGTTCCTCGCCGCCAACTTGCATGCCTCCTGTCTCATGTTTCATATGAAAGTATTACGCTGCACACGCATGCAGGGGCTGTGCCAGAAGAATTGTTTTGAATCCTGACTTTGGGCAAAGCTGCCGAGTGGTGTCTCACAAGTTACATGATTTGCCGTTGTAAGAAGTTAACATGGCGGCCGCGGTTGTGCTAAATCCGAGGGGCGCTCACATCGTCCGGACGACGTTGACGCCCTCTGACGGAAACAATTGGCACGGATAGACTTACTCACCTGAAGTTTTCTCGGACGCTGATTTCTTTAAGCCGATGATAGACGAGGAGGTGTCGGACGATGAGAACTACCCGACCCTCCGCCGCCTGATGCGTGACGTCAGGAGGGGTGTCCTGGGGGGCCTCGCCTCCCTTCAGGGTGAAAACCAGCAACCCCCGCTCGGCGACGGCGCTTTACAGGGTCCCAGGGAACTTCCTAAAGTGGAAGGGCAAACTCTCCATGGGGGAGACTTTAATGCCACTAGTACCGGAGATAAAGACAGTAGGGCTGAAGAGGTGGGACAAATAGAAGATGGGGGAGACTTTAATGCCATTAGTAGAGGGGATAAAGAGTGTAGGGCTGAGGAGGTGGGACGAATAGAAGACGTGGGAGACTTTAATGCCATTAGTACTGGGGATAAAGAGACTAGGGCCGAGGAGGTGGGACAAATAGATGATGGGGAAATCCGCTTAGGAACAAGACTCCAGCCCTGTGACTCCGGCAAAGCTCCAGTTAACCATGGGCATGATATAGTAGTCAAGGTGGCCATATCCTTGGACCCAGAGGGTGAGATAACCTCGGGGGAGGGTAAAGGGTCGGTGACTGAGGACGGGGTCCCCCAGCGTGACCCCCAGGCGGCGCGAGGGTCGGAGGGATGCCACACAGACCACCACCCTGTGACTACACAGGTAAACCGATATAAGGGACCAACACTTGGTTGACATTTTAACCTTTTTTGCGCTGAATTTCCTCAATGTGCGTCTCAATTTCTACGTCAAAGACCGTCCGATGCAATGGCCTCCAATCTCCATCGCTCCAGCATGGCATCGCGGTGATGCCATGTCTATTCCGGGGCCAATCTCCATCGCTCCAGCATGGCATCGCGGTGATGCCATGTCTATTCCGGGACCAATCTCCATCGCTCCAGCATGGCATCGCGGTGATGCCATGTCTATTCCGGGACCAATCTCCATCGCTCCAGCATGGCATCGCGGTGATGCCATGTCTATTCCGGGACTAATCTCCATCGCTCCAGCATGGCATCGCGGTGATGCCATGTCTATTCCGGGACCAATCCTGAATTAAAGCTGCTCATACAGCAATGTTCTACCTACATTATATCCTGAACACATCGCGTGACTGATTGAATGCAAACCACATCAGCGATATCCGAACTTTGATGACGTAGTACACAACAAAGCCCCACTTTTCCACACGCGTTGCCCCGTTATTTATGACGTACAATCTATGTGTGCCTTTTTACACTCAGAACCTAAATACATTCATTCATGTATTTTTGTATAATGTATAATTTCCATTCAGAACATTTTGAAGGTTGCTCAGGGAAAATATTGCTGTATGAGTAACTTTAATTACGCTCAAAATAAAATCAATCGCCCTTTTTTTATGAATATCCATGTGTGTATGAACCATATGGACAATGCGGTGCTTACAGCTACTTGTACGGCTTTCGCTTGCTGAATTTGCTTATATCGCTTCTATCGATCATAAGGAGAACCTCTTTAGCTGTGGCTTAAAATCTGTTTTCAATATTCTTCCATCCTAATATTTTCTTGATATACATATATATCGTAAGACTATATTGCCATCAATATATTACGACGCCAGCTAGCGAATGGTAATTGTGATAATTACCATGTCCCAACCAAGACTTGAATCGCGATATTTTATATACACCTCTTATATTTCTATTGTTTAACCCAAGTTTCATTTCTGCACTTAAGCGTTTGCATCGCTGCCGTGTTAATTATTTCTGTTTCGGTTCCTCCCTGTGTGGCTGACTCTCCATGTTATATGAATGCCCTCAGCTGTCCCCGAGCCTGTAGCTGTCTCCATGCATATAACACGTATCATAATTAACTCCTCAATGTATCCTAGAAAATAAGTAGCGGTAAGAACAATTCCGTTTACGGACAGAAGCGTTGACATGTATTTGTGTATGGACCCCTTTCAGCCAGACATCCCTCTAGACTCTATGTGGTGGGACCCTGATCTAGGGTCGCCCAGCTATATTGTGAGTGGCCGCATCAGTGCATTATCCACCCGAGACCGTCTGTACGGTAGAGAATGCATCCTCGTTCTATAGACCACCACGTGGCAGTTTGGCTCTCACCCTAGCCGTTGTTCTTCTGTTTCGTGGTTATGTTTAGATATTATCTGTCTAGAATATGTTGTAGTTTAATAACCGAATATTTGTTCCAAAAGATAATATGCTGATTGTAAATCGTGCGATGCTCCAGACGCGTACAAGAAGTATAGACGTGTTGCGCACTATACATGAAGTTTACACGTGTCGTGCACTATACATGAAGTTTACACGTGACGTACACTATGCATGAAGTGTAGACGTGTCGTACACTATACATGAAGTGTAGACGTTTCGTGCACTATACATGAAGTGTAGACGTGTCGTACACTATACATGAAGTGTAGACGTGTCGTACACTATACATGAAGTGTAGACGTGTTGCGCACTATACATGAAGTTTACACGTGTCGTGCACTATACATGAAGTTTACACGTGTCGTACACTATGCATGAAGTGTAGACGTGTCGTACACTATACATGAAGTGTAGACGTTTCGTGCACCATACATGAAGTGTACACGTGTCGTACACTATACATGAAGTGTAAACGGGTCGTACACTCTACATGAAGTGTACACGTGTCGTACACTATACATGAAGTGTAGACGTGTCGTACACTATGCATGAACTGCAGACATGTCCTACACTTTACATGAAGTGTAGACGTGTCGTACACTATGCAGGAAGTGTAGACGTGTCGTACACTTTACATGAAGTGTAGACGTGTCGTACACTATACATGAAGTGTACACGTGTCGTACACTATACAGAAAGTGTAGACGTGTCGTTCACTATACATGAAGTGTAGACGTGTCGTACACTATGCATGAACTGTAGACGTGTCGTACACTTTACATGAAGTGTAGACGTGTCGTACACTATACATGAAGTGTAGACGTGTCGTACACTATACATGAAGTGTAGACGTGTCGTACGCTATACATGAAGTGTACACGTGTCGTACACTATACATGAAGTGTAGACATGTCGTACACTATACATGAAGTGTACGCGTGTCGTACACTATACATGAAGTGTACACGTGTCGTACACTATACATGGAGCGATGATCTTGGTGTTTGTATACTACAACACCCTTTCAGCGGATATCTGGCTCGGGCTCGTTATGGTGGGACCATGATACCGAAACACCCGCCCTTATAGTAGGTGGCGACGCCTTAAATGTATGCTGCCGCCAGGGAAGTAGCCAGGGTAGCGGTCCCAGCATGCATAGCATATCGTCGGACCCACTATTTAGTGTACGTGCATTTTTACACTTAAGTCGGTATTGTGACGTACTATTACGTGTTTCTTTATTTCACGTTCGTCGTGTCGTACATCGATCACACGCGATGCATTTTGCGCAGGTCACGTGTTGTGTACTCCTTTCAGGAAATACGTCGCCCAGTTTCAGATCGTTGTTATTGATATCATTTTATTATATTGCATGTTATTTATTTTTTATCGTATTCATTAAAGCTATTTGTTGTGTAACCCATATCGATTAAGTATCCTGAATGCCTTTTATTGCTCTTCTCAACCCACATCAACCCGTAATACTCCAACCCTGATTGTCCTATCCAATTGCCCATTATTTTTCTTGTTATTGCTTAACACTATTATTTGCCGATTTTATTATCTGCATGATATCTATCCGTAATATGTAAAATGAATGCAGATGATAAATACATGATCCCTGTATCTTATTGTTAGATACTGCAACACTATATTGTCCTTAACATTATATATGCGCAAAGCAAACAACACACGTCCATGTAATATTGCATGCAGTAAATGGCATTATGCCTGGACGCCTGTTTCTCGCGTTATGTGTTCCGTATTTTAAACTGTGATTGGCCTTGCGATGGCGATGGCGTTGATGGAGAGAGCGCGAGACTTTGGCGGTAGCTCTGACGTGATCTTTGCCTGCAGGATGACGCCGAGGAGGGCGCGGAGGACAACTCGAGCATCCTGAGGCCCAAGAAACCCGCCAGGACGCACGAGACGACGACGGGGTCCCTGGTGCTGGAGGAGGACTCCCCGGGCTTGGACCTCCCCCGGGAGGTGCTCACCGAGAGCCAGGTCATCGAGATGATGGACAAGGAGGATTCTGAGGTGAGGGTGAGAGGGGGATGGAGGGGGGTAAGGTTGGAGAGGGTGGGGGTAGGACTGGGGGGGGGGTAAGGTTGGAGAGGGGGGGGGGCTAGGACTGGAGGGGGGGGGGGCGGGGTATTGACCGAGAGCCAGGTCATCGATATGATGGACAAGGAGGATGCTGAGGTGAGGGTGAAAGGGGTGAAAGGGTGGGGGGCGGGGGGTTGCGGACCTAGAGCCAGTTCATCGAGATGATGGACAAGGAGGATGCTGAGGTGAGGGTGAGAGATTGGTGTGGGGCGGGGGGCCTAGAGCTGGGGAGAGGGGGTGCTGACTGAAAGCTAGGCCGTCGAGATGGTGAAGGATGCTGAGGTGAGGGTGGGAGGGCAGGTGTAAGGTTTTTAAAAAGGTGCCTGAATACCAATCCGGAACAGAACTATGGGTATGGGACACTCCGTTAATTGCCTCTGACGGAGAGGTCGCTTCTGGGGTCCATCAGCCCTGTAGCCCGTGCATTCTTTCAACCCCACATATTCCGAGAGTAGAGGTATATATAACATGAGTGGGGGGTTTCTCTCGATATCGCTGCTTCTATGTTGACCGTTTCCTTGCCCCTTATGACTCCATATTTATTATCTGCCTGCGCGAACCTCTGAGTGTGACAAGATCGAGCACATATCCAAACACTGACTATAAACGTTTGATGATTTGCAGGAGGGTCGCGAGGCATCCTGGAGTCCCAGCGATCTGGAGCATACGGTTCCCGTGGTGCCGGCAGAGCTCCAGAAACAGGGTGCCGACAAGTCTCTGGATACACCAGTCCGTCCGGAGTCCCAGGATGGGGCGGTTGCCCCGGATACGCAGGCCGCCAAGGCCGCCGAGGGCGCTGAGGACGCCGGGGATGCGAAGGAGCCGGATACGGCTCAATCCGGAAAGTCGGATGCGGCGAAGGCAGGCTCCTCCTCCCCCGCGGACGATGACAGCGAGGGCGACGAGGCCGCCACCCAACGGGATATTCAGGTAACAGCTGAGGTATACACGCCACCGGAGGCGACCCCTAGCGGGCAGAAAGGGTCCAATGCAGGCGGCGATGAGAGCGAGGCTCGTCAGGAGCCTGAGGTGGACGGGACGCCCGCGGAGGCCGTCCGGAGCGAGTCCGCGGACGCTAGTCAGCAGCAGTCATCCGGCCAGGCGTCTACGCTGGATACCCAGGTCAGCCTGAGCGACGCCAGCGAAACGGACTCCACCCCATCCGAAGTCCCGGTCGATGACGTCAAACCCGCAGTGACACCCCCCCTACCGGAAGGAGACGCGCCCCCTGTCCCGGAGAGAAGTGCCAAGAAGGAGAACGAGGTCAAACACTGAAGGTCAAATGCCCCCCCTTCAGCTGCGCGTGAGACGCCCTGTCGCTGAATACGGAGACTCCCGGATCAACGTCAGTCCTCGCAGAGCGGAGGACACGTGACTCCACAGCGCACCGTGGTTGTCAAGGTTACAGACAAGGTTACAGATCAGGAATTCATGTCGCCGGGAGCGCTTTTTTGAAATGAGACACCAGAACCAGAGGTGTCGAGTTCTTGTTTGAGCTGGTAGTAAGTAAGGACATTTCTGATTTCTAATTGTGTCGTAGTAAGTTGATTCTCATCATAATCACATCATTTTCGTCGCCATCAGGGACTGTACCAGCCGATCATGTTTATGTTGTATCAATTACCCACGTCGACTGGGGCTGGAGTGCTTTGTAACATTATATTATTGTTTTCGCCAATTCGATCATGTCTTTGTGAACTTGCGTTATCCTTCTGAGCTTTGCACACAAAAAACGCGAAATAGGAGATAAGTAAACGGGGCCTCCAATATGCAGCAGTTACGTACACAAAATACGCGAAAACAGAGGCTTCGTTTGTTGGGAGTCGCGATATTTAGACGAGATTGGGATGGCGTCAGTGTAAGCTCTGAAGAGAGATCAGAGGTGAAGCCCGTATTGTTTGTAGCCACAACGACAGCGCACACTGTGAAACAGTTCCAGGTGGAGTGATTGGTTGTATAATTTTGTGTGTACACCTAGATTTATTTTTTTAGTAATTTATAATAGTTGTCTGCGTAGGTGTTTTCTATGCATAGATGATCGATTTCAACGCATAGGCTTTTAAAGCGAAAATCATAAAAATGTACAAAACTTCGAAATGAAATCAATGAATCATGATGTACAGTTAATAAAATAAAGTTTAAATGAGAGCTTTTAGAAATTATTAATTTGTTGAGAAAGCAGCAACAAAACTCCACCGATTACACAAATAAAATATTTATTTACCGTTACTTACACTGAACAGTCTGTATGCGTACTGACAAGACTTCGGACAGGAACGACCACTCACTTTCCACCACGACATTCACTTGACTCGAGAAAGTAATATACTAAACATTGCTTGAAGAGATGACTTCATGGATAGGGCTGCCAGTATAAACATGAAAACGATGGCACACTCTTTGTGACCCCCCCCCCCCTCAACCCTCATACCTTCTCCCCAGTCTCCCATCGCCTTGATCATAACGGCTGGATACACTAAATACGGCCACAAACTGCCGTTATCGATATCGAACCAACGGACCGAGACCCGACGGAGGAGGTTGACGACCCACTGACATACGTTATTACTCTTCACTGGGTTCGCCTTGCCAGGTGAACCAGACTTCTACTCCGTTACTCCAGTCATAACATCCTCTGGTAGCTTGGACCTCCCACCGAATGGCAGATGGCGCCATGTCCCACGAACAACTTGAGTGGAAACAGGAAATGCTAATCAAAACTTACTAAGACCAACATCCAATTATTGACCCCCAAACACAATCATGACTACGGCCAAGAGACAGGTCGTGACCAATCATATTCAAGAATATGGTCGTCACACAGTTCTCGATCAATCACTACGGCCGTCATGCAGTTCTCGATCAATCGTTACGGTCGTCACACAGTTCTCGATCAATCACTACGGCCGTCATACAGTTCTCGATCAATCACTACGGCTGTCATACAGTTCTCGATCAATCACTACGGCCGTTAAACAGTTCTCGATCAATCACTACGGCCGTCATGCAGTTCTCGATCAATCGTTACGGTCGTCACACAGTTCTCGATCAATCACTACGGCCGTCATACAGTTCTCGATCAATTACTACGGCTGTCATACAGTTCTCGATCAATCACTACGGCCGTTAAACAGTTCTCGATCAATCACTACGGCCGTCATGCAGTTCTCGATCAATCGTTACGGTCGTCACACAGTTCTCGATCAATCACTACGGCCGCCATACAGTTCTCGATCAATCACTACGGCCGTCATACAGTTCTCGATCAATCACTACGGCCGTCATATATTAAATCTTCACCAATCTCAGCCGACTATTCGGCTATCCAGGATTGCTTCACTTGTGACCGAACTGTCGGCAGTTGATCCCCCTCCCCCAGCTCACCCCCGGGCCGCCCCCGCGCCGCCCCCGGGCCATCCCAGGGCTGGATTGGCCCGGCCAGAGTGCTCTGTGCTCCACTCGTGACGCAGCCCCACCCCCTCCCCCGGGACGCACCAGCTCACCCCCAGGCCGCCCCCGGGCCACCCGCAGGCCGCCCCCGGGCCACCCGCAGGCCGCCCCCGGGCCACCCCAGGGCTGGATTTGACCCGGCCATAGTGCTCAGAGCTCCATCTTCTCCTCCGTGGTGGCCGCCCCGTTGCTCTTGGCGGCCTCCTTGGTCTCATCGGCCTTGGCCCCCCCGCTGGGTGTGTCGTTGGCGCCCCCCGCCCCGCCCTCCGCCCCGCTGCCGGACCCCTCCTTGGCCGGCGTGGCCTCAGCCTCCTTCTTGGCTTCCCCGTCCACCCTGCAAAAAACGGCCATGTGGAGAGAGTTAACGAAACACTTAGCACCGTTGTCATTGACATAGTAACGCCAGATACTTGATTTAGTAACGCTCATATTTACATTCGGATAGACAAACTGGAGTTTTTACTTACAGGATTAGCAAGAACTGTAGTCCAACTTTTGACACGATTATTTTTATTAGCCTAGCGACCCAATCACCTTTACAGTAGGGTGATGGATAGCCGTACTGCAGTCTATAGGTCACGTCAGACAAAAGCAAACAAAGACATTTCCCGGGAAACTAGACGCTGCGTGTGAAGCAAAGCCACCCGTGCTGCTGTAAGGCCAGTCTTACTTGGAGGGTTCTGAAGTACTGTCTTCCTTGGTCTCTGCTGCAGGTTCAGACTTGATTTCCTTCTTCTCCTCACCGCTGGCACCTTCCCCTGCACACAACAAAGGAACGCGGTAAGAGCCACTGTCATCAAGGAGCGCCATCATTAGACCGTACATTGTAAA
Source organism: Arenicola marina (assembly GCA_964019135.1). Lineage (NCBI taxonomy): Eukaryota > Metazoa > Annelida > Polychaeta > Arenicolidae > Arenicola > Arenicola marina. The sequence continues at coordinate 29,683,280 of OZ025249.1, read as the reverse complement.
CAGGTTCTAAGCAGGTTTACTCAGAAGAAAAACCTTCGATACAAACCTCGCATGATTTAATTTTACAATTATTATTAACAGATTAACTTCGAGGCATTTGCAACAAACCGAAATATAAGAACCTTCAACACGTGAAGAAAAGAAAAGGCTTCCACCGCGCCCACAATCTAGACCTGGGCGTGTGCCATTTAGAACAAACTGTTACACCAAACTCATAGAAAATGATATTCATGCAAAATACAGCTTTCAACTGTGTGACGCTCCAGTTCGCTCCATATAATGTCACCCATCAGTCTCCAGCCATTTCTGCCTAACTCGACTACTAACTCCCACACCAGCGGTATACTCAGCGTCTCACTGACCTTTGCTGGCCTCCTTGTGCTTGTCGTTATCCTCGGGGCGCATGCGTTTCCGGGGTTTGTAGAGTTCTCGGTTCTTGCGGCCGCCCTCGCCTTCGTCCTCGCTGTCCGAGAACTCCTCCTCGCAGGCGATCCGCTTGTCACTGGCGCGAACTGTCAACACCCACACACGTATCAATATCGCCGCTTACACCCTCTAGGAAAGTATTCTTAATCACGGAACACAAATATCATTTAATATATCAACAGTATTAAATAGTTAAACTACTACAACAGGCGGGAGTTTGTCAACATTCATTTCTCTGAGTGAGTTAAGAATAGGAAAAAGAAGAAAAAGATAACTGCACCATATAGGGGAATCCATGAGCCCCGCCCCAATTTATTCCTGTCATACTATAAGTCAGATGAGTATAGAACGGAAGCGGTCCTATTAATGACACAGACGACACAGTGAAAGTGGGGGGTGAAGTCAATGAGGTATTGCCAGAAGACCTACTCGAGATTCTCTCATCCGGGTTATTTTTCTCCTCTTCCTCGTCGTCGTCGTCCTTCACCGCATCGTCGGGAATGTCTGGCATTTCCAAATAAAAAAAAAAAAAAGGATCCATGTCATTTCACCGTTTGTAAAGCAAACCATATGTTGGCGCCATTAGCAGACCAAACAAATAAATATATTGTTTAACCTCAATAATCATAAAATCAACATAAGAAACAAGCTGGTACTCCTTCCTCGCGGGAACAGCAGCCCTTCACAAGCCAAAGGGACTCCCCCAAAACGTTCACCTTTACTTAATGTCAAGAGTGAAACATCTTAAGACTACTACAGTTACAATATAAATGGGGAGCGTCTCTAACTCAGTTGGTAAGCCGGCTGAGCTGCCTATCAACAGATCCTGGGTTCGCGGCCTGGCACCTGCATCTGAGGCAAGTTTCATGGAAGATTTCTTGAAAAAGCGTATTGACCTTCATGTGCAGAAAGGTGGCTTATGACGTCAATATTTAATTTAAATTCAACGCATACACACCTTGCATCTGGACACCAGGCGCGTGTGGAATCATGCGCAAGTTCTCAAACAGCCTCGTCTTGATCTTGTCCATGTACTCCGAGGTGTTCTGGTTGGCCATATTGGACGGACTGATGTGCAGCTTGAAGTCAGGGCCATAATACTCAAAGTAGTCATTGTACGGTAGCTCTGAAGTGAAAACACGTCAAGTCAGGGCCATAGTACTCAGTGGTCCTTGCATGAGCCTAGTAAAAAAATCAAACGATACGTCAGGGCCTAGTCACACTTCAAACTAGTCACTGTATGACACTTCTAAATTGTAAACCTCAGATGTATAATAATTACTAATAAAGCAGGGCCACAAGAATCAAACGCCCCCATTCTATAGCCACTGACAGCCACATTGCTATATAATGTCATCGTTACATGTGCGAGACACTGACCGTTGGCGATGTCGACGCCCAGTGCGATGGACGTCTCGTAGGTCCAGCAGCGAGCCACGTTTCTGATCGTGTAGCCGCCTCCGCCCAGCATCAGCAGCGGCAGGTTGTACTTCTTCATGAACTCCACACACTTGCCGTGGCCTAGAGGGGGGCGGACGGCGGGACAGACATGACATAACCACACAGGCGTGGGGGGTGGGGCATATTGAGCTGGGGCAGCGTTACTATATACTATGCATGTTACTTAGTTACATACCTATAGACGATAGTACAAGTCCAATACACATATTGAAATGGTGACAATGATTGCGGATAAATATTCATCGCAAATAGGTCTAGTAATAAACGAATTTTCCCTACGTTAATACCCACATATTGACAAGCATAGCGGGGGGGGGGGGGCTTGGGGGGGCGTGTGGAGGGGGTGGGGGCGCAAGCAGAGAGTCAGGTGGGGCGGCGGCGGTGGTGGGGCTGGGTAGCCCTGACAAGCACACCGGGGGGGCAGGGGGGGGGGCGTGGGGTGGGGGGGGGGGAGCAAGCAGAGAGTGAGGCGGGGCGGCGGTGGTGGCCCTGACAAGCACACCGGGGGCGCGTGTGGGGGGGGGGGGGGGGCGGTGGTGGGGCTTGGTAGCCGTGATACGCACACCGGGAGTGAGGGGCGTGCTTACCTTTGAGGCTGAGATTGAAGCAGCCGAGGCGATCCCCCGAGAGAGAGTCGGCTCCACACTGCAGCACTAGGACGCTGGGCTGGTACATCTCCATCACCTTGGTCATTACCTGGAGATACAAACCGGTTAGCCAGCTTCCGGCAGCGCTCATCACCCAGACAACGCATCATTGTGACCCCTCCCACCTCACCTTCTCATAGATCAATATCATCCTCCCCCTCCCAATTTCTAAACAGTATGTCCTCCCCATCCACCCTTCCATATCATAACATTAGGCCCGCCCCACCCACCCTTCTATAACATTATGCCATCCCTATCCACCTTTTTTATATCTTAACATCATGTCGCCCCTCTCCCTCCAACATCTTACCATTATGCCGTCCCGACCCACCCTTCTATATGTTAAACATCATGTCCTCCCCCCACCCACCCTTCTATATGTTAACATCATGTCCTCCCCCCACCCACCCTTCTATATGTTAACATCATGTCCTCCCCCCACCCACCCTTCTATATGTTAACATCATGTCCTCCCCCCACCCACCCTTCTATATGTTAACATCATGTCCTCCCCCCACCCACATCTTCAACTCGTATGACCATCAGCGTATCTTTTCCCAGTACATTTATTACTTCTTAATCACCTTCACAACAAAAATCTGCTTAACAAAACAAGTTTACAACTAGAAGTCACATCATCACACAATACAAATTACATGAATACAAGGTAATTTCTAATTCAAGTCAGCATTCTCTATTAGCTCAGGTATGGTTCATCTTAACTGCAGTAATGCCAGCCTCCAAAATCTATCTAAGATGGTGTGTAAGTAACTGGTGTTGTGCCAACTGCTCCCCCCCCCCCTCTTTCGCTCCTGTGATTATTCCTAGTGCTAGTACAGCTTATCGTTTTAAGGTAAAATATGCTTAAATAAAACTGCCACCCCCCCCCCCCCACCTTGCTCTCCTATGACTATCCCTCGTGCTATTACCGCTCATCGTATACAGGGGAATGATGCCAGGTGCGCCACCTACCGGTTGGAAGATCTGCTCATAGGACTCGTCATCAATGCCGTCCCTCAGCGGAAAGTTGACGGCGTAATACTTTCCCTTGCCAGCCCCGATGTCCTGAAACCACGACAGGACATGTTTATGCTGAAGGCCACTGGGGCGAACATAACGGCTCACAGCGTTCAACAACATATCACGACGAAGAAAACCAATGGTAACAAGTGAATTGTTTTTCTTAAAAGTACTTTCTCCATCATCGAGTCATGGTAATAGTTATACTGCTGATTAGGACTAATAGTACTTTCTACATCATATGTAAAGAGGAACGCGGAACAAAACATTTTGTGACGTTAGATGTCAAAACTGTTTACAACTATTTTCTTGCGGAGAAAATGACCATTTTTCCGATTTATTTTTCGACGGGAAAGCTTTTGACAAGATTTGTTTTCGACGAAAGTCCTTCTATATCTTATTATTAAACTGACAACATATTTAGCAGCAATATTGAAATAACTTGTAACGCCTGATATGGCTGGGGGGCCTATAGACGTGCCGCGGAGGCGCAGTGACTGACCCTGAGGTCCCCGGTGCCAGGGAAGTACTCCCCGTACTTGTGGAAGGACACGGTCATGACGCGGTCCGTCGTGTAGAAGGCCTCCTCCACGCCGTCGCCATGGTGAATGTCGATGTCGATGTAGAGCACGCGCTGGTGGTACCTAGCAACGAAGCAAAGACAGGTGTGAGGGAGTCGTGGACAGAAAGACATGGCAACGAGGTAAAGACAGGCGTGGGGGAGTCCTGGTCAGAAAGACATGGCAACGAGGTAAAGACAGGCGTGATGGAGTCGGGTCAGAAAGACATGGCAACGAGGTAAAGACAGGCGTGGGGGATTCCTGGTCAGAAAGACATGGCAACGAGGTAAAGACAGGCGTGATGAAGTCGGGTCAGAAAGACATGGCAACTAGGCAAAGACAGGCGTGGGGGAGTCCTGGTCAGAAAGACATGGCAACGAGGCAAAGACAGGCGTGAGGGAGTCGTGATCGGAAAGAAATGAACTGCTGGATATTACAGACCGTCTGGGCGCATATCTAGGCTTGATTGGGCCAAAGACCTTCCGGACAATGCAATGGGGGTTGAGTGAAACTTACCCCAGAGCTCTGGCGGCTTATCAACTAAGCTACAGCTCTGGCGCCTTATCAACTGAGCTACAGCTCTGGCGCCTTATCAACAGAGCTACAGCTCTGGCGCCTTATCAACTGAGCTACAGCTCTGGCGCCTTATCAACTGAGCTACAGCTCTGGCGCCTTATCAACAGAGCTACAGCTCTGGCGGCTTATCAACTGAGCTACAGCTCTGGCGCCTTATCAACTGAGCTACAGTTCTGGCGCCTTATCAACTGAGCTACAGCTCTGGCGCCTTATCAACTGAGCTACAGCTCTGGCGCCTTATCAACTGAGCTACAGCAATGACGCCTTATCAACTGAGCTAAGCCAGCTCCCTACCCTGTGTGCGATCGTGAAATGGAGTCCCGTTTAGCATTGGCACCCAACAAAATTATGCCCTACAAGTAGGACGAGGACATGACGCTGGTGCCTACGTCTATCGCTGTAGGACGAGCGATATAAACAATGGAACGAGACGACTTAACGAAGCAAGACTCCAGGCCCGGTACTTGTCCATTCCACGAGAGCACCAGTCACAGCTTCCAACGGATTCGACGCTCGGCGTGCTTCACTTTTCCCACCTCTTTCAAATTGTTGACCTTGCTTGTTGGAAAACTGTCCGGCTTATCCTGGTTCCTGGGCGCCACCTCCCGCTTTGGCCGAATAAGGTCTACACATTGGGTTTTCGAATACAGAGACGACGGTCGACGACAACCCACTCGTCTCAGTCTGTATATGCTACTTTCCCACCCTGGCTGTAGACACGTGCATGACGTAACTCACTTGGAGACACGTGAATGACGTAACTCACTTGGAGACACGTGAATGACGTAACTCACTTGGAGACACGTGAATGACGTAACTCACTTAGAGACACGTGAATGACGTAACTCACTTGGAGACACGTGAATGATGTAACTCACTTGGAGACACGTGAATGACGTAACTCACTTGGAAACACGTGAATGACGTAACTCACTTGGAGACACGTGAATGATGTAACTCACTTGGAGACACGTGAATGACGTAACTCACTTGGAGAAACGTGAATGACGTAACTCACTTGAGGAGCTCCAGGATGGCCAAGACGATGTCGTTGACGTAGCAGAAACCGGATGCCTCGGACTTCTTGGCGTGGTGGAGCCCGCCGCCCCAGTTGACGGCGATGTCTGTCGCTTGTTTGTTCAGCTTCACGGCGCCAGCTGCAGAAAGACAGTGACGAGTGAAAATACGGTATGAATAAATTGATGTCGTAGACCACAGATCGCACAGGTGTTGAGGGAGCGGGGGGGGGGGGGGTATACTCCTGGGATGAAATTCACCCACGGTATAACATGTCCGTAATCGCACGCAGCTTGTCGACCACTCTTCTCTAATCGAGACAATAATAACAAAAATGGCAAGGACAGGCAAAATCCAATACTTTATCAACGCGGTAACATTTCACATGTGAGTGCACGCAACAGATACACTGTAGCGCCTCGCAGGCAGCATACTTGTCAGCCTGTCCTTCGGGTCGCCAGACACATTATTTACCACGTGTTACGCTGGTTCTCCTCGATACATGTATTTATTATTTATCTGAATATACAATTAATATTGGTTACCTTGCATAGAATGACCATTAAGCAGAGATTCTCTCGCTGCACAGAAACTTACCCACTGACCCGCCGGTTGAGAGCTGACAAAACTCATAGAGTCCGTCGAACACCGGACAATCTTCGCCGACATTAACTAAAGACAGAAAAACAGTCGTAGAAAAACAGTCGTCTGAGACAAGGCATACAAACATCCTAAAACAAGATTATGTGATTCTATTTAAATAAATATATTACATACTACCGGTAATGTAATCTCAAATATTTACTTATATACGATAAAAGATATTTAACAATAATACGTGTTAAAAAGTTTTAGTCATAGAATTGAAATATTACCATCCAAATAGACCTATGAGACCACTACCGGAACATGTGACTATATATCTATTATTGAATAAAGGCTAAAGATAGTTAAATGAACTACAAGTATCCACACATGATACATGCAGCAAAGTAAAGATATGTTTACCTTATAAGCCACATTAACAGTAATATTAATATTTCATCACGACAGACATTCTACATAAAACCCAGGCAAATGACACGGAATAATGATCATGCGATATTATTATAAAGAATGTACGCCATGGGTAAGGAATTAACACGAGCCAAAATTCAAAGGAAAACATCTCCAAAGCGATCTGTCAATAGTCTACGGCAGTATGTACCGGGTATCTTACAAAGGTTTAAAAGAAAACCTGCATTGAGTGATACTGTTTCATGTCAATCCTCGTGGAATAAGAGCTGTAAGCCCGGGATCTGCTGGGCAAGAGCCTATCGAGACACCCCACCACTCACATCTTTGCATCTGTTTGTTAAAGTCGGACATGTTATCTGGCCGAATGCTGCGTATAAACTTGATGTATTCATCGCTGTGAAATTTGGTCATTTCCTCGTGAGTGGCTTTGTGGGGTCGCTGCAAAACACGTGGTCATCCACAATAGACGGGTCAGAACATTGTGCTGCTGAGAACTAGGCATCGACAATAGGCTGTGAGAGTGCACATAATGCTGCCCAGAACTCGAGATTTTCACCACGCGGGATGCAGGCGCGAGGTGCTGGCTGTAAGCGGAAGCGTGAGTTACCCCGGCAACGGACGATCACAAAGCCACGTGGTCCCACGAGCGCAAGGAGAGCGTGACAGGAGAGGGCAGCCATGGCAACCGACTAAGCCATCTAAGAGGCGTCTATGTTCCTCCCATTAAAGCACATTCACTGAGTGACATCCCCCCATCTCCGGATTAGAAGGATCATACATGTGGTAGTCGAATTAGAACACATGACATAAAGAAACAAAAAGGGCATGCATTTGCCATATTTGGGTCATCCAATACACCTGGTCATCATATTTAAGCCTGGGTCTGAATTTGTAGTCAAAATATCAATCAAAGCAGTATTATTTTTCATGTTATAGTTTTTAGTTAACGAATTTCAGCCCCATTGCATTCAGTATGTATATTGGGTTAACTTGGATAACTCAAGTTCAACAAATTAGTGCATGTACATCGACAAAATCAAACATCTTTCATACCAAGGGAAATTTTCCACAAAAGGTATCCCAGAAATAAAACAAACCCTCGCCAATAACTTAAGTCACAGCAAAAAAATGCTAAAGAATAGTCTACATCTATGATTATGTAAATAACTAGAAAGAGGGAAGGTTAAGTAATGTACATGTACAGGTAATGAAAGCTGTTTGATCTTCACCAAACTCCTACTATAACAACAACCACTAAGTAGGTCTAAGTACATTAATGAGACAGGACCCAGTACAAGTCTCCAGTGAGAGCCAGGACCAATACAGAGTCGATGTACTCACAACGCTGCATCTGTTTGTTATAATCTGACATATTGTCTGGGCGAATGTTGCGCAAAAATCGGATATAATCATCACTGTGAAACTTTGTCATTTCTTCAAAGCTTGCTTTTTGAGGCCGCTGAAAGTGAAATAAATGGCGTTCAAGTTCAGCTACCGATGCCCAATTTTCCACAATCGTTTTTGTACATTCTTTAAGTTACAGCCTATAATACTGCTGATAATTTTTTGCTTAGTTCAAGGGCTTCTTTTTGTGAAATAATTTGAAACATATGTGGATGAATAAATGCAAACATATGTGGATGAATAAATGAAAACACATATTTCCAATCAATTCTAATGACCCATGAATCTTACTTCAAGAGCAGATTTCATCAGAATTTACCACTGGGCACTGGTAGTAAACAGTAAAACTATTATTCATAACTCCAGATGCCCTTTTGCGACAACAATTATTGTTTTTCATATTAAATCAGAAGGATTTAAAAGCCATAAAATCTGTCTACACCTTGTGGATTATCAAAATATGAGGACATTATTTCTGTGATAAAAGAAACAATACATGCAGCAGAAAACGTGAATATCAGCAGCTGCCACGACACTGTAATTGACGAAAACATTTCAGTAAAATAGACAATGGCTGATATTACTTGTTGGTGGAAAAATGGTATCCAAAAACTAAATAAATTTAATGAATTTCTAAATAATGGTGCATCAGTATTCTGATAAATAAGGCTTATTACTGGTAGAACTATTCATTACCAGTTTTGCGGCCAAATCATATTTAATTGAGGTTCCATAAATAAATGTTCATAGACACAGACAAACAGTTACTGGTTTCCGGGAACAGAAAAGTACTTACATATATCTCCATTTTTCTGTAGAGCCCATAGTTTAGAAGGAGGTTGTGAGTCATCCTTATCCTGTGAGGTTTCATCGGGTGACCTTGACCATAGTAATAATTGCCAATATCACCTGCAATGGAAAACATAACTTGTCTTACACACAAAAAAAGGGCTATTCCAGAAGTGATTGCATAGATAGGGTTGGGAAATCAGCTTTGATTTTAATGTATGGTACAGATTAAAGCTGAATTTAATTGTATTTAGCTATTTTACTGGTAATTTGGATACTTTACCATAACCATGATAATCATTTACCATAAACTTATGAGTGGTAGGGTCACAAGAAATTAAAAAAAGGAGTTGCAAATGATGTCCAGTATATGCTAGTATAATCTTCACACACGCAATGACTATCACTGTCACTATCACTCCCTCTCTAACACAAGAAAATAAAAGAAAAATTGGCAAAGGGTATACACTATATGCTAGTATGCAAGTAACCTTTCTTAATACACACATAGCAAATCTCACTGCTATTCTCTTTCATAATTTCTATACATCTCTTACAGATAAAATGCAAACTTTTCTAATTAACATGCAAATATATCTATATTTCTTCCTTTTAAACAACAAATCATGTAACTTGGTATTTTGCACTTTTTCTTTGAAAAATACGAAGCAAAAATAGATTTGGATGGTGTGGCTACAGAAACATCAGGGGAATTGAATAATAATATGACAGATTGTCATGGTTAGGTAATAAATAAAGGAATTGGAAGGTGGATGCTAATTTCTAATTAAATCTAAATTTGACACTAATCCATGTGGTTTCATGGTTAAATGAGGCTGGGTTTATGGAAATTGAACATACCCAATCAGATGGCAGACTAGAAAGTTATAATTCTTAAATATAAGATACTACAGGGCACAGGGGGACAACTGACTGGCACAGACACCAGATTTGATCAAATACCAGCAAAATGCATAATTCAGTTTTATATTTTTGAGCGCTACATGTACTTTAAATAAAATATAAAATTTGCTCCATATACAAGGCTTAAGTCCAGCTCCTGGACCTAAAAGGACTTTTTCAGACCTAAATCCTAATATATTGTGCCACCAGAATACAATAACTGTTAATTCCATTTGGGTGCACAATTAGAAATACTTGACACCTTAACACATCAAGAAATAGTCAGCATCGATCAGTCAATGTTTTGTGACGCAAATGTAGGTGCCCACTTGAAGAGCAGCTGCACGGTATGCATGAGAGGATGGGCAGTCACACTCTTCAATTGGGCAAAAACTCCTGCTACCAAACATTGCAGGGTAAAATGCTATTCCAGATATTATAAATTCAATACATCAAACACATAATGGTTACCGGTACTTTCTTTCTCAAAAAGACCAGTCTATCTTCCTATTGCTGATCTAAAATCATTGAAAACCAATCTCAATGCACGCTCCGGTAAGATTGAACCCACTGGCCACTGGCACACCTATCCGAATCGCTGTTTATGCTAATGTTTATTATTGATGTTTATATATTATCTTATTTAGATAAACGCTGAATGTAATTTCATAAGATTTGTGATACCTCTACAGTATATTACAGATAAATACTATAACATATATTTATTATTGAGTATTACTAGTTATTATTTCTACAAAATGTTAACAAAGGAATGACCAGGGTTGCACAAATTTGGTGTGAAAGGTTTATGAAGGCTGCATAGCACAATCTGTATACTAGCCGCAGATCGATGGGGACAAACTTTTTTTATTCTTTTTTTATATTTACTGATTTAGGCCAAAAAATTTGCACTTCTCTATGTTTTTACACTTCTCATTTTTAAAGAGAAATCCTTGAAAATTAATGATTATACTAATCAGATATATAGCATGTGACTTTCAACCTCCCCTCATAGCCGCACCGACCCCACAAGATAATTGATCTTAAAATTTAAACAGAGTTTAAGGTCATTGTATAAGTATACAAGATCAGGGAGTCATTTCACTGACATCTGGTAACTTTTGATGGCAAAGATAAAAAAAATTGCTGGCCAGAAAAGAAGCAAAAAATGTTGAATTTATCATAAATATATGGCAGGCATGTTTTTTCAATATTGGAGGACAATGAATTGCACAACAATGGCTGCACCCCAATAATCGCAGTATTACGATTATTTCTGTTGCTTGTAACATTAGGATCTGTCACTAAATAAATTAGCATGTAGAAGGACACAGTTATGGACTTGTAACCATAGTAATTCCTAGTGACATGACCCCAAGGTCAAGAACTTCTAGCAATTGTTTATTCTGCATCATCACAATTAATCATATAAAAATATTAATAACTATAAAAGACCTAACCTTGCAGACATATTAAAGCTGCATATCAAGCTCTTTCGCACCAAAACTAAGCCCAGGCACCATATACTATAGTCTATCACAAATTGCCTAAAAATAGATTGTTTCATTCTATAAATGCAGAAACATAACAAACATTGCTCTTTCAGCTGTGATGTGGCAAATATATCAATCCCGGAACACCACATAAACTCAGTCGCGGCACTGCTAATTATAATAAGGCATCGCAAAGCATATAAACTGATGACATTTACTACTAAGCTGAGAATCTGTGGTAAATTGATATCACAGGCAAGGATAATAGACTCCATTTGGCAGTCTGGCATGCATGAAATATTAATATAGACTTGGCGGCATCAAGGTCTGACTTTTATTTGGTGGCATCAAGGTCTGACTTTTATTTATATAAAATATAGATAAATTATTTTATTTAAATTATTTTATATTAATATGGACATGGCGGCATCAAGGTCTGACTTTTATTTGGCGGCATCAAGGTCTGACTTTTATTTGTATTTTAACTTCTTTAGCTTTGGCGGGAAAGAACTCTATATGCAACTGTAATACTAAGTTCTCACTGGGATTGACCTGTGGGAAACCTGTATTGATATAGGAATATTGGGTCTATAAGTTTCAAGCGATTATAGACCACGACGACCTGGCTCAGTTATATTTCCCAAAGGAAAACCATTGTGCTGTGTTTGCCGTTGAAACATTATTCATCAAGACTACGAATTTACGGCTACCGTAGTTGATCTGAGTGCCGGGAAAATTACTTTTCGTCTTTTGTTTGCCAGCAAAGGCAGGATTTCAACTCGCTATCTCGGGACCTAAATAAAATAATTCCACCAAATACTTAAAGGGGATCTAGAAGAACAAGCTGGCGTAACAAAGTGATAATGTACAAAGCAAGTGACCCGTAATTATTGCCTAAGTCATGTTGTTAGCTTTCAAAGGTTCAACATCGCTGCCGCTTGTCAGGCCGCGATTGGCGACATCGCACGCGTGTTCAGAAAAGTTGCTAACTTTCTGTCTAATACAGAAATTACATTTATATTTCGCCTTCTATTCATGCTACAGACTGTCTGATATCAGAATTTGTGTATATGCTGTAAGATACGACACTTACCGTCATAATAATAGCACACTTTTCTTTTATGAGGGACCAAAGACATCTTTCCCTGTTTCCTCGTTCAACGTTTGTACTGAAGATGCATGCAAATGAGCAGGAAAGCCCTTATTCGTAGCGCACCTAGCGGGGATTTCGGTCAAATGACGCCATAATGTTGCATACGGAAGCTGAAAAGTCGTAGCTCAATTGGGCCTAATTTCAATTTAATATTGTATGGTGTTGTGGGAAGGTGTAATCTTGGCCATTTGTGGTTTAGGATTTTGGCGTCAGGAAAATAACTTACAAAGGCATAGCGATTTGCATGACATTTGGATTGCGAGGAGTGGGGGGAAGGGAGCATTCCAAAACCTTACACAAATAATTATTAGGTGGGTGCCGCCGGAATCGGGGTAGGGCCGGAGAGGGGAGGGTACGGTAGGGGGTGGGGGGGTATGGTATGGTAGGGGGGGGGGGGTTACAAAGATTCTCGTGTCTCCGCTCCCCTCGACTGATTCGGTTCGAGCCAGCCCTTCAGATAATTTCACCGGGTGCAGGATGGGAGGAGGGGGGGGGGGGAGGTTGGGGGTGGGTGGGTGGAGGGTGGGCCGGGGGAGGATCCGACATACATTATTTTTTTCCAAATTTCGAGTTGCATATCAATATAACTTCGATGTATGCCCAAGGGCGGATCCAAGGGGGGGGGGGGGGCGTCTAGCTAGAGAATCCTCTTTGAGGAAGAATGCCGTTTTGCAATGCAAAATTTAGACCATCTGATGTGTGTCTGATGTCTGGTCACGTGTTTAGAACATGTTGACACCCGCCTGATGGGCGAAAATCAGTATTCTAGCTATACCGTTGATGTGCGATTTTCTCGATGATGGTTTCTTTTTAAACAAAACTATTACCAGCAAATAGATTTTATACCAAAGAGTTTTACTTTTATATCACATTGCAGCCCCCCGGTATTTTCTTTTATAACTGCCACGAAGATCGTTTGCCATTAGACATGATATTAACTTGCACCAGGTGATAGAAATACAAAAAACTTTCAAAGGAACAAGCCTTGTCACTTCCGAACTCATGCAGCAAAACTCCTCCCGATGGAAAACTGCACAATATATATATATATATATCTGCATTTACCATGAATTCGTCCCTTTTATCCCCTCTCCAATCTTAGGAGCCCTCTTGTTCTACCGTTAATAAAAAGGGTTCCCTCCTTCCTTTACCAAATTGAAAAGTGAAGAAAACTGAGCAATTTTTGAAGCGCATCCGCATTTACCTCGGCACGTTGTGAGGTTCGTGATTGCGAACACACGGGTTTGACAAGCAAAATAGGCGATAATAGCTCAAAGCGACAGCCCAAATCGGAGGCTATCAATGTATTGGAGGCCTCTATATCTGTACAGTGTATTTATGGCTCTACCAAGCCTACTGTTAACGCAGGTACATCTTAAATAGTGGATTAAGCTCCATTGCCATGGATACTGAAAGGTCGACTTTACCTTGTCTGCCCACTCGTTTCGAAATATATCATCTAACGTGTAAACGTAATGATACAAAGGCTGCCCCATAAGCTGGACGGCAACATATTGCTTGAACACGTGTTGTATAGCATATCAACTAGATAACCTAATAGTATTGGTAATCCCATTTTATATATGCGGTTTCAAATAACTTATCTAAATATATATATGATAACGTAATTAAGGAAGTTTTTCATTGATAATATGTTATCTGTGATGTATTCTGATGTGAGGTATAGATAATGACATATTTGACTAGATTTACTGTCAGACATAGAGGGGCGGATCCAGAAATTTGAAAAGGGGGGGGGGGGGGTCCAAATTTGCGACCGGGCGGTAGGCGGGCTATATACAAAATTGAGACCGAAGGAAATGCACAACATTTTTGACGACCATGGGGAGAAGGTCAGGACCCCCTGGACACCCCGTGATTCGCCCTTGGACATATATGAGACGGGAATAAAGATATACTTGGATGTAATATTATTTGTGTCACAAGCGAAATTCAATATATCACTCTACATCGCCTCGTTTAATTTCCTTTAGTAAATTATAGGCCTACCTTTATGCAACGGTACGTTACTCGCCTGCATATCTATTAGTGAATATTAAATAGACTTTACTCAATATTAGTTAATTAATTTTATCTGATTGATGATTCTAATTGTTAATTGTCCATTTAATTCGTGGGTGCTCACTTGACACAGACAATAGTAACTCTCTATACTTGTCTGCATGGCACATCTGAAAACGTTCACGATTACTGTTATGAACATGTCAGCGATCATGGAGTCCCTTCTTGAGTATTTAGCATTTTCAGAGTGTGTCTGGAGAAATATCTGCACCCATGGCGTTACCGTGAAAGCAATCCTTTCTAGTTAAATTAATCATTCAATCATTGAAAACGATCGATGCTTAATGGGAATATCAATGCATAATGATTAGGCTACGTTGAGCATTGCCCGAGAAAAAAAGTTTAGAGAATAATGAATATTTATTAGAATAATTATGTTAGTAATATGATTACCGGCAAGACCGATCTATTTAACTGTCACATTGTCCACTCCCAGTGCCCTGCTCGATCCGCGCCCACCCCTCCTACATATGTTCTCGACCCCTTACCGCGGCTTCCCTACGCACCTCCATCCCACCTCAACCCCCCTCTTCGCACACTCACGCCGCCGATGTATATTCCCGTGTTAGCACGGTAAAGGTACAGGCACGGTGAAGGTAAAGGCACGGTGAAGGTAAAGGCACGGTAAAGGTAAGGGCACGGTGAAGGTAAAGGCACGGTGAAGGTAAAGGCACGGTGAAGGTAAAGGCACGGTGAAGGTAAAGGCACGATGAAGGTAAAGGCACGGTGAAGGTAGAGGCACGGTGAAGGTAAGGCACGGTGAAGGTAAAGGCACGGTGAAGGTAAAGGCACGGTGAAGGTAAAGGCACGGTGAAGGTAAAGGCACGGTGAAGGTAAGGCACGGTGAAGGTAAGGCACGGTGAAGGTTATGGCACGGTGAAGGTAAGGCACGGTGAAGGTAAAGGCACGGTAAGGGTAAAGGCAAGGTGAAGGTAAGGCAGGGTGAAGGTAAAGGCACGGTGAAGGTAAAGGCACGGTGAAGGTAAAGGCACGGTGAAGGTAAAGGCACGGTGAAGGTAAAGGCACGGTGAAGGTAAAGGCACGGTGAAGGTAAAGGCACGGTGAAGGTAAATGCACGGTGAAGGTAAACGCAGGGTAAAGGTAAAGGCAGAGTGAAGTTAAAGGCACGGTAATGGTAAAGGCACGTTGAAGTTAAGTCAGGGTGAAGTTAAAGGCACGGTAAAGGTAAAGGCACGGTGAAGGTAAGGCACGGTAAAGGTAAAGGCACGGTGAAGGTAAGGCACGGTGAAGGTAAGGCACGGTGAAGGTAAGGCACGGTGAAGGTAAGGCACGGTGAAGGCAAGGCACGGTGAAGGTAAGGCACGGTGAAGGTAAGGCACGGTGAAGGTAAGGCACGGTGAAGGTAAAGACACGGTGAAGGTAAAGGCAGGGTGAAGGTAAAGGCACGGTGAAGGTAAAGGCACGGTGAAGGTAAGGCACGGTGAAGGTAAAGGCAGGGTGAAGGTAAAGGCAGGGTGCAGTTAAAGGCACGGTAAAGGTAAAGGCACGGTGAAGGTAAAGGCATGGTAAAGGTAAAGGCAGGGTGCAGTTAAAGGCACGGTAAAGGTAAAGGCACGGTGAAGGTAAAGGCTCTGACCGCTGCGATTCGATCCCGTTTGCTAATACATGTATACATGTCTAAACCGGTCACCGAATCCATGATGAACCACTGGCTGCTGCTGCTGGTGGGGCTGGTGGGGCTGGTGGTGGTGCTGGTAGTGTCACCATTGCCTAGAGATATGCAGCAGGTGTCAACACGTTATAGCCATAGAATCGGGAGCAGCACATATGGGGGGAAATATGAACAACAGCAGCAGCGGCGGCGGCGGTGGCGGCGCCCGTGACGGCAGCATGAGCCTGCTGCGGATGTGACCACGCCCTGAAACTGGATACCTCTCGCACACCTACGCACGCAGCGCGCGATCGATGAGTTCTACAGGTGGCGGAGTTAATTCCCTGGTGAGCTAGGTGGCTTGCTGGCCATCTGTCCTGGCCGCCCCACCTTGTGAGCTCTCCTCCTCTACCCTCGGGAAGGACGGGATACGTCACTTGTGACCGATAGTCCCCAGCAACCACAGACACGGCCCCTGGGCGCAGCGGCACATAATAACAGAGGCACCCATCTCTCGAGCGTTTTACACCTCTTAATTTTGACATACCCGGTAAGTGACAATACCATGTATGGCCATCACTTAATGCAATGTACTGAAGGCAAGTGTCATGCGTAGTTATGACACGAGACTCTGATTATTAACTCTGTTTGCAGATTTACCGCCATTGCAACATTTGTTTCGTCGCACATATGTGCTTACCCACATCATGGAAAGTGATGATTTGTGATGACTGTCCTGAATCTAGGAGAGTTTAAAATGAGTATGTAATGTATAAGTCTTTGTACCGAGTAATGAAGAATATCAGTGACATTTTTCACATGATCAAATGGATTTTTTACTGTGTGTTAAGCTGGAGAGAATGAATTTCGATTAAAACTAAACAACTATATATGGTTATATGTTGGAGGCATGGCATGAAGGAAAATTGTTCAACGCCAAATAATGCAGTTGCCTGAGAGAAGATCTGTTATAACCACCACCGAACCTAGATTTTTTCCGGGTCTGCCTGCTAGAAATTATTGTTTGTGTGTCAATAATTGAACTAATGCATTCAAATGGCTTTATAGCCGAAGAATCATCGATTCGGCTTGAGGTCAAAGAGTCCCTTGACGGTCCCGCACGTCAGTTAACACTAGGTGTATTCGATTTCTCTTATGTTGTGGGTGAGGCCAAAATAATCCGAGATTAATATGACAATAGCGCGAGTTTGCGGGGCGTTAGGCAATTTTATTGGCCCGACATCAAGCTGTATCAGCCCGCCAATTTGTATTATCGGCCCGAGGACGCAAGGCCGAGGGCGGATAATGAAAATGAAGGGCTGCTACCGCTTGATGAAGGGCCAATAAATGCCTAACGCCATGCAAAACTCGCGCTATTACTATTATTAGAGTTGAATTTAAATTGAAGGCGTTGACTTGTCTCTGCTTCTTTGGTTTAATTTCCGCATGCAACGACCAAAGTAAAGCATTTTGGGACTGACTCTCCGCAAGTCGCAACCCCTTCCACATATAGTTGACCAGTCGCCTTTTTATACCATATATATGTTGCCAAGAAACATAGCACGTGCAACTAGGCATGGAAGCGGGCCATTTAAAGCTATAACTACAATTCTTTTGTGCGTGACGTCATGTTTCATTGTTCTATGCAGCGTCGCTATGGCAACAATTGTCAATTGCATGGGCAGCAGGGCGGTTTTATACTATATATATGTTGCCAAGAAACATAGCACGTGCAACTAGGCATGGAAGCGGGCCATTTAAAGCTATAACTACAATTCTTTTGTGCGTGACATCATGTTTCATTGTTCTATGCAGCGTCGCTATGGCAACAATTGTCAATTGCATGGGCAGCAGGGCGGTTTGGGTAAGAATACAGCATTTTAGAGGCCTTCAGATGTAATGCTATTGTACTAGTCAAGGTCGAGAGCGGGTGGGGGGTAAAAAAAAATTCGTCGACAGATTTTTTAAATTTTTTCTCTAGATAAGTATCATGTATGGATCTACCTGAAAATGTAATAAAAAATATATGTCACTTTGCTAAAAAAAAAGTTTGGGGCATTTTTGTCAAATTGGCTTTAACATGGCGGTCAATGGGGAAATCCTATAAATGTGTTTATTTCTCAATATTTTGAAATCCCCTGTAAAAACTGGTCGACAGACTTCCCCAAAAAACTGCCTGCTGAAGCCTAGCGTCATGGTGACTACAAAAATAACAAAAAAACGATATGTTACTGAACTAACTTTTGTTCTATAAGCTCTTTTGTAACCAAAATAGGCTAGAAAATAGGCCAAAAAAGACGAATTGTCACAATTGTGCCTTTTGGCGCATGTATGCAATCACTAAATATCTTGGTATTTGCTTGTAATACATCAAATACCTGCAAATTTGATGGAGGAAATATTGTTTGATGTGACATAGATTGATATTGATTGCCATTTAATCCTAAAAATAAAAAAAATAAAAATTTGAATCTAGTTCTGAAAAAATCCGCCAGGCGCCACCCGCTCTCACCCTTAACATGCTCACCAACTCGTAATAATTAATCAACTGAATAATGTGAGTGATTGGTGTGACGGGGTCATGCGACAGGCCTGGGGGATTCTTTACTGATATGCCAGGACCAGCTTCAACCACGATTCGCCCAACTTCGTATAATTAATACGGCCTAGGCAGAAATCCGACCTTACCCATCAATGCTCATGTGTGATATGTGGAATAAGATTTTTCGCGTATTCGCTGTTGTACAAAGATATTTCATGCGCAGGAATTCTGGTCATTAACATTGCCGCAAATATAATATTGAATATTAAATTATTGAAACTGCTCCTACATCAATATTCAAACCAGCGGCGGATCGGGGTGGGGGGGGGGGGGGGGGGTAGGGGGTTGCACCCGACATTGGGAACTTAGCATAGACTAAAGTCGGTAAAATACATCGGAAAGTGACGTTTTGTAGATGCAATCGAGAGGCGGATCTAACGGGGGGGGGGGGCTGTTTAAGGGGCTGTTAAGAACAACTAAAGTGCCGCCCGGTTGTAAAATGTCCCCCCACCTCCGGATCGCAATGTTTTTTTAGAGAGCCCCTCCCCTTTCCAAATGTCTAGATCTGCTCCTGCAAACTACATTATTATGTTACAAACACTTTTGGCGAATTATCTTAGACACATTATCTGACTATATGAATGTAAAAATTTAAAAACGCCAAAAACGCCGACGTAAAATGTTGGTGACGTAGAAAAGCTACATCCTCTTGTACATGTTTGGCGAGAAAGGGGGCTTGACAAAATGCCCTGTTGTTGTATTGCTTACATTAAGTGTGTGTTCACACGCTAATGACCTAACTATTGATTATCAAGAACTAATATCACAGTGAAAACATTGGTGCATGAGTAACTGTAGAAGAACTAACGTATTTGCGTATCTGTTGACCATGAACTGTGGTTTCCAGTTGAGAATTGGTGGGTTAAGCCGAATACCCTCCATTTACACTTTGCACTGTAGGCTACTGCTGTACTGTAGGCGTTGTCCTGTACCTGCATTTCCCGTTAAAAGTATGTATGATTGACATGCATCGTTTTTGATTGTATCCTTGATTCTATCATGTCAAGCACACATAAAAGCATGGTATTTTTTATTCATGTGTGATATCTCGGCCCAGGCCCGGTGGATGAAAGACACCAAGCGCCTCGGGCCAAATGGGAAGTTCCCTTTGGCATAACGCGTAAGGTGTTCGCTCGGGATGCGGAAGGTCGCCGGTTCGAAACCCGCCTCTGCGGGTAGAACTTTCGGCGTCCATTCGGTATTTCTGGGACCAGAAATACTACACATGGTTGACGGTCTGATGTATAATAATATTTCTTCGCCCACGGGCAGCTAGCGCTCCAGTGATTAGTGGTTAGCGCAATGAATTTTTGGATCGACATAGACGAGGTTGCTTCTCCAGCGCGGTATTTGTTCATGTATCAATCTCGAAATAGTACTCTATATATGCGCCGGTTTCACCTAAATAATCTCTGTGCGAAATATATAAAAAAAATGCGTTTACCTAGCAAACCCATGTAGAACTTGTGGTATGCTGAGACGCAACATATAAACCTTAGCTGCAGTAGATTAAGCCGAGTTTAAGCAACAATAGCTAAACCGTATTCGGATCAGCGGATAGACGACGAAAAACATTGTTTGCGCACTTGCGTGTTGCAAACGGCAAATGCCAGGTGCGCTTATAACCAGACAGTCAGTATCCGCGGTACCAGCAACCCTGCCAGACGAAAACCAGGTGTTAGTTTTTACGCCCAGCTATCAGGTTGCTCTGAGGTCCGATTGCCTGGCCTGGCGCAGACAAAGCCAATCATGGTCTGGTTTGCTGGCGGGAGCGCCAGGCGACGAGTTCCTTCTTGACACATACATACAGTCAGGTATGCTTCCTCTTTCTCCGTCTGTTTGTGTAAACCATCGCAACCAGGGCTGCATGGGACCGATTTTTTTGGAAACAGGCTATGGAGAATGGATGGATGGGAACGTGGAGGGAGGGGGTGGAGGGGTTGGGGTGGTAGAGAATAGTGGTGGCGGTGAATGGTGGGGATATTGGTAACGGGGGTGGTGGTTAGGCAGGGCGCTGGTGCTTGAAGAGTGCTAGTGAGTAGGAGTATAGTCATCACTGGAACCTTATCAACCCGATATGGAACCAGCACTGTCCCCTTATCAGCAAGAGGGGTTGGGGTGGAGGTAATTATATCCGATGATTGTGAGTTATTATCATCGGATATAATTAGGATGTCAGCCGAAAATTATTCTCTATGCTTTTATGGTCCCAGCGCGATAAATACTCGTGGCAGATCAGAAACGAACAAGCTGCGTATCTTACGCCGTCTGTGAATTCGTAATAATCCTTCGACCAATGTGTCGGTTGTCATTGATCTATCTAAAGATCTATCTATTGATCTATCTATTGATCTATCTAAAGATCTATATAAAGATCAATCTCGCCACGAAGGCATGTTAACACGTTGGTATCATATTACTCTGCATCACATTGAATTGCTGCACCACTGGGCACTTTCTGTGTATGCATGTTTTGAAGAGAACCAGAAAAGAAAAGAAAAGATACTAAAATGGAGATATAGCACTTGTGATCGTATTTATAGCTTGTATACGTTTTTTTGTAGCATAACATTATTTCCATTTGCCATTCCATTCCATATTTTTAAGCATAACGTTATCCAAAAGTTGTTTTGCGTACGACGTTTGTTTCCTCTCATTTTTTTTTGCACGAGCTTATAATCTCTGCTTTCGCTCAGTTTGCGATGTAAACGATGTAGTGTACATGTTGTATATGAAATAAACCGAATTACATACTCCACATTGCAGCTTCACTTTACAGCCCATATTACGGCTTCACTGTAAGAACTGTTCTAATGTGTCATATGTTTGCAGCTGAGATACAGTCTTGATGGGAGACTCTCCCAAAGCATCCGATGACGTGGCAATGTCACGTGACGGAGCGACCAGCGGCCAGAATGGAGTTCCTGGATGTACCAGCGGCGCGGCTCAGGGCGGCGAGGCCGGAGGGGGAGGGGGATGCGGCGGAGTAGGGAAATCTACCCCTGGTCCGGACGACCAGGGGGTACCCCGTCTGTACCACGAGGGGTACGGCCTGGAGGTGCAAGGCTATGACCATCGCATCACTGGGCAGGGTGAAGCCAAGGTGTTCTTGCCTCGTGACACCAGATACCGCATCCGACTCAGCAACGGCAACGACCACATGAGTATGGTAACCATAGATCTGGATGGCTACACCATAGGTCAGTATACTTGGTGGTTTATCCTTACAAACAGACACTTTTCCGTGCTTCAATTACCAATTAGCCAGAACAAAAATCACCGTTGATAAAGATCAAAGATGAAAGTTCGCGTTTGAAATACTATCTGTGCAATGCGTCCCACATTGCTTGACACGAAGGTACCTTGATGAGGATGCTGCAATTGGTATTCGAATTTCGGTAAACCCAGCAAGAGCAGATCAATCAGAATCTAATCGTCATCAGGATGGCTGGACGTTTGCGATCGCCTTCAAATTAACCAAAATGGCCATCGTCAGGTTATTTCGTAGATAGACGATGTGGGTCAAAGGCCCGGGTGGGGGGGGGGGGGGGAGCACTGTTATACAAGTCTGGAGCGTTCTGCGGGTGCCTTGATGCCCGATCGAGCGGATCAAACTTGCGACCGGGGGGGGGGGGCGGGGAGGGGTTCTAAAAATGTGCGTTCATATAACGGATTGCCGCTGAAAAATACCCCTTCCGAGCGGATTTTGGCGGTAAAAAGCCCCGATCGAGCGGATTATGGCGGTGAAAAGGCGGAGCGGGGGCTTTATCGCGGACCCCCCCCCCCGCCAATATCAGCTATGTATTAATTACCTTCCCCGGGGTCAAAGGCCAATGTCACAAGATTTCCCTTAACCATTTAAAGATCAACCACTAAAACATCGGCAAAATCGCTACTTTTGTCACAGTTTAATCACAATGACAAATGTGTGACGTATTTGGCCCATAGGTGGCTTGTACGCCGCGTTAAAAATTTGGAAATCGCGCTTATAGTTGCGTCTTTTTCATGTAATGAAAAATCACCTGAAAAAATGTGTTGTGAACGTTCTTGTCTTTGTCAGGTCTTGGCTTTGGGTCGTTCTTCCATGTAAGGGCGAACCATTGTTTCAGCATAGCTCACGTATTACTCACGCTTAACGTTTACCACAATAATACATTTCGTGGGTTCTTACATGGAAGATGGACCTGGCTTTGGCACTCGTCCTTACTTTCTGTTCCGCCATTTTTCTTTATCATGGATCCTTGCTATGACATGGCATATCTCATCACCATTTTGAAACTCTATGCGGCACGTATTATGAAAAACAAAATGACTTGCTGTTTACAACGTCTATAATAGTCAAGTATCAAGATTGTTGCTTGGCCTATGGGTCATATCATTTGCAAACCCTTGTATCATAGGTACCTTCATGCTCCACCCGTTCACGAAATGCGACCTCGAACGGCCGACGGACCGGCCACTGGGCTTCACCTTCCTGCAGCCCCCGCCCGAGCCCCAGGAAGGCCAGGTGGTGAAGAGGCCATCCAAGAAGGCGTTCAAGAAGCAGCAGGAGAAGGAAAAAACAACCATCAACGCTACCTTCAAGCCGGAGAATGGCGGCAAGATAATACAGGTAGACTATTACTTATTATTTATATGCAAACCGGTACTGATGATGTATATTACGGATTACTTATGTATTGACTATGGTACTTACTTATAGGTAATCTACTACTGGCTATTTATAGGTAGACTATGATACTTAGTTTATGTAAGTAGACTATGATACTTATTTTATATAGGTAGACTATGATACTTATTTTATATAGGTAGATTATGATACTAAATATCTAGGTAGGCTGTTACTTATTGTTGGATAGAATAGTACTTATTATGTATAGGTAGATTATTACTCATTATTTACGTACACTACTACTTAGTACGTATAGGTACGCTGCTACGTATTATTGATAGGTAGACTATTACGTATTATATATAGGTCGACTTTTACGTATTTTACATAGGTATGTTACTCCTTATCATTTATAGGTTGACTGTTACTGATTATGTATAAGAAGTCTAGTATATATACTATGTATAAGAAGGCTAGTATATATACTATGTATAAGAAGGCTAGTATATATTAGGTATAAGTATTATATTACTGACTATTTATAGGTCGACCACTATTGTTTTATAATTTACGCAGACTAGTACTTATTGTGTATAACAGACTACTATTTATTATTTATAGGTAGGCGATTACTTATTATTTATAGATAGACTACTACATATTATTTATATGTAGACCACTACTTAATTATTATTAATGATTAGACAATTACTTATTATTTACAAAAGTAGAACAGTAGGCTTTGTCTGCCAACCACATGGATATAACTATGTTTAGAACTATATTGTTCCATGGTAAAAATGTCCACTTCGTCTCTCTATTATTTAGATTGATGTAACGGCTACAAGCATGAACAAGACCCAGCGAATGGAGATGTTGAGCGACATCACCGTAGCGGAACTGTTTGAAGAGATCAAACGCGACTTTGGCGAGTGGACGGCAGAACCGAGCTGTGCATTAATACACTGGACCACCGCGGAGTACGACAGTCCCACCGAAGATGTGCTGCGGTCTGATTTACCAGTCCTCTTAAGGTACAATAATGTCCTCGGTGTAAATCAGAGGGCAGCCTTTTGAGCAATGTATACACTGAGATGAAAAGTGTTTCATGGGTGTCGATTTTCATTGGTTGGGGGCAAGGGGGTGGGGGGGGGGGGTTGTTTTCCCAGATCACGAAAAATAGGGGAACATGGCCCACCACAATATCGCGCAATTGCGGTGCTGCCACCTGTATTGAAGCGTTTTACATTTGTTTCTCTGTGTTACGTGATACCTTAACAAATATACAAGGGCGCTGAAGCAGACAGCTGACATTCGTTACCAAAGTAAAAGTTGCTGGGCTGTTGCCATCTATGGTAAACACAGGAAGAAAGTAGAACTCATTGGATACTAGCTTGGGGGAATTTTTTAGGAATTAACACGATCAAAGATAGGACTAAGTCGAGCCCCAACCGTAAATCATATGCGGAATATACTGTGCCATATTTTGCATACAGCGGTCAAATGTTAAGATTACTAACAGGGGCAGTTAGACAAGATTACTAACTGGGAGAGTTGTGCGCCCCAGGGAGCCGGAAGCGTTGATTGAGGCAGAGCCAGGCGGCGCTCGACATATTGTCTCCATTCGATACATCCCCACTCCCAAAAGCTACTAGACTTCCAGTTAGAAAGACAAAGCCAAGTAACAGGCAATGTCCCGCTACGGTCCTCACCAACAGAAAAAATGTGGCAAGGCCCGGGTGATTTCGAGAAGTCAGAAACCTAGGGAGACAGCTATGGGTCATTCCTTCCAGCAGCTCGTCAGGATAAGACGCGGATGGGGGAACGAGGGGGGGGGGGGGCACTAGTAAACAAATCTGGTGGGGGTTCCGCGTGTGCCTTGATGCCTGAGAGAGTGGATATTTGTGATGAAAAATATACCCCTATAGAGCGAATATTGTAAAACTTGCGATCGGGGGAGGGGGGGGGGGGGGCGGGGTGGTTGAAAATGTGCGTTCATAGAGCGGATTTCGGCAGTGAAAAAGGGGGGGCTCTACTAAATTAAATGTATTAAATACCCCCCCCCCCCGCAGGGGCGGATCCAGAAAAGATTGATTTTTATATGGTAAATGGTATAAATTATTTAAATTTCGGGGAGCCAGTTTCAGGATTGGATCCAGATATGCTGGATAGGGGGGGGGGGGCGGTTTTGATTTTTATATGGTAAATGGTATAAATTATATAAATTTCGGCCCAAAAAGGGGGGCCGGCCCCCTTGGATCCGCCCCTGCCCCGGGTCTGCTAAACAGTAGGACTTCGCATGAAAGAGTTCTACGCCTCAGATGGCCTAAATTTTGCACTGAAAAATGGCAAAGAGGGGGGGAAGTGGGTGTCCCCCTGCCCGATCCGCCTCTGCTGACGTAACCGTTATTTGCAATTTCTGTGTGATCCTTCTGGGTCAAACTGTTCCAGAGAATTAGGAGTTTGCCTTCTTGGGCTGTTCAGTTCACTCATTAACATGCTGAAATAATGTGCTGACCATTTTGCCCCTTTAGGGGGAAAAATGACCCACTGTGACATAAAACATGTTTTTTGTGCCAGAAAACATTTTGTTCGTGTCACTCGCATGTATCCAAGAAATGTTATTCACAATACTACTGTTGTCAGTTTACCAAAATTTGGCTTTTTTTATAGCACTGCTTGTCCCGCCAAAAATACAAATAAAGTTAACGTGGTCATTTTGCCCCATGTTCCCCTACATTCCTTTATTCCCTGGTTACAAGCAGAACTCCCTGCTTGCAATGAAAGGGCGGATACACGATACTAAATTTACGATTTCCCGATTCACGGTTATTTAGTATTGAAATTCCCAATTCACGATTAATAATAATTCTTGATCACGGCGGTCGGCTAATATTCCCATTCCCAGCTCACGAATAATTATTTTCCTCATTCTCAGTTCACGGTGAAATGAAAAGCCCAATTCCGAAAAAAGCAAATACCCCTTGCCCCCCTGCCCCCCCCCTTCATTAGCATTTCAGCCGTGTCCGGGTTTTTGAAAAGAAGAACTGAAAAGAGCAATTATTTCGACAAGTCAGACCGTCGAAGGAAATTTGTCAGACGGAATTGTACTATTGCAAGTAGGAAATATTTTGTGGCCACAAGTGGCATTCTTTGCAGGACTTTTCGGCGGCAGGAGGATGGAATCCGCAAGATGGCGCTAGTGTCGATTAGCCACGTGGACATTTCTCTGGACGATAGCGAGCCTATGAGAATCCCAGTGGACGGGCTGGCGACCTTTCATGACCTTACTGAGGCATTGCAGCCCAAATTGGAGGCTGTAACAGAAAGCGGGAAAGACCAACCAATTCTTCACTTCCTGTCAGAGACCGGCCGCCTGCTTGGTACCAGCAACTGGGTCAAGGTGAGTCGTATTCCTTATTATAGCATGCACTGGAGGTATACAGGGGGGCAACGGAATTTGGAACCGCGACTTTGTGGAGCATGGAGGTCCGTTTTTGTGCAAATGTTAGTCCATTTGATGCTTTGAATCCCTTTTATTTTGTTGAGGGCCCTCCACTTTTTGTTCTAGATCTCCACCTCTTGTAGAAGAATGTTGGAGGGCTTAACACCCCCCCCCCCCCCTCCGCCCCCCCCCTCCCCACCTCCCTAACACACACGTCTTTACTTTCTACCTTACATTTCAGGGCCAGACTTTGGTGTACCAACTGATGCACAAGGACGAGATACTGGCACATCCGGGCTCCATAGTGCTTCAGGTCAGGACGGAAGCGCCCACGCATGCGCGTCAGGTCATCACGCGCATGCTGAACAGCGTGTCCTACGAGCTGGAGGTCGTTCCTGAGACGACCGTGCGCGAGTGTCGCTACCAGTTGGAGAGCCGCGGGGGGCCGTGGGGGGAGGACCCTCGCTGGCTGTTCGGCGGGACCCTCCTCCACAGTGGGAGATCCATCGCCTTCTATGATATCGGCCATAGGAACATCATCGACGTCGTCCCCAGTAAGTGTCAGGATTTTATCTATCAGTATTTAAGTATTGTTACTGTTTCTGTAAGGTATATATAAAAGTTTATTTCGTGCTTCTGGGCTTCGAACCGCAGTAGGCCTGCAACATATGTGCAAGTGATGATATTACCAAGATTGTAGAGCAGCGAATCAGGCTGAATAGCGTGGTATTTAAGGAAAAACGATGAAAGACTGATATTGGGCATAGGTTACCGCTAGCACACTTGCGTATATGGATATTAAATTCAAGAATTAATCAATTTTGGAAAATTTAACGTTAATAGTTTCCGTTTTCCATACATGTAAGACGCTCTTAAGGATCAGCCTACAACGTTCCCCAGTGTGAATCCGTCAAGATTATGACAACCTCGGTCTCGGGGAAGTTATGTTTTGTGCTGATGCTGGTTTCTGTGTGTAATTGCAGAGGTACAGGACCAGTGTGAGATTCGGACGCTGGAGATGCGGGACCCGATATCCGTAGACGGTGACAAACCTGTCAGTGAGTATCCCTTCAAATTAACAACACTACAGATATTTTAAGCCAATTTGTAAATATGTGCATAGTGGTTTGAGATGAAACATTATCATTATCATTTATTTATTTATGTATATTCCTCTGATGTATTACTGGGTCAACGACAAAATATTTTTTAAATCATATACGGTTTACAACTAACAAATCGTGGGGATGCTGAACCTTAAAAACGCTGTGGACAGCTTGAGACAAAAATTACAATAAAATGATTGAAAATACTGACTATATAACAGGGGCGGATCTAGGGGGGGGGGTAGGGGGTTGCACGCCCCCCCCCCCCCTTGAGAACCTCAACATACACTGTTAAGGTCGGGTACTCCGAGCACTCCCCCCCCCTCGGTCGCAAACTTTCGGAGAGCACCCTCCCCCTCTTGGCAAATTCCTAGATCCGCCCCTGATATAAGCTTATTAAGTTGATTGCAATTTTTGCAATGTTTTGTTTGATTAGACACGGCTGAGATGATTCGCAGAGAGGAGTCGCGGAACAGAGCGGCGCAGGAGAAGAAGAAGCGCACACCCATACGCGGAGGGACTACTTTACGCGGAAGGACAAAGCAGCAGTACATTGAGGTGGATCCCATAGAAGTAGACGACCGATTCTTCGAGACGCTTTCTATTTCTATATTTCCAAAGTGAGTCACCACCCAGAAACCATTATTGTTACCGTGGCGTTAATTGTGGTCCATTGTAATGTGTAAACAGTTTGGTCGCAACCTATACGCCGCTACAATGGGCGCCCCTTGGGAAGTAGTGTCCTGGTGTCAAAGGAGTGTCAACTACTTCTTTCCTACTTAACAGTACTTGACTAAGAAATTGGCGATTAAAATGTGCAGGCATTTAAAAATACACTGATTTGGTAGTGAGAAGACTGTATATAATATACCTACGCCTCCCCCAGATTGTAATGTGCAATATGAACAGTGTCGGGAAGTTGAAAACAACATTGGGTTGTTAGAATGTGAAACAACCTTGGAATCGCACGTCCTAGTATGTGGACATAATATGGATATGACGACCGACGTACATCAGCATGCCCATCCTAGGGCCCTGCTGATGTTCATCCTGTGGCCTATCGCAATAGCTCCAGCACATATTCAACTTAAATTCAAACCCAAATGTCGACGATTGTATGATATGTGTTCGGTTGATAACAGAATGACTATTTAAAGGTTTTTTGCTCCCAGGGAACAAGAGGAAGTGCCTGAGGCTGCCGACTCTCCGCCCAAGCCCAAGACGAAGACGTGCGTGGTCAGTTAACGACCCGAGCCTCCTTCTGGCGCTGGTCGCCAGGTGGCGCTTTGGTGCGGTCTGAAGTCGCACATCAGCAGTTTAGTACTAATAATCAAACTTCCGTTTTCGTCCAGTGGTGCTGTGTGGGAGTTGCCTTATTCCCAGCATTCTGAATTCCTAAAATTGGAATTATTTTTATGATCATGAATGCTCATTTGCAATGTTCGCATGTTTCCAATGAATTGGTCCTTAGCTTACAAGATTTGATATCAGCTCCCTCAGTTTGCGGGAAAAGAAGAGGTTTACAAAAGGTCGTTGTCTCAACCAAATAGTGTGGCTTGCACTTGCAGTGTATTGCAGACATTTGGAGTGACAGTAAAAAACAAATGTAGTTAAATGTTATGTTAATAGCAACACGTATGGCCACATTGCATCTCGTTATGTTAATAATTACACACGAAATGATAGTACCGTTACTATTTAAACGATCCTAAGCCAGATTAACCTTGCCCACGTGTAGAACCTGTATTATAGCTGTCTGCCAGTCCTCAATTGCCAGGCGCAGTTAATAATAGTATTTGAAATATACAATAATGTTGAGCGTTCACTTTTACTTTTGTCAAAAGTCGTATTTGTTTTTGTATTAGGCTGAGCGATACTTGTGTCCGGCATTCAGCGATATCTATGTAATCACTACGCCAAGGGACTTAAAGGATATCAAGTAAATTATCTAAAACATGTGGAATGAAATATAAAGCTAATTAAAATATGTATCTTAAGTACCAATCTAAGATACTGCAACGGTTTCTGGGGGTAGCGTTTATTCACTTTGAACCCGTACTTTTTTGGAACTATCATACATTTCGTCGGTTTTAAGACTGTTCCCCATATCTGGTAATGAGTTCATAATTGGCCCTCAATAACAATAATATAATATCTGCAGAAAAATAAAATTTCAATTTAAAGCCATGACGGAAAATATAGGTTTATTTCTTTGATGAATGATTGTGGTCATTGCACATAATGTGTCATATTTTAGTTTCTGGGTTTTGTTGTAGACGACTTCACAGGGTATTGTAAGTACGTGGTGCTCTGTTTCACTATTGTTAAAATGTATATTTCAATAAATAAAGTTGAAGTTGCGTGATATTGACATTGATGCCCCTATGGTGATTCATCGACCTACGAAGCTTGCGGGTGTTGCGTCTACACCAAAGCGGAGGTGTAAAACTCTCAAAATCTACAGAAACGAATTGAATGACAGATTGCGAAATGCATCGTACCATCCTAATGCCTCCCTCACGCTAGGGACATAAACGGACGGTTCTTTGGGTTGCGACAAGCAGCACAATATCCACGATCTATGGGAAAGTGGGGCAACATGGAGACGCTAAGTTTTTTTTATAACCGGAACCAGTAACACAGCAACAAGGTTTACCACACTTTATTGAAACATTCCACATTGTCATCTGACTTTGTAAGCCGACTGGATGTCTTATCTGTTGTCATATAACATAAAGGGGAGCTGGGAAATTAGATTCAAACTGAGAAATATAACTAATCTTGGTTCATATACTCGCATAAATTGTGTCCTACAGGTTTCCCGCTTCTAGTTGCGCCTGCCAATCTGACGTCAGCTTCGGGTATGTATCCGCTACACGGAAGGACGCAACAATGGGTATATTACCCCACCACGTTTTGATCCGCGTTCCTAATTATTCCTTCTTCCCACAAGCTTTTACCACGTAGTTTGTGGAGCAATCTCCCTGGGGTAACTCCCTACTCTTTGCGAAGAAGGACATGGGATCGTCATCCTGCGACCACACAGACATGGCCACAGCGGGACTCGAACCATCAATCGACGTGCCGTTAGGTTAAGGAGAATGCCCATGTAACAGTAGATTCTTGAAAAAGAATGTACGAGGAGCAAGCCGAGTACATATCTTTTTAAGAATTAACTGTTACACGGTTATTCTCTGACTTAAAGTACGGTCACTACTTTTCCCGGTAGCGTGAATGTGAGTCCTTTTAAAATGTACATTGCAACTCTCGCTTCTAAAAGCAGTAACATAGCTAAATGAAGCCGGTCCATCTTCCTTCTTAAAACCCACGAAATGTATCATTGTAGCAATGGTACGTTTGGGTCATACGTGAGCCAAGCTGAAACAATGGTTCGTTCTAACATGGAAGAAGCGTCGGACCTTGCAGCCACAAGTTAGTTTAGTGCATCTTCACATTGCAAGAATGAAGTCGTCTTTCGAATCATGGCGCGTATGCTCCTTTACATGGATCCTGTGTCATTATACAGACGAGCATTGTCACTTAAAGATGGAATATGATGCAATCGTGCAACTTGTCGGCTACTAAAAGGATATGATATACAGCGATGTTGCGATCGGGTTTACAACAAGGAACACCACGTGAAGTGCGCTGTTGATGGATAGGATACGCTGTGCAAAAGGATTTTTGTGGGATTCACGACAACTAAAGTGAGTTCTTTTGTGATTACGGAAGGATATGAGGAAATATTGGTATTACACATGATCTCAATTTAACTTTTTTTGAATTGGATTTTGTGATCTACGCTTGTTTTGAAGAGAAATGTGTATCTATTTTTGCTGGAGCATTCCATGGGGCATGAAGCTTCCAGCTCATCATCTATTGTGGTTGTGACATGTTTCAGAGACGCTAACTTATTGCTCATGATTGGCTTGGATTACGATTGTCCATTTCATAACGGCAAGCAATGATCGTCACGCTCGTTAAATCCAGGACCTATCCGCTCAGCCAACTCAACCACTCCACGGCCAACAACACTGTTCAGCCGGGTGGCCATGTCGGCAGCCATGTCTAAGGGGGCGGGGGGGGGGGGGTGTTGTCATGTCTCCACGCGACCCGCGTCCATTCTACCATGACTTTGTCAACTGCCAAGACGGTGAGGCAAAGTCAATGAACCGTAGCAGCGCGGATACAACACAACACGCACAGACCTGAAACCATTAACCACAGATGTATATGTTTACGTTGTATTGGCCCCACGGCCTATAACTGATCATATGTTAAGTCTAAACCCCAGTAAATGAAAGAGGCAAGGAGTGAGACCAAGATACTCGCCACATGCCTTAATACGACGTTACGGAGATCACGAGAGGCATCGATCAGCCTTCAGATTAGCTTTGACATCAAAACCCATACTTGCTATGTTTGAGTTTGGATGCCAAGACTACCTTCAGATATACACGGACCACATCTGAATACAAAGGATGTGACATAAACACGTTCTAGTTGAAAGAGAACGCCAAGGGGGATCTGAACCACAGACTGACTATTTATGAATGAGAATGACATGATTTCACGGACTATTTTGGTTTTGCTGTGGTTGTGACCAATGTTGCCGGCGGGACATATAATCTTGATATCTATAGACTGCTGCCTCGTGTGTCGTGGCGCATTGAGTGGCGCGTTATTGTTTTCAGCACAACTTTTCCCCAAGCAACATTAAGATGTCCAAGTTGAAGCAAGCCTTACGGTATTCTTTCGTGGTCACGAACGGTTTATTTTGGGTAAGTACTTGCAGTATTTTCTCCATACACGTACCAATATCGTCACTACATAAAAGTCTCGTGACAGGGTTGGAGTAGCCCAGAACCCTATAGGCTGTGTAGGCTGAAACACAGCCTAGTAGCATTCCATAGAAAAATTCTGGTCTGGAACAACCCCATTTCAGGGTTGTTTGACTTTAACCAAGTGTAGCTCTGATTCTCCTTTGCTGTGGGAAAAGTTTTATAACAGAAACAAACCTTAATCCTTTTCTTATTACTTCCTGACAAGTAATGACTAATCACATAAGTAACTTTTCTTGAAAGGCAAAAATAGTCCAGTCTGTCACCAGAAATTCATATGAAAACATGCGTTGTCACTGACCCAATGACTAGGTCCCTGAACAATGAACCAATTAGCATGACTTATAATATCATGTGATGACCTTGCACATGTGCAGTGATCAACTTCCTGCAAAAAAATGGTGGCATGTTGTTGTCCATTTTTATGTTTCGAGAGATGGCCTAGCTTTTGGTTTTCATATGTTAAATGGTATAAATGTCGGCCCTAAAAGGGAGGCCGGGGCCGCCCCACCCCATCCTGCTGGATCCACCCCTTTGTGATTCTATTGCACGTCACCCCGGCCTGGCAAATTTACCGTCCAGTCGCTAAATTTAAAGTTAAAGTCACAATTATCAGAAACAATTTGTATTCATACTAATTGGCAAGATTTATATACCCAACTGTTAGATTGGTATTCGGCACAACGCTAGGCGACCCACATTATACTTGTATCACCAGTTGCCAAGCTGTCAGTTGAGCGTTAGCATTCTAATGTGTGATAACAATGTTGATTTGTCACCATTTGGCAGTGAGTGGAATCACATCAATATAATTGTGTCCCCAGTTGGCAATCTCTCACTTGAGTGAGCACAGTAAAGAAATTTCCCCAGTTACCAAGCTGATATTTTCCACACTATTGCTTGACTTTCGTTTCGTACATTTCTGGCCAGACATAGAATGAGTTTATATATACTGTTCAGTTATGGCTAAAAATTGAAGCATAAACTTATGTTCGTTATTGAAACCGGATTGTCAAAAGGAAGGCTGTAAATTAATAATAGCATATTTTTTCTGTTAACATTTCTCAGTTGCAGTATTATTTGTGCATTATTTAATTAACAATACTGACATAATGACCCTATATTCTCACTGTCGTTGCAGGCTGTCTCATTGGCTGCGGTGGGATTTCTAGGTTATTTTATGCTTGCACAGCCCGACTTGCTGGAGTTTCTGTTCGGGTCACTCTACTTCAGCTATACGATGGTGGTCAGCGCTTCACTAGCGTTTCTACTAGGTAATAAATGACACACTTAATTAAAGCGGGTGTCCAACCTAATCTAATCGCGATCTGCATAGAAAGTTTAGATCTTAAAATAATTTTGGCGAGTGTTCGGCCGCGTTCACGCAAAGGAAATGTCGAATCCTTAGTACGTTCTGGTGAAATACGATTTCCTTTTTCGCTATCGTCTAGACTGAAGTGTTGTTATTCTCAGTGTACAATATTACTTGCGTATGTTGATATGTACATGAGCGCATGTCAACTTGATTCAGTTTATCCATGCCTTCATTAAGTTGTGACGTAATTGCAGGACTAGTTGGATACTGCACCGGGATCCGGTTAAACGGAAACTGCCTCAAATCGGTGCGTATGTTCGCATTGAAAAGGTATGGTTGGAGGGTATGTACTAATACTGTACGTAGGCTGACCCTATCGTAAACAAAATACTAAATTTTATTGAATTTTATTCTAAAGTAGATCTATACATATATATATATTGCCGATAAGAACTTGTACCAACGGACGATAAGGGGGAGAAAAATAGAATGATACCAACACGCAATGTTATCCATGACATGATTTGTGATATTTGCATATTGTGCTTTTTTTCAGTATGTTGGACTGGTAGTCATTCTGGCAATAACGGAAATGATCCTCATCTGGCTAATAGCACTTCGATATCAAGGTGTACGTCTATTGTTTTTTACTTAATGGCAATTGTATTTAATGACTCGTTGAGGTCAATGAAGGTGCATCGCCCAATAATCACGCTTAATATTTAGGGATAATTGGTTTGGGTCTGGATTAATGGACGAAAACAATGTGAAACCTAGGATGAATTTGATATTTCATGTCAAAAGATAGATCCGGCAATGGGTGAAAATCAGAAAGGTGATATCGTGACTTGTTCCATTCTTAATGTAAGAGGTTTACGGAAAAGAGTAAAACGTGAAAAGGTCTTCATGTTCTTTAAAAATAAGGGTGTTGATATCGCGTTTCTGCAGGAAACATTCGTCACGGATAGTTTCGTTGGTAAATTTAATAGAGAGTGGGAAGGAAAGGCATTTCATTCAGTAAGTGATTCTTCTCACAGTAGAGGCACAGCCATTCTCGTCCGCACTAAGCTAGATTTTGAGTTGATTAGTGCACATATTAGTAATAAAGGTAAATCACTCTTAGTAAACTGTGTGATAAAGGGAACAGAATATTGTTTGGTAAATGTGTATGCACCAAATGACGGCAAAGCTAGAGTTGACTTCTTCAAGCACGTACGTAATTGGATTCTCCAGAACTCATGCCTCTCAAACTGTGGTTGGTGGGGATTTTAACACCGTGGATGCCAGTATTGACAGAAAATCTGGTCATCTTGACCATAGCTCATCTGAATTTACTGTCTTTAAGAAAGTGCTAAATCTGGGGGATACTTACCGTTGTTTGAATCCTTTTAAAAGGGAATACACGTATATAGACCCTTCTCCTAGAGGTAATTCCAGTCGAAATGATTATATACTTGTATCCGCAGATCTAATGGAAAAAGCTAGGGCGGCAGATATTATTCACGCGCCCACACCAGACCATAAGTCGATGCTTTTCAAGATTCGCATCTCGTCTAGCACCCGTGGGAGAGGATACTGGAAACTCAACAATTCTCTATTAACAAATGAATCTTATACAACTGGGATTATTGATATTTTAAATGAAACGATAGAAGAGTATCAGGATTATTGCTGTAAAAGAGATCTATGGGACTTGTGCAAAATTAAATTTGATGAGTTTTCCATACATTATGGTATAATCCAAAGTAGAGTACGTAAAAATGCTGTGGAAAAGGTCGAGGCAGAGTTGAAGGTTGTCGAGAGAGACTTAGTCCTTCATAGCTCTACTGACTTGATAGTCAAAAGGACCACACTAAAAGCAGAATACGATATGTTGATGTGTGATACCGCAAAAGGAGCTCAGATACGGGCTAGGGCAGAATGGATAGAGCAAGGGGAAAAAATACGTCTTATTTTCTTAATTTAGAAAAGTCTCGTCAATCTTATAATAGTATAGACATGTTAGAATCATCGGACGGAACCCGTATCACAAACAAAGATTGTATCCTGAAAGAATTACATCAATACTATGATAGCCTCTACAAAGCAGGTCTCCCGACACTAACCATGTAAACAGTTATATTGACGCCGTAAAGGTTACACATGTATTGTCAAAGGAAGATCGCGATCTCTGTGAAGGATATGTGTCAGTGCAGGAATGTTCAAATGCACTAATGGCAATGAAACTAAACAAGTCTCCGGGAAACGACGGGCTCACCGTCAAGCATTATGGCCATACATAAAAGATTTGTTAGTTGAATCATACAAGGAATGCTATGAGGGGGAAATGTTGTCGGTTTCACAACGCACGTCGCTTTTAACGCTCATTCATAAAGGCAACTCTCGTGGATTACTTAAAAACTACAGACCAATCACGCTATCTAATGTTGATTATAAGATCCTGGCACAAGCGCTGGCCCGGCGTCTTAAATCAGTCACATCTAGTATTATAAGCCCAGATCAAACTGGTTATATACCAAAACGGTTTATAGGTTGCAATGTCCGTATGATGCAAGACGTTATAGATTATGCAAATCGTAAACATGTCAGTGGTATTCTTCTATTTTTGGAGTTCGAGAAAGCTTTTGACAGTTTAGAATGGGATTTTCTACACCAGTCGCTGACAAAATTTGAGTTCGGAAAATCATTCATCCAATGGGTCCGACTGTTGTATTAAGATTCATCTGCGCGGGTCAAAAACAACGGTCACTTTTCAAATCCTGTTAACTTGTCTCGCGGTATAAAGCAGGGCTGTCCACTCTCGGCGATGCTGTTCGTCATAGCTATTGAATTGCTGGCCATTAATTTAAAAAACAATCAGGGTATAAAGGGTTTCAAGGTTCGAATCAGACAGCAAGAGCACGAGCTAAAGGTATCCCAATATGCTGACGACTTGACACTACTCCTACAAAACGCCGAACAAATTACAGGGGTGCTCGATGAATTAAATGAATTTGAAAAAGTAGCAGGACTAAAACTAAACCTAGCAAAAACCATGTGTATGAATGTCGGTCACAGCGGGAATAAAAAAGAGGTAACCCCCCACGGTATAGCAATATTGGAAGAGCCTGTGAAGTGTCCCGGCGTGTATATCGGAAATGATAGTGAAGAGTGTAATAATTTAAACTGGACTAACAAACTACTATCCATAGAGAAAGTTTTAAGTACCTGGAAAAAAAGGAAGTTAACACTCTTTGGCAAGCTAACTGTAATAAAAGCCTTAATTATACCAAAGATATCGTTTATTGCAACCTGCGTTATAGTGCCACCCGACGTAGTTAAGAAACTTAACAAGCTACTGTATAATTTTATCTGGAATAGAACGGAACGTATTAAACGTAATGTATTGATGTCACCAAAAGTGTATGGCGGAGTGGCAATGATAGACTTAGACTCGTATATTGACTCCCTGAAAGCCAAGTGGCTGATACGACTACTTGCAGATGAAAATAATGCAAATTGGGCTGTCCTAGGTAAAGGATATTGCGAGCAGTTTCAAACACCAATCATTGACATGTGCTTCAGTGAAAAAAGTTCCTTGCCTGAGTTATCCAAATTGCCCACCTTCTATTCAAATATCATAAGTGCGTACGCGAAAGCCAACGTTCGACCGAAGCCACAAGATATCGAGAGTTTACTTAGTGAGTCTTTATGGGGAAACCAAAACGTAAGCCTAATGTTAGGTAACAGGAATGTAAAAACATGCCTACTCTTTAATTCGTTTATTAAGGTTGGTATCACTAAAGTACACCATTTGAAATTCACAAATGGAAGTGTCGATGAAACCTACCTGTACAATATGATAAATGACCAGAGAGATATACTGCGTCAAATCAAGTTACTAAAGAAAGCTCTATATCCATATAGAGATATAATGTTAAAACTACGCGATGTCATGACTATTTTCCCTTGTGTAACTACAGGCTCTATTACATGTTTAAACAATAATATCAAATCTAAAGACATATATAAAGCATTAGTAAGCTGTAAGTACGAGGTTAAAAAACCTCTGAAGGCGTTAGGCAATTGGTGTCTGCTACCTGCTGAGGAAGACACATTGGCAGCTTTTAGTCGAAAAGTGATTGACATCACGGACTCTAAATTGTCAGAATTTAACTATAAGATTTTGCACAATATTTTAACTTGTAACTACAATCTGAAATAAATTAAACTTAGAGAAAATGACTATTGTCCTTACTGTCGCGATTCTCATACCATACCTTACATGTTATTCTGGTGTGATTATATCAATAACATTTGGAAAGCTGTTTCATTCGTAATGTGTAGAACTGTTACACCAGCCTACATCGTAACTGGTTGCAACAGCTATATAGATAACTTTGGAATAACCGTATGCAGCTATATAATATACAAAAATCTACTTGATACTTAACCAAAGAGAAACTAGATGTATTCACTCCGATATCAATAAATTATTTCTGGCTGAATTAAAACAGAAAAATTACATATACAGGGTAACCAGGGTAACAAAAATTAAAAATATATGTAACTGGCTTGAGAAACTAAACATTGCATTGACGTAAACAATGTCTTTTCTTTCTCCATCATGTTTTATTGTTGTTGTGAATAGGTCAATTGGACTTGATGTTTGAAAAAAAAAAAAAAAAAAAAAAAAAATTGGTTTGGGTCACCATTTGTATTTAGGCATTCCTTGGGCATATTCATAACATTTTTATTTACATCGTATGCATATTTATTATATACAGTAATAGAAACATATATTACAGAGCTTTTCATCTCGACAGGTTATCGGCAACCAGAGACAAGTATGGAACATAGCCGATCAAACAGAGCGCAATAGGATACAGTTAGAGGTCAGTGAGGACGTAATGGGGAATTGAACCTACGACCCTACTCGTAAAAGGCCTGATCCGATCGAAAAGTGACTTTATAAATTACTAAAAAAATGTTTTATGTCAACAGAAGATATTGCTTCGTCTGCGAAAAGCCATGTTTATCGGCTGAGAGCTCAGTTTCTCATGCAAAAGCTGATGTTTTTCGTTTTAGCGGTTTTGGTACACAATTTATATTCGATAATCCCGCTTTTGCGATTGATGAACTCTGCCCTCCATGCATTGGCGATTTAAAGGGCGTGGCCAGTAGAAGGCAGAATTGTATCGGCGGTAACCTGACGTCATTAATGAATGAACATCTAACACATCGCGTGTGATATACACATTTCAATCTTCATTTTCCACCCTCGTGTTTTGTAACGGGTATTTGTATCTAACAGCTGTCATGCTGTGGCTACGATGGACCGCAAAATTACCTCAACGCGGACAACGGAACTCTGGACATATCATGTTACGGTATCACAGACGTCGGGGGAGCCTTGGAATACACACCTTTCCAGGTTGGTTGGTTGGTCATGTCATGTCCCCGGGGGTAACCCTGTACTCCTTCCGAAGAAATGCATATGATATGTTTATCCTGCGACCACATAGACATGCCAGAGCAGGGCCACCGATCCACGTGCCGCTAGGCTCTCCACTTTTCCAGGTAAGTAAGGACTGATACAGGTCTCAGACAGGCATCAGAGTCGTTCCTTTCCTGGTGAGTAAGGACTGATACAGGTCTAGGACAGTCACCAGAGTCGTTCAGAACAGAGAGGGAAGGATGGATCGTGGTTTTAGGCCATCATATTACACACATTTGTGAAATTGGGCAATACAACCCACGAAAACATAAGCCGAAATACTAAAGTCGTAGTACCTCGATATGCACAATGGTAGAACATAAACAGTGCAGTATGACGTTTAAGAAGACCACAAAGAAACAGGCATATGATATACAGTTATAACTCGCCGTTAAGCATTCAGCTAGTGCATAATCAGTTTACAGAGTCGGTTAACTTAAAGCAATATACTTACATGCGCCATCTAAGATTTTTTACATTTTAGAATCAAGACTAACAGTATCTAAAAATTATGATGCATATATGTTTTATATCTCTGAGAGTCTGTAAAACAACAATTTCAACATAAAACTGCGCGGTTTATTTATATCGCGCGCGGACGTGATAGCGAGCCGCGGTCGATATCACACACAGAATACCGAACAGCGAACAGGCGCGCAGGGATATAAAGCCGTCCACCAACTTCTGCTCCGGTGACCAAATTGCTTCTCTCCGGATAGCCCACAGGCTTTCAGGATTTAAATTCAAGACAAAATATACTTATTTGACATGGAGAAGAGGTTGATAATACAAGACATAGAGAATATATTGCTTTAAACATGTTCTGTGATAAAAACTTCACATATTGCGTCGCGTCCAATTAACCTTGTGGAAGGATGCCATGACAGCAATGGTAAGAGGTTCTATGGTGTTGACAGAAATTATCAAATGCGCTAAGGTGATGACAGCTATGATCAAAGACAATGTGGTGATGGCAGCAATGATCAAAGGCACTGTGGTGATGACAGCAATGATAATGGGTTCTATGGTGATAACAGCAATGATCAAAGGCACTGTGGTGATGACAGCAATGATAATAGGTTCTATGGTGATATAACAGCAATTATCAAATGCGCTAAGGTGATGACAGCTATGATCAAAGGCAATGTGGTAATGACAGCAATGATCACAGGTTCTAAGGTGATGACAGCAATGATCAAAGACAATGTGGTGATGACAGCAATGATAATGGGTTCTATGGTGATAACAGCAATGATCAAAGGCAATGTGGTGATGACAGCAATGATCACAGGTTCTATGGTGATGACAGCAATGATCACAGGTTCTATGGTGATGACAGCAATGATCAAAGACAATGTGGTGATGACAGCAATGATAATGGGTTCTATGGTGATAACAGCAATGATCAAAGGCACTGTGGTGATGACAGCAATGATAATAGGTTCTATGGTGATGACAGCAATGATCAAAGACAATGTGGTGATGACAGCAATGATAATGGGTTCTATGGTGATAACAGCAATGATCAAAGGCACTGTGGTGCTGACAGCAATGATAATAGGTTCTATGGTGATATAACAGCAATTATCAAATGCGCTAAGGTGATGACAGCTATGATCAAAGGCAATGTGGTGATGACAGCAATGATCACAGGTTCTATGGTGATGACAGCAATGATCAAAGACAATGTGGTGATGACAGCAACGATAATGGGTTCTATGGTGATAACAGCAATGATCAAAGGCACTGTGGTGATGACAGCAATGATAATAGGTTCTATGGTGATATAACAGCAATTATCAAATGCGCTAAGGTGATGACAGCTATGATCAAAGGCAATGTGGTGATGACAGCAATGATCACAGGTTCTATGGTGATGACAGCAATGATCACAGGTCCTATGGTGATGACAGCAATGATCAAAGACAATGTGGTGATGACAGCAATGATAATGGGTTCTATGGTGATAACAGCAATGATCAAAGGCACTGTGGTGATGACAGCAATGATAATAGGTTCTATGGTGATATAACAGCAATTATCAAATGCGCTAAGGTGATGACAGCAATGATCAAAGACAATGTGGTGATGACAGCAATGATCACAGGTTCTATGGTGATGACAGCAATGATCACAGGTTCTATGGTGATGACAGCAATGATCACAGGTTCTATGGTGATGACAGCAATGATCAAAGACAATGTGGTGATGACAGCAATGATAATGGGTTCTATGGTGATAACAGCAATGATCAAAGGCACTGTGGTGATGACAGCAATGATAATAGGTTCTATGGTGATATAACAGCAATTATCAAATGCGCTAAGGTGATGACAGCTATGATCAAAGGCAATGTGGTGATGACAGCAATGATCACAGGTTCTATGGTGATGACAGCAATGATCACAGGTTCTATGGTGATGACAGCAATGATCAAAGATTCAGTAATGATGACAGCAATGGCTACTCAATGAATCACGATCATTTCAGTCTGCACACCGTGCGTCTGGAACCATCAGCACTGATGCCATACAACCATTTAGTAAGCTTTTTAACGTAAGCATACTTGTATCTTTGTCTTTTGCAGACAGGGTGCGGGCCTCAGATAACCTCTGCCTTTACGACCGTGCTGCTGGTGCTGCTGGGCCTGTGTGGAACATTGCTTGTTCTACAGGTAGTGTACTTATCCTGCTATATAAATATGAACTAACCTACGTAAGTTACAATATCATATCGCTCCAGACAACCAACCCTCAGTATGGTAAGCAAAGCCACGCCTTGACAGGTCGGTAGACTGGTCATTAAATGCACTGCGCAACGGTAGATATATAATTATTGATTTGTCAACGGCTTGGGTTTTATATTACTCTGGGAGTATTTTACTTAAATTAAATCGTGTAATGGCTCCTCTTCAGGCAAGATATGCAGTGAAAGTGTTGTCCATATATATCAGGCTATATGGTTAAGGTTATTCCAATTGTTCATGTTGTTGAATAATTGCAGTTACTTGGGATAGCGACCGCCAGTAGTATACTGCTGCGACTACAGAAGAGACCAAAGGGTCATGGCACGACAGTCGAGAGTGACCAACCCGAAAAAGCCAAACCCAAGTACCAAATCATCAAAGGACCATGGAGTGCAGATTAAGTGCATCTAATCATGGTCATGTAGTCAATTAGTTTTCGTTTCTTATTGATTGTGTTGCCTAATTTTTTTCTAATGGTCACGGGATGATATTAAGCTCTATCCGCCGGCGATTTAACAGAAACAGCCACGTTTTCGTGAATAGACAATGACTGGAACTAAACAATAAATTCCATATTTACACGCTTACCTTTCCTGTGTTATATTGAACAAATGATAAGCGAAATGTTAAATTATCGAATTTAAGGAAGGAATTTACTGACTTTCGATTTGTAGACCCGGAAGTAGTTTTTATCGTTCACCGCCTTTTCTTTCTTAATTCGATGAACCAGGACGTATAATCGTGGTCGAAGGACACTCGAAGGGGTGTACGTCTTAGTTTGGGATTTCATCTCTTTGCCCTTTTGGCCGCTTTTATTGGCTGGTCTGGTCGGTAATAGAGCAGGCAGAACCGTACTCTATTTCGTTTGATGAAGTGGGCTTCAAGCGTCATTCTTCTACCGCCTGTGTACGTATTTTATATTTTGTTGACTCGCTGTACAGTTTTTCCAACGCATCTCACAGGGAAA
The DNA here is from genome assembly GCA_964019135.1 of Arenicola marina. Classification (NCBI taxonomy): domain Eukaryota; kingdom Metazoa; phylum Annelida; class Polychaeta; family Arenicolidae; genus Arenicola; species Arenicola marina. Next base: position 29,640,010 of record OZ025249.1, on the reverse strand, counting down.
TGACTAATAATAACAAAACCCTGAAATGCGTTAAAGAAGGTCAGCGAAAACAAAATTCTCGGAGGGGGGGGGGGGGGTGGTGTAGAGTATCACAACTGTTTATTTTGTCAAAAAAACACATGCCCTGCACTGATACACGCTGTGGTGTCAATAGTGTTTTATACACTATAATGTTGTCAAATTGTACAGCGGTTCAATCTGAAAGAGAGAGAAAATATACCCTCTCGTTACTGACTAATATATCTCTTGTTAAACCAATTAACAAACTTAACATTTCAAGCATGAATATATCAACAAAAATTAATGTCTGTCATAGTACAACAGGACTGGCTACCGGCGCAATAATAGCGTGAACCTTCAGCCTTCAAATTACATGACAAAACACTTAATTTAGCCGTAGTTACTTACAATGTAAACAAAAGGCCCGTCCCTGTAATCCACTATAAATGTAAACTGGAGTATTACTTAAAACAAGAGAAAACAAACTTACAAAGCTGGGGCGTCTTGTTAAACAATGAAACGTCGTATCAACAGATCAACTAGAAAACACACTGAGCAAACTTCCGCTCGACACGCCCCTGGTGGCCGTCCGGTATAAATTATAACCGATAAGTGCAAAGAAGTTAGCCGATAAGTCTGTGCGCTACATTACCGGCCCCTAAAATGCCTACATAACATTTTACCCCAAAAAAGCGAACAGATTCTCTTTACAGTTCAAACGCATAATTCTATGTTCCTAGAAATCACGGAGCGACAACACAAAAACATAATCAATCACACAATCAAATGTTCGTGAACTCAATCACTAGTCGACGCCTTCCAAGAGGCAGATCTTGTCCGTTGGCCGGTGAAGTACGGTTGCCTGCGTCTTCACTTGTGCAGATCTCACAAGTCCATCTTTCCCTTTGAAGACCTCAGTGACCAGTCCGAGCGGCCACTGATGACGAGGTGTGCTCTCGTATCTGATAAGCACCAGATCACCAGGCTGTGGGTTCCTGCGAGGACACAACCATTTCTGGCGTCGTTGGAGCGACAATAAGTATTCCTTCACCCACCGCTGCCAGAAGACGTCCGCCAGGTACTGGACGGGGCGCCATCGCCGGCGGTAAACATCCTGCAGAACGAAGACTCCGGGCGGGAGAGATGACCCAGAGCGAAGCAGTAGAATGTGGTTCGGCGTCAGTGGAGCCGCGTCCCGCGGGTCGTCCGACAACTTGGTTACAGGGCGGCCGTTGATGATGTTTTCGACAATACACATGAAGGTGGTTAACTCTTCATCGTCCAGCGGCTGTTGTTGAAGTACTCCACTGAGGACTGAGCGCACCGTCCTGATCTGGCGCTCCCACGCTCCACCTATGTGGGAAGCCGCCGGGGGATTGAAGATCCACCGGATTTCCTTCTGGCGAAGCACACTGTGGATTTTTTCTTGGTTCCACTCTTGAATAGCTCGTTTTAACTCCCTGTCGGCTCCGACAAAGTTAGTGCCATTGTCGGAGCGGATCTCGATTGGGTTTCCGCGGCGACTGATGAATCGCTGAAGAGCGTTTATAAAGGATTCAGTCTCCAGCGACTGACACACTTCAATGTGTACAGCCCTATGTGGCCAGGCACGTAAAAAGGCAACCATACCTTTTCAGTTGAGATCTGGCTCTCTTAACCAGATAAGGACCAAAAAAATCCACCCCAACCATGGTGAAAGGGCTGAGACCTGGAGTGACACGGTCCATTGGCAAGTCCGCCATCTGTTGCGATTCTGGAGCCGCCTTCATCTTGCGACACGGGATGCATCGGTAGACTACCCGCTTCACCGCAGAGCGTCCCCGGACGATCCAGTACCGCTGCCGCATTTCGGCGAGGGTACGTTCTACCCCGCAATGTCCGAAAGAAACGTGGTAGTGTTCGACGATCAATCCGACAACTGGGTGAGAATAAGGTAGAATGCGAGGGTGTTTCGCTTCGTCGCTGATAGACGAATTGTCCAAACGTCCACCTATGCAGATCAAGCCGTCCATCAGTACTGGACACAGTGCTCGAATTCCACTGGTCTTCAGATCGGCAGAATCGAAGGCCGTCCTCTGAATATAGCGAACTATCTCTCTTTCCGACGAGATCAACTCGAACACTGTGAGCGCTCCCCGGGCGCAATTCAAGCGTGGCGACTCTGATCTAAGGCGCAGATAGTGCCTGAAACGCAGGATCCAAGCTACGGCTTTCTTGAGCCTGTACCACGTCGAATGTTTCTGCAAGAGAGTCTCAATGACGTCATGCTTGCCGTCAGTTATGGTCGCGTAAACTTGTGTCTCCTTTTTTACTTCAAGATCATTGTCTGATACTCGAGAGAAGTCTGGCTGCGAAGGCCAGAAGCTGTCTTTCTGCCACAGGAACTCTGGTCCTTGTATCCAGCGCTCGCTGGTGACGAACTCCTGCGCAGACAGTCCACGCGACAGATCATCAGCCGGATTTGACACGTGGATACACTAGTATCCACGTGTCTCCACTGAGTTGGATTTGAATGCTCCCGGATCTTAGCAACACGGTTTGCAACAAATGTCTGGTATCTCTTTTCTTCATTCTTGACGTAGTGCAATACAATCATGCTGTCGCTCCAGAAAACCGATTCCAGCAAAGTTATTTGCATTTCCCTGCGAACAGCACATTCAAGTTTCACGGCGATAACGGCAGCTGTTAGTTCCAGGCGCGGAATGGTGAGTGGCTTCAAGGGTGCCAATCTGGCTTTGGACATCAGCAGGGCGCAATGAACACGATCTGTGGCGTCCACCACCCTCAGATACGAAACGGCGCCATAACCTTTCTCTGATGCGTCACAAAAATGATGTAGCTGTGCCGTGGTCGCAATATCGCTGTCAACCGTTGGTCTGATGCAACGCGGGATGGACCAACCGCGGAGGGTAGGCAATTGATCCAACCACCGGCCCCATTGCCTGGCGATGACTTCCGGCATAGGATCATCCCAGCCAGATTTTATTCTGCATAAATGCTGGAACAGCATTTTTGCCAACATTACGTATGGGCCGACGAAACCCAGAGGGTCATACACTGAGCCGAGTACACTCAGCAGACCTCTACGAGTGCAGGGTTTGTTCTTCACTTTGACGTCGTACCCGAAGGTGTCCTTTTCCACCTCCCAGAGTACTCCAAGTGCTCGCTCAGTAGGTAAAGCCTCGCGATCTAGGTCTAAAGATTTGGTCTCCTTGGCCCATTCCGTCTTGGGAACCGACCCCAACACCTCCCGTGAGTTGCTGACCCACTTGTTAATTCGGAAACCGCCCTTTGCCAGCAACTCTCGCAGTTCTCTTACAAGAGTAGTCGCCATTGCCACAGTTGGCACTGCCTTCAGGCAGTCATCGACGTAGAAATTCTTATCTATGGTCGAAACAGTCTCGACACTGTATTCCAGACCATGTTCGGACGCCGTACGCTTGAGCGCGAAATTGGCGCAGCTCGGACTCCATACCCCGCCGAACAGATGAGAGGTCATTCGGTACACCTGGGTGGGTTTCGCTGGGTCGTCGGTCTCCCACAACAAGAACCGGAGTGCATCACGATCAGCTTCGTTAACAAGGACCTGGTGGAGCATTCCTTCGACATCGGCCATGAAGGCGATGGGGTCTTCTCTAAAGCGTATCAACACTCCTAGAACCTTGTTGGTTAACTCAGGTCCTTGATGCACGTTGTCATTAAGAGAAGTGCCACGATGTTGTGCGGCGCAATCGAAAACTATGCGTACCTTGTCCGGCTTCCTAGGATGAATCACTGGATGATGCGGCAAATACCACACATAACCATCGTGGCGGTCTAGCTGATCGCGTGGGACTTCTTCGGCGTGCTTCTTGTCTAGTAGTTCCGTAACTCCCGCAATGTACTTGTCCCTGAGTGCATCATCCTTGCTTAGCCTTTTTCCAAGCAGACGAAGTCGCTGTTCTGCCATAGGCCTGTTGTCCGGCAGACCCGGTGGGCGACGCTTGAAAGGGATGTCGAGGCTGAAGTGATGTCCCTGGCGACGGAGAGATTGTTTCCACATTTGAATAACCTTCCGGTCGTTCAGCGACATCTCAACGTCGTCTCTGCCAGGGCCTGGTTGCCAAAACCTTTCGACTTGGCGCTGGAGGGTGTTGTCGGTAACGGTGAAGTGCGCTGAGACACGCTTGGCTGGACCAACACCTAGCGGTCCATTTAAGGTCCAACCGAGAACGGTGCGGACAGCGTAGGGCGTACCAGCCTCACCTTCTCTGATCTCCCTCGGGATCAATAACGCTGGATTGTCTTGGCCGATCAGAAGATGCCCCTCCTGGTTCGGGATGTTTGGCAACACGATATCTCGGAGGTGAGACCAGTTGGCTAGGTTCGCACCCTTCGTGTCGTCTGCGCAGACGTGGAGTTTAGGCATAGTCAATACGTTTATAAGGGGAACGAGAACCTCAACCTCCATATCTGCGACCTCAAGGTGAACAACGTAAGTGTCTATGGCCGCGTCGGGATTGTCGAGCGTCGTGAGTCTCACTGTATTTTTTAGCCCTTGTGCTTCGAGCTCATTCATGAGATATTCGGAACAAAACGTCTGCGTAGACCCGGAGTCCAGCAGGGCGAACGTTGGCTTAAAGGTCGAAGTTCCATGAGCGCGAACCATAACTGAGACAATGGGGAGTGCGACATCGCAGACGCCCGCCCCAGTGAGGCCACAAGTCGCGTTCTGGGGAGTTGCTATGGCTCTTGACTGCCTAGGCATGGTGTTGTCTGGTGTGCTGTTCTGGCTATAAGTGCCACCTGACGTGTTGTCATAAGTGCGTGTCGGAAGATGCAAGAACTTTGTATGTTTGCGCCCACATCCCGGCACGGTGCACACACTGTTCTTCTGGCATTCGCTTGTTCGATGATCACCCTGTAAACAGTTGACACAGAGTCGCTTACTTTGTGCAAAGTCTAGACGTTCGCCAACCCTAAGCGACTTGAACTCATTGCAACCGAAGAGATTGTGGTTTCCACCACAGTAGTAACATGGCTCGATCGAAGCCTGTGTCTGTGGCGCTGACATTAATCTGGTAGCGCCTTGAGAATTCTCCACGGCCGGTCTTTTTGGTGACTCAACCTGCGCGGTGAAATTTACTCGTTGGTTGTCTCCTTTACCCTTCTTCGCTTTTCCATCCTGGTACACAGGTTTATCGCTTGCCTGGAGAAGGCGACCAATGACTGGGTCGTTTGCTTGTTCTGAAGCTGTGTTTATGTAATCAATAATGTCATTGATGGTTGGAGGCCTGCCTCGATCGGTCTTTATCTGATAGGCCTTCCTCGCCCAACCCTTGCGTACATCGACTGGGAGCTTCTCAGCGATCAACAGTAAGCTCCTGCTGTTATCCAGCTGTTCCAATGTGTCCATACTGTACAGTGTCTCACGACAGACACACAGTTCATCAGCGTATTCCTGCAAGGCCTTGCTGTTCTTTACTTCAGGGCGGTTGACCAACGTCTCGATCCAAGCCTCAGTTATGCGATATGTATCTCCAAAGCGAGTGGCCAACAGTTCCCTGGCACGTCGGTAACCGGTGGATGGCTCCATGACGGTGCAGCATTATATTATCCGTTTTGCAGGTCCTACGCAGTACTGGAGTAGCTTAGAGAGCTTCGCCTCATCGCGAAATGTGTCCTTGTTGACCACTGTGTCAAACGTACGAATGAATGCCCAATACTTAAGTGGATCCCCATCAAATGTCATCATTTCAGTTTTCGGTAGCTGAAGCGTCTCCACTAGCGACTGCTGTTGCAGCTTGCTTTCATTTAAGATCTCCATCAGAAGGTTTTGGAATCCTTGTCGATCTGCTGATTCGCCACTGGAGTAACGTGATGACATGTGTGTGTGGTCGCTGACTGTTGGCAGAACAGGAGTGTCAGGTAGTACTTGTGACTTAGGTGTTGAGTGGAACTCTGGTGAGTGACCAATGGAGGCTTGGCAGATGGCATGGAATCCTCTGCACTCGTATATATCATTTCATGAGCCTCCGCACTTGCAAGTTTTCCTCGTAACTCCAGCTTCCTCATCCTCTGATGCAAGTTCAGCTCTTCCTGTTCCAGAGCCTGTTTTTCAGCCAGAATGCTAGCTTCTGCTTGCAACGATGCTTTCTCAGCTGAAGCCTTCAGTCTGGCACTCACCACAGAGCTTGATCGAGATGAGTGACTGAGCGCATCAGAGCGTCTGGACCGATTACTGATACAGCTTGCTGAATCATCAGGTGACACTGCAGTATCACCATGGGGAGAAAGAGGGAGTGAGCGTTCACCACTGTCAGTAATCCAGGATAATGCCCTTTGGTGCATCCAGCTTGCATCAGCAAGAACCTGGTCCTTATAATCTTGTGACCGCATAATATCCTCAGATGATGTCAATAAGGCATGATATTCTGCATGAATATCCGAGAAATTGGATACAGCCTTGTTCAACTGTTGCAACTTAATCTTGACATGCGTAACTTCTTGTGACAGTGTAAGGGTCCCAGAGGGGCTTTTTAAGGGTCCCAGAGGGGCTTTTTAAGGGTCCCAGAGGGGCTTTTTCGACACGGCGACACGGGCGATTTTTAAAATCGACAACGCGACATTGGGCCTGTCTTAGAATCGACATGCGACATAAGACTTAGCGACACGCGACATGGAACTTTTCTTAAAATCGACACGCGACATGAACCTTTTCTTAAAATCGACACGCGACATGGACCTTTTCTTAAAATCGACACGCGACATGGCTACCCCCCCTCAGGGGCCCTAGTGTAGAGATCATGCAGTCCCGAATGGCATTGAGAGACAGAGTAACCTTAGCCTTTGCACGACTACGCCTGCTCTTCAATTGAGTTAATACATCAAGCAGCATGCTGTTTGTTTGTCGCTGCATGTCCTCAATACGCGTGCTAATGTCCTTGGTTGTCATGATGCAAGGGTTGTGGCCCCTTTATTGAACTTAATGTAGAGTATCACAACTGTTTATTTTGTCAAAAAAAAACACATGCCCTGCACTGATACACGCTGTGGTGTCAATAGTGTTTTATACATTATAATGTTGTCAAATTGTACAGCGGTTCAATCTGAAAGAGAGAGAAAATATACCCTCTCGTTACTGACTAACATATCTCTTGCTAAACCAATTAACAAACTTAACATCTCAAGCATGAATATATCAACAACAATTAATGTTTGTCGTAATACAACAGGACTGGCTACCGGCGCAATAATAGCGTGAACCTTCAGCCTTCAAATTACATGACAAAACACTTAATTTAGCCGTAGTTACTTACAAGGTAAACAAAAGGCCCGTCCCTGTAATCCACTACAAATGTAAACTGGAGTATTACTTAAAACAAGAGAAAACAAACTTACAAAGCTGGGGCGTCTTGTTAAACAATGAAACGTCGTATCAACAGATCAACTAGAAAACACACAGAGCAAACTTCCGCTCGACACGCAGACCCCTGGTGGTCGTCCGGTATAAATTATAACCGATAAGTGCAAAGAAGTTAGCCGATAAGTCTGTGCGCTGTACGTATTTTATATTTTGTTCACTCGCTGTACAGTTTTTCCAACGCATCTCACAGGGAAATGACTAATAATAACAAAACCTTGAAATGCGTTAAAGATGGTCACCGAAAACAAAATTCTCGGAGGGGAGGGGGGGGGGGGGGGGGGTGGTATTAGGCAGACGCGGATTAGGGATTAAGCGGAGGCTGAAGGGCGAACCGATCAAACGGTTATTGTGTTGCGTCAGGCCAATTGGCTGGACACAGTGATTTAGGGGAGAGTGGGGCCCGGGCGGGGCACATACAAATCGATGATAATAAACGCTGTACCATCCTCCTTGTTTTTCGTTCGTATTTCTCGTCTCGCCAAATATATACCAGGTGCAAACATATTTGCGGCACATATAATTATATATAGGGTGATCTAGGGGAGAGCGGGGCGGGGCACGTACAAATTGATTGTAATAAACGCTGTACCATCGTTCACACGTTCACACCATGAGGTGTATTGAAATCCATTCATAACGGCCCCAACCCTCAGAAGCCAGGTGTTATACCCCGATATGCTCGGTGTCACTTGAAACGTTCACACCATGAGGTGTATTGCAATCCATTCATAACGGCCCCAACCCTCAGAAGCCAGGTGATATACCCCGATATGCTCGGTGTCACTTGAAACGTTCACACCATAAGGTGTATTGCAATCCATTCATAACAGCCCCAACCCTCAGAAGCCAGGTGTTATACCCCGATATGCTCGGTGTCACTTGAAACGTTCACACCATGAGGTGTATTGCAATCCATTCATAACGGCCCCAACCCTCAGAAGCCAGGTGATATACCCCGATATGCTCGGTGTCACTTGAAACGTTCACACCATGAGGTGTATTGCAATCCATTCATAACAGCCCCAACCCTCAGAAGCCAGGTGATATACCCCGATATGCTCGGTGTCACTTGAAACGTTCACTCCATAAGGTGTATTGCAATCCATTCATAACAGCCCCAACCCTCAGAAGCCAGGTGTTATACCCCGATATGCTCGGTGTCACTTGAAACGTTCACACCATAAGGTGTATTGCAATCCATTCATAACGGCCCCAACCCTCAGAAGCCAGGTGATATACCCCGATATGCTCGGTGTCACTTGAAACGTTCACACCATGAGGTGTATTGCAATCCATTCATAACGGCCCCAACCCTCAGAAGCCAGGTGTTATACCCCGATATGCTCGGTGTCACTTGAAACGTTCACACCATGAGGTGTATTGCAATCCATTCATAACAGCCCCAACCCTCAGAAGCCAGGTGATATACCCCGATATGCTCGGTGTCACTTGAAACGTTCACACCATAAGGTGTATTGCAATCCATTCATAACAGCCCCAACCCTCAGAAGCCAGGTGTTATACCCCGATATGCTCGGTGTCACTTGAAACGTTCACACCATGAGGTGTATTGCAATCCATTCATAACAGCCCCAACCCTCAGAAGCCAGGTGATATACCCCGATATGCTCGGTGTCACTTGAAACGTTCACACCATAAGGTGTATTGCAATCCATTCATAACGGCCCCAACCCTCAGAAGCCAGGTGTTATACCCCGATATGCTCGGTGTCACTTGAAACGTTCACACCATGAGGTGTATTGCAATCCATTCATAACGGCCCCAACCCTCAGAAGCCAGGTGTTATACCCCGATATGCTCGGTGTCACTTGAAACGTTCACGCCATGAGGTGTATTGCAATCCATTCATAACGGCCCCAACCCTCAGAAGCCAGGTGTTATACCCCGATATGCTCGGTATCACTTGAAACGTTCACACCATAAGGTGTATTGCAATCCATTCATAACGGCCCCAACCCTCAGAAGCCAGGTGTTCTACCCCGATATGCTCGGTGTCACTTGAAACGTTCACACCATAAGGTGTATTGCAATCCATTCATAACGGCCCCAACCCTCAGAAGCCAGGTGTTCTACCCCGATATGCTCGGTGTCACTTGAAACGTTCACACCATAAGGTGTATTGCAATCCATTCATAACGGCCCCAACCCTCAGAAGCCAGGTGTTCTACCCCGATATGCTCGGTGTCACTTGAAACGTTCACACCATGAGGTGTATTGCAATCCATTCATAACGGCCCCAACCCTCAGAAGCCAGGTGTTCTACCCCGATATGCTCGGTGTCACTTGAAACGTTCACACCATAAGGTGTATTGCAATCCATTCATAACGGCCCCAACCCTCAGAAGCCAGGTGATATACCCCGATATGCTCGGTGTCACTTGAAACGTTCACACCATAAGGTGTATTGCAATCCATTCATAACAGCCCCAACCCTCAGAAGCCAGGTGATATACCCCGATATGCTCGGTGTCACTTGAAACGTTCACACCATGAGGTGTATTGCAATCCATTCATAACGGCCCCAACCCTCAGAAGCCAGGTGTTATACCCCGATATGCTCGGTGTCACTTGAAACGTTCACACCATGAGGTGTATTGCAATCCATTCATAACAGCCCCAACCCTCAGAAGCCAGGTGATATACCCCGATATGCTCGGTGTCACTTGAAACGTTCACACCATAAGGTGTATTGCAATCCATTCATAACAGCCCCAACCCTCAGAAGCCAGGTGGCATACCCCGATATGCTCGGTGTCACTTGAAACGTTCACACCATAAGGTGTATTGCAATCCATTCATAACGGCCCCAACCCTCAGAAGCCAGGTGTTATACCCCGATATGCTCGGTGTCACTTGAAACGTTCACACCATAAGGTGTATTGCAATCCATTCATAACAGCCCCAACCCTCAGAAGCCAGGTGGCATACCCCGATATGCTCGGTGTCACTTGAAACGTTCACACCATAAGGTGTATTGCAATCCATTCATAACGGCCCCAACCCTCAGAAGCCAGGTGTTATACCCCGATATGCTCGGTGTCACTTGAAACGTTCACACCATGAGGTGTATTGCAATCCATTCATAACGGCCCCAACCCTCAGAAGCCAGGTGTTATACCCCGATATGCTCGGTGTCACTTGAAACGTTCACGCCATAAGGTGTATTGCAATCCATTCATAACGGCCCCAACCCTCAGAAGCCAGGTGGCATACCCCGATATGCTCGGTGTCACTTGAAACGTTCACACCATAAGGTGTATTGCAATCCATTCATAACGGCCCCAACCCTCAGAAGCCAGGTGTTATACCCCGATATGCTCGGTGTCACTTGAAACGTTCACACCATGAGGTGTATTGCAATCCATTCATAACGGCCCCAACCCTCAGAAGCCAGGTGTTATACCCCGATATGCTCGGTGTCACTTGAAACGTTCACACCATAAGGTGTATTGCAATCCATTCATAACGGCCCCAACCCTCAGAAGCCAGGTGTTCTACCCCGATATGCTCGGTGTCACTTGAAACGTTCACACCATGAGGTGTATTGCAATCCATTCATAACGGCCCCAACCCTCAGAACCCAGGTGTTATACCCCGATATGCTCGGTGTCACTTGAAACGTTCACACCATAAGGTGTATTGCAATCCATTCATAACGGCCCCAACCCTCAGAACCCAGGTGTTATACCCCGATATGCTCGGTGTCACTTGAAACGTTCACACCATAAGGTGTATTGCAATCCATTCATAACAGCCCCAACCCTCAGAAGCCAGGTGATATACCCCGATATGCTCGGTGTCACTTGAAACGTTCACACCATAAGGTGTATTGCAATCCATTCATAACGGCCCCAACCCTCAGAAGCCAGGTGTTCTACCCCGATATGCTCGGTGTCACTTGAAACGTTCACACCATGAGGTGTATTGAAATCCATTTGTAACGTTCACACCTTCTGGTGTATAGCAAACCCGTTGCAACGATAATGTTAGACCCCGCAGGAAGGATTAAGGACTTAAGGCATCACTGTGGCGCCATCTGGTGGACTATGCCGCTGCGATCTGGCGATAAGCTGGTACCGCCGCTCATACTCATACTTGCAACTGAGCGAGCGAGCGAATTTGGGACGCGGAACCAGGCTAATCTGGCGAATGCTCTATATTGTCCGCCGCGCGTCATCGTTTATTTCTTGTTTATGTAACAAAGTCGCGAAACTGATGAGCTGTAAAGGGAAATTGATAGACAAACGCAAGTCCAAGCAAACTAAAGAACTTATTCGGATGTAAAAAGATATCTTTGAACGGACTGACAATAGAAACAAGCCGGCAAATTACATAGCGTTGACCACACAGGCACAGTAAATCAGTGGGAGAGGCGGGTGGGGGGCGGGGGTGGGGGGGGGGGGGGTGTAGGGATCCCCCACATCATCGTAGGCCTATATGCTTACACGTTTGGTTCCTTGAATGTTTTCATGTAAATTGGATAACACCAAGTATCTTATTATCTTGTGAGTACTTGTCGTGTCTCAAGTTCAGCATGTTTCCCATTCTGACAGGGAATTCTGTTCAGTCATTTTACGAAAAAACGAGGTAGAAGACCCATATATTTTTTTCTCCTATTTGAACGAACAAGGAGCAAGCTTGTTACAGACAAATTTGTATTAACTTTGTCTGAGCCGTTTTTTTTCTGCTGAACATTTCGTGTCGAAATGCCAAAATTCTCCATTGACAGCCATTATAAAATTAGATGTGACCCCCTACCTATTCAACGTAATTTTGACAGAAAAGTAGGTGGAGACATATCTTTTTTATGCTATTTTATCGTTTTGGATACACATTACTATAAGTTGAAAAAATTTCAAGAAGTTTGTCTGAAAAAAATGTAATCTATGCAGCTACCTTAAGGTGTGACGGGTGCGGCCGGTGGCAGCACCGGACCTGTGGCACCGGGGTGACCAGGGCTGCATAGAGAGGCGGTGAGGGCGGGGCACATGGACTGGGTCTGTGTTGCTTGTGCTGATGTGCCAGCGGCCGCTGATGCGGTCGCTGACGTCGCTGACGACGTTGACGAGGCTGTTGACGTGGCCGGCGTCTCTTCTTGTTCTGCCGGAGATACCGTTCCAGCCGGAACGTTACAGACTGAAGGCCGACCCATTTGTTTTGCCCCTCCCAGTTCCGGACGAACCAGTGACGTACAGAGTGGAGCGTTGTGCGACATCTCGCGGAAAGGTATCATATTATATAACTAATGATTTTTATCATATTATGAAATGCGCACTCTTTAGCACCACATTATATTATTACTTGTTATTATCAAATTATCTTATTACTTATTATTTTGTCAATTTATATAAGTACTTATTATTAACTTATTATTATTAAAATATTATAATTATATATATATTGCCTTTTCATATAATGCACCTATAAAGATATCATTGCCGATTTAGTATTGTTTATATATGTTATATGTGTTGAGTAGTCGTTTTAAAGTTGAGTAGTATTTATGTAGTAGTTCCGAAGTACTGCATGGTAGTGTGTCTCATTTTAAGGTGGAATTTGTATCAGTTGGAATAAAGTCGTTGGGACTTTCATCTGGGACCACCTGAAGACTGGTTCCCGACGTATGGAAATGACTTCTGTGGGACGTCTTACCGACCAGAGTGTGCCCACTGGGCTGGTACAGGCTACAACCAGGGACCTGGCTACAAATAGTAGCCCAGTTACACATGGAGCCAGGTTACATGCTGGGACCCGGTTATCCACAGATACAAGGTTACACTCTGGGGTCCGGTTACACGGAGAGGCCCGGTTACACGCTGGGGTCCGGTTACACGCTGGGGTCCGGTTACACGCTGGAGTCCGGTTACACGCTGGGGTCCGGTTACGCATAGCGCCAGGTTACACCCTGGGGCCCGGTTAAACACAGATACAAGGTTACACGCTGGGGTCCGGTTACACGGGGAGGCCCGGTTACACGCTGGGGTCCGGTTACACGCTGGGGTCCGGTTACACGCTGGAGTCCGGTTACACGCTGGGGTCCGGTTACGCATAGCGCCAGGTTACACCCTGGGGCCCGGTTAAACACAGATACAAGGTTACACGCTGGGGTCCGGTTACACGCTGGGGCATGGTTACACATTGGGGCCCGGTTAAACACAGATACAAAGTTACACGCTGGGGTCCGGTTACACGCTGGGGCATGGTTACACACTGGGGCCCGGTTATACGCTGGGGTCCGGTTACGCATAGCGCCAGGTTACACGCTGGGGCCCGGTTATACGCTGGGGTCCGGTTACGCATAGCGCCAGGTTACACGCTGGGGTCCGGTTACGCATAGCGCCAGGTTACACGTTGGGGTCCGGTTAAACACTGGGGCCCAGTTACACATAGCGCCAGGTTACACGTTGGGGTCCGGTTACACGCTGGGGTCCGGTTACACGCTGGGTTCCGGTTATACGCCAGGGCCCGGTTATACGCTGGGGTTCGGTTAAACACTGGGGCCCAGTTACACATAGCGCCAGGTTAAACGCTGGGGTCCGGTTACACGCTGGGGTCCGGTTACACGCTGGGGTCCGGTTACACGCTGGGGCCCGGTTACACATAGCGCCATGTTATACACTCGGGTCCGGTTAAACACTGGGGCCCAGTTACACATAGCGCCAGGTTACACGTTGGGGTCCGGTTACACGCTGGGGCCCGGTTACACGCTGGGGCCCGGTTACACGCTGGGGCCCGGTTACACACTAGGGCCCGGTTATACATAGTGCCAGGTTACACGCTGGGGCATGGTTACACATAGTGCCAGATTACACGCTGGGGCCCGGTTACACACTAGGGCCCGGTTACACACTGGGGCATGGTTACACGTTGGGGCATGGTTACACGCTGGGGCCCGGTTACACATAGCGTCAGGTGACACGTTGGGGCCCGGTTACACATAGCGCCAGGTGACACGCTGGGGCCCGGTTACACATAGCGCCAGGTGACACGCTGGGGCCCGGTTACACATAGCGCCAGGTTACACGCTGGGGCCCGGTTACACATAGTGCCAGATTACACGCTGGGGCCCGGTTACACACTAGGGCCCGGTTACACGTTGGGGCATGGTTACACGTTGGGGCATGGTTACACGCTGGGGCCCGGTTACACATAGCGTCAGGTGACACGCTGGGGCCCGGTTACACATAGCGTCAGGTGACACGCTGGGGCCCGGTTACACATAGCGCCAGGTGACACGCTGGGGCCCGGTTACACATAGCGCCAGGTGACACGCTGGGGCCCGGTTACACGCTGGGGCCCGGTTACACGCTGGGGCATGGTTACACGCTGGGGCCCGGTTACACGCTGGGGCATGGTTACACATTGGGGCCCGGTTAAACACAGATACAAAGTTACACGCTGGGGTCCGGTTACACGCTGGGGCATGGTTACACACTGGGGCCCGGTTATACGCTGGGGTCCGGTTACGCATAGCGCCAGGTTACACGCTGGGGCCCGGTTATACGCTGGGGTCCGGTTACGCATAGCGCCAGATTACACGCTGGGGTCCGGTTACGCATAGCGCCAGGTTACACGTTGGGGTCCGGTTAAACACTGGGGCCCAGTTACACATAGCGCCAGGTTACACGTTGGGGTCCGGTTACACGCTGGGGTCCGGTTACACGCTGAGTTCCGGTTATACGCCAGGGCCCGGTTATACGCTGGGGTTCGGTTAAACACTGGGGCCCAGTTACACATAGCGCCAGGTTAAACGCTGGGGTCCGGTTACACGCTGGGGTCCGGTTACACGCTGGGATCCGGTTACACGCTGGGGTCCGGTTACACGCTGGGGCCCGGTTACACATAGCGCCATGTTATACACTCGGGTCCGGTTAAACACTGGGGCCCAGTTACACATAGCGCCAGGTTACACGTTGGGGTCCGGTTACACGCTGGGGCCCGGTTACACGCTGGGGCCCGGTTACACACTAGGGCCCGGTTATACATAGTGCCAGGTTACACGCTGGGGCATGGTTACACATAGTGCCAGATTACACGCTGGGGCCCGGTTACACACTAGGGCCCGGTTACACACTGGGGCATGGTTACACGTTGGGGCATGGTTACACGCTGGGGCCCGGTTACACATAGCGTCAGGTGACACGTTGGGGCCCGGTTACACATAGCGCCAGGTGACACGCTGGGGCCCGGTTACACATAGCGCCAGGTGACACGCTGGGGCCCGGTTACACATAGCGCCAGGTTACACGCTGGGGCCCGGTTACACATAGTGCCAGATTACACGCTGGGGCCCGGTTACACACTAGGGCCCGGTTACACGCTGGGGCATGGTTACACGTTGGGGCATGGTTACACGCTGGGGCCCGGTTACACATAGCGTCAGGTGACACGCTGGGGCCCGGTTACACATAGCGTCAGGTGACACGCTGGGGCCCGGTTACACATAGCGCCAGGTGACACGCTGGGGCCCGGTCACACATAGCGCCAGGTGACACGCTGGGGCCCGGTTACACGCTGGGGCCCGGTTACACGCTGGGGCATGGTTACACGCTGGGGCCCGGTTACACAAAGCGCCAGGTTACACGTTGGGGTCCGGTTACACGATGGGGTCCGGTTACACGCTGGGGTCCGGTTACACGCTGGGGTCCGGTTACACGTTGGGGTCCGGTTACACGCTGGGGTCCGGTTACACGCTGGGGTCCGGTTACACGCTGGGGTCCGGTTACACGCTGGGGTCCGGTTACACGATGGGGTCCGGTTACACGCTGGGGTCCGGTTACACGCTGGGGTCCGGTTACACGTTGGGGTCCGGTTACACGCTGGGGTCCGGTTACACGTTGGGGTCCGGTTACACGATGGGGTCCGGTTACACGCTGGGGTCCGGTTACACGTTGGGGTCTGGTTACACGTTGGGGTCCGGTTACACGCTGGGGTCCGGTTACACGCTGGGGTCCGGTTACACGCTGGGGCCCGGTTACACATGGTGCCATGTTATACACTGGGGTCCGGTTAAACACTGGGGTCCAGTTACACATAGCGCCAGGTTACACGTTGGGGTCCGGATACACGCTGGGGCCCGGTTACACGCTGGGGTCCGGTTACACACTAGGGCCCGGTTATACATAGTGCCAGGTTACACGCTGGGGCATGGTTACACACTAGGGCCCGGTTACATATAGTGCCAGGTTACACGCTGGGGCCCGGTTACACACTAGGGCCCGGTTACACATGGTGCCAGGTTACACGCTGGGGCCCGGTTACACATAGCGCCAGGTTACACACTAGGGCCTAGTTACACATAGTGCCAGTTTACACGCTGGGATTCGGTTACACGCTGGGGCATGGTTACACACTGGGGCCTAGTTCCACATAGCGCCAGGTGACACGCTGGGGCCCAGTTACACGCTGGGGCCCAGTTACACGCCCGGCCCAGTTACACGCTGGGGCCCAGTTACACACTGGGGCCCAGTTCCACATAGCGCCAGGTGACACGCTGGAGCCCAGTTACACGCTGGGGCCCAGTTACACGCTGGGGCCCAGTTACACGCCCGGCCCAGTTACACGCTGGGGCCCAGTTACACGCTGGGGCCCAGTTATACGCTGGGGCCCAGTTACACTCTGGGGTCAGGTTACACGCTGGGGCCCAGTTACACGCTGGGGCCAGGTTACAAGCTGGGGCCCAGTTACACGTTGGGGCATGGTTACACGCTGGGGCCCGGTTACACGCTGGGGCCCAGTTACACGCTGGGGCCCAGTTACACGCTGGGGCCAGGTTGCAAGCTGGGGCATGGTTACACGTTGGGGCATGGTTACACGCTGGGGCCCGGTTACACAAAGCGCCAGGTTACACGCTGGGGCATGGCTACACGTTGGGGCATGGTTACACGCTGGGGCCCGGTTACACATAGCGCCAGGTTACACGCTGGGGCCCGGTTACACATAGCGCCAGGTTACACGCTGGGGCCCGGTTACACATAGCGCCAGGTTACACGCTGGGACCCGGTTACACATAGCGCCAGGTTACACGCTGCAGCCCGGCTACACATAGCGCCCGGTTACACATAGCGCCAGGTTACACACTAGGGCCTAGTTACACATAGTGCCAGTTTACACGCTGGGATTCGGTTACACGCTGGGGCATGGTTACACACTGGGGCCTAGTTCCACATAGCGCCAGGTGACACGCTGGGGCCCAGTTACACGCTGGGGCCCAGTTACACGCCCGGCCCAGTTACACGCTGGGGCCCAGTTACACACTGGGGCCCAGTTCCACATAGCGCCAGGTGACACGCTGGAGCCCAGTTACACGCTGGGGCCCAGTTACACGCTGGGGCCCAGTTACACGCCCGGCCCAGTTACACGCTGGGGCCCAGTTACACGCTGGGGCCCAGTTACACGCTGGGGCCCAGTTATACGCTGGGGCCCAGTTACACTCTGGGGTCAGGTTACACGCTGGGGCCCAGTTACACGCTGGGGCCAGGTTACAAGCTGGGGCCCAGTTACACGTTGGGGCATGGTTACACGCTGGGGCCCGGTTACACGCTGGGGCCCAGTTACACGCTGGGGCCCAGTTACACGCTGGGGCCAGGTTGCAAGCTGGGGCATG
Source organism: Arenicola marina (assembly GCA_964019135.1). NCBI lineage: Eukaryota > Metazoa > Annelida > Polychaeta > Arenicolidae > Arenicola > Arenicola marina. Next base: position 29,621,978 of record OZ025249.1, on the reverse strand, counting down.
GTTACACGTTGGGGCATGGTTACACGCTGGGGCCCGGTTACACAAAGCGCCAGGTTACACGCTGGGGCATGGCTACACGTTGGGGCATGGTTACACGCTGGGGCCCGGTTACACATAGCGCCAGGTTACACGCTGGGGCCCGGTTACACATAGCGCCAGGTTACACGCTGGGGCCCGGTTACACATAGCGCCAGGTTACACGCTGGGACCCGGTTACACATAGCGCCAGGTTACACGCTGCAGCCCGGCTACACATAGCGCCAGGTTAAACATAGCGCCAGGTTACACACTGGGGCCCAGTTCCACATAGCGCCAGGTGACACGCTGGGGCCCAGTTACACGCCCGGCCCAGTTACACGCTGGGGCCCAGTTACACGCCCGGCCCAGTTACACGCTGGGGCCCAGTTATACGCTGGGGCCCAGTTACACGCCCGGCCCAGTTACACGCTGGGGCCCAGTTATACGCTGGGGCCCAGTTACACTCTGGGGTCAGGTTACACGCTGGGGCCCAGTTACACGCTGGGGCCAAGTTACAAGCTGGGGCCCAGTTACACGTTGGGGCATGGTTACACGCTGGGGCCCGGTTACACGCTGGGGCCCAGTTACACGCTGGGGCCCAGTTACACGCTGGGGCCCAGTTACACGCTGGGGCCAGGTTGCAAGCTGGGGCATGGTTACACGTTGGGGCCCGGTTACACAAAGCGCCAGGTTACACGCTGGGGCATGGTTACACGTTGGGGCATGGTTACACAAAGCGCCAGGTTACACGCTGGAGCCCGGCTACACATAGCGCCAGGTTACACATAGCGCCAGGTTACACACTGGGGCCCAGTTCCACATAGCGCCAGGTGACACGCTGGGGCCCAGTTACACGCTGAGGCCCAGTTACACGCTGGGGCCCAGTTACACGCCCGGCCCAGTTACACGCTGGGGCCCAGTTACACGCCCGGCCCAGTTACACGCTGGGGACCAGTTATACGCTGGGGCCCAGTTACACTCTGGGGTCAGGTTACACGCTGGGGCCCAGTTACACGCTGGGGTCCGGTTACACGCTGGGGCCCAGTTACACGCTGGGGCCCAGTTACACGCTGGGGCCAGGTTGCAAGCTGGGGCATGGTTACACGTTGGGGCCCGGTTACACATAGCGCCAGGTTACACGCTGGGGCGCGGTTACACACTGGGGCCCAGTTACACATAGCGCCAGGTTACACGCTGGGTTCCGGTTACACGCTGGGGCCCAGTTACACACTGGGGTCCGGTTACACACTAGGGCCCGGTTACACACAGGGGCCCAGTTACACACAGGGGCCCAGTTACACGCTGGGGCCCAGTTACACACAGGGGCCCAGTTACACACAGGGGCCCAGTTACACATAGCGCCAGGTGACACGCTGAGGCCCGGTTACACACTGGGGCCCGGTTACACACTGGGGCCCGGTTACACACTGGGGCCCAGTTACACACTGGGGCCCAGTTACACACTGGGGCCCAGTTACACACTGGGGCCCAGTTACACACTGGGGCCCAGTTACACACTGGGGCCCAGTTACACACTGGGGCCCAGTTACACACTGGGGCCCAGTTACACACTGGGGCCCAGTTACACACTGGGGCCCAGTTACACATTGGGGCCCGGTTAAACACAGATACAAAGTTACACGCTGGGGTCCGGTTACACGCTGGGGCATGGTTACACACTGGGGCCCGGTTATACGCTGGGGTCCGGTTACGCATAGCGCCAGGTTACACGCTGGGGCCCGGTTATACGCTGGGGTCCGGTTACGCATAGCGCCAGGTTACACGCTGGGGTCCGGTTACGCATAGCGCCAGGTTACACGTTGGGGTCCGGTTAAACACTGGGGCCCAGTTACACATAGCGCCAGGTTACACGTTGGGGTCCGGTTACACGCTGGGGTCCGGTTACACGCTGGGTTCCGGTTATACGCCAGGGCCCGGTTATACGCTGGGGTTCGGTTAAACACTGGGGCCCAGTTACACATAGCGCCAGGTTAAACGCTGGGGTCCGGTTACACGCTGGGGTCCGGTTACACGCTGGGGTCCGGTTACACGCTGGGGCCCGGTTACACATAGCGCCATGTTATACACTCGGGTCCGGTTAAACACTGGGGCCCAGTTACACATAGCGCCAGGTTACACGTTGGGGTCCGGTTACACGCTGGGGCCCGGTTACACGCTGGGGCCCGGTTACACACTAGGGCCCGGTTATACATAGTGCCAGGTTACACGCTGGGGCATGGTTACACATAGTGCCAGATTACACGCTGGGGCCCGGTTACACACTAGGGCCCGGTTACACACTGGGGCATGGTTACACGTTGGGGCATGGTTACACGCTGGGGCCCGGTTACACATAGCGTCAGGTGACACGTTGGGGCCCGGTTACACATAGCGCCAGGTGACACGCTGGGGCCCGGTTACACATAGCGCCAGGTGACACGCTGGGGCCCGGTTACACATAGCGCCAGGTTACACGCTGGGGCCCGGTTACACATAGTGCGAGATTACACGCTGGGGCCCGGTTACACACTAGGGCCCGGTTACACGCTGGGGCATGGTTACACGTTGGGGCATGGTTACACGCTGGGGCCCGGTTACACATAGCGTCAGGTGACACGCTGGGGCCCGGTTACACATAGCGTCAGGTGACACGCTGGGGCCCGGTTACACATAGCGCCAGGTGACACGCTGGGGCCCGGTTACACATAGCGCCAGGTGACACGCTGGGGCCCGGTTACACGCTGGGGCCCGGTTACACGCTGGGGCATGGTTACACGCTGGGGCCCGGTTACACGCTGGGGCATGGTTACACATTGGGGCCCGGTTAAACACAGATACAAAGTTACACGCTGGGGTCCGGTTACACGCTGGGGCATGGTTACACACTGGGGCCCGGTTATACGCTGGGGTCCGGTTACGCATAGCGCCAGGTTACACGCTGGGGCCCGGTTATACGCTGGGGTCCGGTTACGCATAGCGCCAGATTACACGCTGGGGTCCGGTTACGCATAGCGCCAGGTTACACGTTGGGGTCCGGTTAAACACTGGGGCCCAGTTACACATAGCGCCAGGTTACACGTTGGGGTCCGGTTACACGCTGGGGTCCGGTTACACGCTGAGTTCCGGTTATACGCCAGGGCCCGGTTATACGCTGGGGTTCGGTTAAACACTGGGGCCCAGTTACACATAGCGCCAGGTTAAACGCTGGGGTCCGGTTACACGCTGGGGTCCGGTTACACGCTGGGATCCGGTTACACGCTGGGGTCCGGTTACACGCTGGGGCCCGGTTACACATAGCGCCATGTTATACACTCGGGTCCGGTTAAACACTGGGGCCCAGTTACACATAGCGCCAGGTTACACGTTGGGGTCCGGTTACACGCTGGGGCCCGGTTACACGCTGGGGCCCGGTTACACACTAGGGCCCGGTTATACATAGTGCCAGGTTACACGCTGGGGCATGGTTACACATAGTGCCAGATTACACGCTGGGGCCCGGTTACACACTAGGGCCCGGTTACACACTGGGGCATGGTTACACGTTGGGGCATGGTTACACGCTGGGGCCCGGTTACACATAGCGTCAGGTGACACGTTGGGGCCCGGTTACACATAGCGCCAGGTGACACGCTGGGGCCCGGTTACACATAGCGCCAGGTGACACGCTGGGGCCCGGTTACACATAGCGCCAGGTTACACGCTGGGGCCCGGTTACACATAGTGCCAGATTACACGCTGGGGCCCGGTTACACACTAGGGCCCGGTTACACGCTGGGGCATGGTTACACGTTGGGGAATGGTTACACGCTGGGGCCCGGTTACACATAGCGTCAGGTGACACGCTGGGGCCCGGTTACACATAGCGTCAGGTGACACGCTGGAGCCCGGTTACACATAGCGCCAGGTGACACGCTGGGGCCCGGTCACACATAGCGCCAGGTGACACGCTGGGGCCCGGTTACACGCTGGGGCCCGGTTACACGCTGGGGCATGGTTACACGCTGGGGCCCGGTTACACAAAGCGCCAGGTTACACGTTGGGGTCCGGTTACACGATGGGGTCCGGTTACACGCTGGGGTCCGGTTACACGCTGGGGTCCGGTTACACGTTGGGGTCCGGTTACACGCTGGGGTCCGGTTACACGCTGGGGTCCGGTTACACGCTGGGGCCCGGTTACACGCTGGGGTCCGGTTACACGCTGGGGTCCGGTTACACGATGGGGTCCGGTTACACGCTGGGGTCCGGTTACACGCTGGGGTCCGGTTACACGTTGGGGTCCGGTTACACGTTGGGGTCCGGTTACACGATGGGGTCCGGTTACACGCTGGGGTCCGGTTACACGTTGGGGTCTGGTTACACGTTGGGGTCCGGTTACACGCTGGGGTCCGGTTACACGCTGGGGTCCGGTTACACGCTGGGGTCCGGTTAAACACTGGGGCCCAGTTACACATAGCGCCAGGTTACACGTTGGGGTCCGGTTACACGCTGGGGTCCGGTTACACGCTGAGTTCCGGTTATACGCCAGGGCCCGGTTATACGCTGGGGTTCGGTTAAACACTGGGGCCCAGTTACACATAGCGCCAGGTTAAACGCTGGGGTCCGGTTACACGCTGGGGTCCGGTTACACGCTGGGATCCGGTTACACGCTGGGGTCCGGTTACACGCTGGGGCCCGGTTACACATAGCGCCATGTTATACACTCGGGTCCGGTTAAACACTGGGGCCCAGTTACACATAGCGCCAGGTTACACGTTGGGGTCCGGTTACACGCTGGGGCCCGGTTACACGCTGGGGCCCGGTTACACACTAGGGCCCGGTTATACATAGTGCCAGGTTACACGCTGGGGCATGGTTACACATAGTGCCAGATTACACGCTGGGGCCCGGTTACACACTAGGGCCCGGTTACACACTGGGGCATGGTTACACGTTGGGGCATGGTTACACGCTGGGGCCCGGTTACACATAGCGTCAGGTGACACGTTGGGGCCCGGTTACACATAGCGCCAGGTGACACGCTGGGGCCCGGTTACACATAGCGCCAGGTGACACGCTGGGGCCCGGTTACACATAGCGCCAGGTTACACGCTGGGGCCCGGTTACACATAGTGCCAGATTACACGCTGGGGCCCGGTTACACACTAGGGCCCGGTTACACGCTGGGGCATGGTTACACGTTGGGGAATGGTTACACGCTGGGGCCCGGTTACACATAGCGTCAGGTGACACGCTGGGGCCCGGTTACACATAGCGTCAGGTGACACGCTGGAGCCCGGTTACACATAGCGCCAGGTGACACGCTGGGGCCCGGTCACACATAGCGCCAGGTGACACGCTGGGGCCCGGTTACACGCTGGGGCCCGGTTACACGCTGGGGCATGGTTACACGCTGGGGCCCGGTTACACAAAGCGCCAGGTTACACGTTGGGGTCCGGTTACACGATGGGGTCCGGTTACACGCTGGGGTCCGGTTACACGCTGGGGTCCGGTTACACGTTGGGGTCCGGTTACACGCTGGGGTCCGGTTACACGCTGGGGTCCGGTTACACGCTGGGGCCCGGTTACACGCTGGGGTCCGGTTACACGCTGGGGTCCGGTTACACGATGGGGTCCGGTTACACGCTGGGGTCCGGTTACACGCTGGGGTCCGGTTACACGTTGGGGTCCGGTTACACGTTGGGGTCCGGTTACACGATGGGGTCCGGTTACACGCTGGGGTCCGGTTACACGTTGGGGTCTGGTTACACGTTGGGGTCCGGTTACACGCTGGGGTCCGGTTACACGCTGGGGTCCGGTTACACGCTGGGGCCCGGTTACACATGGTGCCATGTTATACACTGGGGTCCGGTTAAACACTGGGGTCCAGTTACACATAGCGCCAGGTTACACGTTGGGGTCCGGATACACGCTGGGGCCCGGTTACACGCTGGGGTCCGGTTACACACTAGGGCCCGGTTATACATAGTGCCAGGTTACACGCTGGGGCATGGTTACACACTAGGGCCCGGTTACATATAGTGCCAGGTTACACGCTGGGGCCCGGTTACACACTAGGGCCCGGTTACACATGGTGCCAGGTTACACGCTGGGGCCCGGTTACACATAGCGCCAGGTTACACACTAGGGCCTAGTTACACAGAGTGCCAGTTTACACGCTGGGATTCGGTTACACGCTGGGGCATGGTTACACACTGGGGCCTAGTTCCACATAGCGCCAGGTGACACGCTGGGGCCCAGTTACACGCTGGGGCCCAGTTACACGCCCGGCCCAGTTACACGCTGGGGCCCAGTTACACACTGGGGCCCAGTTCCACATAGCGCCAGGTGACACGCTGGAGCCCAGTTACACGCTGGGGCCCAGTTACACGCTGGGGCCCAGTTACACGCCCGGCCCAGTTACACGCTGGGGCCCAGTTACACGCTGGGGCCCAGTTATACGCTGGGGCCCAGTTACACTCTGGGGTCAGGTTACACGCTGGGGCCCAGTTACACGCTGGGGCCAGGTTACAAGCTGGGGCCCAGTTACACGTTGGGGCATGGTTACACGCTGGGGCCCGGTTACACGCTGGGGCCCAGTTACACGCTGGGGCCCAGTTACACGCTGGGGCCAGGTTGCAAGCTGGGGCATGGTTACACGTTGGGGCCCGGTTACACAAAGCGCCAGGTTACACGCTGGGGCATGGTTACACGTTGGGGCATGGTTACACGCTGGGGCCCGGTTACACAAAGCGCCAGGTTACACGCTGGGGCATGGCTACACGTTGGGGCATGGTTACACGCTGGGGCCCGGTTACACATAGCGCCAGGTTACACGCTGGGGCCCGGTTACACAAAGCGCCAGGTTACACGCTGGGGCCCGGTTACACATAGCGCCAGGTTACACGCTGGGACCCGGTTACACATAGCGCCAGGTTACACGCTGCAGCCCGGCTACACATAGCGCCAGGTTACACATAGCGCCAGGTTACACACTGGGGCCCAGTTCCACATAGCGCCAGGTGACACGCTGGGGCCCAGTTACACGCCCGGCCCAGTTACACGCGGGGGCCCAGTTACACGCCCGGCCCAGTTACGCGCTGGGGCCCAGTTATACGCTGGGGCCCAGTTACACGCCCGGCCCAGTTACACGCTGGGGCCCAGTTATACGCTGGGGCCCAGTTACACTCTGGGGTCAGGTTACACGCTGGGGCCCAGTTACACGCTGGGGCCAAGTTACAAGCTGGGGCCCAGTTACACGTTGGGGCATGGTTACACGCTGGGGCCCGGTTACACGCTGGGGCCCAGTTACACGCTGGGGCCCAGTTACACGCTGGGGCCCAGTTACACGCTGGGGCCAGGTTGCAAGCTGGGGCATGGTTACACGTTGGGGCCCGGTTACACAAAGCGCCAGGTTACACGCTGGGGCATGGTTACACGTTGGGGCATGGTTACACAAAGCGCCAGGTTACACGCTGGAGCCCGGCTACACATAGCGCCAGGTTACACATAGCGCCAGGTTACACACTGGGGCCCAGTTCCACATAGCGCCAGGTGACACGCTGGGGCCCAGTTACACGCTGAGGCCCAGTTACACGCTGGGGCCCAGTTACACGCCCGGCCCAGTTACACGCTGGGGCCCAGTTACACGCCCGGCCCAGTTACACGCTGGGGACCAGTTATACGCTGGGGCCCAGTTACACTCTGGGGTCAGGTTACACGCTGGGGCCCAGTTACACGCTGGGGTCCGGTTACACGCTGGGGCCCAGTTACACGCTGGGGCCCAGTTACACGCTGGGGCCAGGTTGCAAGCTGGGGCATGGTTACACGTTGGGGCCCGGTTACACATAGCGCCAGGTTACACGCTGGGGCGCGGTTACACACTGGGGCCCAGTTACACATAGCGCCAGGTTACACGCTGGGTTCCGGTTACACGCTGGGGCCCAGTTACACACTGGGGTCCGGTTACACACTAGGGCCCGGTTACACACAGGGGCCCAGTTACACACAGGGGCCCAGTTACACGCTGGGGCCCAGTTACACACAGGGGCCCAGTTACACACAGGGGCCCAGTTACACATAGCGCCAGGTGACACGCTGAGGCCCGGTTACACACTGGGGCCCGGTTACGCAATGGGGCCCAGTTACACACTGGGGCCCAGTTACACACTGGGGCCCAGTTACACACTGGGGCCCAGTTACACACTGGGGCCCAGTTACACACTGGGGCCCAGTTACACACTGGGGCCCAGTTACACACCGGGGCCCAGTTACACACTGGGGCCCAGTTACACACCGGGGCCCAGTTACACACTGGGGCCCAGTTACACGCTGGGGCCCAGTTACACGCTGGGGCCAGGTTGCAAGCTGGGGCATGGTTACACGTTGGGGCCCGGTTACACAAAGCGCCAGGTTACACGCTGGGGCATGGTTACACGTTGGGGCATGGTTACACGCTGGGGCCCGGTTACACAAAGCGCCAGGTTACACGCTGGGGCATGGCTACACGTTGGGGCATGGTTACACGCTGGGGCCCGGTTACACATAGCGCCAGGTTACACGCTGGGGCCCGGTTACACATAGCGCCAGGTTACACGCTGGGGCCCGGTTACACATAGCGCCAGGTTACACGCTGGGACCCGGTTACACATAGCGCCAGGTTACACGCTGCAGCCCGGCTACACATAGCGCCAGGTTACACATAGCGCCAGGTTACACACTGGGGCCCAGTTCCACATAGCGCCAGGTGACACGCTGGGGCCCAGTTACACGCCCGGCCCAGTTACACGCTGGGGCCCAGTTACACGCCCGGCCCAGTTACACGCTGGGGCCCAGTTATACGCTGGGGCCCAGTTACACGCCCGGCCCAGTTACACGCTGGGGCCCAGTTATACGCTGGGGCCCAGTTACACTCTGGGGTCAGGTTACACGCTGGGGCCCAGTTACACGCTGGGGCCAAGTTACAAGCTGGGGCCCAGTTACACGTTGGGGCATGGTTACACGCTGGGGCCCGGTTACACGCTGGGGCCCAGTTACACGCTGGGGCCCAGTTACACGCTGGGGCCCAGTTACACGCTGGGGCCAGGTTGCAAGCTGGGGCATGGTTACACGTTGGGGCCCGGTTACACAAAGCGCCAGGTTACACGCTGGGGCATGGTTACACGTTGGGGCATGGTTACACAAAGCGCCAGGTTACACGCTGGAGCCCGGCTACACATAGCGCCAGGTTACACATAGCGCCAGGTTACACACTGGGGCCCAGTTCCACATAGCGCCAGGTGACACGCTGGGGCCCAGTTACACGCTGAGGCCCAGTTACACGCTGGGGCCCAGTTACACGCCCGGTCCAGTTACACGCTGGGGCCCAGTTACACGCCCGGCCCAGTTACACGCTGGGGACCAGTTATACGCTGGGGCCCAGGTACACTCTGGGGTCAGGTTACACGCTGGGGCCCAGTTACACGCTGGGGTCCGGTTACACGCTGGGGCCCAGTTACACGCTTGGGCCCAGTTACACGCTGGGGCCAGGTTGCAAGCTGGGGCATGGTTACACGTTGGGGCCCGGTTACACATAGCGCCAGGTTACACGCTGGGGCGCGGTTACACACTGGGGCCCAGCTACACATAGCGCCAGGTTACACGCTGGGTTCCGGTTACACGCTGGGGCCCAGTTACACACTGGGGTCCGGTTACACACTAGGGCCCGGTTACACACAGGGGCCCAGTTACACACAGGGGCCCAGTTACACGCTGGGGCCCAGTTACACACAGGGGCCCAGTTACACACAGGGGCCCAGTTACACATAGCGCCAGGTGACACGCTGAGGCCCGGTTACACACTGGGGCCCGGTTACACACTGGGGCCCGGTTACACACTGGGGCCCAGTTACACGCTGGGGCCCAGTTACACACTGGGGCCCAGTTACACACTGGGGCCCAGTTACACACTGGGGCCCAGTTACACACAGGGGCCCAGTTACACATAGCGCCAGGTGACACGCTGGGGCCCAGTTACACGCCCGGCCCAGTTACACGCTGGGGCCCAGTTACACGCCCGGCCCAGTTACACGCTGGGGCCCAGTTACACACAGGGGCCCAGTTACACACAGGGGCCCAGTTACACATAGCGCCAGGTGACACGCTGAGGCCCGGTTACACACTGGGGCCCGGTTACGCAATGGGGCCCAGTTACACACTGGGGCCCAGTTACACACTGGGGCCCAGTTACACACTGGGGCCCAGTTACACACTGGGGCCCAGTTACACACTGGGGCCCAGTTACACACTGGGGCCCAGTTACACACCGGGGTCCAGTTACACACTGGGGCCCAGTTACACACTGGGGCCCAGTTACACACTGGGGCCCAGTTACACGCTGGGGCCCAGTTACACGCTGGGGCCAGGTTGCAAGCTGGGGCATGGTTACACGTTGGGGCCCGGTTACACAAAGCGCCAGGTTACACGCTGGGGCATGGTTACACGTTGGGGCATGGTTACACGCTGGGGCCCGGTTACACAAAGCGCCAGGTTACACGCTGGGGCATGGCTACACGTTGGGGCATGGTTACACGCTGGGGCCCGGTTACACATAGCGCCAGGTTACACGCTGGGGCCCGGTTACACATAACGCCAGGTTACACGCTGGGGCCCGGTTACACATAGCGCCAGGTTACACGCTGGGACCCGGTTACACATAGCGCCAGGTTACACGCTGCAGCCCGGCTACACATAGCGCCAGGTTACACATAGCGCCAGGTTACACACTGGGGCCCAGTTCCACATAGCGCCAGGTGACACGCTGGGGCCCAGTTACACGCCCGGCCCAGTTACACGCTGGGGCCCAGTTACACGCCCGGCCCAGTTACACGCTGGGGCCCAGTTATACGCTGGGGCCCAGTTACACGCCCGGCCCAGTTACACGCTGGGGCCCAGTTATACACTGGGGCCCAGTTACACTCTGGGGTCAGGTTACACGCTGGGGCCCAGTTACACGCTGGGGCCAAGTTACAAGCTGGGGCCCAGTTACACGTTGGGGCATGGTTACACGCTGGGGCCCGGTTACACGCTGGGGCCCAGTTACACGCTGGGGCCCAGTTACACGCTGGGGCCCAGTTACACGCTGGGGCCAGGTTGCAAGCTGGGGCATGGTTACACGTTGGGGCCCGGTTACACAAAGCGCCAGGTTACACGCTGGGGCATGGTTACACGTTGGGGCATGGTTACACAAAGCGCCAGGTTACACGCTGGAGCCCGGCTACACATAGCGCCAGGTTACACATAGCGCCAGGTTACACACTGGGGCCCAGTTCCACATAGCGCCAGGTGACACGCTGGGGCCCAGTTACACGCTGAGGCCCAGTTACACGCTGGGGCCCAGTTACACGCCCGGCCCAGTTACACGCTGGGGCCCAGTTACACGCCCGGCCCAGTTACACGCTGGGGACCAGTTATACGCTGGGGCCCAGGTACACTCTGGGGTCAGGTTACACGCTGGGGCCCAGTTACACGCTGGGGTCCGGTTACACGCTGGGGCCCAGTTACACGCTTGGGCCCAGTTACACGCTGGGGCCAGGTTGCAAGCTGGGGCATGGTTACACGTTGGGGCCCGGTTACACATAGCGCCAGGTTACACGCTGGGGCGCGGTTACACACTGGGGCCCAGTTACACATAGCGCCAGGTTACACGCTGGGTTCCGGTTACACGCTGGGGCCCAGTTACACACTGGGGTCCGGTTACACACTAGGGCCCGGTTACACACAGGGGCCCAGTTACACACAGGGGCCCAGTTACACGCTGGGGCCCAGTTACACACAGGGGCCCAGTTACACACAGGGGCCCAGTTACACATAGCGCCAGGTGACACGCTGAGGCCCGGTTACACACTGGGGCCCGGTTACACACTGGGGCCCGGTTACACACTGGGGCCCAGTTACACACTGGGGCCCAGTTACACACTGGGGCCCAGTTACACACTGGGGCCCAGTTACACACTGGGGCCCAGTTACACACAGGGGCCCAGTTACACATAGCGCCAGGTGACACGCTGGGGCCCAGTTACACGCCCGGCCCAGTTACACGCTGGGGCCCAGTTACACGCCCGGCCCAGTTACACGCTGGGGCCCAGTTATACGCTGGGGCCCAGTTACACGCCCGGCCCAGTTACACGCTGGGGCCCAGTTATACGCTGGGGCCCAGTTACACTCTGGGGTCAGGTTACACGCTGGGGCCCAGTTACACGCTGGGGCCAAGTTACACGCTGGGGCCCAGTTACACGTTGGGGCATGGTTACACGCTGGGGCCCGGTTACACGCTGGGGCCCGGTTACACGCTGGGGCCCAGTTACACGCTGGGGCCCAGTTACACGCTGGGGCCCAGTTACACGCTGGGGCCCAGTTACACGCTGGGGCCCAGTTACACGCTGGGGCCCAGTTACACGCTGGGGCCCAGTTACACGCTGGGGCCCAGTTACACGCTGGGGCCCAGTTACACGCTGGGGCCCAGTTACACGCTGGGGCCCAGTTACACGCTGGGGCCCAGTTACACGCTGGGGCCCAGTTACACGCTGGGGCCCAGTTACACGCTGGGGCCCAGTTACACGCTGGGGCCCAGTTACACGCTGGGGCCCAGTTACACGCTGGGGCCCAGTTACACGCTGGGGCCCAGTTACACGCTGGGGCCCAGTTACACGCTGGGGCCCAGTTACACGCTGGGGCCAGGTTGCAAGCTGGGGCCAGGTTGCAAGCTGGGGCCAGGTTGCAAGCTGGGGCCAGGTTGCAAGCTGGGGCCAGGTTGCAAGCTGGGGCCAGGTTGCAAGCTGGGGCCAGGTTGCAAGCTGGGGCCAGGTTGCAAGCTGGGGCCAGGTTGCAAGCTGGGGCCAGGTTGCAAGCTGGGGCCAGGTTGCAAGCTGGGGCCAGGTTGCAAGCTGGGGCCAGGTTGCAAGCTGGGGCCAGGTTGCAAGCTGGGGCCAGGTTGCAAGCTGGGGCCAGGTTGCAAGCTGGGGCATGGTTACACGCTGGGGCCCAGTTACACGCTGGGGCCCAGTTACACGCTGGGGCCCAGTTACACGCTGGGGCCCAGTTACACGCTGGGGCCCAGTTACACGCTGGGGCCCAGTTACACGCTGGGGCCCAGTTACACGCTGGGGCCCAGTTACACGCTGGGGCCCAGTTACACGCTGGGGCCCAGTTACACGCTGGGGCCCAGTTACACGCTGGGGCCCAGTTACACGCTGGGGCCCAGTTACACGCTGGGGCCCAGTTACACGCTGGGGCCCAGTTACACGCTGGGGCCCAGTTACACGCTGGGGCCCAGTTACACGCTGGGGCCCAGTTACACGCTGGGGCCCAGTTACACGCTGGGGCCCAGTTACACGCTGGGGCCAGGTTGCAAGCTGGGGCCAGGTTGCAAGCTGGGGCCAGGTTGCAAGCTGGGGCCAGGTTGCAAGCTGGGGCCAGGTTGCAAGCTGGGGCCAGGTTGCAAGCTGGGGCCAGGTTGCAAGCTGGGGCCAGGTTGCAAGCTGGGGCCAGGTTGCAAGCTGGGGCCAGGTTGCAAGCTGGGGCCAGGTTGCAAGCTGGGGCCAGGTTGCAAGCTGGGGCATGGTTACACACTGGGGCATGGTTACACACTGGGGCATGGTTACACACTGGGGCATGGTTACACACTGGGGCATGGTTACACACTGGGGCATGGTTACACACTGGGGCATGGTTACACACTGGGGCATGGTTACACACTGGGGCATGGTTACACACTGGGGCATGGTTACACACTGGGGCATGGTTACACACTGGGGCATGGTTACACACTGGGGCATGGTTACACACTGGGGCATGGTTACACACTGGGGCATGGTTACACACTGGGGCATGGTTACACACTGGGGCATGGTTACACACTGGGGCATGGTTACACACTGAGGCATGGTTACACACTGAGGCATGGTTACACACTGGGGCATGGTTACACACTGGGGCATGGTTACACACTGGGGCATGGTTACACACTGGGGCATGGTTACACACTGGGGCATGGTTACACACTGGGGCATGGTTACACGCTGGGGCATGGTTACACGCTGGGGCATGGTTACACGCTGGGGCCCAGTTACACGCTGGGGCCCAGTTACACGCTGGGGCCCAGTTACACGCTGGGGCCCAGTTACACGCTGGGGCCCAGTTACACGCTGGGGCCCAGTTACACGCTGGGGCCCAGTTACACGCTGGGGCCCAGTTACACACTGGGGCCCGGTTCCACCCTCATGGGCGGTTACTCACGGAGATCCGGTTACACGCTCAGGCCTGGTTACACGCTCAGGCCTGGTTACACGCTCAGGCCTGGTTACACGCTCAGGCCTGGTTACTCGTTGGGGTAGGGTAATGCAAACCCGCTGGGGTTCGGCAAACCCGCTGGGGTTCGGCAAACCCGCTGGGGTTCGGCAAACCCGCTGGGGTTCGGCAAACCCGCTGGGGTTCGGCAAACCCGCTGGGGTTCGGCAAACCCGCTGGGGTTCGGCAAACCCGCTGGGGTTCGGCAAACCCGCTGGGGTTCGGCAAACCCGCTGGGGTTCGGCAAACCCGCTGGGGTTCGGCAAACCCGCTGGGGTTCGGCAAACCCGCTGGGGTTCGGCAAACCCGCTGGGCCTGGGTTACACGCTGGGCCTGGGTTACACGCTGGGCCTGGGTTACACGCTGGGCCTGGGTTACACGCTGGGCCTGGTTACACGCAGGGCCTATGCAGTTACACGCAGCGCCCGGTCAGACGCTGGAGTTCGGTTATACTCTGATTTGCGTAGCTTTTGCGTAGTGTTACGATTTGACAAATATCCCACGGCGATAACATGTGTTTAAAAAAACAAAATACTTGACTGCAGATGGTATCGGACGAAATGACTAACAAGACATGGTAAAGATTGTCACAGTTTTTATTACACTATAAATACCTACCTCCCCACTACCAACACAGATTCATACATTTAGTGCGTAAGCAAAGCAATAAACAAGTCAGTTCATGGTCACCTCCAAATGTCATCTCACAATGAACTCTTACAATGCTCCCTCGTCGCTCCGGATGCTCCCACGACGCTCTGATGCTCCCACGACGCATTGATGCTCCCACGACGCACACCAGCCCCGCTGATCAGGCTCCGCCGCGTGTCCACGCCTACCAGCCCGCAGATCAGGCTCCGCCACGTGTCCATGCCTACCAGCCCGCAGATCAGGCTCGGCCACGTGTCCACGCCTACCAGCCCGCCGATCAGGCTCCGCCACGTGTCCACGCCTACCAGCCCGCCGATCAGGCTCCGCCACGTGTCCACGCCTACCAGCCCGCCGATCAGGCTCCGCCACGTGTCCATGCCTACCAGCCCGCCGATCAGGCTCCGCCACGTGTCCACGCCTACCAGCCCGCCGATCAGGCTCCGCAACGTGTCCACGCCTACCAGCCCGCCGATCAGGCTCCGCCACGTGTCCATGCCTACCAGCCCGCAGATCAGGCTCCGCCACGTGTCCACGCCTACCAGCCCGCCGATCAGGCTCCGCCACGTGTCCACGCCTACCAGCCCGCCGATCAGGCTCCGCCACGTGTCCACGCTCATCAGCCCGCCGATCAGGCTCCGCCACGTGTCCACGCCTACCAGCCCGCCGATCAGGCTCCGCCACGTGTCCACGCCTACCAGCCCGCCGATCAGGCTCCGCCACGTGTCCACGCCTACCAGCCCGCCGATCAGGCTCCGCCACGTGTCCACGCCTACCAGCCCGCCGATCAGGCTCCGCCACGTGTCCACGCCTACCAGCCCGCCGATCAGGCTCCGCCACGTGTCCACGCCTACCAGCCCGCCGATCAGGCTCCGCCACGTGACCACGCCCACCAGCCCGCCGATCAGGCTCCGCCACGTGTCCATGCCTACCAGCCCGCCGATCAGGCTCCGCCACGTGTCCACGCCTACCAGCCCGCCGATCAGGCTCCGCCACGTGTCCACGCCTACCAGCCCGCAGATCAGGCTCCGCCGCGTGTCCACGCCTACCAGCCCGCCGATCAGGCTCCGCCACGTGTCCATGCCTACCAGCCCGCCGATCAGGCTCCGCCACGTGTCCATGCCTACCAGCCCGCCGATCAGGCTCCGCCACGTGTCCATGCCTACCAGCCCGCCGATCAGGCTCCGCCACGTGTCCATGCCTACCAGCCCGCCGATCAGGCTCCGCCACGTGTCCACGCCTACCAGCCCGCGGATCAGGCTCCGCCACGTGTCCATGCCTACCAGCCCGCCGATCAGGCTCCGCCACGTGTCCATGCCTGCCACGACGACGCCCACGACGACGTCCACAACCACTCCAACCACGCAGCCACGCTTCAACACGTAAAGCCCGGAGATCGGCCCTGACCCCGCTATCACCAGCTAGATCTTCCGCCGTCCATCTCCTCCTGGTGCTGGTTCTGAGTCTTGTGTCGTGCCTGTGTCCTGTCCTGTGGGCTCTGTTATTTATACCAGAGACCACTCCCCATGCGTCTCCCAAAAGCTCCTATCCAATGTAACGAGTGGCTCACCACTCCCTCGGAATACGCACAAAATCGCCATGATCATTCGCTCATCCCGTAGTACTCGCTCAGCCCACAGTATTCACTCACCCATTCACTCGCCGTATCACTCACATGCATACACCCGATCTTACTTCATTTCCTAACAGTAGATTGTTGTGTGGTTTATGGGTCCATCTTCCATGTTTGAACCCACAAAAATGTATTATTGTAGTAAACGTTAGGCGTGAGCAATACGTGAGCTACGCTGAAACAATTGTTCGCCCGTACATAGAAGGGGTGGGTGGAAGGGGGGGGGGGGCAAGGGGTATTTGCGTTCCTCGTGATTGGGCTTCTTATTTCACCGTGAACTGGGAATGAGGAAAATAATTCTTCGTGAACTGGGAATGGGGTATTAGCCGACCGCCGTGATCAAGTATTTTCATATTAATCGTGAACTGGGAATTTTAACATTCGGGAGTTATGCTTTTAATTCATCGTGAGCTGGGAATAAAGAAATTTATTCTTCGTGACCTTGGAACACGACCCCCCCTTGCCCCCCCCCCCCTCATAGAAGAACGACCGGTTTATGAATACGGCCCGTTTTTGTGGGAAGCAACGTGTGGTTTATGAATACGGCCCCTAGCTATCCCACAGAAATGCACCCAGTACGACTTGTCATGTCTAATGTCTGTTAATCCACATGATGAACTCATCCATGGCTCTCGCGACCACAGAGAGCAATATAGCGACGTCACCGGTGGAGATGTATCACTGCGCGCATGAGTAATAGATGAGCTTAAAGTGTTTGTGCCACGCCGCAAAAAATATCCGATTGACCAATGCATATGAAAGATAAATATCTTACAATTAATATGATACATTGCTGCTATTTTTAAAACCCAAACTCATGCCGCACGACCTCTTCAACGAGCACCACCCTCTTTCCATTTCTGAAAAGCATCGCGAATGAGCATCAGCGTGCGTGACGTCATTCAGGAACCCAACGATAGCGCGCACAGCGTGCCCACTGTAGAGCACTGTAAAGACCGTGCTTGAATAAAGCGGGACTCTTCTTCAGATTCGCGACGGAGTCATCGGAGGAGAAGGCAACCGAGGTGTCTGATACTATTGTAGAAAGTAATGAGGGTGAAGCCAAACTGATAACGATATTGCCCTGGGCGCGGACTGTGGCTCCGGGCTATGGCTGCGGTTGAGGGCTATGGATCCGTGCGCTGAGCTATGGCTCCGGGCGCGGACTATGATTCCGGGAGCGGACTATGACTCCGGTCGCCGGGCTATGGCTCTGGACGTGGACTAGGAGAACCGCGCCTGGAGCCATAGCCCGCGAGAACGCGAGGGCGAGAACGCGCGATCGCAAGGGTCAAAAAGCGAGGGCGCGAGAACGCGAGGGCGTGAATGCGAGATCGCGAGATCGCGAGGGCGAGAACGCAAGAATGCGAGGAAGAGATCAATCTCGCGTTTTCGCCCTCGCGTTCTAGCGATATCGCATTCTCGCCCTCGTCTTCTCGCGTCCTCGCCCTCGCCTTCTCGCGTGTGCGCCCTTTTTGTGCCAGGCGAAAATGCGAGATAGCGAGTGACACAAATATGCCACCATAGATAGACCCTTGGCTCAGTGCGACTGTTTTGTTAACTCTCCAGCACAGTAGACCAGAGAGCAATAAAGCGACGTCACCGGTGGAGTTGTATCACTGCGCGCATGAGTAACAGATGAGGTCTCAAGGTGAGCTTTAGGAAAACATCGTTCACGTTGACGTACACAGATCACATACAAGACCAACTCGCCTCGACACGTGCACCATCTGATTAATCACACACCTGCAGCGGTTTCTGGGAGGCACAATGTTGTGCCATACACACCCCAGAGAAATCGACAAATCGATTATAACATTTATCTCCACATTTGCTTTCAAATGCAACTCGTTATACACATCTCAAGAGAATAAATTTTCAGGGCGTCGGTAAACATCAAGACCTTGCATACCATTTAATCGATGTCCGGGCACTTAACGTGCGGCCGATAGAATATATTTGGAGGTGAGGTTGCGAGTCCACTCACACACTGCCCGTCGTTAGCAATGGCTCTGCCGTAGCTCAGCGTGGGGCTTTGAAGGGATTCTTCGCAACAGGAGATGAGAGATCAACAACAAATGTCCTTTTTGAAAGAAACCTTGAGTTGGTATGTTCTACTCACAGACGCCATATTTTGGGTAAGTAAGCAGATACCATATTTGTTTCTTTATCGCATGTGGAAATGTTTATATTTATATGGACGCTCTATATATTATATGTGTATACAGATGAGTGTGTGGGCCGAATACAAAATATCACAAAAGTGTTCATATCAGCGAAATGAAGCGAAATTATTTCGCAGTTGTTGTTCCTGAACATGTACTGTGAAAGTCCAGTGAAAGGTTGATAGACAATATAGGTTCTGTAAGTGACGTCACAGGCAGCGCGCGATCACTAAAAAAAGTCAGTCATAAATGCCGTAGCGTGACGTTTCGGCCCATATTTTCCACGAATTTGTCGCGATCGCTCTAAAAATCACTGATGTGAGAAAGCAACACCGTGCAATTTTAATGATACAAAACTTACGTGTGTACTGCGATGTTATCCTTTTTTAAAGCACAAACAATAATTCTCCATGCTAACACTCCATTGCCAACAGACACAGACACAGACACTGTCGCAAATAGACTAAATCATAGCCCTGAAGAACCCAGGCCTCGCTACCGCTCAGCCAGGGTCCTGAAGTGCAGCCTGCAAATCCACAGCGATTTGAAACCCCTCCACTTTAATCTGACTAGTGTCACCTTGTGGGTGAATACCACGTCCAATCCTTGTTATATTTGAATTCTACATACCTTAAACTATCTATTTACGTATAGTTTGTTTCTTTGAAGAACTGTTGATGTCCACAATACCGGCGATATTCCGCATTTCATTCGTAACATGCGCGCAGCCATTCGAAGTGACAAGCGGCAACTTTGTCAACAGATGGCGCTACAGGGCGGAAGTGGCAAATTCCCCAGTTTTACTGGTTTACCTCGTACAATTTTACCGAGCGCCGGGCTCGATCCCAAGACGTTTTCGCGCATATCTACAAGAAAATAAAATGGGTGTCTTCTGGATGTGGAAATCGCGATATAACGAAGACACAAAGATTGCACAGTATAATGCAAGGCTTCATTCAATCTTAGTGTCATCATTATGTCGCGATTTCCACATCCAGAAGATACTCATTTTTTTATTGTGGAGATGCATGACCACGTCTTGGATCGAGCGCGAACGCCCAGCAAAATTGTACGAGGTAAACCGGTAAAACTGGGGAATTTGCCACTTCCGCCCTGTAGCGCCATCTGTTGACAAAGTTGCCGCTTGTCACTTCGAATGGCTGCGCGCATGTTACGAATGAAATGCGGAATATCGCCGGTATTGTGGACATCAACAGTTCTTCAAAGAAACAAACTATACGTAAATAGATAGTTTAAGGTATGTAGAATTCAAATATAATGAGGATTGCACGTGGTATTCACCCACAAAGTGACACTAATCAGATTAAAGTGGAGGGGTTTCAAATCGCTGAGGATTTGCAGGCTGCACTTCAGGACCCTGGCCGAGGGGTAGCAAGGCCTCCAGGTTCTTCAGGGCTAACTAAATCACAGACAATGAAATGCTCTATAGTTGCCATGGCGCGCGTGGCTGGTACAAATATAGAGCATCTATTGTTTGGAGCACTTTCGGCGCCATGGCAACTACGTCATCTTATGACGTGTGCTTTAGTATATTTGCGGAACTGCGTTTGCTGCCAATGGAGTGTCAGCATGGAGAAATATTGTTTGCGTCTTAAAAAAGGATAACATCGCAGTACACACGTAAGTTTGGTATCATTAAAATTGCACGGTGTTGCTTTCTCACGTCAGTAATTTTTAGAGCGATCGCGACAAATTCGTGGAAAATATGGGCCGAAACGACACGCTACGGCATTTATGACTTTGACTTTTCTTTTTTTTAGAAACAACCACTCTGGGTACAACGCGTCAGCGGGTCCCTATACTTTACTATGGGCCTCAAGCTAGAAGTGTTGTTTCTGATATGAATGCACTGTTAGAGTGGAAAACCATATGGAATAAATGTTTGGGGGTGTACCTTCATACTCATACTAGTTTTAAATCGAAGGACTCTGGTTTCCTGCGCCTTTCACGCCATTACAAATAGCTCCCCATGTGTTGCATATGGATCGGTGAAGCGTCATGTACCCAAAACCGGATTCACTGGAGGTGAGCGCGCGCTGTCTGTGACGTCACTTACAAACCCTATTAGTACACAGACGGACAATATTGGCAAATAATTATTCACCTGATCGAGGAAAATAGGCCAAACTGCGATCAAGATATCATTTCAGCCACAGAAAACCTGCATCAATGTCGTAAACAAAAGTCTATTCTGCTGACCGAATGAAGGGGGTAACACGTGACGCCCCATACAGGTATGCACCTTGACACAGGTAGGGCCGAAGAGGGGCCTTTTCGACACGGCGACACGGCGATTTTAAAAATTCGACAACGCGACATTGGGGTTGCCTTAGAATCGACATGCGACATAAGACTTAGCGACACGCGACATGGAACTTTTCTTAAAATCGACACGCGACATGGACCTTTTCTTAAAATCGACACGCTACATGGCTACCCCCCCGTTTACCGTTCAACATTCCTGGTTGCTAAGCAACATGGCCACTTCAGTGCACTCGGATTCGTATTGAAAAGAAAAGTGTATACTGGTCCATATCATCGCTTTATAACAAGTTATAATCGGTGCACAACTGGAACCAAGTTATGTATTCTGTACAACTTATATCCCTGAATCAGCTTTGTAACATATCTATACAAAATAGACGATAGAACGATCATTATTTTCGCACTGGAGAACAGCAGCAAACCGAGAATATGGCCGCTTTCTTGCCACGCGCAACGTTGTGACAGTCATTACGTTCGCCGGTTGGCATTTATATCAGCTGTTTTTTCTGCTTTTATGCCTCCATCTCGTTCTTAAAATGGTATTATTTGATAGTCAAGATGTTTATCTGTACAAAAGTAGCTTTTTTTTACCTATAATAAACTGTTGACAATTATGCAGCTATAAGTCTGTACTCGCCTTTTGCATGTTATGCAGCACAGGGCGAGCTAGAGCTACCCGAAAGACGAGCCTGCCAGAATTTCCCCTGGAAAGGGGTGTAGACCGCTCCGTGCGCTCCGTGCCACACTATGGTTCCGGACTGTGGCTCCGGTCGCCGGCCTATGAATCCGTGCACTGGGCTATGACTCCGGGCGCGGACTATGGCTCCGGGCTATGGCTGCGGTTGAGGGCTATGGATCCGTGCACTGGGCTATGACTCCGGGCGCGGACTATGGCTCCGGGCTGTGGCTCCGGTCACCGGCCTATGGGTCCGTACACTGGGCTATGACTCCGGGCGCGGACTATGACTCCGGGCTATGGCTGCGGCTGAGGGCTATGACTCCGTGTACTGGGCAATGGCTCCGGGCGCGGACTATGGCTCCGGGCTATGGCTGCGGTTGAGGGCTATGGATCCGTGAACTGGGCTATGGCTCCGGGCGCGGACTGTGGCTCCGGGCTATGGCTGCGGTTGGGGGCTATGGATCCGTGCACTGGGCTATGACTCCGGGTGCGGACTATGGCTCCGGGCTGTGGCTCCGGTCGCCGGCCTATGGATCCGTGCACTGGGCTATGACTCCGGGCGCGGACTATGGCTTCGGGCTATGGCTGCGGTTGAGGGCTATGGATCCGTGCACTGGGCTATGGATCCGTGCACTGGGCTATGGCTCCGGGCGCGGACTGTGGCTCCGTCTATGGCTGCGGTTGGGGGCTATGGATCCGTGCGCTGGGCTATGGCTCCGGGCGCGGACTATGGCTCCGGGCTATGGCTGCGGGTGGGGGCTATGGATCCGTGCGCTGGGCTATGGCTCCGGGCGCGGACTATGGCTCCGGGCGCGGACTATGACTCCGGTCGCCGGGCTATGGCTCTGGGCGTGGACTAGAAGAATCGCGCCCGGAGCCATAGCCCGCGAGATCGCGAGGGCGAGAACGCAAGAATGCTAGGGAGAGATCAATCTCGCGTTTTCGCCCTCGCGTTCTAGCGATATCGCATTCTCGCCCTCGTCTTCTCGCGTCCTCGCCCTCGCCTTCTCGCGTGCGCCTTTTTTGTGCCAGGCGAGAATGCGAGATAGCGAGTGACACAAATAGGCCACCATAGATAGCCCCTTGGCTCAGTGCGACTGTTTTGTTAACTCTCCAGCACAGTAGGGGGGACCGGGGCAAGTAGGCCCTCGGGGTACGTTAGCCCACATCTATTTTTTCGAGTTTACACCCCTCAAGCACCAAGTTGTGTCATGTGATGCGGTCAAGTGATGAATGTTTTACGTCCCAGAAATTTTTCATCAAGATCGAGCTGCGCGACGAACAGTTTGGCGGGAAATGAACTTTTTCTGCCAGGTAAGTAAATAACAGTTCCGCCATGTGTTCTTCGCTTTTCAAGTATGTCCTGTAGAGTTGGAAAATGAATAATTTACCGAAAGTCATGTACCATGTGCGCCTACTTTTGATTACAAATTGAAGACTCTAACTTCTAGTCCAATTCATATTTCTTGCATCCAAATATAGCAGACACGTTTGGGGCACATCCACCCGCTTGAGTCGGGGCAAGTTGGCCCAATGGGCGAACATGCCCCGGTCGCCTGTTCTAATGTACCCCATGTGCATAATATGGAACATCTATACAACGTTCACACAATGGAAAGGTGGCCTTAACATAAGACTGACAGCCTTACCTGATGCAGACACTGCTTTATACATGACCCCAAAGATCTTCAAAAATAAGTTACAGCCCTTGCTGCAAGACCTGTGATAACCGCAACACAGACGTGGTAATGAGGGATTCTACATATAGTAATATGATGGGACAGCTTACTATTCAATTCAGATTTAAGATTCAATTATCAATTAATATTGATATTAGTATAAACACCTTGTAAGTCAATCAAAGGGGAGTTATATAGTGGCCTATATATAGACATACCTAGTTTGATATTGCAGGATGGTCCGGAATTATGTACCGAAAACCGACCGATTGAAGAAGGCCCCCCCCGCCCCTGCTGATGTGATAAAGCAGGCTGTTGCTCATTACCTTAGAACTGCAGATGGCACTAGAATTACCGCAAAAATCTGGTGAGAAGGGGGAGCTTGTCACCCTTTGTGCAGCCGTCTCAGCCATTGGCCAAGCAATGCCACCATTTCTGGTGTTTCCGCGAGTGAAGTTCAAGGACCACTTTTTGCGGGGAGCACCTACGGGATCTTCTGGCGCTGCACACAAGTCAGGATGGATGACTGGGGACAGCTTTCTCAAGTTCCTACACCATTTCGTTGGTAATGCCAAACCGTCGAAGGAGCAGCCCGTTCTCATTATATTAGACAACCATGATTCTCACCTGTTTTTGGATGCCTTTCAGTACGCTAAAGATCATGGTATCATTATGTTGTCCTTCCCACCCCACTGCTCCCACAGGATGCAGCCATTGGACGTTTCTGTTTTCGGGCCATTCAAAAAGCGAGTGGGATGTGCTCAATCCAACTGGTTGCGAAACCACCCTGGAAAAGCCTTGACAATAAATGATACGCCTGGTATAATCTGCGAGGCTTGGAAAGACTCACTCTATCAACGCAACATTACGGCTGGCTTTGAAAAATCTGGGATATATCCATACAATGCTGATATATTTATGGATGTGGATTTTGCCCCATCAGCGGTCACAGATCGTGATTAAGTTGGAGAGAGGTCAAAGGGAGACCGAAGAGCTGCTCCTCAGTCGCCATCGGAAGGCCAAGGCCCTGCCCCTCAATCGCCAACGGAAGGCCAAGGCTCTGCCCCTCAATCGCCAACAGAAACCCAAGGCCCTGCCCCTCAATCGCCAACGGAAGGCCAAAGCCCTGCCCCTCAATCGCATGTGGAAGGCCAAGGCCCTGCCCCTCAATCGCCTGTAGAAGGCCAAGGCCCTGCCCCTGGGTCGCCTATGGAAGGCCAAGGCCCTGCTCCTGGGTCGCCAATGGAACGCCAAGTCTCTGCCTCGCAGTCACCTGAGCAATGCCAAGGCCCTGCTCCTGGGTCGCCAATGGAACGCCAAGACTCTGCCTCGCAGTCACTTGAGCAAGGCCAAGGTCCTGCTCCTGGGTCGCCAATGGAACGCCAAGACTCTGCCTCGCAGTCACCTGAGCAAGGCCAAGGCCCTGCTCCTGGGTCGCCAATGGAACGCCAAGACTCTGCCTCGCAGTCACCTGAGCAAGGCCAAGGCCCTGCTCCTGGGTCGCCAAAGGAACGCCAAGACTCTGCCTCGCAGTCACCTGAGCAATGCCAAGGCCCTGCTCCTGGGTCGCCAATGGAACGCCAAGACTCTGCCTCGCAGTCACTTGAGCAAGGCCAAGGTCCTGCTCCTGGGTCGCCAATGGAACGCCAAGACTCTGCCTCGCAGTCACCTGAGCAAGGCCAAGGCCCTGCTCCTGGGTCGCCAATGGAACGCCAAGACTCTGCCTCGCAGTCACTTGAGCAAGGCCAAGGCCCTGCTCCTGGGTCGCCAATGGAACGCCAAGACTCTGCCTCGCAGTCACCTGAGCAAGGCCAAGGCCCTGCTCCTGGGTCGCCAATGGAACGCCAAGACTCTGCCTCGCAGTCACCTGAGCAAGGCCAAGGCCCTGCTCCTGGGTCGCCAAAGGAACGCCAAGACTCTGCCTCGCAGTCACCTGAGCAAGGTCAAGGCCCTACCTCCCAGTCACAATCTGCCCAGTTGCCAAGGGCGAAACCAGCACGTGCTTCACCCGTTCCCCCTTCTAGACAACCCGCAGCTTCAGTTTCTTGTCCATCAAATGGAGACCTCCTAAGTCAGAGAGATGTTTCAATTGTATCTACCATGCACATATATAAATTGCCAGGGGAGTTAGAGGTGACGGCCATTGTCTCTTGTATGCCGCCGTTCTGGCATTCGAAGCTGTTGGAGTAAATGTGACGCACAATTCACTTGTGAAAATTTGATTCAAGAAGTGATTGCCAATAAATCGTACTACGAAGACTGCGCCTTGGATACGCAGGAGATCGTTCGTGGTGTCTGTAGTTTCATTTTCGAAAAAGACTACAACACTGGGACGTGCGATATCATTGTTGCAGCCTTGTGTAATGCAATGCGAACCACGGCATGCATCTATCAAGAGACAGATAGGGTGTACCGGGAGACCCGACAAACACCTGGTCGTCCGGGACTTCAGTCAAAGCACATAATTATCTATATCTTAGTGGTGATTGTGTCGCAGCACACTACGCTGCAATTGTTCAGTTTCAGAGCCTGCTACTACCATTTCAAAGCCTGATCTCATCGTCAGCCAGCGGGCCAGAGCGGAAATTCATTCTCGCCTATGGAAGTTCAGCCTCATCCTAAGGCTCCGCACAGGAAGTTAACGACCAATGGTAGAAAACGAAGACGAGCTGCAATCCTAACCGATACACCAGAAAAAGAAGCTATCGAAGCCGAAACACGCAACAGAAACAAAAGGCAAAGGAAACGTATCGGTGTTACAAAAGAAAAGATTAACTCAAAAACAGGTAAATAACCCAAAGCAAAGAGAAGAAACAGAATGAAGCGAAGAAGAAGCCATTTGTCTAGTGATGATTTCTCTGAATATTTCTGTCATGTGTGTCTATCACCATGATCAGAAAGCAGGAAAGGAGAGGTGTGGGTGCAATGCGCATCATGTAACGACTGGTCTCAGAGAGAATGTACAGGGATGGAGTCCCCTCTCTACGTATGCCACAATTGCAACTCTGATCACGATTCGATTTATACCAAATAATTCCGAGTAACTTGTAGCGATCCAAGTGTTTTGTTAAAGATTTCGTTGGTTGTGTCTAGATTGTTTAAGAAAACGTTGTATTTCTAATAAAAAAAGGGTGTAAGACGGACGAATTATTTACGTTTTGTACAGTGGGCGTACTTGCCCCGCGGGTTGGGTCTACGTGCCCCGTCACGGGGCACATTAGCCCTTGTCGGGTGCCTCTGCTAAACTGCAAACTACATGAAAAACAATTGACGGAAACAAGCTAAACAGGGTCCAAAATACAGCTACATAATACATTTGTCACCTAACAAAAAATCAGACAACATGCTTTAACCTTAGCGCATCTATGGACCTTAATGTAAAAATGGAGCCAACGCGCGCCGGTCTCCCCTAAGTCTAATGAGTGCCTTTGCGCCACAAAATATACCGATCTCCCGATGCAACCTAAACAACGCTCTAACACCATTAATGACCCCAGCACCGTTGAGGTCGACGGGTGGCCCAAAACACCCACATTTGAAAACGACCGTATCCTCCTTCATGGCTCAGTGCTTGTCGTTGCAGGTGATGTATGTCTGGGTCGCCTCACATATATTCGCTCACATGATGGCCTTGCCTGTCACACTGACCTTCATCTTTGGTTCCGAATGGCTACTTAGCGTGGTTGTCGCCTCTACCGCTGTGACCCTTGTGGCAGGTAAGAATAATGCTAAGTGACTCAGACTAAGGAAATCATTATCTTACTGCACCATAATCGTGACCATTAATTCCATTGTTTGTAAATGTCAAATTATCACTTACTTACTTACTTACTTACTTGGGCTGGTGAGGTGACTATTGTTCTCTTATAACGATGACCTCACCCGGGACCTCTTGCTCAGCAAGAGCCGGTGGTCGCACCCGCGCCGGCGCCAATATCTTCAAATAGCTCGCATTGCTGCCCACAATGGCTCCCCACACACCGAACGCGATGCGCCGCCCTGCAGAGCTGCAAGACATGCGGCTTGCCGTGCTGCAAGGTGACCAATAGAAATGTAGCTAATTTCAAAGTGCTCGAAATTAGCAACGTTTTCATTTTCCCTTACGATTGACTTGATGACTTGTATACACTGAAGAAAACCAGTACCTTTTACGTTTGACTTGATGACTTGTTGTGTACACTGAAGAAAACCAGTACCCTTTATGTTTGGCTTGATGACTTGTTGCATATACTGAAGAGAACCAGTACCCTTTACGTTTGACTTGATGAATTTTATGCACTGAAGAGAGCCAGTACCTTTCATGTTTGACTTGATAACTTGTTGTAGACACTGCAGACATCGAGTTCCCTTTACGTTTGACTTGATGACTTTTTGTAGACACTGTAGACATCGAGAACCCTTTACGTTTGACTTGATGACTGTTATTTACTGAAGAGAACCATTACCCTTTATGTTTGACTTGATGACTTGTTGTACAAACTGGATAAGATTAGTATCCAGTCGCGTTGGACTTACACGTCACGTGTATATCGTACGACCCAGTGGCCGTACGATATGCACGTAACGCCCTACATGTGAGAACCATGTTCATATAATCACCCTTGACATCGAAAACTAGATGTGTTTGACTAAGGTTGATAATTACCCTGTGAGTTAACGTGCTTGTTACAGGATGTATGGTCTTCTGCATGATACGTTACCCGCTGAACGTCAATTGGTTGAGATACGTAAGTACGTCTAATGCCGAAACATTCAATTTATGAGTGTAATTCATAACTGCATTTATTTCAACATAGAACTGAAGGTTCGCAGTCTGACCCGAGCACCAAATCTGGGGAATGAAATCATTCGTCCTTCATGGTCCCGGTTGGTTCCTTGGCCTAGTTTAACCCTTCAGTGCACAAACAAGGCATACAGCACCAATTCTGTTGGCCGGCCCCGGAGCTACAACGTACTGGATCTCTTTCTTCTTGCAGTATATTGCTATTGGAATGGTCATGACAGTGACGACGCTTATTCTGCACTCTGCCGCCGATGTGGCACGCCGGCAAGTAAGGATGATAATCTAAGTTCTTGGTTTCTTTTGGTTTGTTATACCGCCTGTTAGGCCCAACTGACGTTACCAGTATGTGCATGTACCATATTTATGCCTTAACATCTTGCATCGGATCCGATTTTCACGCAATACATGTATATGCAAACATTTGTAGACATTAAACTTCGACAGTTTGCAAAAGGATTCCAGTATATACACTCAATGTACTCTTGGCGGATACCAGAGAGATTTGGGCTGCACCAGAGCATGCACCTTCTACGTATAGAGTCGTCTTTGGTCGGAGAGGCAGCATACATGTCCCCAGATGTATGTCTAGGGCCTTTTGAACATGATCATGTCTTCCTCCCATGGATCTCCTGGGCCCGGTTTAGCCCATGTGTGCCCAATGGCGACTTAAAACACCAATTCATCACCCTGATAAGAACGCTGAATAAATCCCATTCTACCGACACATCGCCATGGTTTGTTCACCCTAATGTTATGACGTTGTAACACAATTCGGTATTATGTGGACGTTTGTTGCATGATTATAGGCGAGGGCTGACCTCGAAGTTCGGTGGATCGCTGAGAATAAAACCGTACTGGCTGAATTACAGAGAGAAGTGAGTATAGTCATTACATCATTTGGAAACGCTACTTTTAACGTAGAGCCAGACATTATGTAAGCTACCATACAATCTCTGGTTGAACCATGTGTGAAGGCAGTGATCCCTATGCATAATATTATAGGACCCGGCATGGATCTGGGGGAGTGATATTGAGGGCACCCGCCACCCTGCTGTGGATTAGAAGGATAATAATACAAGATTATTACAGGCAAACCTATCATCTCTCGTATTGTTCGATGATCTGTCCGTACCGTAAACATAAATGATAAATACTTTCGCTTGTCGTGGCAGTTAGTTCATATTATAGTACTCGAGGCAGCACTGGATGTATTACGAACCATGTATAATACTTTGCTTTCTACGTGACGTCAAGATTGTGTCATCACAATGACCACAGATCAGTTTAAGATTTAGGAGAAAGACAATTAACTCTATATTGTCAACCATGTGAATGGATACTATACTTTTTCGATGCATTGCAAGCAAGCAGACCTCATTGTCTTTATGGGACCGAAAGAGTTTTGTGAGGGCCTTATGCCGGCCATTTATAATTTACTAGTGTATGGATTTTTTTCCAGCTGGGTTGTTTCGGGTATTGGGGACCCGGGAACGGGTCTGACGTCATCATGAGGTCATCTCGCCATGTGACGGACGGCGGCGGAAGTCTGGTATATATACTTTACGGTGGCGTATGCTAATCTCATTCATGAACCCTATATATGAAATGCAAGGATGCACCCTTACTGTAACATGGTGAGGGATGTATCCTCCCTCGCCCTGTGGATAAGGATAAGTCATATAAGTCAGGGCCTTGGCCGGCCTCTAATCTCACCGTATGGATTTTAATTTTAAATACTGTGAGTAGTTTTACAGAGTGAGTACTGCTGAAGAACGTATATGTAGACAGTGTACTTCGTGTTTAGTTGAGGATGAGATCCATTTTATATTACATTTTGAAAAAAAATGTTCTAATCACAGGTATATTCTTGAAGCGGAAATTATAGGTTCGGGTCTTCTTGTGGACAGGAGAGGCGAAAAGGCCTAACTGATCTGTTTACCCCTTAGGCATTACCATGTGATTGGGTCAAGTCATATAACTAATTTACACCAAATATTAAATAGCAAATGTTAGTGTTGCGTGTTTTGATTGACAGGTGGGATGTGTAGGAGGCCTGATATATTCCGTGGATACTGTCCGATGGGCTCTCAGTCATCTATTGCTGTTGTTTACATTGCAGGTAGGAGGGCTGTGTTGTAGCATTATATGTATACTGGTTGCACCTCTTTTCGCTATGCTAACGTAACACCAGACTCGGTCGGAAACATCTAACTCCGTCAAAACATAAAATGATGTTTATTTGATAGTTCATCATCTTATCTATCAGTTTATGTACATATAAAATATGAACAAATGATGTTGACTTTACGAAATGGCTGTTTACCACCTACCACCCTCCCGCCTGGACAAAAACAACGCTGTACCTATTTTCGCTACCCTGTGTCATTGTCGCAAAATATGTGTTATGGAATGCCGATGAAATGTTATTTCGTTATGTGTTAATTGCGGTATGACTTCTACAAGTTCCGATACAAAACGGCACTGTTAAACAGTTTGCTGGGTTGTTGGATACACTAGGGAACTTAAAATAACAATGTTTATTCCTCAGTGCAGTGGGGGCAACAAAATGGGACTTTCACTCCAACTTGTCGTACAGAGGTGCAAAATCGCAGGTGGGTCCAGTGCGGACAGGCGTCACACTTTGCCCAATTCACAAGGGTGAGCGCCGCCATGTTGTGCATCTCGGAGGGTGTGAATTGGTTGCAGACACAACAGAGACCACTGTCCGAAATGCTTTCGAGCTCATTGTCTTCGTTAAATCCAGCATTGATGTTGGACGGACCTGGAATATCGTCGACGTCTGGAACTGGACGTGCGGGCGGACCGTTCCCACTTGGCTTGTGTCCCGGAGCTCTCGAAGCTGCCTTTCGCTTCTTTGATATCTTGTCGACAGGTGTTCGGCCTGTGCGTTTGGTTGTCTCAACTTGATGTGTTTTAACAGTGGTGTCCACATGTGTTTGTTTTTTTCCTCGTCCCTTCCCTTTGGTCGTCTCAGTTACTGTTTCAGCAGCCACGTCGACAGGTGTTCGGCGTTGTCCCTTTCCTTTTCGGTTGGTCATCTCCAGTTGATGTTCCTTTACTTGCGCAAATAGGTTTTCTTCGGTTACAGCACGCCCTCCCACAATCCGACTGATGGTGTGTCTCGGTGGCTTGGGCTGAAGTGGCGGGCCGCTATTGATTTCTTCTCTAGCCGACAAGAAAGTTTCGGCCCTCTGGGGATCTTGTAAATTGTTCGTTTGTTCCATGTTCATTCGTTCCCAGTTGCCCTTGAAGACGGAAGAGGGAGCAATGTCTGTTAGTTTGACGACTGCTTTGTCCAAAGGAAACACCCCTGCATTCCGGAAGGCTGCCTGTAAATTCTTTAGTGTTAGACTTTGAGCATAGGCCTTGCATCCAAGTTCGCACAGATCATACTTGGTCACCACCTTCACACCCCTATTGATTCTCGTAAATGTCTGACACTCTTTATTGAATGCGTTGGATAAGGGCCGAAACACACCAACGTCAAGGGGTTGCAACAGATGTGACGAATGAGGTGGTAAGACAAAAAGAATGATCTTTTGCTGCCTTGCCCACTCCAGTAATGAAATCTTTACGTGACTCAAGTGGCCATCATATAACACCAATGCATATTCACCCTGCTGCCGTGCTGTCATGTACCTCAAAAAGTGCTTCTGCATGTAATCCTGGAAAATAATAGAGTTTGACCAGCCAGAATCGCTCATTGCAGCCCCAACCCCAGCACTTGCCCCCTTGCAGAGTTCTGATATCAGTCGTTTCCCAGGGAATACGAAGAAGGGTGGAATGGCCTGGCCCAGGGCATTCCCAGCGCCGATGATCGTTACTGTCTGGGAGCAAGGAGCAGTCACGGCTTGCGCTTTCCAGTCCGAGGGAGACACGATATCTGGAGGGCTATGCTCGGTGCATATGCCTTTCTCATCGATGTTGTAGATGAGTTCAGGACGATTTACTAAATTATATTTTCCCAATATATCCTTTAGCTCGGAAAAATAATTTTCAACTGTATTGGCATTTACGCTTTTGGCCCTCAAGACTGAGAGTTTCTGCGGCTTTCTAATAGAGAGTTGGGGCCATCTCTTCAAAAATGAGTCAAACCACCGCCTGCTTAGTGGAGCATGTACCGCTCGTTTACCCAGGTCCACTGCCAGATCAGTGGCCAGTTCAACAACTTCTGGCTTACTATAGCCATATCCGATTGTGGCCATATGAGTAATGTGATCAGTTAGTTTTTTTTCGACTTGTTTCCCAAGTATGGTGTCAGGCCCGGACTTCTCGGTCCCTGGCTTGACTCTTCCTTTTAGCCTGTCTCTCAATGTCGTTAGAGGAACGCCATGGGATGCTGCTGCTTTCTTAGCAGACATCCCTCTCCTAGCAGCTTTGTAAGCAGCATCTAATTTGTCTTTTGAATATTCTCTGTATTTGTCTTTTGTTTTCTTTGGACATATCTAAATGAATAAGAAGGAAAGTTTATGTAGCATCTAGCATATCGAGGGAGATTTCTTTTCTGAAATGATTTTGACGATAAAATACATCTAGATCTAATGATATTTTGTATGCCTAATTTGATAATTAATTTTTAATGGCGCTCCATAATAAAGGTGAAGTGGCGCCATCTAGTGGCCATCTTATAAGATTAATGCTTTGCATGACGTCAATGCCCAAATTTAGCTTCGTTAGAATAAATAACTTCTTTTAAAAAGAACCAGGCTAGGTACTAGATTTATCTTTAAAAAAAATAAGAGAGATATTTGTAAAATTTGAGACAACATACCTGTTTCTTTCTCATATTGGGAGAAAAGTCAGACCAGCGTTTGTTCTTTTCATCAAAGTATCAAATGCCTTAGCAACAGTAACAAAAACATCCACTGGAATGTTTACTTGGCTAAAAATAAACGTGTAGCACGCGATTCTAGCGCGAGGTGCGAAAACCGGTACATAGCGAAAACAGGTGCATCGACTATAATCCTGTTTTGATGACAACGTCTCCTCAATGAGTGACGTTTATAACAGTACAATACGAAGGTCCAGGCTCGTAGCAGAGACACCCTCTAGAAAATGACACGAAACTGTTCAATGTTCTTGCGACCGCCTCGGTTGGGAGTAACTTTAAGTTTCGTTTTATACTTTCAGAATTTTGCAAACTGAATTTTATTAAAATTAAATATCTCGGTGTTCTTCAGAAAAACCTCAGAAATGACTCCATATCAATGACATCCTGCACAGGCAATTTACCTCATGCGCAAAGACAAAAAACATTAGTGGTTTGCAAGAACAGCAATTAACACAAAAAGAACTGTAACGCTAATGTTTGACATTTCACCGATTATTACGATACTAATTAAGGTACCAATGGTTGTATGGTTGCAGATGCTTGCCATCCTGGTCGCTATAGCGGCATCACGATGCGTGCCGCCGGAAGGAATTTGTCCCGACGTCATTGTTCAAACCTGACCTGAAATAGATTTTGGCGCTCCCGAATTTAGTAACCCCTAGGTTCTTCCCACCAACTGTGCGAATATCTATGTTCATGTAGGATAATATGACAATAGCGCAAGTTTGCGGGGCGTTCGGCAATTTCATTGGCCCGACATCAGGCTGTAGCAGCCCGCCAATTTTTATCATCGGCCCGAGGCCGCAAGGCCGAGGGCGGATAATGAAAATGAAGGGCTGCTACAGCTTGATGAAGGGCCAATAAAATGCCTAACGCCATGCAAAACTCGCGCTATTACTATTATTACGAGTTGAATTTAAATTTAAGGCGTTGACTTGTCCCTTTGGTTTAATTTCCGCATGCAACGACCAAAGTAAAGCATTTTGGGACTGACTGTCCGCAAGTCGCAAGCCTTTCCACATATAGTTGGCCAGTCGCCTTTTTTATACCATATATCTTTGCCAAGAAACATGGCACGTGCAACTAGGCAACTTGTCATGGAAGCGGGCCATTTAAAGATATAACTACAATTCTTTTGTGCGTGACGTCATGTTTCATTGTTCTGTGCAGTGTCGCTATGGCAACGATTGTTGATTGCATGGGCAGCAGGGCGGTTTGGGTCAGAATACAGCATTTTAGCGGCCTTCAGATGTAATGCTATTGTACTAGTTAACATGCCCACCAACTCGTAATAATGATAGATCATCCACAGTGACACGATAGGACTTCAAAAATTAGCGTCCATCTCATACCAACCCACCAACGATGGACCTACGGGTTGTGGGTCCAAACTATGGAGACCATCCACAGCCTCATCAGGACACGTTGTGTGGAAGTTTTTTTTTTTTATTCAACGAGTTTAATTTCTTAATTGACGTCCACATGGACGAGTGAGGAGCGTATCTCTAGCTAATGGATTATAACATCCCCATGGACGAGTGAGGAACGCCTCTCTAGCTAATGGATCATAACGTCCTTATAGACGAGTGAGGAGCGCCTCTCTGGCTAATATAACAATAGCGCGAGTTAGCGGGGCGTTAGGCAATTTTATTGGCCCGACATCAAGCTGTAGCAGCCCGCCAATTTTCATTATCCGCACGAGGCCGCTGGCATTGAAAGTTTCACACAGCAACACCAGTCGCAAATGGAAAAAGCGGATTAGCAAACATACAAATACAGTCTGTTTGTCTGTGGTGTCCGTGGGTGGGGGTACGGTGTGTGTGCCCTGGCCCCTCCCGCGTATACTTGATTTATATAGTAAATTTTAATGACATCCGTACAGTATAACAGTTTCTAGTCCACTCCTCGCGTCTCGCTTCCTCGCCCCTCCACCCTTGATCATCCCCGCGGAGCCGCGATCCGGTGTGGCATGAACACGCGTCCGCCATGAAATTGTGTCCGGGCCGTAGTGCGCATGCGTATTAGCGCTTTGCGCATGCGCTGTTCACCGTTCGCAAACTAGCCATGAAATTGTGTCCGTTTGCGATGATGAATAGGTTGTTAATATCATAGCGTGATATTTCGCAAACGCATTCAAATACTAACACATCTTATGTAACAGGCATTTATTGCTACTCGAAATTGACCTAGTGTTTGTGACTGTCACTGTACGCTGAGAAATTGGCAGGTTCACAGTTGGTCGCCCTCTGTCAGACCCGAACTTGTGCGGTTTCGAAAACTGCTTATGCCCTGGCCCATGCGCTTCGCAAGATAGCCATGAAAATGCGTCCGCTTTTCTAGATGGTGATCACCCTGATGTTTAGTTAATATCATAGCGTGATATTTCAGAACCGCATTCAAATATTAACATATCTTATGTAACAGGCAGGTATTGCTCCAAATAGACCTGGTGTTTGTGACTACCACTGTCCGCTGGGATATTGTCAGGTTCATTTTATGCCTAACTTATTAGAAATATTAGAAAATGAGGCATGCAGCACATTATATGCAGACAATAGTTTACTGCAGTCAACAGCAAAAATACTATATTGTAATACATAATATGCTTCAGTAAACTCAAGTGAATTGTTATTAAAATGTTTTATCATAGTTATTAAATGTTATTTCTATAGTTTCTATTGCAATTTCATTATTATTATTTAAAATGATTAAAAATAGCAGTTTAGTCAAACTATCTATTATTATTATCATTATTCACTAGATCTACATAAACTAATTGCATACATTTCCAAATATTTGCATATATATGTCAAAATATTTGCACATATTCAGTGATCCAAATAGGTATGCGTCCTGCATCATTTGTCACACAAAATGATGCATTTCAGTGATCATATCGAACTGTGTGCGGACATGGTGACGCATTGTAAATAGATAGTGAGCAGACTATGCAATATTGTATTTAAATTAATTTCCCATAATTTGGCCTACCTATCAGAATCACTGATGTTTGCACTTATCATGACTAAGTAATTTCAACATATATCTTAATATAGATCTATGCACATATCTTTAATTAATTTAGACATATCTCTAAATAATTGAATATAGATCTATATATGTTCATATATTTAGACAGTAGTCAAATTATTTAATGATACATCAATTGAATTGGACATATAAGTAACATTAATATTATTGACTTTAATGATGTATTCAATTCATTTTATGATATGTGGAATTGATTTTATCAGGGTATGTAGAGTTGAAGTAGATCTAATGGTATGTGGAATTGAATTAATGACATCTGAAATTGAATAATCATGTGTAGTTGAATTAAGCGACTTAACCTAATGTTTTTGGTAAGTCATAGGCTTATTTCCTTCCAAGTTACAGACAATCATTGTGTACTTTTGCGATGTTGATGCTTCTGAAATAATGTGCAATAAAAGTAATAAAGATATTTTTAATATGAAGCCAGTCAACAATTTCACTTTTATATGGTGTAAATATCAGTGTATCAGGCTGTCCAATGATCCTACTTTTTTGTCTCCATCCTATTTTTTCTACTTTTTCTTCAAAATACCTACATTTTCCTATTTTTTCCTACTTTTTGGTATTTGCATCATCAGGCGCAATTTCGAAATGTCGTGAATTGCTGTAAAAGTGTGCATATCGCTTCTATTATTGCATAAGTCAGAGGTATTTTGTTTTTGCGTCCTGATATATCTTTAAATCAACACTATAGTGTCTGTCAAATTCTAATAATGAAAATGCAGGTACAGCTGAGCAGCGTATACGAAATATTCTGGGAAAGCATTTTCTCAGTAATATAACTTTTTGTCATTTGTTTATCCGGAATAATGTTGCTACATATGCTATTTGAGTCATACTTTTTGCTTTTATTTTCCTATTTTGTCCTACTTTTTCTGTATTTCCATTCCTACTTTTGTCCTACTTTTCATGAGGGTGTGCTGGACAGCCTGGTGTATGCATCTACTGCACTACCTATTTTGTATATGATATTTCTTGACATCTGAGTCACAACATATTCTAATTGTAGCATTTTTTTAAGTTATTGAGAAAGCATATCATCTAGTGACTGATAACGCTGCATAAAGTTTTAAAATTTTCCAGTTGGATATAACCCCTACGAAAAAAGGATAGGAGTTTTCAACTGAACCAAGTAGTTAGTTTTCAATTGAATACTAACGTTTGTTTTCGCCTAGTTCCCACATGAAGAATTTCTCATGCATATCAGTTGAAAACTAACTGTTGAATTTTCAACTACTAGATGGGTTCTTGGGTGTGCTATTTATAGCTACTGCTCATGAAACATGATCCCAGTTAGTTTTCAGTGAAGAACTAACTACCCACCAGGGACTAGCTCAAAAGTTACTGTATATATACATTTGTAACCTATAGCTAGGTGCAGACATACAGAAACACAAAATGGAGCTTTAAGGTTTTTATTCACAGAATGAAACAGCCACTGGGTGCAGGTAAACTGGGCAAACTGGTATTCACTTTGATATAACATATCATTTGACTATCATTTGATGTATTTGAAGGATCTTGCCAGCATGTAATACTCCAATGCATGTATCAGCCTGGTGTAGCCTGGAACCTAAAATAAGAAATAAATGTTCATACACTCTTGGTTTACATCAACAAATGAAGGCAAATAATAGGAACATCAATGTTAAGCAATGAATGGTTATCTACTATAAGAGACTATTGCAACAACAGAAAACCCATATGAATATATAGACCTACAGCAACATTTTTTTTCTAACTATGGAAAGGCATAGTGCAGAAACTTAACCGAGATGTGTCCTTGCATGCGTTGCCCACTGGCTTGGATCTAATGTCAGGTGAAATAAAGTCTTATAATATATATAAATTATATGTTTGGTACTTCTGATGATTCATGTACAGGTTGATTCAGCATAGAGTTCTAGCTTATATAGAACCCTCTTATGCAGGTCAACCCCTAAGCAACACTGAAGACTTGCCTGGCTGCTTGCTGGCTTGGCTTTTTTACATTAAATGTGTACAGCAACCATAGTACATGACCAACATGCTAGTCTATGAGTCCAAGTCTACCAAGTACTAGCAAAGAGACAGATCCTACAACTGCAGCCCTGAATTCACAAGCTGAATGAGTCATAAAAGTAGCCAGGCTGCTGGCCTCTCTAATATGTTCAGACTCTACAGATCTTTTAGGCCCACATGCACATGTGGCAGAAGCTGCAGGCACTGTATATAAGCTAGCAGACAGAGCTGAGCCCAGAAACCATAAAGTATAAGATTTCAACTAGTGTCTCACTGGCCTGGCTTGTAAAAGTGAGCCTGGACCGATTTTCATGGAGCCGATCACAGCCATGAAAATGTGTCCGGCCCGGACCGATTTTCATGGAGCCGATCACAGCCATGAAAATGTGTCCGGCCCGGACCGATTTTCATGGAGCTGATCACAGCCATGAAAATGTGTCCGGTCCGGACCGATTTTCATGGATCCGATCACAGCCATGAAAATGTGTCCGGCCCGGACCGATTTTCATAGAGCCGATCGCAGCCATGAAAATGTGTCCGGCCCGCCAAATGACTCTTTCTGATGATGTATGGGTTGTCTGATAAGGGCAGACCGATTGTCATAGAGCCGATCGCAGCCATGAAAATGTGTCCGGCCCGCCAAATGACTCTTTCTGATGATGTATGGGTTGTCTGATAAGGGCAGACCGATTTTCATAGAGCCGATCGCAGCCATGAAAATGTGTCCGGCCCGGACCGATTTTCATGGAGCCGATCACAGTCATGAAAATGTGTCCGGCCCGGACCGATTTTCATGGAGCCGAGCACAGCCATGAAAATGTGTCCGGCCCGCCAAATGACTCTTTCTGGTGATGTATGGGTTGTCTGATAAGGGCAGACCGATTTTCATAGAGCCGATCGCAGCCATGAAAATGTGTCCGGCCCGGACCGATTTTCATGGAGCCGATCACAGTCATGAAAATGTGTCCGGCCCGGACCGATTTTCATGGAGCCGATCACAGCCATGAAAATGTGTCCGACCCGCCAAATGACTCTTTCTGATGATGTATGGGTTGTCTTATAAGGGCGGACCGATTTTCATGGAGCCCATCGCAGCCATGAAAATGTGTCCGGCCCGGACCGATTTTCCGATTTTCATGGAGCCGATCACAGCCATGAAAATGTGTCCGGCCTGGACCGATTTTCATGGAGCCGATCACAGTCATGAAAATGTGTCCGACCCGCAAAATAAACACGACTAACTCTTGCCCCTTGCCCTCTCATTACTGCACTAAGGTCCCGTTTTTGTTTGTTTGTTTTTTTTGTTTTTCCTTCTAGATCTATTCGTATATTATTGTAAAAAGTACGCGGACACTTTCTCACGGTGGCCACAATTTCATGTTACCGTGCCATGAAGTCCGGCCGGACACGATTTCATGGCCGGACACTATTTCATACCACACTATCCATGAAAATGTGTCCGGCCGGACACCATTTCATGGCCGGACACTATTTCATACCACACTATCCATGAAAATGTGTCCGGCCGGACACAATTTCATGGCCGGACACAATTTCATACCACACCGGGCTGACAGTCCAGCCCGATCTCTGGCTCAGCCGAGCCAGCCAATCAGGAGACAGGGGGCGGGGCTTAGTGACAGGTGGCGGGAGGACCAGCCGCCGCCACCGCGTCGCGCACGCCCGGACATGTCTAATCCTAGCCCAGCACTCTAGGTCCAACATGAAGCCGTGTCTAACTTTATACTCGGGCTCAACCAGGCCTGGGCCAGGGCGTCAGCGCTGCCACTGAAGTCTAAAGATAGCTTGCGACAGCACAACTTACCAGTTAGCTCCTCAGACTCGCAGTCAGAGAGCGACCAACTGTGAACCTGACAATACTGCAGCGGACAGTGACAGTCGCAAACACAACACCAGGTTGATTTCGAGTAGCACTACCTACCTGTTACATAAGATGCGTTAGTATTTGAATGCGTTTGCGGAATATCACGGATTTTCATGGCTATCTTGCGTACGGAGAACAGCGCATGTGCAAAGCGCTAATACGCATGAGCACTACGCCTGGGCACGTAACGTGAGGCCGATAGAATCCACTCACATCCACACACTGCCTATCGTTAGCAATGGCTCTGTCGTAGCTCAGCATGTGGCTTTGAAGGGTTTCTTCGCTTCAGGAGAAGAGAGATCAACAACAAACATGTCCTTTTTGAAAGAAACGCTGAGTTGGTGCTTTCTACTCACATACGTCTTATTTTGGGTAAGTAAGCACACCATGTTAGTTTCGTTATGGCATGTAGAAAATAGGCTAAACTGCGATCATATATCTCATTTTAGCCACAGATGTGCCTGATAGATGGTTGGTTGGATTTATTTGCACAGCCATAAATCGATTTTTGTGTTGACTTTAGACGGGCCATGTCCGATATTTGCCCTTCCAACAGCCTCAGAATTGGGGCTATTGTGGTGAGTCCAGCTAGTGTTACGCAGGCTGGGGGGGGGGGGGGGAGGGGGGGGGGGGCACGTGCAGGCAGTATAGGCGGCGCAGGAGCCACACAGCGCGTAGGCTTGTGAGTGTATAGCAAGTGCAGTGGGGCAGTGGGCGGGGGGGACAGCTAAAGTTACTGGGCTGCGGAGCCACCCCGTCGTCCCACGGGGCTTCCAGGCGAGGGACGGTCCGGCTCTTCCCGCCGGGGCCTGCGTGGTGCCCGCGGATGCCACACCCCACCCCCTCCCTCAATCTCGCCTGGCTTGGCCAGGACGGAACTCTAGTTTGAGGTCCGAAACTCTAGTTTTGAGTTCCGGCTCTCAGTGGCTGGGGTAGGTGGGACACACTCCACCCCCTCCCTCATACCCTCCTGGCTTGGGTATATGGTATATGGAATGGTATATGAGGAATAAATACGAGAAAAGAGACCGATGCTGTTGTGTGAATTGAATCAAGTAACGGATGAAGATAGCCGTGAACCCTCGTGAGGGTTCTCCACACTATTCAGGTCCTGGTCATCGGGTCTGTTGAAAGATATCAACGGTGCTACCCAGTAACATAACATCTATGGAGTTAAAAAATACTGGAAGTGGCGGTGAGTGTTGCTTAGTTTGTTTCACAGAGATGCGGTCGGACGGCAACCCAAGGCGTTCCGCGGTCACAGGCTTGCTTGGCTTTGTGGCTGTAGACGGGCCCTGTCAGATGTTTGCCCGTTCTACGGCCACAGAACTGGGGCTAGGTTCTTCAGGGCTACCATTAGCATAGCATGCGGGTAAAGGGGCATGTAGACAGAGGGGGGTGGGGGGGGGGGGGGACTCATTGACTCATTGTCATATCACCAGTCTTCATCTACAAATTTAGTTTTGGTTTGCTTGTAAAATATCAGTTTTGTGGAGGAAACTTTATGAATATGCTAGTTTTTAAGGCTTCTCTTTGAAAAAAATTATGCGCTCTATTAGATTATCTCTTCATAAGATATATATTATGTCCGGTGTAGCATGACGAGCCATCATGACACTCTGGGGGCTGGCCCGATAGCTCAGTGGGCTAGAGCGCTCGCATTGAGTGCTCTGGTCACCTGGGAGCCTAACGGCACGTGGATCGGTGGTTCGAGCCCCGCTGTGGCCATGTCTGTGTGGTCTCCGGATAAAAATTTCATGTCCTTCTTCGCAAAGAGTAGGGGGTTACCCCCGGGGACATGGCTCCACTCTCCCTTCCTTTTCCCATTGACGCGATATAACCAAAAGTGGTTAAAACGTCCTAAATATACAAGCAACCAACCACAGAAATGCACCCAGTACGACTTCTCATGCCTTCCATAAATCAACATCATCCATGGCTCTCGCGACCACAGAGAGCGTCCTGAATAACCAACCAACAAACCATGACACTCTGGGGCCCGGTTACACGCCCAGATTCGGTTACACGCTGGGCAGGGTTACACTATGTGACCCGGTTACACTCTGGGGCCATGTTACACGCTGGGGCCCTGTTACACTCTGTGGAACGGTTACACTCTGGGGCCATGTTACACGCTGGGGCCCTGTTACACTCTGGGGCCCGGTTATACGCTGGGGCCCTGTTACACTCTTGGGCCCTGTTACACTCTGGGGCCCTGTTACACTCTAGGGCCCGGTTACACTCTGGAGCCATGTTACACGCTGGGGCCCTGTTACACTCTGGGGCCCGGTTATACGCTGGGACCCTGTTACACTCTGGGGTCCGGTTACACTCTGGAGCCATGTTACACGCTGGGGCCTGGTAACACGATGGGGCCAGTTACACGCTGGGGCCAGTTATACTCTGGGATTCGGTTACACGCAGGGCCCCGTTACACACTGGGGTTCAGTTACACACTGGGGTTCAGTTACACACTGGGGTTCAGTTACACACT
This sequence comes from Arenicola marina, assembly GCA_964019135.1. Classification (NCBI taxonomy): domain Eukaryota; kingdom Metazoa; phylum Annelida; class Polychaeta; family Arenicolidae; genus Arenicola; species Arenicola marina. The sequence continues at coordinate 29,579,500 of OZ025249.1, read as the reverse complement.
GGGGTTCAGTTACACGCAGGGTCCAGTTACACGTAGGACCCGATTACACTCTGATTTGTGTAGCCTTTAGTGTGGTTTATGAATACGGCCCCTTAGTTGGCCAGAGCGCTCACCTTGATTGCTCTGGCCACCTGAGAGCCTAACGGCGCGTGGATCGATGGTTCGAGACCCGCTGTGGCCATGTCTGTGTGGTCGCCGGATAAAGATCTTATGTCCTTCTTCGCAAAGAGTAGGGGGTCACCCCCTGGGACATGGCTCCACTTTCCATTTCTTTTCACATTGATGCGATATGACCAAAAGTGGTTAAAACGTCCTAAATATACAACCAACGAACCACAGAAATGCACCCAGTACGACTTCTCAGGCCTTCCATAAATCGACATCATCCATGGCTCTCGCGACCACAGAGAGCAATAAAGTGACGTCACCGGCGGAGTTTTTTTTTATCACTGCGCGCGAGTAATAGATGAGCTCAAGGTGAACTTCAGGAAAACTTGTTCACGTTGACGTACACTGACCACATACAAGACCAACTCTCCTCGACAGGTGCACCACCTGGTTAATCACACACCTGCAGCGGGTTTCTGGGAGGCACAGTGTTGTGCCATACACACCCAAGAGAGCCCCCCCCCCCCGGATATGAAATTGTGCGCCCCTAAGTGTGCGTTATTCAAATAAAGAACGGTCAAACAGTGCTTTATTTTAATAATGAACGGAAAACTGTGCATTATCTAGATAAAGAACAGTTGTTAATATTGACTCGTCAAGTGTCGCGGTATAATCAGTCGAGCTGAGCTGAGCGGAGCCGAGTTGGCTGGTGTTGACAGAACTTGCCAATTTCAAGACAAACAATGGAATGCATAATCAATCTTAAGCACCAAAGGGGCGGGGGTTAGATCAGAAATCTCAAAATATATGGAAATTCCACAGTTATCGATTGCATACATTTCTCATTATTTCCGCTGTATCGCTTTTCAGGGGGCGATGTTTTCACGAAACTAAGCAGCAATGGCTTCCAAAATGCCTACTTCATCCACGCCTTCCTACCCCTAGGAGGGAAGCCCCATGGGGCTTCACATCGACGAACCGTTGTTTCCACAATGTGTCTCATGTATTCGTCGGGCAGTGCAATTGACACAATAGTCAATTCCTGTGTCCAAACGTGAGCACATGTCATGCCTTGTTATACCCATGAATGGCCTCGACTCCTTCGTCGTTCTCACCCATGAGAGAAGCCCTTCACGTGCTGGTGCGCAAAAAAACACAGTCTTTAGACCGACGCTGTTCGAATAGTTTTCAACGGGGTATAACTAAATTACGTCACCGTTCATCCTTGGTATTAAGTGGTGACGCTGCTAAGTAATCTGCCTCATTGGTGGTCCCTTTATTGCGTATTTGCGGAAATTCCTTCTTCAAGGCCCTTCCACCGATGGCCACACCGTCCACCTCCATTCGTGTTGATCATTCGTACTTCCGGCCTAGTTCTTCGGGGTCACCTTTGGGTCAGTACGCAGTTCGCACATGACGAATAAATTCATCGGACGCTCGAGTTGCAGAACACGTGCACTAAAACCATTGTTGACAATGGAAGACCGAAACTTGTGTGTGGTCTGTCGAGACGAATTTCAGCGTACAACAAGAGGTTTTCGAAGGTGATAGTTCAGAAAAGCAAAGTGTACTGTAGCACAAACCTTAATTTACCCATACACGCTCAACTTTACCGTCACACATACATGAAAAGTGTACACCTCCAAGTATCTCATTGAGCCTTTTAGTATGATCATGTGCCCATCCCCTTTTTGAGAGAAATGTAACTCTACCCATTGTATGACACTTGTACTTCTACATCTGAAAAGAAACATTTTTGAGCTTGACCACCGCCCCCCTTTTTTTGCCCTTCGTCCCCTCTCCTCGGCTGTATTCGTTCAAACTATAGGCTTATGTATATTATCCTATACCCCGAGAGGCGGATCAAGGGGGCGTGGTCCATATGGCGGGGGGTGTTATTTGCGTTTCTCGGGATTGAGCTTTTCATTTCACCGTGAACTGAGAATGAGGACAATTATTCTTCGTGAATTGGGAATGGGTATTAGCCGACCGCCGTGATCCCGGATAGTCATTAATCGGCATGAACTGCATGGAATTTTAATATTAACTAACCGTGAATCGGGAAATCGTCAGGTTAGTATCGTGTATCCGCCCTTCCATTGCATGCCCCCCCCCCCCCTATATCGACCCCATACCCACTTCCAAATCAACCATCCTTTGTTATTGGCTGCACTACTGTGATGGCCCCGCCAAAAAGAGAACAATACGTTGGTGAAACCCACCAAACAAACACGGACCGTGCAATTTAGACGCACGTGTTCTGCAACTCGAGCGTCCGATGAATTTATTCGTCATGTGCGAACTGCGTACTGACCCAAAGGTGACCCCGAAGAACTAGGCGGAAGTACGAATGATCAACACGAATGGAGGTGGACGGTGTGGCATCGGTGGAAGGGCCTTGAAGAAGGAATTTCCGCAAATACGCAATAAAGGGACCACCAATGAGGCAGATTACTTAGCAGCGTCACCACTTAATACCCAAGGATGAACGGTGACGTAATTTATTTAAGCCCCGTTGAAAACTATTCGAACAGCGTCGGTCTAAAGACTGTGTTTTCTTGCGCACCAGCACGTGAAGGGCTTCTCTCATGGGTGAGAACGACGAAGGAGTCGAGGCCATTCATGGGTAGCCTTGTTATAACAATTTTATAAGTACGTTAAAGAACTGTTTTACCGTTCTTTATTTGAATAACGCACACTTACGTTAATACAACACGGCTAGGTCTGTTTTTCGATCCATTCTTCAAGATAATGAACACTTAAGACAAAGGCGTGACGTCACACAATTTTTAAAATAGGATAGCCAACTCTGCATTTCGCGCGGTGATACGCCGTTCGCAGCGCCATCTATGAGAGACCGTGTTAGAAATGTCAACATGTCGGCGAGAGGCTGGAAGACCGGAGGGCAGCTTCGTGCCACCAATTGATGCACAAATTGCCAAGTAAAGAAGCCTGCATCTGGATTTTGGGGATTTTCGAAGGACCAAGAGAGGTAAGCAAATGTTTGAAATTCTGTAACAGGTTATTCGCTTTCATGTTGGTGTAAACTTTGCCGGCAGGTGTCTGCTAACTGAGCGATAAAGAGAGCTGTTACTCACTACGATGGCTAGCCTGAATATTCAGACGGTACAGTCTTGACACTTGCATCAGACTTTCAAACTGTAACATCTGAACATTCAGGCTATTGCACGCCATGTGTTCAGACGTTACAGTAAGCATCAGACTGTCAAACTGTAACGTCTGAACATTCAGGCTATACGATGGCTAGCCTGGGAGACGTAACCGGGCCATTGTTCCAAGCAGTTTCAGACTAAGGCCCAGTAAGGGAACATAAAAACAAGTAGTCACTATATTAACTGATTGACCAATAAGCTTACTAGCTAATTATCATATTTCCTAATTGGTTTTCATTGGCAGATCCAATAGCGGGTGGGGCTACCAGGGCTACCAGCTGCCGGTGAGCACAGGGTGGTTTAGCCTGAAAACAAGACGTTACAGTCGTAAGACAGTTAGGGGACGGGACGACATAGTAACGTCTGAACTCATCCGCCCCGGCCTCTGTTAGCAATACCTATTTTGTGCAAAATGTCAAAACACTCACCTGCTAGACGAAATGTGAAATTACACAAATATTCCTCAATCAAGAATGATGCATGGGCACACGATGTTGAAGAAATGTAATCACAGATAAATGTGTATTTGCGAAGTTTCTAAAGTCTAAAAGTTATCTACTTCCACACGCCGCCATGATGCCTTATTCCGTGCCCTCTAGCGGCAGGTACACAAGTTATTGTACTAGAGGTGACGCACGATATAACTCACATTAAGCGTTAAATTTACTCGCGTCGTCCCTAACACGTGGTACAATTCATGCCACGATACTGACGATACTGATGGCATAATGGAAAGTTTTCTTTATTTTATAGATAGACTCATTCCAGATGAGTAAATAATGAGACATAAATATTGAAACAAATAATTTTCCTTGGGTTTTACGGTCCACTTTGTTTGCTTAACTTGAGTCACAATTGAATACAGTAACGTAGACTCGCGGCCAGACGTCTAGCGCGACAGCAGGAGCAGTAGATCCATGAAGAGCCAATGCAGTAGCGATCAGTGAGCAATTTCTGATAAACAATAACTTGCATATGGTCTTGTCTTTTTGTGCAATGTTTTTTTCACAGCGGGACTTGTAAGAAGGGGTATAGAGAATAGCCTTGCCTCGCATATAATTCATTTCGCCGCGACCAACGTCCTGCAAACTAAACATCGCTTACATCTCTACCAATCAACAACGTTATAGCCCCACCTGTTGGTTGAGTGTGAAGAATGTATCATGGCTGCTCAGGGAATCTTTAAATTTGGTACATGCAAAACTTCGCAAATACACATTTATCTGTGATTACATTTCCTCAACATCGTGTGCCCATGCATCATTCTTGATTGAGGAATATTTGTGTAATTTCACATTTCGTCTAGCAGGTGAGTGTTTTGACATTTTGCACAAAATAGGTATTGCTAACAGAGGCCGGGGCGGATGAGTTCAGGGGTGCGTTGCTTATGGCTGTCAAGCCGGTTTTCACGCCATATGCAACGACAAATAAGGATTTGAACTTGGCGAATTGGTCAAGGACGCGTACAATTTTGAACCGGAAGTGGGGTATGGTTCGCCGCGATCAAGAGCAGCCCCGCATGATAATATTAAACTCTGGACGACAATTCTTCTCAAATAAGTGGGGATAACCCGTAAATATCGATGCTTTATAGTTATCTTTTATTTATCAATATTTACACTATTTAGATTGTGCTGCTGTTTCCAAAGTAAAGACATTTATTTCGTGGATATCCCGCAACAAATGGAAATAGTTCGATGTGACCAATGTCGTTGCATAGCGAGCTCCGAGTGACCAAAAATGTTCGCGGCGGTCGAGCGTGCTCCGCAACTCAACCCTGACGTTACTATGTCGTCCCATCCCCTAACTGTCTTACGACTGTAACGTCTTGTTTTCAGGCTAAGGGTGGTTGTGTTGCCACATCACCCAGGTGACAATGAATTAAAAAGGATAACTCCCACTATGCATAGGACGGGTGGATATATGATATAAATTAGCGATTTCCCAATCCATGGTTATTTAATATTAAGATTCCTAGTTCACGATTAATGATCACGATGGTCTACTACTCCAATCCCCTTGCTCCCCCCCCCTCTCCTCCTACCAGGGCAGACAGTGGAAACCCTAGATTTCCGAAAACATAATTAGGCCTAAATGGACCATTTTTTTCCTTTGGTTAAGATATAATAAGTAGTTTTAGTCATAATCAGTATGGTGAGTCCTGGATACTCATAGTTCTGGATGGAAATACATTTAATCCATTTTAAAGGTGGTGTAGTGGAAGGTTGTATAATATGCGGACCACTGTATTACTGGTATTTGTTGGTAACTAGTTATTTATCTTATATTTCAGGTACATGAGTGATGAGTCTGCAGCGTGAGGATCTGCTGAAAAGGGATAGCAGTGAGATGACAGTGCCAACATTTTGGTGATGAATATAACTTGACATTGTCAGCATTAGTATTTCAAAGCATTTTATATTACATAAATCATGTAAAAACAGATTTTATTGTATGAACTGTAGTTTAAAATAAAATAATCAATATACTGACATTAACATTCCTAGGTTAAGCAATCAATTATGTCTGATGTTGTGTGTCATATTTACAATGGATAATATAAATAATATAACATAAATATATATAAATATAGATATATGGATTAATTGCTATTTATTGTCATAACTTGATACTGTATTGTGCTGGCTATCTTTGTTAATTACACTATATGTGCATATAACAATTTTATCACCTGACAAAATGTGACGTCATCATTGACATATAGTTCTGTCAATTGCTGAAATGTTCCCACACAGTTATGTTCCAACAGCTTAATTAGAACTATTTGTTAGCATGCAAGAATAAATAGTTTAGACTTAAGCGCATTTAACAATGAGATGATATGTACAAGGCAATATGTAGTGTACATGACCTGAGACTTCAATGTACTGAGACTGTACATCCGTGTTTGGATGTTTATGTGATCAATTAAATGTGAATACCTAGAGCAAATCACTTGTTATGACGAAAATTTTCAATTTACATTTTCAATGTATGTATGTATGTATGTATGTATGTATGTATGTATGTATGTATGTATGTCTGTCCCACTCGAAAACGGGAAGTCTCTTTGTGGCCTAACTGCTACATGTATCGTTTCGCAATCTTTAACATCTTATAGGCAGCTAATAGGGCTACAACATTCTCGTCACGCAGGTCGAAAGGTCAAAGGTCAAGGTCACAGCGATTTTTTGAAAAAATAACTAAAAACGCTTATATCTCCGTTAATATTAAAGCTAGAGATCTCGAATTAGTTTCAGAATGTGCCCCTCTTTTAGGTGCAGTTTTTGGATATTGTTCACTTTTCGATGCGTAACACTCATTTTCGAGGAAAACGAGATCATAGGTTTTGCGGAAAACGCACTAAATGACCTCTGTCAGTTTTTTCGCTTTTTGGCACATTTGCCATCAAGCGATCGCTATTATGTTTAAATATGTCATAGAAATATGAATTGTGATGACTTGTGTTGAATCTTAGAGTTTTCTCATACGTCACGTGACGTCACGATGACGTCACTTTCGGTACTTACAAAAAATCATCAAAAATCTGAAAAAAATCACAAAAATGCGAGAGTAGCATTATATTGTAGGAAAAGTAGTTCCTCGTATAGCTACAAACTAAAAACAATACCTTCCTATCTTACTTCCGGTTCCAGGGCCGGGGGAATTTCTCTATGGGACTTCCCATGTTAAAAGGGCTGTATCTTTAGGCTGGGAAAAAATGTTTTGTCGCGTATGTCGCAAGTGCCTCCAGCAAACAACACGGGGATTTTTGTCTTAGTTAAACATGATACCTAGTAGCAACAGTGCTTATCATATGCAATTGGAGATGAAAGTGACGTCACAGGATTTTTTTGAAATTTGGCCAATGGTGAAAGATACGGCTTTTTGGCACTGGCAGCGGCTCCCACGGGCGTCCTATTCCAGCCATCGCTCAATACTTGCAGCTGTGGATGGATAATGCTAAGCTGAGTCATAATCTGTGAACATGGTGACATAGCATTATTACTTTTCGGTATATAGTCGAAATCGTTTAACATTGGATCTTATGGGGAAAAATGAACTTGGTCGAATATGACCTACTTCCGCTCAAGCTATTTCAATCTCCTTCGCCACACAGTGAGGTAATATCACCTTAAAGCAATTTATAAGAAAAACACGGCGATCTCTGTATTACTTTTTGTTTCCATGGCAACGAAGCCACTGGCCTAATGATAAACATACAGATTCTGGCCATTTAAAGAAAAATCGTCAGAAATCAAATACAAATGCTTAAATTGCATTCTTTTCGCCAACTAGTTGCCAATAAGCATCTTCAGATCACTTAGTGCTTTAACTAGGCGGATCTTGTCTAGTTATGGCGCTAGAGCGCTCCGAAGTGGGACGACACCTTCGCGGGGCCGCCAATGATGAGTGAATGGAGATTGTGTCCATCTTGAAAACAACGTCAAAAATCAGAAAAACAAGCTAGAGCTGTGATGTTTGCGTCAAATGGTAGGGAACATTGATGGTCAGAAAAATAGTAAAAGAAACAAATTGGTTGCTATATCGCTTTGCCTACAGTGTTCTTTGTTCTTGTCGTCGGTCTCCGTGTTTCCGCAATGATAAGCTAATGCAATTTTTGGCCATTTCGCCAAGCCATAGCTGAAGGACTAGTCTTTCTATCGCCTAGCTCTTTAATCGAATAAGTTGTGGCAGTAAAGCTTGGCATATTGCCGCTTGGACGTTGTCGTGCGTCACGTCATAACGTCACCATGACGTCATGACGTCACATATCTTACGTAGGCTATTACTCAGCTATTACAAGGTATGGCGACTTTCGGGTTACTTGACGTTGCAGGTCGTGTTCAGGGACAGTTTATGCCCTGTGTAACTTTTTTGGCGCGGGGGATAAGTATGCGTCAAAAATGACGTCATAGCTAACGTGCTCCTACGACATGTTGGATTTGCTTCATTTTCAGCCACTTTGGCAATAGCTGTCATAGCCCGAGTTGATACGTAGGTATATTAAAGAAATAGAAGCCATCTTAAGCATTTTTGCAAACGTCAAATGACGTCATGTCGCGTCACGATGACGTATTATTAGATAAAAAGTAAAATTCGTAGCGCCATTCATAATGAGTCAAGCAATCGCTCTTGAGAAAAAAAAATCATGTTCACTTAAACTCTAATATGGCATTAAATTGGCGGGCGGAAGATGCGTTACACGGTGCGATCCTCACGTCATCGGCACAAACGACGGTGTTACCTGTAATTTTGTTGATATCGGTTAATTGCTCATTGCACATTGCTCAAAATAGAGCCTGCGGTGCGCACGTTGTCGGATGAATGCGCTATTTGGCTCAAATTTCCCTTTATGCGCGCTGTTTAGCCCGAATTGTCCCCGTATACGCGCTGTTTATCCAAAATTGCCCGCTATATGCGCTGTTCAGCTCAAAAAGCCCGTTATATTCGCTATTTAGCATAAATTGAGCGTTACATGCGCTTTTTAACTGACAATTACCCGCTACATGCGCAATTGAGCCCAAATTGCTCGTTATACGCGCTGTTTACCCTAAATTGCCCCTTAGATACCCAGTGTACCTAGAATGTCCTGTTATACTTGCTATTTAGCCCAAATTGCCAGGTATGTGCGATATTTAGCTCAAATTGCATGCTGAATGCTCTAGTTTGCGAACCAAAAGCTCTATTTTGCCAACAGAAAGCTCTATTTTGCGAACCAAAAGCTCCATGTTGTCAACAAAAAGCTCGATTTTGTAACAGAAAGCGCTATTTAGTAAACAGAAAGCTATATTTGGAATAAGTTGCTATCCCACGCCGATATCTATGCTCAATTGCTCTCTGAAGGTCATATTTGGCCCAGCAAAAGCACTATTTACCCCAGATTGTACCTTAAAAGCTCTATTTGGGCCAAATTGTATGTGTAATGGCCTACTGGGTCAAATTTACTCACTAAAACTCTATTTTGCCCGCTGAAACCTCTATTTGATCCAAATTGTCAAGTGAAGGCACTAATTGACCCCTCAGATCCCGATTTGACCCCTCAGATCGAGAGTTGACCCTCAGATCAAGATTTGACCCTTCAGATCCAGATTTGATCCCTCAGATCCAGATTTGACCTCTCAGATCCAGATTGACCCCTCAGATCCAGATTTGACCTCTCAGATCTAGATTGACACCTCAGATCCAGATTGACCCCTCAGATCCAGATTTGACCCTTCAAATCCAGATTTGATCGCTCAGATCCAGATTTGACCTCTCAGATCCATATTTGTCCTCTCAGATCCAGATTGACCCCTCAGATCCAGATTTGACCCTCAGATCCAGATTTGATCCCTTAGATCCAGATTTGCTCCCTCAGATCCAGATTTGATCCCTCAGATCCAGATTTGACCTCTCAGATCAAGATTTGACCTCTCAGATCCAGATTTGACCTCTCAGATCCAGATTGACCCCTCAGATCCAGATTTGATCCTCAGATCCAGATTTGACCCTTCAGATCCAGATTTGATCCCTTAGATCCAGATTTGATCCCTCAGATCCAGATTGACCCCTCAGATCGAGAGTTGACCCTCAAATCAAGATTTGACCCTTCAGATCCAGATTTGATCCCTCAGATCCAGATTTGACCCTCAGATCCAGATTTGATCCCTCAGATCCAGATTTGATCCTTCAGATCCAGATTGGACCTCTCAGACCCAGAATTGACCTCTCAGATCTAGATTTGACCTCTCAGATCCTGATTGACCATTCAGATCCAGAGTGATCTTTCAGATCAAGATTTGACGTATCAGATCCAGACTTGACCTCTCAGATCCATATTGATCCCTCAGATCCAGATATCATTCACAGACGCCTATTTTGCCTCTCAGATCCATATTGACCTTTTCAGCTCCCCATTCGACCTGGACATCCACATTTGCCCTCCCAGATCCCGAGTAGTCATCTGGCATCCCCACTAGACCCGTCAGATCCAGATTTAATCTGTCGGATCCAGATTTTTATTGACTCCCTCAGAACCTGATGGAAGCCGCCAGATAGAGATTTGACAACTATGATGCAGATTGACCCGTCGCATCCCTATTTGACCTTCAGATCCCGATTCGACCTTGGTGATCCTGATTGAACATTGATAATCCAGATTGAACCCAACGAAACCAGCTTTGACCCGTCGCATACCAATGTGTCCCACGGATCCCGTTTCGAACCGTCGACTTCGACCCTGCACATCTCGATTTGTCCCACACAACCCTAATCGACCCATCAGATCCCTATTGGTCCCCCGAATCCTGATTAGCATCCCTATTCGAAAACCCTGTGGACCGCCACTTGCGAAGGTGATTTTGTTTAGTCCTCTAATGAATGACCAGTGGCCATGGTGCTGTCATCCCAACACACACCCTCCCCACCCCCCCCCCCCCCAGGAAATCCGGAAAAAAAAATTGGGGAAAATTTCACAAAAATGTCATGCAGCGGCAATGTGAGAGACGACCTTGGGCAACAATACACACCATTTGGGCCACTAACTTTTTATTTATTTTTTTTCCTTTTTTTTTAAGTCCACACTAGGTCGGCACGAGCATTTGTAATACCATTCACTCAAGCCGCTGACCTAATTCCGAGGCCCCGTCTTGACCTCAAAACCACGCTATCATATTCAATGTAAAGTTCAAGCCAGGGGACCGAGCATATGTACTCAATGTACCGGAATCTAGAAATGGCCCTCATTCCCTTAATAATCATCGTGGAGGGTCGCGGTTTGGATCACCATGTTCAGAAAGACACGTTCTGTGACCCAAAGTCGATTTTCGTCATCATCAGTGTCCCACGGAGTTCTTGTTTATTTCTTACTTTGTTACAGTTATTACAGTAATCAATTTTATAATATTTTCCTGTTATAACTTGAAAACATCAAGTTATTTGCAATTGTCTGATTTTGTTTGAAAGATCAAACTTCAAAAGTGTGCTAAAAAATAATTTTCTTGGAATTTTTGCTATTTAAAAAAATATATATATATTGGTGGCCATCTTGAACAATGGCGGCCATTTTGTCTTATTCCAATGAATTCTTATTTTGCGTTGTTCACCAGGTAAAACTGCAAAAGTACAAATTCGCACAATAATATCTTGGAACTATTATTTTATAGACTTTCTTTGGTTATCTTGGCGGCCATCTTGAAAATGGAGGCCATTTTGAAATATCTGACCTGAGTCCATAGTCCAATTTTTCCGTACCTCAAACTCTACAAGTGTACCAAATTTGGTTCTTTTACCACACGAGTACAATACATTGCAGGGCTGCCGCGGGTACTATATAGTACATAACTCAGCAAGAATAGCAAAGCCACCGGCCCCCCCTTCGCCGTTCCCCCACCACCCCACCGCCACCAACCCTCACAGGAAGGTGATGAAGATGCACGGCGGCCTCTGCACCCAAATTTCTGCCCTACCAGATTTTACCGATTCCGGCTTTCCCGCCCCATCAAATCCGGTCGCGCAAAATCACAATCAGAACGATATCTTACCCCCCCCCCTCCCCCACCCCTGGCACCCGTCCCCCACCCAAGACCCCCGGTGCAGCTCGGTAACCCCACCACAGACAAACCTTCTACAAAATCCACACCCTACGAGGATCTTGAAGCTATTGTTAAATTTACATAAACGTTTCTGTTGATACGATACCGTTGAGGATACGGCGCTACCATTCAACCACGTGCTTTTGTTTACATTCTAACACGGTGTTTCCTAGGTGGCGCCTTGGTTTGTTTTGTCACAATTGGCCCGTAGGGGAAGTTTACAGTTGGGCATCCTATTATACACTATCCTTGCTAGTACCTAGTACATTGCTTTCAAATTATCGTCACACACATCTCAAGTGAATACCTTCTCATGAGAGGAGGGGCTCTCAAGATATTGCACTGAGTCCACTCACACACTGCCTATCGTTATCGTTAGCAATGGCTCTGTCGTAGCTCAGCATGTGGCTTTGAAGGGTTTCTTCGCACCAGGAGAAGAGAGATCAACAACAAACATGTCCTTTTAGAAGGAAACCCTGAGTTGGTGCTTTCTACTCACAGACGTCTTATTTTGGGTAAGTAAGCAGACCACATTTGTTTATTGATGGCATGTAGAAAATAGGCCAAACTGCGATCATAGATCTCATTTTAGCCACAGGAAAGATGGCCTGATGGCTGGTTGGATATATATACTACGAACAATAGTCCTCTTGCCAGATCCAAATAACCATTCGACAGGGGGCGCTGATACGACTTCCGGAAAGTACAATGCCTATGGATGTACCAGCTTGCACATAACACCTGTGTGAATTGAACCTGAACAGTATCCGGCAAATTTACTATATCCGGCAAATGGCAAAATAGTGGCAAAATAGGTACAAATTTGCCCTTTTTTGGGCCCGAGAAATCCCAGAAATCGATACGGTGACAAAAATCTTTCAAGTGCTAACACTTTCCTGAATGTTTCCAACTAATATGAGGGTAAATAATGACTTAAAACAATTCTAGTATAATACAAAGACGTTTGCCTTTACCATGCATGGTGGCACACGAGTAACAGATTGGACACAGGTTGGGGAAGGTTTGTCTGTATTATAGTAGAACTACATAGTCACCTGTTATACACTCAGATATCTCTGCATAGAGGTGATACTTAGCAAATTGGGAGTAGTATATTTGTACAGCCGAAAATCGATTTTTGTGTTGACCGTAGACGGGCCCTGTCCGTTTTTTGCCCTTCCGACAGCCTCAGAATTGGGGCTATTCTTGTCCTGGCCACACTTCAGCATTTGTTACCCTGTTTTGCCAAGATATGCCCAAAACATTACCCAGAAAACGAAACTAGAAATTGCTCAGTTTTCTGTCTAGGTCACCATATGTCGTCACAAGTTTCGCTGCCATGCAACAGAATGTTAAGAACACACTTAGTAGTTTTGCGTTTGAATGCGAATGGTTACTTGAGTTTGAGTTTTTTGCCACGCATGTTTGCTCATGCTATAACAAGGTGATGGCGGCCTTTCCAATGCGAGTGTTTGTTTCCTCGCCCAAGGATAGGTTATCCTTAAAGATAAAAGCGGCTATTCAATTCTACCACTGATATTGATTATAGGCCCCTTTGCAGATTGCATTGTCACTGTTGGTATTTAGACAGTAGGGAAGATTTAGTTATGTAACGCTATTTAATTAATTTATTTAATTATAGAAATCGTGAATATTTGTTATTTTTCTCATTAAAAGCACACTGAAAAGAAATGAGCACTGATTTTTTCATGCAATTCATTTTTTTGTATTTCCTTGTACCTCTGGTACATCTTGCAATAAAACAATGAGATGTCAACCCACGTTACAACGGGTTATTCGCATTTGCCTCGAGAATAGCCGCTATTATCTTCAACAGTACTTCCCAGGTAACAAAACTTATTTACCACATCGATAGGGGCATATCATTGGGTGTAGTCACTGGCTGTGTACTCGATAGGCCCTTGGCTCAGTGCGACTGTTTTGCAAATTCTCCAGCAATCTCAGTGCCTTCGCGCCACACAATATACCGATCTCCCGACGAAAGCCGTTTCGCTTACGCTGTAGTCAACACGTCAAATTCAAATCGCAGTTTGGCATCAAATACTATTGGTACCGTACCGGATGAATTCAGTCAATTTTGAGTAATTAGAAGCAATGCTACGTCCGAACTATATTTTCGAGTTCGATCGAGGTCAAAGGCGTGACGAACTTTGACCCCGTGTTATATTAAAATGTTGTTTCACTTAAAGACAATTCTCACTTTATAGTCAAAAACTAAAAGTCATTAGAAATCATTAGTAGCATGTTACTCAATACAAGAAGTGACGAAAACAGAAGAAATATCTGGGGGTCACCAAGGAAAATATTGAGCTATCAATCTTTATTCAAACTTCAACACGGTATCAGAACTGCGATTCAGACACCTCCCCATTACCCACCTCCTCATTTGCACAAACAGTTGCCGAAGTTATCAATTGTTATGTCTTCACATCTATGATCATACCAATATAAAATAAATATGTATAAATCTACATTAAGTAATATTCTGTAAAATGAGGGGAATATATGTTAATATATATGGTAATACCGGGAACCTTGTGGTTAGTCAGATAATAATTTAGTAACTTTCTGTCACAATGTTAAAAAGTCATTACATGTTTCAGATTATTTTACGGCATGTCACTGGATTATGCTGTAAAATATACTAAAACAAATGGGTGGTCACCGAGACCAATTTATCGCTACTGGTCTTCAAATGAAGGGGTGACCCCACTTGGCACAAAAAAAAAAAAAAAAAAAATACGAGCTTAGGCAATCCCTTAGAAAATTGTTATCTTGGTACTCTGGGTTACTTTTCAATTAGATTGTTCTAGGAATCTTGCCTGCTGAAAAAATATATCCTTCCATCATCCCATTGTGTCTACGATGTATGTCACAATCAAGTAATCAATAACAGTGCTATGGCCACAAACGTTTCAGGTTGCTTCTAGTGCCAATATTCTCATTTTTGTTCATTTGCCAGATTTTGATATGCTGACAGACATGCAATGCATTGCGAGTCTTTGGTTCATGCAGACGTTTTCTCTGACCCATTTTTTAAGTTTTGCATCAAAAATACAAAATGGAACCTAAACAACGTTCTAAAACCATTCATGACCCCAGCACCGTTGAGGTTCACCGGCCCAAAACACCCACATTTGAAAACGACACTATCCTCCTTCATGGCCTCGGTGCTTGTCGTTGCAGATGATGTCTGTCTGGGTCGCCTCACATGTGTTCGCTCTCATGACGGCCCTGCCTGTCACACTGACCTTCCTCTTTGGTTCCGAGTGGTTACCCAGCGTGGTTGTCGCCTCCACCGCTGTGACCCTAGTGGCAGGTAAGAATTAGGCTAAGTGACTCAGGAAGTAAATATATCTTACTGCACCATGACCGTGACTAATCCCTTCCGACCCTCACACCCCCGCCTTTGGATGCCAATCCTTTCCGACCCTCACACCCCCGCCTTTGGATGCCAATCCTTTCCGACCCTCACACCCCCGCCTTTGGATGCCAATCCTTTCCGACCCTCACACCCCCGCCTTTGGATGCCAATCCTTTCCGACCCTCACACCCCCGCCTTTGGATGCCAATCCTTTCCGACCCTCACACCCCCGCCTTTGGATGCCAATCCTTTCCGACCCTCACACCCCCGCCTTTGGATGCCAATCCTTTCCGACCCTCGGCCCCCCTTTGAGTGCGAATCCTTTCCGGCCCTCACCCCCGCGCCCCTTTAGGTTTGTTGATTGGTTGTATATTCAGGAGGCTTTAACCACTTTTGTTCAAATCGCGTCTATGGGAGACGGAAGGGAGAGTGGAGCCATGTCCCCGGGGGTAAACCCCCACTCTTCGCGAAGAAGGACATCCTGCGACCACACAGACATGGCCGCAGCGGGTCTCGAACCCATCGATCCACGTGCCGTTAGGCTCCCTTTGGGTGCGAATCCTTTCTGGCCCTCACCCTCCCTCCTTCCCTTTGTGTGCCATTGCCTTCCGTTTGACTTGATGACATGTTGTATACACTAAAGAGAACCAGTATGCCTCTACGTTTGACTTGATGACCTGTTGTATACACTGAAGACAACCAGTACCCTTTACGTTTGACTTGATGACTTGTTCTATACACTGAAGATAACCAGTACCCTTTAGGTTTGAATTAATGACTTGTTGTATACACCGAAGACAACCAGTACCCTTTACGTTTGACTTGATGACCTTTTGAACAAACTGAGTATGACCAGTATCCGGTAACGTTGGACTTACACGTTACGTGTATATCGTACGACCCTCTGGTCGTACGACCAGAGGTGAGAACCATGTTCATGTAATCATCCCTCACATCGAAAACTACATGTGTTTGAGTAAGCCTGATAATTACCCTGTGAGTTAACGTGCTTGTTACAGGATGTATGATCTTCTGCATGATACGTTACCCGTTGAACGTCAATTGGTTGAGATACGTAAGTATGTCTGATGCCGAAACATTCAATTTATGAGTGTAATTCGTAACTGCATTTATTTCAACATAGTACTGAATGAAGACTTAGTAGGAGTTAAATAATCATGCGCATTAATTTCTAATCTCTACCATGAGGTGACTCGACATATATGTACAAGGGTTAGACGTGCATATCTGTTGTTGTATGAAGGGGACTATATGGTGTAGTGGTTACCGCCACTGACCGCAGATCAGTCGATCCTGGGTTCGAAGTCTGACCCGATCGAGCACCACATCTGGGGAATGATTTATCCATTCATCCTTCCCAGTCCCGGGTGGTTCCTTGGCCTAGTTTAACCCTTCAGCGCACAAACACGACTTACAACACTGTACAATTCTGTTGGAGGGCCCGGGAGCTACAACGTACTGGATCTCTTTCTTCTTGCAGTATATTGCTATTGGAATGGTTATGACAGTGACGGCGCTTATTCTGCACTCTGCCGCCGATGTGGCACGCCGGCAAGTAAGGATGATAATCTAAGTTCTCGGTTTCGTTTGGTTTGTTATACCGCCTGTTAGGTCCAACTGACGTTACCAGTATGTGCATGTACCATATTTATGCATTAACATCTTGCATCGGATCCGATTTTCACGCAATACATGTATATGCAAACATATGTAGACATTACAAAATTGCAAAAGGATTTCAGTGGGCCTATTTATACTCAATTTACTTTTGGCTGATACCAGAGAATTTGGGGCTGCACCAGAACATGGACCTTCTATGTATGGAGTCGCCTTTTGTTGGAGAGGCAGCCTACACGTCCCCAGATGTATGTATAGGGCCTTTTAAACCTGACCATGTCTTGGTCCCATGGATCTCCTGATTTAGCCCATGTGTGCACAAGAGCGGCTTTAAACACCAATGCACCACCCTGAAAACAACGCTGAATAAATCCCATTCTACCGACACATCGCCATGGTATGTCCACCCTAATGACATGACGTTGTAAAACAATTCTGTGTTATGTGGACGTTTGTTGTGTGATTATAGACGAGTGTTGATCTCGAAGTTCGCTGGATCGCTGAGAATAAAACCGTACTGGCTGGATTACAGAGAGAAGTGAGTATAGTCATTACATCCATTGGAAACGCTTCTTTTAACGTAGAGCCAGACATTATGTAAGCTACCATACGATCTCTGGTTGAACCATGTGTGAAGGCAGTGATGGCTAAAGTAACAACGAAGCGAAAAGAAAAAAAATCCCTATGCATACTATCATAGGACCCGGCATGGACCTGGGGGAGTGATATTGAGGGCACCCGCCACCCTGCTGTGGATTATCAGGATAATAATACAAGAATGATGCTGGCATGACAGGCACACCCGTCCCCTCTCGTCCTTTTCCTTGATCTGTCCCCACCGTAAGCTTGAATGAAAAAGACTACTTCTAGTCGTTGTTCAGATTATACCACTGTGGGGCACCACTGCATGTGTTACGCACACTGGATAACATTGGTTTCTACATAACGTTTGGATGACGTCATTACAAAGACCACAGATCATTCAGGTAAGACAGTTAACTCTAAATTGTCAGCAATGTGAAGGGATATTTCTTCGAGGAATTGTAGTCAAGTTACTATTTTTCAAATATCCGGTTCCCTTGGGAACATGTTTTATATCTGTGAAGAAACAATCAGGATAACGCTCCAATATTTCCCAAAACTGCAATCATGGTTTTGTAACTATTATATCAAATAGTCGTAAAGTCATCTGTGTGGGCGACCTACCACGTCATGACGTCACGATGACGTACATCATTGTCATCATGAGAATGAAAGAGTCTTGTGAGAACCTTTTGCCAGTAATTGTTAATTTGCTAATGTATGGATTTTTTTCCAGTTGGGTTGTTTCGGGTATTTTGGACTCGGAAATCATAGCTTGCCGAACAGATCTGACGGCATCATGAGGTCCTCTCACCATGTGACGGACGGCGGCGGAAGTCTGGTATATATACCTTACGGGGACGTATGCTCATCTCATTCATGAACCATATATATGAAGTGCAAGGATGGACCCTTTACTGTAACGTGGTGAGGGATGTATATCCTCCCTCGCCCTCTGGATAAGGATAAGTGATATAAGTCAAGCAGAGCTCAGCATTAAAATAAAAAAATAAATTAAAAAAATGACTTGGCCGACCCCTGAGCCGTGCGGATTTTTGTGCATAAATGGTGTGCGTATAGTTTTATATACCAGGAATACTGCTACAGAACTAATATGAAGAGATGTACCTCGGTATGTGGTGAGGATGAGATCCATATTATGCTACATTTAAAAAAAAATTCCAGTCACAGATATGTGCTTGAAACTGAAATTAGGGGTCCGGGATTTCTTATCCATGAAGGGACAAAAAAGGCTTAACTGACCTGTTTAGCCCTAAGACATTACCATGTGATTGCGTTAAATCAAATAACACAGTTTACACCACATAATACATAGCGAATGTTAGTCTTGCTTGTTTTGATCTACAGGTGGGATGTGTAAGAGGCCTGATATATACCATGGATGCTGTCCAACGGTCTCTCAGTGAGCTATCGCTGTTGGTTACATTGCAGGTAGGAGGGCTGTGTTTTAGCATTATATGAATTAATGACAACTCCTCCCTAATAAGTGAAGTTTATATCAGTTCAATACCAAGGTCTAGGTTCATAGCTGACACACCCTCTAGAAAATAACATGAAACTGTTAAATGTTTTTGCCACCGCCGTGGTTAGTAATCATAACTTTATGCAAAAGTTATGCAAACTAAATTTAATTAAAATTAAATATCTAGGTTATCTTTAGACACAACCGCAGAAATGCATTTGACACAAAAAGAACTGTAATGGTAATGTTTGACATTTCACGAATGATTACGATAGTAATTGAGGCGCCAATGGCTGTATGTTGCAGATGCTTGTCATCATGGTCGCTGGCGGCTTCACGATGCGTGCCGCCGGCAGGAATTTGTCCCAACGTCATTGCTCCAACCTGACTTGAAATAGATTTTGGCGCTCGCGAGTTTAATAACCCTTGGATTCCTCCGCTGTGCGAATGTCTATGTTCATGCAGGATAATGATTGATCATGCACCTTGACACGATAGGACTTCAAATATTAGCGTCCACCTCATACCAACCACCAGCCGACCAACCAACGGTGGACGGGGTTGTGGGTCCGAACTATGGAGACCATCTACAGCCTCATAAAGACACGTTGTATATGGAATATTATTTTTTTATTCAATGAGATTATTGATTCTTTAACTGATGGCTGTGTAATGTATGCGCTTCGTTTTATATCTCCGTTCTTGTGCGCAATATGCATAAATATTAACACATAACAAAAGATGGCGTGTTATACTATATCAATTAGTATTGTATACTAATAAAATGAGGCAGCCTGTACCACCTATGCATCCGCTACATGCACCGGCAGCCGCCGAGGACTAGTGAGGCTTTCCTCTCTGGCTAATGGATCATAACGTCCATAACATAACATTATCTCTGCGAAAACCAGATTACACTATTTTAGCCGCCTTCAGATCTATTTTAAATTAGCCGGCTAAATGGATATGGGTCATAGCGTCGCCATGAACGAGTGAAAAGCGCCGCTCTGGCTAATGGATCCTAACATCAGCATAGACGTATGAACAGCGGTTCCTCTATCGTTGTTGTTAATTGTTAAGTACGAGGGTTTATTTACTATAGTCCCCGAGAATGTCGTATTAGCAAGTAAATCATCCAGCTTGTAGGGCTTTCAAGCAATGGCCCAAGTTTGCTTCGCTTAGAAAGACTCGAGCCACTACCTAAAATCAACATAATACAATGGCCTAGTTTTGTCGTTATATTATATTTCTACTTAGGTTCGTAAAAGAACAAATGAAAATGGTTCTCGGGTTTGGGCGCAAAAAGCGCCCCCCCCCCCCCTCCCCCCGCTTTTTTCTTGTATCCTTTAAAATGCACTCCGACGGCATTGCTCTGCATCACATTTTCATGCAGGTCACCTTGGTTTATTCCTTTTTTTGCCCGGCAAACCCGCTACGGACACCACATGATGACACCGGTCTTCATCTACGAATTCAATGTTGGTTCACATATAAAATATATCAGTTCTGTCGGGTAACTTTATGAATATTTAAGGCTTTTCGGTCATAAAAAATATCGGCATTACTGGGTGTCCTGGAACCCCGCACCCCCCCCCCCCCTCCCCCAAACACACGCACATCAGATTTGTATCATAGTGCCCCCCCCCACTCCTGCCCCCACGCGTATCTCCACCCGGCCTACAACCCACACCATGGAATGCTTGGTTCCCCGTTAGTATCGTGTACCCCATGCCACTCGTCACGACACGAGATTTGGGGCGAGACTGGTTCAGGTGACACCCGTGAACTAGCGGACAGCGGCACGCCGGTTTCGTCGGTATGGATACAAGGACCGCCAACATGGTGCTCGAACTGGGAATAATTACACTCCTAACCATTAACTTGAATGGAGCAGGTGAGGTCCAGTTCTACTGAATGACGGTGAATATGTAATCGTAACCAGGTAACGAATATAAGTGAGAGAAAGATACCCATTATTAAAAAAGGTTCTTAAAAACCGTAAAAACATAATTGAAGAATGGGCGCAAATCTGGAAGTTGTCGATTGAAAGCCTTGATTAAGGCTTGTTTTTCGCGCCCAGCTTTAAAAGTCCTAATCATGGAGTTTCGATATTGCTCTCCCTAATTCTTGGAGATTCGCGATTCAGAGGGGGTATCCCCCCCCCCCCCGCCGCGCCATGAAGAAATCAGATCAGGCAACGACTTTTTTTGTTACTGTGAACTAAGTGGTCAAAAGTTGTGGCGAAGACCTCCACATGTCTTCCGCTGAGTTGTACCTTCGCTTGCTGTTGTTTGCGTATCAAATGGCACGTCAGATGAAGGAGCGTTTGCCTTCTTCAGGGTCAGTTAGGGATGAACTGCACAGTGGCCTCCGCGCTTTTTCAAAACGATGGGAACATGCGAAAGTCCGCTACATCGGCTCTGACCAAGCACATCATTCGAATCGACATTGTTGTCGGGGAACTACAGACAAAAGCATGCAATGTGTTTGATGAGTGTGCTTTGCTACGGCACTTCCTCATGGCCTATTTTGGTCCAGTTTTTGATGTTTCTGTGGAATACCCTCAAGCCATAAAAAAAGCTTGTTAACTGAAATGTTCAAGTGTATGTCATTTTCTACTGGACAGGTGGAGGGAGAAATGTTTCTTCATGGCTCCTTGAACGGCCACCTTTTGTAGTTACGAAGTGTCGGCCATTGTCATAACGTCATCATTGATGCTTTGGTAAATGTACAGCACGTGAAAGCCGTGTCGCTGCATAACAAATATGTGACAATTCCTATAGCTGTGCTTGAAAGCCAGATTCTTCACCCATATATATACTCTCCAAACATAACTGTACTTATCAATTTTCACATTATTCGTTATACTATAATATAGCCAAGCAAATGTTTTGGCGGTTTTGGCCCTTTTTTATTGTAAAACCCACTGAAAATAATATGATTGGCACATTGTCAGGTTATTCACATAAAAAAGGCCTTAAAGAGAGATCCATTGAGCCAATGACTGTTTTATTGAGGAAGAGTTTGATCCTATTGTCTATGTCCATCATTGATACCCCCAGTGCAGCATCAACATCGAATTCACATGTGATAACCTCTTGGAATAAATAATGTTTACAAAAAAAGCAAAAAAACTGCGGATGACGGAGAGGGTAATGGGTTGGTAATGTAGCGGGATGACGGACATGGTAATGGGTTGGTAATGTAGCGGGCTGACGCAGAGGATAATGGGTTGGTAATGTAGCGGAATGACGCAGCGGTAATGGGTTGGTAATGTAGCGGGATAACGGACAGGGTAATGGGCTGGTAATGTTGCGGGATGACGCAGAGGATAATGGGTTGGTAATGTAGCGGGATGACGGACAGGGTAATGGGTTGGTAATTTAGCGAGATGACGCAGAGGATGATGGGTTGGTAATGTAGCGGGATGACGGACAGGGTAATGGGTTGGTAATGTAGCGGGATGACGCAGAGGATAATGGGTTGGTAATGTAGCGGGATGACGCAGAGGATAATGGGTTGGTAATGTAGCGGGATGACGGACAGGGTAATGGGTTGGTAATGTAGCGGGATGACGAACAAGGTAATGGGTTGGTAATGTAGCGGGATGACGCAGAGGATAATGGGTTGGTAATGTAGCGGGATGACGGACAGGGTAATGGGTTGGTAATGTAGCGGGATCACACAGAGGATAATAGGTTGCTAATGTAGCGGGATGACGCAGAGGATAATGGTTGGTAAAGTAGCGGGATGACGGACAAGGTATTGGGTTGGTAAATTAGCGGGATGACGGACAAGGTAATGGGTTGGTAATGTAGCGGGATGACGGAGAGGGTAATGGGTTGGTAATGTAGCAGGATGACGCAGAGGATAATGGGTTGGTAATGTAGCGGGATGACGGACAAGGTAATGGGTTGGTAATGTAGCGGGATGACGAACAGGGTAATGGGTTGGTAATGTAGCGGGATGACGCAGAGGATAATGGGCTGGTAATGTAGCGGGATGACGCAGAGGATAATGGGTTGGTAATGTAGCGGGATGACGGACAGGGTAATGGGGTGGTAATGTAGCGGGATGACGAACAGGGTAATGGGTTGGTAATGTAGCGGGATGACGCAGAGGATAATGGGTTGGTAATGTGGCGGGATGACGCAGAGGATAATGGGCTGGTAATGTGGCGGGATGACGCAGAGGATAATGGGTTGGTAATGTGGCGGGATGACGCAGAGGATAATGGGTTGGTAATGTGGCGGGATGACGCAGAGGATAATGGGTTGGTAATGTGGCGGGATGACGCAGAGGATAATGGGTTGGTAATGTGGCGGGATGACGCAGAGGATAATGGGTTGGTAATGTGGCGGGATGACGCAGAGGATAATGGGTTGGTAATGTGGCGGGATGACGCAGAGGATAATGGGCTGGCAAGGCGCCAGAACAGTCATCAGGCCATAACAGTCAGAGAGAGAGAACATTCTTCCTCTCATCAGGCTCGTCCCTGTTCCTGGTTATTATCACAAACAGTCTCCTGATTAATCAAACCGTCAAATTAATGATAAGAAACATCTACCCCTATTTTCAAGTACATAGTGTAAGCCGCCCCATCACACTTCCATGACGATTAAATGCTGAAAAAACATGGATTGGAATCGGACTACGCTATGGTTGTAATATTAAAGATAATATGTTTATTTGACTTGACAAGTGATGCTCTACGGATGCGGACGACATCAGCCAAAACGGTACCGGGGATGATATGCCATCCTTAACGTTTTGAATTTAATCGCCCCCCCCCCTCCCTCAATAGGGCGGGGATTTTGAGTAGTGCAGGAATTGGTGCTCTCGGATAGGATTTATATAGCCCCCCCCCGCGGCCTTCCCTTCACATACATACGCGGACAAACATTCACACATACATTCATTTCTCTGGGGACGAGCGCAATCCAGTTGTACTTGCGGTTGACTTACTGATCCTCCACCTGATGAGGCTGTTCTGCCGCGGCCTCATGTCAACACAAACGTAGTTCATGTCGCTGGAAGAGTTCAGTGCAAAGTATTAAACCGAGAATACAGTACATGAGACACCAATGGAATTAACTGTACCACTGTCATGAAATGTAATGCACTACTGTCATGACACCAAATGTAATGTAGCACTGTGATAACACCAAATGTAATGTAGCACTGTGATGACACCAAATGTATTGTAGTACCGTGATAACACCAAATGTAATGTAGCACTGTGATAACACCAAATGTAATGTAGCACTGTGATAACACCAAATGTAATGTAGCACTGTGATGACACCAACTGCAATGTTGCAATGTGATGACACCAAATGTAATGTAGCACTGTGATGACACCAAACCTAATAACTGTAGCTAAATGTAATCATAAATTCCCGCAACCATCAAATGCCATAAAATTAGGTAAGGAAGTAATATCCATTAATTAACGTGCAGACATAGCCAATTAGACAAAGCGTCAAGAAACGAGGCGAGAACCGGGCTTTGTGTATTCGCATTCTCTGCCTTCAACAAACTCCGCCAGGGGAAGCGACAACGGTCGTACGAGCGAGGAATGTATTCCATTCCGGTGTGGTATGCCGGAGCGCCCACATTCGGAGAAGACTCCCCTCATCCTGTTTCTGTGATAATGCCACCGTACGAACACATGGAGCGGTGAGGGTCGTAAAGCTCATGTATCTTAAATATCATGTATTGCATATAAGAGAGACAACTGTGCATGGGGGAAACTTTCGCATGTGACGCCGGCACTAGTATATTAATCCTGAACCTGATTTACTGGCTCCGGTGGCTGCAGATTCGCCCTACACTTCGTCGTCATGACCCCACGTGACTCCGACTCACCAGCTGCCGACGGTGAGTCCCATTGTCAAGTAGCGCCCCGCTGTGTTCATCAGACAGACGAAGTATGTTTCCCTGTAATTGTAGAGGTCGTACTGCTGATTGAAGTACATGTGAGTGGCATTGATCTTAACGTTGACCTCGTACTCCGTGATGTGGTACCAGTCACCAATGTAATCTTCCGGGAAGTTACACTTGGGCTCGGCGATGATTATCTGGTAGTTGGCCAGCGCTGGAGGGTTAAATGGTGGAAACATGGGTTAAACTGTTGAAACATGAAGGTAGAGAGTTGGCCAGCGATGGAGGGTTCAATGCTGGAAACATGAAGGTACACAGTTGGCCAGCGCTGAAGGGTTAAATGGTGGAATCATGAAGGTAGACAGTTGGCCAGCGCTGAAGGGTTAAATGGTGGAAACATGAAGGTACACAGTTGGTCAGCGCTGAAGGGTTAAATGGTGGAAACATGAAGGTAGACAGTTGGCCAGCGCTGAAGGGTTAAATGGTGGAAACATGAAGGTACACAGTTGGTCAGCGCTGAAGGGTTAAATGATGGAAACATGAAGGTAGACAGTTGGCCAGTGCTGAAGGGTTAAATGGTAGAAACATGAAGGTAGACAGTTCAGCGCTAGAGGGTTATATGGTGGAAACTTGAATGTAGACAGTTGGCCAGCGTTGAAGTGTTAAATGGTGGAAACAAGAATGTAGATAGTTGGCTAGCGCTAGAGGGAGATATGGTGGAAACTTCAACGTTAGACAGTTGCCAGCGCTGAAGGGTTAAATGGTGGAAACATGAAGGTAGACAGTTGGCCAGTGCTGAATGGTTAAATGGTAGAAACATGAACGTAGACAGTTGGCCAGCGCTGAAGGGTTATATGGTGGAAACTTGAATGTAGACAGTTGGCTAGCGCTGGAGGATTAAATGGTGGAAACATGAAGGTAGACAGTTGGCCAGCGCTAGAGAGTTAAATGGTGGAAACTTGAATGTAGACAGTTGGCCAGCGCTGAAGGGTTAAATGGTGGAAATATGAAGGTAGACCGTTGGCCAGCGGTGGAGGGTTCAATGCTGGAAACATGATGGTAGACAGTTGGCCAGCGCTGAAGGGTTCAATGGTGGAAACATGGGTTAAACTGTGGAAACATGAGTGTAGACAGTTGGCCAGCGCTGGAGGGTTCAATGCTGGAAACATGAAGGTACACAGTTGATCAGTGCTGGAGGGTTCAATGGTGGAAACATGAAGGTAGACAGTTGGCCAGCGCTGAAGGGTTAAATGGTGGAAACATGAAGGTACACAGTTGGTCAGCGCTGAAGGGTTAAATGATGGAAACATGAAGGTAGACAGTTGGCCAGTGCTGAAGGGTTAAATGGTAGAAACATGAAGGTAGACAGTTCAGCGCTAGAGGGTTATATGGTGGAAACTTGAATGTAGACAGTTGGCCAGCGTTGAAGTGTTAAATGGTGGAAACAAGAATGTAGATAGTTGGCTAGCGCTAGAATGAGATATGGTGGAAACTTCAACGTTAGACAGTTGCCAGCGCTGAAGGGTTAAATGGTGGAAACATGAAGGTAGACAGTTGGCCAGTGCTGAATGGTTAAATGGTAGAAACATGAACGTAGACAGTTGGCCAGCGCTGAAGGGTTATATGGTGGAAACTTGAATGTAGACAGTTGGCTAGCGCTGGAGGATTAAATGGTGGAAACATGAAGGTAGACAGTTGGCCAGCGCTAGAGAGTTAAATGGTGGAAACTTGAATGTAGACAGTTGGCCAGCGCTGAAGGGTTAAATGGTGGAAATATGAAGGTAGACCGTTGGCCAGCGGTGGAGGGTTCAATGCTGGAAACATGATGGTAGACAGTTGGCCAGCGCTGAAGGGTTAAATGGTGGAAACATGGGTTAAACTGTGGAAACATGAATGTAGACAGTTGGCCAGCGCTGGAGGGTTCAATGCTGGAAACATGAAGGTACACAGTTGATCAGTGCTGGAGGGTTCAATGGTGGAAACATGAAGGTAGACAGTTGGCCAGCGCTGAAGGGTTAAATGGTGGAAACATGAAGGTAGACAGTTGATCAGCGCTGGGGGGTTAAATGATGGAATTATGAAGGTACACAGTTGGCCAGCGCTGAAGGGTTAAATGGTGGAAACATGAAGGTACACAGTTGGTCAGCGCTGAAGGGTTAAATGGTGGAAACATGAAGGTAGACAGTTGGCCAGCGCTGAAGGGTTAAATGGTGGAAACATGAAGGTGCACAGTTGGTCAGCGCTGAAGGGTTAAATGATGGAAACATGAAGGTAGACAGTTGGCCAGTGCTGAAGGGTTAAATGGTAGAAACATGAAGGTAGACAGTTGGCCAGCGCTAGAGGGTTATATGGTGGAAACTTGAATGTAGACAGTTGGCCAGCGCTGAAGTGTTAAATGGTGGAAACAAGAATGTAGATAGTTGGCTAGCGCTAGAGGGAGATATGGTGGAAACTTCAACGTTAGACAGTTGCCAGCGCTGAAGGGTTAAATGGTGGAAACATGAAGGTAGACAGTTGGCCAGTGCTGAATGGTTAAATGGTAGAAACATGAACGTTGACAGTTGGCCAGCGCTGAAGGGTTATATGGTGGAAACTTGAATGTAGACAGTTGGCTAGCGCTGGAGGATTAAATGGTGGAAATATGAAGGTAGACCGTTGGCCAGCGGTGGAGGGTTCAATGCTGGAAACATGATGGTAGACAGTTGGCCAGCGCTGAAGGGTTAAATGGTGGAAACATGGGTTAAACTGTGGAAACATGAATGTAGACAGTTGGCCAGCGCTGGAGGGTTCAATGCTGGAAACATGAAGGTAGACAGTTGATCAGTGCTGGAGGGTTAAATGATGGAAACATGAAGGTACACAGTTGGTCAGCGCTGAAGGGTTAAATGATGGAAACATGAAGGTAGACAGTTGGCCAGCGCTGAAGTGTTAAATGGTGGAAACAAGAATGTAGACAGTTGGCTAGCGCTAGAGGGTTATATGGTGGAAACTTGAACGCTAGACAGTTGCCAGCGCTGAAGGGTTAAATGGTGGAAACATGAAGGTAGACAGTTGGCCAGTGCTGAATGGTTAAATGGTAGAAACATGAACGTAGACAGTTGGCCAGCGCTAGAGGGTTATATGGTGGAAACTTGAATGTAGACAGTTGGCTAGCGCTGGAGGATTAAATGGTGGAAACATGAAGGTAGACAGTTGGCCAGCGCTGAAGGGTTAAATAGTGGAAACATGACGGTAGACGATTGGCCTGCGGTGGAGGGTTCAATGCTGGAAATATGAAGGTAGACCGTTGGCCAGCGGTGGAAGGTTCAATGCTGGAAACATGATGGTAGACAGTTGGCCAGCGCTGAAGGGTTAAATGGTGGAAACATGGGTTAAACTGTGGAAACATGAATGTAGACAGTTGGCCAGCGCTGGAGGGTTCAATGCTGGAAACATGAAGATAGACAGTTGATCAGTGCTGGAGGGTTAAATGATGGAAACATGAAGGTACACAGTTGGTCAGCGCTGAAGGGTTAAATGATGGAAACATGAAGGTACCCAGTTGACCAGCGCTGAAGTGTTAAATGGTGGAAACAAGAATGTAGACAGTTGGCTAGCGCTGGAGGATTAAATGGTGGAAACAAGAATGTAGACAGTTGGCTAGCGCTGGAGGATTAAATGGTGGAAACATGAAGGTAGACAATTGGCCAGCGCTGAAGGGTTAAATAGTGGAAACATGACGGTAGACGATTGGCCTGCGGTGGAGGGTTCAATGCTGGAAACTTGAAGGTACACAGTTGGCCTGCGCTGAAGGGTTAAATGGTGGAAACATGGGTTATACTGTGGAAACATGAATGTAGACAGTTGGCCAGCGCTGGAGGGTTCAAAGCTGGAAACATGAAGGTAGACAGTTGATCAGCGCTGGAGGGTTAAATGATGGAAACATGAAGGTAAATAGGTGGTCAGTGCTGAAGGGTTAATTGGTGGAAATATGAAGGTAGACAGTTGGCCAGCGCTGGAGGGTTAAATGGTGGAAACATGGGTTAAACTGTTGAAACATGAAGGTAGACAGTTGGCCAGCGCTGGAGGGTTTAATGCTGGAAACATGAAGGTACACAGTGGGCCCAGCGCTGAAGGGTTAAATGGTTGAAACATGAAGGTACGCAGTTGGTCAGCGCTGAAGGGTTAAATGGTGGAAACATGAAGGTAGACAGTTGGCCAGTGCTGAAGGATTAAATGGTAGAAACATGAACGTAGACAGTTGGCCAGCGCTAGAGGGTTATATGGTGGAAATTTGAATGTAGACAGTTGGCCAGCGCTGAAGTGTTAAATGGTGGAAACATGAATGTAGACAGTTGGCCAGCGCTGAAGGGTTCAATGGTGGAAACATGAAGGTAGACAGTTGGCCAGTGCTGAAGGGTTAAATGGTAGAAACATGAAGGTAGACAGTTGGCCAGCGCTAGAGGGTTATATGGTGGAAACTTGAATGTAGACAGTTGGCTAGCGCTGGAGGATTAAATGGTGGAAACATGAAGGTAGACAGTTGGCCAGCGCTAGAGAGTTATATGGTTGAAACTTGAATGTAGACAGTTGGCCAGCGCTGAAGGGTTAAATAGTGGAAACATGAAGGTAGACGGTTGGCCAGCGGTGGAGGGTTCAATGCTGGAAACCTGAAGGTACACAGTTGGCCAGCGCTGAAGGGTTCAATGGTGGAAACATGGGTTAAACTGTGGAAACATGAATGTAGACAGTTGGCCAGCGCTGGAAGGTTCAATGCTGGAAACATGAAGGTAGACAGTTGTTCAGCGCTGGAGGGTTAAATGATGGAAACATGAAGGTAAATTGGTGGTCAGTGCTGAAGGGTTAAATGGTGGAAACATGAAGGTAGACAGTTGGTCAGCGCTGGAGGGTTAAATGGTGGAAATATGAAGGTAGACAGTTGGCCAGCGCTGGAGGGTTAAATGGTGGAAACATGGGTTAAACTGTTGAAACATGAAGGTAGACAGTTGGCCAGCGCTGGAGGGTTCAATGCTGGAAACATGAAGGTACAAAGTTGGCCAGCGCTGAAGGGTTAAATGGTGGAAACATGAAGGTACACAGTTGATCAGCGCTGGAGGGTTAAATGATGGAAACATGTAGGTACACAGTTGGCCAGCGCTGAAGGGTTAAATGGTGGAAACATGAAGGTACACAGTTGGTCAGCGCTGAAGGGTTAAATGGTGCAAACATGAAGGTAGACAGTTGGCCGGCGCTGAAGGGTTAATTGGTGGAAACATGAAGGTACACAGCTGGTCAGCGCTGAAGGGTTAAATGGTGGAAACATGAAGGTAGACAGTTGGCCAGTGCTGAAGGGTTAAATGGTAGAAACATGAACGTAGACAGTTGGCCAGCGCTAGAGGGTTATATGGTGGAAACTTGAATGTAGACAGTTGGCTAGCGCTGGAGGATTAAATGGTGGAAACATGAAGGTAGACAGTTGGCCAGCGGTGGAGGGTTCAATGCTGGAAACCTGAAGGTACACAGTTGGCCAGCGCTGAAGGGTTAAATGGTTGAAACATGATGGTAGACAATTGGCCAGCGCTGAAGGGTTAAATGGTGGAAACATGGGTTAAACTGTGGAAACATGAATGTAGACAGTTGGCCAGCGCTGGAGGGTTAAATGATGGAAACATGAAGGTACACAGTTGGCCAGCGCTGAAGGGTTAAATGGTTGAAACATGATGGTAGACAGTTGGCCAGCGCTGAAGGGTTAAATGGTGGAAACATGGGTTAAACTGTGGACACATGAAGGTAGACAGTTGATCAGTGCTGGAGGGTTAAATGATGGAAACATGAAGGTACACAGTTGGTCAGCGCTGAAGGGTTAAATGATGGAAACATGAAAGTAGACAGTTGGCCAGCGCTGGAGGGTTCAATGCTGGAAACATGAAGGTACACAGTTGACCAGCGCTGAAGGGTTAAATGGTGGAAACATGAAGGTAGACAGTTGGCCAGCGCTGAAGTGTTAAATGGTGGAAACAAGAATGTAGACAGTTGGCTAGCGCTAGAGGGTTATATGGTGGAAACTTGAACGCTAGACAGTTGCCAGCGCTGAAGGGTTAAATGGTGGCAACATGAAGGTAGACAGTTGGCCAGTGCTGAATGGTTAAATGGTAGAAACATGAACGTAAACAGTTGGCCAGCGCTAGAGGGTTATATGGTGGAAACTTGAATGTAGACAGTTGGCTAGCGCTGGAGGATTAAAAGGTGGAAACATGAAGGTAGACAGTTGGCCAGCGCTAGAGAGTTATCTGGTGGAAACTTGAATGTAGACAGTTGGCCAGCGCTGAAGGGTTAAATAGTGGAAACATGACGGTAGACGGTTGGCCTGCGGTGGATGGTTCAATGCTGGAAACCTGAAGGTAGACAGTTGGCCAGCGCTGAAGGATTTATTGGTGGAAACATGAAGGTAGACAGTTGGCCAGCGCTGGAGGGTTAAATGGTTGAAACATGAAGGTAGACAGTTGGCCAGCGCTGAATGGTTAAATGGTGGAAACATGAAGGTACACAGTTGGTCAGCGCTGAAGGGTTAAATGGTGGAAACATGAAGGTAGACAGTTGGCCAGTGCTGAAGGATTAAATGGTAGAAACATGAACGTAGACAGTTGGCCAGCGCTAGAGGGTTATATGGTGGAAATTTGAATGTAGACAGTTGGCCAGCGCTGAAGGGTTAAATGGTGGAAACATGAAGGTAGACAGTTGGCCAGTGCTGAAGGGTTAAATGGTAGAAATATGAACGTAGACAGTTGGCCAGCGCTAGAGGGTTATATGGTGGAAACTTGAATGTAGACAGTTGGCTAGCGCTGGAGGATTAAATGGTGGAAACATGAAGGTAGACAGTTGGCCAGCGCTGAAGGGTTAAATGGTGGAAACATGGGTTAAACTGTGGACACATGAAGGTAGACAGTTGATCAGTGCTGGAGGGTTAAATGATGGAAACATGAAGGTACACAGTTGGTCAGCGCTGAAGGGTTAAATGATGGAAACATGAAAGTAGACAGTTGGCCAGCGCTGGAGGGTTCAATGCTGGAAACATGAAGGTACACAGTTGACCAGCGCTGAAGGGTTAAATGGTGGAAACATGAAGGTAGACAGTTGGCCAGCGCTGAAGTGTTAAATGGTGGAAACAAGAATGTAGACAGTTGGCTAGCGCTAGAGGGTTATATGGTGGAAACTTGAACGCTAGACAGTTGCCAGCGCTGAAGGGTTAAATGGTGGCAACATGAAGGTAGACAGTTGGCCAGTGCTGAATGGTTAAATGGTAGAAACATGAACGTAAACAGTTGGCCAGCGCTAGAGGGTTATATGGTGGAAACTTGAATGTAGACAGTTGGCTAGCGCTGGAGGATTAAAAGGTGGAAACATGAAGGTAGACAGTTGGCCAGCGCTAGAGAGTTATCTGGTGGAAACTTGAATGTAGACAGTTGGCTAGCGCTGGAGGATTAAATGGTGGAAACATGAAGGTAGACAGTTGGCCAGCGCTAGAGAGTTATATGGTTGAAACTTGATTGTACACAGTTGGCCAGCGCTGAAGGGCTAAATAGTGGAAACATGAAGGTAGACGGTTGGCCAGCGCTGAAGGGTTCAATGGTGGAAACATGAAGGAAGACAGTTGGCCAGCGCTGAAGGGTTAAATGGTGGTAACATGAAGGTAGAGAGTTGGCCAAGATAGACAGTTTTCCCCGGTGTGAGGGTTAACGCACTAGATGGCAGACCAATAGATCCAGTGGGCTCCCTGGTGTGAGGTTTAGCGCACTAGATGGCAGACCACTAGATCATGGGGGCTCCCTGGTGTGAGGATTAGCGCATTGGACTAGTTCCGTGGGTCCAATTTTGCCCTAATGTCCACAAAAGTGGCCTAAAATGCTATTAATAACGTCGCACCGATTGGGCACCCTCCGCCCCCCCCCCCACTCCCGCTCGCATCTTCCTCTACTTTCAAAAGAGGGTGAGTTTCCTTTGCGACACTACTCGAAAGTCAAGAGAACAAAATCAGTATTTTCACTGCTAGATTCGTCGCTTTTAATTGAAACGGTTTCATTTGCCATGAAATCCATAGCGAGACTATAACATATATCCAATATACGATACAAAAGTTAGTGAGGGAGGTAAACACCTGCTCTATGGTTCAACAAAGACCCAGGAGCCAGTAGAGGTAGGTACGTAGGAGGGTGAACTATGGACGACTGGGGCCCAGCATAACTCCTTCGCCAGGGAGCGAGCCACGGTCGCTGCCACTAAATGCCGCAGTAACTGGCTAGCGCGGCCTTTATTGGTTTGCTGTGCACCGCAACACAGACATCCGTTGGCTCGGTAGACATGATCACCCTCAGTGGGCAGTCCACCAGTCAAAGTACAACTACAATAGGCCTCGCAACAACCAGTGTGTGTACCTGAACATGTGGAAAGCTACAGTTTTGATTATTCAAGTAAAACATATATACTTAAAGTCATATATATTTTTTGATTTCATTTGACCCAGCTTAATCACGGCTTTCAATCGACACCTTTCAGACTTGCGCCCATTCTTCAATTAGGTTTTTACGATTTTGATATCGCGAATATAGTGTATAGTAGCGAGGCGCTAAGTTCTAAGTTAAAGCTCTCCGCCATGGATACAGGTTGGTCGTCTTTGTCTTGTTCTTCCCGGGGAGTCTCCAGAAGTTCGTAGCAATCATGAATTTACTTGGTTTCCCTGTAATACAAATCAGAAAAACTTGCATATTTTGAAGTATAACCACATGTCTTTGAATGTTTCACAGGGTCAGGCAAGGGAGGAAATTGGTGTCATTCATGGAATGAAGCGATGACGCAACAGCTTACTACGATTCACTTCTTGGCTACTGTGTTTTTACTAAAACAGCTAGCCTGATTGGCTATAGCCTTGATGACATCAATTTGCATTTGTGAACCCTTTCGACTTGTTCCGTATGCAAATATTAAGAGACATTTGCATAGCACCGAGCGTCTTGCACACGACACGATCATATTTGGTGTAGTTAGCGGGCCTGCTGACATGACCCACCAAGCAGCAAGCGGCAAGCCCGGGTGGGGGAGGGACACTATATATTAGTACAGTGGTGGGGATGTGCCGCCCATGCAACATATGACATATGGGGAAATTGTTAAATTCCTGAGCCTAGTTGAAACTATATACTTATTTATAATATGTCCAGCGTTAATAGCACATACCTGATACAAAATGTTCACTGCAAACATGCGCGTTCCTGGGGTTTGTTGGCCGCCACACTGTACAATCCCTGTTCAGTCGCTTTAGGGCTGCGAGCCAACAGTGCAATCGCTCTTCATTCACGGGAAATTAAAAAAATGACAGCGCCTTTCCAGCTCGCACCTTGCACTGCTTAGTCATAGCCAATAAGCGCTCTTGGAAACACCTTATATGGCAAGAGCTCGTTGACAGACCGAAAGTAGCCTGCTCGATCAAGCCTATCGGTCGGCGCAGGTGCGTTTGCTTTCCCCTGCGCTACCCGCGCGGCATCTGGCGAACAAAGTGCGCGTAAAAGTCCGTTCAGTAGAATTGACTTAGCGCTAAGTAGGACATTTAAAACGGTTTCCCCGCGCCAATACACTTGCAATGCAACATTGGAGGGAGGGGGGGGGGGGGGGGGGGAAAGGGTCACCGGGCCCCGTCGCCAATACAAATTTGCAAACTGTGCTAAATATAATTTATTATTTATGATTTGCACCCAGTGTACAAAACCAGCAGTCCCCTCCCCCTTGGGGACTTCATTCCAAAATGACTGACGCCCCCAATGGTCATTTGCATATACATGCCACTTCCGCAAGGACGGTTTGAAGTGGGGGTCGTGTTTTCAAGTCACGAAGAATACATGTCTTTATTCCCAGGTAACGATGAATTAAAAGGAGCAGTCCCCGTATACAATGGAAGAGGCGGATGCATGATATAAGTTGACCATTTTGTGAATTTGCGGTTATTTAATATTAAATTACCCAGTTCACGGTGAATGAAAATTCTCGATCACGGCGGTCGGCTAATATCCCATTTCCAGTTCACGAAGTACCGACCAGAGAGAGAGGTGCTGGGTGGTCAACAGGGGTAGGAGGGGTGGGGGGGGTTATAATAAGGTTCAAATTTTATCAGTTTATCATCTAACATATATGCTTTTATGCTACTACGAAATCAATAAAGATAACGATAGGCCTGCCCGGGTGAAGGGTCGGGAAGGGAGGCGGGGGGGGGGGGGGGGGGCGGCGACTATAATTTCGAAACCGTGCATGCGTACTAGCCCTCATGACTGATTTTTTCTTGTTCCATTCACTTTCTGAATATGGCAGTCTAACTTTATAGGCCTAACTTACTTTGTCTTTGTCAAATGATATCTAATTTTCAACTCGATTTCTTAGAACATTTTTTAACATAAATATTTGTCGGACAAAACATGCAAGGATTTCTTACAAGCGTTCTTCTCGCCCCGTTAAGGGCGCAAACTTGCTTCGCGTTACTTGCGCCTCGTTTACCTTAATGTCTTTGGTGTTAACTTATGCTGTTAGTAAATAACTCACAACTGTAAAATGATGCCGGTTTCTAAGCCGAGATATGTAATTAATATATCCGACTTTGCATACCGTAGATTGCTACAAAATAATGGCCAACAGATAAACTTGAGTGAAAACTGGCCGAACTAGCACCAGTCTCCTCTAAGGCAAACAAATATAAATGGGTGGAGGTTTTCATCGGGGACGGGGGAAGGGGGGGGGGGCGGTAGAATGGCTGCATTGGCAATATAATATACCCAAGAAATATAAGTGGTGGTTTTCCACTTAATCACATTATCAACCCGACAAACTCGAAAAGCTCAGACATTGCCACAGACCATTGCCAATCATTTTAACATTACACACCAGCGTCCGTGTTCACAAGCATTCCTTGTAAGGAGAACAATATTTTTGCCTAAGTAAAAAGAAATAACTCCGTAGAGAATTTAGCAGAGAACCGTCTCTACATACAAAATTCTCAAGCAAATTCCTTATGCGAGATGCACGCAAGATGCAATAGTACATAATCCAATGTATTAATATCCACCTACCTCACTCATTAGCCAATAAAAGTTGGGCACGAACGAGGTAGGTAGGTCCCGCTTTGGGTCATATGATCATTATTTCTGACCCTACCGCACATACATACGCTAAAACTGCTCTTATCTTGATACTACCGAGTGTTTATCAATATTGGATTAGCAAATCGTACATAGTCCAATGTATTAATATCCACCTACCTCACTCATTAGCCAGTAAAAGTTGGCTAACGAGTGAGGTAGGTAGGTCCCTCTTTTTTAGTTTTTGTGTGTCTGACCAGCTGTGAATGGGGGGTGTCGTTTGACCCCCCTCGGCTACTGGCCTGTCCATTAAACACTCGGTAGTATAGTAGGCCTATTACGTTACGAAGAGTATGCGTGTATATCTCTGATGTAAACTTTATTTAATATATAATTGATCAAGCTATTTTAGTAAAGAATTAAAGTCAATTTTGTTTACAAATAATTATATTAACGTGATTTTATGCATTACAAAACCTAACAATTACTTATTGTTATCTTTCTCTGGGCATGATTGTACATATCTTAAGCCTAATATTAATGCTAAACAACAAAGCTATGCTTAATCAATTGATATTTTGTAACAGAAATTATAAGCAAGATTACTCATTTCTATAGAAAAGATGAGCAGAGCTTTTAGAGCTCG
Source organism: Arenicola marina (assembly GCA_964019135.1). Lineage (NCBI taxonomy): Eukaryota > Metazoa > Annelida > Polychaeta > Arenicolidae > Arenicola > Arenicola marina. Next base: position 29,542,930 of record OZ025249.1, on the reverse strand, counting down.
CAACTTAGGCCATGCCTATTAAGATTAATACCTGGGATTTTGTACAATTTTCATTTTCGATGTTGATTAAACAGTCGGTATATAACACCACAATAGAGACCGTTTTCGTGTTTTTCTGTGCCGTAGTGTAAGAAATAATGATTACAAGATCCAAAGTGGAACCTACCTGACTCACTCGCTAGCCAACTGTTAGTGGCTAATGACTGAGGCAGGTGGATATTAATACCTTAGATCTTGTGGGCGAACGATTTTTTTGTGAAGGACCAGCTGTGAATGTGTGGCGTCATTCGACCCCTCCGACATGTCTCCCCCCCCCCATGCCCCCCCCCCCCTCGGCTACTGTCGATTAAACACTCTGTAATATAGTAGGCCTACTACATTATGAACAGTATGTCTGTGATGTAATGTTAACAATAATTGTTATTTGATTCTATTCTTGTCGCTGAAATTCATTGCTTGGAGCATACACAACAATCTACACTTTCCTACTGTTGAATGTGAATGCTACTCTTTCAATCACTGAGCATTTATGCCTATTTTTATTTAGTCGCATATGGGGTCGCGGGGTGGGGGGGGGGGCAAGGGGTATATTCGTTCCTTGGGATTGGGCTTGTCATTTCTCCGTGAACTGGGAATGAGGCAAATAATTCTTCGTGAACTGGAAATGGGGTATTAGCCGACCGTCGTGATCAAGGATTCTCAATAATCGTGAAGTGGGAAAACGTGAATCGGGAAATCGCTTTTTTATATCATCTATCCGCCCTTCCTATGGTATGTATAGCCTACTGGAAATTATCCTCTTTAATTCATTGTGACCTGGGAATAAAGAAATTTATTCTTCGTGACCCCCCGCATATGTGTATAAATAAATAATAATACTATACTACTATAACGTAGGGGAGCAATGAGGCCTGAAAAGATATGACTATATATTGTGAGACCTACAAGCGAACTAGTCAAGGCATAAGCCCCCCCCCCCTCTACCACCCCCCTCACCCACACAATTACACACTGTATGTGCCATTGCGAAGTTTTATGTCAATGCTGAGGCGCGGGGAGAGCACAGGCTTCAAAGCCGACATTCCGTACACCTCCCACTGCAAGCGGCACTAAGATACGGATTTACGACGGTCGTTTGCGGCACTCGTTCTTACCTCACTCGTTAGCCACAAGACACTATCGAGCGGAGGTGGGGCTGTGGAAGAGCCTAGTGGCTTTCAAGGGTATCTTCGCAACAGGAGAAGAGAGATCAACAGCAAACATGTCCTTTTTGAAAGAAACCTTCAGTTGGTATATTCTACTCACAGACGTCTTATTTTGGGTAAGTAAGCAGATACCATATTTGTTTCTTTATCGCATGTTGAAATATTGATATGTATTTGTAGGCCTACGCTCTATATATTATCTATACTAGTAAAATGAAGCTGTCTGTCCCACTATACCTCTGGATGCAAGAGCACATTGGCACCAGCAGCCGCCTTGAACCTATATCCAACCTAACCACTGCATGGTCCGCCTTGGATGTATCAACATTGTCGCTCTTAGTTCAGTTCAGTTCAGTTCAGTATTCATTTATTCAACCAAGTGAGTCATAAACACGTAAAAAACAAAACAGAACATCTTGCTCTCTGATATACACTTGGTTAGGAGACTCCAGTTAAGGCCAGCTGGCCGCTGTCACTAGAGCTACCTGTATTGGTTGAGCTTGTCATAAACGGATTATATTAGCATTATATTGGACGCTATGATAGTGAGTGAACAGTAACACAACTTTTAAACCGAAATAAAGCAACAGCAAATAAACGAAAAAAAAAAAATAAATAAAAATAAGTGAATAAACATGTAGGTCGACCGTCACACATAACTGTTCAAATGTTCAATATTGCATGTGTCCGAATACATATTAATGATATCACGCTTAACATAATAAGAAAAAACAGATAAATCATGGGTGTATATTTTATCTAATATGCGTTGGGCTTCCGAGTTTAATAGCTGTACAATGCTGTATCTGACAGATCTAGTGGTTTTTTGAAGGCGTGCTCGCGTTGTGAAGGAATAATGTTTATGTCTAGTGTCATAATCGTGAATATCGCAGTGCTGTATGATAGGTAAAGAGGCGAAATAATTTGGCAGGCAGCCGTTTCTAAGTTTATGATAAAATTTTAGCAATTGCAATCTGTGTATATCTAGCACCTTTAAGGTATGCAGACGTTTAAATAGCGGTTCTGTTTGTGCATTGTATCTACTATTTGCGATGGCTCGTATGGCTTTTTTCTGCAGTTTAGAGATTCTTTCGGAATCGTAACCCCGTATCAGAATACCATAATGTAAATGCGGCAGTATAGGTGAATTATAGACTATTTGAAGAACATAACCAGGTAGAACAGTTTTCAACTTCTATAGTACACCGTTGGTTTTGGAGATCTTGTTATGTGTTTCTGTGTTTGTCCCATCGCAGGTGTTTATCAATGGTAATACCTACAATTGTGAAATCATCGACGCATTCTAAACGTGCATTGTTGATAAAAAGATCCAGGTTGGCAATTTGTTTCTGATAGTTCCGGAATATCATATATTTACCCTTTTTGACATTTAGTGCTAATTCGTTCACTGATGACCAATTTGAGATATTTGACAACTCTGTATTAATACAGTTTGCAAGATCTCCCGAGTTCATCATTTTCATACTAACTGCAGCGAATAGAGTCGTGTCATCGGCATATATAATAAAGTTAAAATATTTGCTCGTGTTAACAATATCGTTTATATAGATAATGAATAAGGGAGGCCCCAGTATCGAACCTTGGGGTACTCCCGTTGTTATTGATAGCAGTTCAGATTTTGTACTATCTAATTGGACGTATTGATTACGGTTGATCGGGTAGTTTGCAAACAAATGTTGAGCTGTACCCTGCATGCCATAATGGTGTAGTTTTTCACCTAAAATTTTGTGACTAATGGAATCAAATGCTTTTGATAGGTCTAGGAAGATACTGATTGGCGTCTGGTTTTGGTCTAGTGATTGGAGTATTCGATCCACAATTTCGAGGACGGCAAGTTCTGTTGAATGTTTAGTGCGGAATCCGTACTGGAATTCGGAGATAAGGTTGTTACTAATTACAAATTCATACAGTTGCTTAGCCAACACTTTTTCTAAGACCTTTGAACAGGCAGGTAGTATAGATATCGGTCTATAATTGGAAATGTTTTTTTCGTCGTTCTGCTTGTGAATAGAAATAACTTTGGCGATCTTCATGTTATCTGGAAAAACACCTGTTGTGATGCATTGATTTATTATAAGTGTCAACGAGTGCGATATTTCTGGTTTAATTAATTTAAGGAACTTTACAGATATATTATCATGGCCATAACTTGTCTTAGGCTTTAAGTCGTCAATATTTTTTTCAGTCACTGTGTTAGTTACGGTCTTTAACTCTAGCGAGGCGACTAGGGCTTTTGGTAAGTGACTTCTGTAGGACGGACCGGAATTTACACGGGTCCCGCCTTTCAGTTCAGACCCGACCGGGTCTTAGATGTGTCAACGCTATCGCATGTGTCAACACTACCGCATAATATCGCTTTCAGGTGCTTATCCCGCATGGTGACCATGTCTGCGGCGGGCTACCTGGCTTGGTGCCAACAGTAATGATATTTTTCCCAACGCATGATCGCCCGAACTGTCATCAAAAACAAACAAATCCCATAGTGTCTCGCGTCCACAACTTCCCATCAGTAGCAAATTTTGTCCACTGAGGGTACGTTAAATGACGAACAACGGACGGGAAACAGCCCCTTTTTTGCTCAATCAGCCCCCTTTTTTACTCAATCAATGTATGAGCTTGGGCCTTAGTTTTACTGGACCGATATTCGTTTATTAGCGTGCTTTAGCCGCAATTTGAGTAGTCTGTACTGGATGCACAATAATTGCACAGAAAGTGTTTAAATATCCTTAACACTTATGGCCCGGTACTCAGTCGCTCCGGGTCTCAATTTATGTCAATATACTTATCGATATGGGGGTGGCGGGCCGTCTCGCCAGAGAGGTGTCTTGTGAGACCTGCATGGACCACTGCTAGTGAAGCTACATGTATTGCTTTTAAATATAGGTTATACATAATAAAGAGGCTTTTACATGTGTTTTGTATAATGCAGGGTCTAACTTTATAAGACTACTAAAGAAAAAAAAATGGGCAACAAAAAACTCTTACATAAATATTAGCTGTATATGATGTAGACCTAAATGTAAAATTGTTGTATGAGCAGGTTTAAGCTTAGAAGAATATTTAAAAATACATATTAGCTGTATATGAGCAGCTTTCGAAGTATAAACTACTTCAGCTGATACAGCTAATATTTGACAGTGGCAGTGACAATAGATACATTTACACATTTACTCTAGCTCAGTATAGAACTATGCAGCCCAAGAACCAGACACACCTGAGACAGTCTCAGACAGTTGTTGTTACAACAGTCTCAGACATAAGCCCATCTTCTACACATGCCGCAGGACTCCACTCGCCTTTCCGCAATAGATTTCAAACCTCGCGCATGCGCACTACGATCTGGAACCGATACACCCGCTAGGCGGCAGCGCAATCTTCCTCCTGTTGGGGGGGAGGGGGGTCCGCGGTAAAGCCTCCCCCCTTCCTTTTCACCGCCAAAATACGCTTATCAACAATAAATCATTCCCGGAAGTCAGGAAGACGTGTACGTAATGAATTTAACCAGTTCGTGAACGTAACATTCGTCACTTTTCGGTCATCAATGTGACGTTGAAATGTAATTGGTCAATAACTTGACAAGATTATTTCAACCAAAAGATGACTTCATAATCTCATGAACTCAACCAGTTTGTCGACGTAAGACGTAATTCTTCGATCGTCAATTAACGCTACAGTTTGGTTGATTACAAAATCAATGAGATTTCAACCAGAATATGACGTCATAATACAGTCATGAATTCAACCAGTTCGGGGACGTAAGGTTCGTCACTCTTCGGTCAACAATGTAATTTTGAAATGTAACTGGTCAATAACTTGACGAGATTTCAACCAAAATATGACGTCATAATCTCGTCATGAACTGAACCAGTTCGTCGACGTAAGATTCGTCCCACTTCGGTCATCAATGTGCCGTTAAAATGTAGTTGGTCAATAACTTGACGCGATTTCAACCAGAGTATGACGTCATACTCTCGTCATGCATGAACTCAACCAGTTCGTCGACGTGAGACTCGTCATTTTTTTGTCGTCACTTGACGTTGAAATGGGGCTGATCAAAAACTAGACGAGATTCAACAAGAATATAATTTTATGAACTCAACCAGTTCGTCGACGTAAGACTTGTACGTAATTCGTCGGTCGTCAATTGACGCTTAAATGTGATAGATTAAAAACTAGACGAGATTTCAACCAGAATATGACGTCATAATATAGTCATGAATTCAACCAGTTCGCGGACGTAAGATTCGTCACTATTCGGTCAACAATCTCACGTTAAAATGTAGTTGGTTAATAACTGGAGGAAATTGCACCAGAATATGACGTCATAATCTCGTCATGAACTGAACCAGTTCGTCGACGTAAGATTCGCCACTCTTCGGTCATCAGTGTGACATTGAAATGTGGTTGATCAAAAACTTGACGAGATTTCAACCAGAATATGACGTCATAATCTCGTCATGAACTCAACCAGTGTGCCGACGTAAGACTCGTCATTCTTTGGTCACCAATTGATGTTGAAATGTGGTTGATCAACGAGTTAACGTGATTTCAACCTGTAAAAGACGTCATTTTCTCGTCGAGTGCCCAGTGGGACTTACTTTGGTTTGCCGAATGCCCTTTGGTAGGGAGGAAAGTAACTTTGGTAGGGACGAAAGTAACTTTGGTTGAACGAGTGCAGTTTGGTAAGAACAAACGTAACTTTGGTTCACCGAATGCCGTTTTGGTGGTGACGGAAGTACCTTTGGCTCGAATAAAACCTTCAGATACGCGTTATCAGTCAGGGCGTGTGCACGAACACTCGAATAGACCGTTTCAGATACTCCAGGCGACATCTATCGACATCTATCAAAAATATACACTGCGTGTTACGGGTTAGAAAGCAGATTCCCGCATGCGTTTACCATGCATGCCTGTGGGGTTAGTTCAGGTGCCCGGCTTCAACGTTTCTTTTTAAACAGTCCTATCTGTTCGGCTCCCCGTTCGACATTCCTGGTTGCTACGCAACAAGGCCACTTTAGTGCACTCGGATTTGTATAAAAAGACAGTATAAACCGGTCCAAATAATCGCTTTATAACAAGTTATAATTGGCACAATCTGGAACCAAGTTGTGTATTCTGTACAACATATATCCCTGAATCATCTTTGTAACATATCTATACAAAATAGACGCCAGAACGATCATTATTTTCGCAACGCAGAACAGCAGCAAACCGAGAATATGGCCGCTTTCCTGCCACGCGCAGCGTTGTGACAGTCATTACGTTCACCAGTTGGCATTTATATCAGCTGTTGTGTCCATCTCGTTCTTAAAATGGTATTATTTGATAGTCAAGATATTCTGTACAAAGTAGGTTTTTTTGTTTTGTTGACCTGATAAACTGTTGAAAATTATGCAGCTATAAGTCTATAGCTATAAGCTATATGTACTCGCCTTTTGCATGTTATGCAGCACAGAGCGAGCCAAAACACGCGCCTGCCAGAATTGCCCCTGGAACGGTGTATACACCGTTCCGTGCGCTCCGTGCCACACTATGGCCCCAGGCTCTGGCACCGGTCGCCTGCCTATGACTCCATGCCCTGGGCTATGACTCCGGGCGCGGACTATGGCCCCGGGCTATGGCTGCGGTTAAGGGCTATGGATCCTTGCACTGGGCTATGACTCCAGGCGCGGACTATGACACCGGGCTCTGGCTGCGGTTGGGGGCTATGGATCCGTGAACTGGGCTATGACTCCGGGCGCGGACTATGACTCCGGGCGCGACAATGGCTCCGGTTGGAGGCTATGGCTCCGTGCACAGGACTATGGCTTCCTGCGCGGGACTATGGCCCCATGCGCTTGACTATGGCTCCGGTCGCCGGGCTATGGCACTGGGCGTGGACTAGGAGAACCGCGCCCGGAGCCATAGCCCGCGAGAACGCGAGGGCGAGAACATGAGATCGCGAGGGTCAGGAGGCGAGGGCGAGAACGCGAGAACGCGAGGGCAAGAATGCGAGATCGCGAGATCGGATGGGCGAGACTCCGGGCGTTCTCGCGATATCGCGTCCTCGCCCTCGCATTCTCGCGTGCGCGCCCTTTTTGTGCCAGGCGAGAATGCAAGATAGCGAGTGACACAAGTATGTCGCCATAGATAGCCCCTTGGCTCAGTGCGACTGTTTTGTTAACTCTCCAGTACAGCAGGCCTAATGAGTGCCTTTGCGCCACAAAATATACCGATCTCCCGATGCAACCTAAACAACACTCTAAAACCATTCATGGCCCCAAACACCCACATTTGAAAACAACAATATCCTCCTTCATGGCTTCAGTGCTTGTCGTTGCAGGTGCTGTCTCTCTGGGTCGCCTCACATCTATTCGCCATCATAACGGCCTTGCCTGTCACACTGACCTTCCTCTTTGGTTCCGATTGGCTACTCAGCGTGGTTGTCGCCTCCACCGCTGTGACCCTTGTGCCAGGTAAGAATTATACTAAGTGACTAAGGAAATCATTATCTTACTGCACCATAACGGTGACCATCAATTCCATTGTTTGTAAATGTCAAATTATCACTTACGTACTTACTTACTTGGGCTGGTGAGGTCACCATTGTTCTCTCATAACGATGACCTCACCCGGGAACACAATGATTTCTTGCTCAGCCAGAGCCGGTGTTGGCGCCTGCGCCCGCGCTAACATCTTCAAATAGCCCGCATTGCTGCCCGCAATGACTCCCCACACACCGAACGCGATGCGCCGCCCTGCAGAGCTGCAAGACATGCGGCTTGCCGTGCTGAAAAGTGACCAATAGAAAAGTGACCAATTTCAAAGTGCTCGAAATTAGCAACGTTTCCATTTTTCTTTACGATTGACTTGATGACTTGTGTACACTAAGGAGAACCAGTATCCTTTACATTTGACTTGATGACTTGTATAAACTGAAGAGAACTAGTACCTTTTACGTTTGACTTGATGACTTGTTGTATGCACAGAAGAGAACCAGTACCCTTTACGTTTGACTTGATGACTTGTATGCACTGAAGAGAACCAATACCCTTTACGTCTGACTTGATGACTTGCTGTATGCACTGAAAAGAACCAGTACCCTTTACGTTTGACTTGATGACTTGTTGTATACACCGAAGAGAACCAGTACCCTTTACGTTTGACTTGATGACTTGCTGTATACATTGAGAAGAACCAGTACCCTTTACGTTTGACTTGATGACTTGCTGTATGCACTGAAAAGAACCAGTACCCTTTACGTTTGACTTGATGATGTCTTTTATACACTGAAGAGAACCGATACCCTTTACGTTTGACTTAATGACTTGTTTATACACTGAAGAAAACCAGTACACTTTTCGTTTGACTTGATGACTTGTATGCACTGAAGAGAACCAATACCCGTTACGTCTGACTTGATGACTTGTTGTATACACCGAAGAGAACCAGTACCCTTTACGTTTGACTTGATGACTTGCTGTATACATTGAAGAGAACCAGTACCCTTTACGTTTGACATGATGACTTGTTGCATACACCGAAGAGAACCAGTACCCTTTACGTTTGACTTGATGACTTGCTGTATACATTGAAGAAAACCAGTACCCTTTACGTTTGACTTGATGACTTGCTGTATGCACTGAAAAGAACCAGTACCCTTTACGTTTGACTTGATGATGTCTTTTATACACTGAAGAGAACCAATACCCTTTACGTTTGACTTGATGATTTGTTTAAACACTGAAGAAAACCAGTACACTTTACGTTTGACTAGATGACTGGTTGTATACACTGAACGGAACCAGTACCCTTTACGTTTTACTTGATGACTTGTTGTATACACTGATAAGAACCAGTACCCTTTACGTTTTACTAGATGACTTGTTTATACACTGAAGAAAACCAGTACACTTTACGTTTGACCAGATGACTGGTTGTATACACTGAAGAGAACCAGTACCCTTTACGTTTGCCTTGAAAACTTGTATACACTGAAGAGGACCAGTACCCTTTACGTTTGACTTAATTACTTGTTGTATACACTGAAGAGAACCAGTACCCTTTACGTTTGACTTGATGACTTGTTGCATACAGTGAACGTTTGACTAGATGACTTGCTGTATACACTGAAGAGAACCAGTACCCTTTTAGTTTGACTTGATGACTTGTTGTACACACTGACGAAAACCAGTACCCTTTACGTTTGACGTGATGACTTGTTGTATACGCTGAAGAGAACCCGTACCCTTTACGTTTGACTTGATAACTTGTAGACACTAAAGCGAACCAGTACCCTTTACGTTTGAATTGATGACTTGTATGCACTGAAGAGAACCAGTACCCTTTACGTTTGACTTGATGACTTGTTGTATACACTGAAGAGAACCAGTACCCTTTACGTTTGACTTGATGACTTGTTGTACAAACTGGATAAAACCAGTACCCAGTGGCGTTGGACTTACACGTTACGTGTATATCGTACGACCCTCTGGTCATATGATATACATGTGTGAGCCATCTTCATATAATTACCCCTGACATCGAAAACTAGATGTATTTGACTAAGCTTGATAATTACCCTGTGAGTTAACGTGCTTGTTACAGGATGTATGGTCTGCTGCATGATACGTTACCCGCTGAACGTCAGTTGGTTGAGATACGTAAGTATGTCTAATGCCGAAACATTCAATTTATGAGTGTAATTCATAACTGCATTTATTTCAACATAGGACTGAAAGTTCGCAGTGTGACCCGAGCACCAAATCTGGGGAATGAAATCATTCGTCCTTCATGGTCCCGGGTGGTTCCTTGGCCTAGTTTAACCCTTCAGTGCACAAACAAGGCATACAGCACCAATTCTGTTGGCCGGCCCCGGAGCTACAACGTACTGGATCTCTTTCTTCTTGCAGTATATTGCTATTGGAATGGTTATGACAGTGACGACGCTTATTGTGCACTCTGCCGCCGATGTGGCACGCCGGCAAGTAAGGATGATAATCTAAGTTCTCGGTTTCTTTTGCTTTGTTTATATCGTACGTTAGGTCCAACTGACGTTAGCAGTATGTGCATGTACCATATTTATGCATTAACATGTTGAATCGGATCCGATTTTCACGCAATACATGTATATGCAAACATTTGTAGACATTAAACTTCGACATGCAGTTGGCAAAAGGATTCCAGTATATACACTCAATGTACTCTTGGCGGATACCAGCGAGTTTTGGGCTGCACCAGAGCATGGCCCTCCTATAAATGGAGTCGCCCTTGGCCGGAGAGGCAGCCTACACGTCCTCAAGTGTATGTCTAGGGCCTTTTGAACATGATCATGTCTTGGTCCCATGGATCTTCTGGGCCCGGTTTAGCCCATGTGTGCCCAATGGCGACTTAAAACACCAATTCATCACCCTGATAAGAACGCTGAATAAATCCCATTCTATCAACATATAACCATGGTATGTCCACCCCAATGACATGACGTTGTAACACAATTCTGTATTATGTGAAAGTTTTTTGTGTGATTATAGGCGAGGGTTGACCTCGAAGTTCGGTGGATCGTTGAGAATAAAACCGTACTGGCTGGATTACAAAAAGAAGTGAGTGTAGTCATTACCCCCATTGGAAACGCTTTTTTTAATGTGCAACCAAAGTTTATGTAAGATACCATACGATCTCTGATACAACCATGTTTGTGAAGGCAGTGTTTACTAAAACAACAACGACGCGGAAACAAAAAATCGCTTTGCATAATATTATAGGACCAGGAATGTATCTAGGGGAGTAATATTGGGGGCACCCGCCACCCCGCTGTGGATTAGAGGGATAATAATATAAGAATGTTTCACGCAAACCTAGCATCTCTCGTATTCTTCGATGATCTCTCCGTACCGTAAATATAAATAATAAGTAATTTTTCTTGCCGTAACTGTTAGTTCATATTATAATACTCGAGGCAGCAATGCATGTGTTACCCACCCCGTATAATACTTTGGCTTCTACGGGACGTCAACATTGCGTCATCGCAAAGACCACAGATCATTTTAAGATTTAGGAGAACGACAATTAACTCTATATTGTCAACCATGTGAATGGATACTATGCTTTTTCGATGCATTGCAGGCAAGCAGGCCTCATTGCCTTCATGGGACCGAAAGAGTTTTGTGGGGGCCTTTGGCCGGCGATTTATAATTTACTAGTGTATGGATTTTTTTCCAGCTGGGTTGTTTCGGGTATAGGGGACCCGGACCTCACCATGTGACGGACGGCGGCGGAAGTCTGGTATATATACTATACGGTGACTTATGCTCATCTCATTCATGAACCATGTATATGGAGTGCAAGGATGCACCCTTTACTGTAACATGGTGAGGGATGTATCCTCCCTCGCCCTGTGGATAAGGATAAGTCATATAAGTCAGGGCCTTGGCCGGCCTCTAATCTAACCGTGTGGATTTTAATTTTAAATAGTGTGAGTAGTTTTAGAGAGTGAGTACTGCTGAAGAACGTATATGTAGACAGTGTACTTCGGGTTTAGTTGAGGATGAGATCCATATTATAATACATTTAAAAAAAAAAAAAATGTTCTATTCACAGATATATTTTTGAAGCGAAAATTATGGGTTCGGGTTTTCTTGTGGACAGGAGGGACGAAAAGGTTTGACTGACCTGTTTACCCCTTAGGCATTACCATGTGATTGCGTCAAGTCATATAACTAATTTACACCAAGAAATAAATAGCAAATGTTAGTCTTGCGTGTTTTGATTTACAGGTGGGATGTATAGGAGGCCTTATGCATACCGCGGATACTGTCCGACGGGCTCTCAATCATCTGTTGCTATTGTTTACATTGCAGGTAGGAGGGCTGTGTTGTAGCATTATATGCAATCATGTTTTGATGACAACTTCTCCTCAATGAATGACGTTGATATCAGTACAATACGAAGGTCTAAGCTCATAGCTGAGACACCCACTAGAAAATGACACGAAACTGTTCACTGTTCTTGCGACCGCCTCGGTTGGGAGTCATACTTTGTAACTTTAAGTTTCGTTGTATGCTTTCAGAATTTTGCAAACTGAATTTAATTAAAATTAAATATCTCGGTTATCTTTAGAAGACCCCCAGAAATGACTCCATAGCAATGACATCCTGCACAGGCAATTTACCTCATGCGCAAAGACAAAAAACAATGAACAGCAATTGACACAAAAAGAATTGTAACGCTAATGTTTGATATTTCACCGATGATTACGATACTAATTAAGGTACCAATGGCTGTATGGTTGCAGATGCTTGCCATCCTGGTCGCTATAGCGGCATCACGATGCGTGCCGCCGGAAGGAATTTGTCCTGACGTCATTGTTCAAACCTGACCTGAAATAGATTTTGGCGCTCGCGAATTTAGTAACCCCTAGGTTCCTACCCCCAACTGTGCGAATGTCTCTGTTCATGTAGGATAATGATTGATCATCCACAGTGACACGATAGGACTTCAAATATTAGCGTCCATATCATACCAACCAACCAACGATGGACCTACGGGTTGTGGGTCCAAACTGTGGAGACCATCGGCAGCCCCATCAGGACACGTTGTGTGGAAGTCTTTTTTTTATCCAACGAGTTTGATTTCTTAATTGATGTTTGCGTAATGTATGCGTTTCGTTTTATACCTCCGTTCTTTTGCACAATATGTATACATATAAACACATAACAAAAGATGGCGTGTTACACTATATCAATTAGAATTCTACACTAATAAACAAAAAATCGACTGTCTGTCTGTCCTACAATGCTGTCCTACCCGCTGCGTGGACCAGAAGCCTCTCCTCTCTGCCTAATGGATCACGAAGCCACATGGACGAGTGAGGAACGCCTCTCTGGCTAATGGATCACGAAGCCACATGGACGAGTGAGGAGCGCCTCTCTGGCTAATGGAGTATAACATCCCCATGGACGAGTGAGGAGCGCCTCTCTGGCTAATGGATAATAACGTCCACATGGACGAGTGAGGAGCGCCTCCCTGGGTAATGGATCACGAAGCCACATGGACGAGTGAGGAACGCCTCTCTGGCTAATGGAGTATAACATCCCCATGGACGAGTGAGGAGCGCCTCTCTGGCTAATGGATAATAACGTCCACATGGACGAGTGAGGAGCGCCTCCCTGGGTAATGGATCATAACTGCCCCATATAACGAGTTAGGAGCACCTCTCTGGCTGATGGATTATAACGTCCCTATGGACGAGTCAGGAGCGCCTCTCTAGCTAATGGATTATAACGTCCTTATGGACGAGTGAGGAGCGCCTCTCTGGCTAATGGATTATAACGTCCCTATGGACGAGTGAGGAACGCCTCTCTAGCTAATGGATCATAACATCCCCATGGACGAGTGAGGAGCGCCTCTCTGGCTAATGGATCAGAACGTCCCTATGGACGAGTGAGGAGCGCCTCTCTGGCAAATGGATCATAACATCCCCATGGACGAGTGAGGAGCGCCTCTCTGGCTAATGGATTAGAACGTCCCTATGGACGAGTGAGGAGCGCCTCTCTGGCAAATGGATTATAACGTCCTTATGGACGAGTGAGGAGCGCCTCTCTGGCAAATGGATTATAACATTCCCATGGACGAGTGAGGAGCGCCTCTCTGGCAAATGGATTATAACATTCCCATGGACGAGTGAGGAGCGCCTCTCTGGCTAATGGATTAGAACGTCCCTATGGACGAGTGAGGAGCGCCTCTCTGGCAAATGGATTATAACGTCCTTATGGACGAGTGAGGAGCGCCTCTCTGGCAAATGGATTATAACATTCCCATGGACGAGTGAGGAGCGCCTCTCTGGCAAATGGATTATAACATTCCCATGGACGAGTGAGGAGCGCCTCTCTGGCTAATGGATTAGAACGTCCCTATGGACGAGTGAGGAGCGCCTCTCTGGCTAATGGATTATAACGTCCCTATGGACGAGTGAGGAGCGCCTCTCTGGCTAATGGATCATAACGTCCTTATGGACGAGTGAGGAGCGCCTCTCTGGCTAATGGATCATAACATTCCCATGGACGAGTGAGGAGCGCCTCTCTGGCTAATGGATCATAACATTCCCATGGACGAGTGAGGAGCGCCTATCTGGCTAATGGATTATAACATTCCCATGGACGAGTGAGGAGCGCCTCTCTGGCTAATGGATCATAACGTCCCTATGGACGAGTGAGGAGCGCCTATCTGGCTAATGGATTATAACATTCCCATGGACGAGTGAGGAGCGCCTCTCTGGCTAATGGATCATAACATTCCCATGGACGAGTGAGGAGCGCCTATCTGGCTAATGGATTATAACATCCCCATGGACGAGTGAGGAGCGCCTCTCTGGCTAATGGATCATAACGTCCCTATGGACGAGTGAGGAGCGCCTCTCTGGCAAATGGATTATAACATCCCCATGGACGAGTGAGGAGCGCCTCTCTGGCTAATGGATCATAACGTCCCTATGGACGAGTGAGGAGCGCCTCTCTGGCAAATGGATTATAACATCCCCATGGACGAGTGAGGAGCGCCTCTCTGGCAAATGGATTATAACGTCCTTATGGACGAGTGAGGAGCGCCTCTCTGGCAAATGGATTATAACATCCCCATGGACGAGTGAGGAGCGCCTCTCTGGCTAATGGATCATAACGTCCCTATGGACGAGTGAGGAGCGCCTCTCTGGCAAATGGATTATAACATCCCCATGGACGAGTGAGGAGCGCCTCTCTGGCAAATGGATTATAACGTCCTTATGGACGAGTGAGGAGCGCCTCTCTGGCAAATGGATTATAACATTCCCATGGACGAGTGAGGAGCGCCTATCTGGCTAATGGATCATAACATTCCCATGGACGAGTGAGGAGCGCCTCTCTGGCTAATGGATCATAACATTCCCATGGACGAGTGAGGAGCGCCTCTCTGGCTAATGGATCATAACATTCCCATGGACGAGTGAGGAGCGCCTATCTGGCTAATGGATTATAACATTCCCATGGACGAGTGAGGAGCGCCTCTCTGGCTAATGGATCATAACGTCCCTATGGACGAGTGAGGAGCGCCTATCTGGCTAATGGATTATAACATTCCCATGGACGAGTGAGGAGCGCCTCTCTGGCTAATGGATCATAACATTCCCATGGACGAGTGAGGAGCGCCTATCTGGCTAATGGATTATAACATCCCCATGGACGAGTGAGGAGCGCCTCTCTGGCTAATGGATCATAACGTCCCTATGGACGAGTGAGGAGCGCCTCTCTGGCAAATGGATTATAACATCCCCATGGACGAGTGAGGAGCGCCTCTCTGGCTAATGGATCATAACGTCCCTATGGACGAGTGAGGAGCGCCTCTCTGGCAAATGGATTATAACATCCCTATGGACGAGTGAGGAGCGCCTCTCTGGCTAATGGATCATAACGTCCCCATGGACGAGTGAGGAGCGCCTATCTGGCTAATGGATTATAACATCCCCATGGACGAGTGAGGAGCGCCTCTCTGGCTAATGGATCATAACGTCCCTATGGACGAGTGAGGAGCGCCTCTCTGGCAAATGGATTATAACATCCCTATGGACGAGTGAGGAGCGCCTCTCTGGCTAATGGATTATAACGTCCTTATGGACGAGTGAGGAGCGCCTCTCTAGCTAATGGATCATAACGTCCTTATGGACGAGTGAGGAGCGCCTCTCTGGCAAATGGATTATAACGTCCTTATGGACGAGTGAGGAGCGCCTCTCTGGCTAATGGATTATAACGTCCTTATGGACGAGTGAGGAGCGCCTCTCTGGCTAATGGATCATAACGTCCCTATGGACGAGTGAGGAGCGCCTCTCTGGCAAATGGATTATAACATCCCTATGGACGAGTGAGGAGCGCCTCTCTAGCCAATGGATCATAACGTCCTTATGGACGAGTGAGGAGCGCCTCTCTAGCTAATGGATCATAACGTGCCTATGGAGGAGTGAGGAGCGCCTCTCTGGCTAATGGATTATAACGTCCCTATGGACGAGTGAGGAGCGCCTCTCTAGCTAATGGATCATAACATTCCCATGGACGAGTGAGGAGCGCCTCTCTGGCTAATGGATCATAACGTCCCTATGGACGAGTGAGGAGCGCCTCTCTAGCTAATGGATCATAACATCCCCATGGACGAGTGAGGAGCGCCTCTCTGGCAAATGGATTATAACGTCCTTATGGACGAGTGAGGAGCGCCTCTCTAGCTAATGGATCATACCATTCCCATGGACGAGTGAGGAGCGCCTATCTGGCTAATGGATCATAACGTCCCTATGGACGAGTGAGGAGCGCCTATCTGGCTAATGGATCATAACGTCCCTATGGACGAGTGAGGAGCGCCTCTCTGGCTAATGGATTATAACGCCCTATGGACGAGTGAGGAGCGCCTCTCTGGCTAATGGATTATAACGTCCCTATGGACGAGTGAGGAGCGCCACTCTGGCTAATGGATTATAACGTCCTTATGGACGAGTGAGGAGCGCCTCTCTAGCTAATGGATCATAACATCCCCATGGACGAGTGAGGAGCGCCTCTCTGGCTAATGGATCAGAACGTCCCTATGGACGAGTGAGGAACGCCTCTCTAGCTAATGGATCATAACATCCCCATGGACGAGTGAGGAGCGCCTCTCTGGCTAATGGATCAGAACGTCCCTATGGACGAGTGAGGAGCGCCTCTCTGGCAAATGGATCATAACATCCCCATGGACGAGTGAGGAGCGCCTCTCTGGCTAATGGATTAGAACGTCCCTATGGACGAGTGAGGAGCGCCTCTCTGGCAAATGGATTAAAACGTCCTTATGGACGAGTGAGGAGCGCCTCTCTGGCTAATGGATTATAACATTCCCATGGACGAGTGAGGAGCGCCTCTCTAGCTAATGGATCAGAACGTCCCTATGGACGAGTGAGGAGCGCCTATCTGGCTAATGGATCATAACGTCCCTATGGACGAGTGAGGAGCGCCTCTCTGGCTAATGGATTATAACGCCCTATGGACGAGTGAGGAGCGCCTCTCTGGCTAATGGATTATAACGCCCTATGGACGAGTGAGGAGCGCCTCTCTGGCTAATGGATCATAACATTCCCATGGACGAGTGAGGAGCGCCTATCTGGCTAATGGATCAGAACGTCCCTATGGACGAGTGAGGAGCGCCTATCTGGCTAATGGATCATAACGTCCCTATGGACGAGTGAGGAGCGCCTCTCTGGCTAATGGATTATAACGCCCTATCGACGAGTGAGGAGCGCCTCTCTGGCTAATGGATTATAACGTCCCTATGGACGAGTGAGGAGCGCCTCTCTGGCTAATGGATTATAACGTCCTTATGGACGAGTGAGGAGCGCCTCTCTAGCTAATGGATCATAACATTCCCATGGACGAGTGAGGAGCGCCTCTCTGGCTAATGGATTATAACGTCCTTATGGACGAGTGAGGAGCGCCTCTCTGGCTAATGGATTATAACGTCCTTATGGACGAGTGAGGAGCGCCTCTCTAGCTAATGGATCATAACATTCCCATGGACGAGTGAGGAGCGCCTCTCTGGCTAATGGATTATAACGTCCTTATGGACGAGTGAGGAGCGCCTCTCTGGCTAATGGATTATAACGTCCTTATGGACGAGTGAGGAGCGCCTCTCTGGCTAATGGATTATAACGTCCTTATGGACGAGTGAGGAGCGCCTCTCTGGCTAATGGATTATAACGTCCTTATGGACGAGTGAGGAGCGCCTCTCTGGCTAATGGATTATAACGCCCTATGGACGAGTGAGGAGCGCCTCTCTGGCTAATGGATTATAACGCCCTATGGACGAGTGAGGAGCGCCTCTCTGGCTAATGGATTATAACGTCCCTATGGACGAGTGAGGAGCGCCTCTCTGGCTAATGGATTATAACGTCCTTATGGACGAGTGAGGAGCGCCTCTCTAGCTAATGGATCATAACATTCCCATGGACGAGTGAGGAGCGCCTATCTGGCTAATGGATCAGAACGTCCCTATGGACGAGTGAGGAGCGCCTATCTGGCTAATGGATCATAACGTCCCTATGGACGAGTGAGGAGCGCCTCTCTGGCTAATGGATTATAACGCCCTATGGACGAGTGAGGAGCGCCTCTCTGGCTAATGGATTATAACGTCCCTATGGACGAGTGAGGAGCGCCTCTCTGGCTAATGGATTATAACGTCCTTATGGACGAGTGAGGAGCGCCTCTCTAGCTAATGGATCATAACATCCCCATGGACGAGTGAGGAGCGCCTCTCTGGCTAATGGATCATAACGTCCCTATGGACGAGTGAGGAACGCCTCTCTGGCTAATGGATCAGAACATCCCCATGGACGAGTGAGGAGCGCCTCTCTGGCTAATGGATTATAACGTCTCCATGAACGAGTGAGGAGCGCCTCTCTGGCTAATGGATCAGAACGTCCCTATGGACGAGTGAGGAGCGCCTCTCTGGCTATTGGATCGTAACATTCCTATGGACGAGTGAGGAGCGCCTCTCTGGCTAATGGATCATAACATCCCCATGGACGAGTGAGGAGCGCCTCTCTGGCTAATGGATTATAACGTCTCCATGAACGAGTGAGGAGCGCCTCTCTGGCTAATGGATCAGAACGTCCCTATGGACGAGTGAGGAGCGCCTCTCTGGCTATTGGATCGTAACATTCCTATGGACGAGTGAGGAGCGCCTCTCTGGCTAATGGATCATAACATCCCCATGGACGAGTGAGGAGCGCCTCTCTGGCTGATGGATCAGAACGTCCCTATGGACGAGTGAGGAGCGCCTCTCTGGCTAATGGATTATAACTTCCTTATGGACGAGTGAGGAGCGCCTCTCTAGCTAATGGATCATAACATCCCCATGGGCGAGTGAGGAGCGCCTCTCTGGCTAATGGATCAGAACGTCCCTATGGACGAGTGAGGAGCGCCTCTCTGGCTAATGGATCATAACATCCCCATGGACGAGTGAGGAGCGCCTCTCTGGCTAATGGATCAGAACGTCCCTATGGACGAGTGAGGAGCGCCTCTCTGGGTAATGGATTATAACGTCCTTATGGACGAGTGAGGAGCGCCTCTCTGGCTAATGGATTATAACGTCCTTATGGACGAGTGAGGAGCGCCTCTCTGGGTAATGGATTATAACGTCCTTATGGACGAGTGAGGAGCGCCTCTCTAGCTAATGGATCATAACATTCCCATGGACGAGTGAGGAGCGCCTCTCTGGCTAATGGATCAGAACGTCCCTATGGACGAGTGAGGAGCGCCTCTCTGGCTATTGGATCGTAACATTCCCATGGACGAGTGAGGAGCGCCTCTCTGGCTAATGGATCAGAACGTCCCTATGGACGAGTGAGGAGCGCCTCTCTGGCTAATGGATCATAACGTCCCTATGGACGAGTGAGGAGCGCCTCTCTGGCTATTGGATCGTAACATTCCCATGGACGAGTGAGGAGCGCCTCTCTGGCTAATGGATCATAACATTCCCATGGACGAGTGAGGAGCGCCTCTCTGGCTAATGGATCAGAACGTCCCTATGGACGAGTGAGGAGCGCCTCTCTGGCTAATGGATTATAACGTCCTTATGGACGAGTGAGGAGCGCCTCTCTAGCTAATGGACCATAACATCCCCATGGACGAGTGAGGAGCGCCTATCTGGCTAATGGATTATAACGTCTCCATGGACGAGTGAGGAGCGCCTATCTGGCTAATGGATCATAACGTCCCTATGGACGAGTGAGGAGCGCCTCTCTGGCTATTGGATCAGAACGTCCCTATGGACGAGTGAGGAGCGCCTCTCTGGCTAATGGATTATAACGTCTCCATGAACGAGTGAGGAGCGCCTCTCTGGCTAATGGATCAGAACGTCCCTATGGACGAGTGAGGAGCGCCTCTCTGGCTATTGGATCGTAACATTCCTATGGACGAGTGAGGAGCGCCTCTCTGGCTAATGGATCATAACATCCCCATGGGCGAGTGAGGAGCGCCTCTCTGGCTAATGGATCAGAACGTCCCTATGGACGAGTGAGGAGCGCCTCTCTGGCTAATGGATTATAACTTCCTTATGGACGAGTGAGGAGCGCCTCTCTAGCTAACGGATCATAACATCCCCATGGACGAGTGAGGAGCGCCTCTCTGGCTAATGGATCATAACTTCCTTATGGACGAGTGAGGAGCGCCTCTCTAGCTAACGGATCATAACATTCCCATGGACGAGTGAGGAGCGCCTCTCTGGCTAATGGACCATAACGCCCTTATGGACGAGTGAGGAGCGCCTCTCTGGCTAATGGATCAGAACGTCCCTATGGACGAGTGAGGAGCGCCTATCTGGCTAATGGATCAGAACGTCCCTATGGACGAGTGAGGAGCGCCTCTCTGGCTAATGGATTATAACGTCCTTATGGACGAGTGAGGAGCGCCTCTCTAGCTAATGGATTATAACGTCCCCATGGACGAGTGAGGAGCGCCTCTCTGGCTAATGGATTATAACGTCCCCATGGACGAGTGAGGAGCGCCTCTCTGGCTAATGGATCAGAACGTCCCTATGGACGAGTGAGGAGCGCCTCTCTAGCTAATGGATCATAACATTCCCATGGACGAGTGAGGAGCGCCTCTCTAGCTAATGGATTATAACGTCCCCATGGACGAGTGAGGAGCGCCTCTCTGGCTAATGGATCAGAACGTCCCTATGGACGAGTGAGGAGCGCCTCTCTGGCTATTGGATCGTAACATCCCTATGGACGAGTGAGGAGCGCCTCTCTGGCTAATGGATTATAACGTCCCCATGGACGAGTGAGGAGCGCCTCTCTGGCTAATGGATTATAACGTCCCCATGGACGAGTGAGGAGCGCCTCTCTGGCTAATGGATCAGAACGTCCCTATGGACGAGTGAGGAGCGCCTCTCTAGCTAATGGATCATAACATTCCCATGGACGAGTGAGGAGCGCCTCTCTAGCTAATGGATTATAACGTCCCCATGGACGAGTGAGGAGCGCCTCTCTGGCTAATGGATCAGAACGTCCCTATGGACGAGTGAGGAGCGCCTCTCTGGCTATTGGATCGTAACATCCCTATGGACGAGTGAGGAGCGCCTCTCTGGCTAATGGATTATAACGCCCTATGGACGAGTGAGGAGCGCCTCTCTGGCTAATGGATTATAACGCCCTATGGACGAGTGAGGAGCGCCTCTCTGGCTAATGGATCATAACATTCCCATGGACGAGTGAGGAGCGCCTATCTGGCTAATGGATCAGAACGTCCCTATGGACGAGTGAGGAGCGCCTCTCTGGCTAATGGATTATAACGTCCTTATGGACGAGTGAGGAGCGCCTCTCTGGCTAATGGATCATAACATTCCCATGGACGAGTGAGGAGCGCCTCTCTGGCTAATGGATTATAACGTCCTTATGGACGAGTGAGGAGCGCCTCTCTAGCTAATGGATCATAACGTCCCTATGGACGAGTGAGGAGCGCCTCTCTGGCTAATGGATCAGAACGTCCCTATGGACGAGTGAGGAGCGCCTCTCTGGCAAATGGATCATAACATCCCCATGGACGAGTGAGGAGCGCCTCTCTGGCTAATGGATTAGAACGTCCCTATGGACGAGTGAGGAGCGCCTCTCTGGCAAATGGATTATAACGTCCTTATGGACGAGTGAGGAGCGCCTCTCTAGCTAATGGATCATAACATTCCCATGGACGAGTGAGGAGCGCCTCTCTGGCTAATGGATCAGAACGTCCCTATGGACGAGTGAGGAGCGCCTCTCTGGCAAATGGATTATAACGTCCTTATGGACGAGTGAGGAGCGCCTCTCTAGCTAATGGATCATAACATTCCCATGGACGAGTGAGGAGCGCCTCTCTAGCTAATGGATCATAACATTCCCATGGACGAGTGAGGAGCGCCTCTCTAGCTAATGGATCATAACATTCCCATGGACGAGTGAGGAGCGCCTATCTGGCTAATGGATTATAAAGGGCCCCTGAGGGGGGGGTGGCCATGTCGCGTGTCGATTTTAAGAAAAAGGTCCATGTCGCGTGTCGATTTTAAGAAAAGGTCCATGTCGCGTGTCGATTTTAAGATAAGGTCCATGTCGCGTGTCGATTTTAAGAAAAGTTCCATGTCGCGTGTCGCTAAGTCTTATGTCGCATGTCGATTCTAAGACAACCCCAATGTCGCGTTGTCGATTTTAAAAATCGCCGTGTCGCCGTGTCGAAAAAGCCCCTATGGGGCCCTTTATAACGTCTCCATGGACGAGTGAGGAGCGCCTATCTGGCTAATGGATCATAACGTCCCTATGGACGAGTGAGGAGCGCCTCTCTGGCTATTGGATCAGAACGTCCCTATGGACGAGTGAGGAGCGCCTCTCTGGCTAATGGACCATAACCTCCACATGGACGAGTGAGGAGCGCCTCTCTGGCTAATGGATTATAACGTCCCCATGGACGAGTGAGGAGCGCCTCTCTGGCTAATGGATCAGAACGTCCCTATGGACGAGTGAGGAGCGCCTCTCTGGCTATTGGATCGTAACATCCCTATGGACGAGTGAGGAGCGCCTCTCTGGCTAATGGACCATAACCTCCACATGGACGAGTGAGGAGCGCCTCTCTGGCTAATGGATTATAACGTCTCCATGGACGAGTGGGGAGCGCCTATCTGGCTAATGGATCATAACGTCCCCATGGACGAGTGAGGAGCGCCTCTCTGGCTAATGGATCATAACGTCCACATGGACGAGTGAGGAGCGCCTCTCTGGCTAATGGACCATAACCTCCACATGGACGAGTGAGGAGCGCCTCTCTGGCTAATGGATTATAACGTCTCCATGGACGAGTGGGGAGCGCCTATCTGGCTAATGGATCATAACGTCCCCATGGACGAGTGAGGAGCGCCTCTCTGGCTAATGGATCATAACGTCCACATGGACGAGTGAGGAGCGCCTATCTGGCTAATGGATCAGAACGTCCCTATGGACGAGTGAGGAGCGCCTCTCTGGCTAATGGATCATAACGTCTCCATGGACGAGTGAGGAGCGCCTATCTGGCTAATGGATCAGAACGTCCCTATGGACGAGTGAGGAGCGCCTCTCTAGCTTATGGATCATAACGTCCACATGGACGAGTGAGGAGCGCCTCTCTGGCTAATGGATCATAACGTCCCTATGGACGAGTGAGGAGCGCCTCTCTAGCTAATGGACCATAACCTCCACATGGACGAGTGAGGAGCGCCTCTCTGGCTAATGGATTATAACGTCTCCATGGACGAGTGAGGAGCGCCTATCTGGCTAATGGATCATAACGTCCCTATGGACGAGTGAGGAGCGCCTATCTGGCTAATGGATCATAACGTCCCTATGGACGAGTGAGGAGCGCCTCTCTAGCTAATGGATCATAACACCCCCATGGACGAGTGAGGAGCGCCTCTCTGGCTAATGGATTATAACGTCTCCATGGACGAGTGAGGAGCGCCTCTCTGGCTATTGGATCGTAACATCCCTAGGGACGAGTGAGGAGCGCCTCTCTGGCTAATGGACCATAACCTCCACATGGACGAGTGAGGAGCGCCTCTCTGGCTATTGGATCGTAACATCCCTATGGACGAGTGAGGAGCGCCTCTCTGGCTAATGGACCATAACCTCCCTATGGACGAGTGAGGAGCGCCTCTCTAGCTAATGGATTATAACGTCCCTATGGACGAGTGAGGAGCGCCTCTCTGGCTAATGGATCATAACGCCCTTATGGGGGAGTGAGGAGCGCCTCTCTAGCTAATGGACGATAACGTCCCTATGGACGAGTGAGGAGCGCCTCTCTGGCTGATGGATCATAACGTCCTCATGGACGAGTGAGGAGCGCCTCTCTGGCTAATGGATCATAACGTCCACATGGACGAGTGAGGAGCGCCTCTCTGGCTAATGGACCATAACGCCCTTATGGACGAGTGAGGAGCGCCTCTCTGGCTAATGGACCATAACGTCCTCATGGACGAGTGAGGAGCGCCTCTCTAGCTAATGGATCATAACATCCCCATGGACGAGTGAGGAGCGCCTCTCTGGCTAATGGATTATAACATCCCTATGGACGAGTGAGGAGCGCCTCTCTGGCTAATGGACCATAACGTCCACATGGACGAGTGAGGAGCGCCTCTCTGGCTAATGGACCATAACGCCCTTATGGACGAGTGAGGAGCGCCTCTTTGGCTAATGGACCATAACGTCCTCATGGACGAGTGAGGAGCGCCTCTCTAGCTAATGGATCATAACATCCCCATGGACGAGT
The DNA here is from genome assembly GCA_964019135.1 of Arenicola marina. Classification (NCBI taxonomy): domain Eukaryota; kingdom Metazoa; phylum Annelida; class Polychaeta; family Arenicolidae; genus Arenicola; species Arenicola marina. Next base: position 29,518,419 of record OZ025249.1, on the reverse strand, counting down.
GAGGAGCGCCTCTCTGGCTAATGGATTATAACATCCCTATGGACGAGTGAGGAGCGCCTCTCTGGCTAATGGATCATAACGTCCACATGGACGAGTGAGGAGCGCCTCTCTGGCTAATGGACCATAACGCCCTTATGGACGAGTGAGGAGCGCCTCTCTGGCTAATGGACCATAACGTCCTCATGGACGAGTGAGGAGCGCCTCTCTAGCTAATGGATCATAACATCCCCATGGACGAGTGAGGAGCGCCTCTCTGGCTAATGGATTATAACATCCCTATGGACGAGTGAGGAGCGCCTCTCTGGCTGATGGATCATAACGCCCTTATGGACGAGTGAGGAGCGCCTCTCTGGCTAATGGATCAGAACGTCCCTATGGACGAGTGAGGAGCGCCTCTCTGGCTAATGGATCAGAACGTCCCTATGGACGAGTGAGGAGCGCCTCTCTGGCTAATGGATTGTAACTTCCTCATGGACGAGTAAGGAGCGCCTCTCTGGCTAATGGATCATAACGATAGTGGATAGGTAGAGGGCGTCGGGGAGATGTACAGAGAGCTATGAGTATAGGGCGTCGGGAAGATGAACAGAAAGGTACAGGGCGCCAGTGACATGCATAGAGAGTTATAAGCAGAGGGCGTCAGGGAGATGTACAGATAGGTACAGGGCGCCAGTGAGATGTACAGAGAGCTATAAGTACAGGGCCTCGGGGAGATGTAGATATGTACAGGGCGCCAGTGAGATGTATAGAGAGCTATAAGTACAGGGTGTCTGGGATATGAACAGATAGGTACAGGGCGTCAGTGAGATATATAAAGAGCTATTACTACAGGGCGTCGGGGAGACAAACAGATAGGTACAGGGCGCCAGTGAGATGCATAGAGAGCTATAAGTACAGGGCGTCGGGGAGATGTACAGATAGGTACATGGCGTCAGTGAGATGTATAGAGAGCTATAAGTACAGGGCGTCGGGGAGATATATAGAGAGCTTTTAGTGCAGGGTGTCTGGGAGAAGAACAGATAGGTACAGGACTCCAGTGAGATGCATAGAGAGTTATAAGTACAGGACGCCAGTGAGATGTACAGAGAGCTATAAGTACAGGGCCTCGGGGAGATGTAGATATGTACAGGGCGCCAGTGAGATGTATAGAGAGCTATAAGTACAGGGTGTCTGGGAGATGAACAGATAGGTACAGGGCGTCAGTGAGATATATAAAGAGCTATAACTACCGGGCGTCGGGGAGACGAACAGATAGGTACAGGGCGCCAGTGAGATGAATAGAGAGCTATTAGTACAGGGTGTCTGGAAGAAGATCCGATAGGTACAGGGCGCCAGTGAGATGCTTAGAGAGTTATAAGTACAGGGCGCCAGTGAGATGTACAGAGAGCTATAAGTACAGGGCCTCGCGGAGATGTAGATATGTACAGGGCGCCAGTGAGATGTATAGAGTGCTATAAGTTAAGGGTGTCGGGGAGATGTACAGACAGGTACAGGGCGCCAGTGAGATGTATAGAGTGCTATAAATACAGGGCGTCGGGGAGATGTACAGACAGGTACAGGGCGCCAGTGAGATGTATAGAGTGCTATAAGTACAGGGCGTCGGGGAGATGTACAGACAGGTACAGGGCGCCAGTGAGATGTATAGAGTGCTATAAGTACAGGGCGTCGGGGAGATGTACAGACAGGTACAGGGCGCCAGTGAGATGTATAGAGTGCTATAAGTACAGGGCGTCGGGGAGATGTACAGACAGGTACAGGGCGCCAGTGAGATGTATAGAGTGCTATAAGTACAGGGCGTCGGGGAGATGTACAGACAGGTACAGGGCGCCAGTGAGATGTATAGAGTGCTATAAGTACAGGGCGTCGGGGAGATGTACAGACAGGTACAGGGCGCCAGTGAGATGAATAGAGAGCTATTAGTACAGGGTGTCTGGAAGAAGATCCGATAGGTACAGGGCGCCAGTGAGATGCTTAGAGAGTTATAAGTACAGGGCGCCAGTGAGATGTACAGAGAGCTATAAGTACAGGGCCTCGGGGAGATGTAGATATGTACAGGGCGCCAGTGAGATGTATAGAGTGCTATAAGTACAGGGTGTCGGGGAGATGTACAGACAGGTACAGGGCGCCAGTGAGATGTATAGAGTGCTATAAGTACAGGGCGTCGGGGAGATGTACAGACAGGTACAGGGCGCCAGTGAGATGTATAGAGTGCTATAAGTACAGGGCGTCGGGGAGATGTACAGACAGGTACAGGGCGCCAGTGAGATGTATAGAGTGCTATAAGTACAGGGCGTCGGGGAGATGTACAGACAGGTACAGGGCGCCAGTGAGATGTATAGAGTGCTATAAGTACAGGGCGTCGGGGAGATGTACAGACATGTACAGGGCGCCAGTGAGATGAATAGAGAGCTATTAGTACAGGGTGTCTGGAAGAAGATCCGATAGGTACAGGGCGCCAGTGAGATGCTTAGAGAGTTATAAGTACAGGGCGCCGGTGAGATGTACAGAGAGCTATAAGTACAGGGCCTCGGGGAGATGTAGATATGTACAGGGCGCCAGTGAGATGTATAGAGTGCTATAAGTACAGGGCGTCGGGGAGATGTACAGACAGGTACAGGGCGCCGGTGAGATGAATAGAGAGCTATTAGTACAGGGTGTCTGGCAGAAGATCCGATAGGTACAGGGCGCCAGTGAGATGAATAGAGAGCTATTAGTACAGGGTGTCTGGAAGAAGATCCGATAGGTACAGGGCGCCAGTGAGATGCATAGAGAGTTATAAGTACAGGGCTTCGGGGAGATGAACAGATAGGTACAGGGCGCATGTGAAATGTATGGAGAGCTATAAGTACAGGGCGTCGGGGAGATGTGCGGATATGTACAGGGCGCCAGTGAGATGTGTAGAGAGATATAAGTACAGGGCGTCGGGGAGATATATAGAGAGCTATTAGTGCAGGGTGTCTGGGAGAAGAACAGATAGGTACAGGACGCCAATGAGATGCATAGAGAGTTATAAGTACAGGGCGCCAGTGAGATGTACAGAGAGCTATAAGTACAGGGCGAGGGGAGATGTGCGGATATGTACAGGGCGCCAGTGAGATGTATAGAGGGCTATAAGTACAGGGTGTCTGGGAGAAGAACAGATAGGTACAGGGTGTCAGTGAGATGTATAGAGAGCTATAAGTACAGGGCGTCGGGGAGATGTGCAGATAGGTACAGGGCGCCAATGAGATGTATAGAGAGCTATAAGTACAGGGCGTCGGAGAGACGAACAGATAGGTACAGGGCGCCAGTAAGATGCATAGAGAGTTATAAGTACAGGGCGTCGGGGAGATGAACAGATAGGTACAGGGCGCCAGTGAGATACATAGAGAGCTATAAGTACAGGGCGTCGGGGAGATGTACAGATAGGCACATGGCGCCAGTTAGATGCATAGAGAGCTAGAAGTACAGGGCGTCGGGGAGATATATAGAGAGCTATTAGTGCAGGGTGTCTGGGAGAAGAACAGATAGGTACAGGGCGCCAATGAGATGCATAGAGAGTTATAAGTACAGGACGCCAGTGAGATGTACAGAGAGCTATAAGTACAGGGCCTCGGGGAGATGTAGATATGTACAGGGCGCCAGTGAGATGTATAGAGAGCTATAAGTACAGGGTGTCTGGGAGATGAACAGATAGGTACAGGGCGTCAGTGAGATATATAAAGAGCTATAACTACAGGGCGTCGGGGAGACGAACAGATAGGTACAGGGCGCCAGTGAGATGCATAGAGAGCTATAAGTACAGGGCGTCGGGGAGATGTACAGATAGGTACATGGCGTCAGTGAGATGTATAGAGAGCTATAAGTACAGGGCGTCGGGGAGATATATAGAGAGCTTTTAGTGCTGGGTGTCTGGGAGAAGAACAGATAGGTACAGGGCGCCAGTGAGATGCTTAGAGAGTTATAAGTACAGGGCGCCAGTGAGATGTACAGAGAGCTATAAGTACAGGGTCTCGGGGAGATGTAGATATGTACAGGGCGCCAGTGAGATGTACAGAGAGCTATAAGTACAGGACGCCAGTGAGATGTATAGAGAGCTATTAGTACAGGGTGTCTGGAAGAAGATCCGATAGGTACAGGGCGCCAGTGAGATGCTTAGAGAGTTATAAGTACAGGGCGTCAGTGAGATGTACAGAGAGCTATAAGTACAGGGCCTCGGGGAGATGTAGATATGTACAGGGCGCCAGTGAGATGCTTAGAGAGTTATAAGTACAGGGCGTCAGTGAGATGTACAGAGAGCTCTAAGTACAGGGCGTCGGTGAGATGCACAGACAGGTACAGGGCGCCAGTGAGATGTATGGAGAGCTATAAGTACAGAGCGTCGGGGAGATGAACAGATAGGTACAGGTCGCCAGTGAGAAGTACAGAGAGCTGTAAGTACAGGGCGTCTGGAAGACGAACAGATAGGTACAGGGCGTCAGTGAGATGTACAGAGAGCTATAAGTACAGGGTCTCGGGGAGATGTAGATATGTACAGGGCGCCAGTGAGATGTATAGAGAGCTCTAAGTACAGGGCGTCGGTGAGATGCACGGACAGGTACAGGGCGCCAGTGAGATGTATGGAGAGCTATAAGTACAGAGCGTCGGGGAGATGAACAGATAGGTACAGGTCGCCAGTGAGAAGTACAGAGAGCTGTAAGTACAGGGCGTCTGGAAGACGAACAGATAGGTACAGGGCGCCAGTGAGATGTATAGAGAGCTCTAAGTACAGGGCGTCGGGGAGATGAACAGATAGGTACAGGGCGCCAGTGAGATGTATGGAGAGCTATAAGTACAGAGCGTCGGGGAGATGAACAGATAGGTACAGGTCGCCAGTGAGAAGTACAGAGAGCTGTAAGTACAGGGCGTCTGGAAGACGAACAGATAGGTACAGGGCGCCAGTGAGATGTATAGAGAGCTCTAAGTACAGGGCGTCAGGGAGATGAACAGATAGGTACAGGGCGCCAGTGAGATGTATAGAGAGCTATAAGTATAGGGCGTCAGTGAGTATGTATGGACTGTTATAAGTAGAAGTGGGTATATACAGAAGAGGTTTATTGTACATAAGTTCTTAGGTGTTCTGATATATATTTTATTTGCTTGGATTAATTTAAAAGCATTTACTAGGTACCGGTATACGTCTTCACATGTTAGTACCGTTTGATAACTGTTTTAGTGATATGATTAATTTAAAGTCACTTATAAGTCCTTGCCGGAATACATAATAATTTAAATAATATTGACATACATGTATTGTGTTTGTATATCTCTGTATTCTCGCCAGTGACTCTCATAAAAGAATATGTTTTCATGCAAAGTTGTTATTATATACCGGTACGATAAATATATACCGGAAATGGTTTGTTGGCTATATAACTGGTACACCGACTTCAGTCATGCTGTGGCAATTCATTGAGCAGCAGAATGAAGGAAACGAACCATATCTCTGCATTCAGACTGATCGTAATCAATTAGATATATGACACAGACCACGGACACATATCAGGTGCTCTACCTACTCTATATTAGACATAATACATGCTTAGATATAAACAAATTCAGAGATGGGATTTATCTTGCATCTTATTTGCCCTGTCAGGTATTCACATAATAGCATGCAGTGTCATGTTTGACAGAAAACTCCCTACTCAAAGATAATAAGGAAATTAATACCATGTGCAGCTATTTTATCCAGCTATGAAATGTTAATACTTTTATGTAACCAGATGATATGTTTTCCAAACAACTCAAAAAATTGTTACAAAGGTTGTAACATGTTGTGTAACTCAGATGTCACAAAATATCATATACACGGTACATACTTTATATATAAAGGGAGTGCCGTAGATGCATACACTGATATTTGCATCATAACTTAATCATATAAAATATAACTGAAATGTTTATCATACTTTAAGTACACAATTAGACTTGTCTGTATAACTATGAAGGAAATAAGCCCATCACACTTTGAACAAAATTAAACCCTAAAAATGTTTACTTAAGGTTTAAAAAGTACCGGTATTAAGTATATTTCATTTATATTCCTGGCAAAGTGGTGGTCTATGAATTTGTAGTTTCAGACTGTGCCGCTATTGTCATTTATACTGGTCTGTTTTATGCTACATGGCAAATCCTTCATTTGCATATATGTCCAAATATTTGCACATACATGCAAGCATCATGCACTTCAACATGTCTAAATAATTGCATATACCGGTAGGTCCAAATTTACACATATCATGTAACTTTGCACATATATGTTAAGTGCATAATTTAACTACATGTACATATCATTAATTCAATTTCATATATGATTACAATTCAACATATTATTAAAGGAATTGTATCAGTAAAGCAGATGATATTAATTGTACCAATATATCCAATTCAACTAAATGTATCATGTATGTATTTGCAAATTACTTTATTTATCTTGCGAATTTAGGAGGGGGTACGTAAACTACATCAATTTCAGCATACTTTGGCTATTGTCATCAAAGTGAATTACTGAAGACTTTGCTTGATATTAGTCATTTATAATGGTTATTTTGCTCGTAATAGTAGATTCTGATAATTTGTTTCTTTAATACAATGTATTTATTATATTTATATCACCCAATTAGAAATCATTGTTGTCAATGGGTGTTTTCGTAACAAATGGATACTTTTTAGAAATGTCATAACAAATAAATGACCCAACACCCGTTCACTTCAGCCAATTATGAATTGACTTAATGCATTATTAGATAAATCAACATCATTATTTTACCATTACATCAATATTAATACTAAAAAAATACAGACTGAACATTAAGATATTTAAAATGAACACTAGTAACAAGAGAAATTTCATCCATTTTAGATCATAAAATGACTAAAATAATTTTGTCAAAAATGTTTAGATTTGCATAATTGTTTCTTTAATTTTATGTTTTTAAGTAGCCCAATGGATATTTTACTTACAAGTTTTATTTCTTGCACTGTAAAATATTTTAAATACCACGTAACAGTGGTATTGTTTTACTTTTTACCTTGATTGTGATTTACCCGTTAGTGATTATGAATACTTGTGGTATTCATCGAAGGTCACAGAATCTTGTCGCTGAGATAGCTGTACAGGATCATTACACAACACAGTCAGTGTAATGCCATAGCTGCAAGTGCATATGGGCTGTGCAAAACGGCCAGTCACAGCACTTTCCATGTACATATGTAATAGTGTCTTTTTACAATAAGTATTAAGTGATTAAGTAAACTACTACACCGTGTGTCCGAAAGCCCGAATAATACGAATAGACAATTAATGTGTTGTATTCACATGTATATATGGTTCTAACCAATTAGCAAAAGCTATCCATATACCCTTAACATAGGCACAGTCCCAGAAGAGATGGGTGATGGATTCTGGGGCCTTATTACAAAATATACAAACATCTGTGTCTTTCACCTTACAATTTTTCAAATAGACATTAGCCGCGATCACCCTATGCAATATCTCAAACTGGAAACTTCTAAGCTTTTCATTTACCGTGGCGTCATATGACAATTCATAGTGATGGTGCCATTGATCAGGTGACCCCGTGCATTCCAGCTCACTTTCCCATTTCCCTTCATTAACATTATTCCTTTTCAGATACATTACTAATTTATTATAAATGAAATTGTACACCTTTATTTTACTTTGTAATTCCTGTAATGCACAGGTTCGTGTACTAATAAAAAACTCCGTATAAATAGGCTTAGCATAGACAGCTTTCCACTCTCGGGGAAGCGAAAGTATCAAGCTGTAAAAGTCAGCGAAGTTAACATCAATCTGATACCGATCCCTGATCACAGCTTTCTTCTGTTTTTCTATATTCATACCACGCTTTAAACACGTCGGCCCAAAAAGGGGTTAGACACACTAGAATATGCTTTCAGTGACTGAAGGCCAAGGTCCCAACACAACTGTCTTTCTTCGCAAATAGTATCATAAAAGAGTTGTTGCCATTTGCCATCCGTTTTTACAATACGGTTTATCCACGAGATTTTTAACGCTTTCTGAAACGATTCAGTATGTGTCCGACCTAAGCCACCATTTTTAACAGTCTGACATACCCTATTCATAGAGACTCTCGCCTTTCCACTTTTCCAGATAAAATTTCGTACCAATTTAGTCAATTTATCAAAAACAAATTTTCCTGGTGTAGGCAAAACTGACATAACATGTACAAATTTGGGTAGTGCCAGAGATTTCACAACTGTCACTCTGCCCCTGTATGACAGGTTTCTCTTCCCGTATGCATTCAAAGTTCTGTCAAATTCAACAACTTTACTGTCATAAGTTAGGGCCGACATTTTTCCTAAATCTGTAGAGAACTTAATACCAAGCAAAACAAATTCATTAACCCATTCAAGTGGAATGCCAGTAAATAGTGCAGTATCACACGGTTTTCCTAAACACACAGCTTTTGTCTTCCCTACGTTCATACGCAAACCTGATGCAACACCAAAATCCTCCATGATCTTGAACACCCTTCTTAACGATGATTCACTGCCATCTAGTAGTAGGAAAGTGTCATCCGCATATTGACCTATCAAATATTCAACCTCATTTATAACAATACCTATAACCAAACTGTCCTTCTTGAGATGCATAGCAAGTGGCTCTATGGCTAATATAAAAATATATGGCGATAATGGATCAGCCTGTCGACACCCTCTACCAATAGTAAATTCTTCTGAGAGATTACTGTTATTCACAACACTGCTGTTCTTTATAAACAATATTAAACCATTTTATGAACGACGGGCCGAATCCATATGCTTTAAATACACTGTTTATATATTTTCAGCTTACAGTGCCAAACGCTTTCTTGAAGTCTATTAAAAGTAGCATACCGGCCTTCTTTCTATCCTGCATATAACGCATTATGTCATATACCAGCCTTGTACTTTCGCCAATGAATCTTCCCTTTAGAAAACTTTTTTGATCGTTACTAATGATGTCTGGTAATACTTGCTTCAACCTATTAGGTAATACCCCAGTTAATATTTTCAAATCTGCATTTAATAAGGATATAGGACGCCAGTTTTTTCTTCGGTAAACATGTGATTATCCCCAACCTTTGGGTTACTGATAGCGACTCAGATGTATATGCCGTTTGAAGGCTGCGATACAAATAGGTTCCAATGTCATTCCCGAAAAAATCATAACAATCTATGGAAAAGCCATCAATTCCCGGCGACTTATTATTTTTCATCTTCTTAATGACCAATTTAATTTCATGTAACCTTCGCATAGATCTCTCTGTTTTTCATTTGAGCGCTTGATGTTTGCATTGGCTGTAAAAAGGTCTGAGTGTGTCCTTCTGCCCTAGTATGGTCACAATTTGCATACAGGTTACAATAATATTTCCTAATTTCTTTAAGGATTGCGGCTGGTTTCCCGATTTCTACGTCATCGATCACAAGTTTACTAATCAATTTGCATACATAGTTTCTCTTTTCTAGACTACAAAAATAATGACTAGATTTCTCACCTTCTTCATACCACCTAGCTTTTGATCTTAGGATACTACTTTTGACTTTAGATATACGCTTCGTTTCTAATTCATCGTTTAATGAGTCTAAAAAAACAGCATCTCTGATAGTTGACCCTGACTCAATTTGTGAGATTTGCATTTCAATGCTCCTTTCCCTCGCCGTTTGACATTTTTTCTTTTAACTACTATAGCTAATTGTATGACTCCGAATCTCTAGTTTTATCATTTCAAACAGTTTCTGGTCGTCTAAGGTATCGCCATAAAAAACAGCGACCTCGTTATTGCATTGTTTGACTATCTTTACATATTCCGGGTCAGTTAATAAGTCAGTGTTAAATTTCCAATAACCTTTGCCCCTTGCCGCGAGGAAAAAATCTAATTTTACCAAAACCAATGAGTGATCCGTTCTATAGCCCGGTCTAATATCACAAGCCCTTATCTAAGCGTTTATGTCATTTGAGGTAAAAAAAAAGTCTAATCTGGCCCTTTGGGTTTTACGTTGTTGAGTAGTCCAAGTACATCTCCTCGTCTTTGGGTGACAAATCTGCCAATAGTCTGATAGTTCTAAACTTTCTAATAACTCATATACTGCCGTTCTTGCCTTAATATTATTTTCCCCTTTATATCCAATTGTATCATTTTCTTGGGATAACACCAGGTGTCTCCACATATTATTATGGCTGAATTTTCGAAAGTCTTTGTTTGGCCCATATATATTACATAGGGTAAGCCTGTAACCACATATAACTATGTCAACGATCAACATATTAACTTCGTCTTTAACCACCCTATGTACAGCGTATTCAAAGTTGTTTCTTAACATTATGACGACTCCGCGGGCTCGGGAGGATGGCGAGTTTGCTAAGAACCTAGCGTCATACTCATCCTCCAACTGTGTAAGGGTGCAATGATCATTGTACGTTTGTACTGTAAAATTGGATACTGCTGGGACTGATGTTAAGAGCAGCGTATTATAGGCAAGGTTCCCTGGGCAGAGTTCGTTCTCTTGCTACTGATGAGAAGTTGTGGACGTGAGACGGGATTTGTTTGCTTTGATGACGGTTCGGGCGTTGGGAGAAATATTATTACTATTGGCAAGATAGCCGGCCGCAGACATGGTCACCATGCGGGATAAGCACCCGAAAGCGATATTGTGCGCGGGATAAGGTGATAAGCACCCAGCGATAGTGTTGACACATGCGATAGTTGACACATGTAAGAGCGACAATGTTGATACATCAAAGGCGGACCATACACTGCATGCAGTGGATCGGTTGCATATACATCCAAGGCGGCCCACAACCAAAGGAAAAGCGATAAGCACCCAGCGAGAATGTTGACACATTCAACATGTTCAAGGCGGCTGCTGGTGCCAATGTGCTATTGCATGCAGCGGCATAGGTGGCACAGACAGCTTCATTTTATTAGAATAGATGTATTATGTCCGGTGTAGCATGACGAGCCATCATGACACTCTGGGGCCCGGTTACACTCTGGGGCCCTGCTACACGCCGGAGCAAGGTTACACTATGTGGCCCGGTTACACTCTGTGGCCCGGTTACACTCTGGGGCCCTGTTACACGCTGGGCCCTGTTACACTCTGGGGCCAGGTGACACGCTGGGACCCTGTTACACTCTGGGGTCCTGTTTTACTCTGGGGCCCTGTTACACTCTGGGGCCCGGTCACACTCTGGGGCCATGTTACACGCTGGGGCCTGGTTACACTCTGGGGCCCAGTTACACGCTGGGACCCTGTTACTCTCTGGGGTCCTGTTATAATATGGGCCCTGTTACACTCTGGGGCCCTGTTACACGCTGGGGCCATGTTACACGCTGGGGCCTAGTTACACGATGGGGCCAGTTACACATTGGGGCCAGTTACACGATGGAATTCGGTTACACGCAGGGCCCCGTTACACACTGGGGTTCAGTTACGAGCAGGGCCCGATTACACTTGATTTGTGTAGCCTTTAGTATGGTTTATGAATACGGCCCCTGGTTCACAGAAATACCGGGCCGGCGCGATAGCTCAGTGGGCCAGAGCGCTTGCCTTGAGTGCTCTGGCCACCTGAGAGCCTAATGGCACGTGGATCGATGGTTTGCGCCCAGCTGTGGCCATGTCTGTGGGGTCTCCGGATTTAGATATCTTGTCCTTCTTTGCAAAGAGTAGGGGGTTACCCCCGGGGACATGGCTCCACTCTGCCTTCTTTTTCCCATTGACGCGATATGACCAAAAGTGGTTAAAGCGTCCTAAATATACAACCAGCCAACCACAGATATGCACCCAGTACGCCTTCTCATGCCTTCCATAAATCGACATCATGAACTCATCCATGGCTCTCATAGCGGCGGCCACAGATAGTGACGTCACCGGCGGGGTTTTATCACTGCGCGCGAGTAATAGATGAGCTGAAGGTGATCTGTTGGAAAACGTGGTTCGCGTTGACGTACATCGACCACATACAAGACCAACTCGCCTCGACACGTGCACCACCTAGTTAATCACACATCTGCAGCGGTCTATGGGAGGCACAGTGTTGTGCCATACACATCTCGTCAAAGCCAATATTGATATCTAGTACATTGCTTTCAAATTCTCGTCACACAAATCTAAGTGAATACCTTCTCATGAGAGGAGGGGCTCTCTAGATATTGCTACCCAAAGAATCGATACCCGGGCAAGTAACATGCGGCCGATAGAATATATATGGAGGTAGGGTTTGTGAGTCCACTGACACACTGCTTATCGTTAGCAATGGCTCTCTCGTAGCTCAGCATGTGGCTTTGAAGGGTTTCTTCGCACCAGGAGAAGAGAGATCAACAACAAACATGTCCTTTTTGAAAGAAACGCTGAGTTGGTGTTTTCTACTCACATACGTCTTATTTTGGGTAAGTAAGCACACCATGTTTGTTTCGTTATGGCATGTAGAAAATAGGCTAAACTGCGATCATAGATATCATTTTAGCCACAGATGTGCCTGATAGATGGCTGGTTGGATATTTACTACTCACAATTTGCTGAGGATCACCTCTATGCAGAGGTATCTGAGTGTATAACAGGTGACTATGTAGTTCTACTATAATACAAAGACGTTTGACTTTACCATGCATGGTGGCACACGAGTAACAGATTGGACACAGATTGGGGAAGGTTTATCTGCATTATAGTAGAACTACACAGTCACATGATATACGTACGACACCGGAATGTCTATATTTTTCAAATTTTGCATCGAAAACACAAAATGCAACCTAAACAACGCTCTAACACCATTAATGACCCCAGCACCGTTGAGGTCGACGGGTGGCCCAAAACACCCACATTTGAAGACGTACCTATCCTCCTTCATGGCTCGGTGCTTGTCGTTGCAGGGGATGACTGTCTGGGTCGCCTCACATATATTCGCCCACATGACGGCCTTGCCTGTCACACTGACCTTCATCTTTAGTTCTGAGTGGCTACCCAGCATGGTTGTCGCCTCCACCGCTGTGACCCTAGTGGCAGGTAAGAATTAGGCTAAGTGACTAAGTAAATTTTTTTAAATTTTTTTTTTATTTGCATCAATCTAGAGTCTAGAGAGGTTCACAAATATCCATAGGTGATGAATACAGGAATATCCGTTCATTCAATCACAGCACTTTTTGGTGCTCAGGGGAATAGCTTGACTAAGATCAGTAACATTTGATTATCTAAATATGAAAAATTTGTCAAATATATAACAAACACTTAATATATCACAATGTCTGATACAAATGCTCTATTGCATTTTCACAATACTTCTTTTTCACAATATATTCTGTCTGAATATGATTTTTTTATTCTACCAAAAATTCATAGAGATATAGTTTTCTACCATGTAGCTTTGAACGGTAAATGTACCATTTTGCGCATAATATAACATAATTCAGAGAGTACATCAAAACATATTATGAAATGGTATGCCAAAGAAAACATCGATTTCTGAAAAAGGCAAATATACATCAAGGATTGTGTTTACCCAGTTTCTTACTCTATCCTAGAAACACTCAACAACTTTGCATGAATAAAATAGGTGTTCAATACTTTGTTCCTGGGTACAATAATCACAAGATGGGCTACCGATAATTTTCCATGCAAATAGATTTTTATTGCATGGAAGTAGTTTATGTATTAAGGAAAATTGAAAAGATTGAAGTTTTGTACTTCTCATTACTTTACATGGAAGGAGGAAAAATTTGCTAAAATCTATTTCATTTAAGAATGGGAAAAGTTCAAACCATCGATCGATAGCTGTGGGGTATTTCTTGATCTTATTCACAAACATCCAGTAAACAGTTTGGCTTGTTAAATTTTGTAGACTACCCTTGCGGCACTCTGTTATGCCACTTCTCTTAAGATTGAAATATTCTTTAACTAAGAGGTGGCCAGACTGACGTAAAACGGTTTTCCACTTTTCTGGGTATGGCATGAATCAAACTATTGTATTTCATTATGTCGATAGGTAATCCAAATTTTAGTGACAATTCATTGACAGCTCAATTTTGGGACCATGGTTATATATGTTGTTTGTACACGAGCTAGCGACGGCTCTGTGCACCCCATGTACAGGCGCCAGCTGTGGTCAAGTTCCATGTGGCGGTATATTGCAGGCCGATGACATCGCTGTCATGGCGCTGACCATTAATGCCTTGCAAGAGCTTGTCTCCTCGTGCGAACAGTATGCACGAAAATGGCGGTTTAAATTCAACCCGGTAAAATCAAAATTGATGGTTTACGGCGAAACAGCCAATGCTAAAAGGAAACTTGCCCCGCGTAGATCACTATTGTTAGATGACGAGCCAGTCGAAGAAGTTATAGACTTTACTCACGTGGGTATACGGTTAAATTCACTAAATAGATCAGTTGAGAGAACGAGCGATGCAGCCTCTAAACTGAGAAGCGGTTTGATGACAATAGTAGGCTATGGTGTAAGACCCGCTGAACTCAGCTGTGTCACTGCCGTGCGATTATATAGGACTGTCGTTTTGCCTCGTGCGTTGTATGGGGCTGAGCTGTGGTGGAATTTAAGCAGGGGCGAGTTAGCTCAGTTGGAGCGGGCTCATTCATTTTGCCTGCGATTTGTCCAGAATTTTCCTAGAAATTGTAGTGCAACTATCACTCGATGCATGGTAAATGATCTCAGTTTAGAATGTACGATCGACGTCAAAAAGTTACAGTTCCTGGGACGCCTATGCCGGCTACATGTTATCAAGCTGGCTAAGGTCGTCTTTGTTGAGCGACTCTTTCAAAACGCAAATGGCCAGTGTACAGGTATTGTTAAAGATTTAACTAATGTGTTATCGAAGTATGACTTGTTTGAGCACATTTCAAAGTATGTGTCAGATAACAGTTTCCCTTCTAAGCGAGAGTGGAAAAACACAGTTAGAGCATCTGTTAAGCGTCACAAAGAGACTCAGCTCTCGCAACAAATTGTTCAGAAAAAATATAATTATTTTAATGGAGTATATGGCTGTAACCTGCATATACATATTTACTGGCAAATGGAAAGCACGCGGTTTAATGAGAAAAGGCAACTGCGTGCGCTGGCACGACTTAACTGCGTCCTCTATAAAGAAACAGATTCAGCTTGTAAATATTGCAAAAAACGAGTATCTGTCCCCTTAAATCACTTTCTCCACTCGTGTGACAAATACCAGGCGGCTAGAGAGATGTTCTGGACCGAAATAATCAACCAATGTAGCGTCCAGTTTTCCTCCTATCTTTTTAACTCGAGTGAAAACCTTGTAGCCGCTCTCATTTTGGGCCATAGACCTCATCCCAACGATTACACCGATGATTTAGACTTGTTCACCACAATAAGTGGCAGGGCATGGCAGGCTTTGTCCTTGGAGCCGCGTCTGCCCTATTATTAATCTAGTATAGTCAAATGATATTGTAAATACTTTAATTGTGTGTTATATTTATCATTGTTTTATTATTATTATCGTTACCGTTACTACACTGATGTTTATGTATTTGTCTGTAACATACGTTGCTTGAACTCTCCAGCGAGTGGAGGAAATAAATTACATACATGTGTTGCCCAGTGTCTGTATTGATTACTGACTGGTTTATTATTTATAGTGATAAATTTATTGTTCCAGAGTTTTTCTTTAAGTATTTCATCGTCAGTAGGTTCGATGGAATAAAATTCATACCATGCATGTAACATTTGATTGTAAAACTCTGTTTGCTTCGATATTAAAACTACGCTTAGCTTACTTTGAAGATCTTCTCCTGATATACGCATTAAAGTCAGGGCTATCTGTTTCCATTTAGGATTTTCGTTGTTTAATATGCGTTTAACCCATGACACCTTTTGGCTCAACAACATGATCTCAAAGCTTGGCATTTTTAGTCCTCCATCCTTGGTACTGGAAATCATTGTCGATGTCTTAACTTTTGAGTTTTTATTTCTCCAAACAAACTTAGCTATGGCTCTGTCTACTTTTTGGATGAGGCATTTTGGCACATAGAGGACAGATGTTGCATATAAAAGTTGAGATATTGCCAGGCTTTTCATTACAGTGATTTTTCCTTTTAATGATAGGTCACGAGCAGACCAGATGTTTAGCAAGGTTTTAATGTTTACTTGTGACATTTCATGAAGGTCTCTACAGAAGTATATTCCAAGAGTTTTAAAACTATTCTCTGCTATTTCAAATGTCTTCAAAAATGTGTTAGGCCTATGATTTGTATTGCCCAGATAAAATATTACAGTTTTAGATTTGTTTCATTTGAGACCAGAATAGGTTGCAAAGTGTTCAAGTATTATCAGACTTTCAGACAACAATATCATTGTTCATGCATTAATTCCTCGAATAACCTTGCTGTTTCTAATCTTGTTGCTAAGGTTTCTGCCACTAGAATAAATAAAAAAACACTTATTGGACCGCCCTGTCGAATTCTTCTCGTTAGACCAAAAAACTCGGTAATATTACCATTGTTCATGCAGCAAGCTGTTATATCTCTATGAATCAATGAAATCCACTGCGTATAGATTGGACCAAAATTCATTGCATGAAGAACTAGTTGAATATATGACCACTTCACCGTGTCAAAGGTATTTTCGAAGTCTAAAAGAGCTATCATGCCGGATTCCTGGTTAAGATTTGTATACTCTATTATGTCTGCAATCGTTCTAATATTGGTCTCTATATAACGCCCCTTAATATAACCACTTTGGTCGAAGTCAATTAAGTTTGGTATAACAGTCTGCAACCGGTTTGCCAGAGTTTTTGTAAGTATTTTATAATTGGTGTTCAGTAGACTCAAGGGCCTCCATGAAGTACGATGGCGTATGTCTTTATTTGCTTTTGGTATTAGTGTTAGGACACCTTTTCTCTGTTCTATGCTAAGCTTAGTGTTAGTGAAAGCATACCTGAAGCTTTCAAAAATGATGTGTTTAATATCGGCCCAAAAGAACTTATAGTATTCTGGAGGAAACCCATCAGAACCCGGGTTTTTGTTGGTAGCCATTTGCTTAAGGGCCGCTGATACTTCATCCAAGGTTATTTCTTCCTCACACAAGTTCCTGTCTTTTTCACTTATTTTTACTTGAGATTCTTCAATAAGCCCGGCTGTCTTGTCATATTCATTCTCTTCTGTATGTTCGGTGTACAAGTATTCATAGAAAGTTCTTTCTTCCTCTAGTATTTCCGCAGGTAAAGTTAGTAACTGGCCATGGTCATTAATAAGTGACTTGATGTGTTTTATTTCATAGTTTCGCTTTTCGAGGTTTAAAAAATATTTGGTATTCCGTTCTCCGTCTTCTATGGCTTTGGCTCTAGATCTCGTGATACAGCCTCTGGTTTGAATTTTTAGTATCTGTTCATATTCGGGTTTAGTGGCTTCGTAGTTTCGTAATACAGAGTGGTCTACTCCGATTCGTGGTTCTAGCGTAGCAATTTTTTCTCTCAGTTCTGATTCTAGCTGAGATTGCATCTTTCTTTTATAAGAACTATGACTAATTGATATTCCTCTAATGTCGCATTTCATGAGGTCCTAAACAAGTCCCTTATCATCAATATGTTGGTATCTTGTCTTACAATCGTCAATAATGTTTTTAACTTCAGCAACATATTCGGTATCCTTCAGGAGAGACACATTAAATTTCCATAGCCCTTTACCCCTTTTAGATTGGTCTTTTGGCTTTATGGAAACTTGTATTACGGAGTGGTCTGACAGAATACCTGGCAGTATGTCACATTGGTCAATCGCGTAGTCCAAGTGCACAGATGTAAGGAATAAGTCTGTTCGGGAGTGAACCATGCCCGCTTTAGTGTTCTGACGCCTAGTAAACCTCTTAGCTTGTGGATTTCTTACTCTCCAGACATCATGCATTTCAAATTCCTCCATGAGGTGTACAACCGATTTTGCATATTCTGTTTGTTTCTCTGCTCTACCATCACTTTTAGCGATAATTGGGGTTAGACATGTATTTAAGTCTTCGGCAAATGTAATACTTCTATCTATATATATAGTCATTATATTTCGAACCGGTGCAAGGGTCTTTGCTTGTTCACTAGGGTGGTCTTTGGTTGGGGCATAGATATTGCATAATATGTAGTTTTGATCGTTGATATCTATATCAAGTATGACAATTCTACCTTGTTGTAAATATATCTTACTGTACCATCACCGTGACCAATCCCTTTCGACCCTCACACCCCCGCCTTTGGATGCCAATCCCTTTCGACCCTCACACCCCCGCCTTTGGATGCCAATCCCTTTCGACCCTCACACCCCCGCCTTTGGATGCCAATCCCGTTCGACCCTCACACCCCCGCCTTTGGATGCCAATCCCATCCGACGCTCACCCCCTCGCCTTTGGATGCCAATCCCTTTCGACTCTCACCCCCCGCCTTTGGATGCCAATCCCTTCCGACCCTCACACCCCCGCCTTTGGATGCCAATCCCTTTCGACCCTCACACCCCCGCCTTTGGATGCCAATCCCTTTCGACCCTCACACCCCCGCCTTTGGATGCCAATCCCTTTCGACCCTCACCCCCGCCTTTGGATGCCAATCCCTTTCGACCCTCACACCCCCGCCTTTGGATGCCAATCCCTTTCGACCCTCACACCCCCGCCTTTGGATGCCAATCCCTTTCGACCCTCACACCCCCGCCTTTGGATGCCAATCCCTTTCGACCCTCACACCCCCGCCTTTGGATGCCAATCCCTTTCGACCCTCACACCCCCGCCTTTGGATGCCAATCCCTTTCGACCCTCACACCCCCGCCTTTGGATGCCAATCCCTTTCGACCCTCACACCCCCGCCTTTGGATGCCAATCCCTTTCGACCCTCACACCCCCGCCTTTGGATGCCAATCCCTTTCGACCCTCACACCCCCGCCTTTGGATGCCAATCCCTTTCGACCCTCACACCCCCGCCTTTGGATGCCAATCCCTTTCGACCCTCACACCCCCGCCTTTGGATGCCAATCCCTTTCGACCCTCACCCCCGCCCCTCTTTAGGTTTGTTGGTTGGTTGTATATTCAGGAGGCTTTAACCACTTTTGGTCATATCACGTCAATGAGAGAAGGAAGGCAGAGTGGAGCCATGTCCCCCGGGGGTAACCCCCTACTCTTTGCGAAGAAGGACATGGGATCTTTATCCTGCGACCACAAAGACATGGCCACAGCGGGGCTCGAAGCACCGATCCGCGTCCTGTTAGGCTCTCCGGTGACCAGAGCACACAATGCGAGCGCTCTAGCCCACTGAGCTACCGCCCCCCCCCCCCCCCTTTTTCGTGCGAATCCTTTCTCGCCCTCACCCTCACCCTCCCCTTGTGTGCCATTGCCTTCCGTTTGACTTGATGACGTGCTGTAGACACTGAAGGGAACCAGTACCCTTGACTTGATGATTTGTTCTACAAACTCGATAAGACCATGCAGTATTCAGTAGCGTTGGACTTAGACGTTACGTGTATATCGTACGACCAGAGGTGAGAACCATGTTCATATAATCACCCCTGACATTGCAAACTAGATGTGCTTGAGTAAGCTTGATAATTTCCCATGTGAGTGACGTGCTTGTTACAGGATGTATGGTCTTCTGCATGATACGTTACCCGTTGAACGTCAATTGGTTGAGATACGTAAGTATGTCTAATGCTGAAACATTCAATTCATGGGTGTAATTCGTAACTGCATTTATTTCAACATAGTACTGAATGAAGACTTAGTAGGAGCTAAAAAACTATGCGCATTAATTTCTAATCTCTACCATGAGGTGACTCGACATATATGTACAAGGGTTAGACGTGCATATCTGTTGTTGTATGAAGGGGACTATATGGTGTAGTGGTTACCGCCACTGACCGCAGATCAGTCGATCCTGGGTTCGAAGTCTGACCCGATCGAGCACCACATCTGGGGAATGATTTATCCATTCATCCTTCCCAGTCCCGGGTGGTTCCTTGGCCTAGTTTAACCCTTCAGCGCACAAACACGGCCTACAGCACCAATTCTGTTGGAGGGCCCCGGAGCTACAACGTACTGGATCTCTTTCTTCTTGCAGTATGTTGCTATTGGAATGGTCATGACAGTGACGACGCTTATTCTGCACTCTGCCGCGGATGTGGCACGCCGGCAAGTAAGTATGATAATCTAAGTTCTCGGTTTCTTTTGGTTTGTTTATACCGCCTGTTAGGTCCAACTGACATTACCAGTATGTGCATGTACCATATTTATGCCTTAATATCTTGCATCGGATCCGATTTTCACACAATATATGTATATGCAAACATATGTAGACATTACAAAAATGCAAAAGGATTTCAGTAGGCTTATTTATACTCAATTTACTTTTGGCTGATACCAGAGAATTTGGGGCTGCACCAGAGCATGGACCTCCTATGTATGGAGTCGCCTTTGGTCGAAGAGGCAGCCTACACGTTCCCAGATGTATGTCTAGGGCCTTTTGAACCTGACCATGTCTTGGTCCCATTGATCTCCTGATTTAGCCCATGTGTGCACAAGAGCGGCTTTAAACACCAATGAACCACCCTGAAAACAACGCTGAATAAATCCCATTTTACCGACACATCGCCATGGTATGTCCACCCTAATGACATGACGTCGTAAGACAATTTTGTGTTATGTGGACGTTTGTTGTGTGATTATAGGCGAGGGTCGATCTCGAAGTTCGGTGGATCGCTGAGAATAAAACCGTACTGGCTGGATTACAGAGAGAAGTGAGTATAGTCATTACATCCATTGGAAACGCTTCTTTTAACGTAGAGCCAGACATTATGTAAGCTGCCATACGGTCTCTGGTTGAACCATGTGTGAAGGCAGTGATGACTAAAATAACAACGAAGCGGAAAGAAAAAAAATTCCTATGCATACTATTATAGGACCCGCATGGACCTAGAGGAGTGATATTGAGGGCACCCGCCACCCCGCTGTGGATTATCGGGATAATAATACAAGAATGATGCTGGCATGACACGCACACCGATCCTCTCTCGTCCTTTTCCATGATCTGTCTATACCGTGAGCTTGAATGAAAAAGACTTCTAGTCGTAGTTCAGATTATACCACTGTGGGGCACCACTGTATGTGTTACGCACACTGGATAATATTGGTTTCTACATAATGTTTGGATGACGACATTACAAAGACCACAGATCTTCAGGTAAGACAGTTAACTCTAAATTGTCAGCAATGTGAAGGGATATTTCTGCGAGGTATTGTAGTCAAGTAACTATTTTTCAAATATCCGGTTCCCTTGGTATTAATCTGTGAAGAAACAGTCAAGATAACGCCCCAATACTTCCCAAAACTGCAATCCTATTTGTTTAAACTATTATATCAGATAGTCGTAAAGTCATCTATGTGGGCGACCTACCACGTCATGACGTCGCGATGACGTACATCATTGTCATCATGAGAATGAAAGAGTTTTGTGAGGACCTTTTGCCAGGCATTTTTAATTTGCTAATGTATGGATTTTTTTCCAGTTGGGTTGTTTCCGGTATTTTGGACTCGGAAATCATAACTTGCCGAACAGATCTGACGTCATCATGAGGTCCTCTCACCATGTGACGGACGGCGGCGGAAGTCTGGTATATATACCTTACGGGGACGTATGCTCATCTCATTCATGAACCCTATATATGGAGTGCAAGGATGCACCCTTTACTGTAACGTGGTGAGGGATGTATATCCTCCCTCGCCCTCTGGATAAGGATAAGTGATATAAGTCAAGCAGAGCTCAGCATTAAAATTTAAAAAAAAACTAAAAAAATGGCTTGGCCGACCCCTGAGCCGTGCGGATTTGTGTGTATAAATGGTGTGCGTATAGTTTTATATACCAGGAATACTGCTACAGAACTAATATGAAGAGATGTACCTCGGGATGTGGTGAGGATGAGATCCATATTATGCTACATTAAAAAAAAAAATCCAGTCACAGATATGTGCTTGAAACTGAAATTAGGGGTCCGTGATTTCTTATCCATAGGAGGGACAAAAAAAGCTTATCTGACCTGTTTAGCCCTAAGACATTACCATGTGAATGCGTGAAATCAAATAACACAGTTTACACCACATAATAAATAGCGAATGTTAGTCTTGCTTGTTTTGATCTACAGGTGGGATGTGTAGGAGGCCTGATATATACCATGGATGCTGTCCAACGGTCTCTCAGTGAGCTATCGCTGTTGGTTACATTGCAGGTAGGAGGGCTGTGTTTTAGCATTATATGAATTAATGACAACTCCTCCCTGGAATGAGTGACGTGTATATCAGTCCAATACGAAGGTCTAGGCTCATAGCTGAGACACCCTCTAGAAAAAAACATGAAACTGTTAAATGTTTTTGCCACCGCCGCGGTTAGGAATCGTACTTGTAACTTTAAGTTTCATTTTATTTTCAAAGTTATGCAAACAAAATTTAATTAAAATTAAATATCTAGGTTATCTTTAGACACAACCGCAGGAATGCAATTGACACAAAAAGAACTGTAATGGTAATGTTTGACATTTCACGAATGATTACGATAGTAATTGAGGCGCCGATTGCTGTATGTTGCAGATGCTTGTCATCATGGTCGCTGGCGGCTTCACGATGCGTGCCGCCGGCAGGAATTTGTCCCAACGTCATTGCTCCAACCTGACTTGAAATAGATTTTGGCGCTCGCGAGTTTAATAACCCTTGGATTCCTCCGCTGTGCGAATGTCTATGTTCATGCAGGATAATGATTGATCATGCACCTTGACACGATAGGACTTCAAATATTAGCGTCCACCTCATACCAACCACCAGCCGACCAACCAACGGTGGACGGGGTTGTGGGTCCGAACTATGGAGACCATCTACAGCCTCATAAAGACACGTTGTATATGGTATATTATTGTTTTATTCAATGAGTTTGATTCTTTAATTGATGACCTTATGAATTGACTTGACTGTGACCTGTGACCTACATACCCCGTTAATGAACTTAATCGATCCATCTCGCATAACGGATATCGATGAGTAAACTTATACGACGAAATGTTGCGTTTTGTGTTCTACACAGAGTGCACAGACACACCCTCAGATCCAGATTGGACCATTCAGATCCGTGTTTAGCCCCTTAGATTCAGATTTGATACCTCACCCATATTGACCCCTCGGATCCGGCAGCTCCATAACTGTCGTTATAGTGAGCATCCTCTCAATTGTTAGCCCCATCCCAAAAGTAAAAGTCACTCTTCAGTTTCGCCCCGATCTCACTCGGTGGACATTTGAAAAACAAACTGCCTGTAACCAACACAATCATCCCACCACCCCAGCTTGACCCCCCCCTTTTTTCCCCGTCCCGCCCCCCAAAACAGTAGGCCTACATTGGTCGCTGCCACAGCTCGCGACAGTGAAGCGCCTCGCTGTATTGTTGTTATGATAAGAAGATTAGCGAGTCGCGCTGTGTTGACATCTCGATAAGCCAAGTGACGAGTCTCCGGCGACACATCATTGATGTCAGCCAGCTGTTTTTAATAGTTAATAGCTCTCGTAGGGTCCTATGTTAAAGTTTAGCAATTTTTTGCAGACAAACTAATTAGGCGATTTGCAAAATTCAAAGACTTGATACAAGTTAACGACGGGCTCAATACGTGACATAATGTACAGCGTCATTAATTGAACACTGTGAACGTTATAGCGACTTTCCCGATTTTTGGTCCTATCTCCCAATGGCTATTGAACAAACAAAAAATTCCTGTGACCTTGACCTTTGACGTACATACCCCGCTAACGAACTTGACCGAGATATGTCGAATACCTATCGATGTGTAAAGTTACAGAACAAAATGTTGCGTTTTGCGACCTGCAGAGCGCGCGCACACACACACACACACAGACAAACGAACGAAGTGATAGATGAGGCAGCCTGTACCACCTATGCATCCGCTACATACCCCGGCAGCATCCGAGGACTAGTGAGACTTTCCTCTCTGGCTAATGGATCATAACGTCCATAACATAACATTATCTCTGCGAAAACCAGATTACACTATTTTAGCCGCTTTCAGATCTATTTTAAATTAGCCGGCTAAATGATTATGGATCATAGCGTCCCCATCGACGAGTGAAAAGCGCCGCTCTGGCTAATGGATCCTAACATCAGCATAGACGTATGAACAGCGGTTCCTCTATGGTTGTTGTTAATTGTTAAGTACGAGGGTTTATTTACTATAGTCCCTGAGAATGTCATATTAGCAAGTAAATCCTCCAGCTCGTAGGGCTTTCAAGCAATGGCCCAAGTTTGCTTTGCTTAGAAAGACCCGAGCCACGACCTAACATCAACATAATACAATGGCTTAGTTTTGTCGTTATATTATATTTCCACTTAGGTTCGTAAAAGAACAAATGAAAATGGTTCTCGGGGTTGGGCGCTTAAAGCGCCCCCCTCCGGGCTTTTTTTGTCTCCTTTAAAATGCACTCGGACGGCATTGCCTTGCATCACATTCATGCAGGTCACTTGGTTTATTCTTTTTTTCCCGGCAAAGCCGCTACGGACACCACATGATTATACCGGTCTTCATCTACGAATTCAGTGTTGCTTTACATGTAAAATATATCAGTTCTGTCGGTAACTTTATGAATATTTTATTTTAGTTCTTAAGGCTTTTCGGTCATAAAAAAATATCGGCATTACTGGGTGTCCTGGAACCCCGCACCCCCCCCCCCCTCCCCCAAACACACGCACACCAGATTTGTATCATAGTGCCCCCCCCCCCCTCCTGCCCCCACGCGTATCTCCACCCGGCCTACAACCCACACCATGGAATGCGCGGTTCCCCGTTAGTATCGTGTACCCCATGCCACTCGTCACGACACGAGATTTGGGGCGAGACTGGTTCAGGTGACACCCGTGAACTAGCGGACAGCGGCACGGGGTTTCGTCGGTATGGATACAAGGACCGCCACCATGGTGGTCGTACTGGGAATAATTACACTCCTAACCCTTAACTTGAATGGAGCAGGTGAGGTCCAGTTCTACTGAATGACGGTGAATATGTAATCGTAACGAATATAAATGAGAGAAAGATACCATTATTAAGAAAAAGGTTCTTAAAAACCGTAAAAACATAATTGAAGAATAGGCACAGATCTGGAAGGTGTCGATTGAAAGCCGTGATTAAGCTGGGTCAAATGAAATACAAAAATATATATGACTAAGTATATATGTCCTTCTTGAATAATCAAAACTGTAGCTTTGCACATGTTCAGGTACACACACCGGTTGTTGCGAGGCCTATTGTAGTTGTACTTTGACTGGTGGACTGCCCACTGAGGGTGATCATGACTACCGAACCATCGGATGTCTGTGTTGCGGTGCACAGCAAACCAATAAAGGCCGCGCTAGCCAGTTACTGCGGCCTTTAGGGGCAGCGACCGTGGCTCGCTCCCTGGCGAAGGAGTTATGCTGGGCCCCAGTCGTCCATAGTTCACCCTCCTACGTACCTACCTCTACTAGCTCCTGAGTCTTTGTTGAACCATAGAGCAGGTGTTTACCTAACTCACGAACTTTTGTATCGTAGATTAGATATATGTTATAGTCTCGCTATGGATTTCATGGCAAATGAAACCGTTTGAATTAAAAGCGACGAATCTAGCAGTGAAAATTCTGATTTTGTTCTCTTGTCTTTCGAGTAGTCTCGCAAAGGAAACTGACCCTCTTTTGAAAATAGAGGAAGATGCGAGCGGGAGAGGAAGGGGGGGGGGGCGGGAGGTGCCCAATCGCTGCGTTTTAGGCCACTTTTGTGGACACAAGGGCAAAATTGGGCCTACGGAACTAGTCCAATGCGCTAACCCTCACACCAGGGAGCCCCCATGATCTATTGGTCTGCCATCTAGTGCGCTAAACCTCACACCAGGGAGCCCCCTTGATCTATTGGTCTGCCATCTAGTGCGCTAAACCTCACACCAGGGAGCCCCCTTGATCTATTGGTCTGCCATCTAGTGCGCTAACCCTCACACCAGGGAGCCCCCATGATCTATTGGTCTGCCATCTAGTGCGCTAAACCTCACACCAGGGAGGCCCCTTGATCTATTGGTCTGCCATCTAGTGTGCTAACCCTAACACCAGGGAGCCCCCTTGATCTATTGGTTTGCCATCTAGTGCGCTAACCCTCACACCAGGGAGCCCCCTGGACCTATTGGTCTGCCATCTAGTGTGCTAACCCTCACACCAGGGACCCCCTTGATCTATTGGTCTGCCATCTAGTGCGCTAACCCTCACACCAGAGACCCCCCTTGATCTATTGGTCTGCCATCTAGTGCGTTAACCTTCACACCAGGGAGGCCTCCAGGACCTGAAGTGCGAACTACACCCTTGCATAGGGTATAGGAGGGATTATCAAAAGCTGTTTGTTCGCATAAATGTTCGTACATTTCAGATGATAATCAATTTTTTTTTCAAAAATGCCCTGACGCCTAGTCTAATCTAAGCCGTTTGGGAGGTGGAAGGGCATTGCACCATTGCATTGGTCAGGGCAGTCGATATGAGCCAGTGGATGCTGGCCGAATATGGTCACTTTAGCCTTCGTATTTTGTTGTGACAAACGTAGGTAAAACGTCATTCAAATGACACGCCAGTTCAGTTGGATACCATAGATACCACGGTACAACTATTTGCTAAAACAGTTGATGCATGAAGCAAGTGAAAGTCGCGAAAATCTAATTAAACAGTTGAAAATGGTGAAAGTTTGGAGGTTTTCACCCCCACCTCTCTGCCCCGGCGCAAGTTTTCGAAGAGCAGGGAACCCCCCTTCCCCTCCCGACAGAGTTATGATCCCGATAAGAGTCGATGCATGCATCCTGCTTTCTATTTCCAGATGGCCAGACCTGTGAAATCCCGAGCCAGTTCCAGGGAGAATGGTTCTCCCTGGAACGCGGCAAAAACGTGGACACGACGATCAACGCGGACTTGTTCCAGAACCAATTTTTCGACGGGATCTGCGTCGACATGTGGAACGATACCTCCTCCCTGGATGCCGAGGGTAACTTCAACAGCAAGATACTCCTCTTCAGCGAGTACGTCTTGTGTGGGGCTCATGTGCTCGGATATCCAATGTGTCTTCCCAACCAATATTTATTTATTTTCGTACCGGGTGTCGAGGGCGCAAGTGCACAGAGGCCTTAATTATCTTTAATTTGAGTGTCAAAGGCGCATCTGTTGAGAATCTGTTTGCGTATCTATGTGGATATATAAGACGCTTTATGTTCACACAGGGTTGCCGTGCGGGGATTAAATATGTTCAAATGTCTGTCACTCGACAGTCTTGTTTTTTGGTATGCGAGATAAGAGGGTTATTGTAGTGATAAACACTATGGCAGAGGCGGATCCAGGGGGGGGGGAGTTAGGGGGGTTGCAACCACCCCCTTGGGAATCTGAACATACACTGTTAAAGTCGGCTTCTCCGAGCAGCGCACCCCCCCCGTCGCAAGTTTTAGCCAGAGAGCACCGCCCCCCCCGGTCGCAAGTTTTTAGAGAGCAACCCCCCCCCCCCCCCTTGGCAAATTCCTAGATCCGCCCCTGCTATGCTATGGGTCTCACCAGTAGATGTAGATATCTTGTCCAATTTGCTACGTTTTAAATCACGGCTACATTTGACCCCCAACCCCATAATCGTCAGTTTTCAAATCATGTTAACCAGGTCGTGCAGTTATGCCCCCCCCCCCTCACACCAACCACCATTTATGCAAACAACTTTTCGCAGCAGTGTGCGCCCTATCTTAAAATTTACCTCGGTAGCTACTTGGTATTGAAGAATCGATAAACTAATCGAATCTCTGTATATATATGTGTCTTTTTTCTCAAGGAATGTGTGCCTACTTGTGTGGAGAGTGCTGATTGACTGGTTTTCACTTCAGGACGAGCGCCTGCTATGAGTGTTACTACATGTGGTACCGGACGCCGAACATAGTACAGTATCAACAATGTAAGTCCTGCTCAGTATCAACATAATAGACCTACAGTATGACTTATGTCGCCATACGCGCTAATACGTATGAAGTTATGGAGTTGATGGAAGCAAGTGATACATTAGTCACACGCAATGGGGCGAGGCGTCTAAACGTGTTACTGAAAGAATGGATGTTTTTAATTGTTGATGTCATTGCGTGCCATGATAGATATATCTCAAAGATATCACGCGACAGTAAAACCTACCAGTCGGAAGATGAATGTGATGTTTAGTTTGTTGCAATGTGATGAAGTAAAACGTAAATGACAAAATGACGAAATCTGAAATTATATGACTTGCTGGTTAAGGGATGTTACTGAAAAAATATCCTCCATGAATCAACGCTTGGGTTTTCAGATATAGCATTTTAGTTTTTTTTCCGGTTTTTGTTCATGTCCTGGTGGTTAGTATACCTGTTTACCCTTCTCCATGACATTGGCAGCTGAATGTCGCACCTATCCGGACGGAGTAATCCCATCTCTGGAGGTAGTCTGCTCCGGCATCCGAGAATTCACCGAAATGTGGACCTTTTTTCGTAAGTACACGCGTACTCATGTGTCCTTACATATATATATATATATATATAGATATAGATATATAATTATTTGTAACCACTCTCTACCTTCGACAACCTCCGCTAGGGGATATGCTATATCCTGGCTTAGGAATAGAGCGCCATCTTGCGGAGAGTCTGGGGTATTTACCTCTATTTTGTCATGAACTATGAAAGTTTCCATCACGAGAAGAGGGTGAAGAGATGGTTAAATGAAACTTGTTAGATGAGAAAAATGAAGGGGGGGTGGGAGAGGGGGGGGGGGGTGTCCATACGCAGGCTTTGACTCAAACGACATATCAATGTACCGAGAGGTTTCTTGGGCCGATTTAGCTTTGATGCATGTGAACGAAAAGCGGCCACAAAAGTGGACACATGTCATTTCCTTTCACTTTAATATTATTTTGAGAAATCTGTGTCTATCATCAGGGAAGGCTCTTGAAGTCGTGAATTGTAAGAACACATTTGAGGGTACGTATCACTTCACGTACGAAATGAACATCGGCGGGAGCGGGCCATGTGACAGCCCCAACAGCCTCATCGTGGCTTGCCAAGAGCCCGGGTCTCCGTACGTCGACAACCAAGTGTTCAAGATGAACTTCGCGAAGTGCCCGGAACTGGCCTCTTCTGGCAACAAGCGTGAGTAATACGGAAACCGACGTGGAAATGAATTGCACATTGATGTGAATTATATTTTACATTCACTAAAGTTTTATACATATATAGTGCACTGAAGGGCTCAGGAATATACATATCAGCAGAAACTAGGTATTCAACAAAAATGCTAGTTTGCAAGATTTACGAGAATCAACGCACAACTTTGGCCAAATGTTTTTTTTTATTCTGTCAACTGAAGTGGAATACGAGCCATATGATTCAATGTGGGGGATTCCACATTCGGTTGCCATATAGAGGTTGTTTAGTAGGAAGATGGATGGCAATTAAATAACAATAAATGTAAACTCCAAGTAAAAAGTAAAAAAGTGAAAACTGATGTTTGTTGCAGTAATACAAGAAAGGAAATATAGACTAGGGGTCTGGAATGGGGGTCCAGTGTCCAGTATCGATTTTTCAAAATTATCAGTGTCGCATGTCGATTATTTACGACCTTTCGTGTCGTTTTTTCTAAAATCTGTGTCGATGTCGCTTTTTCAGATCCTCAGTGGCGGAATTTGGGGGTCAATGTCGAATATCAATTTTTCAAATATGCCTGTGTCGCGTGTCGCCATTTACCGCTTACAGGGAAGGCTCTGTAAAACCGCAATACAATAATGATACGCTATATGTTTCAGAGATTAAGTTTCAGTGCATGGGTATGTGGAAGGACCCCGCTGGAAACGTGTGGTCAGGAATCATGGACCTGGGGGCCGTGGTCAACAAGGAGAGATACCGCTGTCTGGTAAGGGTGTTCAGACCAAGGTGTGGTCAGGAATCATGGACCTGGGGGCCGTGGTCAAAGAGGAGAAATACCGCTGTCTGGTGAGTGTGTTCAGACTAAGGTGTGGTCAGGAATCATGGACCTGGGGGCCGTGGTCAACAAGGAGAGATACCGCTGTCTGGTGAGTGTGTTCAGACCAAGGTGTGGTCAGGAATCATGGTCCTGGGGGCCGTGGTCAACAAGGAGAGATACCGCTGTCTGGTGAGTGTGTTCAGACCAAGGTGTGGACAGGAATCATGGTCCTGGGGGCCGTGGTCAACAAGGAGAGATACCGCTGTCTGGTGAGTGTGTTCAGACCAAGGTGTGGTCAGGAATCATGGTCCTGGGGGCCGTGGTCAACAAGGAGAGATACCGCTGTCTGGTGAGTGTGTTCATACCAAGGTGTGGTCAGGAATCATGGACCTGGGGGCCGTGGTCAACAAGGAGAGATACCGCTGTCTAGTGAGTGTGTTCATACCAAGGTGTGGTCAGGAATCATGGACCTGGGGGCCGTGGTCAACAAGGAGAGATACCGCTGTCTGGTGAGTGTGTTCAGACCAAGGTGTGGTCAGGAATCATGGACCTGGGGGCCGTGGTCAACAAGGAGAGATACCGCTGTCTGGTGAGTGTGTTCAGACCAAGGTGTGGTCAGGAATCATGGACCTGGGGGCCGTGGTCAACAAGGAGAGATACCGCTGTCTGGTGAGTGTGTTCAGACCAAGGTGAGGTCAGGAATCATGGACCTGGGGGCCGTGGTCAACAAGGAGAGATACAACTGTCTGGTGAGTGTGTGTTCAGACCAAGGTGTGGTCAGGAATCATGGACCTGGGGGCCGTGGTCAACAAGGAGAGATACCGCTGTCTGGTGAGTGTGCTCAGACCAAGGTGTGGTCAGGAATCATGGACCTGGGGGCCGTGGTCAACAAGGAGAGATACCGCTGTCTGGTGAGTGTGTTCAGACCAAGGTGTGGTCAGGAATCATGGACCTGGGGGCCGTGGTCAACAATGAGATACCGCTGTCTGGTGAGGGTGTTCAGACCAAGGTGTGGTCAGGAATCATGGACCTGGGGGCCGTGGTCAACAAGGAGAGATACCGCTGTCTGGTGAGTGTGTTCATACCAAGGTGTGGTCAGGAATCATGGACCTGGGGGCCGTGGTCAACAAGGAGAGATACAACTGTCTGGTGAGTGTGCTCAGACCAAGGTGTGGTCAGGAATCATGGACCTGGGGGCCGTGGTCAACAAGGAGAGATACCGCTGTCTGGTGAGTGTGTTCAGACCAAGGTGTGGTCAGGAATCATGGTCCTGGGGGCCGTGGTCAACAAGGAGAGATACCGCTGTCTGGTGAGCGTTCAGACCAAGGTGTGGTCAGGAATCATGGACCTAGGGGCCGTGGTCAACAAGGAGAGATACCGCTGTCTGGTGAGTGTGTGTTCAGACCAAGGTGTGGTCAGGAATCATGGTCCTGGGGGACGTGGTCAACAATGAGATACCGCTGTCTGGTGAGTGTGTCCAGACCAAGGTGTGGTCAGGAATCATGGTCCTGGGGGGCCGTGGTCAACGAGGAGAGATACCGCTGTCTGGTGAGTGTGTTCAGACCAAGGTGTGGTCAGGAATCATGGACCTGGGGGCCGTGGTCAACAAGGAGAGATACCGCTGTCTGGTGAGTGTGTTCAGACTAAGGTGTGGTCAGGAATCATGGACCTGGGGGCCGTGGTCAACAATGAGATACCGCTGTCTGGTGAGTGTGTCCAGACCAAGGTGTGGTCAGGAATCATGGTCCTGGGGGGCCGTGGTCAACGAGGAGAGATACCGCTGTCTGGTGAGTGTGTTCAGACCAAGGTGTGGTCAGGAATCATGGACCTGGGGGCCGTGGTCAACAAGGAGAGATACCGCTGTCTGGTGAGTGTGTGTTCAGACCAAGGTGTGGTCAGGAATCATGGTCCTGGGGGGCCGTGGTCAACAAGGAGAGATACCGCTGTCTGGTGAGTGTGTTCAGACTAAGGTGTGGTCAGGAATCATGGACCTGGGGGCCGTGGTCAACAATGAGATACCGCTGTCTGGTGAGTGTGTTCAGACCAAGGTGTGGTCAGGAATCATGGTCCTGGGGGGCCGTGGTCAACGAGGAGAGATACCGCTGTCTGGTGAGTGTGTTCAGACCAAGGTGTGGTCAGGAATCATGGACCTGGGGGCCGTGGTCAACAAGGAGAGATATCGCTGTCTGGTGAGTGTGTTCAGACCAAGGTGTGGTCAGGAATCATGGACCTGGGGGCCGTGGTCAACAATGAGATACCACTGTCTGGTGAGTGTGTTCAGACCAAGGTGTGGTCAGGAATCATGGACCTGGGGGCTGTGGTCAACAAGGAGAGATACCGCTGTCTGGTGAGTGTGTTCAGACCAAGTTGTGGTCAGGAATCATGGACCTGGGGGCCGTGGTCAACAATGAGATACCACTGTCTGGTGAGTGTGTTCAGACCAAGGTGTGGTCAGGAATCATGGATCTGGGGGCCGTGGTCAAAGAGGAGAAATACCGCTGTCTGGTGAGTGTGTTCAGACCAAGGTGTGGTCAGGAATCATGGACCTGGGGGCCGTGGTCAACCAGAAGAGATGCCGCTGTTTGGTGAGTGTGTTCAGACCCAGGTGTTGTCAGGAATCATGGACCTGGGGGCCGTGGTCAACAAGGAGAGATACCGCTGTCTGGTGAGGGTGTTCAGACCAA
The DNA here is from genome assembly GCA_964019135.1 of Arenicola marina. NCBI lineage: Eukaryota > Metazoa > Annelida > Polychaeta > Arenicolidae > Arenicola > Arenicola marina. The sequence goes on along the minus strand of OZ025249.1, from coordinate 29,485,712 downwards.
GGTGTGGTCAGGAATCATGGATCTGGGGGCCGTGGTCAACGAGGAGAAATACCGCTGTCTGGTGAGTGTGCTCAGACCAAGGTGTGGTCAGGAATCATGGACCTGGGGGCCGTGGTCAACAAGGAGAGATACCGCTGTCTGGTGAGTGTGTTCAGACCAAGGTGTGGTCAGGAATCATGGACCTGGGGGCCGTGGTCAACAAGGAGAGATACCGCTGTCTGGTGAGTGTGTTCAGACCAAGGTGTGGTCAGGAATCATGGACCTGGGGGCCGTGGTCAACAAGGAGAGATACCGCTGTCTGGTGAGTGTGTTGAGACCAAGGTGTGGTCAAGAATCATGGATCTGGGGGCCGTGGTCAACAAGGAGAGATACCGCTGTCTGGTGAGGGTGTTCAGACCAAGGTGTGGTCAGGAATCATGGACCTGTGGGCCGTGGTCAACAAGGAGAGATACCGCTGTCTGGTGAGTGTGTTCAGACTAAGGTGTGGTCAGGAATCATGGTCCTGGGGGGCCGTGGTCAACAAGGAGAGATACCGCTGTCTAGTGAGTGTGTTCAGACCAAGGTGTGGTCAGGAATCATGGACCTGGGGGCCGTGGTCAACAAGGAGAGATACCGCTGTCTGGTGAGTGTGTTCAGACTAAGGTGTGGTCAGGAATCATGGACCTGGGGGCCGTGGTCAACAATGAGAGATACCGCTGTCTGGTGAGTGTGTTCAGACCAAGGTGTGGTCAGGAATCATGGACCTGGGGGCCGTGGTCAACAAGGAGAGATACCGCTGTCTGGTGAGTGTGTTCAGACCAAGGTGTGGTCAGGAATCATGGTCCTGGGGGACGTGGTCAACAAGGAGAGATACCGCTGTCTGGTGAATGTGTTTAGGCCAAGTTGTGGTCAGGAATCATGGACCTGGGGGCCGTGGTCAACCAGGAGAGATACCGCTGTCTGGTGAGTGTGTTCAGACCAAGGTGTGGTCAGGAATCATGGTCCTGGGGGACGTGGTCAACAAGGAGAGATACCGCTGTCTGGTGAGTGTGTTCAGACCAAGGTGTGGTCAGGAATCATGGTCCTGGGGGACGTGGTCAACAAGGAGAGATACCGCTGTCTGGTGAGTGTGTTCAGACCAAGGTGTGGTCAGGAATCATGGTCCTGGGGGACGTGGTCAACAAGGAGAGATACCGCTGTCTGGTGAATGTGTTTAGGCCAAGTTGTGGTCAGGAATCATGGACCTGGGGGCCGTGGTCAACCAGGAGAGATACCGCTGTCTGGTGAGTGTGTTCAGACCAAGGTGTGGTCAGGAATCATGGATCTGGGGGCCGTGGTCAAAGAGGAGAAATACCGCTGTCTGGTGAGTGTGTTCAGACCAAGGTGTGGTCAGGAATCATGGACCTGGGGGCCGTGGTCAACAAGGAGAGATACAACTGTCTGGTGAGTGTGTCCAGACCAAGGTGTGGTCAGGAATCATGGACCTGGGGGCCGTGGTCAAAGAAGAGAAATACCGCTGTCTGGTGAGTGTGTTCAGACCAAGGTGTGGTCAGGAATCATGGACCTAGGGGCCGTGGTCAACCAGGAGAGATCCCGCTGTCTGGTGAGTGTGTTCAGACCGAGGTGTTGTCAGAAATACTGGACCTGTGGGCCGTGGTCAACAAGGAGAGATACCGCTGTCTGGTGAGTGTGTTCAGACCAAGGTGTGGTCAGGAATCATGGACCTTGGGGGCCGTGGTCAACAAGGAGAGATACCGCTGTCTGGTGAGTGTGTTCAGACCAAGGTGTAATCAGGAATCATGGTCCTGGGGGACGTGGTCAACAAGGAGAGATACAACTGTCTGGTGAGTGTGTTCAGACCAAGGTGTGGTCAGGAATCATGGACCTTGGGGGCCGTGGTCAACAAGGAGAGATACCGCTGTCTGGTGAGTGTGTTCAGACCAAGGTGTAGTCAGGAATCATGGTCCTGGGGGACGTGGTCAACAAGGAGAGATACCGCTGTCTGGTGAATGTGTTTAGGCCAAGTTGTGGTCAGGAATCATGGACCTAGGGGCCGTGGTCAAAGAGGAGAAATACCGCTGTCTGGTGAGTGTGTTCAGACCAAGGTGTGGTCAGGAATCATGGATCTGGGGGCCGTGGTCAAAGAGGAGAAATACCGCTGTCTGGTGAGTGTGTTCAGACCAAGGTGTGGTCAGGAATCATGGACCTGGGGGCCGTGGTCAACAAGGAGAGATACCGCTGTCTGGTGAGGGTGTTCAGACCAAGGTGTGGTCAGGAATCATGGACCTGTGGGCCGTGGTCAACAAGGAGAGATACCGCTGTCTGGTGAGTGTGTTCAGACTAAGGTGTGGTCAGGAATCATGGTCCTGGGGGGCCGTGGTCAACAAGGAGAGATACCGCTGTCTAGTGAGTGTGTTCAGACCAAGGTGTGGTCAGGAATCATGGACCTGGGGGCCGTGGTCAACAAGGAGAGATACCGCTGTCTGGTGAGTGTGTTCAGACTAAGGTGTGGTCAGGAATCATGGACCTGGGGGCCGTGGTCAACAATGAGAGATACCGCTGTCTGGTGAGTGTGTTCAGACCAAGGTGTGGTCAGGAATCATGGACCTGGGGGCCGTGGTCAACAAGGAGAGATACCGCTGTCTGGTGAGTGTGTTCAGACCAAGGTGTGGTCAGGAATCATGGTCCTGGGGGACGTGGTCAACAAGGAGAGATACCGCTGTCTGGTGAATGTGTTTAGGCCAAGTTGTGGTCAGGAATCATGGACCTGGGGGCCGTGGTCAACCAGGAGAGATACCGCTGTCTGGTGAGTGTGTTCAGACCAAGGTGTGGTCAGGAATCATGGTCCTGGGGGACGTGGTCAACAAGGAGAGATACCGCTGTCTGGTGAGTGTGTTCAGACCAAGGTGTGGTCAGGAATCATGGTCCTGGGGGACGTGGTCAACAAGGAGAGATACCGCTGTCTGGTGAGTGTGTTCAGACCAAGGTGTGGTCAGGAATCATGGTCCTGGGGGACGTGGTCAACAAGGAGAGATACCGCTGTCTGGTGAATGTGTTTAGGCCAAGTTGTGGTCAGGAATCATGGACCTGGGGGCCGTGGTCAACCAGGAGAGATACCGCTGTCTGGTGAGTGTGTTCAGACCAAGGTGTGGTCAGGAATCATGGATCTGGGGGCCGTGGTCAAAGAGGAGAAATACCGCTGTCTGGTGAGTGTGTTCAGACCAAGGTGTGGTCAGGAATCATGGACCTGGGGGCCGTGGTCAACAAGGAGAGATACAACTGTCTGGTGAGTGTGTCCAGACCAAGGTGTGGTCAGGAATCATGGACCTGGGGGCCGTGGTCAAAGAAGAGAAATACCGCTGTCTGGTGAGTGTGTTCAGACCAAGGTGTGGTCAGGAATCATGGACCTAGGGGCCGTGGTCAACCAGGAGAGATCCCGCTGTCTGGTGAGTGTGTTCAGACCGAGGTGTTGTCAGAAATACTGGACCTGTGGGCCGTGGTCAACAAGGAGAGATACCGCTGTCTGGTGAGTGTGTTCAGACCAAGGTGTGGTCAGGAATCATGGACCTTGGGGGCCGTGGTCAACAAGGAGAGATACCGCTGTCTGGTGAGTGTGTTCAGACCAAGGTGTAATCAGGAATCATGGTCCTGGGGGACGTGGTCAACAAGGAGAGATACAACTGTCTGGTGAGTGTGTTCAGACCAAGGTGTGGTCAGGAATCATGGACCTTGGGGGCCGTGGTCAACAAGGAGAGATACCGCTGTCTGGTGAGTGTGTTCAGACCAAGGTGTAGTCAGGAATCATGGTCCTGGGGGACGTGGTCAACAAGGAGAGATACCGCTGTCTGGTGAATGTGTTTAGGCCAAGTTGTGGTCAGGAATCATGGACCTACGGGCCGTGGTCAAAGAGGAGAAATACCGCTGTCTGGTGAGTGTGTTCAGACCAAGGTGTGGTCAGGAATCATGGATCTGGGGGCCGTGGTCAAAGAGGAGAAATACCGCTGTCTGGTGAGTGTGTTCAGACCAAGGTGTGGTCAGGAATCATGGACCTGGGGGCCGTGGTCAACAAGGAGAGATACAACTGTCTGGTGAGTGTGTCCAGACCAAGGTGTGGTCAGGAATCATGGACCTGGGGGCCGTGGTCAACAAGGAGAGATACCGCTGTCTGGTGAGTGTGTTCAGACCAAGGTGTGGTCAGGAATCATGGATCTGGGGGCCGTGGTCAAAGAGGAGAAATACCGCTGTCTGGTGAGTGTGTTCAGACCAAGGTGTGGTCAGGAATCATGGACCTGGGGGCCGTGGTCAACAAGGAGAGATACAACTGTCTGGTGAGTGTTTCCAGACCAAGGTGTGGTCAGGAATCATGGACCTGGGGGCCGTGGTCAACAAGGAGAGATACCGCTGTCTGGTGAGTGTGTTCAGACCAAGGTGTGGTCAGGAATCATGGACCTGGGGGCCGTGGTCAAAGAGGAGAAATACCGCTGTCTGGTGAGTGTGTTCAGACCAAGGTGTGGTCAGGAATCATGGACCTAGGGGCCGTGGTCAACCAGGAGAGATCCCGCTGTCTGGTGAGTGTGTTCAGACCGAGGTGTTGTCAGAAATACTGGACCTGGGGGCCGTGGTCAACAAGGAGAGATATCGCTGTCTGGTGAGTGTTCAGACCAAGGTGTGGTCAGCAATCATGGACCTGGGGGCCGTGGTCAAAGAAGAGAAATACCGCTGTCTGGTGAGTGTGTTCAGACCAAGGTGTGGTCAGGAATCATGGACCTAGGGGCCGTGGTCAACCAGGAGAGATCCCGCTGTCTGGTGAGTGTGTTCAGACCGAGGTGTTGTCAGAAATACTGGACCTGGGGGCCGTGGTCAACAAGGAGAGATATCGCTGTCTGGTGAGTGTTCAGACCAAGGTGTGGTCAGCAATCATGGACCTGGGGGCCGTGGTCAACAAGGCGAGAGACCCATATCCACAGTAATTCTACGACTTGGCCAAGGGAAGGACTACACACCCTAACAATATATCCGCGGCCGAACGCTGAAATGCGGATGAAGCTACGACACTAAGGTTTTAATCATGGGGGTGGGGGAAGGGCTTAATTTCTGCTTTATTTTGCTTATTTTCAATGCGCTCTGACACACAGTCTTGGATCTGTATCGCTTTGTGTCCAGCGACGGATGAGGAATCCCACATCGGCCGCTGTTACATGCAGTTTGGACAATATACAGTTTTATTTAACGTCGTTTTATAAAAGTCAACAATAAACATTAACACAAGTGCTATTGACTGACAGGGATAACATGGCATGAGCTGATGAGATAAAGGTACACATGATAATGAATTTGTACCAAACATTCTATCAGCCATTTAAACCTTACCCGTCAGTTATGTTACACAATGTGCACGAATTACATTGACACAATATGCACGAAATACACGAATACATCCGACGTTAACAGCATTGTTTTGATTTCCTTAGCAGATTTGACTAACCTCATTTTTTATGTTGAGCATATTCCATAACTTCCTGTCTTGATACTTCACTGAATTTTGCTCATAAGCTGTTGTCTCAGGACAGTGAGACTGCCCTTCACGACGTGTTCGTTGATTTGATGTTGTGTTTGGGCGGACAGCTGACGCGGTATGACCAGGAGGAGGAGGACAACCAGCTCCGGTACAGCATGTCATGGTGGTCCGAATGCTCATCGCTCAAAAGCCCGTATGAAGGACCGATCCGTCTGCGACTCAAACCAGGTAAAAAGTTGTTTCCGTTATTTAAGACATAAGACATTTTTTTTTTTTATATATATATTTTTATTTCCATAACGATGTTACAGTACAAAAGTAATATATTTCAGATCCACAATAAACGCATAGAATTACGGTACATTGCTTGGTACACCAAAGACCACGTTTTTACCACAATAAAAGCACTTAACCATCTCTAAGTATTCATTACATTGCACATAATGGGTTCCCATTTGTTCTTAAATATAATAACAGACAAAGAAGCTCTTTTTCTACCGCGGATTTTTTCACAGCATAGTAATACTTAACACTATTGATGGCACTTTGATAATTTGGAATCTTTGTGGCCCATTTACAAATATAGAAATATTTCTTCACTATTAACACTAAATGATTTAATAATCTACTATGTAGCGAGGTAACTACTCCCAGTATGATGGATTGCATGGACACTTCGAGTACCAGATTTGGGTCTGCCTCGTTTAACCAATTTGCTATTTTGTTCCATATAGGCTTGACAAATATACAACTATACAATATATGGTCAATAGTTTCCGATTCATTTCCACAAAATACACATGTATCGGAGCTCACAAATTTACATCTATATAAAAAGGTATTTGTTACTAATGCTCTATGAAGAATAAGATACTGGAAGCTCCTCAAACGTTCATCGACAGTGGCGGTTACTGGTAGTTTGTAAAACTGTTTCCATTCTAACTCTATTTGTGGTTCCGATATTTCCTCCCATTTCGTTTCATTAAAAATGTTAATGTTAACAATTACACAGATGGTTGCACAAGCGTTTTACCTTCAAAATAGCGTCTGTAAAGTTATATGTAACGGATGCCTGTTTCCCATGCAGTACGGAACATTGTTCTTTCCAGTCTCTTGGTATAGAATGCATAAAACCATAAAAATCTACGAAATTTATGTCTAGTTTACATCTGTTTACAAAGTGTTTCCAGCCCAGGAAGAGTCCATTTTCATCCACAATATCATTAAAAAAAATAACCTCTTTCTTTATAAATTCTTCTTTTCGTCGTATTAAATTTTCATTTGTCATAAAAAAGGTGTTCCACATAGGATATTCTAGAACGTTGATATCAACCTTGCAGGTTTGCCTAAAGTGGTACCACGATTTAGATACATCGGCCCAAAATGGGTTACTCATCAACGCAAAGTCACCTAAAGACTGTAAATCCAATTCCCAACATAGTACCTTTTCGCCACATATCGTGCTACAGAACAAGTCTTGCCAGGCTCCCCCACATCGAATTAATTTTGGTACCCAACATATTTTCAAGGCCTTTAACATTGATTCATGTGGGAGATTGATTCCTCCAGACTCTACCGTTTGCGCCAACCTATTAGCCGAAATTTCTGACCTCTTGCCATTCCATACAAAACCTCGAATGGCTCCGTTAATTCTATCTAAATACCGTTTTTCAGGCATATGCAAGGCTGACATGATATGGATCAGTTTGGGCAGTGCAAGTGTCTTGACAACAGTGTCCTTTCATCGAAGAGATAAATTGCGCTTACCATATAAATTAAGTATTTTTTCAAATTCTGGTAGTCTCCATCCATAATTTAAATCAATCATACTGCTCAGGTCTAAACTGAATTTAATCCCTAGAAGTTGGAAGTGCCTTACCCACGCCAAGAGTAGGTCCGTACAGATATAGGCGGCCTGTGATCCGGCTTACCTAACCATATGGCATATGTCTTTTCAACGTTGATCTTCAACCCTGAACAATACTCAAATCGTTTTAGTAACCTTAACACATTTCTAAGAGCTAACTCGCTTCCGTTTAATAGAATAAATGTATCATCGGCATATTGCCCAACTTTATATTGTTTCCCTTCAATCTGAATACCTTTGATTGTGTTGATCTTTTTTAATTGCCATAGCCAGGGGCTCAATACATAGTATAAATAAATATGGTGACAGTGGGTCACCTTGCCGGCATCCTCTGCCGAGGGGAAAAAATTGCGAGAAGAAATCATTATTTATAACGCAGCTTATAGAATCTTTATATAAAATATTGAACCATTTTCGAAGAGAACACCCAACACTTGTAATATGTATTTCCAGCTCAGAGTGTCAAAAGCCTTTTCGAAATCTATGATTAACATCAGGCCCGTTCTGCCCTTTTCAATTAGATAGTACATAACATCATAGACCAACCTTGTGTTTTCTCCAATATATCTGTCTTTTAAAATGCCTTTCTGGTCCGAACTTATAATATCGGGTAATACCTTTTTCATTCTCTGTGCTAAAACGCCGGATAAAACCTTATAGTCTGCATTTTGTAAAGATATTGGACGCCAGTTTTTCATAAGCTCCCTTGGCTTATCCCCCTTGGGCAAACATGTTATTACACCCTGTTTCTGTGTAACAGATAGGGAACCATCTTCATAGGCGTACTGAAGACTTCTTAGTAGATAGTGACCTATGTCCTTCCAGAAAACTTGTGAAAATCTATCGGGAATCCATCACTGCGCGGGTGATTTATTATTTTTCATATTCTTTATAACGTCAGCTACCTCAGTCATTGTAATATTACCCTCACATAATTCTATTTGCGTCACATCGAGCATCTTAACGTGTTTAACATTTAAAAATGCAGGTACATCATTATCTGCGCCTGGATTATCATGGTTTGCATACAGCGCTCTATAATAACACATTTGTTCACGTAATATACTTTGTTGCTCCACGACTTCTGTACCGTCAACCATTAATCTATTTATGAGCTTGTTGACATAGTTCTGTTTTTCCAGATTACAAAAGTATTTACTTGGTTTTTCACCTTTTTCATAGTACAATGATTTCGACCTCAAAAAGACACCTTTCATTCTAGGCAGAGGTAAGCGCTCGAGCTCCGCTTTAAGGGTTTCCAGCCTCTGTTGTTCTGAGTGACTAAGATCTACGGATGCTTCTATTTCATTAATGCTCTGCTCCAGTTCTCCCTCTTCTTTCAACCAAACCCTTTTCTTGTGGCTGCTATAGCTAATACTCTTGCCTCTGATTTCTAACTTGAGCATCTCAAAGAACATTTGGTCACTTAATACAAATCTTACAGTGTCGGGGCTTGACGCTGTACCAGGAGCTCTATGCATTTCCACCATGTTTGCTATATATTCTTTTACCAAATTTACATACAAGACGTCTTTTTTCGTAGCGACGTATTAAATTTCCAAAAGCCCTTCCCTCTGTCTGCGAGACATGTTTCATTCCTTCATCCTTCATCGTCTCGGGAGGTTCCTTGGCCCAATTTAGCCTGTATGTGCACAAAAGTGGCCTAAAACACCAACATTCCATTCCATTCCTGTCTGCGAGATAAAAATCTATATCAATGGTAATTAAAGAGTGATCGGTTCTATAACCTGGAGTAATATCTGACTTTTTCATCATAGCGTGGATATCGGCCGATGTCACAAAAAAGTCTAATCTAGCCCTCTGAGCTTTTCGCTGCTGGTTAGTCCACGTAAAACGCTTAGTCCGAGGGTGATCAACTCGCCAACAGTCGATCAGCTCAAGTTTTTCCATAGCACCGAGGACCTCTCTCTTTGCATTAACATTATTTTCGCGCTTATAAGCCCGTGTATCGAGCTCAAAATCTAGCCCTAGGTTCCAATCCCCACACATTATTATGCAAGTATTGTCTAGCTTCTCTACCTTTTCGTTAATTTCTTTGTAAGACCTAGGGTTATCTCTATTGGGTCCATAAATATTAACAAGCGTCAATCTATTTCCACACATTGTAATATCTAATATAATTAAATCGCCCAGCTCACCTTTCTCACAATTGTGCACCGTGTATTCAAAGTCGTTTTTCAAAGGATTGCTACCCCCCTGGCCTGCGAAGACGGTGAGTTCACATAACATGTACCGTTAAACTCATTTTGTAAAAGACTCTGTGTGGACACACTGAAATGTACATCTGGTAAACAATATACCGAGACACGTTTATCTTTTAGCCATTCCAGTACATCTGTTCTCTCCTATCGGGGAACCCAAGCCACGAACGTTCATGCTACAAATAGATAACATACTCATTGTGTATTGTAACCAATTCTAACGGATCTTCTGTAATCTGATTATTCATGTGGTTTTCTTTGATGAACATCATTATGAATTTTATGGGAATGTCTTCTGCACAAACGTATGCAAATATATATCTATATATCAGTATTTAAATATAGCAACATATATATCAATATACACCAATCTTTCTAAAAAAAATGAAAAGTAAAATGTTACAATGTAAAACAAAGTATGCAATAGTACAATGGCGAGGCAAGTTTTATCACATATAACGGTACATGAAGAAAGATCTTAACCCTTAACCATCTTAACCCTTTAGCGCTGGCCTATTGTCTAACATCGTGTTTCCATGACTTAACACTTCGTGATTCCAGACGTCTTCGGGGTTTGCCATAATGTCACTTACGTCTTCATTTTTTAGAGAATGAAGCCTTACTGTTTCCATCAATGAATTTCTAGCCATCCAACGCTGGCCTAATGGCTCCAAATAGTAGAAGGGATTACTTTTTTCGCTAATTATGGCACGTACCATTTTAAGTTCTGGGAGCGAGGAAAGTGACGTCAAAGGGGTATTCAAACCCATGTGCGTTTGCATTGAGGCTCAGATTCGATCTGCTCATTAGCGAAAAACATTCAACCATGAGAATATTATGCCTGCACGCCATAGACAACAGATGCCTACCTTCCTTATCAAAGCTCGCCTGTCAGTCTTGTGACAACATTAGGGAATTTCTAAATAACGCCCAGATGGAATGCTTCAATAAATAAACCCGCCGAATCTCAGTTTTGGCACTTTGACGCACCACCCCATTATAGGGATTTCGTCAGATAAAAACTGTAAACTCCTATTGAAACACATTCTTAATGGTTGATCTTCCATGTTCCATCTTGCCAAAATAAATCGTGGCACCAACACTTTAATGAATTATGACATGAATTATGGTACCTTTCAAAGTACCGATAACTGTTAGAACTTCAGCACTGACCACCTATTTACCTTCATGTTTCCATCATTTAACCCTCCAGCGCTGATCAATGGTCTACCTTCATGTTTCCACCATTTAACCCCCCAGCGCTGGCCAACTACCAGATAATCATCGCCGAGCCCAAGTGTAACTTCCCAGAAGACTACATTGGCGACTGGTACCACATCACGGAGTACGAGGTCAACGTTAAGATCAATGCCACTCACATGTACTTCAATCAGCAGTACGACCTCTACAAGTACAAGGAAACATACTTCGTCTGTCTGATGAACACAGCGGGGCGCTACTTGACAATGGGACTCACCGTCGGCAGCTGGTGAGTCGGAGTCACGTGGGGTCATGATGACGAAGTGTAGGGCGAATCTACAGCCACCGGAGCCAGTAAATCCGGAGCCAGTAAAGGTTTCAGGATTAATATACTAGTGCCGGCATCACATGCCAAAGTTTCCCCCATGCACAGTTGTCTCTCTTATATGCAATACGTGATATTTAAGATACATGATATTTACGACCCTCACCGCTCCATGTGTTCGTACGGTGCCATTATCACAGAAACCGGGGGAGGGGAGACATCTCCGAATGGGGGCGCTCCCGCATACCACACCGGAATGGACTACATTACTCGCTCGTACGACCGTTGTCACCTCCCCTGGCGTAGTGTGATGAAGGCAGACAATGCCAATACACAAAGCCCGGTTCTCACCTCGCCTATTGACGCCTTGTCCGATTGGCTATATCTGCAAGTTAATAAATGGAAGTTACTTCATTACCTAATTATATGGCATTTGATGGTTGCGGGATTTTATGATGACATTTAGCTACAGTTGTTACATTTGGTGTTATCACAGTGCTACATAACATTTGGTGTCATCACAGTGTTACATTACATTTGGTGTTATCACAGTGCTACATTACATTTGTTGTCATCACAGTACATTACAGTTGGTGTCATCACAGTGCTACATTACATTTGGTGTCATCACAATACTACGTTACATTTGGTGTTACCACAGTGCTACATTACACTTAGTCTCATCACAGTGCTACATTACATTTGGTGTTATCACAGTGCTACATTACAATTGGTGTCATATCCGTGCTGCATTACATTTCAGGACAGTGGTACAGTTAATTCCATTGGTATCTCATGTACTGTATTCACGGTTTAACACTGTGCACTGAACTCTACTTCCAGTGACATGGACTACGTTTGTTTTGACATGAGGCCGCGGCAGAACAGCCTCATCAGGTGGAGGATCAGTAAGTCAACCACAAGTACAAGGCGATTGGGTTCGTCCCCACAGAAATTAATGTATGTGTGAATGTTTGTCCGCGTATGTATGTGAAGGGGAGGCGGGGGGAGGGGGGGCGGGGGGGGGTATATAAATCCTATTCGAGAGCACCAATTTCTGCACTACTCAAAATCTCCGCCCTACGGAGGGGGGGGGGGGGTGGTGGGGGGCGGCGATTGAATTCAAAAAGTTAAGGAGGGCATATTATCCCAGGAACCGTTTTGGTTCATGACATCCGCATCCGTAGAGAATCACTTGAAGTCAAATAAACATATTATCTACAACTGTCATTCACCATAGCGTATTCCGATTCCAATCCATGCTTTTTCAGCATTTAACCATCTCAAGTACATTCAATGATCATAGTAAACCCCGTTTCAAAAAGCTAAAACTACTAAAGTTCGATGATATTTACCGTTTACAAATACTAAAGTTCTATCATAAATTAAAGAATAATAATCTTCCCGCGTAATTTTCGCAGATTCTTATAACCTATGCATACGAGATACACGCATACAACACCAGACATAAGGAAGGGTTCGTACCAATAGAGCACACCACGATTATGCCACAAAATGCATTAGACATTCCCTTACTGAAACTGTGAACACAGAGCCCGCAAGTATCTAAGATAAAATCAATACACACAGCCTGAGGATTTTCCAAGTATATAAAAGATGATATCATAGGTAATTATTCTGAGCATTGTACTGTACAAGATTGTTATTCATGTCAAAGGTAAAGTAGTGCCCCCTCCCATGGTTGGCCCTTAAACAAAATTGAAGTAACTGGATTGAAGAGCTTACTCCCAATTGAGTTCTAATCTATCTGTTTTCTTCATAACATATTTATGATACATATTGTTTGTTGATGGAAACGTTTAGTTCTGTGTCTGTTTTGTTCCGTTCTGTTTCCATATAATATTCTGTTTACCACAAATATAGGTGGCTCTGATGCTAGCGGTTCTCTTACCTTAATCATAGTCTCCTGCCTCAAAGTAGTATTTTCTTCCCATATTATTCTCGTATCCTCATCTATGTACCCGTTTGCTTTGATGGAATAAATGACATGAAATCTGAATCTGAATCTGGAAGTGTGAGGGGTCGGCTTACACTATGTACTAGAAAATAGGGGTAGATGTTTCTTAGCATTAATTTGATGGTTTGATTAATCAGGAGACTGTTTGTGATAATAACCAGGAACAGGTACGAGCCTGATGTGAGGAAGAATGTTCTCTCTCGACGGACTGTTATGGCCTGATGACTGTTCTGGCGCCTTGCCAACCATTATCCTCTGCGTCATCCCGCCACATTACCAACCCATTATCCCCTGCGTCATCCCGCCACATTACCAACCCATTACCCTGTCCGTCATCCCGCTACATTACCACCCCATTACCCTGTCCGTCATCCCGCTACATTACCACCCCATTACCCTGTCCGTCATCCCGCTACATTACCAACCCATTATCCTCTGCGTCATCCCGCCACATTACCAACCCATTATCCCCTGCGTCATCCCGCCACATTACCAACCCATTACCCTGTCCGTCATCCCGCTACATTACCACCCCATTACCCTGTCCGTCATCCCGCTACATTACCACCCCATTACCCTGTCCGTCATCCCGCTACATTACCAGCCCATTACCCTGTCCGTCATCCGCTACATTACTATAATACTATTAATATATCTCTTGAATTTTTTGAGAGACATTGGTTTATTTTGAGACTATTATATAAGAATGTATCTAGGTCTGTACATGCCGGTATCGATCGATCTGCGGCCAAATTAAAATGTACCCTGTAGCGTTACGTAGGTTGAGACTTCCCTTCTCACACACTGTCCTCTCCCACCAGGCAAGCCTTACCGCCTGATCGTCAAAGACCTAGGCCACGTGGACGTCGAGATGTTCATGATGCGTCAGGCCTGCGACTGGAACTCCTTCACCATAGACAGGAACGACTTCGCCTGGAACTACAACACTTTCCTCCGTCAGTCATTGTGTTAATTCATGGATATGTCATAATCATTGTATTAATCCATGGCTATGGCATAATCATTGTGTTAGTCCATGGCTATGTCATAATCAGTGTGTTAGTCCATGGTTATTTCATAATCATTGTGATACTCCCACACTTGGTGTGTACCGCCCGAATTCTGATCGCTTCGTGCGAAGGCCAGATACGAAATGTGGATTCTCACAAGCCTCGATGATTCCCACATCTTGTTTATAACGTGATCGTGATAACATTTTATAACGTTATTTATTCATGATAACTTACTCCTGATTATAGATTATTAATGAATAATAGAATAACAATAACGATTTGCCTATTGTAATAATAATGATGACAATAATAATATAAATTATCAGCAGCGTACAATATCACAATATAAACTAGACAATACAAATACGAACGATTTGTGATGACAAACGTCATAATGAAAGCCACTTAAACATGATCACAGCACACAGTACATGACGTGCACATGGCTCTGTCATACCGCAGAGAACCCGCCCGTCCCGATGGCGTGTCCGCTGAGAGGCCGCTTCCGGTTCACTCAGTCCGGTCCGGAAACTGAGCTCTTCCGAACCCGGATCTTCGGGATGACTCGCTACCCGCGCCACCACATCGACTGCAAGGACTACTCCAGCCTCTTCTACTCGTGCGACCTCAACCCCAGTATCATCAACATCGACTACGAGTATTGTGAGACCCTGGACCACACTGGGCGACCCATCGGCGAGTACGGTGAGTCATCGGCGTCACAGGCCGCAATCTTAGGTGTTAACCACACTTCCCTAGTTTGTCGAATCTAATTCAAGTGGACCGCCCCCCCCCATCAGCATGGGGAGAACGCTACCTCTCGACCCCAGAAATTCCGATCCCTTCAGTATCTCGATTCACAAGTCTGATTAATATCCCGTAGCTTTGTCCGGAGGGTGGAGGATCAGTTTACAGGATCACGCCACGGGTTGTTATGACGTAATGAAGATGTCGCCAATATGCTAGGGGCGCGTTATGATAAACTTAGTTCTTCATTGAATATGACGTCCTTTTCGGACCGTAATAAGTGGCAAGATCCTGAGGGTCGACCCTAGGGGTTCCCGCTCTCTGTGGTTGCCGAGCTGCATGCCGGAATCCCTGATCCCTGTGATTTTTTTACTTGTTCTTCAGATATGCCTGACTGGATATTGACTTGTGTGGACTACTGGGACGAGGACTTCCACCATTATATGATCACGTGGGACCCCTATGACGCCCTCTCCCAGTTCCGGTGCTGGGTGAGTAACCCCCCCCCCCCTTCCCCCTCCCCCGTTCATGGCTTTCCGCTTTTTTTTGCTTTTTTTGTAAACATTATTTATTCCCAGAGGTTATCGCATGTGAATTCGATGTTGATGTATTTAGTCTGCACTGGGTGTATCAATGATGGACATAGACAATAGGATCAAACTCTTCCTCAATAAAACAGTCATTGGCTCAATGGATCTCTCTTTAAGGCCTTTTTTATGTGAATAACCTGACAATGTGCCAATCATATTATTTTCAGTGGCTTTTACAATAAAAAAGGGCCAATTGGCCAAAACCTTTATAACGAATAATGTGAAGATTAATAAGTACAGTTATGTCTGGAGAGTATATATGTGTGTGAAGAATCTGGCTTTCATGCACAGCTATAGGAATGGTCATCTATTTGTTATGCAGCGACACGGCTTTCACGTGCTGTACATTTACCAAATCATCAATGATGACGTTATGACAATGGCCGAAACTTCGTGACTACAAAAGGTGGCGGTTCAAGGAGCCATGAAGAAACATATCTCCCTCCACCTGTCCAGTAGAAAATGACATAGACATTTTAGTTAACAAGCTTTTTTTATGGCTTGAGGGTATTCCACAGAAACATCAAAAACCGGACCAAAATCAGCCATGAGGAAGTGCCGTAGCAAAGCACACTCACCAAACACATTGCATGCTGATGTCTATAGTTCCCCGAGGGGGAGAGCTATATCGAAACTCCATGATTAGGACTTTTAAAGCTGGGCGCGAAAAACAAGCCTTAATGGTGATATCGCGAATATCGAGGAAATCCCAGATTGTTATAACGGATGGCGGTAAATTAGGCAAAGGGTCTTCGCGTTGACACAGCAATTGTACGGATAGCGATCCCTCAAAAATACCAACAGCTGATCGCGAATCTCCAAGAATTCATGGATGCCTATTGAGGATATCGGAAAGGTATCCCCCCCTCACCCCCCTATATGTGATCTGTCAGCTTCTCGTGATGTTTCTTCCGATCTCGATATCATTCTCCACGTTCAATCTATCGCCTGCAACACTGCCACTAGCAATGTTCTTCAGTTCCATGTCATCTATTGCTGTGAATGGATACTACGTCAAGAGAAAATCAACGAATGTTTTCAAATCTCGCTGATCCCGGGCAATACTGCTTCTCTGGCTATCTCTGTGCTGTTCTAACCATGTCTCAATGAACGTATCGATTGAAGTTAGAATGTTGTCGCTGTGCTGTGGCCCATAAAGCAACCACTTTGTCATGGAAGACTCATTTGGGTTATATTGATTAGCCCGCCTTGATTTTTGGTTGCTCTCATAATGCACTGTTCAATGGTCATGTCAGTCCTGGTGCCACTCCAGAACAGCTTGTGATTATGGCAAACTGTGAAGTGTCCTTCTTGCATGGGCCTTTACAAACATTGGCATAGTCTCGGATAGTTTACAGATAAAGTTCGTGATTTTTCATGACTTTTCTTGAGGTAATACACAAGTGTGTGGAGTTCAATGAGGTCTTTGCCGCTGAGTACATGTTCTGGTGTAACATCCTCAAGGAGCTTCTTGTAAAGGTCCTTTAGTGAACAGAGCTCATATAGTGAATCATCTCCTCCTTAAAGTTTCCATTGGGAGTTCGGGGTCTCCCTCTCACCCTTATCGTCGGGTAAGAGTAGTCCTTCTGGCACTTGTGCTTGGTGATCGTCTTCGAGGTCCCATGGCGGGTCACATGTTTCATCGTTATCACTTGGTTGCTGCTGTATAAGAGCAATGTGTAGAGCCGCATCTGTTAGCAAGCAGGCTCTTAAGGATTTTGGTGTATGCTTTGCCATCCACCATCTTCGGGGTCGACTTCTGTGCGTACACAGTGGCCCATAGTTCTTCCAACCCGCTTTCTGCCATTAAGGTGTATGTAGTTTTAGACAGTTTTTTGGGGCTTAATGCACAAACCGCGCGCCATAGCCGTTTGGCATATAGTTTTAGACAGTTTGTCGGGTTTACTGCACAAACCGCTCGCCATAGCCGTTTGGCATGTAGTTTTAGACAGTTTTTCGGGTTTACTGCTCAAACCGCTCGCCATAGGCGCTTAAAAGATGCATTTTCATGTAGTTTTAGACAGTTTATCAGGTTTACCGCACAAACCGCTTGCCATAGGCGTTTGGCATGTAGTTTTAGACCGTCTTTCAGGGTTACTGCACAAACCGCTTGCCATAGGCGTTTGGCAAATGCAAAGTCAAGTTCTGTCTAAATAAGGCAACGCGTCTGCTATTGAAACGGTGTGGTTTCCGAACGCAGCGTCGTTGTAATTTGTATGCTATTACCCATTGAATAACGAATTGCCCGTTATGTATTCCTGGCAGTTTACGTTTTTGCATACAAAACAATGAGATCATTGGGCATTTCCTGGTATAAATTGTCTTCATGCTTTTGCCGCACGTGGGCAAGCGTTGTGAGGTCCTTGCTGCTCAGGCCCCATCACAAGCATCAGCATCGCTACCCATATACACAAGTCACGAAAGGCCGTAAGCCATTGCCACCGTCGCTACCGTTGTGTGGTGCTCTCTGGGCACAAATAATGATATGAGTGGCTAATAGCGAGTACAATAGAACTAACATTTACAATTGTTTCAGTTACAAATCCCCACGGTTGAATTTCCTCTGGAGTATGACAACATCTGGCATTTAAATTTGCTAGTTAACGTAAATGTCTAGGTAAAGGTATTTTTGTCCGCTTTAATTGTTTACTGCCCAAACGTGCCTGAAACGGGCAGATGCAGGCGATGACGCCGGTGAAGGTGAAGGTGAATGTGAAGGTGATTTATGGCGATATGGGGGATGGAACAGACGATTTTGGTACATCTCACCAAATGCAACATGACAATTGTAAAGCCGGGATCTGATTCGGGATATTACTGCAACAGGATTAACCTTGATTTGTGGGTGTACACCGTGATATTTGGTTTTCAGAGCTACGAGCGCGTTGACTGGCGTCACTACCGTCTCTCCCGGGCCACCAACGCGGCCTGCAAGCCGACCATGACCCCCTCGTCGGCAGACCCCCAGCTGGGGTCCAGTCTGGCCCTTGAGCTGGAAGAGTTCGAGAGGCAGTGTGAGTACCCGCAGCGGGTAGGTCTGTCGCCAGCCATATGATACCGAGAGGCAGGGTGAGTACCCGCAGCGTGTAGGTCTGTCGCCAGCCATATGATACCGACAGGCAGTGTGAGTACCCGCAGCGTGTAGGTCTGTCGCCAGCCATATGATACCGAGAGGCAGTGTGAGTACCCGCAGCGTGTAGGTCTGTCGCCATCCATATGATACCGAGAGGCAGTGTGAGTACCCGCAGCGTGTAGGTCTGTCGCCAGCCATATGATACCGAGAGGCAGTGTGAGTACCCGCAGCGTGTAGGTCTGTCGCCATCCATATGATACCGAGAGGCAGTGTGAGTACCTGCAATGTGTAGGTCTGTCGCCAGCCATATGATACCGACAGGCAGTGTGAGTGCCCGCAGCGTGTAGGTCTGTCGCCAGCCATATGATACCGAGAGGCAGTGTGAGTGCCCGCAGCGTGTAGGTCTGTCGCCAGCCATATGATACCGACAGGCAGTGTGAGTGCCCGCAGCGTGTAGGTCTGTCGCCAGCCATATGATACCGACAGGCAGTGTGAGTGCCCGCAGCGTGTAGGTCTGTCGCCAGCCATATGATACCGACAGGCAGTGTGAGTACCCGCAGCGTGTAGGTCTGTCGCCAGCCATATGATACCGAGAGGCAGTGTGAGTACCCGCACCGTGTAAGTCTGTCGCCAGCCATATGATACCGAGAGGCAGTGTGAGTACCCGCAGCGTGTAGGTCTGTCGCCAGCCATATGATACCGACAGGCAGTGTGAGTGCCCGCAGCGTGTAGGTCTGTCGCCAGCCATATGATACCGACAGGCAGTGTGAGTACCCGCAGCGTGTAGGTCTGTCGCCAGCCATATGATACCGACAGGCAGTGTGAGTGCCCGCAGCGTGTAGGTCTGTCGCCAGCCATATGATACCGACAGGCAGCGTGAGTACCCGCAGCGTGTAGGTCTGTCGCCAGCCATATTACGCCAACACTGAAGGGTTGGTTGTATATTCAGGACGCCTTAACCCTAACTGGTCATATCGTGTCATGGGGGTAGAAGGAAGGGAGAGCGGAGCCATGTCCCCGGGGGTAACCCCATAATCTTTGCGAAGAAGGACATGGGATATCGTTATCCTGCGACTATGCTGACATGACCACAGCGGGGCACGAACCACCGAAGCCAGGTGGCCAGAGCGTTCAATGCGAGCGCTCTAACACTGAGCTGTCGGGACGGCCCTCTGAGAGCGAAGGGAACGGAGGAGGAAGACAAAACAAATGTGAGAGTATAAGGTGATAATAATAATAATACCAATGATAATAACAAGGGTGCCATGTTCAGTTCTCCGATAGAATTGATGGCAAGACATCCATTCTTCTTCCTGCCCCACATAAACAATAAGTGATACCGCCGCATAGACCCACAGAGCGCCTCGGATCGCTTCAGCGGACGGACGGCACGGCCATCCGGGTCTCACTGTGACACCACGTGACCACCGCACCGCATGCGTCTGCCACACCTGAACCTCCTGCAATGTCAAGGGCGACAGATCAAAGGAGCAACTGGAATGCAGGAGAAATACGCTACACAACACATCACCATAGCATGTTCGCTATCGTGCGATGTGTTTGCATGAAGTCGCACCTATTATATTGGCTAGATACGCTATATGTACTGAATGATTCTAAGCGTCATATGGAATACAGCTGGTTGTGATGTTTTCATATAGACTTCGTTCATATCTTCGTTCTAACAATCTTCCCCCACCTGCCTTGCTGATATTCTGGCGTAATATTCTCTTTTCATATTGCGTTTTAAAACCATTTGTGTCTTACGTTGTTATGTTGCACTTGCTTTGAACGGGATTTTCCGCGTGCGAAAAACGATAGTGGATGATTTCATATATGAACGTTTATACCTGATTGCGAATCCGCACGTATGCACCGTACAGACTCTCTTAGAGAGTCACGTTAACAAGCGCAGTGCATTTCATTTTTTGTTGTGGCATTCAATGCCACAAAATGCCAACGATCTATTGTACAACTGATTAATAATAACATATCAAGCTAGTTCATTTATCTAATACTTGAAACCCTCAATCTGTCGCCCATAAATACATGATTAACAAAACATGAGGCCCGCCAATATAAACGTCGAATCATGAGTCACGTATCTTATCAATGAGACAGCTAATTAACGGTGTAATCAAGCTCGAGGCACTCCCATACCTAATGCATGCCTGGATGCAAAACTAGGGGTAACCGAGCGTAAACATCCCGACGACACACTCGACTGTTGGTCTAGCCATGATCGAGTTGAGTAGATGACTTTCTATTTATTGCTCAAGGCGTATTACCGGAAAAAAAATTATATCTGCCAAGCATTACCTGCGAGATCAGCAAATTTTGGGAGGTAATCGATCATATTTACGTTATTCTACGATGCGACGTTATCTTGTCCTGTTAATAATTAATATTACTTTCTCGGCAGACGACGACTGCGCCCAGTTTTACACCGATGGAAGCTTGGATCCGGAGCAGAGCTACGTGAAGCAGGACCAAGTGGATTTCAACGCCCCGGCCCCGGCCGCCAGGCTGTCTCCAAGCAACGCGTTAGGCCTGTGCTTGGCGGTCCTGGCCGGCGGGTGGGCCCAGCGCGGACACAACTAGGACACCAGTCACCCCAGCCTCCATCATGTGCCGCCATCGATCGTGGAGTGGAGAGAACAATTGTTTAATAAATAGGAGAGACAGTAACATCACAAGTGGTAGGACTGTATTAATCACGGGGGGGGGGGGGGCTAGGGGTCGTGAATTAAAGCAAGGCGTTATATCAATAATGACCGACACTTTAAAAATTGAAGGTCTATCCGTAAAGGTCAATAAAGCACAAAAGCAAAAGAAAACATTGGATATGTAGCGCTGTTATATAACTGGTATAGCACTAATTAGCAGTGGTATAGCTAATTAGCAGTGGTATAGCTAATTAGCACTAATTAGCACTGGTATAGCACTAATTAGCACTGATATAGCACTAATTAGCACTGATATAACACTAGTTAACACTGATATAGCAATAATTAGCACTGATATAGCACTAATTAGCACTGGTATGACACTGATATAGCACAACTTAGCAATGGTATAGCAGTTGGCAGTGATCCCTTTACATCCCAGGCTGGTATGCAGCACAGGAGGACTTTCCTTTTGCCAATCAACGTGGACCGTAGCAACTCATTAGCGCTGCACTAACCATTGTACATATTTCTCCTGTTCCACTAATAAAACTTTTGTAATGGGCATGAAATTTACGTTAAAGCTTTATGTATGTGGTGTTTAAAGAGGTTTTACAGGATTGCGGGCGAGTAAAAGTGATCTGGGAAAGTAAAAAGTTTAACATACGCAATGACCCCTATACGCCAGACTTCTGTACATGTCACGGAGGCGGTGATGGTGAATTGTTCACTCCCTTGGTGATCAGGTTTTCCAGTACCCCCCTCAGCTAAAAATGTGGATACTTCCAGTGTATGCACCCAGTACATCAAGACAACATTTTCCTGCTTCTTTTAGAACTTTATTGCAGTGAATTATACGGCGAACGCTTGGGAATAATCCGTTGAGAAAGACATTGGCTGGTTGCCAATAAGATTAAAGAAAGGAAAATTGTATCCGTCCATTTTCCAGTGGCCTTTCCCTCGTATATGTCTCCACTTATCTCGCTCTCCCGTGCTCCTCACCCCTCGCCCCTCCACCACCCGCTCCCCACATCCCACCACCTTCTCCTCCACTTCCGCCGGTCCCTCCCCCATCCCCTTCTCTCACCCCCCCTCGCTATTCTGCCCATGTCTACGCGGAATGCTCTTATCCAACACGGTACCGCGGAGAAAATCACTGTGTCTTTATCGACCGCGAGCGGTAAAAACACGACACGTGTTTACGAAGCAGAAAACCACCTCCAATATGGCAGGGGGGTCAGTTTTCCATTGGCCCCGTAGGATGCTCCCCCATAGTCGTGTACCTGCATTGTCGCAGATAAATCCTCGGCGATCGGGCAACTTTTCGCCTCTAATGTGCGTAACAGGCGACGCTGGCGTGTGCAGGTTCTGCCCTGGACCCTCGTAGCCTCTTATCCAGTTCGTCGTGTCTTCCTTCCGAGGGCCTCTAATGGAGAACTCATAAATAAGATCAACATTTCTCTATAGATATCAAGACGGAATGCTTTGTACATTGCAAAAACATCAGACCCGATTGCGGCATTTTACTTAAATGTTTGTGGCCGAAATGATTAACCGACAACTCGATTGCTCGTAAACAAGGTCGTGGTGCAATTTGTTAGCGAACTATGTACCAATGAATTCCAGTTTTGGCAATGTCTATTTGAAAGCTTGTTTTTAATCAATCTGGACTTTCTAACAGAACTTTCGTTTTACGGTGTATCATCCTGATGGATCCCGACTTTAACGGTGTATCATCCTGATGGATCTTGACTTTAACGGTGTATCATCCTGATGGATCCCGACTTTTACGGCGTATCATCCGGATGGATCCCGACTTTAACGGTGTATCGTCCTGATGGACTGGGGGTTATACAGATGAACAGATGACGCAGGGCTTTGCCAGCAATCTCCATTTATTGTGAAATAAACATATGGGGAAAGCGCTGTAGGTGACAGCGCTCGGCGAGTGCGTCTTATCCCGGTGTCTAGGCTCCAGCAGACCGGGGTGTGGTGTGGGTCAGTCCGCAAGCTGCGTTCCTCTGTCGATTGTGTCTCAAGCCTCCAGCCCAGGGGTTTATATGGCGGGTGCCGGTCAAGCGGAGCCAGACGCGCATAGACGCGTTACCTTCGTGGCCCGTTCACCCAACATACGTGTTCAACACCACTGCCCACTGGGTTGTGGCGGACATGTTTCGACGTGACCTCCACGTCCCACCGGCCGCTGCCAAGCCGGATCCACGCCTCGCCGCACTCACCAAGAAACCTTTACAGTCACGTCACTGTTTACAGTTTTTCTCCCTGTGATACATTTCTCATGGAGGAGTTAGTTCCATCCAGAAGCAAAAAAGTATCATCAGCATATTGACCTATCTTATTACTGTTTGTGTAATACACGTATACCCTTAATGGTATCGTCCCCCTTTATGGCCATAGCGAGTGGCTCAATAGCTAAAATGAACAGGTACGGGGAAAGAGGATCTCCCTGTCGACAACCTCGTCTAATGCTAAAACAGTCGGAAAGAAACCGTTATTAATGACACGGTTTGATATCTCTTTGAGTCTGTAAAACAAACATTTCAACATAAAATTGCGCTGTTTATTTATATCGCACGCGGACGTGATAGCGAGCCGCGGTCCACATCACGCACAAAATACCGAACGGCGAACAGGCGCGCAGGGTAAAAAGCCGGCCACCAACTTCTGCTCAGGGGACCAAGCTGCTTGTCTCCGGATAGCCCCGGATAGCATTGATAGTGTATGGAGCGTAAAGAAGCGCTTACGTAGACATCTTACCACATCAAGTAGAATATAATTTTCAAATTCAAGTGTTTGTGGTAAAACAAGTGATTTCCAGGGACACTTTTTAATATTTAATATCAATTGATATATAATTTAATATAAATTTGGTTTAATTTAATAATGTGTTGCTTCAACTGAATAGCGTCTTGGTTGTTAGGACCTACTTGGGCCGGTAACATGAACAGGGCAAGAATGTTATGTGTGACTTAACTTGTTCTTCTGTATAATCGTTCAAGATGGTACTTCCGAAATATTTATGTTTGAAAATGACATTTATTAAAGAGTTAACAAAAATGAAACCAATCGACACAGATACAGTCTGATATTATTGAGAGAGAAAATTACTGTACGAGTAACTTTAAAGTGACTTCCTGCTGTTGTGTAAGCGTTCAAGCAGCTACTTCCCAGATATCTGAATATGTATGGTGGAGAACATCATGTTGATTTTGAAACTAGTGAAAAGGGTTACAAGATAATGCAGAAATGTATAATATTAATTGTCTGGAAAGACAATCTTGTGGCAATTCTGATTATTTAGAACGCAGTAGACCGGGGAAGTGGGAGGGAAGAACAGGTGCGACGACAAAAACAAGACATGGACCCAGAGACTGGGACAGGGCCGGGGCACACTATGGACTGTATGGGCCAGACAAGCAAGCTTCATAAACCTTCTGTAAAACTGCAACCTACAGCAATACCTGAACTAAGCAGCTTTAATGCAAGTGTTTTTCCATGTTGACTAACTATATGGAACATTGTGTTGCAAGCGATGTATTTCTGGTTAAAAGAGCGATTCTCTGCCTCTGTATTTGGTGCCCCTTTTGCTTTGTGTGTGTTACTATAGAACGATGTTCGATCCGTGCTGTATGTCCCTCCATTAGCGTGTCGTCACTATGGCAGTCTCTCACTTCACTTAACCAACTGCACGTTGTCCACCATTCCTTTAGCGCAATTTCTCCACTACAATCCCTCTGGTTTCCCCACTACTTCTTCTCATTTACTTACTCCTCGTCCAGGTTCTCCACTCCTTATCCCACTTTTCTGATCCCGTTCCCATTTCTCCACTCTCCTTGCACTATTCCCCACGAGCTCCTCACCGTTTCGACAATGCTCGTTATGCATGCGTCTAACTCTGCACGTTCGCAATGAATATAAACTGAATAAATACGAAACAGATGACTAAAAACTCTTGTGGTTTCTGTCTACGTGGTTCATACGGCCTAATGACCTGGTCCGATTAAGAATCTTTACACTGTGAAGCCGGTACATGTAGCAACATCATTCGTACACAGTTCAGCTTTCTATAACGATACATTAACAAGATGTACTTAAATTTCCGTGTTCGTGGTAATCATCGCCATTTGTTTGCCCGCAAGAGACGACGTTGACCGTGCTCCATTGATGGTTGCCGTGGCGCAGATCCTTCAGCAGAAATTGAATCTTGCGCTCGTCAATTCGTCTATTCGGTCATAGATCACCGCCATTACTGAAACCAGGGGGTGGCTATATTAGGCTGGATATGCCAGCCTATTAAGACCAAGGAGAACCATCGTTAATAGAGTTCACTGTTTGTTAATGAACTGCCATCTATGAAGAGTGGCTGGTTCGGAGGTATAATTGGGAGGTAAGCCTCCTCTTTGGTCAGGCCATTAAAGTACTTGACATTACGCGGCGGATTGCTATATAGTAGTTGTTCTGTTGAAGATAGCTCCATGAAAACCTCTATCACAAAAGGGAATCATGATATCATATCATGATTTATAGTTGGTCGATGAAATACGGACTGAAATGCTAGGACGTCTTTATTCTATATGCGTTGAATTTGATGAATGCCACAGATACCAGCTTCTTAAGAGACCCGTCGTCTGTGTTTCCCTTACCAATGTACACCATCCTATCGGAGCCTGGGGGTCGGGACAAGTTCGGATTGGAGTGGGACAATGAGGCTCTCTCCATCATGCCCGCCCCCGTCCAGTCCCACCCACAGCCTCTTGGCCCGCCAGGTTATCTTGACCCCTCTTCTGACAAGGCCAATCGGGGAGCTTCACGTCACTGCCAACAGTTCTACCTCCTCTGTGGTTGTCTAAATGTGGCCCTAATGTCTGCTTTCTATTCTAATATATATGTGTCTCCTGCCTCACTGTCTCTCTCTCTCTCTCTCTCTCTCTCTATCTCTCTCTCTCTCTCCCTCTCTCTCGCCCTCTCTCTCTCTCTCTCTCTCTCTCTCTTTCTCGGTCTAAGTTTCTTTCCTTAGTTGTCTCGCCACTTTCTTACACTTTATCTGTCTATGTCTATAATGCTTCCTTGTACTTTTTTTTCTGCTTCTTGCACGTACTTAAAATCTCTCCTCGCAACGAACCAAACTGGGAGCTACAACTGCCTGGCGTTATTTGTCGCTTTTAGTAGATAACCTAGCGCCCCACTCAGACCTCTTTCAGACCCACACATACAACTACTGTCACTGAGCTTAGCTAACACCCCCAAACAATACTTATCACTCCACTACGGCCCGCCATCTGCACAAGAGGTTTTTGCCTTCAGCCTCGGCACATAAACGCTTATCATTGAGAAAAGTTCTTTCGTGGCTACAGCCTGTTTCCATTTTCCCTACAACGGCTCGGTAGTTGTTATTTTAGCCTGCGTCAGCCGGTTACTTTCGCCAGTGTGATGTTGTTACTCGGCCGGCGCCGGGAGACAATAACCAACCCAGGCTACGTGTTGTGGCCCCTCGATCTGCGCACGTTCTCGTGCAGTCTGTCAACAGGAAAAAAACTAGATTTCATGATTTCTTTTTCCCCCTAATAATTAATATGAAAGCATGTATTGGTAATAGCAATACAAGCCATTTCTCGGGTCAACTGGATGATTTTTAGCGCCTTTTTACTGATGTTATGTTTAAATTAATTCATTGAATAGCGACGGCTCGACATTACTAACAACGAAATATAAGATGTTTGGCTAACATCACGCATATGTATGGCTAAATATGGAAGTCACTTACCCAGCCTATAACAGAATGAACAAATAATGACAAAGATAAAAAGGGTCGCGTCGATAGCTAGGGAACTATCGGTGTGACCCTTTTTACCTAGTGGATTGGAGAGCTCGCATTAAGGGTTTTGGCCACCTGAGAGCCTAATGGCACGTGGATTGGTGGTTCGCGCCCCGATGTGGTCATGTCTGTTTGGTCGCACGAGAAAGATCCCATATCCTTCTTATCTAAGGGTAGGGGATTACCCATGGGCATGGCTCCATTTTCCCTTCCTGCTCTCATTGACGCGATATGACCAGAATTTGTTCAAGCGTCCTGAATATACAACCAACCAAAGGTAGAGAATCAAGACAGTGAATGCCATTGTATAGTGTGTTATTGTTGTTATTTGTTATGCCATGGGCGTTATTTTATAATAACTACGTCACCATATTATATGAGCCAGTGGTAAACGCGTACCCTTTATGAAAGGTGCCATGAACATATTGAACGGTTGATTTGCATTAGTATAGATATGGGTCGGAACTCTAACTTGTATTAACAGATGTGAATATGAACGCCAATTATTATGACAATATACGGTCAGGAACTACCTGGTAATAGTACGATAAAAGCCCATGGACATCACGTAGGTTGGCCGCACTGGGGATGAACTCTCCATAGAATGACCGCATGAGATACGAATAGCCCGGATGTACAGGTTGGTTTAGCGTCCTGGCACCCTCTCACGAAGCCTACGCCACTGTGACCTTGTCACATCATGGCGGACCTGAATAGGATATTAAATCTCACCAGAGTGCTCCTTTAGATGTCTACGCCGTGAACACCTCCGACATGATACTCAACCATCCATTCGACTTCAGACAGACTAGATTGCATCTACGAAATTGAAATCATGCCCTACCCTCGCCCCCCGCCCCCCTCCGCGCCGTTACCGCACCCCTCCCATCCTTCCTAGCTGCCCTACATATAAAAGAGGGAAAGGCCACCTCCCCGAAGAGTATTCAACCTGGGAGTGATTTGCGTTCCCTCTGAGGCCCACTGCGCTGTCGCCAATCGGGTAATTGGTGGGAGACAGGACGGAAAGGTCAGCGGTCAGGCCACGTGATATCGGACTGACATCTGAAGGTTAAGTCGCGGTTAGATGACGAACTGGGTCCCCGTGTGACCCCCGTGCCGCCCTGTGTGACAATAACAGGCGCGAACAGTTGGTGGCGCCATCAGAGGCAGCCGGAAGCTGTTGTGGGGAATTATATATAACATGCTGGTAGCCTCAAAACTCGGGTATATTACTGAACTGAACGTAGAAAAGACGTGACCAAAATGTGTAATTCAAAACACATCATCCTGTGGGCCATGAATGGCAGTGATACCTTTACATCCCATTCGAGTATGCAACACAGGATCTGCTTTTGCCTATCAACGTGGACCGTAGCAACGCATTAGCACGACAAATCAGCACTAACCATTGCACATATGCGCCCTGTTTCACAAATAAAACTGTTTTTGTAAACGTCGTTTTAATTTCATGAGGGTTTCAACACACGAATACACATGTAAATGTTCACCTCAATACAACTTGTGCAATGGGCATGACATCTGCGTACGTATGTTGTATTTAAAGAGGTTTCACGGGATTGCGGGCGAGTAAAAGTAGCGTCGAAATTAGAGAGTTTAACATATGCAATGACCCCTATACGCCAGACTCCTGTCTTTGTCACGGAGGCGGTGATGGCAAATTGTTCACTCCCTTGGTGATCGGGTTTTCCAGTACCCCCTTCAGCTAATTATGTTGATACTTCCAGTGTATTCACGCAATATATCAAGACAACTTTTTCTTGCTCCTTTTGGATCTTTATTTCAGTGAATTGTGCTGCGAACGCTTGGGAATAATCCGTTGGGAAAGACAGTGGCTCGGGGCCAATAAGATTAAAGAAAGAAAAAATGTATTCGTCCATTTTCCAGTGGCCTTCTCCTCGTATATGTCTCTACTTATCTCGCTTCCCCGTGCTCCTCCCCCCTCCCCTCCCCCGCCCGCTCCCAACATCATCACCACCTTCCATTCTCCCCCATTTCCGCCCGTCCCTCCCCCCTCCCGCCCCTCTTACCATCCTGCCCATGTCTATGCGGAATGCTCTTATCCAACAAGTAACCAACTTTTCGCCTCTAATGTACGTACCAGGCGACGCTGGCGTTTGCAGGTTCTGACCTGGACACTCGCAGCCTCTTATCCAGTTCGTCGTGTCTTCCTTGCGAGGGCCTCTGATGGAGAACTCATAAATAAGATCAACATTTCTCTATGAATATCAAAATGGAATGCTTTGTGCATTGCAAAAAAAACAACCCCGATTGCGGCATTTTACTTAAAGTTTGTGGCCGAAATGATTAACCGACAACTCCATTGCTCGTAAACAAGATCATGGTGCAATTTGCGTAAATACGTATCAATGAGTCCCGCCAAGAGCGTGCCTAGCATTTTTCAAGCCGTGGTTCCAATTTTGGCAATGTCTATTTGATTTTTTTTTTAAAATCAATCCGGACTTTCAAACAGAAGTTGCGTTTAACGGTGTATCATTCTAATGGGTCCCGACTTTAACGGTGTATCTTTCAAACGGATCTCGACTTAAGCAGAGCGTCCCTTTGACAGATCGCAACCTTATTAATCTGTCTTTCCAGCTGATCTTTAACGGTGACCTCGAACCACCCTTGGAACAGAATACGATGGGATATATTGCGGTGTTATATCAAACAGGTCGGTTGTATTGTTTGAAACTACAAGACCCCCCAACGAACAAACTATAGCAGTAAAACTGTCAGTAACTTTACCCTTGCTTTGCTATCATATGTATAATGCTTACAATCAACATTAACGGAGGGCCATTAACACTGTCAGTAACGCTATCCTTGCTTTGTCAACATACGCGTAAGGTCTTATAATTAACATTAACGGAGGGCCATTAACACTGTCAGTAACGCTACCCTTGCACTGTCAACATAAGTGTAAGGTCTTGTAATTAACATTAACAGAATGTCATCAACACTGTCAGTAAAGCTACCCTTGCTTTGGTAACATAAGTGTAAGGTCTTATAATTAACATTAACAGAATGACATCAACACTGTCAGTAACGTTACCCTTGCTTTGTCAACATAAGTGTAAGGCCTATGATTAGTAAGTACCTTTACTAAGTAACAAGGAATGCCGAGATGCATCGACAAATTGTGTTAGATTCTCGTGGGCGTTTTCACTATGTTATCTCAAAAGACGTGCAGGAATAATCTACCTGGTGTTCGGCCTAACGTCACTGCTTCATCGACAGATGGCGCATGATGAGGAATTGATGCGCTGATACTGGCTAACCATGTTACTGGACTATCTACAATTTATGATAGCCAGCCGTGGTGCCAGCCGTAGTGCCAGCCATGGGGCCAGCCGTGGTGCCAGCCGTGGTGCCAGCCGTGGTGCCAGCCGTGGTGCCAGCCGTAGTACCAGCCGTGGTGCCAGCCGTAGTGCCAGCCGTAGTGCCAGCCGTGGTGCCAGCCGTAGTGCCAGCCGTGGTGCCAGCCGTAGTGCCAGCCATGGGGCCAGCCGTGGTGCCAGCCGTGGTGCCAGCCGTAGTGCCAGCCCTGGTGCCAGCCGTAGTGCCAGCCGTGGTGCCAGCCGTAGTGCCAGCCATGGGGCCAGCCGTAGTGCCAGCCGTAGTGCCAGCCATGGGGCCAGCCGTAGTGCCAGCCGTGGGGCCAGCCGTGGGGCCAGCCATGGGGCCAGCCGTAGTGCCAGCCGTAGTGCCAGCCGTAGTGCCAGCCGTGGTGCCAGCCGTGGGGCCAGCCGTGGCGTCTCCTTTGTCCCATACGCTAAGAGCTATGTCTTTCATGGCGACCATGGTATCAAGACAATACGAACAAAACGATGCACTCTTTACTCTGTATGTGTCTTTCAACGGAAAATACATTTCTGCGTTACCAGACCTCATTATGACATAAGATAGTGTTATAGTTGATTTATAGTATGACTCGACGGGGGATGGATGTAGGTAGTCAAGCAAATGTCCTTTTGCTTACGAACAAAATCGAATCATCATAACGTTGTCATCATTGTTGACGTCACCCTTGATCACGTGTTACTTTTATGGCAATTGTCACTGGTAAGATGACGTCTGGGCTCACATTGCCCGTGTTGTGTTGTACCTGTAGTAGAACTACGGTACATGGAGCCACGAGGCTGGTGTAGCCGTTCGCGTGTTACGGGTTACAACAGAATTCAATGTTCATTTGTGGCACGACATTCCCCGTCTATCTTTATTCTCGTCCATAACACACGGTGCCGTATTTTTATGGCATGGAACTGTATCCATTGACAATCCTTCGATTGAGCAGCATTTGCCCTTCGTCTTAATGCATCCATTCACCAACTAAAAAGCGGGGATCTGGTGTCAATAAAAAAAAGCATACCACACAACAGATCGATAACCAGAGAAGTTGCCAGCGACAACTGAAGGGTCCTGGCAAATAACAGCGTGACAACCACAAAAATAGTGACGATAATAAGTGACTGTTCATGTAAACAATGCAGACTGTTCAAATCTAATCGAGGTCACAATTGGCAGGTATACATCAAAGGTCTCGGCCCTGTGTATCTTGGTGTAATCTCCCGCCGAGTGGTGGCGACACTGGCCACGTGCTTGCCTCGAGTGACGGCCGCTTCCGGTTTGAGAAAAGGCCGCGCAGTGGACTCGCGAGCGGAACGGATGTGAATGGTGATGTAGCTACTGGTACGAAGTGTATGGCCCGCCATGGCCACGGACCTAGTTCGTAGCTGGACTAGCATAGTTCACAAAGTTTATTAGCATATTTCCTACAGTAAGCCATTTCGTAGGCTCTAACATGGAAGATAGATCAGACTTGGCCCTCCTTGTTGTGGCTTATTTTACAAGATCGCTGATACGCAAATATTAGAAGACACAACCCTTCTTCATAAATTTTTGGTTTTGCTTCGCTTATTCCGAGAGTAATTTGCATTTGAAGTGTTTCATTCTTCGGCAGCGATTGGAAGAATTTGATTATCTGGAATCACCCGAATGTTTTTCTTTGATATTGGAAAACTTCCAATTAAACGAAATAATTCATGCCCCTGTTATTGGGTATCGCAGTTATGTCCATCGTGGCCAAATCCAATACAGCTAAGGTTAAATCAATGGCCCATCCCACTAAGCCGGCTCCTAACCGAGGAGACGATATATTGCCTATTTTGCGAGTCTTGAGACTCTCGAAAGCGGGTAATATACAGCTTCCCGGTTGGGGCAAAACAAGGCAAACTATAGGCTTCAGTTTGATTCTTCGGTCGCAGCAGCAGCAGCGGCAGCAGACGCACCCGGTGGAAGGTCAAACCATCTGCATTGCGCGTGAAAACAAACATTCCACTCGGGGAACGGGGAGAAAGTATATTCCAACCGTTAATGACTGGCTGACTGGTTGACGACCCCGCTAAACCCGGCGGCACAGAGTAAACCGCAAAGGAACCAGAGACCTACATTTCATGTATGTGATAAATATTTACATTTTGCAAAGATATCGAGTTAAAGCGCCAGTTTTGAACGTATGAGGTGGTATGGACTGGAAAACTGTCCAATCTGAAGACACGAGAGTCAGAGTGAAACGAACCTTTATTTGCTTCCTTTGATCCTCCTAGTGAGCGGCATATTGTATACGGCATGGATTTCCTCGATGGGAGACTCATGGGAGTCCATCTTGGGTCTTTTCTAGATACAGGCTTTTGCTGGAAAAGAAGCGATAAAAAGGCATGTACCCCCTTACTCTGAATATTGTATCAAGGTCTCACCATGTAAAATAGCATTTCGTGTCCCTTATTTAGCAAAAGTCTGATGTCGCCTCTGAATATGGCACAATCCTTGAGAGTTAGTGCGTGGAATGTAAAGAAGCGCTTACGTAGATATGTTACCACATCAAGAATATAATTTCCAAATTATCGTGTTTGTGGTCAAACATGGAGAATACATAGACACTTTTTAATATCTAATATCAATTTGGTTTAATTTATGAATCTGGTGCTTCAACTGAATAGCGTCTTAGTTATTAGGAACTGTTGGGCCGGTAACATGAACAGGGCAGTAGTTTCATGTATGACTTAATTAACTTGTTTTTCTATATAAGCGTTCAAGATAGTACTCCCGAAATATTTATGGTCGAAAATGACATTTATTAAAGAGTTAACAAATATTAAATAAATGAACACAGATAGTGATATTATTCAGAGAGAAAACTACTGTACGAGTAACTTTAAAGTGAGTTCCTGCTTTTGTGTAAGCGTTCAATCTGCTACTTTCCAGATGTATGGATATGTATGGGGAATAATATCACGCTGACTGATCATGTCACTCGTCAGAAAGGTTACGATATAATGCAGACAAGTATAATATTCATTGCCTGGAAAGACAATCTTGTTGCCATGCTGATTATTTAGGACGTTGCGGAAAGGGAGGCGTAGCGTGGAGTATATCGAGTGAAGAACGCAGTAGACCGGGGAAGTGGGAGGGATGAACAGGTGCGATGACAAAAACAAGACATGGAACCAGAGACTAGGACAGGGAGGAAGAAGGAGCAACAGTTTTGTGGGTTGGATTATATTTGTTGTTGAAAATCATGTTTTGAACTTTTTCCCATCACACCGAAAGCTGATTAAGGGTGTTGTGCGTTGTAACCAGTTGTGTGCTGGAACCGCTTCCAGGGGCACTCCGTGGACTGTATGGGCCAGACAAGCAAGCTGCATAAGCCTTCTGTGCTTTTCCATAGCGATCATTTGCTTCTGTGATTGATGCCTTATTGGCTTTGTGTGCGTTACTTTAGAGTGATAGTCAACCCGTGCGTTACCTCCCTTCATTAGCGTATCTTCACTAGGACAGTCCTTACCACTTAACCAACTGCTCGTTGTCCACCAGTTCACTGTACTCTGAGACTCTTTCTTATCTCATCTATGTTTGTTTATTCCTATTTGAAAACTGATGCATTCCTTTAGCACAATTTCTCCACTCCTCTCCTGTGCTTTCCACACTCCCTCTTCCGATTAACCACTCCTCTTCCCACTTCTCTGATAATTTTTTTCGACTTTCCGTGTTCTAATCGTTGCTATCTCACAGTTTCCCCAGTGCTCGGTATGTATGCGTATAGCTCTCTGCGTTCACTGTGATTTTAAACTGAATATCAATGGAACAAAGATGACTAAAAACTATTGTTGTTTCGATCTACGTGGTTCATACGGCCTCCTGACCTTTGGTCGACGTCCCGATTAGGAATCTTCCCACTGTGGAGCCTGTACCTGTAACGACATCATACGTACCTAGACAAGCTTTTTTACTTTCTATTTTGATGCATTAACAAGCTGGAATTGAAATTCCGTGTTCGTGGTAATCGTCGCCATCTTTATTGGTGTTTGCCCACAAGAGATGACGTCCGCTAGGCTCTATTGATGGTTGCCGTGGCGCCCATTCTTCAGCAGAAATTGAATCTTGCGCTCGTCAATTCGTCTATTTGGTCAGATGTCACCGCCATTAATGAAAACAGGGTTGGCTATATTGGGCTGGACTCGCCACCCCATTCAGACCAAGACGAGCCATCGTTAATAGAGTTCACTGTTTGTTAATGAACTGCCATCTATGAAGAGTTGTTCGGTATAATATATAACTAGGACGTAAGCCTCCTCTTTGGTCAGGCCATTAAAGTACTTGACATTACGCGGCGGGTTGCCATTTAGTAGTTGTTATGTTGAAGATAGCTCCATGAAAACCTCTATCACAAAAGAGGACCATGATGGCATGATATCAAGATTGATGGTTGGTCGATGAAATACGGACCAAAATGTTAGGACGACTTTATTTATTCTTTATTCTCTGCCAATGTACACCCTCTTATCGGAGCCTGGGGGTCGAGACTCAAGTTCGGATCTTGGAGTTGGATAATAACGATCTCCCCATCATGCCCGCCCCCTCCCAGTCCCACCCACAGCCCCTTTGCCCGCCGGGTTATCTCAACCCCTCTTCGGACAGGGCCAATGAGGGTGCTTCACGTCACTGCCCTCAAGGTCCCCGCTGTCCTACTCTAAAGCTCTAACTCTTCTGTTGTTGTGAATTCGGCCCTAATGTCCACTTTCTATCCTAATATATATGTGTCTCTCTCTCTCTTTTGGTCTAATTTTCTTTTCCTAGTTTTCTCGCCACTTTCTTACACTGTCTCTGCCTGTATCTATAATGCTTCCTTGCATGTTTTTATCTGCTTCTTGCACGTACTTAAAATCTTTTCTCGCAACGAACCAAAATAGAAGCTACAACTGCCTGGCATTATTTGTCGCTCTTAGTAGATAACGCTGCCCCATCCACGGCCTCCCCCCCCCTCCCCCGCCCCACTCAAAACCTCCTCCAGACCCACACATACAACTACTGTCACTGAGCTTGGCTAACACCCCCAAGCAATGCTTATCACTCCACTACTGCGCGCCATCTGCACAAGAGGTTTTCGCTTTCATCCTCGGCATATAAACGCTTTATCAAGGGGGAAAGGTTTTTCGTGGCTACAGCCTGTTTTCATTTTCTATACAACGGCTCGGTAGTTGTTATTTTAGCTTACGTCAGCGGGTTACGTTCGCCAGTGTGATGTTGTGACTCGGCCGGCGCCGGGAGACAATAACCAACCCAGGTTACGTGTTGTGGCCCCTCGATATGCGCACGTTCTCGTACAGTCTGTTAACAGCAGAAAAAGATTTGATTTCATGATTTGATTTTTCCCCTAATAATTAATATGAAAACATTTATTGATAATAGTAATGCAAGCCATTTCTCAATGAGGAGCCAATAGGATGATTTTTAGCGCCTTTTTACTTGTTGTCGTAATATTCTTTCACTAAATGGAGACAGCTCGACATTACTACCAATGAAATAAAAGATGTCTGGCTAACACGTATGGCTAAATATGGGAGTCACTTATCCAGCCTACAACAAAATAAACAAATCATGACAAAGGGTCGCGTCGATAGTTAGGGAACTATCGGAGTGACCCTTTTTACCTAGTGGACCGTGGAGCTCGCTTTAAGCGTTCTGGCCACCTGAGAGCCAAACGCCACGTGGATTGGCGGTTTGCCCCCCGCTGTGGTCATGTTTTTGTGGTCGCAGGGTAAATATCCCAGGTCTTTATTTTCAAAGAATAGGGGATTATCCCGTGGGCATGGCTCCGCTCTTACCTTCCTTCTCTCATTGACGCGATATGACCAGAATTGGTTAAAGCGTCCTGAATATACAACCAACCAAAGATAGAGCATCAGGACACTAAACGCCATTGCATAGTGTGTTAGTGTTATTAGTTGTAGTGCCACTGACGTCATATTATATTAACTACGTCACCATATTATATGAGCCAATGGCGTAACCTTTACGAAAGGTGCCATGAACATATTGAACGGTTGATTTGCAATAGTGTAGACAAGACTATATACATATTGGATACTCCCACTATTATGGCCCCATATGGGTCGGAACTCTCACGTGTATGAAAAGATGTGAATACGAACGCCCAATATTATGACAATATACGGTCAGGAACTACCTGGTAGTAGTATGATGAAAGCCCATGGACATCACGTAGGTTGGCCGCACTGGGGATGAACTCTCCATAGAATGGCCGCATGAGATACGAATAGCCCGGATGTACTCAGATTGGTTCAGCGTCCTGGCACCCTCTCACGAAACCTACGCACTATGACCTTGTTACACTGCACTGTGCTGTCGCCACTCGGGTAATTGGCGGGAGACGGAAAGGTCAGCGTTCAGGCCACGTGCTAGCGGACTGACATCTGAAGGTTAAGTTGCGGTTAGATGAAGAACTGGGTCCCCGTGTGACCCCCGTGCCGCCCTGTGTGACAATAACAGGAGCGAACACGTGGTGGCGCCATTAGAGGCAGATCCGCCGGAAGCTGTGATGGGGGATTATATATAACATGCTGGTAGCCTCAGAAATCGGGGATATTAATTAACTGAACGTAGAAAATACGCCACCAAAAAGTGTGATACAAAACACATGATCCTGTGGGCCATGAATGGCAGTGATCCCCTTACCTCCCAGTCTAGTATGCAACACAGGATTTGCTTTTGCCAATCAACGTGGACCGTAGCAGCGCATTAGCACGGCGCATAAGCAGTACCCATTGGATAATTTCGTCCTGTTTCACCAATAAAACTTTTTAGTTTTTTACTTTTGTAAACATCATTTATTTTATGAGGTTTCCAACAAACGCATGCACATGTAAATAGTCCCCTCAATAAAAACTTGTGCAACATGTATGTTCTGTTTAAAGAGGTTTCACATGATTGCGGGCGAGTAAAAGTAGCGTCGAAAGTAGAAAGTGTAACATATGCAATGAACCCACTACGCCAGACTGTGCATATTACGGAGGCGGTGATGGCGAATTGTTCACTCCCGTGGTGATCGGGTTTTCCAGTACCCCCCTCAGCTAATTATGTTGATACTTCCAGTGTCTGCACGCAATAGACCAAGACAAACTTTTCCTGCTCCTTTTAGAACTTTATTTCAGTGAATTGTGCTGCGAACGCTTGGGAATAATCCATTGAGAAAGACATTGGCTGAGGGCCGATAAGGTTAAAGAAAGGAAAATTGTATCCGTCCATTTTCCAGTGGCCTTTCCCTCGTATATGTCTTCACTTATCTCGCTCCTTCGTGCTCCTCACACCCCCCCCCCCCTCCCCCGCTAGCTCACAACATCCCACCACCTTCCATTCTACCCCACTTCCGCCCGTCCCTTCCCCCCCCCCCCCCCCTCGCCATCCTTCCCATGTCTATGCCGACTGCTCTTATCCAACAAGGTACCCCGGAGAAAATCATTGTGTCTTTATCGACCGCGAGCGGCAAAACACGGCACCAAGCAGAACCCCCCCCCCACCCCCCAATATGGCACGGGGGTCAGTTTTCACTTGGCCCCCTGGGATTCTCCCAAATAGTCGTGTACCTGCATTGTTGCAGATAAATCCTAGGCTATCAGGCAACTTTTCGCCTCTAATGTGCGTAACAGGCGACGCTGTTGTTTGCAGGTTCTGACCTGGACCCTCGCAGCCTCTTATCCAGTTCGTCGTGTCTTCATTTCGAGGGCCTCTAATGGATAACTCATAAATAAGATAAACATTTCTCTATGAATATCAAGACGGAATGCTTTGCACATGGCAAAAACCTCAAACCCGATTGCAGCATTTTACTTAAATGTTTATGACCGAAATGATTAACCGACAACTCGATTGCTCGTAAACAGGGTCGTGGTGCAATTTGCTAGCGAAATACGTATCAATGAATGCCGCTAAAAGCGTGCCAAGCAATAAACAGGGGGCGGTTCCAATTTTGGCAATATCTACTTGAACATTTTTTTTTATTTTGGACTTTGCAACAGAATTTGCGTTTTTCTGTGTATTATCCTGATGGATCTCGACTTTAACAGTGTATCTTTCCAACGTCTCCTCGACTTAAGCAGTACAACCCTTTGACGGATCGCAACCTTATTAGTCTGTCTTTCCAACTGATCTTTATCGGTGACCTCGAAACACCCTTGGAACAGAATAAGCTGTGATATATTGCGGTGCTATATCAAACATGTCAGTTGTACTGCCTAAAAGTACAGGACCTCCTAACGAACGAATTATAGCATTAAAACTTTCAGTAAGTGTACCTTTGCTTTGTCAACATAAATGTAAGGCTGATAACTAACATTAACGAAGGGCTATGAACACTGTCAGTAACTTCACCCTTGCTTTGCCATCATATGTGTAATGCTTATAATTAACATTAACGGAGGGCCATTAACACTGCCAGTAAGTAACGTTACTCTTGCTTTGCCAACATAAGTGTAAGCCTCATGTTTAGTAAGTACCATCATTCAGTACCAAGGAATGTCCAGATGCATCGACGCATTGTGTTAAATTCAATCAACGCGAGCGTTTTTATTGTGTTATCTCAAAAACATGCAGTAATAATCTATCTGGTTTTCGGCCTAACGTCACGGCTTCACCGGCAGACGGCGTATGATGAGGAATTGATGCGCTGACACTGGCTAACCATGTTACTGGACTATCTATAATTCACGACGGCTGTGGCGCCAGCCGTGGTGCCAGCCGTGGCTTCTCCTCTGTCCTATACACTAAGAGCTATTCCGGTCATGGCGACCATGCCATCAAGACGATACAAACAAACCGATGCGCTGTTTGTGTCTGCGATGTATGTGTCTAGCAATGGAACATACATTTCGGCGTTACCAGAACTCATTATGACATAAGATAGTGTTATAGTTGATTTATGTTATGACTGGACGGGGGATGGATGCGGGTAGTCATGCAAATGTTCTTTTGCCGTTTTTCACAAACAAAATGGAGTCACCAGGATTGTTGTTAACGTCACCCTTTCATCACGTGTTAATTTTTTGGGAATTGTCACTGGTATGACATCTAAGCTCATCTTGTCCGTGTTGTGTTGTACCTGTAGTAAAACTACGGTATATGGAGCCTCGAGGCTGGTGTAGCCGTTCGCGTGTTACGGGTTACAACAGAATGCAATGTTCATTTGTAGCACGGCATTCCCCGTCTATCTTTATTCCTCGTCCACACTACACGTTGCCGTAGTTTTATGGCATGGAACTGTATTCATTGAAAATCCTCGATTGAGCAGCATTCCCGCTTATTCTTAATGCATCCATTCACCAACTAAGACGCAGGGATCTGGTGTCAATAAAAAAACGTACCACACAAACAGATCGATAACCAGAGAATTTGCCAGCGACAACTGAAGGGTCCTGGCAAATAACAGCGTGACAACCACAAGAAAAGTGACGATAATAAGTGACTGTTCATGTAAACAATGCCGACTGATCAAATCTAATCGAGGTCACAAATGGCAGGTCTACATCAAAGGCCACGCCACTCAAGGTCCTGTGTATCTTGTTGTAATCTCCCGCCGAGTGGTGGCGACACTGGCCACGTGCTTGCCGCGAGTGATGGCCGCTTCCGGTTTGAGAAAAGGCCGCGCAGTGGACTCGCGAGCGGAACGGAAGTGATTGGTGATCTAGTTATCGGTACGAAGTGTATGGCCCGTCATGGCCACAGACCTAGTTCGTAGCGGGACTAGCATAGTTCACATAGTTCATTCATGCCTATACCATGTTCTACAATAAGCCATATCGTAGGCTCTAACATAGAAGATGGACCAGACTTGGCCATCTTTGTTGTGACTTATTTCACAAGATCACTGATATGCATTAAATATTTAACATTAACAAAGTAATATATTAGAAAATACAACATATATCTTTAATTTTTGGTTTTGGCTTCGCTTATTTCGAGAGCAATTTGGATTTGAAATTCTTCATTCTTCGGGGGCGATTGAAAAAAATTGATTATCTGGAATCACCCCAATGTTTCCTTTGATATTGGACAACTTCGAATTAAATCCCCCTGTTGTTGGGTATCGTAGCCATGTTCATCGTGACTACATCCAATAAAGCCAACGCTAAATCAATGGCCCATCCCACTAAGCCGGCTCCTAACCGAGGAGACGATATATTGCCTATTTCTCTAGTCCGGAGACTCCTGAAAGCGGGTGATACAGCTTCCCGGTTGGGGCAAAACAAGGCAAATTATAGGCTTCAGTTTCATTGATTCTTCGGTCGCAGCAGCAGCAGCGGCAGCAGATGCACCCGGTGGAAGGTCAAACCATCTGCATTGCGTGTGAAAACAAGCATTCCACCCGGGAGACGTATATTTCCCACCGTTAATGACTGGCTGACTGGTTGACGATTCCGCTAAACAGGTGGCACAGAGTAAACCGATATCTCGCAAAGGAACCGGAGAAAATTAATGTGCGGGCTAAATATTTAAATTTTTTGCAAAGATATCGAGTCAAAAGGATAGTTTTCAACGTGTGAGGTGGTATGGACTGGAAAACTGCCCGATCTGAAGACACAAGACGTTTGGCTTCCTTTGATCCTCCTAGTGGGGGGCACATCGTAGGCAGCATGGCTTTCCTCCATTGGAGACTCATGGGAGTCTATCTTGGGTTTTTTGCTCTGAATATTGTATCAAGATCTCACCATATAAAATTGCAATTCGTGTCCCCTATTTTGCAAAAGCCTGGTGTCGCCGCTGAATATGGCACAATCATTGAGAGACAGTGCATGGAGTGTGAAGAAGCGCTTACGTAGACATCTTACCACATCAAGTAGAATATAATTTCCAAATTCAAGTGTTTGTGGCCAAACAAGTGAAATACATAGACACTTTTTAATATTTGATATCAATTGATATATAATTTAATATAAATTTCGTTTAATTTAATAATGTGGTGCCTGAATAGCGTCTTGGTTATTAGGACCTGCTTGGGCCGGTAACATGAATAGGGCAGGAATGTTATGTGTGACTTAACTTGTTCTTATGTATAAGCGTTCAAGATGATACTTCCGAAATAGTTATGGTGGAAAATTACATTTATTAAAGAGTTAACAAAAATAAAATAAATCAACACAGATACAGTCTGCAATTATTCAGAGAGCAAATTACTGTACGAGTAACTTTAAAGTGACTTCCTGCTTTTGTGTAAGCGTTTAATCTGCTACTTTCCAGATGTATGAATATGTATGGTGGAGAACATCATGTTGACTGATCATGGCACGCGTCAGCAAGGTAACGATATAATGCAGAATGTATAATATTCATTGCCTAGAAATACAATCTTGTTGCAATGCTGATTATTTAGGGCGTTGCGGAAAGAGAGGCGGGGCTTGGAGTATATAGGAGTAAAGAACGTATTAAACCGGGGAAGTGGGAGGAGAGAACAGGTGCGACGACAAAAATAAGACATGGAACCAGAGACTGGGACAGGGAGGTGGAAGGAGCAACAGTTTTGGTTTTAAGTATATTTTTTGTTGAAAATCATGTTTAGGACTCTTTTCCATTGCACAGAAAGCTGATTAAGGGTGTCGTGTGCTGTAACCGGTTGTGTGCTGTAACCGTTTCCAGGGGCACTCGGTGGACTGTATGGGCCGGACAAGCATGCTTTATAAACCTTCTGTGAAACAGCAACCTGCCAAGATACCCAAACTAAGCAGTTTAAACGCACGCGTGTTTTTCCATGTTAACTAACTAAATGGAACATTGCGTTGCATGCGATATATTTCTGATTAAAAGAGCAATCCTCTGCTTCTGTGATTGGTGCCCCTTTTGCTTTGTGTGCGTTAATTTAGAATGATAGTCAATCCGTGCTTTATATCCCTCCATTTGCGCAACTTCACTAGGGCAATCTCCCTACCACTTAACCAACTGCACGTTGTCCACCAGGTCACTTTACTCTTAGACTCTTTGTTATCTCATCTATATTTGTTCATTCCCATTCGATAACTGATCCATTGCTTTAGCGGAATTGCTCCATTCCGCTCCCTCTGCTGTCCCCACTCCCTCTTCCGATTAACTCACTCCTCTTCCAGTTTCTCTACTCCTCTTCCCACTTTTCTGACCCCCTTTCCATTTCTCTACTCTTCTTGTTCTAACCGCCACGACCTTCTCACCGTTGCGCCCGTGCTCGGTATGTATGCGTAGAATTCTCCACGTTCACAGTGAAAATAAATTGAATAAATAGAAAACAGATGACTAAAAACTATTGTTGTTTCTGTCTACGTGGTTCATACGGCATCCTGATCTTTGGTCGACGTCCCGATTAGGAATCTTCCCACTGTGGAGCCTGTGCCTGTAACGACATCATCAGGTACATAGTCCAGTTTTAACTTTCTCTTGAGATGCATTAACAAGCTAGACTTGAAATTCCGTGTTTGTGGTTATCGTCGCCATCTTTATTGGTGTTGCCCACAAGAGATGACGTTGGTCGGGGTCCTTTGATGGTTGCAGGGGCGCCCATTCTTCAGCAGAAATTTCGCGGCGGGTTGCTATTTAGTAGTTGTTATGTTGAAGATAGTGGCATGAAATCCTCCCTCACAAAATGGAATCATGATGTCATGATATCAAAGTTGATGGTTGGTCGATGAAGTATGGACCAAAATGTTAGGACGACTTTATTCTACATTGCGTTGAATTTGATGAATGCCATAGATACCAGCTTCTTAAGAGACCCGTCGTCCGTGTTTCCCTTGCCAATGTACACCATCTTATCGGAGCCTGGGGGTCGGGACAAGTTCGGATTGGAGTGGGATAATGAGGCTCTCTCCATCATGCCCGCCCCTTCCCAATCCCACCCACAGCCCCTTTGCCTGACGGGGTAATCTCGACCCCTCTTCTGACAAGGCCAATGGGGGAGCTTCACGTCACTGCCCTCAAGGTCCCCGCTGTCTTACTCTGCAGCCTTACCTCCTCTGTGGTTGTCACAATTGGGACCTAATGTCTGCTTTCTAGTTTAACATATATGTGTTTCCTGCCTCATTCTCTCTCTCTCTCGCTCGGTCTTATTTTTTTTGCCCTAGTTTTCTCGCCACTTTCTTACACTTTGTCGGCCTGTGTCTATAATACCTCCTTGCAGGTTTTTATCTGCTTCTTGCGCGCACTTAAAACTTTCCTCGCAACGAACCAAACTGGGAGCTACAACTGCATGGCGTTATTTCTCTCTCTTAGTAGATAACGCTGCTCCATCTCCGGCCTCCTCCCCCCGCCCCCCCCCCCCCGCCCCCCAACCGCCCCACTCAGACCCACACATACAACTACTGTCACTGAGCTTGGCTAACAACCCCAAGCAATACTTATCACTCCACTACCGCTCGCCATCTGCACAAGAGGTTTTCGCCTTCAGCCTCGGCACATAAACGCTTTATCAATGGGGAAATGTTTTTCGTGGCTACAGCCTGTTTCCATTTTCCCTACAACGGCTCGGTAGTTGTCATTTTAGCTTGCGTCAGCGGGTTACGTTCGCATTTGGGATGATGTTACCCGGCCGGCGCCGAAAGATAATAACCAACCAAGGCTACATGTTTGGGTCCCGCTGTGGCCTTGTGTCCT
Source organism: Arenicola marina (assembly GCA_964019135.1). Taxonomy (NCBI): domain Eukaryota; kingdom Metazoa; phylum Annelida; class Polychaeta; family Arenicolidae; genus Arenicola; species Arenicola marina. The sequence continues at coordinate 29,441,715 of OZ025249.1, read as the reverse complement.
TGTGGTCGCAGAATAAAGAATCCATCTACAACGCGTAGTGGATTACCCGGGAGACATGGCGCCGCACTACTCTTCCTTCTCTCATTGACAGAATTGATGTGAAATATATATATATATATATATATATGCATTAGCATAAACAAGACTATCTATATTTTGGATACTCCCAGTGGCATGGCCCCATATGGGTCGGAACTCTCATTTGTATTCATACATGTGGATGTAAGCTCCTAATAGTATGACAATATATGGCTATTAACTCCTTGGTTGTTGTATTATGAAAACTCATATACATCGAGTAGGATTGTTGCACTGGGGATGAACTCTCCCTCGAATGGCCGCATGAGATACGATTAGCTAGGATGTACTCAGGTTGGTTCAGCGTCCTGGCACAATCTCACTAAGCCTACCCCACTGTGACCTTGTCACATCATGGCGGACCTGAATAGAATATTAAATCATTTAATCTCATCTAAGAGCAGATCGCACCTTTAGGTGTCTACGCCGTGAACACCTCCCACATTATACACACAATCTTCAACCATTCATTACACTTCAGACAGACTATATTTCATCTACGAGATTGGCGTCATGCCCCCCCCCCTTCCCTCCGCGCCGCTACAGTACCCCTCCCATTCTTTCTAGCCGCCCTACATATAGAAGAGGTAAAGGCCACCTTTCCGCAGGGTATTCACCCTGAGAGTGAGTTGCGTTCCCGCAGGTCAGCGGTGAGGCCACGTGATATCGAACTGACATCTGAAGGTTAGGTCGCGGTTAGTTGAAGAACTGGGTCCCCGTGTGACCCCCGTGCCGCCATGTGTGACAACACAATGTGTGTTTGGGGCGGCGCCATCGGAGGAAGATCCACCAGAAGCTGTGATGAGGGAATATATATAACATGCCGGTACCCTCAGAAACCTTTACATCCCAGTCGAGTATGCAACACAGGAGTTTCAGTTGCCTACGTGGACCGTAGCAACGCATTAGCGCGACACATAAGAACTAACCAATGCACATATTTGTCCTGTTTCACAAATAAAACGTTTTTTTTTTGTGCACATCACTTATTTCATGAGGCTTCCAACACACGCATACACATGTAAATGGTCACCTCAAAAAAACTTGTACACTGGGCATGACATCTGCGTATGTATGTTCTATTTAAAGAGGTTTCACAGGATTGCGGGCGAGTAAAAGTAGCGTCGAAAGTAGAGACTTTAGAGACATATGCAATGACCCCACTACGCCAGACTCCTGTGCATGTCACAGAGGCGGTGATGGCGAATTATTCACTCCCTTGGTGATCGGGTTTTCCAGTACTCCCCTCAGCTAATTACGTTGATACTTCCAGTGTATGCACGCAATATATCAAGACAACCTCTTCCTGTTCCTTTTAGAATTTTATTTCAGTGAATTGTGCTGCGAACGCTAGGGAATAATCCGTTGGGAAAGACATTGGCTGGGGGCCAATAAGGTGAAAGAAAGGAAAATTGTATCCGTCCATTTTCCAGTGGCCTTTTCCTCGTATATGTCTCCACTTATCTCGTTCCCTCGTGCTCCTCACCCCCCCCCCCCTTCTCCCGCCCCCTCACATCATCCCACCACCTTCCATTCTTCCTCACTTCCGCCCGTCCCTCCCCCCTCCCTCCTCCCCTCCCCCTCCCCTCGCCATCCTGCCTATGTCTGTGCGTAATGCTCTTATCCAACAAGGTACCCCGGAGAAAATCGCTGTGTCTTTATCGACCGCGAGCGGCAAACACGGCACTGTTTACCACGCAAAAAAACACCTGCAATATGGCACGGGGCTCAGTTTTCCTTTGGCCCCCCTAGGATGCACCCCCATAGTCGTGTACCTGCATTCTTGCAGATACATCCTCGGTTATCGGGCAACTTTTCGTCTCTAATGTGCGTAACAGGCGACGCTGGCGTTAGCAGGCACTGACCTGGACCCTCGCAGCCTCTTATCCAGTTCGTCGTGTCTTCATTTCGAGGGCCTCTAATGGAGAACTCATAAATAAGATCAACATTTCTCTATGAATATCAAGACGGAATGCTTTGTATATGGCAAAAACATCAAACCCGATTGCAGCATTTTACTTAAATGTTTATGACCGAAATGATTAACCGACAACTCGATTGATGGTAAACAAGGTCATGGTACAATTTGCGTAAATACGTATCAATGAGTCCCGCCAAGAGCGTTCTTCCAATTTTGGCAATGTCTACTTGAATAGTTTGTTTTAATCAATCTGGACTTTCTAACAGAACTTGCGTTTTACGGTGTATGTTCCTGGTGGATCCCGACACTTTAACGGTGTACCATTCTGATGGATCCGGATTGAAGCAGTGCGTCTCTGGGACATAAGTGTAATGCTTATAATTAACATTAACGGAGGGCCATTAAAACTCTCCGTAACTTTACCTTTGCTTTGTCAACATAAGTGTAAGGTCTTATGATTAATATTAACGGAGGGCCATCAACACTGTCATTACAGTACTGCCATGACATCATTCTATTGTCTAACTGTACATTAATTGTCACGAATGTACTGTTTTAGCGAGCTGATAAGTTGAGATTGACTCAAGGAGACCAAACAATTTTTCTGTTGAACAATCATCCTTCTGTTACGAAATCGACAATCGCAGTCAATGTCGATCATGAGCGATAAGTGAGCTCGTCTGAAACAGGTCACAACCACAATGGAAGATGAACTGGGCCCGTATTCTGTATTCTTATCCGGTAACCGTGAGATGGCAGCACAACTCAAGGCCAACTTTAGTCGCGACGTCTGGTGAGACGACATGCTTTCGTGAATGAGTTGCAGACTTAGCCCGCCAGTAAAAACTTAGCTGAGATGCATCCTAAGTTGTTTGTAGAATAGAATTAAGTTTTGAATCTTAGCTTAGCCAGAAAATTTGGATTAAGCCTGAAACTTAACTTAAGTTTAAGATGCATACATAATACGGGCCCTGGAAGCTTGCCGCCCGAAGGAAAGCCCCAGCAAAATCAGATACAAATTTTTTAACAAAACAATCGTAGATCACCAAATCCACTTTTAGAAACTGAATTTGAGATCATATGTAATTCATATGCAAAATACATATCGCCATTTCCTTATATCCTATAATCACACTAGAAATCATTTTCTTTCTCGTGAATTCCACGAAACTCAGTTTGCAAAGCGTATCCTATGCACCAACAACGCACTGGTTGTTACTTGTTTCAAACAACTTGTTTCGCAACATCGCTGCTTATCATATACTTTCAGCATCCAATAATTTGAACGATTGTACCATATTCCACATTCAAATGACCATATCGTCTGCATAATGACACATGATCCATGCAAAGTGGCTTACGCGTCTTCATGCGAAACACGACTTCATTCTTGCAATCTGAAGACCTATTAAACTGACTTGTGGCTGCAGCGTCCGACGTTCTTCCATGGCAGGGCGAACCACTGTTTCAGCTTAGCTCACGTATGACTCAAGTTTACCATTGCTACAACAATACATTTCGTGGGTTCTCAGATAGAATATGAACCGACTTCAGTCAGCTATTTTATTGGTTTCAGAAGCGAGCGATGCAATGTACATCTTAAAAGAACTCTTATTCACGCTTCATGGACCACGTGAGGCTCACCGACCGTACTTTAAGTCAGAAAATACCCGTGTAACAGTTCATTCTTGAAAAGAATATATATATTCTTTTTCCAGAATGTACTGTTACATGGGCATTCTCTTTACCGTAACGTTACCCTTGCTTTGTCAACATAAGTGTAAGGCTTATGATTGGTATGTACCTTTACTAAGTAACAAGGAATGTCGAGATGCATCTACAAATTTTGTTAAATTTTATGAACGTGGGCGTTTTCACTATTTTATCTCAAAAGACATGCAGTAACAAGCTACCTGGTGTTCGGGCCTAACGCCACGGCTTCAACGCCAGACGGCGCATGATGAGGAATTGATGCGCACACTAACACTGGCTAATCATGTTACTGGACTATCTATAATTCCCGATCGCCGTGGTGCCAGCCGGGGTGCCAGCCGATGTGCCAGCCGTGGTGCCAGCCTTGGGGCCAGCCGTGGGCCAGCCGTGGGGCCAGCCGTGGGGCCAGCCGTGGGGCCAGCCGTGGGGCCAGCCGTGGGGCCAGCCGTGGGGCCAGCCGTGGGGCCAGCCGTGGGGCCAGCCGTGGGGCCAGCCGTGGGGCCAGCCGTGGGGCCAGCCGTGGGGCCAGCCGTGGGGCCAGCCGTGGGGCCAGCCGTGGGGCCAGCCGTGGGGCCAGCCGTGGGGCCAGCCGTGGGGCCAGCCGTGGGGCCAGCCGTGGGGCCAGCCGTGGGGCCAGCCGTGGGGCCAGCCGTAGGGCCAGCCGTGGGGCCAGCCGTGGGGCCAGCCGTGGGGCCAGCCGTGGGGCCAGCCGTGGGGCCAGCCGTGGGGCCAGCCGTGGGGCCAGCCGTGGGGCCAGCCGTGGGGCCAGCCGTGGGGCCAGCCGTGGGGCCAGCCGTGGGGCCAGCCGTGGGGCCAGCCGGTGGGCCAGCCGTGGGGCCAGCCGTGGGGCCAGCCGTGGGGCCAGCCGTGGGGCCAGCCGTGGGGCCAGCCGTGGGGCCAGCCGTGGGGCCAGCCGTGGGGCCAGCCGTGGGGCCAGCCGTGGGGCCAGCCGTGGGGCCAGCCGTGGGGCCAGCCGTGGGGCCAGCCGTGGGGCCAGACGTGGTGCCAGCCGTGGGGCCAGCCGTGGTTTCTCCTCTGTCCCATACACTAAGAGCTATTCCGGTCATGGCGATCCTTGTATCAAGACGATACGAACAAAACGATGCGCTGTTTATTCTGCATGTATCTGGCAATGGGAAATGTATTTCTGCATTACCAAAACTCCTTATGACATAAGATAGTTTCATAGTTGAGTTATAGTATGACTCGACTGGGGGTTGTTGGGGGGGGGGGGGGCTGGTTGTGGGTAGTCGTTTTTTATGAACACAATCGAGTCACCAGAACTGTTGACGTCACACTATTATCACGTGTTATTTTTATGGCAATTGTCACTGGTAAGATGACGTCTGAGCTCACATTGCCCGTGTTGTGTTGTACCTGTAGAACCACTGTATATGGAGCCACGAGGCTGGTGTTGCCGTTCGCGTGTTACGGGTTACAACAGAATTCAATGTTCATTTGTAGCACGGCATTCCCCGTCTATCTTTATTCCTCGTCCATACTACACGTTGCCGTATTTTTAAGGCATGAAACTGTATCTATTGACAATCCTTCGATTGAGCAGCATTCTTCCTTAGTCTTAATGCATCCATTCACCAACAAAGACGCAGGGATCTGGTGTCAATAAAAAAAACATACCACACAAACAGATCGATAAGCAGAGAATTTGCCAGCGACAACTGAAGGGTCCTGGCAAATAACAGCGTGACAACCACAAGAAGAGTGACGATAATAAGTGACTGTTCATGTAAACAATGCAGACTGTTCAAATCTAATCGAGGTCACAAATGGCAGGTCTACATCAAAGGCCACGCCACTCAAGGCCCTGTGTATCTTGTTGTAATCGCCCGCCGAGTGGTGGCGACACTGGCCACGTGCTTGCCGCGAGTGATGGCCGCTTCCTTTTGAAAAGAGGCCGCGCAGTGGACTCGCGAGCGGAACGGGTGTGAATGGTGATCTTGTTACTGGTACGAAGTGTATGGCCCGTCATGGGCACTGACCTAGTTCGTAGCTGGACTAGCATAGTTCACATAGTTCACTAGCCACATTTCCTACAATAAGCTATTTCCTAGGCTCTAACGTGGAATATGGACCAGACTTGGCTCTGTGCCTTATTTCATACGATCACTGATATGTAAATACAACCCTTTTTCCTTCATTTTTGGTTTGGCTTCGCTTATTCCCAGAGCAATTCGGATTTCAAGTTCTTCAGTTTTCGGCAGCGATGGAAAGAATTTGATTATCTGGAATCACTCCAATGTTTTCGTTAGATATTGCACAACTTCCAATTAAACGAATTAATTCATGCCCCTATTATTGGGAATCGCAGCCATGTCCATCGTGACCAAATGCAATAACGCCAACGTTTAAATGAATGGCGCATCCCACTGAGCCGGCTCCTAACCGAGGAGACGATATATTGCCTATTTTGCGAGTCTCGAGACTCTCGAAAGCGGGTGATATACAGCTTCCCGGTTGGGGCAAAACAAGGCAAATTATAAGCTTCAGCGTCATTGATTCTTCTGCAGCTGCGGCGGCAGCGGTAGCAGACGCACGCGGTGGAAGGCCAAGCCATCTGCATTTCGTGTGAAAACAAGCATTCTACCCGTGGAACGGGGAGACAGATGTATATTCCCACCGTTTCTGACTGGTTGACTGGTTGACGACACCGCTAAATTCATGTATGTGGTCAATATTTAAATGTTGCAAAGATATCGAGTTAAAGGTTTAGTTTTTAACGTGTGAGTTGGTATGGACTGGAAAACTGTCCGATCTGAAGACACGAAAGTCAGAGTGAAACGAACATTTTTCCTTTTCTTTGATCCTCCTAGTGGGCGGCATATCGTAGGCAGCATGGCTTTCCTCGATGGGAGACTCATGGGAGTCGATCTTGGGTCTTTTCTAGATACAGGCGATTGCTGGAAAAGAAGCGATAAAAAGGCATGTACCCCCTTACTCTGAATATTGTATCAAGGTCTCACCATGTAAAATAGCATTTCGTGTCCCTTATTTAGCAAAAGCCTGGTGTCGCCTCTGAATATGGCACAATCATTGAGTAACAGTGCGTGGAGTGTAGAGAAGCGCTTACGTAGACATCTTACCACATCAAGTAGAATATAATTTCCAAATTCAAGTGTTTGTGGTCAAACATGTGAAATACATAGGCACTATTTAAAGCGGGTGGCCGACCTAATTTAATCGCGATCTGCACCGAAACTTTACATCTTAAAGTTAAATTGGCGAGTGTTAACGCTTCGTTTCGGCCGACTGGCAAGGAGAAAAAAATGAAGGCAACCAGCCCCCAGCAATGTCAAGCAGAGCGCCATTTTGCCGGTAGCAGTGACGCGTCTTGTGACTATTCATGTGGCACCGCCTTATGTTATCACTCGCGGAGAGAGAGATCAGGGCCGCGATTTACAAATGAACAGCGGCAGTTCCTAGCCGCGCAGTAGAACATGATCTTAGTGTTTTATGGAAATGTACCATCCAAACAAATTGATATACGTCTTGCGACGATTGACTCCGCAACAATGCCAGGATTTGAGTTAGAATCGCACCTCTTTATGTTAGCGATGATCACGCGCTCTTGTTTTGCTCACACAATAGGCGCAATCTCCGGTTTGAATAAACTAGAGTATCGCCTCCTGATTGGTCAATCGCGGACATACCTCCAAAAAGGGCTACCGCCTGGGTAGGCGGCGAAATCGTGCCCGGCGGTCACTTCTAAATTTTATTGTGAGCTATAGATAGAATGAAAATTCTGTAATTTGGAGGATAGATAATTGGGTATTATATGAATCGGTAAAACAGCGTTAGAGGCCAGGCTGGCGGTTCCCTTTAATATCTAATATCAATTGATATATAATTCAATATAAATTTAGTTTAATTTATGAATCTGGTGCTTCAACTGAATAGCGTCTTGGTTGTTAGGACCTGTTTGGGCCGGTAACATGAACAGGGCACAAGTGCTATATGTGACTTAATTAACTTGTTCTTCTGTATAAGCGTTCAAGATAGTACTCCCGAATAGTTATGGTGGAAAATGACATTTATTAAAGAGTAAACAAAAATGAAATAAATCAACACAGATACAGTCTGATATTATTCAGAGAGAAAATTACTGTACGAATAACTTCTAAGTGACTTTCTGCTTTTATGTAAGCGTTCAATCTGCTACTTTCCAGATGTATGAATATGTATGATGAAGAACGTCATGCCTGATTCATGACTGATTACGGCGCTCGTCAGAAAGGTTACGATATAATGCAGACATTTATAATTGTTGCAATGCTGATTATTTAGGACGTTGCGGAAAGGGAGGCGTGGCGTGAAGTGTATAGAGTGAAGAACGCAGTAGACCGGGGAAGTGGGAGGGATGAACAGGTGCAATGACAAAAACAAGACATGGAAATAGAGACTAGGACAGGGAGGTAGAAGGAGCAACAGTTTTGTGGGTTGAATTATATTCTTTGTTGAAAATCATGTTTTGAACTTTTTCCCATCACACCGAAAGCTGATTAAGGGCGTTGTGTGCTGTAACCGGTTGTGCGCTGTAACCGTTTCCAAGGGCACTCGGTGGACTGTATGGGCCAGACAAGCCAGCTTCATAAGCCTTCTGTCAAACGGCAACTTACAAAAATACCTGAACTAAGCCACTTTAATGCACGTGTGTTTTCCATGTTAACTACTTATATGGAACATTGCGTTGCATGCCATATATTTCTGGGCCGCTTCTCTTTATAATCTATACCAATGATTTACCCCACGCTAGCGATGCTTTTAAGTTCATAGTATAGGCTAATAATACTACACTGCTTAGCACACTGGATGCATCAATAACTGGGAGTAAAAATGAAGCGCAAAGCATAAATGATGAATTATCCAAGATGAACAATTGGTTAAAGGTAAATGATCTGTGCCAAAACATAACAAAAACTAAATATATGGTACTCTAGAAGCCCCAGAAAAAAGTCAAAATTCCAGAACTATGCATTGCCAGGAACAAAATAGAGTGCGTCGATACCTTTGATCTGCTAGGAATAACCATATATAAACAGTTAACGTGGCACAGCCATACCAACAAACTTGCTGCAAAATTAGGCAAAGTTGTTGGTATTCTAAAGAGGCTAGGAAACTTCCTTCCCCAACACATACTGTAAACCATATATATGTCACTGTTTCAGAGTCAACTATATTACTGCATACTGGCAAGGGGATATCGAGTTGACAGGTTATTAAAAACTAAAAGATATACATACATTACAACAACTTAAATTTTACCACCAATTCATAAATAATAACCTACCAGCCTACTTTCTTGAACACATGACAGTCCTCAAGATAAATGACTTACATAGTCATAACACAAGACAAAACCACGCATTTCATATCCCGACTACCAAACACAATCTCTGTCAACTTACCCTAAGACATAGTCTCATCCATCACCAAAACAACACCCCTCCGCATATCATTAGCAAAGCAACCACACATTCGCTGAAAACTTATGCGTCTCTTATTAAGGACCATTTACTAATCGGTTATAAGGAATGTTGTGAATCCTAATATTGTTATGTTTGCCATGCACGCACGGAATAGGTATTTAGCTTTCTTAAATTTTTACTCTGGATCGTCTGTGTTGTAGTAATTCGAAATGCCATATTTTCTGTTGTTAAATAAATTATATAGTGCATATGAACTCAGGAACAATATGTTAGAATCAGTGTCATTTTTAGCATAACTGGCTTCTGTTAAACTTGTTTAATATTTTTTTTTTTTATTATTTTATTTATTCATTTTTTTTAGGTGGCTTACATGCTAGCGACTGCCTAGCAGTCTTAATGTGAGTCTCTTCGGTCAGGCAACCCTATCTAATTTTTGAGTGTTTTTTTTCTGTTTGTTTTGTTTTGTATGCTTGACCCAATAAAACGATTCTGATTCTGATTCTGGTTAAAAGAGTGATCCTCTGCTTCTGTGATTGGTGCCCTTTTTGCTTTGTTTGAGTTACTCTAGAATGATAGTCAATACGTGCGTCATATTCCTCCATTTGCGTATCTTCACTAGGGCAGTATCCCTATCACTTAAGCAACTGCACGTTGTCCACCAGTTCACTTTACTCTCAAACTCTTTCTTATCTCATTTATGTTTGTTCATTCCTATTGATAACTGATTCGTTCCTTTAGCGCATTTGCTCCACTTTGCTCTTATTCTTTCCCAATCCCTCTTCCGATTTCCCCACTCCTCTTCCAGGTTCTTTACTCCTCTTCCCACTTTTCTGATACCATTTCTCGACCCTCCGTGTTCTAATCGCCACGACCTTCCCACCGTTTCCCCAGTGCTCGGTATGTATGCGTTTAACTCTCCACGTTCACACTGAATTTAAACCGAATATAAATAGAAAATAGCCGACTAAAAACTATTTTTGTTTCTGTCTACGTGGTTCATACGGCCTCTTGACCTTTGGTCGACGTCCCGATTAGGAATATTCCCACTGTGGAGCCTGTACGTATAGCAAAATCATAGATACATACTCCAGTTTTTGTTACTTTCAATTGAGATGCATTAACAAGCTGGACTTGAAATTCCGTGTTCGTGGTAATCGTCGCCATCTTTATTGGTGTTTGCCCACAAGAGATGACGTCCGCTAGGCTCCATTGATGGTTGCCGTGGCGCCCATTCTTCAGCAGAAATTGAATCTTGCGCTCGTCAATTCGTCTATTTGGTCAGAGGTCACCGCCATTAATGAAAACAGGGTTGGCTGTCTTGGGCTGGACTCGCCACTCCATTCAGACCAAGGAGAGCCATCGTTAATAGAGTTCACTGTTTGTTAATGAGCTGCCATCTATGAAGAGTGGTTCGGTAGGAGGTATAACTAGGACGTAAGCCTCGTCTTTGGTCAGGCCATTAAAGTACTTGACATTACGTGGCGGGTTGCTATTTAGTAGTCGTTATGTTGAAGATAGTGGCATGAAAACTTCTCTCACAAAAAGGAATCATGATATCATATCATGATTTATAGTTGGTCGATGAAATACGGACCGAAATGCTAGGGCGACTTTATTCTATATTGGTTTGAATTTGAAGAATGCCACAGATACCAGCTTCTTAAGAGACCCGTCGTCTGTGTTTCTCTCGTCAATGTACACCATCCTATCGGAGCCTGGGGGTCGGGACTGAAGTTCGGATCTTGGAGTGGGATAATGACGCTCTCCCTATCATGCCCGCCCCCTCCCAGTCCCACCCACAGCCTCTTTGCCCGCCGGGCTATCTCGACCCCACTGCTGACAAGGCCAGTGGGGGTGCTTCACGTCACTGCCCCCAAGGTACCCGCTGCCTTACTCTACAGCTCTACCTCCTCTGTAGTTGTCTAAATGCGGCCTTAATGTCTGCTTTCCTTTCTAATATATATGTGTCTCCTGCCTCACTGTCTCTCTCTCTCTCTTGGTTTAATTTTCTTTCCTTAGTTTGCTCGCCACTTTCTTGCACTTTGTCGGCCTGTGTCTATAATGGTTCCTTGCACGTTTTTTTCTGCTTCTTGCACGTTTTTTTTCTGCTTCTTGCACGTACTTAAGATCTTTCCTCGCAACGAACCAAAATGGGAGCTGCAACTGCCTGGCGTTATTTGTCGCTCTTAGTAGATAACGCTGATCCATCCCTGACCCCCACCCCTCCAACCGCCCCGCTCAGACCTCCTCCAGACACACACATACAGCGACTGTCACTGAGTTTGGCTAACACCCCCAAGCAATACTTATCACTCCACTACGGCGCGCCATCTACACAAGAGGTTTTCGCCTTCAGCCTCCGCACATAAACGCTTTATCATTGGGGAAAGGTTTTTCGTGGCTACAGCCTGTTTTCATTTCCCTACAACGGCTCGGTAGTTGTTACTCGCCCGGCGTAGGAACACAATAACCAACCCAGGCTACGTGTTGTTGCCCCTCGATCTGCGCACGTTCTCGTGCAGTCTGTCAACAGAAGAAAGTTGCGTTGAATTTTCCTCCTAATAATTAATATGAAAACATATATTGGTAATAGGAATACAAGCCATTTCTCGAATCAACAGGATGATTTTTAGCGCCTTTTTACTTGTTATGTTTATATTAATTCATTAAATAGCGACAAGCTCGACATTACTACCAATGAAATATAAGATGTTTGGCTAACACGTATGGCTAAATATGGAATTCACTTACCCAGCCTACAACATTGACAGATATGGCTATTAACTCCTTGGTTTTTGTATTATGAAAACCCACATACATCGAGTAGGATTGCTGCACTAGAATGGCCGCATGAGATACGAATGGCCCGGCTGAACTCAGGTTGGTTCAGCGTCCTGGCACCCTCTCACGAAACCTACGCCACTGTGACCTTGTCACATCATGGCGGACCTGAATAGGATATTAAATCATTTTATCTCATCTAAGAGCAGATCGCACCTTTAGATGTCTACGCCGTGAACACCTCCCACATGATACACAAAACCTTGAACCATCCATTCGACTTCAGACAGACTAGATTTCATCTACGAGATTGGCGTCATGCTCCCCCCCCCCTCCCCTCCGCGCCGCTACAGTACCCCTCCCATTCTTTCTAGCCGCCCTACATATAGAAGAGGTGAAGGCCACCTTTCCGCGGGGTATTCACCCTGAGAGTGAGTTGCGTTCCCGCTGAGGCCCACTGCGCTGTCGCCACTGGGGTAACTAGCGGCAGACCGGACGGGAAGGTCAGCGGTCAGGCCGCGTGATAGTGGACTGACATCTGCAGGTTAAGTCGCGGTTAGATGAAGAACTGGGTCCCCGTGTGACCCCCGTGCCGCCCTGGGTGACAATAACAGGAGCAAAAACGTGGCGGCGCCATCAGAGGCAGATCCGCCGGAAGCTGTAGTGGGGGATTATATATAACATGCTGGTAGACTTAGAAGTCGGGTATATTAATTGACTGAACGTACGAAACACGCTATCAAAATGTGTGATCCAACACAAACGATCCTAATCAACGGATTAAACATTAATCCCTGTTGGTGGCTCGTGTTTTATCCTATATCCTATAATGAACTCGACCCATGGTGTCCACTTCCGGTGTCAGCTAGGGACACGTGTTTCAAGGCATATGGAGCGCCACCTGCCGAGCAAGATCTCAGTATCGTCGCCTTCCTTGGATTGCTTCATCACTGACATCAAAAAGGCCACTTAAGGCTGGCAATCCCATAAGCCCTTGCGAGGCCTGTGGTGAATGACGCTAATCAGAAAGATCCCCACTGGACGCCTGGCGAAACATATATATAAGGTACCTCAGTCACGGAAAGGTGAATAAGGCGACTTGATGAAAGGATCCAGTGTTGGCCAAGATTATAATTAATTCCCTATGGTGACTGCGCAGAAGGGCGGATTTTATGACTTTCGTATTAACAGAAGCCTTCTTTGGCTAATCAATGCGCCCAGCCCTCTTTTACTGTATGGTGGTGCTTTAGACAGGATATCATTTGGCTGAGCAGTTTCTGAGGCATTCCATGTTGAGTTTTGCTGTTTTTGTTGAAACAATATTAATAGGGAACTTGAGATAGAGATCAGTTACGGAATGGCACAGTAATCTCGCTTGAGATGGAATTTATTATAGCATGGCCTATAACTATACTTATGCTAAATTGCGCTTAATCAGAAGCATTCGTTGAAACGTCAAGTAAACCCCTCATTGATTTATAGCCAATAGTACAAATTTTGCATGAAAAATTGCTTCATTTACATGCAATTAAAGCTATGTCTAACAGAACGAGTACTTCCGGCGACTTTTTTTTCATGTTTTTCAGTCTCTTGATCTGCACACACATCCTGTCTTTCTTGCTCACCCCTACCCCCCCCCCCTGCTCCTAACTGCCCCCCTACCTATCCTCTCTTTCCCTCTCTCTAACTCTCTCATTTTCTTGAAATCTTTTCTCTCTCCGTTGGACCTTCTTTTCCCGTTTATCTGTTATCAGACCTTTCTTGCTTTCGTGGGCTAGGGATGCATGGACGGTGAAGCCCTCCTGGTCTCCGCTGGCCCCGGGCACCTGGTCAATCTCTGCCAGTGCCAGGCGTCGCCCCACACCAGGCGGGCCGAGGGCTGGTTACAAAACAAACAATGAAGTAAGTAAGTGGCAACACCTTTGATGTAAGCCAATCTGCCGGCGTCTTCTGGGAAGCTATCTCCGCAACGCTGATGGTGGATCCTCACGGTTAACACGCGGATCCTCACGGTTAACATGTTATCTTCCACATACGATGGCCTGTAAGGGACATGAACACCTCAAAGACAATGCCAATGATACATGAGAGAAACCACACAAAATATACAGATACAAAAATTACTCGTGTTACTTCGGCAAAATTATATCTACACCCTGTCTTTGATATGCACTTTCCCTATGGGCTGATATCTAACCCCTTATTTCTTTGAATGGATCGAATCAAATTTCGTTAATAGTTTGAGTGTTATAAGGTAACATTACTTTCCATCCATGCCAGGTGCCTCATGTATCCTTGCGGCGATAAGAATGTGTGCTGTATACATAAATATGTATGAACTCATCCCTCTCTTATGTTCATGTGATATGCATTGAGAACATGCATCATGATGCTGGCACATGAAGAAACACAAATTGCCGAGGACTTCACTTGGGGAAAATCAGTTTTCTGCAACTTTTCGGGCCGCAGCAGAAGTCTCTTGGCTGGTGATGGGTAACCCACGCAGTGTCAATTGGCTTCCGATTGCCAGAGCCTCTGTGGTTCAGTAAGAAGTTGCGCCAGATTAATATGTCTGATTTTTGGTAAGGGCAAAACTCCAGAAATTGTTGATTCGTTGTTCAGAGTACAAGAAATACTAGCCTAGTGGATTCTGAACAAACGAAATCAACACATTTCGAGTGTTTTCCCTTACTTAAAACATACCACATTCTTCCAAAATTTCATTATTAGGTTAACCACCAATTGAGTGATTCAGTCCCTAATTCACTCATTAACAGGTGATTCGTAGGTTAGAATCATCACAACATGTAACACAAGAATGACTAAGACACAGTTCTTACCAGTCTGGCTAGCCCATGTGTGTATAACATTAATTTGGAATCCGCCTCTTGGGTGGAAGATATATCAATTACATTGGTTACGGTTATAACGGTGGGAGGTGTTCAATGCCTAGACATCTAAATGTGCGATCTGCTCTAAGATGTGATTAAATTATGTAATATACTATTTAGGTCCTCTATGATGTGACAAGGTACGGTATTGTGCTTAACATATCATCCTTTCTTGCCAGCTTGGCTTAGCCCATGTTTGCATAACATTGGTGTAGAATCTGTCTTTCTTGGACTGCGCGTGATCAAATCCTAAAGGTTGACCACGAATGACGTCACACGAGATGGCCGCTTAGTTAATGCTGACCCCCAGACGGACGAAGCATGATGCCAATTACAGCGGTCTAAAATAAAGGATGCGATAAGTTGGTTCGGTGTTCGCATTCATCAAATGTGGTTCAACATTAGTTGGACGTGCTGAGGAGCGAGTGACGGTCAAAAGAGGACCCCACGAATCAATGAATAACGGCCCTTTGGTGGCATCTTGATGGCTTACGTGCCTCTTAAAGACAATGAAACATTGTTCAATATAAGTGAATGTATGGGTGCTGTGGAAAGATATAGATTGTCTAGATTTAGGTCTAGAATTATTTTGAGACGGACGTCCAGGGACATGCTGTGTATCCATAGACACAGGTTGGCTCTGTGTCGAGAGTGGGATTTATGCACACAAATCAAATTAAAGGTGCAGACGCGAATTATATCATTGTCTTTTGCCGCCAACAAGTCTGGCTTTTGCGACAATTGCCTTCGTTCCAATCCCATTACTCCTGACCAGTGCTCTGGGGGTGTGACGTTCCTAATCGACATCGGCGCAGAAGATGACAAGACAGAGAAGACATATGGACAAGAAGTAGAAATGCTGCAGAAATGGACATCTGTATTTCCCAGTGATCAACAAATATAAAAACCTGCTCGTGACCACCCGGTGGTGACATATCTGAGCACCATGGCGGCCCCACGGGACGTGTGTCTGTCTGCCTTCCTCCGCATAGATCAATCTGCTGCCTCCCCAGCCATCTCCGGGGACACCACTGGGAACACACTGCCCCGTCTGGGTCTATCACGGCTACGGCGACAGTTGAAGCAGGAGCAAGAACAACATCAGCAGTAGCTTTTGTACTAGCAGAGGCATCAGCATCCGTAGCTATAGCCGTAGCACTAACGGTATCAATAGTAATAGTAGCAGTAATAGCGATCGTGGAAGTAGTATTTCGGTATCGGTATTAGTAGTGGCAATGGCAAGAGTAGCAGTATTGGCAATGGCAAAAGTAGCAGTAGTGGCAATGACAACAGTAGCAGTAGTGGCAATGGCAACAGTAGCGGTAGTGGCAATAACAGCAGAAGCAGTGGTGGCAATGGCAGCAGTAGCAGTAGTGGCAATGTCAGCAGTAGCAGTAGTGGCAATGGCAGCAGTAGCAGTAGTGAAAATGGCAACGGTAGCACTTCTGGCAATGGCAGCAGTAGCAGTAGTGACAAGGCAGCGGTAGCACTTCTGGCAATGGCAGCAGTAGTAGTTCTGGCAATGGCAGCAGTAGCAGTGGTGGCAATGGCAGTAGTAGCAGTAGTGGCCATGGCAGCAGTGGCAGTGGTGGCAATGGCAGCAGTAGTGACAATGGCAGCGGTAGCAGTGGTAACATTGACAGCAGTAGCAGTAGTTGCGATGGTAACAGTAGCAGTAATGGCAATGGCAGAAGTAGCAGTAGTGACAATGGCAGCGGTAGTAGTGGTGGCCATGGCAGCAGTGGTAGTGGTGGCAATGGCAGCAGTAGCAGTGGTAGCAATGGCAACAGTAGTGACAATGACAGCACTAGCAGTGGTAACAATGACAGCAGTAGCAGTATTGGCGATGGTAACAGTAGCAGTAGTGGCAATGACAGCAGTAGCGTTAGTGGCAATGGCAGCAGTAGCAGTAGTGGCAATGGCAGCAGTAGCAGTGGTAGCCATGACACCAGTAGCAGTAGTGACGATGGTAACAGTAGCAGTAGTGGCAATGGCAGCAGTAGCAGTAGTGGCAATGGCAGAAGTAGCGTTAGTGGCAATGGCAGCAGTAGCAGTAGTGGCAATGGCAGCAGTAGCAGTGGTAGCCATGACACCAGTAGCAGTAGTGACGATGGTAACAGTAGCAGTAGTGGCAATGGCAGCAGTAGCAGTAGTGACAATGGCAGCGGTAGTAGTGGTGGCAATGATAGTAGTAGCAGAAGTGACAATGGCAGCAGTAGCAGTGGTAGCAATGGCAGCAGTAGTGACAATGGCAGCGGTAACAGTGGTAACAATGACAGCACTAGCAGTGGTAACAATGACAGCAGTAGCAGTAGTGGCGATGGTAACCGTAGCAGTAGTGGCAATGACAGCAGTAGCGTTAGTGGCAATGGCAGCAGTAGCAGTGTTGGCAATAGCAGCAGTAGCAGTGGTTACAATGGCAGCAATAGCAGTAGTGGCAATGGCAGCAGTAGCAGTGGTAGCAATGGCAGCAGTAGCAGTAGCAGTAGTAGCAATGGCAGCAGTAGCAGTGATGACCATGGCAGCAGTAGCAGTGGTGGCAATAGCAGCAGTAGCAGCAGCGGCTATGGCAGCAGTAGCAGTATTGGCAATGGCAGCAGTAGCAGTAGTGGCAATGGCAGCAGTAGCAGTGGTAGCAATGGCAGCAGTAGCAGTAGCAGTAGTAGCAATGGCAGCAGTAGCAGTGGTGACCATGGCAGCAGTAGCAGTGGTGGCAATAGCAGCAGTAGCAGCAGCGGCTATGGCAGCAGTAGCAGTAGTGGCAATGGCAGTAGTAGCAGTGGTTACAATGGCAGCAGTAGCACTAGTGGCAATAGCAGTAGTGGCAATGGCAGCAGTAGCAGTAGTGGCAATGGCAGCAGTGGCACTGGTAGCAATGGCAGCAGTAGCAGTAGTGGAGATGGCAGCAGTAGCAGTAATGACAATGGCAGCAGTAGCAGTAGCGGCATTGGCAGCCATAACAGTGGTAACTATGGCAGCACTAGCAGTAGCAGTAGCGGCTATGGCGGCAATAGCAGTAGTGGCAATGGCAGCAGTAGCAGTAGTGGCAATGGCAGCAGTAGTGGAGATGGCAGTAGTAGCAGTGGCTACAATGGCAGCAGTAGCAGTAGTGGCAATGACAGCAGTAGCAGTGGTAGCAACGGCAGCAGTAGCAGTAGTGACGATGGTAACCGTAGCAGTAGTGGCAATGGCAGCAGTAACGGTGGTGGCAATGGCAGCAGTAGCAGTGGTAGCAATGGCAGCTATAGCAATGGTGGCAATGGCAGCAGTAGCAGTGGTAGCAATGTCAGCAGTAGCACTAGTAGCAATGCCTGTAGTAGCAGTGGTGACAATGGCAGCAGTAGCAGTAGTGGCAATGGCAGCAATAGCAGTAGTGGCAATGGAAGCAGTAGCAGTGGTAGCAATGGCAGCAGTAGCAGTGGTGACAATGGCAGCAGTAGCAGTAGTGGCAATGCCAGTAGTAGTAGTGGTGACAATGGCAGCAGTAGCAGTAGTGGCAATGGCAGCAATAGCAGTAGTGACAATGGCAGCAGTAGCAGTGGTAGCAATGTCAGCAGTAGCACTAGTAGCAATGCCTGTAGTAGCAGTGGTGACAATGGCAGCAGTAGCAGTAGTGGCAATGGCAGCAATAGCAGTAGTGACAACGGCAGCAGTAGCAGTGGTGGCAATGGCAGTAGTAGCAGTAGTGACAATGGCAGCAGTAGCATTGGTGGCCATGGCGGCAGTAGCAGTAGTGGCAATGGCAGCAGTAGCATTAGTGGTGATGGCAGCAGTAGCAGTGGTGGCAATGGCAGCAGTAGTTACAATGGCAGCAGTAGTGGCAATGGCAGCAGTATCAGTAGTGGCAATGGCAGCAGTGCCAGTATCCGTGGTGGCAATGGCAATAGCATAGCAGTATAAGAAGGTGATGATGGAAGTAGTACTTCAGTAACGGTATTAGCAGAAGCAACAGTACCAATACTGGTACTGCGGTTACAATAGCAGCAGTAGCAGTAGTAGTAGCATTGGCAGTAGTAGTAGCATTAGCAGTAGTAGTATTAGCAGTACTAGTAGCATTAGCAGTAGTAGCATTAGCAGTACTAGTATTAGCAGTAGTAGTAGCATTAGCAGTAATTGCATTAGCAGTAGTACTAGCATTAGCAGTAGTAATAGCATTAGCAATAGTAGTAGCGTTAGCAGTAGTAGTATTAGCAGTAGTAGTAGCATTAGTAGTAGTAGTATTAGCAGTAGTAGTATTAGCAGTAGTAGTAGTAGCATTGGCAGTAGTAGTATTAGCAGTAGTAGTAGCATTAGCAGTAGTAGCATTAGCAGTAGTAGTAGCATTAGCAGTAGTAGCATTAGCAGTAGTAGTAGCATTGGCAGTAGTAGTAGCATTGGCAGTAGTAGTAACATTAGCAGTAGTAGTAGCATTAGCAGTAGTGGTATTAGCAGTAGTAGCATTAGCAGTAGTAGCATTAACAGTAGTAGCAGCATTGGCAGTGGTAGTAGTATTAGCAGTAGCAGCATTAGCAGTAGTAGTAGCATTAGCAGTAGTAGCATTAGCAGTACTGGTAGCATTAGCAGTAGTAGTATTAGCAGTAGTAGTATTAGCAGTAGTAGTATTAGCA
This sequence comes from Arenicola marina, assembly GCA_964019135.1. NCBI lineage: Eukaryota > Metazoa > Annelida > Polychaeta > Arenicolidae > Arenicola > Arenicola marina. The sequence goes on along the minus strand of OZ025249.1, from coordinate 29,422,280 downwards.
GTAGAAGCATTAGCAGTAGTAGTAGCATTAGCAGTAGTAGCATTAGCAGTAGTAGTAGAATTAGCAGTAGTAGTAGCGTTAGCAGTAGTAGTATTAGCAGTAGTAGTAGCATTAGTAGTAGTAGTATTAGCAGTAGTAGTATTAGCAGTAGTAGTAGTAGCATTAGCAGTAGTAGTATTAGCAGTAGTAGTAGCATTAGCAGTAGTAGCATTAGCAGTAGTAGTAGCATTAGCAGTAGTAGCATTAGCAGTAGTAGTAGCATTGGCAGTAGTAGTAGCATTGGCAGTAGTAGTAACATTAGCAGTAGTAGTAGCATTAGCAGTAGTGGTATTAGCAGTAGTAGCATTAGCAGTAGTAGCATTAGCAGTACTAGTAGCATTGGCAGTGGTAGTAGTATTAGCAGTAGCAGCATTAGCAGTAGTAGTAGCATTAGCAGTAGTAGTAGCATTGGCAGTGGTAGTAGTATTAGCAGTAGCAGCATTAGCAGTAGTAGTAGCATTAGCAGTAGTAGCATTAGCAGTACTGGTAGCATTAGCAGTAGTAGTATTAGCAGTAGTAGTATTAGCAGTAGTAGCATTAGCAGCAGTAGCATTAGCAGTAGTAGTAGCATTAGCAGTAGAAGTATTAGCAGTAGTAGTAGCATTAGCAGTAGTAGCATTGGCAGCAGTAGTAGCATTAGCAGTAGAAGTATTAGCAGTAGTATTAGCATTAGCAGTAGAAGTATTAGCAGGAGTAGTATTAGCAGTAGTAGCATTAGCAGTAGTAGCATTAGCAGTAGAAGTATTGGCAGTAGTAGTAGTATTAGCAGTAGTAGTAGAATTAGCAGTAGTAGTATCATTAGCAGTAGAAGTATTGGCAGTAGTGGTAGCATTAGCAGTAGTAGTATTAGCAGTAGTAGTATTAGCCGTAGTAGCATTAGCAGTAGTAGCATTAGCAGTAGTAGTAGCATTAGCAGTAGAAGTATTGGCAGTAGTAGTAGTATTAGCAGTAGTAGTAGAATTAGCAGTAGTAGTAGCATTAGCAGTAGTAGCATTAGCAGTAGAAGTATTGGCAGTAGTGGTAGCATTAGCAGTAGAAGTATTGGCAGTAGTAGTATTAGCAGTAGTAGCATTAGCAGTAGTAGCATTAGCAGTAGTAGTAGCATTAGCAGTAGAAGTATTAGCAGTAGTGGTAGCATTAGCAGTAGAAGTATTGGCAGTAGTGGTAGCATTAGCAGTAGTAGTATTAGCAGTAGTAGTATTAGCAGTAGTAGCATTAGCAGTAGTAGCATTAGCAGTAGTAGTAGCATTAGCAGTAGAAGTATTAGCAGTAGTAGTAGCATTAGCAGTAGTAGCATTAGCAGCAGTAGTAGCATTAGCAGTAGAAGTATTAGCAGTAGTAGTAGCATTAGCAGTAGAAGTATTAGCAGTAGTAGTAGCATTAGCAGTAGTAGCATTAGCAGCAGTAGTAGCATTAGCAGTAGAAGTATAAGCAGTAGTAGTAGCATTAGCAGTAGTAGAATTAGAAGCAGTAGTAGCATTAGCAGTAGAAGTATTAGCAGTAGTAGTAGCATTAGCAGTAGTAGCATTAGCAGCAGTAGTAGCATTAGCAGTAGAAGTATTAGCAGTAGTAGTAGCATTAGCAGTTTTAGCATTAGCAGCAGTAGTAGCATTAGCAGTAGAAGTATTAGCAGCAGTAGTAGCATTAGCAGTAGTAGAATTAGCAGTAGTAGTAGCATTAGTAGTAGTAGAATTAGCAGTACTAGTAGCATTAGCAGTAGTAGTAGCATTAGCAGTAGTGGTAGCATTAGCAGCAGTAGTAGAATTAGCAGTAGAAGTATTGGCAGTAGTAGTAGCATTAGCAGTAGTAGTAGAATTAGCAATAGTAGCAGTAGCAGTAGTAGTAGCATTAGCAGTAGTAGCATTAGCAGCAGTAGTAGCATTAGCAGTAGAAGTATTAGCAGTAGTAGTAGCATTAGCAGTAGTAGTAGAATTAGCAGTAGTAGCATTAGCAGTAGAAGTATTGGCAGTAGTGGTAGCATTAGCAGTAGAACTATTAGCAGTAGTAGTAGCATTAGTAGTAGTAGAATTAGCAGTAGTAGCATTAGCAGTAGTGGTAGCATTAGCAGTAGAAGTATTGGCAGTAGTGGTAGCATTAGCAGTAGTAGTATTAGCAGTAGTAGTATTAGCAGTAGTAGCATTAGCAGTAGTAACATTAGCAGTAGTAGTAGCATTAGCAGTAGAAGTATTAGCAGTAGTAGTAGCATTAGCAGTAGTAGCATTAGCAGCAGTAGTAGCATTAGCAGTAGAAGTATTGGCAGTAGTATTAGTATGAGCAGTAGTAGTAGAATTAGCAGTAGAAGTATTAGCAGTAGTAGTAGCATTAGCAGTAGTAGCATTAGCAGCAGTAGTAGCATTAGCAGTAGAAGTATTAGCAGTAGTAGTAGCATTAGCAGTAGAAGTATTAGAAGTAGTAGTAGCATTAGCAGTTGTAGCATTAGCAGTAGTAGTAGCATTAGCAGTAGAAGTATTGGCAGTAGTGGTAGCATTAGCAGTAGTAGTACTAGCAGTAGTAGCATTAGCAGTAGTAGTAGCATTAGCAGTAGAAGTATTGGCAGTAGTAGCATTAGCAGTAGTAGTAACATTAGCAGTAGAAGTATTAGCAGTAGTGGTAGCATTAGCAGCAGCCATTAAAGTAGTATCCACGGTCATGGCAGCAGCAGTACTATGAACAGTCGATTGGACCGGCTGAAATCAATGGCGATGTCCCATGTTTAATCAACTGGCGGCAAAGTTGCATTGAAGTCAAATAGCAAGGCGCTTGACCGATAGTCACAAGGGGTTCGGCCGGGCAGATGCAGTTCGATGCAATTCGCATGGAGATTCCCTGTACGATGGATTTCCTTGCTGTCTGTGGTAGTAGAAGATAGGCACAGGGCTTTGTAATGACATCCATGGCGCTGGTAGGGGGCTGGGGTGGGGTGGGGGGGGGGGCTGGTGTAGTGTGATGGGGATAAGGGTACGGTAGGGGACGAGAACAGCCTAGTGCATGGGTTGGCCCGGCTTTCGGACAACCTAGACTAACAGATAATCCCTGAAGCGCCATTGGATCTTGAAGGAAACGACAATTGATGCCCGGCGTGTCAGTTTATAGGTCGCCCCGACTCGTATGTCGCACATAAATGCATTCAACATTAATCGATAACAGCTGATTTTTAAGTCATCTATATGGACGTTTGATGCCAATGGCGATAACTCAACAAAATCTAATGTACATTAATTCCACGGCCAACGACCAATGCGGCCAAATGACTGTTTGTGGCGATGTTAACCCCAGGCCCGTGAATAAACACTACGCAGTTTTGTACCGCCAATTGAGCAAGGTTATCGCTTTCAGCAAAATAAGGCTTTTAGTGCACATAGATTGTACAAAAGAACAGTTGGAGCAGGACACAGGAAGTGGGGGTAGGGTGGGGTGGGGGATTGAGGGATGGGGTCATGTGACGACAGCGCGGCCTGCTGGGGGATTGAGCGTGATAGATACCGTGTCACGCCAGGGTGTAGGACGAAGGTTGGGGCCAGGGGGGGGGGGGGGGGGTGGAAGGGGCTGGGATGGCAGCGGGTGGGATTTAAAAGAGACATAAATAGAACGGGGGCGAGTGTTACCAGATGGTAAGGTTTAGGGTTGAATATGCCTTAGTTAAGAGGGAAGGCGGTTGAGGAGTGTACCTTTAAATAAAACACCCAAGCCGCTACACACGCATAAATAAATGTAGAGCAACAGCGTGCAAAATGTAATGAGGCTAAGACGAAAATAGAAGGATTAATGCGACAAACGAGGTTCAGGATTTGATGAAAAAGAGGAAGAGTCCACGGGCACAAATGAAGAAGAATGGATTTTGCACATCCCAGTGGGGGGGGGGGGGCGGGGTACGCACCCCCTAAGCTCCCCTAGACCCGCCATTCTAAATGCAGAAGGGAGGCGGTATACCATAGCTTCGCTTCATGGCTTAATGATCCTTCTACGCTGTACCACGCTAAACGCACCCCGTCAATCTGCCGATAATGGCCCTCCCGTCGTCTCCCACTCTCCCACGTCACCCTCCGCCCCCTCATCTGTATCCTGCTGACCATGCTAGATACTCCATCCCACTAACAGTACGGGCGCACTAATACATCCACCCTCGTGATACCCCAGGTCGGTAATGATGCGTTCTCGCCGGCGTCTCTCACCGCCTCAGTGGCGGGTCCTTCCCGATGTGTCGTCTGCCCGTGAGCCAGTGGCGGGAAGCGGGCAGAGGACACGCCCACCCCGCCAGGCACCAGAGGTCGTGAACCGGTGATGGAATTACGCCGATGACGCAGGGCAGTTATGCACAGCTACCTGACAGTGGGATAGTCACTATGACACCCAAATTACGCCTGAAAATCTACAATGACCCACTTTGAATCCACTTTTTCACTTTAAATCGATAATAATGACATTCGCGGTTGGCATTGCACTTACCGCTTCCGTCTGGACAGCATTGTATGCCAAAAAATCACTGTAATACATCTAACTATATAACTCGGAAAGTTATTTATATTGACGGGATGGGAAGAGAGGAAAGGTGGCCAGATGCCATGGTGACTGAAGGTCCCACTCCAGATAGTCCATATATAGCATCACAATATGTGGACATTCTGGCCACCACTCCCCCCCTCCCCATCTCTTTGTCGCCCAGACGACAGGTGGGTCATCCCCAGGGACCAACTGTAAGCGGAAGCGGGGAATCACCGTCATTAGATCTTCCCAACGACAACCAGTGCAGCGCCCCTTGTAGGGCCATTAAGGACTATCTGACTGGCGGTTTCTCGAAGGGAATTGCCAAACTTTGGAGAGATGTACGTGATATCAGGTCATTTGGTTTCTTGAAGGGATTGCCAAACAAGTGAGTAGAATTTTTAAATCAAGTGTGGCGGATCTCGCGAACGCAGTTTAGCCGACTACGGTGTTTAGACGGCTAAAGTTACCATGTAAAAGATGGGCCATTTTAGCCTTCTAAGCGCCGTAGCTGGCTAAACTATGTTCGTGAAATAGTTCACAGGCCCTTGTTTCTCAGGAATTGGCTAACTCTAGGCAAATGTATGTGATTCCAGGCTGTCATTTCACTCAGATCTCGTAACGTTTCCTCGCAAAATTTGAAAGCTTGCACTACCGAGCAGAAGAGGAACGAAAAATATTGAATGTATCATATCTTGAAAAAAATTATTTGAATAAGGGGTAGGGGTACACCAGATATTCCCCTGCTCGTGGTCTTACAACCAGTCGTATAATTAACATGTACAAAATAGGTTTACGAGCTCGTAAATGAAGTCAAATAACCCCCAGGTCTGACGAAATGCCGAACTTTGGGGTGATGTAAGTGAGTCCAGGTTATTTGGTTTTGGGATGAATTGCCGAACTATTGGCAAAAGCATGTTATTTTACCACGATCGTATTTTGCTCTATCAAACATGTTAGTCATTTGGTTTTGCAGATAAATTGTAGTACTTGGGCAGAAACACATGATATCAGGTCATTCGGTTTCTCCGATGAATTGCCGATGTTAGGACAGACGGTGTGATTTAGCCATGTGTTAGGCTTACTCACAGATGGTGGATCTGTCTTAAATGTGTACATATTTACAAACCAGGTGTGCTGTGCTGACGCATGGGTTAACAGGTTTACCCATCGGTATGGCGTGAATGTGGCAGAGTAAAACAAAGGGAATGATTTAGAATGCCAATGAGTCGCTGTCAACGCTAAACAATGGCAATGCCACACCAGACGAAATGTGGAATGACTTACGGCTGGCTAAATTCTGCAGTCACTTACCAATGAATATTCGGACGCGAAAGACGTTTAAATAGTTATCACTTGTCTCTAACGGAGCATCGCTTACCTCTGACGCTCAAGCGTTTATGCAATCACTTGTGAACAAACGCATTGTCTGTAAATACCATTTTAGTGCCGATTGCAATCTTCGCATGCTACAGCCTTTGCACCAAACAAAAGTAAATCAAACCACTTTTCTGGCTCCCGTTATCTTAACCATTATCTTAACCATACCTTTGTTGAGCCAGTGATATAAGGTATATATGGGTCGGGGGGTGGGGGGCGGTCCACTGTAAAACTATGTCGGATGTCCAATTATTACATTGCGGTGTCGGAATTTGGACGCCAATATCCGGTGTCGGTTGTTCAAAATTGTTGTACCATGTCCTCAGTTACCCCTACCCCTATATATATACGTGTGTGTCCATTGTCTAACGAAAGGCCCTGCTATCCTAGGTTCTTATTTCAGTAGATCATCGCGGACCAAAACTTCTCGGTGCTGGCACACATTTACGTAAGATAATATTATATACCGTTATTATTGGGGCGCAAAATGAGGTAAAACGTCACTAAAATGGATTATTATTACAAGACTTCTGCCATGTTGGATTTGTTATGTCATTTTTCAGTGTTTGCTGTAACCTTTGGTGAATATTTTTTCTCGAGCTACGTACCAATAAACTGTGTCAACAAAGATCTCATAATATATATCTTGCTCCACAAATGTTATGAAAATCTCATGACTGAAAGTTTCGAGACTTCATTCGCCAATCCCAAAGGACATCGACCAGAAAACAGCGATTCGATGGAATTCCCGCATAGGCGGCATTCCCCTGGGCTTTTTTATGCCCGGAGCAGACCTCGTTTGCTTACACTAACGGCTTCTAAGAAATTCTCACTTCACGAAGCCTGAGCATATACAGGTGGGGTAGAAGGCGTCAACGGCATAGCAGGATATGCCTCCATACACCGCAACGGCAATATGGCAGCCCTGCTCAAGAGATCAAAACAGCTCATCTCGTTCAGTCTTTGTTTCAAAGGGAAGCGCTTTGTTTGTCCACGCCATGGCCAGCACGTGTCAGAGACCCACGCTGGCTTGGCTCGGAGGCACATGGTGCCATCTAGTGTAGATACCAGTTACCTGTATGTGGGCATAGCATTGCCTGGCAACGAAAGGACGTGGATATATGGCAAAACTATCGGTATATATGATGCATCAAATGGTTTTATATACATATATATGTGCGATTAACACAGAATGTCTTGGCACCACTGCATTTTCCTCCTGAATGGCATTATTTTCTTTGATCAAAATCGTTGATGAAACAAGCTACAGAAGTCATTAATCTAGCACCAGACAATGCATTATTCGTCTTGTCTAGCATACACCCCCCGAAAATGAAGGCAATTTATTTTTCAGTTGAGACGCCGTAGAATAGAGCTTCGACTGACTTTCATGTTTAAAACTGTAACAGGTAGAGAGGTGAGAGGTATATGAGGACGTCTCTCTGGGCAGCGGTGACGGAGAATATCGCTTCCGGCCACGGGGAAATATAAGGACGTGAAATAATTGCCCAGCGCCGGGGGTGGGGATTGCCTTTAGCGTAACGCGCCACCTGACACAGGTACCTGATACATCGCCCGCGGTAACCACAGGAGTCCCCGCGCGCCGGCAACGTGATGCCAGACTATAGCTGGTTAGAAATCTGGAGGCAGCAGGAATACTTGAGAGAAGCCCCGCTGGCTGGTTGTGTGGTGTAGGGCGGACATGTTAGGTCACATCGCTCCATTAGGGAATGATTAAGGCTGCAGTAGAGCCATGTATAGACGAGGGTAATGGCCTTTTCGTTGTGATCGATATGGAAGCATTGTCCTGGACAAACTATGATACATACCCAGGAGCTGCCGTGTGACAGCATGTCTGTCAGACGCCATTCGATGAGGCGCCAACGGCCACCCCATGCTGTGTCGATTGTGCACAATGTTGGCCTGGAAATATGCCTGTCATCATTCGATGGCAGATACTGGGCTACGTGCCATATGACGTGCATGCCTTGACATCCATCAGTTATTGTTTGTTGTATTATTGCATAATGGATACATATATACAATAAATTAGGTCAATAGCCGAAACTATAGTTCGTTTGAGATCGACAACGACAAAGACAAAGCATTTTAGTAATTATTTTAGCCATCCCATCAGTCATAGGTCATTATAATGATGGGTTGGAGTCCCTTCCAGTCCAGTCCTCGACATTCTGTCTGCTGGTTGAGCTGAGAATATTCCCAATGAATTTGGATTTTGTAACGTTCGTTGGTCGTCCCTTGAAAAATCCCGTTGAAGATGTCTCATCACGGAGGTGTTAACAAGGCTGGAGTAAACCGGAAATGCTCCCACTTCTGCCCGCGACGAGGGATATTGTTGGCAGTCGTACGAGACTAGGTAGTGGATTAAATTATTCAGGTCAAGTTGTTCACGGGATGGCACTTAGATCGGTGTTGTCTTATTCGCTATTATTACTCCCAGCCCCCAGCCCCACCCCCCCCCCCCCCCCCGCCCCCTTTCCCCCAACCAGAATATTGACTTACTGCGTTATGCACATTGTCCCATTCTATGGATCAACGGTCCGCCTTCAACAAACCAGTGAATATTTATGACAAACAATGCCGGAATAGGGATCCACTGTAGTGGGTGGAATGAGCAAAATCACGAAGGCAGAAGTGGGGAGATGGGGGTGGGGAGGGGGGGTCGTGCATTTGGTTTGGAATGGCTGACCGCTTAGCTCACGACCGGGAAGAGTGGCTCTCCGAGAACGAACAAAGGTCTGGTGTCCACAACACATACCAAACCAGGGAGCGGGTTGTACTAACTTGACCCCGCCTACATATATCCGCCCATATACCATACACCAATATATTCCATTGATACACATGTCGGGAAAGACATAATAATCATTGTTAAAGAAAGATAAAGTAAGTCTCAAACTTGGTGTCTCTGAATATCGATAAGACGGGAAGTTAGTGACTGGTACAAGGCGATCCGCTCTCCTTGCTTTTCAGGTTCTACTTGCTCCGACTAATAATCAGAAGGCTGGCTCTGCTTGCTCTGACTAATACCCAGCAGGCGTTGGCTGTGCTTGCTCCGACTAATACCCAGCAGGCTGGCTCTGCTTGCTCCGACTAATACCCAGCAGGCTGGCTCTGCTTGCACCGACTAATACCCAGCAAGCTGGCTCTGCTTGCTCTGACGAATACCCAGCAGGCTGGCTTTGCTTGCACCGACTAATACCCAGCAGGCTGGCCCTGATTGCTCTGACTAATACCCAGCAGGCTGGCTCTGCTTGCTCTGACTAATACCCAGCAAGCTGGCTCTGCTTGCACTGACTAATACCCAGCAGGCTGGCTCTGCTTGCTCTGTCTTATACCCAGCAAGCTGGCTCTGCTTGCTCTGTCATACCCAGCAAGCTGGCTCTGCTTGCACCAACTAATACCCAGCAGGCTGGCTCTGCTTGCTCTGACTAATACCCAGCAGGCTGGCTCTGCTTGCTCTGACTAATACCCAGCAGGCTGGCTCTGCTTGCTCTATCTTATACCCAGCAAGCTGGCTCTGCTTGCTCTGACTAATACCCAGCAGGCTGGCTCTGCTTGCACCAACTAATACCCAGCAGGCTGGCTCTGCTTGCTCTGACTAATACCCAGCAGGCTGGCTCTGCTTGCTCTGTTTTATACCCATCAAGCTGGCTCTGCTTGCTCTGTCTAATACCCAGCGGGATGGCTCTGCTTGCTCCGACTAATACCCAGAAGGCTGGTTCTGCTTGCTCTGACTAATAGCCAGCAGGCTGGCTCTGCTTGCTCCGACTAATACCCAACAGGCTGGCTCTGCTTGCTCTGACTAATACCCAGAAGGCTGGTTCTGCTTGCTTCGACTAATACCCAGAAGGCTGGCTCTGCTTGCTCTGACTAATACCCAGCAGGCTGGCTCTGCTTGCTCTGACTAATACCCAGTAGGCTGGTTCTGCTTGCTTCGACTAATACCCAGAAGGCTGGCTCTGCTTGCTCTGACTAATACCCAGAAGGCTGGTTCTGCTTGCTCTGACTAATAGCCAGCAGGCTGGCTCTGCTTGCGCCGACTAATACCCAACAGGCTGGCTCTGCTTGCTCTGACTAATACCCAGAAGGCTGGTTCTGCTTGCTTCGACTAATACCCAGAAGGCTGGCTCTGCTTGCTCTGACTAATACCCAGCAGGCTGGCTCTGCTTGCTCTGACTAATACCCAGCAGGCTGGCTCTGCGTGCTCCGACTAATACCCAGCAGGCTGGTTCTGCTTGATTTCTGACTAATACCCAGCAGGCTGGCTCTGCTTGCTCCGACTAATACCCAGCAGGCTGGCTCTGCTTGCTCTGACTAATACCCAGCAGGCTGGCTCTGCTTGCTCTGACTAATACCCAGAAGGCTGGATCTGCTTGCTCTGACTAATACCCAGCAGGCTGGTTCTGCTTGCTCTGACTAATACCCAGAAAGCTGGCTCTGCTTGCTCTGACTAATACCCAGCAGGCTGGCTCTGCTTGCCCCGCCTAATACCCAGCAGGCTGGCTCTGCTTGCTCTCACTAATACCCAGAAGGCTGGCTCTGCTTGATCTCTGACTAATACCCAGCAGGCTGGCTCTGCTTGCTCTGATTACTACCCAGCAGGCTGGTTCTGCTTGCTCTGACTAATACCCAGAAAGCTGGCTCTGCTTGCTCTGACTAATACCCAGCAGGCTGGCTCTGCTTGCCCCGCCTAATACCCAGCAGGCTGGCTCTGCTTGCTCTCACTAATACCCAGAAGGCTGGCTCTGCTTGATCTCTGACTAATACCCAGAAGGCTGGATCTGCTTGCTCTGACTAATACCCAGCAGGCTGGTTCTGCTTGCTCTGACTAATACCCAGAAAGCTGGCTCTGCTTGCTCTGACTAATACCCAGCAGGCTGGCTCTGCTTGCCCCGCCTAATACCCAGCAGGCTGGCTCTGCTTGCTCTCACTAATACCCAGAAGGCTGGCTCTGCTTGATCTCTGACTAATACCCAGCAGGCTGGCTCTGCTTACTCCGACTAATACCCAGCAGGCTGGCTCTGCTTGCTCTGATTACTACCCAGCAGGCTGGCTCTGCTTGCTCCGACTAATACCCAGAGGGCTGGCTCTGCTTGCTCCGACTAATACCCAGCAGGCTGGCTCTGCTTGCTCCGACTAATACCCAACAGGCTGGCTCTGCTTGCTCCGACTAATACCCAGCAGGCTGGCTCTGCTTGCTCCGACTAATACCCAACAGGCTGGCTCTGCTTGCTCTGTCTTATACCCAGCAAGCTGGCTCTGCTTGCTCCGACTAATACCCAGCAGGCTGGATCTGCTTGCTCTGACTAATACCCAAGCAGGCTGGCTCTGCTTGCACTGACTAATACCCAGCAAGCTGGCTCTGCTTGCACCGACAAATAGCCAGCAGGCTGGCTCTGCTTGCTCTGACTAATACCCAGCAGGCTGGCTCTGCTTGCTCCGACTAATACCCAGCAGGCTGGCTCTGCTTGCTCCAACTAATACCCAGCAGGCTGGCTCTGCTTGCTCTGACTAATACCCAGAAGGCTGGCTCTGCTTGCTCCGACTAATACCCAGCAAGCTGGCTCTGCTTCCTCTGACTAATACCCAGCAGGCTGGCTCTGCTTGCTCTGGCTAATACCCAGATGGCTGGCTCTGTTTGCTCCGACTAATACCCAGCAGGCTGGATCTGCTTGCTCTGACTAATACCCAGCAAGCTGGCTCTGCTTGCTCTGACTAATACCCAGCAGGCTGGCTCTGCTTGCTCTGACTAATACCCAGCAGGCTGGTTCTGCTTGCTCTGACTAATACCCAGCAGGCTGGCTCTGCTTGCTCTGTCTTATACCCAGCAAGCTGGCTCTGCTTGCGCTGACTAATACCCAGCAGGCTGGCTCTGCTTGCTCTGACTAATAGCCAGCAGGCTGGCTCTGCTTGCTCTGACTAATACCCAGCAGGCTGGCTCTGCTTGCTCTGTCTTATACCCAGCAAGCTGGCTCTGCTTGCGCTGACTAATACCCAGCAGGCTGGCTCTGCTTGCACCAACTAATACCCAGCAGGCTGGCTCTGCTTGCTCTGACTAATACCCAGCAGGCTGGCTCTGCTTGCTCTGTCTTGTACCCATCAAGCTGGCCCTGCTTGCTCTGACTAATACCCAGCAGGATGGCTCTGCTTGCTCCGACTAATACCCAGAAGGCTGGTTCTGCTTGCTTCGACTAATACCCAGAAGGCTGGCTCTGCTTGCTTCGACTAATACCCAGAAGGCAGGCTCTGCTTGCTCCGACTAATACCCAACAGGCTGGCTCTGCTTGCTCCGACTAATACCCAGCAGGCTGGCTCTGCTTGCTCTGACTAATACCCAACAGGCTGGCTCTGCTTGCTCTGTCTTATACCCAGCAGGCTGGCTCTGCTTGCACCAACTAATACCCAGCAGGCTGGCTCTGCTTGCTCTGACTAATACCCAGCAGGCTGGCTCTGCTTGCTCTGTTTTATACCCATCAAGCTGGCTCTGCTTGCTCTGTTTTATACCCATCAAGCTGGCTCTGCTTGCTCTGTCTAATACCCAGCAGGATGGCTCTGCTTGCTCCGACTAATACCCAGAAGGCTGGTTCTGCTTGCTTCGACTAATACCCAGCAGGCTGGCTCTGCTTGCTCTGACTAATACCCAGCAGGCTGGCTCTGCTTGCTCTGTCTTATACCCAGCAAGCTGGCTCTGCTTGCTCTGACTAATACCCAGAAGGCTGGCTCTGCTTGCACCAACTAATACCCAGCAGGCTGGCTCTGCTTGCTCTGACTAATACCCAGCAGGCTGGCTCTGCTTGCTCTGTTTTATACCCATCAAGCTGGCTCTGCTTGCTCTGTCTAATACCCAGCAGGATGGCTCTGCTTGCTCCGACTAATACCCAGAAGGCTGGTTCTGCTTGCTTCGACTAATACCCAGCAGGCTGGCTCTGCTTGCTCTGTTTTATACCCATCAAGCTGGCTCTGCTTGCTCTGTCTAATACCCAGCAGGATGGCTCTGCTTGCTCCGACTAATACCCAGAAGGCTGGCTCTGCTTGCACCAACTAATACCCAGCAGGCTGGCTCTGCTTGCTCTGACTAATACCCAGCAGGCTGGCTCTGCTTGCTCTGTCTTATACCCAGCAAGCTGGCTCTGCTTGCTCTGACTAATACCCAGAAGGCTGGCTCTGCTTGCACCAACTAATACCCAGCAGGCTGGCTCTGCTTGCTCTGACTAATACCCAGCAGGCTGGCTCTGCTTGCTCTGTCTTATACCCAGCAAGCTGGCTCTGCTTGCTCTGACTAATACCCAGCAGGCTGGCTCTGCTTGCACCAACTAATACCCAGCAGGCTGGCTCTGCTTGCTCTGACTAATACCCAGCAGGCTGGCTCTGCTTGCTCTGTTTTATACCCATCAAGCTGGCTCTGCTTGCTCTGTCTAATACCCAGCAGGATGGCTCTGCTTGCTCCGACTAATACCCAGAAGGCTGGCTCTGCTTGCTCCGACTAATACCCAGCAGGCTGGCTCTGCTTGCTCTGACTAATACCCAGCAGGCTGGCTCTGCTTGCTCTGACTAATACCCAGAAGGCTGGATCTGCTTGCTCTGACTAATACCCAGAAAGCTGGCTCTGCTTGCTCTGACTAATACCCAGCAGGCTGGCTCTGCTTGCCCCGCCTAATACCCAGCAGGCTGGCTCTGCTTGCTCTCACTAATACCCAGAAGGCTGGCTCTGCTTGCTCCGACTAATACCCAGCAGGCTGGCTCTGCTTGCTCTGATTACTACCCAGCAGGCTGGCTCTGCTTGCTCTGATTACTACCCAGCAGGCTGGCTCTGCTTGCTCCCACTAATACCCAGAAGGCTGGCTCTGCTTGCTCCGACTAATACCCAGCAGGCTGGCTCTGCTTGCTCCGACTAATACCCAACAGGCTGGCTCTGCTTGCTCCGACTAATACCCAGCAGGCTGGCTCTGCTTGCTCCGACTAATACCCAACAGGCTGGCTCTGCTTGCTCTGACTAATACCCAGCAGGCTGGCTCTGCTTGCTCCGACTAATACCCAGAAAGCTGGTGCTGCTTGCTCCGACTAATACCCAGCAGGCTGGCTCTGCTTGCTCCGACTAATACCCAACAGGCTGGCTAACACAAATGCACAAGCAGAGTCATTGACAGGAACAAAGGCACTCAAGGATGATATTGACGTGTTGAAAAACATTGTAATGAAGCAAAGTGACATGATTGCGGACCTGAAAAAGGAAGTTATTGACTTGAAAGCCAGGAGCATGCGCAACAATGTCCTCCTGCACAACATACCTGAGTGCCAGTCGTCAGAGGATTGCAATGCTGTCGTCAAGGATGTGTTACACAAATATCTTGGTCTGACGTCCATACCTGACATTGAGCGTGCACACCGGCTAGGCCAAGCCAACTCAGGCAATCCGAAAAGAGTGCGGCCGATCATTGTTCGTTTTCTGTCCCAGCGTAATGCTGATTTAATTCTGGACATGGCGATTAAACTCCCGAGGGGCAGCGACAAAATTAAACTTACGCCTCAGTTTCCGTGCGAAATTTTAGAAAACAGACGGCGAATGGCCACCATGGTCGAGAATGTGAAACGTAAGGCGCAACCAAATGAAAAGCTAAAAATCAAAATGACTCATGAAGAAGTCTACATCAACGGCGAAAAGCAGCGTGATCCCATCCCGTCACAAAGTGTACGAGAAATCCTGGGGAAAACGGCGAAGGAGAGAGAGGATATCCAGCAATCTGCACCCATCCTACAGCACGGCTCTCGGTAGCCCCATCAGATGGCTTGTTATGGATTTTATATTGTTCTATGTCCATAACAGCCACACCGTAGGTCCCCATGTTTGGTCCCAATCACCGTGAGAGGTCCACTTTATAAGTTGCTAGAAGTTTATATACAAAACACTCACCTTTAATTCTTACTTTTTTAGGTTCCAGAACATTATATTCCAGGAGTGTCTGACAGAAATAAGTTTCCTGCTACTAATACTTACTCAATTCTTTTATTTGGTCCGTTAACAACTTTTGCTGACAAGTTTTGTTGTCTTGTGTTGTGTCGTCTCACGAGACCGCTAGATGTCACTCGTTTCTTCCGGTAAACGCCCTCTGGCGAACTGGCTGCGCATTTCCCAAAGACCTGGTTCCAACACTCTTTCTGTTTATTAACAGTGACACGTGTTTTTCTGTCAGGTGTACAGAAAACAGGTGAGTAGATACTTGTCACTGTTGATAAACAGAACGGGAACCAGGTTTTTGGGAAATGCGCAGCCAGTTCGCTAGAGGGCGTTGACCGGAAGGAACTAGCGACATCTAGCGATCCCGTGGGACGAGACAACACAAGAAGATGGCAACGCCAGCCAAGAAAACTTGTTAGTGAACAAAATGAATGAGTTCAGCTAGTGTTAGTTGCATGAAACGTATTTCAGTCAGACACTCCTTGAGGATAATGCTCCTGAACTTAAACAACTAAAAATTAGAGGTAAGTGTTTCGTGTCAAAACCTCCAGCAACTTGTAAATTGGACATCTCACCGTTTTTTAGACTGAATATGGCGACCTACGCCGTGGCGGTAAGGACGGCCTATCAGTCTGCCGTAACCTTTAACGCCATCAAACGGGGCTAGGCTCTCGGATCTCGGAGAGAGGCCACTCATTCTCGGTGTCCTTCGCCCCAGTCCAGACGGCGAGCCAGGTGCGTCTGGCCTACCAACGATTGCTGCTCGAACCATCCAAGGTCGGCGCGTCACACAATGTTGTGGCATTCCGACTGGCAGACCCAAAGTCACCAGGAAACATCCACGAAGGCGGCAACGACGACGGATTTCATGGTATGGCAAGATACATCCGCTATCTCCTACATCGAAGGAACGCCAGCAACATCGTCGTACTGCTAAGCTGTGTGACGAGCAGTGCACGGCTGGGAACCGCCAGATACAAACTGGTAGAACAATCACTTGATCTGGCCTTACAAAAGAAAGTTGGGTAGGTCGAATTTAATCAATGCAGATTCGTGCCCTCAGTAGAAAGTATCGTAGTTGTGACACTTATGACACCATTATCTATTTTTGTTGACATGAGTCGGAATGCTCTGAGTTACTGTGTATAGAATTTTGGTACAGGCTGTGCAACCGCATTGGGTGTTCCGCATTGTAACCCGATTCGTGAAGTATACATAGAATCGGTGCATATTTCATAGTTTCACAAAGCCCAATGGTAAGCTAACAGCAATCTGAAATACACAACTGACTTCCCATATCGGAGGCCCTTTTCAGTGACTTTGGATTCCAATCCCACTGCCCTTTCGCTTGTTAATTTCGAGTCGTGTTGTATCATGTTGTGCCTATGTTGAGGGCCAGGGTAGGGTGACTCAGGTGTTAAATCTTAAAGGTGTAAATGTGTCACTGGTTAATATGGTACTGCCATTTAACTTAAGACGATAAGCATGTACATGCCAGGCCTATTTGGGTGGCATACATGTGTTTACATGTGTTTAAAATAGCACGAATCGTACAAAGATCTCACAGGTATAATTTGCCAAATGTTTCAGCAGGTTAGTACCTAGTGCCGTGTGAGGATGTTGAGCATGTTAATTTCAGCTCTGTTTCATGTCGTTCGAGCTTGTAACGTACGTAGGTCTTAATGTCTGACTGTCTAGTTCAATGCCCATTGGTGGCGGACCACGCGTCTCCCAAATTGGCAGTTAATTGTAGTTGTGTTTACACTTATTGATTAATGTATAAACAAAAAGCGCGGTATGCAAGGACTGAATGCGCGAGGTTGGGTTTATCAGCCCCTCCCCATTGGTTCTGTGTCCAGAACATTGCAATGGGTGACTCCCGTATCGCAAAGCATATTTTGAGTTCGTTTAGTTTATTTGTTGTTTACATTTCATTGCAATGGTATTCGAACACACATGCCAGTGGCAGGAATTCATTACTGTTCAAACACAAAGTCTACATGTTGATCGATTATGTTATTTGTTCGGTTTCTCACTTATGTCTTCTTATACTCAATCATGGTATAAACCCACTCGCAACGGTTGTAATTAACTCTTTGTCTCGGGACGAACGTCTAACACGCGGATTGCGTATTTATGTTTTATACTATGGTAGAGATGGAAAAGGGAGCTAATGTTGCACCGGTCTCTATTTGCCAGGCCAATGTAAATGGTCTGCATGATGATGAGTTATTATATATAAAATCAATTTTTTGTGGTCAGTTTGATATAATTTGTGTCACGGAAACCCACCTGA
Source organism: Arenicola marina (assembly GCA_964019135.1). NCBI lineage: Eukaryota > Metazoa > Annelida > Polychaeta > Arenicolidae > Arenicola > Arenicola marina. Next base: position 29,405,103 of record OZ025249.1, on the reverse strand, counting down.
AAGCCTCTCTGACCAACGACTTTAAATTACCCGGGTATCATGAAATGTTTCGTAGAGATAGGGAACATGGAACATGGGGAGGCGTTGCTGTGTGGATCTCTGACAGCATCTTAGCCACGAGAAGAACTGACCTTGAAGATATAGATTTGGAAGGTATATGGATTGAGGGTCAAGCGAAAAATGAGAAATTTCTATTGTGTTGTGCGTATAGGCCTCCGAGTGCACGTGTGTCGTTTTGGGAGTATTTACAATCAAGTATCGACAACGCCAGAGCGTTGTCAATTTCCAACATAATTATTACTGGTGACTTGAACGCGGACGTGCATACCAATCCCTGCAATCATGCTCATATGATAACCTTTGCTAATAACAACCATCTGTCAATTCATGTAGACCAACCAACAAGAATTACCCCCACTTCCGAGTCAATTCTTGATCAATTTATCAGCTCAAATGCCGGCTTAGTTTGTAATGTAGAAGTGCTATCACCTGTGTGCACAAGTGACCACTCAGCAATATCTTGTAATCTGTCCTTCCGCGTCAATAAGGGAAAAAGCTACAAACGCCTCGTATGGTATTATAATAAGGCAGATTTTAATCGTTTTAGGGACCTTTTGCTTTCCCACAATTGGGACCTGTGCTTTGCCAGTGGCGACTCAGATTTGGCATGCGAATCCTGGACTAAACATGTTTTAAGTATATGTAAAAAGTGTATTCCGAACAAAATTGTGACTATAAGGCCTGATGACAAACCTTTCTACAATAACTACCTTAGGCGTCTTAAGAGGAAACTAGATAGATCTCATCGTAAGGCCAAACAAACTAAATCTGCTCTCGATTGGAACTCCTATCGTTGCATGCGTAATGATTATGCTTCACGTGTGCGAGAAGCTAAGACCAAGTACGACGAAAGTCTAGAGAAATCTTTAGAAATAGACAAAAACATCAATCCGAAGCGCTGGTGGAAACTATCCAAGTCTATTTTAGGGATAGCGGCAAGTGACGGTTACCCTGCACTCGACGTGAACGGTACTTGTATGTCAGATGACGTGGGCAAAGTCACTTGTTTTAATAATTATTTTTTACAACAGGCTAAATTAGACAACGATGAGGCCTGTTTATTGGATACACATATTTGTTCGACTACTACTGGTTTAAGTCATATTGAGGTTACAGAAGAGGATGTCTATGACCTTCTTGTAAATATTGATATAAGCAAAGCGAGCGGTTACGATGGAATTAGCCCTAAAATGTTAAAGGAGGCTGGCTCGACCATATGTAAACCATTAATGAAACTTTTTAATATGTGTCTGTTTGAATGTAGAATGCCAGTTTTATGGAAAAGAGCGAATGTAGTTCCCATTTACAAGAAAGGAAGTCGTAGTCATGTAAGCAATTACCGTCCTATATCTCTCTTAAGTTGCACCGGGAAGTTACTCGAACGCATTATATTTAGACATACTTTCAACTACCTTCGCGACAACGACATATTGTGTAGATTCCAATCAGGATTTATCCCCGGAGATAGTACAGTCAATCAACTAGCGGAATTGTATCATGTTTTTAGTGAAGCGTTGGATAAGAAGAAAGATGTCAAAGTTGTATTTTGTGATATATCCAAAGCGTTTGATAGGGTATGGCATAAAGGTCTCCTGAAGAAATTAAGCGGTATAGGTATATCTGGCAATTTACTTTGTTGGTATGAGGACTATATGAGGGATCGATATCAGAGGGTTACCATCAAGGCTGAGGCGTCCGAGTGGGGTCTTATAAATGCGGGGGTACCACAGGGTTCAGTTCTCGGACCGCTATTATTTCTTATCTATATAAATGACATAACTGAAGGTCTGGAATCCAACATACGGCTGTTCGCAGATGACACCACACTTTATATTATCTCAGGGGACAATATTGATAGCAATGATATTTTATCTGAAGATTTATTGAAATTAGAATGCTGGGCTGACAAATGGTTTGTTACATTTAATGCCTCGAAAACAAAGGCTATGGTAATATCCAATAAGTTATCTGACACTCAGATAGAGTTATGCATGGGTTCACAGAGACTGCAGGTCATCCATGATCATAAACATCTCGGACTAACGCTAAACAGCAAATTATCTTGGTCTCCTCACATTAATGAAATATATCATAAAGTTATGAGAAGAGTGGATATGCTCTCGCGATTAAGGTATAAGTTGGGTCGTAGGTCCCTGGATATTATGTACAAAAGCTTCATTAGACCGTCAATGGAGTATGCTTGTGTGGTATGGGACGGCTGTTTGCAATCAGACTCGGATCGATTAGAATCGGTGCAGCTGAGGGCGGGGAGGTTGGTTTGTGGAGCTATTAAATATACAAGCCATCTCCATATTTACAATGAACTGGGATGAGAGACACTGGCCACGCGAAGGGAGAGGTTTAAACTATTGCTTTTTCACAAACTATTGTATACTAGAGTTCCAGAATATCTGTTTAATTTAATTCCGCCAACGGTCGATTCTAGAACTTCCTATGCTCTACGAAACTCTAATACAAACAGTGTCACACCTATCAGGGCAAGATTAACTACGTTTTTCAATTCTTTTGTTCCCAGTACAATTAGAAGGTGGAACGAACTGCCCGCTCATATTCGAACAACTACCGATTTCAATGAGTTTAAAAGACAACTCTGTAAGAAAACAGACGTCCACAGTTTAAGGAAGCTTTATTATCTAGGAAGTCGGAAGACGAATGTCATTCACGCGCGTCTAAGGATGAATTGCAGTACTTTAAATGCTCATCTATTTCATATGCATATTGTCGACAGCCCGCGGTGCCACTGCGGTGCTGCTAGCGAAGATAGCGTCCATTTTTTCTATTCTTGTCCAACATACACAAATGAGCGCGAAATACTGATGGGAAAAATAGTTACTCATACCCCGATGTCACTAGGCACACTTCTTTTTGGTAACCCATCCTTGTCTTACGATACAAATGTAGAACTCTTCACAGCTGTCCATAAATATATCGAAAATAGTAAACGTTCTAAATAGACATCAAGTGTACCTATTGCTGCGTGGTTAAATTATCGAACTATCGGCCAACATTGTGTTAATTTCTTTGAATCTGTATTTACTGGTGTGTGTGTGTGTGTTATATTATATATTATCATTATGTGCAAGAGGAATTAATATAGGCCTTGCCTGTTTTCCGATTGTGAAATAAAAATATGTTTAAACCAACAGGCTGGCTCTGCTTGCTCCGACTAATACCAAACAGGCTGGCTCTGCTTGCTCCGACTAATACCCGGCAGGCTGGCTCTGCTTGCTCCGACTAATACCCAGCAGGCTGGCTCTGCTTGCTCCGACTAATACCCAGCAGGCTGGCTCTGCTTGCTCCGACTAATACCCAGCAGGCTGGCTCTGCTTGCTCCGACTACTACCCAGCAGGCTGGCTCTGCTTGCTCCGACTAATACCCAGCAGACTGGCTCTGTTTGCTCCGATTAATACCCAGCAGACTGGCTCTGCTTGCTCCGACTAATACCCAGCAGGCTGGCTCTGCTTGCTCCGACTAATACCCAGCAGGCTGGCTCTGCTTGCTCCGACTAATACCCAGCAGGCTGGCTCTGCTTGCTCTGACTAATACCCAGCAGGCTGGCTCTGCTTGCTCCGACTAATACCCAGCAGGCTGGCTCTGCTTGCTCCGACTAATACCCAGCAGACTGGCTCTGCTTGCTCCGACTAATACCCAGCGGGCTGGCTCTGCTTGCTCCGACTAATACCCAGCAGGCTGGTTCTGCTTGCTCTGACTAATACCCAGCAGGCTGGTTCTGCTTGATCTCTGACTGATACCCAGCAGGCTGGCTCTGCTTGCTCCGACTAATACCCAGCAGGCTGGTTCTGCTTGCTCTGACTAATACCCAACAGGCTGGTTCTGCTTGCTCTGACTAATACCCAGCAGGCTGGCTCTGCTTGCTACGACTAATACCCAGAAGGCTGGCTCTGCTTGCTCTGTCTAATACCCAGCAGGCTGGTTCTGCTTGCTCTGACTAATACCCAACAGGCTGGTTCTGCTTGCTCTGACTAATACCCAGCAGGCTGGCTCTGCTTGCTACGACTAATACCCAGAAGGCTGGCTCTGCTTGCTCTGACTAATACCCAACAGGCTGGTTCTGCTTGCTCTGACTAATACCCAGCAGGCTGGCTCTGCTTGCTACGACTAATACCCAGAAGGCTGGCTCTGCTTGCTCTGTCTAATACCCAGCAGGCTGGTTCTGCTTGCTCTGACTAATACCCAACAGGCTGGTTCTGCTTGCTCTGACTAATACCCAGCAGGCTGGCTCTGCTTGCTACGACTAATACCCAGAAGGCTGGCTCTGCTTGCTCTGACTAATACCCAGCAAGCTGGCTCTGCTTGCTCTGACTAATACCCAGCAGGCTGGCTCTGCTTGCTCTGACTAATACCCAGAAGGCTGGCTCTGCTTGCTCCGACTAATACCCAGCAGGCTGGCTCTGCTTGCTCCGACTAATACCCAGCAGGCTGGCTCTGCTTGATTCGACTAATACCCAACAGGCTGGCTCTGCTTGCTCTGACTAATACCCAGCAGGCTGGCTCTGCTTGCTCTGACTAATACCCAGCAGGCTGGCTCTGCTTGCACTGACTAATACCCAGCAGGCTGGCTCTGCTAGCTCTGACTAATACCCAGCAGGCTGGCTCTGCTTGCTCCGACTAATACCCAGCAGGCAGGCTCGGCTTGCTCTGACTAATACCCAGCAAGCTGGCTCTGCTTGCTCTGACTAATACCCAGCAGGCTGGCTCTGCTTGCTCTGGCTAATACCCAGCAGGCTGGCTCTGCTTGCTCCGACTAATACCCAGCAGGCTGGCTCTGCTTGCTCTGTCTTACACCCAGCAGGCTGGCTCTGCTTGATTCGACTAATACCCAACAGGCTGGCTCTGCTTGCTCTGACTAATACCCAGCAGGCTGGCTCTGTTTGCGCCGACTAATACCCAGCAGGCTGGCTCTGCTTGCTCTGACTAATACCCAGAAGGCTGGCTCTGCTTGCTCCGACTAATACCCAGCAGGCTGGCTCTGCTTGCTCTGACTAATACCCAGCAAGATGGCTCTGCTTGCTCTGACTAATACCCAGCAGGCTGGCTCTGCTTGCTCTGACTAATACCTAACAGGCTGGCTCTGCTTGCTCTGACTAATACCCAGCAAGCTGGCTCTGCTTGCTCCGACTAATACCCAACAGGCTGGCTCTGCTTGATTCGAGTAATACCCAACAGGCTGGCTCTGCTTGCTCTGGCTAATACCCAGCAGGCTGACTCTGCTTGCTCTGACTAATACCAAGCAGGCTGGCTCTGCTTGCTCTGACTAATACCCAGCAGGCTGGCTCTGCTTGCACCGACTAATACCCAGCAGGCTGGCTCTGCTTGCTCTGACTAATACCAAGCAGGCTGGCTCTGCTTGCTCTGACTAATACCCAGAAGGCTGGCTCTGCTTGCACCGAATAATACCCAACAGGCTGGCTCTGGTTGCTCCGACTAATGCCCAGCAGGCTGGCTCTGCTTGCTCTGACTAATACCAAGCAGGCTGGCTCTGCTTGCTGCGACTAATACCCAATTGGCTGAATCTGCTTGCTCTGACTAATACCCAGGAGGCTGGCTCTGCTTGCTCTGACTAATACCCAGAAGGCTGGCTCTGCTTGCACCGAATAATACCCAACAGGCTGGCTCTGGTTGCTCCGACTAATGCCCAGCAGGCTGGCTCTGCTTGCTCTGACTAATACCCAGCAGGCTGGCTCTGCTTGCTCCGACTAATACCCAGCAGACTGGCTCTGCTTGCTCCGACTAATACCCAGCGGGCTGGCTCTGCTTGCTCCGACTAATACCCAGCAGGCTGGCTCTGATTGCTTTGACAAATAACCAGCAGGCTGGCTCTGATTGCTTCGACTAATACCCAGCTGGCTGGCTCTGCTTGCTCCGACTAATACCCAACAGGCTGGCTCTGCTTGCACTGACTAATACTCAGCAGGCATTGGCTCTGCTTGCACCGACTAATACCCAGCAGGCTGGCTCGACTTGCACCGACTAATACCCAGCAGGCTGGCTCTGCTTGCTCTGACTAATACCCAGCAGGCTGGCTCTGCTTGCTGTGACTAATACCCAGCAGGCTGGCTCTGCTTGCACCGACTAATACCCAGCAGCTAGGGTCTGCTTGCACCGACTAATAAACAGCAGGCTGGCTCTGCTTGCACCGACTAATACCCAGCAGCTAGGCTCTGCTTGCACCGACTAATACCCAGCAGGCTGGCTCGACTTGCACCGACTAATACCCAGCAGGCTGGCTCTGCTTGCTCTGACTAATACCCAGCAGGCTGGCTCTGCTTGCTCTGACTAATACCCAGCAGGCTGGCTCTGCTTGCACCGACTAATACCCAGCAGCTAGGCTCCGCTTGCACCGACTAATACCCAGCAGGCTGGCTCTGCTTGCACCGACTAATACCCAGCAGTTAGGCTCTGCTTGCACCGACTAATACCCAGCAGGCTGGCTCTGCTTGCACCGACTAATACCCAGCAGCTAGGCTCTGCTTGCACCGACTAATACCCAGCAGGCTGGCTCTGCTTGCACCGAATAATACACAGCAGGCTGGCTCGGCTTGCGACTAATACGCAGTAGGCGTTGGCTCTGCTTGCCGCCCCCGGACCTTCCCTTGAAAGCTTCCTCTTGTCCAGCGATCGGAAGCACTTTGTGTCCTTTGTCCTGTAGTTTGTGCCTTAAAACTTGGCCCCATCTTTCAGCATTGTCTCCGGGCATGGTTACATTAGACTTAAAATCAATGATAACGTGGCTCAATCCCCGGTTAAGAACGCGCCTTTAAGGTTATAAAACTGACGCAGATTCACAATGGGCTGGATGGTGTCGTCTTTCGCTCGCCGGTCATGCTGGGCGGAGGCTGGAGGCTGGAGGCAGGGGTGGGTCGGGTGGCGGGGATGGCGGGGATGGCGGGGGTGTGGAGGGTGACGGGCGCGTGGCGGGTGGCGGGGGGGGGGCGGGGTGTGGAGGGTGGGGAGAGGGCAGCCGGATTGTGGCAGGCGGGAAGGGAGGGAGGGAGGGAGGGAGAGACCGGGGGGGTGTGGGGGGTCACAGCCAGCCTGGAGTATCATGACACGCCTCCCTCAGTGGCCTGAATAATGAATGGCCCGCCGACTGGGGTTAGTCTTAGCGGCTCATACCTGGACCCCTGGTATTTCCTTCTTGGCCCACCAGAGGGCGCACACAGGAAACCCTCATCCTTTCTCTACCGTAAAAACACGATGGAGCCGAGACGAGTACATGACCTTTAGTCTCAGCGCGCGGCCCTATGTGTTATCACCAGTGTGGTCCCCAGACCGCTGTCTCCCCGACCTGCCCATGTGTTCTCACCAGCGTGGTCCCCAGACCGCTCTCCCCCCGACCTACCCATGTGTTATCACCAGCGTGGTCCTCAAACCGCTCTGTCCCCGACCTGCCCATGTGTTATAACCAGTGTGGTCCCCAGACCGCTGTCTCCCCGACCTGCCCATGTGTTCTCACCAGCGTGGTCCCCAGACCGCTCTCCCCCCGACCTGCCCATGTGTTATCACCAGCGTGGTCCTCAAACCGCTCTGTCCCCGACCTGCATATGTGTTATAACCAGTGTGGTCCCCAGACCGCTCTCTCCCCGACCTGCCCATGTGTTATCACCAGTGTGGTCCCCAGACCGCTCTCCCCCCGACCTGCCCATGTGTAATCACTAGCGTGGTCCCCAGACCGCTCTGTCCCCGACCTGCCCATGTGTTCTCACCAGTGTGGTCCCCAGACCGTTCTCTCCCCGACCTGCCCATGTGTTCTCACCAGTGTGGTCCCCAGACCGCTGTCTCCCCGACCTGCCCATGTGTTCTCACCAGCGTGGTCCCCAGACCGCTCTCTCCCCGACCTGCCCATGTGTTCTCACCAGTGTGGTCCCCAGACCGCTCTCTTCCCAACCTGCCCATGTGTTATCACCAGTGTCTTCCCCAGACCACTCTCTCCCCGACCTGCCCATGTGATATCACCAGTGTCTTCCCCAGACCACTCTCTCCCCGACCTGCCCATGTGTTATCACCAGCGTGATCCCCAGACCGCTCTCTCCCAGACCTGCCCATGTGTTATCACCAGTGCGGTCCCCAGACCGCTCTCTCCCCGACCTGCCCATGTGTTATCACCAGTGCGGTCTCCAGACCGCTCTCTCCCCGACCTGCCCATATGTTATCACCAGCGTGGTCCCCAGACCGCTCTCTCCCCGACCTGCCCATGTGTTCTCACCAGTGTGGTCCCCAGACCGCTTTGGGGACCCAGACCGCTCTGTCCTCGACCTGCCCATGGGTTATCACCAGTGTGGTTCCCAGACCGCTCTCTCCCCGACCTGCCCATGTGTTATTACCAGTGTGGTCCCCGGAACGCTCTGCCCTCGACCTGCCCATGTGTTATCACCAGTGTGGTCCCCAGACCGCTCTCTCCCCGACCTGCCCATATGTTATCACCAGTGCGGTCTCCAGACCGCTCTCTCCCCGACCTGCCCATATGTTATCACCAGCGTGGTCCCCAGACCGCTCTCTCCCCGACCTGCCCATGTGTTCTCACCAGTGTGGTCCCCAGACCGCTTTGGGGACCCAGACCGCTCTGTCCTCGACCTGCCCATGTGTTATCACCAGTGTGGTTCCCAGACCGCTCTCCCCTCGACCTGCCCATGTGTTATCACCAGTGTGGTCCCCGGACCGCTCTGTCCCCGACCTGTCCATGTGTTATCACCAGCGTGGTCCCCAGACCGCTCTCTCCCCGACCTACCCATGTGTTCTCACCAGTGTGGTCCCCAGACCGCTCTCTTCCCAACCTGCCCATGTGTTATCACCAGTGTCTTCCCCAGACCACTCTCTCCCCGACCTGCCCATGTGTTATCACCAGCGTGATCCCCAGACCGCTCTCTCCCAGACCTGCCCATGTGTTATCACCAGTGCGGTCCCCAGACCGCTCTCTCCCCGACCTGCCCATGTGTTATCACCAGTGCGGTCTCCAGACCGCTCTCTCCCCGACCTGCCCATATGTTATCACCAGCGTGGTCCCCAGACCGCTCTCTCCCCGACCTGCCCATGTGTTCTCACCAGTGTGGTCTCCAGACCGCTTTGGGGACCCAGACCGCTCTGTCCTCGACCTGCCCATGTGTTATCACCAGTGTGGTTCCCAGACCGCTCTCTCTCCGACCTGCCCATGTGTTATTACCAGTGTGGTCCCCGGAACGCTCTGCCCTCGACCTGCCCATGTGTTATCACCAGTGTGGTCCCCAGACCGCTCTCTCCCCGACCTGCCCATGTGTTATCACCAGTGCGGTCTCCAGACCGCTCTCTCCCCGACCTGCCCATATGTTATCACCAGCGTGGTCCCCAGACCGCTCTCTCCCCGACCTGCCCATGTGTTCTCACCAGTGTGGTCCCCAGACCGCTTTGGGGACCCAGACCGCTCTGTCCTCGACCTGCCCATGTGTTATCACCAGTGTGGTTCCCAGACCGCTCTCTCCCCGACCTGCCCATGTGTTATTACCAGTGTGGTCCCCGGACCGCTCTGTCCCCGATCTGTTCATGTGTTATCACCAGCGTGGTCCTCAAACCGCTCTGTCCCCGACCTGCCCATGTGTTGTCACCAGTGTGGTCCCAAGACCGCTCTCCCCTCGACCTGCCCATGTGTTATCACCAGTGTGGTCCCCGGACCGCTCTGTCCCCGACCTGTCCATGTGTTATCACCAGCGTGGTCCCCAGACCGCTCTGTCCCCGACCTGCCCATGTGTTATCACCAGCGTGGTCCCCAGACCGCTCTCCCCCCGACCTGCCCATGTGTTATCACCAGCGTGGTCCCCAGACCGCTCTGTCCCCGACCTGCCCATGTGTTATCACCAGCGTGGTCCCCAGACCGCTCTCCCCCCGACCTACCCATGTGTTATCACCAGCGTGGTCCCCGGACCGCTCTCCCCCCGACCTGCCCATGTGTTATCACCAGCGTGGTCCCCAGACCGCTCTGTCCCCGACCTGCCCATGTGTTATCAGCAGTGTGGTCCCCAGACCGCTCTCTCCCCGACCTGCCCATGTGTTATCACCAGCGTGGTCCCCAGACCGCTCTGTCCTCGACCGGCCCATGTGTTATCACCAGTGTGGTCCCCGGACCGCTCTGTCCCCGACCTGTCCATGTGTTATCACCAGCGTGGTCCCCAGACCGCTCTGTCCCCGACCTGCCCATGTGTTATCAACATTGTGGTCCCCAGACCGCTCTCCTCTCGACCTGCCCATGTGTTATCACCAGTGTGGTCCCAAGACCGCTCTCCCCTCGACCTGCCCATGTGTTATCACCAGTGTGGTCCCCGGACCGCTCTGTCCCCGACCTGTCCATGTGTTATCACCAGCGTGGTCCCCAGACCGCTCTGTCCCCGACCTGCCCATGTGTTATCACCAGTGTGGTCCCCGGACCGCTCTGTCCCCGACCTGTCCATGTGTTATCACCAGCGTGGTCCCCAGACCGCTCTGTCTTCGACCTGCCCATGTGTTATCAGCAGTGTGGTCCCCAGACCGCTCTCTCCCCGACCTGCCCATGTGTTATTACCAGTGTGGTCCCCGGAACGCTCTGTCCTCGACCGGCCCATGTGTTATCACCAGTGTGGTCCCCAGACCGCTCTCTCCCCGACCTGCCCATGTGTTATCACCAGTGCGGTCTCCAGACCGCTCTCTCCCCGACCTGCCCATATGTTATCACCAGCGTGGTCCCCAGACCGCTCTCTCCCCGACCTGCCCATGTGTTCTCACCAGTGTGGTCCCCAGACCGCTTTGGGGACCCAGACCGCTCTGTCCTCGACCTGCCCATGTGTTATCACCAGTGTGGTTCCCAGACCGCTCTCCCCTCGACCTGCCCATGTGTTATCACCAGTGTGGTCCCCGGACCGCTCTGTCCCCGACCTGTCCATGTGTTATCACCAGCGTGGTCCCCAGACCGCTCTCTCCCCGACCTACCCATGTGTTCTCACCAGTGTGGTCCCCAGACCGCTCTCTTCCCAACCTGCCCATGTGTTATCACCAGTGTCTTCCCCAGACCACTCTCTCCCCGACCTGCCCATGTGTTATCACCAGCGTGATCCCCAGACCGCTCTCTCCCAGACCTGCCCATGTGTTATCACCAGTGCGGTCCCCAGACCGCTGTCTCCCCGACCTGCCCATGTGTTATCACCAGTGCGGTCTCCAGACCGCTCTCTCCCCGACCTGCCCATATGTTATCACCAGCGTGGTCCCCAGACCGCTCTCTCCCCGACCTGCCCATGTGTTCTCACCAGTGTGGTTCCCAGACCGCTCTCTCTCCGACCTGCCCATGTGTTATTACCAGTGTGGTCCCCGGAACGCTCTGCCCTCGACCTGCCCATGTGTTATCACCAGTGTGGTCCCCAGACCGCTTTGGGGACCCAGACCGCTCTGTCCTCGACCTGCCCATGTGTTATCACCAGTGTGGTTCCCAGACCGCTCTCTCTCCGACCTGCCCATGTGTTATTACCAGTGTGGTCCCCGGAACGCTCTGCCCTCGACCTGCCCATGTGTTATCACCAGTGTGGTCCCCAGACCGCTCTCTCCCCGACCTGCCCATGTGTTATCACCAGTGCGGTCTCCAGACCGCTCTCTCCCCGACCTGCCCATATGTTATCACCAGCGTGGTCCCCAGACCGCTCTCTCCCCGACCTGCCCATGTGTTCTCACCAGTGTGGTCCCCAGACCGCTTTGGGGACCCAGACCGCTCTGTCCTCGACCTGCCCATGTGTTATCACCAGTGTGGTTCCCAGACCGCTCTCTCCCCGACCTGCCCATGTGTTATTACCAGTGTGGTCCCCGGACCGCTCTGTCCCCGATCTGTTCATGTGTTATCACCAGCGTGGTCCCCGGACCGCTCTCCCCCCGACCTGCCCATGTGTTATCACCAGCGTGGTCCCCAGACCGCTCTGTCTTCGACCTGCCCATGTGTTATCAGCAGTGTGGTCCCCAGACCGCTCTCTCCCCGACCTGCCCATGTGTTATCACCAGCGTGGTCCCCAGACCGCTCTGTCCTCGACCGGCCCATGTGTTATCACCAGTGTGGTCCCCGGACCGCTCTGTCCCCGACCTGTCCATGTGTTATCACCAGCGTGGTCCCCAGACCGCTCTGTCCCCGACCTGCCCATGTGTTATCAACATTGTGGTCCCCAGACCGCTCTCCTCTCGACCTGCCCATGTGTTATCACCAGTGTGGTCCCAAGACCGCTCTCCCCTCGACCTGCCCATGTGTTATCACCAGTGTGGTCCCCGGACCGCTCTGTCCCCGACCTGTCCATGTGTTATCACCAGCGTGGTCCCCAGACCGCTCTGTCCCCGACCTGCCCATGTGTTATCACCAGTGTGGTCCCCGGACCGCTCTGTCCCCGACCTGTCCATGTGTTATCACCAGCGTGGTCCCCAGACCGCTCTGTCTTCGACCTGCCCATGTGTTATCAGCAGTGTGGTCCCCAGACCGCTCTCTCCCCGACCTGCCCATGTGTTATTACCAGTGTGGTCCCCGGAACGCTCTGTCCTCGACCGGCCCATGTGTTATCACCAGTGTGGTCCCCGGACCGCTCTGTCCCCGACCTGTCCATGTGTTATCACCAGCGTGGTCCCCAGACCGCTCTGTCCCCGACCTGCCCATGTGTTATCAACATTGTGGTCCCCAGACCGCTCTCCTCTCGACCTGTCCTTGTGTTATCACCAGTGTGGTCCCAAGACCGCTCTCCCCTCGACCTGCCCATGTGTTATCACCAGCGTGGTCCCCGGACCGCTCTGTCCCCGACCTGTCCATGTGTTATCACCAGCGTGGTCCTCAGACCGCTCTCCCCCCGACCTACCCATGTGTTATCACCAGCGTGGTCCCCGGACCGCTCTCCCCCCGACCTGCCCATGTGTTATCACCAGCGTGGTCCCCAGACCGCTCTGTCTTCGACCTGCCCATGTGTTATCAGCAGTGTGGTCCCCAGACCGCTCTCTCCCCGACCTGCCCATGTGTTATTACCAGTGTGGTCCCCGGAACGCTCTGTCCTCGACCGGCCCATGTGTTATCACCAGTGTGGTCCCCGGGCCGCTCTGTCCCCGACCTGTCCATGTGTTATCACCAGCGTGGTCCCCAGACCGCTCTGTCCCCGACCTGCCCATGTGTTATCAACATTGTAGTCCCCAGACCGCTCTCCTCTCGACCTGCCCATGTGTTATCACCAGTGTGGTCCCAAGACCGCTCTCCCCTCGACCTGCCCATGTGTTATCACCAGTGTGGTCCCCGGACCGCTCTGTCCCCGACCTGTCCATGTGTTATCACCAGCGTGGTCCCCAGACCGCTCTGTCCCCGACCTGCCCATGTGTTATCACCAGTGTGGTCCCCGGACCGCTCTGTCCCCGACCTGTCCATGTGTTATCACCAGTGTGGTCCCCGGGCCGCTCTCTCCCCGAGCTGCCCATGTGTTATCACCAGTGTGGTCACATTATCGTTTTCTCGTCATGTCGTTGTCTCCCACGCTTCTTCAACTTTCGTTCTCATATTATCTTCATCATATAAACACTATTTCCCGATTCCTCAGGCAGCATGCCCCCCCCCCCCCTCCGGCCCCCCTTCCAGGATACGAAAACCCCTATCAGTTAATAAACTGCTGAAGAAAACGCCGATGAATCGTGTGACCACCGCCCCACGGTCCCACAGCAGGCGACCATGTCAGTGACTACCTGCTAGGCCAGCTGGGTGGCGGGCTGGCTACCTGGCTGGCTGACTGCTCCTAGGCCCTGAGTGTGAGCTTGAAGTGAGATAGCGAGCTGCTGGGAGGCCCGGTCCGTGGCTACTACTCCCATTGGGCCGGTGGGCTGGTAGGCTCATTCACAGGCCGCCCAGCCAACCCTTGTGGCCCCGGGGTTCCGCGTGCTGACGCCATGCGAGCGCCCATTCACTCCTTCCCCATCTTCACCACGCTAACGAGGCCACCAGTACCGGCAGCAGCGGCAGCAGCAGCAGCAGCAGTGGCCACCAGTGGGGGCCGGAGTGTAGTAGTGGACTTAACCAGTGGCGAGCGAGCGGTAGGCGGGGGGTAAGCACCGGTATGCGGTGGCGGCTACCTCCAAGGAGACGGATAGCCAGCCATCACTCGGAGGGTAACGAGTGAGGTATACGCTGGTCGCGCGGTGCTCGGATAGATGGCCGACTGGCTGCCCGGCGACCGCCCCCGGAAGTGACATGCCAGCGTCCCCTCACTGACAACACAGGGAGGGAGAGTGAGACGCGAGGCGCGGCGACACGCGGGACAGAGGGAGGCGAACGGCTAGTGGGGAGGAAGAGGAGGAGGTGGCAACAGCAACAGCACCACCACCAGCAGCAGCAGCAGCAGCAGCACCAGCCGAAGGAGGAGGAAGCTGGTCCTTGGCTACCACTGATGGAGGACCCAGCCTGACACCCGCCCGGTGTCCCCTGTGGCATCACCAGCTGACCTAGCTGTAGCTCTAAATGGCACAGTTCGGATGTCTCTAGAGAGACACGGACCGCTGCGATCCAGACACCATATAACCTGAGCCCAGTACATCGACACCAACCGTCTCTCTCGGCGACACAGGAGAAAATATCCGCTTTACCGCTTCGCTGCATTCGTTTTAAGCGTTCGGGATAAATCGGGACATTTATCGGATCTCGGATTAACCGCACATATCCGGTTTGACAAGAGTTGGACATAAAAGTGTGGGAATTAATAACACGGATTAGATCTTGGAAGCAGCCTGGATTGCTGTCGGCATCACGTGACAGAGATTAAGGGGATTTACCAAGTCTGCCAGGAGTTTAGGACGATAATCCGAGGCACAATTTGACGGTAAGCTGTGTGTGTAATTGATTCGAATGGCGGAATAGGTTGAGACGCAGTGGTTATTTGTTTTTCATCCATTAGTAGCGATCATCTATCTCAGGCTGCACGGTATGATGGATCTATCGACAACCGAGGGTTTGGTTAGCTTCGCATGGGAGAGAAAGCTAGAACGGTAGAATCAAACTAAAGCGTCGATTCGAGGAAGGTTTGTACCATTCAAACTGCTCCCCTCATATCATCCCAGTGTCTCAAATCTCATCATTAAATGTCACATGCACGTTTTGTCCAACGTACGTGTGAAATTGCAATGGCTTTATTCCAAATATATGTTTTCTTCTGCATGCACAAGTTTAAACAAATTATTCCTGCAAACAAAGGCTTCCGGTTGTTACCACTGTACTTTGAATAAAAAACATTTGCGGCTTCGAACGTGCCTATCGGCGTAGTAGCATTAGGGTTTCCATTCGACCCTTATTCCAGTCGTCCGTACCTCTGTCAACCTCAGAGCGTGCCAGCATTTCTTATATCCTTCTTAGTCGTGGCCGATTAACCTGACAAGGTCACTCACGAAGGACCAAGGTCACAAGAAGGGACAAGGATACCTCCAATCAATTAACCTTGCCGGCCGCGAACCTGTTGACAGCTTGGTATAAGGGTCAGCGAGCGACGCTCCCCATTGTGACGTCACCAGGGTGACGCGCGCCTGCGTTGGGCCAACAGTGAATGGAGGAAGGAATATGAGGGTTATATATATAGCAGAAAAACACCGTGGAGATGGATTTAGTAGGAGGACGTGGGGGTGTCTTTGGGAGGGGGGGTGGCAGTTGGTACGGGCAATTGCCATGGTGCAGGGTGGATATATGTGTGAGGGGGGGGGGGAGGTAAGTGTGACGGGGAATGATAGAGGTGACGGGGAGGAAGGAGAGAGTTGTGGGGCGGAGGTAGGCGGCGGTTAAGTGAGGGGTGAAAACGGGAAGTGGTCATTGAGAGTGGAGGTAGAAGCGGAATGGATGGAGGTGGGGGTGGGGAGGACGGAGATGGTGTATGAGGAATGGAGGTGTGGGTATACAGGTGGGGGTAAGAACTGGGGTGAGGTGGACGGAGATGGTTTATGATGAATGGAGGTGTGGGTATAGAGGTGGGGGTAAGAAATGGGGTGAGGTGGACGGAGATGGTTTATGATGAGTGGAGGTGTGGGTATAGAGGTGGGGGTAAGAAATGGGGAGGGGTGGACGGAGATGGTTTATGATGAATGGAGGTGTGGGTATAGAGGTGGGGGTAAGAAATGGGGTGGGGTGGATGGAGATGGTGTATGATGAATGGAGGTGTGGGTATAGAGGTGGGGCTAAGGTATGGGGTGGGGTGGATGGAGATGATGTATGATGAATGGAGGTGTGGGTATAGAGGTGGGGGTAAGGTATGGGGCGGGGTGGATGGAGATGATGTATGATGAATGGAGGTGTGGGCATAGAGGTGGGGGTAAGAAATGGGGTGGCGTGGACGGAGATGGTGTATGATAAGGGGAGGTGGGGGTAGGGGATGGGGTGGACGTAGTCCCATACAACGTCACATGGGGCTAGGGTGGACGAAGCTGGTGTATGAGGGGAGGTATCGGTGTGGCCTATAGGGGTAGGGTGTGTGAGTGACGGTTGGATGCATGGGAATCATGTACGATGAGATACGGTGGGGGAGGGGGAGGGGGGGGGGGGGGTCGGTGGTGAGGCGGGCTGTGGGGGCGGTGGTGAGGCGGGCTGTGGGGGCGGTGGTGAGGCGGGATGCGGGGGCCCGTTGTGGGGAGGGTGCTGTGTGGGTATATGAATGAAGGATGGGGAAGAGAGAGAGGTAATGGCTTAGGTTATAAATTGACGGCCAATCAATGGAGTCCGTTCAGGATGCCCATGTTTGTCAGCCGCCGGGGCCACCACAAAGGAGGCGCCGGGGACAGGGTGCCAGTGGCGTGAAGGGTGGGGGTGGGGTGGGGGTGGGGGCGAGCAGGGAGGGAGGTGCCGGGGTGTGTGTGAGGGGTGGTGGGGGGGGGGGGCGGTCCCCGTGCCTAGCGGTCCGGGTTGGTGTGAGAAGGGGTTGAAAGAAGGTATAGAGGTGGGGCAAACATGCGCGCATCGGGTCAGTTAAAAGGCCTGCCAGACCGTTGTTCCTTTGTCGCCTCTCCCACCGGGGCTCCCAGAGGACGTTTCCGCAATCAATACTAACGGGATAACTGGCCTAAATGCCCGGTCCGGTCCCAACCCCACTGGCCGCCACAGACTATTCGACCGGATGAGAATAGGCAGCGGTAAACAGGGGCAATGTATATGGGAGTAACCACATCGATTGTTCAGCCTTCCTCTTCCGGTAAACTTTTGTTTCATTTTAGTCGCCTCGATGTTTTGGCCACAACGCAAAGTATGTCATTCACTCCGAACTTTGTTTTATAACAATGCAAATATCGTTATGTTGGAGAGACGTCTTTGGGCAGAACTATGCATCCTTAAAACTTGGACATGACGGCAAACTTGGGATGGCAGGGGCGCTGTGAGTGATGGCACTGACGTATGCATCACGCCAGTAACGTGTAGGTCACGGTGGTGACGTATGTGTGACGACAGTGACGTATGTGTGACGACGGGGACGTATGGGTGGCAGATGCCACCTGCACCCACTGTGAGACAGATTCCACCTGAACCCACTGTGGGAGAGATGCCACCTGCACCCACTGTGTGGCAGATGCCACCTGCACCCACTGTGAGGCAGATGCCACCTGCACCCACTGTGGGGCAGATGCCACCTGCACCCACTGTGAGGCAGATGCCACCTGCACCCACTGTGGGGCAGATGCCACCTGCACCCACTTTGGGGCAGATGCCACCCGCACTCACTGTGTGGCAGATGCCACCTGAACCCACTTTGGGGCAGATGCCACCCGCACTCACTGTGTGGCAGATGCCACCTGCACCCACTGTGAGGCAGATGCCACCTGCACCCACTGTGGGGCAGATGCCACCTGCACCCACTTTGGGGCAGATGCCACCCGCACTCACTGTGTGGCAGATGCCACCTGAACCCACTGTGGGGCAGATGCCACCCGTACCCTCTGTGGGGCAGATCCCACCTGCGCCCTCTGTGGGGCAAATGCCACCCACACCCACTGTGGGGCAGATCCCACCATGGCGTACGTTGTTTTCTCTTCCCTTCGCCAGACTGCGTCATACCTGTCGCACATGTTCAGGGTTCCAATGTATTTTCGTTTTCGGCGACGCGTCTTGTGCAGACTGGGCACTGGCGCAGACCCCAATTATAGCAGCGGCGTATGATAAATAGGTAGCGGAAGAATTAAATGACATCCATGAAATAGAGAAGATTTTTCCTCGGCTCATTGACTCTCGTGATGTAAATGCTTCGTCTTGCTGTCAATAAACTCGCGTGCTATTTGGCACTTTTGCAAGATCCGTGAACGAGTTTTAGAGAGCCCCCTAGTGGTGGAGAATGAAAGTATCTCAGTTCCATTATCTGCCAGGGGAATCTACGGACAAAGGGGAAGGAGAAATATGAACTGCCCAATATATCATTTTGTTCAGAGGACAATTTAGACGTATTGCAAGTTTTTACTAAAAGGCCTTTTGTTATATTATGAAACAGCTTATAAATAATTAAATGTGTAGGAGTACGCACTGGCACACCGATCAGTTGTCTGTCTCGTGGACGTGCACTCAACAATCCAATCCTGTCAGTGATGGCTATGTCTGTCAGATAGCGCCACAAGAGTTATTGGACGCTGCCAACGCAGAGCACCCGCCGCCCAGTCATTGGTCAAGGGTCTCGCGCCGCTATCGGCTGAAGCGCGTAACCCACCCCGTAAGGCTGGGCGCCGCCTGGCGAGAGGAGAGTGCCTCAAGCTTCAGACCTATTACATGCCGAGGAATTTACCACCTGCATGTGATCGTACTTTACAAGGTGCCGGTCCTTCAAGGTTCTACCCTTCCTCTGCATGATGACTACTGTCTGCCCCTCCCTCGCCTCCCTGATGTCTTCCTCCCCCTCCTCCCCCCTCCGCCCCCCCCTCACCCCAACCGTCCCCTCCCGCCGTCGACGTAACCCAATCTAATGTCCCGGGAGGGAGGGAAAAAAGGGGAGAGAAGTGTGATGGCGTCGCCCCTCGAGACCTCTCCGGCGCTCTGCGGAGCGCTTTGGCGGCCCTAGGGGCATCACCTCGCCAGCCCCCACCCCCGTCCACTCCACCCCACTGCCTCTAACCTCAAGGCTTTAACAGTCAGCCGCCGTGGGTGCCGGTGGCGGCCCCGCGGTGGGGGTGGGAGCGGGGGGGGGGGGCGGACGACCACGCTAGTGGGCGGGGGGGTTGGCGGGGGTGGATGACAGGGGTTCCCTTACAGCGAGACTCTCAGGCTGGTCATCAATAAGGCAAGTCTCTCGACTACATGGTTGATCTCATAACGCGGCACTAACCTCCTTAGATCCCCACCGCTGGCCGACACTAAAGCGGAGGAAGTGAACTTGGTATTACACTAAAAGCGTCTGATTCGATTCCAGCCGAGGCGGAGTCACGTGACGTGAGACGGGTTTGTTTTACTCCGGAAGACAGTCTCTGTATCATCTGTGAAAGATGATTATTCCAGGCTGAGCGGAACCCATAAAATGACTTGCGGGACGACCATTTTTCCTTCTTTTTGCCCCAAAACGATATATTATTTATGCCCCTGTATTAAGAGCGAGATCAAAGGAATGTATATACAACGAACAATTCGGATGGGGCGGCAAAGCTTTTACTACTGATATGAAATTTCGAATGCGTTTATTGTATAAGGATTTGCTGCACATCCCCGAGGAGCCGCCTAAGCTCAGTTGGCAAACCGGGCAAAAGACGCGCTCAGACAAAACACGATGTCACATAAAACCAAACACACCAGCCAGAGTTCATATACATGCCGCAGGGGCGGATTTAGGAATTTGCCAAGGGGGGGGGGGGTGCTCTCTGAAAACTTGCGACCGGGGGGGGGTGCTTTCTGAAAAACTTGCTACCTGGGATGGGAGAGGGGTGGGGGAGGGGGGGGGGCGCTGCTCGAAGAAGCTGACCTTAACAGTGTATGTTCAGGTTGCCAAGGGGGGGGGGGGTGCTACCCCCCTACCCCCCCCCCCCCCCCTGGATCCCCCCCTGTGCTGAGATTCCCCGAACGATTAAAAAATCTCCGTGGTATATACTGCGGATCATCGTTCTCGACGGCATCCCCCGAATGACCAGCCGTCACCCCACCACGGGACGAAAAGCCTCAAAGAATATATTAATATAATATCGCTCAGCCAGCATGTGTCTAGTTTTAGTCATCGGCTTTTGGCGACCAGCAAGGTCGCAAACCACAAACCAGAAACAGGTATACACCGGCGGGGCCACGGACATATGGGGGCCTAAATAATCCATAAGCAGGCAGAGAAGAGAGAGTGGTCGGTGCCCGTATGCTCGGCAGGGGTGTTCGGGGGTCGACAGGCGGCAGGTATGCTGCCTGCCATTGATCTGACACGTGTCACCCCCACCCCACCCTTACCCCCAGGGATGAAGGCCTCGAAGCACAACCCAGGTGAGTTTCCCGTCATCAACAGCCCGTCATGGCGTGTCTTTTTGCAGACACCGAGCCCGGTCGCTACCGGCGGATCTCCTTTTTTCTCACCCTTATCCCTAGTGACGGGTAGGAGAAGATCAGTCTATTGCAGGTGCCCCTTTGTTTCTTTACTAATGTCTTTGGCGTTTTGTTAACAGTACCTTTATGATCGAGAGCCAGTGCGGCGGACTTGTGGTTCCGGGTAGGCGATGGGGAAATCGGGATGTAAATAGGTTTTGTCAACTGCACGGATGCATATAGGTAGGGGTCTGGAAGGGGTAAATGGCGACATGTGACACAGGCATATTTGAAAAATCGACACTCGACATTGACCCCCAAATTGCGACAGATCCAAAGCGACACTGGATCCTGGTCACCCTTCCAGACCCCAATAGTTGTTATTCGCCACAATCAGGTAAAGAACCAGTTACTCAGATGTCACACGTGTATCATTCTTGTTCATGATTAGTTTACACCCATAACCGAAGGAACACTTGCTAATGCCGTGCATTGCCCACCAGAGAGCTTACACCAATCAATAATCCATTGATTTCTGTAGAACACAGGGTGATGCATCGAAATCGACGTCATTTATATACCGCTCCAAAAGATGTTGGCTAAGTTGTGTGTCGTATGTCCTGCTTAAGCATTGTTTACACCTTGACGAGACTTTAGCCCCAGGTCAGTTGGACGCAGTAAGTCATAATATTATCCATATGTTTATGTGACTGACTATCGATAACTATCAGTGATGATGACAGCAGAACATGGTATGATATTTCTATAACATTAATGCCTTCGCTTTGTATTTAATGGCCGCCAATAGTGGACCTTACAGAATGGGATATTGCATAGGCTGCCGCCTGGGCACTTTATCTCTCGTCGCCCACCTATCAGCCGGGAATATTGATTGCGGTACTGCACCAGGCAGGCGCAAGTCCAGCTCGGGGCCGCATGATCAATCAAGAACCATTTAATTCTAAACCGGGATAAATCACCAGGCATTACCCATAGGGGGACGGTGTCCAGTAACCCCGCTATAGAAACTAGGCCACCTCGCAACGTCCGCCATATGCAAAAACGCCGCCCATTTGGTAGATGAGCCGAGCCTGATCAAATAGAAGTCGGTGTTTGGGATCACATAGCATGAGAGATGGAAGTCATGGTGACCGGGCCCTCCTCGCTTGCCTTGTGTTACCCCACCATCGATCAGTGAACATGATTTCACGGTCAGCGACCGGGTTACATGGCAGATAAAAGTTTGTATTGACCCAGTGGAAGGCCCATCTATCAGCCATCCAATAGCCAGAGGCTAAACATCGGGCGTGTATTAGCATTTATGTTTTATTAATTGCATGATATATGTTATCAGCTGGTATCATTGAAATATTCTCTACATTGCATTCTCGTGAGGGCTGTAACAGACCCTTGATAATAATGACTGGATGACTGGTGCTATGCGTTGGCATCGTCCAATAACTGGTTTGTTATCGTAGTTGGCATTTCAATTCAGTTATAATAGCAAAGCAATTTGTATCATTACATTAATCAGGGGCGAATCCAGGGGGGTAGGGGGAGAGGCCTTTTATGGCCGAAATTTACACCATTTAACATATAAGAACCAAAAATCTGGGCCATTGCTCGAAACCGGCCCCCCTTTTCCAGCAGATCTGGATCCGACCAGGTTATTTTACGTGGCATTGCACTGCGTTTCCACGTACATACTCACCTGCATCTATAGCGACATCTTGGCTGTCAGGCGCCTTCAATCTAGGCCCCTGTATTATTTATTAAGAATTATTTTCCAGTTGTGTCTCTTTCTTGCGCGATCCTTGCTTCGCTCTGTCCTTCTTTCCATCTACTCCTTTCTCCTACTAATTCTAAAACTGTCTCGCAAACCTTGCCCTCCCATCATCTATTTCTTTCCTTTTGTCTTTCTGTCCGTCTGTTTGCATTTTGCATCCCTCGCTCTCTAAGTGTGTATATTCTTTTCCCTCTCTATCTCTCTTCCCTAATCCCCGTGTGTCTGGCATATAGAGACAGTAAAACAGGAAGGCACCACGAACCGCCAAGCTTCGCAATGGTTAATAGTTAATCACACGTGTTGTTTTGAGGGGAACGACGCCAGTGCTGCCACCGGACGGACGCAGTTGACGAGCGTCGCTAGCGCAAGGTCACGTGACCGGGACAAAATTACCACGAACGTGTAAACGAGCAAGCGAACAAACCGACCACTGGGCATCAGGTAATGTTGCAAAGAGAGCGGAGTTGGGAACAGGATGGGAGGCGGCGTGAGGAGGGTGGGGGTAGGGAGGGGGAGGTGTTTTGACGTTGAATGTATGTATTTGGTCATGTAGCCGAGAAGTAACATCGCACACAATGACCAAACCACAGTAACGTCCCTCACACACACAATGATCTAACCACAGTAACGCCCCTCACATACAATCACCTAACCACAGTAACGTCCCTCGCACACACAATGACCTAACCACAGTAACGTCCCTCACACACACAATGACCTAACCACAGTAACGCCCCTCACATACAATCACCTAACCACAGTAACGTCCCTCGCACACACAATGACCTAACCACAGTAACGTCCCTCACACACAATGACCTAACCACAGTAACGTCCCTCACACACAATGACCTAACCACAGTAACGTCCCTCACACACACAATGACCTAACCACAGTAACGTCTCTCACACACACAATGACCTAACCACAGTAACGCCCTCACACACACAATGACCTAACCACAGTAACGTCCCTCACACACACAATGACCTAACCACAGTAACGTCCCTCGAACACACAATGACCTAACCACAGTAACGTCTCTCACACACACAATGTCCTAGCCACAGTAACGTCTCTCACACACAATGACCTAACCACAGTAACGTCCCTCGCACACACAATGATCCAAGCACAGTAACGTCCCTTACACACACAATGACCTAACCACAGTAACGTCTCTCACACACACAATGACCTAGCCACAGTGACGTCCCTCACACACAAT
The DNA here is from genome assembly GCA_964019135.1 of Arenicola marina. NCBI lineage: Eukaryota > Metazoa > Annelida > Polychaeta > Arenicolidae > Arenicola > Arenicola marina. The sequence goes on along the minus strand of OZ025249.1, from coordinate 29,381,554 downwards.
GACCAAACCACAGTGACGTCCCTCACACACAATGACCAAACCACAGTGACGTCCCTCACACACAATGACCTAACCACAGTAACTTCCCCCACACACACAATGACCTAACCACAGTAACGTCCCTCACACACACAATGACCTAACCACAGTAACGTCCCTCACACACAATGACCAAACCACTGTGACGTCCCTCACACACAATGACCAAACCACAGTGACGTCCCTCACACACAATGACCTAAGCACAGTGACGTCCCTCACACACAATGACCTAACCACAGTAACTTCCCCCACACACACAATGACCTAACCACAGTGACGTCCCTCACACACAATGACCTAACCACAGTAACTTCCCCCACACACACAATGACCTAACCACAGTAACGTCCCTCACACACACAATGACCTAACCACAGTAACGTCCCTCACACACAATGACCAAACCACAGTGACGTCCCTCACACACACTGACCTAACCACAGTGACGGCCCTCACACACAATGACCTAACCACAGTAACGCCCCTCACACACACAATGACCTAACCACAGTAACGTCCCTCACACATACAATGACCTAACCACAGTAACGTCCCTCGCACACACAATGACCTAACCACAGTAACGTCCCTCACACACACAATGACCTAACCACAGTAACGTCCCTCACACACAATGACCAAACCACAGTGACGTCCCTCACACACAATGACCAAACCACAGTGACGTCCGTCACACACAATGACCTAACCACAGTAACTTCCCCCACACACACAATGACCTAACCACAGTGACGTCCCTCACACACAATGACCAAACCACAGTGACGTCCCTCACACACAATGACCTAACCACAGTAACTTCCCCCACACACACAATGACCTAACCACAGTAACGTCCCTCACACACACGATGACCTAACCACAGTAACGTCCCTCACACACAATGACCAAACCAGTGACGTCCCTCACACACACTGACCTAACCACAGTGACGGCCCTCACACACAATGACCTAACCACAGTAACGCCCCTCACACACACAATGACCTAACCACAGTAACGTCCCTCACACATACAATGACCTAACCACAGTAACGTCCCTCGCACACACAATGACCTCTCCACAGTAACGTCCGTCACACACAATGACCTAACGACAGTAACGCCCTCACACACACAATGACCTAACCACAGTAACGTCCCTCAGCCACACAATGACCTAACCACAGTAACGTCCCTCACACACAATGACCTAACCACAGTAACGTCTCTCCCACACAATGACCTAACTACAGTAACGTCCCTCACACACAATGACCTAACCACAGTAACGTCTCTCCCACACAATGACCTAACTACAGTAACGTCCCTCACACACAATGACCTAACCACAGTAACGTCCCTCACACACAATGATCTAACCACAGTAACGTCCCTCACACACAATGATTTAACCACTATAACGTCCCTGACACACAATGATCTAACCACAGTAACGTCCCTCACACACAATGATCTAACCACAGTAACGTCCCTCACACACAATGATCTAACCACAGTAACGTCCCTCACACACACATTGACCAAACCACAGTGACGTCCCTCACACACACAATGACCTAACCACAGTAACGCCCCTCACACACATACTGACATAACCACAGTAAGGCGCCTCAAACACAATTTCTTTGCTCCACTTACGACTGTCAGGCCGATACATGTTTGACTGTAGCTGGCATATTGGCATTTCGTGACTGAGCGGAAAGCAAGAAAGTTACTTAGCTAGTGTAGATTACCAGGGACACCCCTGTCAAATAATGCAAGTTTTGCATTTTAGGTCAGTGCTAGTTCATCTGCCATATTTACTTAAGGACTACACTAAATAGGTGTCGTGCGAAAAATATTGCTGGCCAAATTCCTGCAGCTGCCATGTGCAAATACCATAATTGAATTGAGTGCCATCTTTGACTCGGTATTTTTCTGCCAGCAGCAGTGAATTAGGACACATGTTTACACTTCCTTCAAATGGATATCGATCCATAACGGTAGATTGCGCAATCACTAATTTTGCTTTGTCGCCATATTAGGACAGAATGCTGCAGCTTGCTCGCTGGAGCTTTCTCGCTGGAAACGTGTCTGTTCTTTCTCATTGCCAGCTGTTCTTCTTTATAAAGAAACACGTGTGTGTTTTACCTTAATGTAAAAAACTTGTATGGGTTCCTCACCGGTCGCTTAAGAATGCATGGACCGAAGCAAACAACAGATGGTTTTATACCCACTGGATTTTCCAGGCACAAACCGCGCAGCCGCCCGGGTAGCAACACTCAAACCCAAAGGACCTAAACCGGAAATAGACCCCGCGGGAACTGTACAGCCCTATTGTTTATGCCAGATCTCTGTGTCTCCACGAACCCATTATGTCACCTTGTGGGACACACATAGCTCAATGTTATAATAGCAATGTGCCGTCGCTGGCTCGGGGACGGCTTGTAGGATACAAGAATAACGTCGGAACTTGATTAACGACCATTTTAATACGTACTTGGACCACATCTGTGTTGTTGACGATGCATAATACATTCGATCTGATGATGACAAGACCTGACTTTATCACCTAGCTGCAGCCGTCGGATATGCCGCCCATAAAGTAATAAAGTAAATTCCTCAGTCTCGTCCTTGCAACCGTGTTAGGATGTTAAAGTTGAAATAGTTGCACACTGTTACTGTGCCCCCCCCCACCCCCATCCCCATTCGCCCGACCCCTCCTCGTGCCCAGTCGTCAGTTTTGTCGTTGTATGTATGCGTATGTAAGCATACCAGCCCCCATTATTAATGGTTCCACGTGAAACAGTTCACACGCGAAAACGCTTCGCGCTCAGATCGCTCTTGAGAACGATGCAGCCTGAACGATTCCGGCTGCGCGCCGGCCAGGTGGCGATAATACCAGGAGAAGACGCGCCACGTGGCGATAATAATAGTGGAAGCGCGCGGTTTCCAGCGAAACACGGCAAACGATGATTTTATTGCATGTTTTATACAGGAGAAGCGGCGCCTTACATGTCGGTCTCTCACTCACGCGGTGAGGGGAACAAACACTGGCGAAGTGCTTATTTGGAGTAATGCAAGTGCGTAAATCTAAATTGTAAAATTAGGGCTATCACGATGATTGCATTCTGCTCGAATGATTAATTATACAAAACACGCTTGGGACACATCGGTACTTTAGTATATCAATTGTTTTTCACACGTAACGTTCCACAAATCGAATTATACAGTCTGAGGCATTCATGCACTGATACTTGGTCTGGATCAGTACCACTGTCCATGTAATTCGTTATTACACATTTCCTGCAACATAAAAACATTCGTGGCCGGTTCCATTTGACTCTGGGACAGAGCCCCCGACTCCTTCATCAGACACCCTGCCATCATAACACGTCTTCTCGAGCCCCATTACTCCCGTGGGAGAGTAAGTGTCCCCACTTGATGTATAGTAAGGTCGGTACATTGGGTACGTCCACGCAGCACACCCAGTGTGACTCCCACAAGGGCGGACGCTCGAGGTTGTATTTACACCGCCGACGTTGTGAATGTGTCCCCCGAGATAGAGACATGTCCTGCGCCAGAAGACCGACCCATTAGGTGGACATTAATTGTCCCCGCAGGCTGTCTCAATTAGCACCTTGTAGGCCAGGCACGTACCGGTCCCCTCACCGGCTTCCGTACGTCGACAGATTAATACGGCACTAAAGGACGTAGCTATCACGCTTTGATGTTCTTTGCTCACTCCACCCCACCCCAATATCCCATATACCCCCAACCCCATATCTTTATCCCTCTGCCTTTTTATCTCTTCCATGCGTTTTCGTTTCTCTTATATTTCTCTATCTTAACGGTTTTGGTTTTTTTTTCCTCTTCTTCTTTTTGCTTCTGCTCTTACGGTCATCTTTGTTGTTTTCTCTTTACCGTTCTTTCTTCTTGTTTTTCTCTTAATCTTTTGCTCTTGTTTGTTTCTGTCTTCAGCACACTGTAATATCTCCTCAATTATCTCTCGCCATGCCTCTACTTTGAGGCTCTCACTTCCTCATTCTTTCTCATTCCGTATTTCGTGTTCTTTTCTCTTCGCGCTGGGTTTCTCCCTCTGTGGTTCATCGTCTCTGTTCCCCATCGGAGCCGACCATACCATCGTTCCCCTAGTTAGTCCCGCCTGGTCTCTCGCTCCCCAACAGTGGGAGTTGCCATCCGTTACCTTCCCGATCCCCTGGAGAACACAAGCGACATGACACAGCCACTGCCGTGAGCCTCCCCGCCGCGCTCACTCTCACAGACGGCGGGTCACGCCATATGATAAGGGCGGATCGTAATTGTACACAAGTGCAAAACGTTGATCACGTAGCCTATACCACGAGCGTAATGACTAACATTTGACGTAATGACGTAACATTTGTCACGACTTATATAGATCAAGAAGACATTGACATCCCTGAGGCCCGAGGGATGTGTTTCCGGTTGCTGGTGGCAGTAAATACTGCCAAATAACCTTTACATTCCCACTACCGTCGAAGTGAGACGTAGTAAGTAGTTCCGGTAGAACTAAAAGGACTTCTGCGTAGCGGAAACGGTTTTCTCGAGCTGCCACCGGAACGCCATGCGGCGGTAAACGGGGAAAAAATCAAGATGTCTGCCGAGCTTGCATATACACAGAGCCGCAAATTGTATATACAACATAGTCCATATTTTTTTCTGGCGTCAGTGCCACTGTCAAAAAGTCCCTGCAATGCCAGACAATATTCACTTCCGGACAAACCACATCAATATTTTCCCTTCGTTAACAGCATTCTCTTCGCACATTTATTCCCCTATTTATTTGATTTATAGAGCAACGTGGTATGTGATAAGTACCACATGCAGTCAATATGTTGTTCAGCATCAATGTATGAGGCTGCGGACTTTGTGCCGTGTGACGATAAATCAAGCTAATTAAGCAGATTTCTTGACCTTCATGGGCCGTGCTGCCGTCATCAGCTCTACTGTAACCGTCACACTGTGTGACGACAACCCTGGCTTAAGAGTCCCCTTCCTTCGGCTCGCAATGCCTGGCCAGTCACCTTGCCACAAATATCGATTTCTTCCTGCACCTAGCGGCGGCTCATGGCGTCCGACGGACATCGCCTTAAGACGTCTTCCTAAGCATCGGCGTCCTTCACCTTCAAATATCAATACCTGCCCACGGGGTACATCTATGTCCATAAATCTGCGAGGCCAGCAAAGATTCGATGTGGATATTACACCCGTCATCTGAGTCAATGAATCTGCGAGGCTAGCCAAGATTCGAAATGGACATTACACCCGTCATCTGAGTCAATGAATCTGCGAGGCTAGCCAAGATTCGAAATGGACATTACACCCGTCATCTGAGTCAATGAATCTGCGAGGCTAGCCAAGATTCGAAATGGACATTACACCCGTCATCTGAGTCAATGAATCTGCGAGGCCAGCCAAGATTCGAAATGGACATTACAGCCGTCTGTGAGAGCCCAAAACGTCCGACTACCCAAAACGTCCTACATAGCTAAGAACCAACGAACAGTTACATTTGACGTTTCAGTCATTCACAATCTGGCGATATGAAACCGCGATATGCTCGTTGTGTATCTCTTAGATAGCAATGTACGAGAGGGGGGGGGGGGAGTTTAAGTGTGGGGCGATGCATAACAAGGCACGGAAAAAATAAGCGTTAGCGGTATTTTACAGCCTTAATTGGCTTCTTTGCCCTCTTTTCAACTTGTCACACCCTCCGGCCGTAGATCTATCAATTCAAACAATAGTTATGCGAGGTCGGGATCACCTTAAGAACATGGACAAGCTCTGGTCATGATTCTTGGGATATATTTATTCGTTGATGCTCGAGTTGTATATAACTGTGCATTATGTTGTAGGTGTCAAAATCCTGATCCTGGCCCGTTTTGGGCAGTCGGACGTTTTGGGCTCTCACACCCGTCAATCTGAGTTAATGAATCTGCGAGGCCAGCCGTGATTTAAATCGCGCATTTCAGCAAGGAAATATTTCGGTATTTTGCAGGATCATGGCCTGCATCGCATTGTCAACTGACAACTTTGTTTGGAATTGCTTGGTTCTTGAAGGTTCCTTTCATCTCTCAGGGTCATATCGCCACAATGGAAAGGGTCAAAGTAAGGATCCGCTTTCCTATGAGTCCGTATCGTATAGCTTAAGTACACGCTAGCTTATGGGTAAATGTATGTGGCTTTGCTTCATGTCCCAGATGGATTTCATCTCAAATATTCTATCCTATACTTTACTCTTTTCAAAGAAAAACATGTAATTTTCATCCAACACATATGTTTCTAACCATGGACCACGCGGGAAATATACTGGAACCGAATCTCCCAGCCGAGGGGTGAATCAGCTGAGCTGATCGCTACTGTTTCCATCACGGCTGACCTTTGCAGCTCATTAAAACCGCTGTGTCCTCATGCCTTGGTCTGTGTACACATTACTACGTGGACGAGGGCGCCCAATTATCAACTCTTCGATTCATCACATCTTCGTCCGTGGCGGCTATACACACACACTTGACCTTTGGTAAACGAAAACATCTGCTGAGAGGAAAGCCGTCGTTATCTTCTGATCGATATATACACATCTTGGTGTCCACGCTGTGTCAGCTGTAACAGAGATGTGACACACCTCAGGGGAGTGGTTCCTGATGCCGAGGTCGTAATTTTGATGCTGTGATTGCTCAGATTGTGAGCCGATGTTGGGTTAGGGTAGGGATGGATGTTAGTAAGGCAGTGGTAAAACCGCTGAGTAGTTATCCACCATGTCCACCGACACGGGGAGTCGTCTGTCTGGCGTTAGCGCGGTTATGTGCCTGTTACCGAGGTAATAATATGGAGGGAATGATTTGTCAGACGTCACGGCAATTATAGTTTTATCTGTAGGGGCAGCTGTTTGTAAGACCCAGCAACGCTGATTTGTCAGATGGAGGCATCTGTACGACGTTAAGTCATTACTTGAGCTGATTTGTCAGATGGAGGCTTATGTACGACGTCAGGTCATTACTTGGGTTGATTTGTCAGATAGAGGCATCTGTACGATGTCAGGTCATTACTTGAGCTGATTTGTCAGATGGAGGCATCTGTACGATTTCAAATTGCAGCAGATGAATTGATTTTTAAGATTTGAGCCATTGATTTGGTAGAATGGCTTTGTAAGATATCCAGTAATAGTGATTAATGCATTTGTCAGATGGGGAAGCTGTGATTTTAGGAAACGATTTGCCTGCCGTGATTATGACACCAGCGATTCTGACTCTGAGCTGATTGTTTGACGCTGACGATTCAGGTGTCGTGTAAGTAAAACGTGCGACGAATGAAAGTTTATACTGAGAGACCAACAATGAAAGCAAAACCTGAAAGTCCTTGGTAAGCACACATATTATCACAATCCAGTTCATTATGGCGCGCAATAATATGACCATTCAAGTAGCAGTCAGTGGTTTGTTGGCAGTCCAGAAATACATTGGCCCATGCAAGAATGGAACGGTAGAAAGAATGATAGAAAGCCAGAGCCTCCTTTTCCACAAGTATGATGCGCTTTATTGATTTACATCCATCGCTCTTTGGTGGCCGCACGACAGTGTGTCTTTACCATTGTCCCCGATGAAAGCCGCGGTGTCACGCTGATGAAAAACCTGACGCGAAAAGAGGATAAAAATCGACAGCGGCACCAGCGAAAGGAGAAGCAGGTGTGTGCCGAGAAGAGTGAGGCGTGTGGATTGTGGCGTGTTCTGTGGGGAGACATTAGCAGCAAGGGTGGGCAGTGATTATACCCGATCAGGTGCAAGGGTGGATCGGGGTTATAATGGACAAGGTACATGGGTGGGTTGGGGTTATAATGGACAAGGTGCAAGGATGGGTCGGGGTTATAATGGACAGAGTACAAGGATGGGTCGGGGTTATAATGGACAAGGTACAAGGATGGGTCGGGGTTATAATGGACAAGGTACAAGGATGGGTCGGGGTTATAATAAACAAGATACAAGGGTGGATCGGGGTTATAATGGACAAGGTTGAAGGTGCAGATAGTGATACTAAGAGACAACATGCCGTATAGATACCATAGACCTTCTCGTTCCAGCATCGTGTCGCTGGGAGGATGCACAGGGCCCCATAGATACGTCGACAAGGGTGATACGCCTACTTACTAAACCGTCAATAATATCATGCTATCCTGTTCCTTCTGGTGTATTAACGCGTGTTATGAGCCTGCAATACGTGACAACCTTCAATATAATGAATCACAAAACATGCTATTAACATATACATGCATGTATATTCATAATAAACTTCCATAAATTATGTCTGTGCTGCTGAAATTGAAAAATACACCACTGTGATTTACCCCGCCGACGAAGCGGAATGTTTCCCGGAAGGAATTCACGCTTAGCACAATAACAACAACAACCACGTGACGCCCGGTGGCATCCGGTCCGTAGTTCAGGTCCTTGGTGAACTCGTGAAGCACACCCCTTCGGTGGGCCCACAGCACAACCCTTCGGTGGCCCCTCAGCACACCCCTTCGGTGGGCCCACAGCACACACCTTCGGTGGGCCCACAGCACACCCCTTCGGTGGTCCCACAGCACACCCCCTCGGTGGGCCCACAGCACACACCTTCGTTGCGCCCACAGCACACCCCTTCGGTGGGCCTACAGCACACCCCTTCGGTGGGCCCACAGCACACCCCTTCGTTGCGCCCACAGCACACCCCTTCGGTGGGCCCACAGCACACCCCTTCTCTGGGCCCACAGCACACCCCTTCGCTGGGCCTACAGCACACCCCTTCGGTGGGCCCACAGCACACCCCTTCGTTGCGCCCACAGCACACCCCTTCGGTGGGCCCACAGCACACCCCTTCGGTGGGCCCACAGCACACCTCTACAGACATTGACGCCTTCCACTTGTAACTTCCCTATCATATAACGTGGGTCACTTCTCGCATATACGGCACTCTCGAAGCGCGGGGGGGGCGGGGTGGATGGTGGGTAAGTGGAGGGATGTGGCGGGTGTAGGGGAGGGGGGGGGGATGGTAGAGCGCCACGATGGGAAGATATCGGCGGAAAGCACTGAAGCCCGAGGTCGCCGTGAAGTAATCTTTTGTTATCGTTGCCCCCCTTCAGCTAATGTTGTACATAGATCACTCCCACGCCTAGTTAGAAGTCAGTTCCCTCCCTCCTTCCCCTCTCTCTCCCTCCCTCCCTCCTTCCCGTCTCTCGCCCTCCCTCCCACCCCCCCACCCCCGCGAGGGTCGTCCCCCCCGGCATCCCCCCTCCCGCTTGCTGCCTCGCCGAATCTCCCATCAACGATTGTTCCAAGGAGCGCCCTTGAAAGGTATTCGGCCTTGTGACCGCTTCACACACTTACTTACGTATTGTATACCTCCGCCGTGCCGTGGGCGGATGACGTCGTAGTGACGCCTACCCTCCCCGGTGTGGGGTCGACCGCGTCGGGACAGTTAGCTGGGGCCATGTCCCCACCGACCCTAACTCACCTGAAACCTACCTCATTCCGTTAGACCCACCCCGATCCACCTCACCCCATTACACCCCACCCCGCTCCACCTCACCCCATTACACCCCACCCCGCTCCACCTCACCCCATTACACCCCACCCCGCTCCACCTCACCCCATTACACCCACCCCGCTCCACCTCACCGTATTCCACCCGACCGAACCCCACTCCACCTCACCCTACCTCATCTCACCCCACCCCAAAGCACCCCAACTCACCTCACCCCACCCCACCCCACCCAATCCCACTCCAGCCCACCCATCCCACACCCCCACCGTAGGCTTAGCTATCACCGAGTAACCCTGAACCGAGCGATAATGGAATGGCTTGGAATCTCGTGTTAAACGAGCTAAGGACAACTCGGTGGTGTTTATTAGTCTCCTGGCTGTGGGAGAGGCTCCCGACGCCTCCTTGTCAATGACTTACAGACTCGGATCCTGCTGGCTCATGCCCCTGCCTGCCCCGCCGGTATGACGCCCCCCCCCCGTCCCCACTCCCATTCACGATCGTCGTCACAGCAACCACCCACGCCAGCCCACCCCACCCACCGCGAACCCCACTGCAGTCCAACACAAATTGAGCAGTTTTCATGTACTGAACTGAACTGGTGGTGGGGAGGGTGGGGAGGGGAGGAGGGGGGGAGGATGGGGGAAGGGCGGAGAGAACGTACACACAAAATATATTCTGCAGTTGCTTATCTTAGAAACGAAAGAAAAAAACAAAAAAAATGTGCGATGATTATTGGGAGTTGCTTTCTTTTACCGATAAAATGGTGTCACATCAAGGAATTTAACTTGCTTAGAGGAACATTCATTTACAGAGGATTCCCGGCTAAGGACCCTCTCGGGTATTCCCACCACCCTGCCACTCGCATCTTTACCTCCGGGGGTACAAGGCGCTACCCTATCGCCACTGTGGACCAGTATTCTCTGAAGATGCCAGGGATCACCCAGTGGCCCACTAGGTAGAGGGTTTGGCTGTTGTCGAGTGTGCTCTGTCCAAGCGGCCGGTGCGGGGTTCGAATCCCAGCTGTGCGCATGTCTATTTCTATGTACAGGATAAAAGGTCGTCCTCTCTACCTTCGCAAAGAGTTGGGAGTTACTCCCGGAGCCATGACGTCTATCTACCTTGATCCTTCGAATTGTCCTCATATGACCTTAATAGCGTGGAGCGTCCGACATTAAAATTAAATTATAATTAAAATTGCGGTCAGCAATCCGTTATCATAAGAGCCATATCGTTCAAACCAAAAGTAAGAAAGACGGAACATCGATTTATCATTACGATGATAAATTGCTAATTAACCTTATAACTTATCGAATCATTCAGAAGCTCCACGTTTCGGTTAGGCCATTAATACGAGTGAAATGCACGACGTAGAAGCCTCGCTCGACCTCAGCTGACTGTCGGCCACGGTTGCAGGTACAGTCACCGAAGTGCGATGGCGGCCTGCTCGAGTCTGGTCCTCCCAACCTGCGATGTAGCGAAAACCCGGATAACAATGCCGTTGTAAACAGACTGGTTAGTTTGGGAGCAGCCTCCGATAGTGTGGGGCTAGGGTTAGGGGTTGGGGAGGAGGCGGTACGATCGACAGCTGTGGCTGAGTAACCAATGGTGACTGTTGTGGGTTGGGGAGGAGGCGGTACGATCGACAGCTGTGGCTGAGTAACCAATGGTGACTGTTGTGGGTGGGGGAGGAGGCGGTACGATCGACAGCTATGGCTGAGTAACCAAGAGTGTGGCAATGGACGGGGGACATGCGAGCAGAATATAAACCTGCTACTTTTTATCTGTCATGTAATCCTTCCATTTATCTCATAGATAACAAGAACAATCGGTGGATCTGACATATATATCACGAAGGCGGCCTCGCCCCCGTGGAGGGTGGAGGTAGCGGGGGAGGAAGGAATATAGGTGGTGGGTGGGGGCACCCGGCTGATACCCGTGGCGGAGGCTTCAACTAGATGGATGATAAAAGATAGAAGATAGATTCGTCCCTTTAGTATGTACCAGTCCCATCCGTCTTGGTTCGGTCAAGGGGGCGGGTTTTTGGTCTGCATGGAATAGACGCACCGGTCGCCGCCATACGCAAGCAGAACACGTGTCCGGGGCCAGCGTCAATCACCGGGACGAACGGGGATTGCATTGGGAGTTCATACGGAAGGTAGCCACCACACACGTGATGGTGAACTTAAAGATGTCGGTGCATTACCCCATGATGTACTCAGATCATGTGCACTAGGAGTCTGTACTATAGTATAATAGAACGGCCAGCCGCCCCAGGGAGGTTGCCTATCCGTACATCATGACACGACCTTGCTTTATCGCTCACTACAAAATGGCCGTTCGCACGGAAAGACCCGGATGGGGTTTGTTCAACGTCTTCCCCCTACTTTACTGACAGACAGGGAAAAGAGTGGACAAGAGCATACTTTATATATGAACAGGTATATGATGATATATTGAGTTCGGGTGTCAAACACATCATGTGATGTATCATAGACGGCAACCGTCTCTCTGAAAGAATTTCCAGAACATATCAGGCTCATCAATGTCATATGGTGTGAATGGAAAAGAGCAACTGTTGAAGGGAGGTTTGGCCCTGAGGTAATCAGTACTTGTCTCGAAGACAGATACATAATTTGGATCCCATAAAAACAGAGTAGAAACATTTGTTTACTCGCTCGGTGGGGCGCGAGACCACTGAACTTCGAGATGATGGAAAGTCTGCTAAGCTCACACGGGCACTCTACTCGTCAGGGCATAGATTGGCACGGGCAGGGGGTGAGGGCAGGGGGTGAGGGCAGGTGTGAAGGCAGTCGGCGGGAGCAGGATTAGGGACAGTTTGTGAGGGCAGGGTGCGTGGGCAATGGGTGTGGGCAGGTTTGAGAGCAGGGCGAGAGGGCAGTGAGTGGGGGTAGGTGGGGGGGGGGGGCAGGGGACGAGGGCAGGGTGTGAGAACAGTGCATGAGGGCAAGGGGCGAGGGGCTACCCGCCACAAGGGGCAGTCGGGGTCCCTGGCGTTACAGCGACGACTGCCTGCTGGCATCAATATACACGGGGGATTCTCGGAGTAAAGCAACGAAAGGTCAACAGTGAGGTGTCTTTTTCCTCCTGGCCCAAGGATATCCAGGCTGCCCAAACAAACCATCGGCCATCAACAGACCACGAACCTGACAGCCACAGTTGACCGCCCCCAACCGCGACTCATCGTCTTGGAGCGTCACGGGCAGCTGGCGAGATCACCAAACCCTAGGAAACCGCCCAGTGCAGTTGGCCAGCTCACCAAACCCCAGGAAACCGCCCAGTGCAGCTGGCTAGATCACCAAACCCAAGGAAACCGCCCAGTGCAGCTGGCCAGATAATCAAACCCCATGAAACCGCGCAGTGCAGCTGGCGAAATCACTAAGCCCAAGGAAACCGCGCAGTGCAGCTGGCCAGATCGATAAAAAAAACAGGAAACCGCGCAGTGCGGCTGGCCAGATCACCAAACCCCAGGAAACCGCGCAGTGCAGCTGGCCAGATCACCAAACCCCAGGAAACCGCGCAGTGCAGCTGGCCAGGTCACCAAACCCCAGGAAACCGCGCAGTGCAGCTGGCCAGATAACCAAAACCCCAGGAAACCGCGCAGTGCGGCTGGCCAGATCACCAAACCCCAGGAAACCGCGCAGTGCAGCTGGCCAGATCACCAAACCCCAGGAAACCGCGCAGTGCAGCTGGCCTGATCACCAAACCCCAGGAAACCGCGCAGTGCAGCTCGCCAGAACTCTAAGCCCAAGGAAACCGCGCAGTGCAGTTGGCCAGATCACCAAACCCTAGGAAACCGCGCAGTGCAGCTGGCCGGATAACCAAACCCCAGGAAACCGCGCAGTGCAGTTGGCCAGATCACCAAACCCCAGGAAACCGCGCAGTGCAGCTGGCCAGATCACCAAAATCCCAGGAAACTGCGCAGTGCAGCTGGCCAGGTCACCAAACCCCAGGAAACCGCGCAGTGCAGCTCGCCAGATCACTAAGCCCAAGGAAACCGCGCAGTGCAGCTGGCCAGATCACCAAAACCCCAGGAAACCGCGCAGTGCAGCTGGCCAGGTCACCAAACCCCAGGAAAGTGCTCAGTGCAGCTCGCCAGATCACTAAGCCCAGAGAAACCGCGCAGTGCAGCGACCAGATCCCTAAACCCAAGGTAACCGCGCAGTGCAGCTGGCCAGATCACTAAACCCCAGGAAACCGCGCAGTGCAGTTGGCCAGATCACCAAACCCCAGGAAACCGCGCAGGGCAGCTGGCCAGGTCACCTAACCCCAGGAAACCGCGCAGTGCAGCTGGCCAGGTCACCAAACCCCAGGAAACCGCGCAGTGCAGCTGGCCAGGTCACCAAACCCCAGGAAACCGCGCAGGGCAGCTGGCCAGGTCACCTAACCCCAGGAAACCGCGCAGTGCAGCTGGCCAGGTCACCAAACCCCAGGAAACCGCGCAGTGCAGCTGGCCAGGTCACCAAACCCCAGGAAACCGCGCAGTGCAGCTGGCCAGATAACCAAAACCCCAGGAAACCGCGCAGTGCAGTTGGCCAGATAACCAAAACCCCAGGAAACCGCGCAGTGCAGCTGGCCAGGTCACCAAACCCCAGGAAACCGCGCAGTGCAGCTGGCCAGGTCACCAAACCCCAGGAAACCGCGCAGTGCAGCTGGCCAGGTCACCAAACCCCAGGAAACCGCGCAGTGCAGCTGGCCAGATAACCAAAACCCCAGGAAACCGCGCAGTGCAGTTGGCCAGATAACCAAAACCCCAGGAAACCGCGCAGTGCAGCTGGCCTAATCACCAAACCCCAGGAAACCGCGCAGTGCAGCTCGCCAGATCACTAAGCCCAAGGAAACCGCGCAGTGCAGCGGGCCAGATCACTAAACCCAAGGAAACCGCGCAGTGCAGCTGGCCAGATCACCAAACCCCAGGAAACCGCGCAGTGCAGTTGGCCAGATCACCAAACTCCAGGAAACCGCGCAGTGCAGTTGGCCAGATAACCAAAACCCCAGGAAACCGCGCAGTGCAGCTGGCCAGGTCACCAAACCCCAGGAAACCGCGCAGTGCAGCTGGCCAGGTCACCAAACCCCAGGAAACCGCGCAGTGCAGCTGGCCAGGTCACCAAACCCCAGGAAACCGCGCAGTGCAGCTGGCCAGATAACCAAAACCCCAGGAAACCGCGCAGTGCAGTTGGCCAGATCACCAAACCCCAGGAAACCGTGCAGTGCAGCTGGCCGGATAACCAAACCCCAGGAAACCGCGCAGTGCAGCTCGCCAGATCACTAAGCCCAAGGAAACCGCGCAGTGCAGTTGGCCAGATCACCAAACCCCAGGAAACCGCGCAGGGCAGCTGGCCAGATCACCAAACCCCAGGAAACCGCGCAGGGCAGCTGGCCAGGTCACCTAACCCCAGGAAACCGCGCAGTGCAGTTAGCCAGATCACCAAACCCCAGGAAACCGCGCAGTGCAGTTGGTCAGATCACCAAACCCCAGGAAACCGCGCAGGGCAGCTGGCCAGGTCACCTAACCCCAGGAAACCGCGCAGTGCAGTTAGCCAGATCACCAAACCCCAGGAAACCGCGCAGTGCAGTTGGCCAGATCACCAAACCCCAGGAAACCGCGCAGGGCAGCTGGCCAGGTCACCTAACCCCAGGAAACCGCGCAGTGCAGTTGGCCAGATCACCAAACCCCCGGAAACCGCGCAGTGCAGTTGGTCAGATCACCAAACCCCAGGAAACCGCGCAGTGCAGTTGGCCAGATCACCAAACCCCAGGAAACCGCGCAGTGCAGCTGGCCAGATCACCAAACCCAAGGAAACCGCGCAGGGCAGCTGGCCAGGTCACCAAACCCCAGGAAACCGCGCAGTGCAGCTCGCCAGATCACCAAACCCCAGGAAACCGCGCAGTGCAGTTGGCCAGATGACCAAACCCCAGGAAACCGCGCAGTGCAGTTGGTCAGATTACCAAACCCCAGGAAACCGCGCAGTGCAGTTGGCCAGATCACCAAACCCCAGGAAACCGCGCAGTGCAGCTGGCCGGATAACCAAACCCCAGGAAACCGCGCAGTGCAGCTCGCCAGGTCACCTAACCCCAGGAAACCGCGCAGTGCAGTTGGCCAGATGACCAAGCCCCAGGAAACCGCGCAGTGCAGTTGGCCAGATCACCAAACCCCAGGAAACCGCGTAGTGCAGCTTGCCAGGTCACCAAACCCCAGGAAACCGCGCAGTGCTGCTCGCCAGATCACTAAGCCCAAGGAAACCGCGCAGTGCAGTTGGCCAGATCACCAAACCCCAGGAAACCGCGCAGTGCAGCTCGCCAGATCACCAAACCCCAGGAAACCGCGCAGGGCAGCTGGCCAGATCACCAAACCCCAGGAAACCGCGCAGGGCAGCTGGCCAGGTCACCTAACCCCAGGAAACCGCGCAGTGCAGATGGCCAGATCACCAAACCCCAGGAAACCGCGCAGTGCAGTTGGCCAGATCACCAAACCCCAGGAAACCGCGCAGGGCAGCTGGCCAGGTCACCAAACCCCAGGAAACCGCGCAGTGCAGCTGGCCAGATCACCAAACCCCAGGAAACCGCGCAGTGCAGCTGGCCTAATCACCAAACCCCAGGAAACCGCGCAGTGCAGCTGGCCAGGTCACCAAACCCCAGGAAACCGCGCAGTGCAGTTGGCCAGATGACCAAACCCCAGGAAACCGCGCAGTGCAGTTGGTCAGATTACCAAACCCCAGGAAACCGCGCAGTGCAGTTGGCCAGATCACCAAACCCCAGGAAACCGCGCAGTGCAGCTGGCCGGATAACCAAACCCCAGGAAACCGCGCAGTGCAGCTGGCCAGATCACCAAACCTCAGGAAACCGCGCAGTGCAGTTGGCCAGATCACCAAACCCCAGGAAACCGCGCAGTGCAGTTGGCCAGATCACCAAACCCCAGGAAACCGTGCAGTGCAGCTGGCCGGATAACCAAACCCCAGGAAACCGCGCAGTGCAGCTCGCCAGATCACTAAGCCCAAGGAAACCGCGCAGTGCAGTTTGCCAGATCATCAAACCCCAGGAAACCGCGCAGGGCAGCTGGCCAGATCACCAAACCACAGGAAACCGCGCAGGGCAGCTGGCCAGGTCACCTAACCCCAGGAAACCACGCAGTGCAGTTGGCCAGATCACCAAACCCCAGGAAACCGCGCAGTGCAGTTGGTCAGATCACCAAACCCCAGGAAACCGCGCAGTGCAGCTGGCCAGATGACCAAACCCCAGGAAACCGCGCAGGGCAGCTGGCCAGGTCACCTAACCCCAGGAAACCGCGCAGTGCAGTTGGCCAGATCACCAAACCCCCGGAAACCGCGCAGTGCAGTTGGTCAGATCACCAAACCCCAGGAAACCGCGCAGTGCAGTTGGCCAGATCACCAAACCCCAGGAAACCGCGCAGTGCAGCTGGCCAGATCACCAAACCCCAGGAAACCGCGCAGTGCAGCTCGCCAGATCACTAAGCCCAGAGAAACCGCGCAGTGCAGCGACCAGATCCCTAAACCCAAGGTAACCGCGCAGTGCAGCTGGCCAGATCACTAAACCCCAGGAAACCGCGCAGTGCAGTTGGCCAGATCACCAAACCCCAGGAAACCGCGCAGGGCAGCTAGCCAGGTCACCTAACCCCAGGAAACCGCGCAGTGCATCTGGCCAGGTCACCAAACCCCAGGAAACCGCGCAGTGCAGCTGGCCAGATCACCAAACCCCAGGAAACCGCGCAGGGCAGCTGGCCAGGTCACCTAAACCCAGGAAACCGCGCAGTGCAGCTGGCCAGGTCACCAAACCCCAGGAAACCGCGCAGTGCAGCTGGCCAGGTCACCAAACCCCAGGAAACCGCGCAGTGCAGCTGGCCAGATAACCAAAACCCCAGGAAACCGCGCAGTGCAGTTGGCCAGATAACCAAAACCCCAGGAAACCGCGCAGTGCGGCTGGCCAGATCACCAAACCCCAGGAAACCGCGCAGTGCAGCTGGCCTAATCACCAAACCCCAGGAAACCGCGCAGTGCGGCTGGCCAGATCACCAAACCCCAGGAAACCGTGCAGTGCAGCTGGCCGGATAACCAAACCCCAGGAAACCGCGCAGTGCAGCTCGCCAGATCACTAAGCCCAAGGAAACCGCGCAGTGCAGTTGGCCAGATCACCAAACCCCAGGAAACCGCGCAGGGCAGCTGGCCAGATCACCAAACCCCAGGAAACCGCGCAGGGCAGCTGGCCAGGTCACCTAACCCCAGGAAACCGCGCAGTGCAGTTAGCCAGATCACCAAACCCCAGGAAACCGCGCAGTGCAGTTGGTCAGATCACCAAACCCCAGGAAACCGCGCAGTGCAGCTGGCCAGATCACCAAACCCCAGGAAACCGCGCAGGGCAGCTGGCCAGGTCACCTAACCCCAGGAAACCGCGCAGTGCAGTTGGCCAGATCACCAAACCCCCGGAAACCGCGCAGTGCAGTTGGTCAGATCACCAAACCCCAGGAAACCGCGCAGTGCAGTTGGCCAGATCACCAAACCCCAGGAAACCGCGCAGTGCAGCTGGCCAGATCACCAAACCCAAGGAAACCGCGCAGGGCAGCTGGCCAGGTCACCAAACCCCAGGAAACCGCGCAGTGCAGCTCGCCAGATCACCAAACCCCAGGAAACCGCGCAGTGCAGTTGGCCAGATGACCAAACCCCAGGAAACCGCGCAGTGCAGTTGGTCAGATTACCAAACCCCAGGAAACCGCGCAGTGCAGTTGGCCAGATCACCAAACCCCAGGAAACCGCGCAGTGCAGCTGGCCGGATAACCAAACCCCAGGAAACCGCGCAGTGCAGCTCGCCAGGTCACCTAACCCCAGGAAACCGCGCAGTGCAGTTGGCCAGATGACCAAGCCCCAGGAAACCGCGCAGTGCAGTTGGCCAGATCACCAAACCCCAGGAAACCGCGTAGTGCAGCTTGCCAGGTCACCAAACCCCAGGAAACCGCGCAGTGCTGCTCGCCAGATCACTAAGCCCAAGGAAACCGCGCAGTGCAGTTGGCCAGATCACCAAACCCCAGGAAACCGCGCAGTGCAGCTCGCCAGATCACCAAACCCCAGGAAACCGCGCAGGGCAGCTGGCCAGATCACCAAACCCCAGGAAACCGCGCAGGGCAGCTGGCCAGGTCACCTAACCCCAGGAAACCGCGCAGTGCAGATGGCCAGATCACCAAACCCCAGGAAACCGCGCAGTGCAGTTGGCCAGATCACCAAACCCCAGGAAACCGCGCAGGGCAGCTGGCCAGGTCACCAAACCCCAGGAAACCGCGCAGTGCAGCTGGCCAGATCACCAAACCCCAGGAAACCGCGCAGTGCAGCTGGCCTAATCACCAAACCCCAGGAAACCGCGCAGTGCAGCTGGCCAGGTCACCAAACCCCAGGAAACCGCGCAGTGCAGTTGGCCAGATGACCAAACCCCAGGAAACCGCGCAGTGCAGTTGGTCAGATTACCAAACCCCAGGAAACCGCGCAGTGCAGTTGGCCAGATCACCAAACCCCAGGAAACCGCGCAGTGCAGCTGGCCGGATAACCAAACCCCAGGAAACCGCGCAGTGCAGCTGGCCAGATCACCAAACCTCAGGAAACCGCGCAGTGCAGTTGGCCAGATCACCAAACCCCAGGAAACCGCGCAGTGCAGTTGGCCAGATCACCAAACCCCAGGAAACCGTGCAGTGCAGCTGGCCGGATAACCAAACCCCAGGAAACCGCGCAGTGCAGCTCGCCAGATCACTAAGCCCAAGGAAACCGCGCAGTGCAGTTTGCCAGATCATCAAACCCCAGGAAACCGCGCAGGGCAGCTGGCCAGATCACCAAACCACAGGAAACCGCGCAGGGCAGCTGGCCAGGTCACCTAACCCCAGGAAACCACGCAGTGCAGTTGGCCAGATCACCAAACCCCAGGAAACCGCGCAGTGCAGTTGGTCAGATCACCAAACCCCAGGAAACCGCGCAGTGCAGCTGGCCAGATGACCAAACCCCAGGAAACCGCGCAGGGCAGCTGGCCAGGTCACCTAACCCCAGGAAACCGCGCAGTGCAGTTGGCCAGATCACCAAACCCCCGGAAACCGCGCAGTGCAGTTGGTCAGATCACCAAACCCCAGGAAACCGCGCAGTGCAGTTGGCCAGATCACCAAACCCCAGGAAACCGCGCAGTGCAGCTGGCCAGATCACCAAACCCCAGGAAACCGCGCAGTGCAGCTCGCCAGATCACTAAGCCCAGAGAAACCGCGCAGTGCAGCGACCAGATCCCTAAACCCAAGGTAACCGCGCAGTGCAGCTGGCCAGATCACTAAACCCCAGGAAACCGCGCAGTGCAGTTGGCCAGATCACCAAACCCCAGGAAACCGCGCAGGGCAGCTAGCCAGGTCACCTAACCCCAGGAAACCGCGCAGTGCATCTGGCCAGGTCACCAAACCCCAGGAAACCGCGCAGTGCAGCTGGCCAGATCACCAAACCCCAGGAAACCGCGCAGGGCAGCTGGCCAGGTCACCTAAACCCAGGAAACCGCGCAGTGCAGCTGGCCAGGTCACCAAACCCCAGGAAACCGCGCAGTGCAGCTGGCCAGGTCACCAAACCCCAGGAAACCGCGCAGTGCAGCTGGCCAGATAACCAAAACCCCAGGAAACCGCGCAGTGCAGTTGGCCAGATAACCAAAACCCCAGGAAACCGCGCAGTGCGGCTGGCCAGATCACCAAACCCCAGGAAACCGCGCAGTGCAGCTGGCCTAATCACCAAACCCCAGGAAACCGCGCAGTGCAGCTCGCCAGATCACCAAACCTCAGGAAACCGCGCAGTGCAGTTGGCCGGATAACCAAACCCCAGGAAACCGCGCAGTGCAGCTGGCCAGATCACCAAACCTCAGGAAACCGCGCAGTGCAGTTGGCCAGATCACCAAACCCCAGGAAACCGCGCAGTGCAGTTGGCCAGATCACCAAACCCCAGGAAACCGTGCAGTGCAGCTGGCCGGATAACCAAACCCCAGGAAACCGCGCAGTGCAGCTCGCCAGATCACTAAGCCCAAGGAAACCGCGCAGTGCAGTTGGCCAGATCACCAAACCCCAGGAAACCGCGCAGGGCAGCTGGCCAGATCACCAAACCCCAGGAAACCGCGCAGGGCAGCTGGCCAGGTCACCTAACCCCAGGAAACCGCGCAGTGCAGTTGGCCAGATCACCAAACCCCCGGAAACCGCGCAGTGCAGTTGGTCAGATCACCAAACCCCAGGAAACCGCGCAGTGCAGTTGGCCAGATCACCAAACCCCAGGAAACCGCGCAGTGCAGCTGGCCAGATCACCAAACCCCAGGAAACCGCGCAGGGCAGCTCGCCAGGTCACCTAACCCCAGGAAACCACGCAGTGCAGTTGGCCAGATCACCAAACCCCAGGAAACCGCGCAGTGCAGTTGGTCAGATCACCAAACCCCAGGAAACCGCGCAGTGCCGCTGGCCAGATGACCAAACCCCAGGAAACCGCGCAGGGCAGCTGGCCAGGTCACCTAACCCCAGGAAACCGCGCAGTGCAGTTGGCCAGATCACCAAACCCCCGGAAACCGCGCAGTGCAGTTGGTCAGATCACCAAACCCCAGGAAACCGCGCAGTGCAGTTGGCCAGATCACCAAACCCCAGGAAACCGCGCAGTGCAGCTGGCCAGATCACCAAACCCCAGGAAACCGCGCAGTGCAGCTCGCCAGATCACTAAGCCCAGAGAAACCGCGCAGTGCAGCGACCAGATCCCTAAACCCAAGGTAACCGCGCAGTGCAGCTTGCCAGATCACTAAACCCCAGGAAACCGCGCAGTGCAGTTGGCCAGATCACCAAACCCCAGGAAACCGCGCAGGGCAGCTAGCCAGGTCACCTAACCCCAGGAAACCGCGCAGTGCAGCTGGCCAGGTCACCAAACCCCAGGAAACCGCGCAGTGCAGCTGGCCAGATCACCAAACCCCAGGAAACCGCGCAGGGCAGCTGGCCAGGTCACCTAAACCCAGGAAACCGCGCAGTGCAGCTGGCCAGGTCACCAAACCCCAGGAAACCGCGCAGTGCAGCTGGCCAGGTCACCAAACCCCAGGAAACCGCGCAGTGCAGCTGGCCAGATAACCAAAACCCCAGGAAACCGCGCAGTGCAGTTGGCCAGATAACCAAAACCCCAGGAAACCGCGCAGTGCGGCTGGCCAGATCACCAAACCCCAGGAAACCGCGCAGTGCAGCTGGCCTAATCACCAAACCCCAGGAAACCGCGCAGTGCAGCTCGCCAGATCACTAAGCCCAAGGAAACCGCGCAGTGCAGCGGGCCAGATCACTAAACCCAAGGAAACCGCGCAGTGCAGCTGGCCAGATCACCAAACCCCAGGAAACCGCGCAGTGCAGTTGGCCAGATCACCAAACTCCAGGAAACCGCGCAGTGCAGCTGGCCAGATTACCAAACTCCAGGAAACCGCGCAGTGCAGCTGGCCAGATCACCAAACCTCAGGAAACCGCGCAGTGCAGTTGGCCAGATCACCAAACCCCAGGAAACCGCGCAGTGCAGTTGGCCAGATCACCAAACCCCAGGAAACCGTGCAGTGCAGCTGGCCGGATAACCAAACCCCAGGAAACCGCGCAGTGCAGCTCGCCAGATCACTAAGCCCAAGGAAACCGCGCAGTGCAGTTGGCCAGATCACCAAACCCCAGGAAACCGCGCAGGGCAGCTGGCCAGATCACCAAACCCCAGGAAACCGCGCAGGGCAGCTGGCCAGGTCACCTAACCCCAGGAAACCGCGCAGTGCAGTTAGCCAGATCACCAAACCCCAGGAAACCGCGCAGTGCAGTTGGTCAGATCACCAAACCCCAGGAAACCGCGCAGTGCAGCTGGCCAGATCACCAAACCCCAGGAAACCGCGCAGGGCAGCTGGCCAGGTCACCTAACCCCAGGAAACCGCGCAGTGCAGTTGGCCAGATCACCAAACCCCCGGAAACCGCGCAGTGCAGTTGGTCAGATCACCAAACCCCAGGAAACCGCGCAGTGCAGTTGGCCAGATCACCAAACCCCAGGAAACCGCGCAGTGCAGCTGGCCAGATCACCAAACCCAAGGAAACCGCGCAGGGCAGCTGGCCAGGTCACCAAACCCCAGGAAACCGCGCAGTGCAGCTCGCCAGATCACCAAACCCCAGGAAACCGCGCAGTGCAGTTGGCCAGATGACCAAACCCCAGGAAACCGCGCAGTGCAGTTGGTCAGATTACCAAACCCCAGGAAACCGCGCAGTGCAGTTGGCCAGATCACCAAACCCCAGGAAACCGCGCAGTGCAGCTCGCCAGGTCACCTAACCCCAGGAAACCGCGCAGTGCAGTTGGCCAGATGACCAAGCCCCAGGAAACCGCGCAGTGCAGTTGGCCAGATCACCAAACCCCAGGAAACCGCGTAGTGCAGCTTGCCAGGTCACCAAACCCCAGGAAACCGCGCAGTGCTGCTCGCCAGATCACTAAGCCCAAGGAAACCGCGCAGTGCAGTTGGCCAGATCACCAAACCCCAGGAAACCGCGCAGTGCAGCTCGCCAGATCACCAAACCCCAGGAAACCGCGCAGGGCAGCTGGCCAGATCACCAAACCCCAGGAAACCGCGCAGGGCAGCTGGCCAGGTCACCTAACCCCAGGAAACCGCGCAGTGCAGATGGCCAGATCACCAAACCCCAGGAAACCGCGCAGTGCAGTTGGCCAGATCACCAAACCCCAGGAAACCGCGCAGGGCAGCTAGCCAGGTCACCTAACCCCAGGAAACCGCGCAGTGCAGCTGGCCAGGTCACCAAACCCCAGGAAACCGCGCAGTGCAGCTGGCCAGATCACCAAACCCCAGGAAACCGCGCAGGGCAGCTGGCCAGGTCACCTAACCCCAGGAAACCGCGCAGTGCAGCTGGCCAGGTCACCAAACCCCAGGAAACCGTGCAGTGCAGCTGGCCAGGTCACCAAACCCCAGGAAACCGCGCAGTGCAGCTGGCCAGATAACCAAAACCCCAGGAAACCGCGCAGTGCAGTTGGCCAGATAACCAAAACCCCAGGAAACCGCGCAGTGCGGCTGGCCTAATCACCAAACCCCAGGAAACCGCGCAGTGCAGCTGGCCTAATCACCAAACCCCAGGAAACCGCGCAGTGCAGCTCGCCAGATCACCAAACCCCAGGAAACCGCGCAGTGCAGCTGGCCAGATCACCAAACCCCAGGAAACCGCGCAGGGCAGCTGGCCAGGTCACCTAAACCCAGGAAACCGCGCAGTGCAGCTGGCCAGGTCACCAAACCCCAGGAAACCGCGCAGTGCAGCTGGCCAGGTCACCAAACCCCAGGAAACCGCGCAGTGCAGCTGGCCAGATAACCAAAACCCCAGGAAACCGCGCAGTGCAGTTGGCCAGATAACCAAAACCCCAGGAAACCGCGCAGTGCGGCTGGCCAGATCACCAAACCCCAGGAAACCGCGCAGTGCAGCTGGCCAGATCACCAAACCCCAGGAAACCGCGCAGTGCAGCTGGCCAGGTCACCAAACCCCAGGAAACCGCGCAGTGCAGCTGGCCAGATAACCAAAACCCCAGGAAACCGCGCAGTGCAGTTGGCCAGATAACCAAAACCCCAGGAAACCGCGCAGTGCGGCTGGCCAGATCACCAAACCCCAGGAAACCGCGCAGTGCAGCTGGCCAGATCACCAAACCCCAGGAAACCGCGCAGTGCAGCTGGCCAGGTCACCAAACCCCAGGAAACCGCGCAGTGCAGCTGGCCTAATCACCAAACCCCAGGAAACCGCGCAGTGCAGCTCGCCAGATCACTAAGCCCAAGGAAACCGCGCAGTGCAGCGGGCCAGATCACTAAACCCAAGGAAACCGCGCAGTGCAGCTGGCCAGATCACCAAACCCCAGGAAACCGCGCAGTGCAGTTGGCCAGATCACCAAACTCCAGGAAACCGCGCAGTGCAGCTGGCCAGATTACCAAACTCCAGGAAACCGCGCAGTGCAGCTGGCCAGATCACCAAACCTCAGGAAACCGCGCAGTGCAGTTGGCCAGATCACCAAACCCCAGGAAACCGCGCAGTGCAGTTGGCCAGATCACCAAACCCCAGGAAACCGTGCAGTGCAGCTGGCCGGATAACCAAACCCCAGGAAACCGCGCAGTGCAGCTCGCCAGATCACTAAGCCCAAGGAAACCGCGCAGTGCAGTTGGCCAGATCACCAAACCCCAGGAAACCGCGCAGGGCAGCTGGCCAGATCACCAAACCCCAGGAAACCGCGCAGGGCAGCTGGCCAGGTCACCTAACCCCAGGAAACCGCGCAGTGCAGTTAGCCAGATCACCAAACCCCAGGAAACCGCGCAGTGCAGTTGGTCAGATCACCAAACCCCAGGAAACCGCGCAGTGCAGCTGGCCAGATCACCAAACCCCAGGAAACCGCGCAGGGCAGCTGGCCAGGTCACCTAACCCCAGGAAACCGCGCAGTGCAGTTGGCCAGATCACCAAACCCCCGGAAACCGCGCAGTGCAGTTGGTCAGATCACCAAACCCCAGGAAACCGCGCAGTGCAGTTGGCCAGATCACCAAACCCCAGGAAACCGCGCAGTGCAGCTGGCCAGATCACCAAACCCAAGGAAACCGCGCAGGGCAGCTGGCCAGGTCACCAAACCCCAGGAAACCGCGCAGTGCAGCTCGCCAGATCACCAAACCCCAGGAAACCGCGCAGTGCAGTTGGCCAGATGACCAAACCCCAGGAAACCGCGCAGTGCAGTTGGTCAGATTACCAAACCCCAGGAAACCGCGCAGTGCAGTTGGCCAGATCACCAAACCCCAGGAAACCGCGCAGTGCAGCTGGCCGGATAACCAAACCCCAGGAAACCGCGCAGTGCAGCTCGCCAGGTCACCTAACCCCAGGAAACCGCGCAGTGCAGTTGGCCAGATGACCAAGCCCCAGGAAACCGCGCAGTGCAGTTGGCCAGATCACCAAACCCCAGGAAACCGCGTAGTGCAGCTTGCCAGGTCACCAAACCCCAGGAAACCGCGCAGTGCTGCTCGCCAGATCACTAAGCCCAAGGAAACCGCGCAGTGCAGTTGGCCAGATCACCAAACCCCAGGAAACCGCGCAGTGCAGCTCGCCAGATCACCAAACCCCAGGAAACCGCGCAGGGCAGCTGGCCAGATCACCAAATCCCAGGAAACCGCGCAGGGCAGCTGGCCAGGTCACCTAACCCCAGGAAACCGCGCAGTGCAGATGGCCAGATCACCAAACCCCAGGAAACCGCGCAGTGCAGTTGGCCAGATCACCAAACCCCAGGAAACCGCGCAGGGCAGCTAGCCAGGTCACCTAACCCCAGGAAACCGCGCAGTGCAGCTGGCCAGGTCACCAAACCCCAGGAAACCGCGCAGTGCAGCTGGCCAGATCACCAAACCCCAGGAAACCGCGCAGGGCAGCTGGCCAGGTCACCTAACCCCAGGAAACCGCGCAGTGCAGCTGGCCAGGTCACCAAACCCCAGGAAACCGTGCAGTGCAGCTGGCCAGGTCACCAAACCCCAGGAAACCGCGCAGTGCAGCTGGCCAGATAACCAAAACCCCAGGAAACCGCGCAGTGCAGTTGGCCAGATAACCAAAACCCCAGGAAACCGCGCAGTGCGGCTGGCCTAATCACCAAACCCCAGGAAACCGCGCAGTGCAGCTGGCCTAATCACCAAACCCCAGGAAACCGCGCAGTGCAGCTCGCCAGATCACCAAACCCCAGGAAACCGCGCAGTGCAGTTGGCCAGATCACCAAACCCCAGGAAACCGCGCAGTGCAGTTGGTCAGATTACCAAACCCCAGGAAACCGCGCAGTGCAGTTGGCCAGATCACCAAACCCCAGGAAACCGCGCAGTGCAGCTGGCCTAATCACCAAACCCCAGGAAACCGCGCTGTGCAGCTCGCCAGATCACCAAACCCCAGGAAACCGCGCAGTGCAGTTGGCCAGATGACCAAACCCCAGGAAACCGCGCAGTGCAGTTGGTCAGATTACCAAACCCCAGGAAACCGCGCAGTGCAGTTGGCCAGATCACCAAACCCCAGGAAACCGCGCAGTGCAGCTGGCCGGATAACCAAACCCCAGGAAACCGCGCAGTGCAGCTGGCCAGATCACCAAACCTCAGGAAACCGCGCAGTGCAGTTGGCCAGATCACCAAACCCCAGGAAACCGCGCAGTGCAGTTGGCCAGATCACCAAACCCCAGGAAACCGTGCAGTGCAGCTGGCCGGATAACCAAACCCCAGGAAACCGCGCAGTGCAGCTCGCCAGATCACTAAGCCCAAGGAAACCGCGCAGTGCAGTTGGCCAGATCACCAAACCCCAGGAAACCGCGCAGGGCAGCTGGCCAGATCACCAAACCCCAGGAAACCGCGCAGGGCAGCTGGCCAGGTCACCTAACCCCAGGAAACCACGCAGTGCAGTTGGCCAGATCACCAAACCCCAGGAAACCGCGCAGTGCAGTTGGTCAGATCACCAAACCCCAGGAAACCGCGCAGTGCAGCTGGCCAGATGACCAAACCCCAGGAAACCGCGCAGGGCAGCTGGCCAGGTCACCTAACCCCAGGAAACCGCGCAGTGCAGTTGGCCAGATCACCAAACCCCCGGAAACCGCGCAGTGCAGTTGGTCAGATCACCAAACCCCAGGAAACCGCGCAGTGCAGTTGGCCAGATCACCAAACCCCAGGAAACCGCGCAGTGCAGCTGGCCAGATCACCAAACCCCAGGAAACCGCGCAGTGCAGCTCGCCAGATCACTAAGCCCAGAGAAACCGCGCAGTGCAGCGACCAGATCCCTAAACCCAAGGTAACCGCGCAGTGCAGCTGGCCAGATCACTAAACCCCAGGAAACCGCGCAGTGCAGTTGGCCAGATCACCAAACCCCAGGAAACCGCGCAGGGCAGCTAGCCAGGTCACCTAACCCCAGGAAACCGCGCAGTGCAGCTGGCCAGGTCACCAAACCCCAGGAAACCGCGCAGTGCAGCTGGCCAGATCACCAAACCCCAGGAAACCGCGCAGGGCAGCTGGCCAGGTCACCTAAACCCAGGAAACCGCGCAGTGCAGCTGGCCAGGTCACCAAACCCCAGGAAACCGCGCAGTGCAGCTGGCCAGGTCACCAAACCCCAGGAAACCGCGCAGTGCAGCTGGCCAGATAACCAAAACCCCAGGAAACCGCGCAGTGCAGTTGGCCAGATAACCAAAACCCCAGGAAACCGCGCAGTGCGGCTGGCCAGATCACCAAACCCCAGGAAACCGCGCAGTGCAGCTCGCCAGATCACTAAGCCCAAGGAAACCGCGCAGTGCAGCGGGCCAGATCACTAAACCCAAGGAAACCGCGCAGTGCAGCTGGCCAGATCACCAAACCCCAGGAAACCGCGCAGTGCAGTTGGCCAGATCACCAAACTCCAGGAAACCGCGCAGTGCAGCTGGCCAGATTACCAAACTCCAGGAAACCGCGCAGTGCAGCTGGCCAGATCACCAAACCTCAGGAAACCGCGCAGTGCAGTTGGCCAGATCACCAAACCCCAGGAAACCGCGCAGTGCAGTTGGCCAGATCACCAAACCCCAGGAAACCGTGCAGTGCAGCTGGCCGGATAACCAAACCCCAGGAAACCGCGCAGTGCAGCTCGCCAGATCACTAAGCCCAAGGAAACCGCGCAGTGCAGTTGGCCAGATCACCAAACCCCAGGAAACCGCGCAGGGCAGCTGGCCAGATCACCAAACCCCAGGAAACCGCGCAGGGCAGCTGGCCAGGTCACCTAACCCCAGGAAACCGCGCAGTGCAGTTAGCCAGATCACCAAACCCCAGGAAACCGCGCAGTGCAGTTGGTCAGATCACCAAACCCCAGGAAACCGCGCAGTGCAGCTGGCCAGATGACCAAACCCCAGGAAACCGCGCAGGGCAGCTGGCCAGGTCACCTAACCCCAGGAAACCGCGCAGTGCAGTTGGCCAGATCACCAAACCCCCGGAAACCGCGCAGTGCAGTTGGTCAGATCACCAAACCCCAGGAAACCGCGCAGTGCAGTTGGCCAGATCACCAAACCCCAGGAAACCGCGCAGTGCAGCTGGCCAGATCACCAAACCCCAGGAAACCGCGCAGGGCAGCTGGCCAGGTCACCAAACCCCAGGAAACCGCGCAGTGCAGCTCGCCAGATGACCAAACCCCAGGAAACCGCGCAGTGCAGTTGGCCAGATGACCAAACCCCAGGAAACCGCGCAGTGCAGTTGGTCAGATTACCAAACCCCAGGAAACCGCGCAGTGCAGTTGGCCAGATCACCAAACCCCAGGAAACCGCGCAGTGCAGCTGGCCGGATAACCAAACCCCAGGAAACCGCGCAGTGCAGCTCGCCAGGTCACCTAACCCCAGGAAACCGCGCAGTGCAGTTGGCCAGATCACCAAACCCCAGGAAACCGCGCAGTGCAGTTGGCCAGATCACCAAACCCCAGGAAACCGCGCAGTGCAGCTGGCCGGATAACCAAACCCCAGGAAACCGCGCAGTGCAGTTGGCCAGATCACCAAACCCCAGGAAACCGCGCAGTCCAGTTGGCCAGATCACCAAACCCCAGGAAACCGCGCAGTGCAGCTGGCCGGATAACCAAACCCCAGGAAACCGCGCAGTGCAGTTGGCCAGATCACCAAACCCCAGGAAACCGCGTAGTGCAGCTTGCCAGGTCACCAAACCCCAGGAAACCGCGCAGTGCTGCTCGCCAGATCACTAAGCCCAAGGAAACCGCGCAGTGCAGTTGGCCAGATCACCAAACCCCAGGAAACCGCGCAGTGCAGCTCGCCAGATCACCAAACCCCAGGAAACCGCGCAGGGCAGCTGGCCAGATCACCAAACCCCAGGAAACCGCGCAGGGCAGCTGGCCAGGTCACCTAACCCCAGGAAACCGCGCAGTGCAGTTGGCCAGATGACCAAACCCCAGGAAACCGCGCAGTGCAGTTGGCCAGATCACCAAACCCCAGGAAACCGCGCAGGGCAGCTGGCCAGGTCACCTAACCCCAGGAAACCGCGCAGTGCAGTTGGCCAGATCACCAAACCCCAGGAAACCGCGCAGTGCAGTTGGCCAGATCACCAAACCCCAGGAAACCGCGCAGTGCAGCTGGCCAGATCACCAAACCCCAGGAAACCGCGTAGTGCAGTTGGCCAGATCACCAAACCCCAGGAAGCCGCGCAGTCCAGTTGGCCAGATCACCAAACCCCAGGAAACCGCGCAGTACAGTTGGCCAGATCACCAAACCCCAGGAAACCGCGCAGTGCAGTTGGCCAGATCACCAAACCCCAGGAAACCGCGTAGTGCAGCTGGCCAGGTCACCAAACCCCAGGAAACCGCGTAGTGCAACTGGCCAGATCACCAAACCCCAGGAAACCGCGCAGTGCAGCTCGCCAGATCACCGCAGCGCAGCGCAGTGTCGAGTCACACGTGTTAACTTTCTCAGCGCAACTATTTTGTTTCCTAAGAAAGTAAGTTACGTTTTGGGGGGTGAGTGTGGAGGCAGTAAAGCACCACGCATGAGATTATCTGTACACAGCAATGTAAGTGCAATCTGCACAATGGTATATGATGCAGCGATGCTATATCGGAAGATATTCGCATGGTCGTAGCATACATCTTCAGCGGCCCAAATTTTGCACGTCAGTTATGTACTAGATAGAGACTGCATCGCACCAGGCTGGATGCGAGTTCACGTAAACAACATATACACAGCAGATACGGGCTAAATCATGGCCGCCTGCGAACATCGGGCAAAATATTCTTGACGTGGATAAACAAGTTTTAGGAATTTATTGACAAGCACTTTATCGCTTTCTTATATCAATATAAATGATTTAATATATATGTTGTCTTTCTCTTTCTGTGCCAAAATATGCAGAAAACCTGTTATTTAAGACATGGCCTATCCACGTGAATAACCAAATTCTGGCGAACTGTTGGCCAAAAGCGCCAAATTTCTAACCAGATCCTTACATCCTAGTGGTTGTGCCTACGCCAGGTGCCCCACAGAGACAGGAAGATCTCCGCTCGCCAAGGGCAGTCCTGTCAGGGTCCAGCCGCCCCAAGCCTGTCCCAGCAGCCCCCTTATCCACCCTTGCCTACGCCCCCCCCCCACCCCTCCTCACACCCACCCCGCGAGCCCCAAGTCATTACTGAAGGGTGACACTCTCATTTGAGAGGCAGAGACGAGCAATCAGGGCTCCTTTTGAAGCCGTGACGGCCGCTTAGGACATCGGTAAGTGGTCCTCAGATGGACGTGGTGCCAGCATATGTCGATCAGGTGGAGGGTGGTTTGGGGCGGGAGGCACTGATGCCCTGGGCACTGATGCTCTATATATATATCTCACCCCCTCCCCCGCCCACGCTCTCTGCCATCCTCCATTTCGGTCTTTCCCGCACGATTTCCTCACATCGGAGCGACGCAGTTGCATCGCATTGGAGGCGAAAAGAAATCGTGAAGAATAGTAGTGACACCAACGAAATGACGGAACGGAAATTAAACTCCTCCACCGGTTCCATCCGGAATGGCTTTACATTACATGACATCCGCCGTTATGTATTCCACGAGGATAAATATCGGTTTCTCAGAGCAACGGAAGACAAGGCATATAGACGATCTGGGTCGTGTGAGATGTAACAATATCACAATATCGTCTCGTTTTCACTTCACATAAAAGCCCATTCATCGTCTGCTCGGATTAATAGCAGAGGGAAACAAGGAGGCAATAGTATACATTATATATTAAAAGTCTGCCTTGATATCTGGTGTGCGGATATCGAATCATCATATGATGTATCATTCATGGCAGATTCCCGTCTGGTAGAAAAACTGATTTTCAAAACATATTAATGTCATGTTGTGTTAATGGGAAGGATCGAGTGTTGAACGGAGATTTATCCCTGGGTAATCAATACCAATCCCGCTGACAGTTACATAATAGGGATCCCATAAACGTTGTTAGCTTGCCCGGTGGAGCGCGAACCCCTGACCTTTGAGATGACGTCTGCTTGAGCTTGACAGATTCCAATGTGCTGCTCACTAAACCACAAAGGGCAAGGGGCAAGGGCAAGGGGTGATGGCAGAGGGTGAGGGCAAGGGGTGAGGGCATGGGGTGAGGGCATGGGGTGAGGGCAAGGGGTGATGGCAGGGGATGAGGGCATCGGGTGAGGGCAAGGGGTGAGGGCAGGGGGTGATGGCAGGGGGTGAGGGCAAGGGGTGATGGCATGGGGTGATGGCAGGGGGTGAGGGCAGGGGGTGAGGGCAAGGGGTGATGGCAGGGGATGATGGCATGGGGCTATGGCAGGGGATGAGGGCAAGGGGTGATGGCAGGGGATGAGGGCATGGGGTGAGGGCAAGGGGTGAGGGCAAGGGGTGATGGCATGGGGTGAGGGCAAGGGGTGATGGCAGGGGATGAGGGCAAGGGGTGATGGCAGGGGATGATGGCATGGGGTGAGGGCAAGGGGTGAGGGCAAGGGGTGATGGCAGGGGATGATGGCATGGGGCTATGGCAGGGGGTGAGGGCAAGGGGCAAGGGCAAGGGGTGAGGGCAAGGGGCGATGGCAGGGGATGAGGGCATGGGGTGAGGGCAAGGGGTGAGGGCAAGGGGTGATGGCAGGGGATGATGGCATGGGGCTATGGCAGGGGATGAGGGCATGGGGTGATGGCAGGGGGTGAGGGCAAGGGGTGATGGCAGGGGGTGAGGGCAAGGGGCGATGGCAGGGGGTGAGGGCAGGGGGTGAGGGCAAGGGGTGATGGCAGGGAATGATGGCAAGGGGTGATGGCAGGGGATGAGGGCATGGGGTGATGGCAGGGGGTGAGGGCAAGGGGTGATGGCAGGGGATGAGGGCATGGGGTGATGGCAGGGGGTGAGGGCAAGGGGTGATGGCAGGGGGTGAGGGCAAGGGGTGATGGCAGGGAATGATGGCAAGGGGTGATGGCAGGGGATGAGGGCATGGGGTGATGGCAGGGGGTGAGGGCAAGGGGTGATGGCAGGGGGTGAGGGCAAGGGGCGATGGCAGGGGGTGAGGGCAGGGGGTGAGGGCAAGGGGTGAGGGCAGGGGGTGAGGGCAAGGGGTGATGGCATGGGCTGAGGGCAAGGGGTGAGGGCAGGGGGTGAGGGTGATAGGTGAGGGGGCTACCCAGCACAAGAATCAGTTGGGGCTCCTCGTGTATCGGCAACGACTGCCTGCTGGCAGCAGTACACACTGGGGAAGGTAAGGTTGTAACAGCAACGACTGCCTGCTGGCAGCAGTACACACTGGGGAAGGTAAGGTTGTAACAGCAATGACTGCCTGCTGGCAGCAGTACACACTGGGGAAGGTAAGGTTATAACAGCAACGACTGCCTGCTCGCAGCAGTACACACTGGGGAAGGTAAGGTTGTAACAGCAACGACTGCCTGCTGGCAGCAGTACACACTGGGCAAGGTAAGGTTGTAACAGCAACGACTGTCTGCTGGCAGCAGTACACACTGGGGAAGGTAAGGTTGTAACAGCAATGACTGCCTGCTGGCAGCAGTACACACTGGGGAAGGTAAGGTTGTAACAGCAATGACTGCCTGCTGGCAGCAATACACACTGGGGAAGGTAAGGTTGTAACAGCAATGACTGCCTGCTGGCAGCAGTACACACTGGGGAAGGTAAGGTTGTAACAGCAACGACTGCCTGCTGGCAGCAGTACACACTGGGGAAGGTAAGGTTGTAACAGCAACGACTGCCTGCTGGCAGCAGTACACACTGGGAAAGGTAAGGTTGTAACAGCAACGATTGCCTGCTGGCAGCAGTACACACTGGGGAAGGTAAGGTTGTAACAGCAACGACTGCCTGCTGGCAGCAGTACACACTGGGGAAGGTAAGGTTGTAACAGCAACGACTGCCTGCTGGCAGCAGTACACACTGGGGAAGGTAAGGTTGTAACAGCAACGACTGCCTGCTGGCAGCAGTACACACTGGGGATTCTAAGGTTGTAACAGCAACGACTGCCTGCTGGCAGCAGTACACACTGGGGAAGGTAAGGTTGTAACAGCAACGACTGCCTGCTGGCAGCAGTACACACTGGGGACGGTAAGGTTGTAACAGCAACGACTGCCTGCTGGCAGCAGTACACACTGGGAAGGTAAGGTCCTTTCACGTGAAGTGGAAGCTAGATATATATAATTCTGCTAATTTCTTCACTCAGCGGGTATCCGTTTTGGTGTTTCTCTACAAAACGTCTGAACATCAAACTTTGGTATGGTCATAGGTGTTCCATGTCATTTCAGCCAGCTTCTAATGTATAACAGCAATACATTACAACTGATGGTGCCCAACATGCTGTTCAATGTACCCTGCTTTGCACTCCTTCCCAAGCCGACAGAGACAACACATTATCAATTTGTGAAAAAATTAAAGCAAAACATGGAAACAACCTCACACAACATCATCACATTACTTAGGGTGTGATTGTTCACCTATGCAAACATACAACCAAAGATTTATAACATTGCCCTATGGTAGGACGGGATGCATGCCGGGAAGGAAGACTTGGTCGGCGTGTGGGCCCTCCACTCTCCAGCTCTCCAGCTCCAAAGAGAAAACAACAAAAAAGATCGACCTGTATAGCAGGATGCGAGAGGAAAGAGGTGCAGAGGTTAAAAATGGATGCCAGTCCATGGATAAGGAGTCGTTTCTAACGACGTGGGGTCCCCACGAGATATATCCCTTGGTCCGATACCGCTGGCCGGCTCCAGCAGGCTGGCGGGCGGCAGCAGCAGGCAGCTCGCTGAGCCTTGACATCTGAGAAAGGGTATTTATTCCGCCAACTTCCGCCAGCGGTGGTTTTGTTGTTGCTTTTTATTTTACCTCCCATAGCTCATCTTCATAAGAAGCGCTACAACTACCCGGGGATTCATATCTAAAAACCGAAAAGAGAAGTAACTCCCAAAGCGTCTACCGACGACGGCACGAATCGGGGCCGCTGCGAAGAACGGCATATTTGTGATAAATGCTGCAAACCCTTCCCAAAAGTGCCATTGTTCGCCAGTATCTGTAACACACAACGCGCATTGCCCTGAGCCAGGCGTTTTTCTTCCTCACGAGGCGCTCTCGGGCCCGAACCCCACAAACTTGCTTTCGCCTGAGCCTTTTAGACCCCCAGTTGTATCGACAAGAGGGGGTGGTGGTGGTGGGTATAGGGGCGCCCGGTTCGCCATGGGAGACGAGATAATCAGCCGCATCGTGATCGGAAAGGGAATGAATGTGCCGAGCTTTTACAAACCTGGAGGCCAGTCGAGTGTCTACAGACTACAGACGGGGACGTGGGGCCCCCGAGAAGATTACGCGGCATCAGGCTGCGCCAGGCAAGCAAAACGACTCGTTTAACCGCCGGGAAACGCCGGACACCATATATAACTAACAATACCAGGTCACTACCCCCGTGGGGGTGGGGATGAGCGTGGAGGTTAATGGAGGAGGAAGGGATGGAGTGGGGGGGGGGAGCTGCAATAGATACCAGGATAGCTACGGTCAGTGTCTCTCCACAAGGAGTGGCAGATGCACGGTGTCAAGTGGGATATGGCGTCCATAGTTACCATCGCCGGTACCGGACGCATCCCATGGCGTTGTGTTTCTGTGGGTGCATTTCTTTGGTAACCCGGGTATATACCCCATGTGGACCGAATACGCATATTACGCATCGGTATACCCCCCGACACTTTTTTCGTGCGAGTAGGTTGCGAGCGCATCCATTCGGTACGCCGATTGTGTCCCGTTCAGAACAGCACGGGATATTTAAGAGCTTGATCAGGTTGGCGACTGATGGAAAAATGACTGCCTAGGCTGGTTCCATTGCCCCTAAATCAACCGGATATGACCAGTGCGAACATGCCATTGACATTCAGCGTAGCCCGACCGGCAGGTTCGGAAGGGGTGGAGTATACCAGGCGGCCTACCGGTCCTCGCCTCAAGAAACGCGGCCTGTGAGTGACATCCAGTGTCGCCAATGATCTAGGTGCGGAGGCTCAGTTGCGCATGCGTGGTCCTAGGTGACCCCATAACGAACATAACTAAATCCAACATGGCGCGTATCCGTCCCAACAACCACCAAAGCCCATTGTCTGATCAGATTATAAGTTGTAAGGCGATACGCTGGTTAAATTAAAGATATCTTTGGCTAACGATAATTCGACTGACGACCTTGGTCGCCCTGCATAACAGGCATTTCAGTAGGCGGGAAATGGAGACGTGGACATGAGGCATCAGAAGAAATAAATTGGAACTGTGCGTTGGGAATCCGAGGGATCACCAAGACATATAATAGAATTATAGAAGGACCGGTATTTGGGAGAAAAAGAATAAAAATGTGAAATTTAGAGCGCTCGGAATTTTTTTATCTTACGAAAGAAGTATGAAGTTGTGATTGATTGGCAAAAATCAGAAGACATCCAACTGGCTGTGATATAAGGATGCAAGGACTTCGCTGCGCATTAAAAATGTTTGGGTGCCACTGTCCACGCATGCGTCGGGTTCATTAAATAGGGGTGCACTGACATTCTTTTTTGGGTGTTAATGCCGCGAGCTCGGTGCTGAAGCTAACACGGCAGAGAAGCCATGCGACAAATAGGATGGTTGATGACTCAAGTTAGATATGGAACTTCGTGGGTGAGTCATGGCATGTCTTAATACAGTCAGTATTGACACTGCCATGATCCCACAATACAGTCAGTATTGTCACTGCCATGATCCCACAATACAGTCAGTATTGACGCTGACATCGTCCCACAATACAGTCAGTATTGACACTGCCATGATCCCAAAATACAGCCAGTATTGACACTGACATGGTCCCACAATAGTCAGTATTGACACTGACATGGTCCCACAATACAGTCAGTATTGACACTGACATGGTCCCACAATACAGTCAGTATTGACACTCACAATACAGTCAGTATTGACACTGTCATTGTCCCACAATACAGTCAGTATTGACACTGTCATTGTCCCACAATACAGTCTGTATTGACACTAACATGGTCCCACAATACAGTCAGTATTAACACTGACATGGTCCCACAAAACAGTCAGTATTGACACTGACATTGTCCGACAATATAGTCAGTATTGACACTGCCATGATCCCACAATACGGTCAGTATTGACACTGCCATGATCCCAAAATACAGTCAGTATTGTCACTGCCATGATCCTACAATACAGTCAGTATTGACACTGCCATGATCCCACAATACAGTCAGTATTGACACTGCCATGATCCCACAATACAGTCAGTATGGACACCGACATGGTCCCACAATACAGTCAGTATTGACACTGACATGATCCCACAATACAGTCAGTATTGTCACTGACATGATCTCATAATACAGTCAGTATTGACACCGACATGGTCCCACAATACAGTCAGTATTGACACTGACACGATCCCACAATACAGTCAGTATTGACACTGCCATGATCCCATAATAGAGTCAGTATTGACACTGCCATGATCCCACAATACAGTCAGTATTGACACTGCCATGATCCCACAATACAGTCAGTATTGACACTGACATGATTCCATAATACAGTCAGTATTGACACCGACATGGTCCCACAGAACAGTCAGTATTGACACTGACATGATCCCACAATACAGTCAGTATTGACACTGACATGATCCCACAATACAGTCAGTATTGACACTGACACGATTCCATAATACAGTCAGTATTGACACTGCCATGATCCCAAAATACAGTCAGTATTGACACTGCCATGATCCCAAAATACAGTCAGTATTGACACTGCCATGATCCCACAATGCAGTCAGTATTGACACTTACATGACCCCACAGTACAGTCACTATTGATACAGACATAATCTCACCTAACATAATCCCACAACACAGGCAGTGCTGACACTGACATGATCTCACCACACAGTAAGTATCGACACTCTGTGGTGTGGGATGTGATTCTATATTACAGGTACCGTTGCAGAACTGATTTGAACATTTCGATAGACGATATGAAAGTCTTGGAAGTAGAAAGTCCTGGAATTAACTTGGAGTAAAATGTAATTTGTCCAATGTTATATCTGATTTATTTGACAGAAGCCATTTGCGTAAAATCGTTTTAGCCAGCTTTACAACATCCTACGGTTCAGTGCTGTGAAACGTATCTAGTGTAACCAGATTTGACTCGTCCCACCGGACACGGGACTAAGTCCTTATCTCATATATGCCTTCCTTCGTTGCTTCATGGACTACTTACTGTTACTTAGTCAGAAGGCCACCACCACGCGTCCTTTGCCAGCCTCTTCAATAAATTTCAAGTTCTGAGGACCGGTACCGCTCGGCAGCTACCTAGCCTTTGCTGAGTATTATGCCCGGCCGGCCACCAGACGCCGGGGTATCGAACGCATGGAAACAGTCGCTTGTTTCAAACCCTTATCTGTACTAACCAAGCCGGCTTCCTTCAGAACTCAATACAGGTTTAGATAAAATTTTATCGAAGGGTTACTTTGAATCGCGGCGCCACAATTTAGGTCCATGTCCAACAAGGAAGGAGGTTCGCTGAGGTGCAGCCGCTTATCGAGGCCGGTAGAAATCGCAGCTGCGGGCCATTCCTGCTGGTCACGTGACTCAGCCTCATCCTCCTTGGCCATCAACAGGGCACTAACGCGGGGAATAAAAGTGCAATATCAGTTGAATGACCCGCCGCCCGACAGTGTTACCTGTGCCAGTGAGAGTGGACAGTTTATTATCTACAACTTGTTGGGCAGCTTGTTTTGTGAATGGAATGCAGTCGTAAGAGAAAGAGTGGCGGAGAGGGAACTGGCGGGGTAAGGGTTGCCGGGTAGTGTGGGGGTGCGGTGTGGTGTGAGGTGTGGTGCGGCAGTGAGGCTCACCTCAGGTAAGCAGCTGCAGTATGCAGACCACGGCATCGAAACCGGAAGTAATGGGATATCTATGGCGTCTAGTGGGCCACAACCCATGCATCAAGAGTGCTGGGTGGGGAATGATTGCCCATTAAGACAGGTGGGCAAACGCTGGTAAGGGCGAACGGGCGGATTGGGGGTCAGGGACAGAGTACGGGTGTACGGGAGAAGGGGTAGGAGGCCGGGGGAGGGGAGGTGAGGGTTAGCATTGGGGGGCTCCAATAATGGGGTAGTTTTACTCTGCCCGGATCTGACATCACAGTTTGTTATCACATTGCCTGTTGCCCTGTTTGATGTCATGACGTTGTCGGGGCTGTCATCGCGGATAGGCGTGTGGCGGGTGTTGCACTCGGTGCACGGCCCGCCACACGCCAGACACTACGCAGAAGGGACCACTTCTTGTGTTGCTGAATACTTGTTGTTGTGTTTTGCTCCCCCTCGTGCAGGATGGGGGCTTTCTCTATGGATATGGTATTCCGCCTGAAAACAAGGGTGCGTGTTAACTGTCCAGAGAGCAAGGTTTACGGGATATGTTTCCTCAAAGGGACATATTGATGTACCTGAAAACGCCAACTGCTGCAAGTGGATGCGAGTTTTGACGGTTGTCTCTTATCGGCGGCTCCTTAGTGAACATATTGACATTAAATCAAGGGGATATTACAGTATGTACGCCAGTGAAAACGTGGTACCTCTACTGGAAATCAGAAGAGGAGGACGTGGTTCATCACCTTAATGTTTTGCTGTCAATATTATTGATGCAGTTAAATGAATCCTGTTAAATGAACGCATTGTCGATTAGATGAACACGTTAACTGATCAATTATAACTTTATGTTATCCATTTCTGTTTATATCTGTACGTCACGCCAGGTGAATCTGAATAAGGACTGAATGAATTCGTTCCCATGATGCACTTTCATGTGTATATATTTGTAATTTAACAGCTGATCATCTTACACGTGACTTCGTTATGTATTATAACCTTGTACTAGAATCACGAAAGATACATCCATTGTGGTGCATGTTCTGAATATATCATGTATTACATATTTAAAATAATAAAACGAAACGCTTTTGTTTTGTTTTGGGCGTTCAACAAATGTGCTTACATCAATTTTCCACAGCGACATATATGCGTAGCTTAACATCTGACCGCATGGCGAACTACGCGCACCCCTCCACTCC
Organism: Arenicola marina; assembly: GCA_964019135.1. Lineage (NCBI taxonomy): Eukaryota > Metazoa > Annelida > Polychaeta > Arenicolidae > Arenicola > Arenicola marina. Next base: position 29,341,824 of record OZ025249.1, on the reverse strand, counting down.
CTCCCCCCCCCCCCCCCCTCTCCGCCCCTCCCACCGGAGCAAGCCAATACATTATCTGGGCCCCCAGTTCAGGTGTTGGGGAAACCTATTAGTATTTTCGAATCCCCTCCAGTCTTTTCGCCGCTATGTCCGTCCTTGGCCTTAATGCCCATCATCCTGATTGCCTTCTCCGGCTTTTCTTGCTCACAGTAGTGGAGTAAATCCCATTGAAGACGCTGGCCCGTGGCCCCAGGCGGTCGTAGGCGTGGCTAGCTGGCTGGTATGGCTGGGTGGCTGGCTAGCTGGCTGGGTGGCTGGTTGGATGTGTGGCTGGCTAGCGGACCCCACGTTCGTCCACAGGGACTCCAGTACCTCGGATGAGCGGTACCAGCCAGGCCCTAAAGCCATTTTGCCATCACTTTTATCAACCGTTGGATCGCATCGCATCCTTCATGTGGCATTTGGATGGAGGTCAAGGGGCTCTGTTGTTGTGATGGCGAGAGCTTTAAATAAGGCAGAGCCAGCCATGGACGCGATGGGCAATCTTGGGCCCCCAGTGTGCTTCATCGGGCGTATCTAGCGTGTGGCGGCGGCGATGGTGGTGTCTATGCAGCCCAGCGGCCCTCTCACATGTGTTGTTGTGACTCTCGCTGGGAGACCGAACACCCCAACATGGTATTGATGATGTAGATATTAGATCTGAGGTCCCGTGGCGTTATCGCCGAACAACTATCGAAGTGGGCGCGCGTGTGTGTGTGCCCCGTCTGAGGGTAAGGTAAGGTATCCATGAGGATCGCCAGGGTTATGGATCCGGGTCGCGTTCCCTGGATATCGTCACCCTCACCCCCATCCCCCGCACGGCCACCCTCTCTCTGCCTGTATCGTGTTCAAGGGACAGGTGGGCGTCGGAATCCAGCTGGAATAGCATGATAAGCTCGGAGATGAAACAACGCCGTGGTAAAACCGATGGAAGTGGATTCTGTGTCCTTTCACCGTGTTGGCTCACCGCGATGACGTCATCAGCTCCGTCTAGAGAGAGCTACGCCGCTTTCCCCCCTGTGCTCGCACTAATACCTAGCCACCCCCGCCCCCTCCCACTCACACGAACACTAACCCCCAATCCTCCCTCATAAAGAATATCGCTGTCACTGAGTGCTGACCGCAACGCCCCCTTTCCCCCTTTCCCTCTTTCCCCTTTCCCCTTTCCCCTTGAGTGTCGCCCTAAGGAAGGCGCCCCTTGCGGCGGAGGCACGCACTAACAGGTGTCCCGAGCCTGTTGACATTTACGCCGCAAGGAACATTTATAAAGGTTTGCCGGGAGATGGTATGAGAACGACGGTAGTGGAGTAGGGAAGGGGAGTGGGGTATCGTGAGGGAGGGCGGGGTGGGGGGGGGGGAGGGGGGCACATGGCGAATGCCAGTTGACGACCGGGTCATAGTCGGTCTTGCAGCCGTTGTGACGGCGTGGAGCCCACCCAGGCGATGTGACCGCCATTCCCCATACAGTACGTTCGGCGGACTTGCATTGTGTGGGCGGTGATCTGGTAATATTCGCGAGCTAAGCTGCTAAGTGGGAAGGGTGGGGGGAGGGAGACGGGGAGGGGGTGGGGCGAAGAGGGTCTATACCGGACTAAGGGGCGGCATTCCGTATAGGGATGAATGAAGTACTGATATGATACCTCAAGGCCGGATCCACGACTCATTTTAATGCAAGCGGGAGAGGGGGGGGGGGGGCGGGGGAACGGGGTTCGTGGACGCGCCCTGGGCGATGGAGGGAAGAAAATGATGGCACCGACATTGGCCCTCCACGCTGCGGAAGGGAGTCAGTGGTGCGGATACCATCCAATCCACCCCCCCCCCCCCGCCCCGCCTCCCCAGTACCACCACCACTGTAACCAGTGTAAGTAAGAGGCGTATTGTGCGGCGGTTTTGGCAAGTGAGCCAACTGCTGTGACAGCGTGTGTCAACAGCCAACGTCCACCTCAAGATTCCCGGAATCCGGGTATCCACAGTTCAGGGCATCCGGGGCGACTGCAGCGAACATGGTCATTGTGGGGTCACTGCGGGGTCACGGTCGGGTCATTTTC